>CM022303.1:417151648-418426524 GCA_011799875.1 Thinopyrum elongatum | reverse complement strand
AACATCTTTGTGACCTTGAGGTTGCGGATTGTTGGTGAGACCAACAACGACAAGCACCCTACCACAGTAGTGCGGTCAGGGTGATCCTCTTCATCAAAGATGATAGGCGTGTGGGACCATTTGAGCGGCTTCCGGGAGTGTGCAGCTGGCTCCACGACATTGACCTCTCGTACCCACTGCTTGAGTTGGCGGTGAGAGGAGTGCAAGGATGCACCTCCGTCAATGCACAGGGCTTCAGCTGCTTTCTGGAATTCTTGCTCACTGGTTTCTTCTTCATCCCCTTCATCACTTTCACCATCTTCCTCTTTCTTCTCATGGCCTCTAGCAAGTTTTTCCTTTTGCTGCGGGGCCTTGCCACGGCGCCCCCCCTCTACTGCCACGGCCTTTTCCTCCAGCACCCTCTTGGTCCTTCTCCCTGTCCCTTTTCTCATATTCTGCCTTCTTCTTCTTGACAAGCTGTTCAACCTGATGGCATTCTTGGAGATCATGACCTTTGGTGCGGTGGATTTTGCAGTATGGCCCATCGGACTTCCCAGCCTTCTCTGCTGCCGCAGCCTCCCGGCAATTAGCGCACGCGGCAGCTTCCTTGCCGGGGGCTTCGGTTTTGGCCTTCTTGCCGGTGCCGAGATTACCAAAGCCCTCAACAGCCAATACTGACTTTTCCTTGCGTTTCTTGTTGCGCCTCCGGCTCCTCCTCTTCGGGTTGGTGGTCTCATTGTTGTCCTCTGAATCGACCTCAACGCCGTCCTCCTCCCCGGGAAGTCACCTTCCTTCCTTAGCCCGAGCACATTTATCCGCCAAGGTGTACAACTCATTGACGGTCTTGGGCAGCCGGACATTCATTTTAGACCGTATCCTTCAGTTGTGCACGTTCTAGTGGAACGCGGCAATCACAGCTGCTGGACGTATATCTGGGATTCCTATGCACTCGGCTAAACCTCTACATATATTTCCGCAAGCTCTCCCCTTCCTTCTATGGAAGAACTTGCAAATCACTGGGCCGTCCCGATTCTTGATGGCCGCCCGTGAAGGCGCCAACAAATTCATTGCACAAGTCAGCCCATGACGAAATGGAATTCTCCGGCAGGTACATCAGCCACGACCTCATGTTTGGTTTGAGGGCCAATGGGAAGTAGTTGGCGAACACCTTCTCATCCCTGCCTCCGGCGGCTTGAACAACAATTGTGTAAATGCTCAAGAACTCTGCCGGGTTCAGCTTTCCATCGTACTTCTCTGGTAGCTCAGGCTTGAAGATGCGGGAAGATGGCCAGCGGACTTGCCGCAGCTCGCGAGTGAAGGCAGGGCACCCAACCTCGAAGGGTAAGTACCCACCATCACTGGGCGCGGGTTCGTCGACGCCTGGGCCATTGTGCCTGTCAGATTGACGCGGGTCTCCCGTTGCCGTTCTATAGTGACGCGTGCATCTTCCCTCCGCCGATCCTCCGGGACTTGCCGCTGATCTCGATGGGCTCGTGAATTAGACAAGGCCATTGATGCTTCGTCGGGCTCCTGCTCGCGTGGCTCTTGTTGTTGCCTCTAGGCCTGCTGCCGCGGAGGGGATTGCACTGTCAGCATGGCCCCCTCAACATGGCCAGCAGTCCGGGCTGTTGTCGTTGCTTGCGAGTGTCGCGATGGCTCCGCTCGCTGTGATCCCCAGCCTCAGCAAAGCCAATCAAACTCTGGATAGTGGCTCTCCACTCATCCATTTGATCAGCCGCTGGTGGGAATCTTAGCAGGAGTTGGGCCCGCGCCATGGCTTCCGAAGCTGTGCTTGGCATAGATGATGAGGCAGACCGCGACATCGCTCAACTCCTGGTAGTACCAGCAGGGGCGCCGCCGCGTTCTCGCCGCTATGAGCCGGTCGCCACGGCAGTTCAGTGATGATTAGGGTGCGCTCGAGGATTGGCAACCCCGTTCGGCGCTCCGTCTTGGTCGCCCTGCCCCGGGCAAGGCGCGTGTCCCGTAGCCGCGCCTGTGACAGGTACAGCTAGAGGGTCACGGCTCGCGCCAGATTGGGTGTCGTCGTTGCGGCTGCGCCCACTGGTACGGCGGGGAGGCGGAGACTGAATGTTGCCTCCACCCGTGGCTTGTGGGATGTGCTCGTCAGGATGTTGCTGATGCTGCCCTCCCCCGGCGCCTCCTGCTCCAGCTTCGTCCATGGGGACGCAACGACGGCGCCGCCTGCGCCGGTCGCGTCTCCCGCAGTACCCATCTCACCCAACGCCGCCGCGGCGCCTGAGCTGTCCGCGGCCGCATGCGAGGGGGCTTTCGAATAGGAAGGGTGCGCAGCAGCGCCAGATTTCTTCCTGGGGGCCATGCGCGAAGACGATGATGATGATGATCGACGCGCTGTCCTACAGCTTCAGGTTCGCACAAGCGATCCCCCCACCTGGCGCGCCAAAGATGTCGTGGTGGAACATGATCACCTATGGGGCCATCGCCTCTTGTGGTTCGGCAAGGGGGAGATCACGTTGCACAAAGAGCAGAGGCCATGGAACAACACGACGGTGGTGAGGCTGGTGGTTTTTACCCAGGTTCGGGCCACTGAGAAGCGTAAAACCCTACTCCTGCTTTGGTGGATTGGATGGAGGAACACGACGAGCACACAACGCTCAAGCCTGGCAAGGTCGCCTCGGGGAGAGCAACTACACACGTACAAGTGTGCAAGGGTCCGAATCCTTTGTTAGGTTGCCTTGGACCTCCTTTTATAGCTTAAGGGGTGACCACAGTGGCAAAATAGTCTTTATCTAATGATTAGATAGCTAACAGTGCTATCATACCTAACTTTGGCAGTTAGGACAAAGTGCATTAAATGCACTGCTAGGTGTCATGCTGAGGATACAGCCCGGCAAGCCTGCCGTGCCGCTTAATCATCTTCTGGTTATCTGCTTGACACGCCTCTGGACGGGTGTCATATGAGGGTAATCTGTGTTCCAAATGGCTGCCACGTGCTTAGTGGAAGCCACTTAATCACTTGGGGGCTCGACACCGCATTGATAACTGATTTGCATTGCGGTGCGATGGAGCGGTGGTGTCTTGGCGGAGAGATTCGCCCTTGGCGGACCCGGCAAGCTTGCCGGGGAAATCTTGGACTTGTCCTTGGGGCGGTCTCGACCCGGCCCAGCTCTCCTGCCCGGCAGGGGAGGCCTTCCCAAGGTGATGCTCTGCTGTCTCATTTGTCTTGGTCTTCTTGATCCGCTCTTTGATCTCACTAAGAGCTGCTTCTCTGGCTTGTCCTTGCTTTGCATGTTGGTGTAGCTATGTGATGCCAACACGCCTGTGTATAAGTCTGGGCAACAAACGTAAATGTTTATTGTACCGACATGAGGGAAATACTTATCTCTATTGTACTACATCATCCTCTCCTCTTCGGGGAAATCCCAACGCAGCTCACAAGTAGCAGGAAGAATTTATGGCGCCGTTGCCGGGGAGACATCATCAACATCTATCAAGTACCATCGCATAAACTTTCATCTCCTTGCATTTACATTATTTGCCATTTGCCTCTCGTTTTCATCTTCCCCACTTCTAAAACATTTTCACAAAAACACGAAAATATTTTCCGTTTGCCTTTTTGCTTGTGTGCTTGTTTGCTTGCTTTGTCGCGATGTCTCAAGAAAATACAAAGTTGTGTGATTTTTCCAATACTAATAATAATGATTTTATTAGTACTCCGATTGCTTCTCCCACCACTAGTGCGGATTCTTGTGATATTAATGCCACTTTACTAAATCTTGTTATGAAAGAACAATTTTCTGGTAGTCCTAATGAAGATGTTGCATCCCATCTTAACACTTTGGTTGAATTGTGTGATATGCAAAAGAAAAAATATGTGGATAATGATATTGTCAAATTAAATTATTTCTTTTCTCACTACAAGATCGTGCTAAAACTTGGTTTTCATCCTTGCCACGAAATAGTATTGATTCTTGGGATAGGTGTAAGGATGCTTTTATTGCCAAGTATTTTCCTCCCACGAAAATTATTTCTCTTAGAAACAAATTATGTATTTTAAGCAACTTGAGCATGAACATGTTCCCCAATCTTGGGAGAGGGTGAAATTAATGATAAGAAATTGCCCTACTCATGGCCTAAGTTTGTGGATGGTCATACAAAAAATTTATGCAGGTTTGAACTTTGTTTCTAGAAATCTTTGAGATTCCGCCGCGGGTGGTACTTTTATGGAAATCACATTAGGAGAAGCTACCAAATTACTTGATAATATCATGGCAAATTATTCACAATGGCATACTGAAAGAACTCCTACTAGTAAAAAAGTGAATTATGTTGAAGAAATTAGTACTTTGAGAGATAAAGTAGATGCGCTTATGAAAATGGTTGCTAGTAAAAGTTCTCATATTGATCCTAATGATGTGCCATTGTCTACTTTGATTGAGCAAAATAATGATCCCATAGATGTGAATTTTGTCTCATGAAACAATTTCAATTGTAATGCTTGTAGAGGTAATTTTAATCCAAGGCAGTTTCCTGGAAATTCCTCTAATAATTATGGCAATTCCTATGGTAATTCTTATAATAATAATAATAGTATGCCCTCTGATCTTGAAAGTAATATTAAAGAATTTATTAATGCTCCAAAGATTTTCAACACTACGATAGAGGAAAAATTGAGTAAACTTGATGATATGTCTAGGAACATGGATATAATTGTTCATGATGTGGAAAATCTTAAATCTGAAATTTTGCCACCCAAGCTTGATATTACTTAATCCATTAAAGCTCTTTATGTTTCCATTGATGAAAGTAAAGAAAGAACCGCTAGGTTGAGGGCTAAGCGAGAATTCCTGGAAAAAAACAATTCCGCCCGGTTTTTATCGTTGCAATGATGAAGATATTAAAATGATTGGTGTTACACCCATTGAATATTTATTTAGTAGTATTAAACTTGATGAAAAGGGGACTGAAGAAGAGTCAAATTTAGCTAGAGGGCGTCCCCATTGTTCAGAGGGTGAAAATCTTAATGAAAAAATTGATAAAAGTGGGTTTGGAGAGGTCAAAACTTTAACTAGTGATGTGCCCACTATTTTGGATTTCAAGGATTTTAACTATGATAATTGTTCTTTAATTGAGTGTATTTCCTTGTTGCAATCCATGTTAAATTCACCCAATGCTTATGAACAAAATAAGGTTTTTACTAAACATATTGTAGAAGCGATGATGAAAGCTTTAGAAGAAAAGCTAGGATTGGACGTTTCAATACCTAGGAAATTATATGATGGGTGGGAACCTACCATTAAAGTTAATATTAAAAATTATGAGTGCAATGCCTTATGTGATTTGGGTGCTAGCATTTCCACAATACCAAAATCTTTATGTGATGTGCTAGGTTTTACTAATATGGATGAATGTTCTCTTAATTTGCACTTAGCGGATTCCACTATCAAGAAACCTTTGGCTATAATAAATGATGTTCTTATTCTTGCAAATAGGAATTATGTGCCCATTGATTTCATTGTGCTTGATATTGATTGCAATCCATCTTGTCCCATGATATTTGGTAGGCCTTTCCTATGAACCATAGGTGCTATTATTGATATGAAAGAAGGGAATGTACAATTTCAATTTCCATTAAAGAAGGGTATGGAAAAATTCCCTAGAAAGATAATTAAGCCACCATATGAATCTATTATGAGGGCCACCTATGGAATTAATTTGAAGTATGACAACACTTGAACCTATGCATTACGCCTAGCTAGGGGCGTAAAACAATAGCGCTAGTTGGGAGGCAACCCAATAGTTATCTTTATTTTTCTTGTTTCTTTTCTGTTTTTTGGTGTGCACACAATTATGCTACAGTTATGTTTTTTGTGTGTGTTTAAATTAGTGTTTGTGCCAAGTAAAGCCTTTGGGACGATTTGGATGATGGTTGCTTCGATTCTGTGGGAAAACAGAAACTTTTGCACCCAGTAGAAGAATTGTTTAAATTCACCAGTGTGTGATAAAATTATGAATTTTTTTACACATGATTGATATACGAATGTCCCACGTTTTCTTAATTTTTCAGAATTTTTGGATTTACATAAGTATGGTCATTTTTTGAATCATTACAGACTGTTCTGTTTTTGACAGATTCTGTTTTCGTTGCGTTGTTTGCTTGTTTTGATGAATCTATGGATTGTATCGGGGGGTATAAGCCATGGTGAAGTTAGAATACAGTAGGTATAATGCAATAATAAAATATGAATGGGTTTACAATAGTACCTAAAGTGGTGATTTACTTGATTATACTAACGGATCTCACGAGTTTTCTGTTGAGTTTTGTGTGCTGAAGTTTTCAAGTTTTGAGTGAGATCACGATGGATGAAGGAATAAGGAGTGGCAAGAGCCTAATCTTGGGGATGCCTGAGGAACCCCAAGGTAATATTCAAGGACTCCCAAGCATCTAAGCTTGGGGATGCCCCAGAAGGCATCCCATGTTTCTTCTACCAACTATCAGTAATATTACTTGGAGCTATATTTTTATTCATCGCATAATATGAGTTTTGCTTGGAGCATCGTGTATTATATGAGTCTTTGCTTTGTTTGCTTTTTGTTTTGCCACAATCATATTTTCTGAACACACCTTTTTGATAGGGACAGCCATTATTCATGATTTGTTAGAATACTCTATGTGCTTCACTTATATCTTTTGAGCTAGGCAGTTGCTCTAGTGCTTCACTTATATATTTTAGAGCATGGCGGTGGTTATATTTTAAAGAAATAGTTGCACTCTCATGCTTCACTTGTATCTTTTTGAGATTTGATAATAGTAATGGCAATATGCACAAGTTATGAATTTGATCCTAATATGATAGGTATTCAAGAGGGATATAATAAAAACTTTCATGTAGATCACTGAATATGATAAGTTTGATTCCTTGCAATAGTTTTGCGATGTGGTAATATGTGGGTTGTGCTAGTGAGTAATTGTGGTTTAGTAAGAATATTTGTGTTAAGGTTTGTGATTCCCGAAGCATGCACGTATAGTCTCTCGTTATGCTATGAAGTTGGAGCACGATTTATTATTGAGTGTCTTCCTTTGCGTGAAGATTGGGGGCGCGCGATGGTTAACTCCTACCAACCTCCCCCCTAGGAGCATGCGTAGCAGTACTTTGCTTCGAGGGCTAATAAACTTTTGCAATAAGTATGTGAGTTCTTTATAACTAATGTGAGTCCATGGATTGTACGCACTCTCACCTTTCCGCAATTTGCTAGCCTCTTCGGTACCGTGCATTGCCATTTCTCATCTTGAGATGTGGTGCAAACTTCGCCGGTGCATCCAAACCCCGTGATATGATACGCTCTATCACAGATAAGCCTGCTTATATCTTCGTCAAAACAGCCACCATACCTACCTATTATGGTATTTCCATAGCCATTCTGAGATATATTGCCATGCAACTTCCACCGTTCCATTTTTATGACACACATCATCATTGTTATATTGCTTTGTGTGATCATATAGCTAACATAGTATTTCTGGCTTAGCCACCGTTCATCAATTTTTATATATGTTACGCTAGATCATTGCACATCCTGGTACACAGCCAGATGCATTCATATAGAGTCATATTTTGTTCTAGTATCGAGTTGTAATTTTGAGTTGTAAGTAAATAGAAGTGTGATGATCATCATATTCATTATTAGAGCATTGTCCCAAGTGAGGAAATAAAAAAATAAAAAAGAGAGGCCAAAAAGAGCCCATAAAAAAGAGGCCAAAAAGAGCCCAATAAAAAAAGAGAAAAGAGAGAGAGAGAGAGAGATGAGAAAAAAGACAGAAGGGGCAATGCTACTATCCTTTCCACACTTGTGCTTCAAAGTAGCACCATGTATTTCATATAGAGAGTCTCCTATGCTTTCATTTTCATATAACTAGCGGGAATTTTTCATTATAGAACTTGGCTTGTATATTCCAATGATGGGCTTCCTCAAATGCCCGAGGTCTTCATGAGCAAGCAAGTTGGATGCACACCCACGTAGTTTTCTTTTTGAGCTTTCATACACTTATAGCTCTTAGTGCATCCGTTGCATGACAATCCCTACTCCTTGCATTGACATCAATTGATGGGCATCTCCATAGCCCATTGATTAGCCTCGTTAATGTGAGACTTTCTCCTTTTTTTTCTCTGTATCAATCTCTACAACCGTACTTTATTCCACCCATAGTGCTATATCCATGGCTTGCGCTCATGTATTACATGAGAGTTGAAAATGCTGAATCACGATAAAAAGTATGAACCAATTGCTTGGCTAACACCGGGGTAGTGCTTGATTTATACTTTGTGTTAAGAAGATGGAGCATGACAAGGCTATATGATTTTGTAGGGATAACATTCTTTAGCATTGATATTTTGAAAGGCATGATTGTTTGTTGGTATGCCTTATTATTATTGTTGTTTTTATGTCAAACTATAGACTATTGCTTTGAATCATTCAGATCTTAATATTCATGCCACAAAAGAGAAATTACAAGATGAACATGTTAGGTAGCATTCCACATCAAAAATTCTGTTTTTATCATTTACCTACTCGAGGACGATCATGAATTAAGCTTGGGGATGCTTGATATGTCTCCAACGTACACTACAAAAAAAACACTTCCATGATGATACATGTTTGTCACAGTAGGCCACGATTTCTGTCATGCATGTACATCCATGATGATTTTATGATAGAATCAAGGTAGTCATACCTGTTGAAAGGATCGATATGGTTGACTAGAGGGGGAGGGGGGGGGGGTGAATAGGCAACTACTAATTTGTAGCTTTTCTTAACAAATTAGGATTAGCAACAAATATGTTGTCTAGATATGCAATTAGGTGAGCAACCTATATGATCCTAGCAACAACAATAACAATAGCAAGAAAGATACACAACACAAGTAAAGCTTTCACAAAGTAAAGGTAAGAGATAACCACAAGTGGAGCTGGTGGAGACGAGGATGTGTTACCGAAGTTCCTTCCCTTTGAGAGGAAGTACGTCTCCGTTGGAGCGGTGTGGAGGCACAATGCTCCCCAAGAATCCACTAGGGCCACCGTATTCTCCTCATGCCCTCACACAATGCGAGATGTCGTGATTCCACTAGTGGTGCCCTTGAAGGCGGCAACGAAACCTTTACAAACAAGGTTGGGGCAATCTCCACAACCAAATTGGAGGCTCCCAACAACACCACTAAGCTTCACCACAATGGAATGTGGCTCCGAGGTGACCTCAACCGTCTAGGGTGCTTAAACACCCAAGAGTAACAAGATCCACAATGGATTAGTGGGGGAATCAAATTTCTCTTGGTGGAAGTGTAGATCGGGGCCTTCTCAACTAATCCCTAGAAAATCAACAAGTTTGATTGGCTAGGGAGAGAGATCGGACGAAAATGAGCTTTGGAGCAACAATGGAGTTTGGGGAGGAAGAGGTAAGTCTTCTTGAGGAACAAGACCCCCTTTATATAGTGGGGGATAAAACCAATTGTTATGCAGCCCTCAGCCCGCACATAAGCGGTACTACCGCTCGGGGAGCAGTACTACCGCCCAAGCGATAGTGGCAGGAGAGTAAGTGCAATGACCCAGGGTCACGAGCTAGTAGTGCCGCCGGAGTGGTTCTACCACTCGCCCCAGCGGTACTACCGCTGGGGTTGCAGTACCACTGCACTGTGGTGGCAGGGGTTGTGGTAGTATGGTAGCAGCGGTACTGCCGCCCAGAATGGACGATACTACCGCTAACAGCCGGTACTGCCACTCCCTACAACCACTGAGAAGGACAGGGGAGCACTGAAGAGCAAAGCCGCGAGCGGTAGTGGCAGTGGAAGTAGGCGTGGTACTACCGCTTGAAAGCGGTACTACCGCTCCTACTGCCGCCCCTACTTCCGCTTTCTCTATTGGGTCAAAGGGGGTTCCATGGAAGCTAGCCAGAGGGACTACCGCTGGACTACCATGCAACCCAGCACGAAGAATAGAGACCCAAGTAGATGGCGGTAGTACGCGCGGTACTAATAAGCGGTACTACCGCTACCACCAGTGTTACTACCGCTGGCAGCACTCAACAGCCCTTCTGCTAAAAACAAAGGGAAAAACTCCATCGAAGCGGAAAGACAACGGGGGTGCAAAATAGAAGGTGTACGTGATGATTCCACCCAAACCCTTCCGAAGCGGACCCCTCTTGATATTATGGTTTTCCTATGACTCAAGTCCATCGAAAAAGAAACGTAGGAAATAAAAACCGTCTTCACTCTAAACTCTGAGGGGCTCGAATCGTCTTGTGCCATATGATCAAATATCTGAAATGCACAATGCACATGATTAGTCCGCAAAAGCATTGTCATCAATCACTAAAACCACTAAGGGAGAAATATGCCCTAACAATCTCCCCCTTTTTGGTGGATTTATGACAACGCAGGATTTGAACAAGAAGAAACATAGGATAGTATGCAAACCCAAACCTACAAAATATAGATGGGCTCGCCCTAGATGTGTGCACTAATTAAGTATGCTTTTGGAATGCAAAGTACACACATTAGGATCAACACTCCCCCTATATTTTATAGACCGGCAATACATGAATAAAAAATATAAGAAAGAAAATGAAGGATGCACTGAGTAGCATGTGAGCATAAAGATAGTGCACAAGATAAGCATGATATCTCACAAGCTAACATAATACTAGAGATAGAGGATAATAAGGGTAGCATATGTCTCACACCATATGTCTTGGTTTCCAGGTCTCACAAACACAAACCAAAGCAATACGATAAAAGAGTTCACGAGAGAGAAAAGTAGATAAATAAGACACACTCATGACTCGGCAAATCCCTAAACTCTCTCCCCCTTTGGTATCGAGACACCAAAAGGGCAGAGAGCACTACTAAGACAAAGGTGGTAGCAACACTCCACGGCATGACCAATCGTGCTCCTCCTCCTCGGACTCCTCTGCAGCATGTGACAGACCTTCATCTTCCTTCTCTGAATCAGACCACTTACAGTTCTGAGAAATCCAAGCCTCCTCATCTATGATCTTGTCCTCGGAGCCACTGGAGACATCAAGGCCAACCTGCCTCATAATGGCCTTGTCTCGACTGCGGGCCTTCTTAGCAGCCACATGAGCCTTGTACTGACCCTTAGCCTGAAAGCAAAAGAGCTTCTTTATCTTCTGACTGAGCTTTTTAGCCCAAGAAGGCTCCTCAGTCGATGGCTCAAAGTCCGGCCCATCATTGTCATCATCATCCTCAGACCCAAAGGTCTCAGTCTCTAGAGGCACCGGCGAGTAGAACCCCACTTCTCCTTCTGTCTCAGCTGAACGACATCATGGGAGACCAACTCCCCAATGAGAAGAGCCTCCGTATGGTATGCAGCATTCCAAGTGTCCTCAATGAGTTGCATCAAGTAAGGCCCATAGATGGGGCACTTACGCTCCATCAGTGCAGAGTGAAGCTCGGACCACATAATGTGAGAAACATCCAACACCTCTTGAGAGCCCTTCTCCTTCTGACAGAAAAGAAGTAGGTCCACAAGATAAGAGTGCAACATATCCAAGTTCCCAATGCGAGGGAACAAAGAGTGCCAGAAGATCCGATTCATGATATCAAGAAAGGGCCACAGCTCATAGGATTCCTTCCCAGTGTCAGAGACCTTCCGTGTGGAGAAGGGCCAAAGAGCTGACTTGTGAGTAGCAGCAGCCTCCTTGTGAAGATGAAACCCAATTGGGTTTTGGGCCCCCTGATCATTGTAAGATAAACTCTCCATGAAGTCCTTAAATTGAGCCGACAGATGCCTTCCATTGGTCATCCAAGTGAGTGTCCTTGCCTCATCATGCCCAAAATGTAACGTGGCATAAAACTAAGCCACAAGCTCTGGATCAAAGTCCTTGTTGAAGGTGATAATCCGCTTGATATCTGGCTCTTCACACCTCTGCAAAGCCTCTCCAAAATAGTCTGGGTCTCTCTCCATGTGGGTGAGATCAATTGACTTGACTTTCACAAATAAGTTCTTCTTACCTTTTAGAACATCATGATAGATCGACTCCTGCATCTTGTTCCAGAACCGGTGATTGGCAAGAGATGGTTCTTGAGGCATGCGGTAGAGATTGCGCTTACGAGTGAGACAGAACTCCTTTGCTGACGCTTCATTCGCTGTCTTGGTTCCCTTGTTCTTTGACGCCATCATCTTAACCCTCTGCCTAGGCTACTCACTGGGTTAAATTTTTGGCACATCCGCAGAATGATAGCGCTTGGAGCCACCTGAACAAGTCAGATTCTTGCATCGAGCCTGATGCCCGGAAGTACCACCACCTAAAGACCAAAAGACCACACAAGGGAAAAGCAGGTGTAAACATATTGCATAGGCCAAAGAAAAAGAGATAAACAAGATTGAAGTTTGAACAGAGAAAACTTGAAGTTGACAGCTCTAGGCTGTAGTACCGCGCTTCACAGCGGATGTATCGCCCATAAGCGGTAGTATCGCTCCAGGGGAGCAGTAGGACCGCTTGAGGTGGAAGACAGCGGGCTGACCACTGCCGCGATGAGATCCGGTACTATCGGAGGTGCCAAATTCAAATTTTCATGGGTAAATCTTCAATCCACCTACTCTAGCAGTCTTCCACGTCCTACTCATGCCCCGATTTGACCAAAAATCAACGAATGCAATGCATAGTGCCCTA
This sequence comes from Thinopyrum elongatum, assembly GCA_011799875.1. Taxonomy (NCBI): domain Eukaryota; kingdom Viridiplantae; phylum Streptophyta; class Magnoliopsida; order Poales; family Poaceae; genus Thinopyrum; species Thinopyrum elongatum. The sequence goes on along the minus strand of CM022303.1, from coordinate 418,413,879 downwards.
AACCTAGATTCAAGAAATAGAACCATAGGAGAGGAGAACGAGGGAAATACCGACATCCATGGCAAGAGGAGAAGGTGGGGATATATCCCACTGGTCGGAATTGCGGAAGACGGCCCGGAGGCGGCCCCCGGAGCTTGTTCGTCGCCTGTGAGAGAGACAGGATGAGGGATAGAGATGAATGGGTATAGGGGAGTTGGAACTCCCCCTGCCCCGACTCATAACCCCCCATCCACCCCAGAGTGGTAGTACCGCTCGGAGGGGCGGTAGTACCGCCCGGTACCACTACGTGGCAGGAGGACGTGGTAGTACCGCTTCAGCGGTAGTACTGTTGGGCCCAACGGTAGTACCGCCCAGACCCCAGCAGTAGTACCTCGCAGGCGAGAGCAAGCAAGATCAAGGTGAAAGAGGTGGCTTATGCAAACTATAGAGAGGTTGTAGATGAGATGGCTTGGGATGGAGACTCAAAAACACCAGCAAATGGGAAGAGACACTCCAAGTTCAAAACGACAAGCAAGGAAAGAGCAAATTTGGAGTGACTCAAATCACAAACAAAGTCCTAACGACTAGATAAAACCAACTAGAACCAACTCGAGTAGTTACCTCTCAAAGAGAGGACGCTGGCCGAGGCCACCTATGTTTGAGTCAATTGGTATGGTACCACGAAGATTTTAACCTTGGGCCCATGACCAAAACTCATCTTTAAAGCACAAGTACCATAAAAAATGGCTAATGTGAAAGACTTGATCGATTTATGCATAATGGTGGGAGGGAGAGTTCACTGAGAGAACAGCACTCCCCCTATGTCCATGCCTACACCTAGAACAAGATATCATGATGAATGCGGTGGGGTGTGCCTAGATTGAAGCCACATTGCTCGAGTCAATAATATTTAGCTCATGCCTTAACTCGCAAAATCTTGCTTCATCCAAAGGCTTCGTGAAGATATCCGCTAGTTGCTCTTGAGTGTTGACGTAGATAATCTCAATCTCCCCATGCTTGATATGATCCCGGATGAAATGATGACGAATCTCAATGTGCTTCGTCTTGCTATGTAGCACCGTGTTGTGCGGAGATCTTGATTGCACTTTCATTGTCACATAGAAGAGGCACTTTGTCACAAGTGACACCATAATCCTTTAAAGTTTGCCTCATCCATAGCAATTGTGCACAACAACTTGCGGCGGCTACATACTCGGCCTCGGTGGATGAAGGGGACACAAAATTTTGCTTCTTTGAAGACCAACTAACCAAAGAGCGACCAAGGAATTGGCACCATCCGGAAGTTGACTTCCTATCCACAACTTCTCCTGCCCAATCTGAGTCCAAATAACCCATGAGCTCAAAGCTTGCTCCTTTGGGGTACCATAGGCCAAAGTTTGGGGTATGAGCTAAATATCGAAAGATCTGCTTGATCGCCATATAGTGACTTTCCTTAGGTGCGGCTTGGAACCTTGCACACATTCCCACACTCAACATAATATCTGGTCTAGATGCACAAACATAAAGCAAGGATCCAATCATGGAGCGATATACCTTTTGATCCACCGCTTTACCATTGGGATCAATGTCGAGCTTGCATTTGGTAGCATAGGAAACTTGACCGGCTTGACATCATCTAGCTTGAATCTCTTGAGCATGTATTGGGTATATTTGTCTTGGTTGATGAAGGTTCCTTCTCTTCTTTGCTTGACTTCAAACCCAAGAAAGAACTTCAACTCTCCCATCATAGACATCTCGAACTTCTTAGTCATTAGTGCGGCAAACTCATCAATGAAAGATTTGTTAGGAGAACCAAAAATGATATCATCAACATATAGTTGGCATATGAGCAAATCCCCTTTAACCTTCTTAGTAAAAAGAGTGGGATTGATTTTCCCAATTTCAAACCCACGATCTTGCAACAACTCAGTAAGGTGCTCATACCATGCACGTGGGGCTTGTTTAAGGCCATAGAGTGCCTTGTTGAGTTTGTATACATGATTGGGGATCTTGGGATCCTCGAATCCCAGGGGTTGTTTGACATATACGAACTCATTCAAAGGACCATTAAGAAATGCACTCTTCACATCCATTTGTTGCAATTTAAAATCATGATGAGATGCATATGCAAGCAACATGCAAATAGATTCAAGACGAGCAACATGGGCAAAGGTTTCACCGTAGTCGATACCCTTAACTTGGGAGTAGCCTTGTGCCACCAATCTTGCCTTGTTTGAAACAACCACACCATTCGCATCTTGCTTGTTCTTGAAGATCCATTCGGTCCCAATGACATTGTGGTCCTCCATTGGCCTTGGCACTAATTCCCAAACTTGGTTGCGCTCGAACTTGTTGAGTTCATCATGCATGGCCTCCAGCCAATCCACATCATCGAGCGCCTCATGTACCTTTTGGGGTTCAACACACAAAACAAACGTGTGATGCTCACAAAAGTTTGACAATTGTTTGCGAGTAGTTACCCCTTTTCTCAAACTTCCAAGCACATTCTCCATGACATGTTGTTGATGCTTGAGCTTGGAAGCCACCTTGGCGGCACGACGCTCCAAAAGTTCCCCAATACGAATTTGAGGATCATCATCTTCATCATCTTGAGCACCGTCTTGAGCTTGATCTTGATCTTGAGCATCCTCTTAATCTTGAGCTTGTTTGGCATCATGAACTTGATCTTGGGCATCACTTGGTGAACCATCGTCATCATGAGGTTGATCTTTCCCTTGATCTTGTTAACTTGTTTGAGGGTCTTCACTTTGTTCTTCGGAAGCGTGTGGGTCTAGCGTTGGTGATGGCTCCACTTGAGTAGAGCATTGTCCTTCTCCTTCAGCCACAAGGGGTTCCTCTATGGGGAGTATTTGACCAATCCCCATTCTTCTTATGACTTGAGGAGGAATTTCACCACCTACATCACAAAGACCACTTTGCTCCACTTGGGAGCCATTATTTTCATCAAACTCCACATTACATGTCTCCTCAATTAGTCCATTGTACTTGCTGAGCACACGGTAAGCATGAGAGTTTGTAGCATAACCAACAAATATGCCCTCTTGAGCTCTAGCTTCGAATTTAGACAAATGAACACCTTTCTTGAGAATGAAACACTTACAACCGAGCACCCAGAGGTACTTGAGGTTGGGCTTGTTACCGGTAAGTATCTCATATGGAGTCTTGTTCAAGCCTTTACGGAGGTAGAGCCGATTGGATGCATGACATGTGGTGTTGATGGCTTCGGCCCAAAAGTTGTATAGAGATTTGAATTCCGCCATCATGGTCCTTGCCGCATCCATCAACGTCCGGTTCTTTCTCTCCGCAACACCATTTTGTTGAGGGGTATATGGTGCGGAGTATTGATGCTTGATCCCCTCATCACTAAGAAACTCATCCAAGGTGTAGTTCTTGAACTCGGTGCCGTTGTCACTTCGGATCATCAAAATCTTTGCTTCATATTGACGTTGAGCTTCATTAGAAAAGTCGATGACGGTTTGTTGAGTCTCACTCTTCCTCTTGAAGAAGTATACCCATGTGTATCTTGAGTAATCATCTACAATCACCAAGCAATACTTTCTTCCCCCCAAGACTATCGAATGATGGAGGACCAAATAGATCCATGTGGAGGATCTCCAAGGGCCTCTTCGAGTAGATGATAGCGTGGGTCGGTGAGCTGATTCATGAAGCTTTCCCTTGATACAAGCACTTCAAGCACGGTCTTTGGCAAAACTCACATTTGTTAGTCCACGAACATGATCCCCTTTGAGGAGACTTTGCAAAGATCTCATATTGACATGGGCTAGTCGGCGATACCAAATTCATACCACATCAACTTTAGCCATTAGGCACATCGCGATCTTAGTGGGTCGCTCCGAAAAGTTAACCACATAGAGACCGTTCTCGACATGCCCAACAAAGGCTACTTTAAGAGTCTTGCTCCACAAAAGGGCCACGGTATCAAGATCAAAGAATGTTGTAAAGCCCATCAGTGCAAATTGACGAACGGAAAGTAAATTGTATGCGACGGACTCAACAAACATGACCTTCTCGATAGATAAATCTTGAGAGATGACCACCTTGCCAAGACCCAATACCTTAGATGTTGAAGCATCACCAAATTGGACATGAGTGGTCATAGAAGGAATAGGTTGTATGTCCACCACCAAGTCCTTGCTCCCGGTCATATGATTTGTTGCTCCACTATCGAGCAACCATGAAACCCCACCGGAAGCAAACTCCTACACAAAATCAATGCTTGGTTTTAGGTACTCATTTTTGAATGGGTCCTTTGAGGCTAGCAACAAGGGTCTTAGGAACCCAAATAGACCATTCAATGTACTCATAAGAAGAACCAACAAATTTGGCATAAACATACCCATCACTAGCACGACACAAAACATAGGAATGATTAAAGTCACTAGCTTAGTTAGAAGGAGTGGTCTTGCCCTTCTTGGCATTACCACCCATTCCCATGTTCTTCTTCTTCTCATGAGCACCCTCTCCCGCCTTTACAAAGACTTCTTTGATTGGGAGAGGTTGCTTGGCCTTCTTCTTCTTCTTCTTCTTCTTCTTCTTCTTCTTCTTCTTCTTCTTCTTCTTCTTCTTCTTCTTCTTCTTCTTCTTCTTTGACTTAGGTACAAACCCAAGCCCTTCCTTTGCCACAACTTCCTTTTGATTGCTCAAAAGATCATTGAGGTTCTTCTCACCTTGTATACAAGTCACAAGGCCTTTCTCAAGTTCTTCCTTCAACTTGGCATTCTCCTCTACAAGGTGCACGTGCTCACAGCAAGGGTTAGTAGCATTTGCATTAGCAATTAAAACAAAATGAGGGCACTTTGCTATCTCCTTGGTTAGTTTCACTTGGAGTTGATCATGAGACTCCTTGAGGGAAGAGTGAGCACCCTTCAAGACCTTGTGAGCCTTGTCGAGTATGTCAAACTCCTCTTTGAGTCTTTCATGACCAATCCCAAGAGCAACTTTCTCAGATTTAAGCACACGAGTAAGAACATTAGCATGATCAAGATCTTTTTGCAATTTAGCAAGAACAACGTTGTGTGACTCATGAAGAGTCAAACGAAGTCCTCGCTCTTCCTCAAGAGCAATAGAAAGATCCGCAATCTCATCGGCATAATCACGACTATGCCCCTCCAACTTGGAGATCGTATCCTCATGAGACTCAATGATATCATTGGCCTCACCAAGTTGTTCCAAGAGAGCAACAAAGTGCTTCTTGGTTTCACCCTTGAGCTTATTCAAGAACTTGTCAAACTCATTCTCTTCAACTTTCACCACCTCACTATCATCTACACAATCTAAGAAAGAGGGAGTAGTAGTGATGGTGGTTTTGATGTTGGGGGTTACCTTGTTGATACCTTTGGCCATGAGGCACTTGGCAATGAGGTTCTCGTTGGGGGCGCCAAAGAGAGACACCTTGGACGGGGAAGAGGTAGCAATGGCCACGGTTGCCGTTGCCATTCCTTCACCACTTGTATCTTCATCATCATCATCGGAGGTGTACTCTTCATGTGCCACTAAGCCCTTTTGAGGTATCTTCTTGGCGAAGTTGTTCTTGTTTGGAAAGGACTTGGCTTTGTCTTTGCGAATGAGCTTGCCACCATTGTCCTCCGTTTTTTCATAGGAACAATCCACCACAAAGTGACTCACATTGCCGCAGTTGTAGCAACTCCTCACTCATTGCTTGCTCTTTGAACCACTTGAGTTGTTCTTGGAGAAGCTGGGCCTTGAGCTTCTCTTGTTGCCCCAAAATTGCCTTGAAGCAAGAGCCATGTGCTTGTGGTAAGCATATTTGGTGTCTTAGGGGCAACACGCTTCTTCATCCTCCTCTTTTTCTTCCGGGATAGCCTTGGCCTTAACGGCAAGGTTGGGAGAGGCTTTATTTGACCGGACACGAGCTAGAGCATTGTCGGCGGTCTTGTTCATGATGTTCATGGAAATAAACTCATCCAACACTTCACTTGAAGACAAGGTGTGGAAATCCGGCCTTTGACGAATCACGGAGGACATGGCCTTGTTGAATGGCATGATGGCCTTGAGAAACTTGCGCTTGATCCATTTGTCATCAGTGTCCTTGCTCCCATGATCATGGAGAGTAACCGCAAGAGTCGTCAACCTCTGGTAGAGATCACGAGGGTCCTCATCTTCGTTCATCACGAATTCATCGGCCTCATCAAGAACCACCTCAAAGTTGGACCATTGTATGCTTGAGCTCCCTTTGTACAAAGAGATGATGTGTTCCCAACAATCTTTGCATGGGAGAAGGGACGCAAGTGAGATAGATCTTCGGGAGGCACCACGGCTTGGAGGATGAACAATGCGGAGTTTGTATTTATTGTCCGCCTCTTCTCTTGGAGTGAGGTTGTTTGGATCATGCGGGCAGAAACCTTGCTCGATGATTCTCCAAAGATTCGTCGAGCTGTGATTCAAATGAGACTTGATACAAAAAACCCAATTAGCAAAATCACCCTTCACAAGTTTAGGAGGAGAACCAAGGTTGTTAATATACGGTGTGGGGACCGCTCCTCCATAGACCGGCAGAGGGGAAACCGAGGCAAAGGTTCCCGTCCCATTCTTGTTTTCAGGGGAGGAGGTTTGAGTACCTTTAGCCGCTTTCTTCGCGGAATTGGCCTCCAACTCCGACGCAGTGGGATTAACCACAAGTAACAGATCGGGTGTAGTTTTCAACCCCTCAAGTAATTCTTTAAGCATGGACTTGACCTCGGTCATCATAGACGTCTTAAGTGAAGCCATAGCTTCATTTAAGTCGTCTCGAGGGATCGAGTTCAACTCCACGGCCTCGGGCACTTCCACCTCTCTGTCAACCATACTCTACGGGTTGTGAAACCCTTAAAAAGAGACAAGGCTCTGATACCAATTGAAAAGATCGATATGGTTGACTAGAGGGGGGGTGAATAGGCAACTACCAATTTTTAGCATTTCTTAACAAATTAGGATTAGCAACAAATAGGTTGTCTAGATATGCAACTAGGTGAGCAACCTATATGATGCTAGCAACAACAATAACAATAGCAAGCAAGATACACAACACAAGTAAAGCTTTCACAAAGTAAAGGTAACAGACAACCACAAGTGGAGCCGGTGGAGACGAGGATGTGTTACCGAAGTTCCTTCCCTTTGAGAGGAAGTACGTCTCCGCTGGAGCAGTGTGGAGGCACAATGCTCCCCAAGAAGCCACTAGGGCCACCGTATTCTCCTCACGCCCTCACACAATGCGAGATGCCGTGATTCCAGTAGTGGTGCCCTTGAAGGCGGCAACCGAACCTTTACAAACAAGGCTGGGGCAATCTCCACAACCGAATTGGAGGCTCCCAACAACACCACGAAGCTTCACCACAATGGAATGTGGCTCCGAGGTGACCTCAACCGTCTAGGGTGCTCAAACACCCAAGAGTAACAAGACCCGCAAGGGATTAGTGGGGGGAATCAAATTCCTCTTGGTGGAAGTGTAGATTGGGGCCTTCTCAACCAATCCCTAGAAAATCAACAAGTTTGATTGGCTAGGGAGAGAGATCGGGCCAAAATGAGCTTTGGAGCAACAATGGAGTTTGGGGAGGAAGAGGTAAGTCTTCTTGAGGAAGAAGACCCCCTTTATATAGTGGGGGATAAAACCAATTGTTATGTAGCCCTCAGCCCGCACATAAGCGGTACTACCGCTCGGGGGCGGTACTACCACCCAAGTGATAGTGGCAGGAGAGTAAGTGCAATGACCCAGGGTCACGAGCCAGTAGTGCCGCCGGAGCGGTACTACCGCTCGCCCCGGCGGTACTGCCGCTGGGGTTGCAATATCACTACACTGTGGTGGTGCTACTTCTTGAGCTTGCGTTGGTTTTTCCCTTGAAGAGGAAAGGGTGATGCAGCAAAGTAGAGATAAGTATTTCCCTCAGTTTGAGAACCAAGGTATCAATCCAATAGGAGGTACAAGCATGTCTCTAATCTATGCACCTGCACAAACAATCAAACACTTGCACCCAACGCGATAAAGGGGTTGTTAATCCCTTCACGGTCACTTGCAAGGATGAGATCTGATAGGGATAGATATAAAATATTACTAAAACGTAAAACAAAGTAAAAACAAATAAATTGCAGCAAGGTATTTTTGGGTTTTTTGGTTTATAGATCTAAAAATATATGATGGCAAATAAACCCAGGGGCCATATGTTTCACTAGAGGCTTCTCTCTTGAAAGAAAATAATACGATGGGTGAACAAATTACTGTCGAGCAATTCATAGAAAAGCGGAAAGTTATGACGATATCCAAGGCAATGATTATGAATATAGGCATCACGTCCGTGTCAAGTAGACTGACTCCTGCCTGCATCTACTACTATTACTCCACACATCGATCGCTATCCAGCATGCATCTAGAGTATTAAGTTCAAAAGAACGAAGTAACGCCTTAAGTAAGATGACATGATGTAGAGGCATAATCTCAAGCAATATGATGAAAACCCCATCATTTTACCCTTGATGGCAACAATACAATACGTGCCTCGCTACCCCTACTTTGTCACTGGGTGAGGACACCGCAAGATTGAACCCAAAACTAAGCACCTCTCCCATTGCAAGAAGAACCAATCTAGTTGGCCAAACCAAACCGATAATTCGAAGAGAAATACAAAGATATCAAATCATGCATATAAGAATTCAGAAAAGACTCAAATAATATTCATAGATAATCTGATCATAAATCCACAATTCATCAGATCTCAACAAACACACCGCAAAAGAATATTACATCAGATAGATCTCCAAGAACATCGAGGAGAACATTGTATTGAAGATCAAAGAGAGAGAAGAAGCCATCTAGCTACTAGTTATGGACCCGTAGGTCTGTGGTAAACTACTCACGCTTCATCAGAAGGGCAATAGAGTTGATGTAGAAGCCCTCCGTGATCGAATCCCCCTCCGGCAGGATGCCGAAAAAGGCCCCAAGATGGGATCTCACGGGTACAGAAGGTTGCGGCGGCGGAAAAGTATTTTGGTGGACGCTTCTGTTCATTTGGGAATATTTATGAATTTATAGGCCAAGAATTAGGGTTAGAGGAGCTCCGAGGGGCCCACAAGCCCTCAGGGCGCGCCCCTGAGGCTTGTGGCCGCCTTGGGACTCCTCTGACTTCATCTCCAAGTCCTACATGTGTCTTCTGGTCCAAGAAAAATCATCGCAATGTTTTATTCCGTTTGGACTCCGTTTGGTATTCCTTTTCTGTAAAACTCATAAACAAGGAAGAAACAGAAACTGGCACTGGGCTCTGGGTTAATAAGTTTGTCCCAAAAAAATATAAAATAGCATATTAATGCATATAAAACATCCAAAACAGATAATATAATAGCATGGAACAATCAAAAATTATAGATACGTTGGAGACGTATCAAGCATCCCCAAGCTTAAATCCTGCTCGTCCTCGAGTAGGTAAATGATAAAAACAGAATTTTTGATGTGGAATGCTACCTAACATATTTATCCATGTAATTTTCTTTATTGTGGCATGAATATTCAGATCCATAAGATTCAAAACAAAAGTTTAATATTGACATAAAAACAATAATACTTCAAGCATCTAATAAAGCAATCGTGTCTTCTCAAAATAACATGGCCCAAAGAAAGTTATCCCTACAAAATCATATAGTTTGGCTATGCTCCATCTTCATCACACAAAGTATTAAATCATGCACAACCTCGATGACAAGCCAATCAATTGTTTCATACTTTTGATGTTCTCAAACCTTTTCAACTTTCACGCAATACATGAGCGTGAGCCATGGATATAGCAGTATAGGTGGAATAGAATATGGTGGTTGTGGAGAAGACAAAAAGAAGGAGAAAGTCTCACATCAACTAGGCGTATTAACGGGCTATGGAGATGCCCATCAATAGATATCAATGTGAGTGAGTAGGGATTGCCATGCAACGGATGCACTAGAGCTATAAGTGTATGAAAGCTCAAAAAGAAACTAAGTGGGTGTGCATCCAACTTGCTTGCTCACGAAGACCTAGGGAAATTTGAGGAAGGCCGTCATTGGAATATACAAGCCAAGTTCTTATAATGAAAAATTCCCACTAGTATATGAAAGTGACAACATAGGAGACTCTCTATAATGAAGATCATGGTGCTACTTTGAAGCACAAGTGTGGTAAAAGGATAGTAGCATTGCCCCTTCTCTCTTTTCTCTCATTTTTTCTCTTTTTTTATTTGGGCTTCTTTTGGCCTCTTTTATTTTTTTCAAAGTCTGGAGACTCATCCCAACTTGTGAGGGAATCATAGCTTTCATCATCATTTCCTCACATGGGACAATGCTCTAATAATGATGATCATCACACTTTTATTTACTTACAACTCAAGAATTACAACTCAATTCTAGAACAAAATATGACTCTATATGAATGCCTCCGGCGGTGTACCGGGATATGCAATGATCAAGAGAGACATGTATAAAAAAATATGAATGGTGGCCTTGGCACAAATACTATGTCAACTACATGATCATGCAAAGCAATATGACAATGATGAAGCGTGTCATAATAAATGGAACGGTGGAAGTTGCATGGCAATATATCTCGGAATGGCTATGGAAATGCCATAATAGGTAGGTATGGTGGCTATTTTGAGGAAGGTATATGGTGGGTTTAATGCACCGGCGAAAGTTGCGCGGTACTAGAGAGGCTAGCAATGGTGGAAGGGTGAGAGTGCGTATAATCCATGGACTCAACATTAGTCATAAAGAACTCACATACTTATTGCAAAAGTCTATTAGCTATCGAAACAAAGTACTACACGCATGCTCCTAGGGGAATAGATTGGTAGGAAAAGATCATTGCTCGTCCCCGACCGCCACTCATAAGGAAGACAATCAATAAATAAATCATGCTCCGACTTCATCACATAACGGTTCACCATACGTGCATGCTACGGGAATCACAAACTTTAACACAAGTATTTCTACCAATCCACAATTACTCACTAGCATGACTCTAATATCACCATCTTTATATCTCAAAACAAATGCAAGGAATCAAACTTCTCATAGTATTCAACGCTCTTTATATGAAAGTTTTTATTATATCTCTCTTGGATGCGTATCATAATAGGACTAAATTCATAACCTAAGAAAATTACCATGCTGTTTAGAGACTCTCAAAATAATATAAGTGAAGCATGAGAGTTCAACAATTTCTATAAAATAAAGCCACCGCCGTGCTCTAAAAAGATATAAGTGAAGCACTAGAGCAAATTGCCTAGCTCAAAAGATATAAGTGAAGCACAAAGAGTATTCTAATAAATTCACGATTCACGCGTGTCCCTCTCAAAAGGTGTGTAGAGCAAGGATGATTGTGTCAAACTAAAAAGCAAAGACTCATATCATACAAGACGCTCCAAGCAAAACACATATCATGTGGTGAATAAAAATATAGCCTCAAGTAAATTTACCGATGGATTGAAGACGAAAGAGGGGATGCCATCCGGGGCATCCCCAAGCTTAGATGCTTGGTTGTCCTTGAATATTCCCTTGTGGTGCCTTGGGCATCCCCAAGCTTAGGCTCTTGCCACTCCTTATTCCATAGTCCATCAAATCTCTACCCAAAACTCGAAAACTTCACAACACAAAACTCATGAGATCCGTTAGTATAAGAAAATAAATCACCACTTTTTGGTACTTTTGTTAACTATTATTTATTTATATTGGTGTAATATCTACTATATTCCAACTTTTCCATGGTTCATACCCCCAGATACTACCCATAGATTCATCAAAATAAGCAAACAGCACATAGAAAATAGAATCTGTCAAAAACAAAATAGTCTGCGAAGATCTGAATTGTTATCATACTTATGTAACTCCAAAAATGTTGAAAAATTAGTAAAGAATAGGAAATTTATTTTTCAATCTTGTGTAAAAAATTCAGAGTTTTTACAAGCTCGAGAGAATTTAAACAATTCTGTTACTGGACGCAAAAGTTTCTGTTTTTCAGCAAGATCAAATCAACTATCACCGTAAGCCATCCCAAAGGTCTTACTTGGCTCAAACACTAATTAAAACACCAAAATACAATTACTACAGAGGTAATAGTGTGTATTTATTGAAAAACAGAACCAAAAACAAAAACATAAAAATAAAATTGGGTTGCCTCCCAACAAGCGCTATTGTTTAACGCCCCTACCTAGGCATAAAACATAGATCTAGGTATTGTCATCTTTGGTATGCAATCCATAAGTAGCCCTCATAATAGATTCATATGGCAACTTAATTTTCTTTCTTGGAAAGTGTTCCATGCCCTTCCTTAACGGAAATTGAAATCTAATGTTTTCTTCTTTCATATCAATAATTGCACCAATCGTTCTAAGGAAAGGTCTACCAAGAATAATAGGACATGTAGGATTGCAATCTATATCAAGCACAATGAAATCTACGGGCACATAATTTCTATTTGCAACAATAAGAACATCATTAATTCTTCCCATAGGTTTCTTAATAGTGGAATCCGCGAGATGCAAATTTAAAGAACAATCATCAAATTCACGGAAACCTAGCACATCACATAAAGTTTTTGGAATCGTGGACACGCTAGCACCCAAATCACACAAAGCATGGCACTCATAATCTTTGATTTTAATCTAAATAGTAGGTTCCCACTCATCATAAAGCTTTCTAGGGATTGAAACTTCCAACTCAATTGTTTCTTCAAAAGATTTCATCATAGCATCAACGATATGTTTAGTAAAAGCTTTATTTTGATTATAAGCATGAGGAGAATTCAACATGGATTGCAACAAGGAAATACAATCTATCAAAGAGAAATTATCATAATTAAAGTCCTTGAAATCCAAAAGAGTGGGTTCATCGCTACTTAAAGTTTTGACCTCTCCAATCCCACTTTTATCAAATTTTGCATTAAGATCTAAAAACTCCGAATCATTGGGACAACTTCTAGCTAAAGTTGACTCATCTCCAGTCCCATCTTTATCAAGATTTATATTAGAAAACAAAGATTCAATAGGAGTGACACCAATCACTTTAAGATCGTCATCATTATTTAAAGACTCCGGTTAAGCGGCCATCTTATTGACCAAAGTAGTTTGTTTATCAGAAATTTGGCCTACTAAATTTTCAAGATGAGCAAATTGAGATTTAAGACCATAAAATTCCTTAGTAACATCATCAAGCTCTTTATTAATATACTCCATCATAGTTTTTTGTTCTTTAATCTTGTTCCTAAAGAAACTATTATGCTCAAATTGTAAAGACATGAAGCTTTTAGCATTATTTTCAATCTCTTCCAACTTCCTAAAATAAGGATCAAAACTCTTGGGTTGAGCCATACGTTCAAACAAGCAATCTAACACACAAGCAACCAAAAAGCAAACGAAAAGACGAACGGAAGAAGGGCGAATAAAAAGGCAAATCTTTTTGTGTTTTTTTGAAATTGTTTTAGAAGTGGGGGAGAGGAAAACGAGAGGCAAATGGCAAATAATGTAATGTAAGAGATGAGAGTTTATGGTGGGTACTTGGTAGGCTTGATGTAGAACCTCCCCGGCAACAATGCCAGAAATTCTTCCTGCTACTTCTTGAGCTTGCGTTGGTTTTTCCCTTGAAGAGGAAAGGGTGATGCAGCAAAGTAGAGATAAGTATTTCCTTCAGTTTGAGAACCAAGGTATCAATCCAGTAGGAGGTACAAGCAAGTCTCCAATCTATGCACCTGCACAAACAATCAAACACTTGCACCCAACGCGATAAAGGGGTTGTGAATCCCTTCACGGTCACTTGCAAGGATAAGATCTGATAGAGATAGATATAAAAGATTACTAAAACGTAAAACAAAGTAAAAACAAATAAATTGCAGCAAGGTATTTTTGGGTTTTTTGGTTTATAGATATGAAAATATATGATGGAAAATAGACCCGGGGGCCATAGGTTTCACTAGAGGCTTCTCTCTTGAAAGAAAATAATACAGTGGGTGAACAAATTACTGTCAAGCAATTGATTGAAAAGCGCAAAGTTATGACGATATCCAAGGCAATGGTTATGAATATAGGCATCACGTCCGTGTCAAGTAGACCGACTCCTGCCTACATCTACTACTATTACTCCACACCTCGACCGCTATCCAGCATGCATCTAGAGTATTAAGTTCAAAAGAACGGAGTAACACCTTAAGTAAGATGACATGATGTAGAGGGATAAACTCAACCAATATGATAAAAACCCCATCTTTTTACCCTTGATGGCAACAATACAATACGTGCCTCGCTACCCCTACTTTGTCAACTAGGTGAGGACACCGCAAGATTGAACCCAAAACTAAGCACCTCTCCCATTGCAAGAAGAACCAATCTAGTTGGCCAAACCAAACCGATAATTTGAAGAGAAATACAAAGATATCAAATCATGCATATAGGAATTCAGAAAATACTCAAATAATATTCATAGATAATCTGATCATAAATCCACAATTCATCGGATCTCGACAAACACACCGCAAAAGAATATTACATCGGATAGATCTCCAAGAACATCGAGGAGAACATTGTATTGAAGATCAAAGAGAGAGAAGAAGCCATCTAGCTACTAGCTATGGACTCGTAGGTCTGTGGTAAACTACTCATGCTTCATCAGAAGGGTAATAGAGTTGATGTAGAAGCCCTCCATGATTGAATCCCCCTCCGGCAGGATGCCGAAAAAGGCCCCAAGATGGGATCTCACGGGTACAGAAGGTTGCGGTGGCGGAAAAGTATTTTCGTGGACGCTTCTGGTCGTTTGGGAATATTTCTGAATTTATAGGCCAAGAATTAGGGTTAGAGGAGCTCCGAGGGCCCCACAAGCCCTCAGGGTGCCCCCCCAGGGCGCGCCCCTAAGGCTTGTGGCCGCCTTGGGACTCCTCTGACTTCATCTCCAAGTCCTACGTGTGTCTTCTAGTCCAAGAAAAATCATCGTGAAAGTTTTATTCCGTTTGGTATTCCTTTTCTGTAAAACTCAAAAACAAGGAAAAAACAAAAACTGGCACTGGGCTCTGGGTTAATAAGTTAGTCCCAAAAATAATATAAAATAGCATATTAATGCATATAAAACATCCAAAACAGATAATATAATAGCATGGAACAATAAAAAATTATAGATGCGTTGGAGACGTATCAGGAGGTAGGGGTTGTGGTAGTACGGCAGCAACGGTGCTGCCGCCCTGAATGGATGGTACTACCGCTAACAGCTGGTACTGTCGCTCCCTACAACCACTGAGAAGGACAGAGGAGCGCTGAAGAGCATAGCCGCAAGCGGTAGTGGCAGCGGAAGTAGGCACGATACTACCGCTTGAAAGCGGTACTACCGCTCCTACTGCCGCTTGCTCTACTGGGTCAAAGGGGGTTCCACGGAAGTGAGCCAGAGGGACTACCGCTGGACTACCATGCAACCTGACACGAAGAATAGAGACCCAAGTAGATGGTGGTAGTACCACAGTACTAATAAGCGGTACTACAGCTGCCACTAGCGCAACTACTGCTGGCAGCACTCAACAGCCCTTGTGCAAAACAGAGGGAGAAACTCCATCGAAGCGGAAAGACAACAGGGGGTGCAAAATAGAATGTCTATGTGATGATTCCACCCAAACCTTTCCGAAGCAGACCCCCTCTTGATAGTACGGTTTTCCTACGACTCAAATCCACCGAAAAAGAAATGTAGGAAATAAAAACCGTCTTCACTCTAAACTCCGAGGGGCTCGGATCGTCTTGTGCCATATGATCAAATATCTGAAATGCTCAATGCACATGATTAGTCCCCAAAAGCATTGCCATCAATCACTAAAACCACTAAGGGAGAAATATGCCCTAACACCTGTGCTATCGTAGAAGTGTTCCATGACAATAGTCAAATTATCATCACGGAAGTGTCCACTTCCATGATGATAAATGGCGCGTCATGGAAGTGCTTTTGTCAAGGGTAATCGACACGTGGCATCCACCGTAACGGGTCGCCGTTAAGCTATCGGGTCCGGTTTTGGATCATATAACCCGTTAACAGCTACAACCAATGGCGATTTTCCACGTGTAAAATTCTCATTGGCCAAAGGAACCACGTGTCAGCTCCGCGTTGGGACAGATGTCAACCGTCCAATGGACAGTAGGCGCCTATAATACGTCAACACGTGGCAGGGCCCAACAGTGGCCCATTTAGGTTAAAAGGCCAGCCCATTTGACTTGGTCAAAATCTAGCGGGCCGGCCCATGGAAAGCCTGTTAGCGGCTTGTTCGCATATAGCCCATTTACAGCCCGCTAAGTCACGGCCCGTTCTGGCCTTTCCGAAATCGGCCCAGCAGCTCATGCAGTCCAATATAATTCCAGCCAGTTGTAACTTTCGGCCCATGGATGGCCCATGACGTCTTTCGGCCCATATGAGGCCCTTTGTAAATCTTGGCCCTTTAACGGCCCGTGGTGAAACAGGCCCATAATGAACAGTATATCACTTTATACCCATTCACAACCCACTTTTTAGTTGGTCCGTTTCCAGCCCGTGTTATCTTTCAGCCTTCTAAGGGCCCATTTATTCTTGGGCTCATTTCCAGCTCTTGATTACTTACGGTCCGTTACTGGCCTGTTCCGCTAATGGGTCAAATTTAGCCTGTGGTTACAGTCGACCCGTTTGCGGCCCGTTAAACCATTGGGCCGTTTTCATAGAGTCATCTATTCCGTCCCATTAACGACCCGTTATGCCTGTTGATAGAATTAAGCCCGTGATACATACCGGCCTGTGAATGGCTCGTTATGGTCAGGCCCATAAACGGACGATTCCCACTTTAGCCTGTTTATGGCCCATATTGTAGTCCGTTATTGGCCCACGAATAGTACGACCCATGTATGAAGGGTGCAAGTATTTGTTTGTTTGTGTAGGTGCAACCATTGGTGACTTGTGTGTTCCTCCTATTGGATTGATACCTTGGTTCTCAAACTGGGGGAAATACTTATCTCTACTTTGCTGCATCACCCTTTCCTCTTCAAGGGAAAAACCAACGCAAGCTCAAGAAATAGCAGGAAGAATTTCTAGCGCCGTTGCCGGGGAGGATCTACATCAATCCTACCAAGTACCTATCATAAACTCTCATCTCTTGCATTTACATTATTTGCCATTTGCCTCTCGTTTTCCTCTCCCCCACTTCTAAAACATTTTCAGAAAAACACAAAAATATTTGCCTTTTTATTCGCCTTCTTTCTGTTCGCCTTTTTGTTTGCCTTTTGTTTACTTGTGTGCTAGATTGCCTACGTGTCATCATGTCTCAGTTTAAAAACTTTGATCCTTATCATAGAAAGTTGGAAGAGATTGAAAATAATGCAAAAAGTTTCACGTCTTTGCAATTTGAGCATAATAGTTTCTTTAGAAACGAACTAAAAGAGCAATCTACTATGATTGAGTATATCAATAAAGAGCTTGATGATGTTACTAAGGAAGTCATTGGTCTTAAAGCTCAAACTTGTTCATATTGAGGGTTTAGTAGGTCAAATTTTTGATAAACAAACTACGTTAATAAATAGGATGGCCGCTAACCCGAATCTTTGAATCATGATGGAGATCTTAAAGTGATTGGTGTGACTCCTATTGAATCTTTGTTTGCTAATATAAAACTTGATAAAGAAGGGACTGGAGATGAGTCAACTTTAGCTAGAAGGCGTCCCAATAATTTGGAGGGTGAAGATCTTAATGAAAAATTGATAAAAGTGGGTTTGGCGAGGTTAAAACTTTTACTAGTGATGAGCCCACTCTTTTGGATTTCAAGGACTTTAATTATGATAATTGTTCTTTGATTGATTGTATTGCCTTGTTACAATCTGTGCTTCATTCACCTCATGCTTATAGTCAAAATAAAGCTTTTACTAAACTTATTGTTGATGCTATGATGAAATCATTTGAAGAAAAACTTGAGTTCACTGGTACATCGAGCTGCTATACAAACGGTTTTTAACCCCTTTCCGTGATGCCATTTGTAACACCCCTGTGTAATAAGCACTGTGACATAATGATAATTATGCCAAGTCATCACCTTATTCTATGCTTGATCATATGGTTAAATACTTCATTTCAGATTTCCTCTCTGAAAATCAACTCCAAATCAAGTGCAAAATAAAGTTGCACAAAAGTTGCTGGAAAAATGTTCATCATCTTGCAAATAATTCAAAACAATTATATGTTAAGGAACACAACATCACTCTTGAGCAAACATGATCATTAGCAATTATAACAACACCATTTCAGCATTTTCAAAATGCTAATTCATTTATGAATATTCCAAATGAAGTCCACTGGCCTCCAAAATATTTGTGGCAGTGCCAAATATTGTTAGAGAATTATGTGACTTGGTTTCACATTTTTCAGAATAAATATGGATGCCCAAACAATTCTTTTTCCCTCTCTATTAAATAAGTAAAAGAAAAATAGAAAAACAGAGAAATAAAAAGGCCTGCAGGCCACTTACCTGGCCTCTGGGCCGAAGCCACAGTGAGCTCAGCCAGCCCAACTTGCCCAGCCATCCGCAGCTCATCGTCCTCCTCGCGTTGTCGCCCGCGCGCGTGGACACGGCGATGGCCGTCACGCTGTCGGCCATCCGAGCCGTCCCCGACGCCGTTAAGTACTTCCCCGAGCTGCCCTCGCTCCCCCGTGCAACCCTAGCCCCCAGTCGCTGAGGGCATTCTTAGCCTGAGCTACGGTAAGGCGGGTCGACCCTGAGGGGTACCCGCGAATGATGGATAGTTACCCGTGAGTTATTTTTACGAGGCGCGGCCGGGCATTCTTAGCCCTTGCAGCAAGTCCTCGAGATGGGGCGACGGGGTCACATCGATCATGAGTCTCTGCTTGTTACCGCTAGCCCCTAGTCCACTAACGATTTGGATATTTGATCCGAGCTGGCCTATGGTCGGATAGCACTAACCATCACGTGGGAAGAGTTATGGGCACTCTGCATCGTAGCATCAGCCGAAAGCTCTGTCAGACGTCCAGTTCAGCATCGCGGCACAGCTGGGCCGGCGCCATCCTGAGGGGTGGTACCTGGATCCGCGTGTGCGCAATGACCCGGAGGGCGAGGGGCGATGGCCGAAGACCCCCTGGCGCTTAGGAGGTAGACCGACGAGGACCTCTCTGCTGAGCTGTAGGTAGGGTTGCGGTGTATCGTTTGGCCGAGGCCGGGCATGACCCAAGAAAGTATGTCCGGCCGGAGTTAAGCGAGCGTGGTGGGTAAGTTGGTGCACCCCTGCAGGGAAGAACACATCTATCGATAGCCGGTCCTATGGTAAAGGACACTCGGAGTTGTATCCCGATCGGTACAACTAGAACTTGAGATGGTACCTAGATATGTGGCTCCGGGATCGCTTTCTCGCAGGGAGTCGAGAAAGGATCTCTAGGCGAGACTGTTACATTGTTACTACTACTACTTTACATTATGCTATACTGTACTCTTCTAATGCTGCAAGATCGTTGAAGATGCTGAAGATGCTAGTCTTCGATAGGACTAGGCCTTCTCTCTATTCTGGCATTTTTGCAGCCCAGTCCACATATACAGTCTTCCTTTGATAATGTTGCATATGTAGTGTAGATCCTTGCTTGCTGAGTACTTCGGAGTACTCACGGTTGCTTTGCTTTCTTTTTCTCCCCATACCAGTTTGTCGTGACCAGATGACGAAGCCCCTGAGAACGCTGCCCCCGTCGACGACTACTTCTACCACCCCGAG
The DNA here is from genome assembly GCA_011799875.1 of Thinopyrum elongatum. NCBI lineage: Eukaryota > Viridiplantae > Streptophyta > Magnoliopsida > Poales > Poaceae > Thinopyrum > Thinopyrum elongatum. The sequence goes on along the minus strand of CM022303.1, from coordinate 418,394,158 downwards.
GATGGCTACTACTTCGAGATGGCTGACGACCAGGAGTAGATTCGGAGGGTCCTAGGCAGGAGGCCTACGCCTTTCGATCGTAGAATTTTATTTTGCCCCGCCTTTCTAAAGGCTTATCTGTTCCTCTGTAATATCTGTACTCAGATATCTGATGCTTCCGCTGACGCTTGTATGCGAGCTTATGTATTCGAGCCCTCGAGGCCCTTGGCTTGTAATATAAAGCTTGTATGACTTTATTTATGTTTTGGAGTTGTGTTGTGATATCTTCAAGTGAGTCCTTAGGCTTGATCGTGTGCATTTGCATGTATGATTAGTGCATGATTAAGCCGGGGGCGTCACAACATTTTAAACCATCGCCAAGTGAGTGTGGGCGATAGGGGGGTCCTTCCCACATCACCCAGAAACCGTCGGGGGTAGGGAGTAGGAATGCATACATTTTCCAGAACAAAGCGTACGCGATGCCCGCACCTATCCCAAACGCGATTCTTCACACAACTGTTTGGGATATATCTAATATCCCAAATGGTCCACCTTGCTACTTGTGTGTGCTGGTATTACCATCGCAGTCGGACTTCTGTGGTTTTACCTAAAACCAGGCGCAGTCCAGGCACATTCCAGGCACGTACCAAACTGGCTCTATGATTACGATGCCCGGCACATCACAAACAGTTCATGATTGTAAACCGTGTATGATAGGTCGGCAATCATACATATTTAGTTTTCCCGCACCGTTTGTGATATTATTTGACATCACACATGCTTTGCAAACGGCAACTGTGTGCATGGTTACGCATGTTTCCTCTCCGTGAACCGTGTCAAAATATGATGTATATCACGCACGTTGTGCTTTATAGACCGTGTGCGCCGTAATGACCTGCAGAGCGTAATTTCACCCTAATTTAATTGCTGCTATTTAAAATTGTACCTAATTTGAATTTGAAAGTAGGCTATAGCTTTATTCATATCCATCAGGTTCAAACAACCAATGCATTATTCGATTCACAGGTACATATGTTCAACAATTACATCAAAGAAAAGAATTACATAAGCACCAAATAAAGAATGATGAACCAGGGTTGTATACTTGTACTATTAAAGATGGTAAAGAAAGAGGCGAGAGACATGCTGGTTGCTGAACAAGGTGAAGCGGAATGCTCCTATTGTGCTCTCCTCGATGCAGAAGGCACGCACGACTCTAGTCCAACACCTTGTGATGGCCGCCCGCCAATCTTGTAGTTTGAGAGGTAATCTTGAGTAAACTGCTTTAGGATCCATTGCAAAGGAAAAAGATTCAGACATTGTCATCTAACACAACTCATTATCGGCAGTAAAAAGAAGGCTACAGAGTTCTTACTTACCATCCTGCAGTTCACTGTTGTCTTACGTAAAGTGTAAACAAATAGTTCTATTGACATCTTTTGACCCATTTTAATAACAATCTTTATCAGTTTTCTCACTTGATGTTGGTTCATGAATATCTCATTGCCCCATACGCAGAAAGGGTCGAAGTGTGGATCTTTGGCAATGACATATATAACTAAAAGCACCAAGTTAATATTAGAAGCTAAACAACAATTGCAAAATGATGTAGTACAACACTACCTCCATCCCATTATATAAGATCTTATTACATGTATATCTAGACATCATCAGAACATTAAGGTAACACTCTTCCTTGTTGCTATGTAGCCTGGGATTGCATATTTAGTCATTCAGTACAATGCATGTTGCTATGTAGCCTCAGATATATTAAATATGGCCCTAGTTAACCTACCGATAAATGGGTTACAGATATATTCAATGAAATGTCCGATTTGACGATTAATCCCTTATCAGCCCTAGGCTATATGGTACCAGCTACCGATATCCTGAACAGTGAGTATATATAAGCAATGTGATGAAACTAACCTCGATGGAAAACAGCAGTTGTTCTCAATATTGTCCTGTATGAGTACATATAAAGGCATGTTAAGCACAACAGGGTAAACATCAACCAAATATATCCATGGTAGACAACATAATCTACAAATGATAGCTTCAGTGTGCAGGTTTAAGCATGCTAGTTAAGCAAAACAAGAAGTGGAAAGGTGTGTTAACAGCAATAGGCATAACATTTAAAAACAAGCAAATATAGTCATTCAAACTGGTATTGTGCAGGTCTAAAGTACACTAGTTATTGTTAAAACAAAAGGGCATGTTAACTGCAACATCCTTAACATCAACCAAATATCGTAATTCATAGTGGTATTGTTGAAACTATTATTGATGAAATTGAACTGCACGGTGAATAGTTGCACATATAGAGCATCATATTGTGAATAACTGAAATAAACAAGGCATAAGTCCATCTCTAGCCGATCCCCTAAAAGTTAACGGACTAAAATCCTTAGTGGAGTATATATATACTCCAGTAATTTTTGGCCGTTTCTAGTCGATCCCCTAAACTTAATGTTGTAAACTTCAATTTGATCAAGTTCAAAGCAGGTTCAACCAAAAGTAGCATGCATTCAAACATAAACATAGATAGTTTAGCATAACCGAACATAAAACATAAATTTAGACTAAACTAAACTACTTTCGGTCGAAGTGGAGGTTGAGCCAATCCTTCCTCGTTAGGTACGGTGTGCCGCGAGCCGGGTTCGGGTCGGTGCCGTCGTTGGGGAAGACACTCCTCCACTCGTCGATGTCGATCTCCTCGTCCTCGCCGCCCACCTCAACGCCCTCCGCGCTGCCGTCCTCATCGCCTTCGACCTCATCATCGAAGGAGAGAACGACAACCTCATCACCCTCTGCACCGGCAAAGATCATCCGCTCCGCCTCCACGAGCTCCGGGTGCTGCCGGCGGAGCTCTTGCATGTAGGCCTCATCGGCGGCCTCGGCCTCGAGGCGCTCCCACGCATCACGGTCCTCCTACGCCATAGCCGGACTCACCACCCCTGGCTCCGGCGAGACGAGGTTAACCGGACATGTGTCGAAGTGGAAATTGAGCCCAGCGACCATGCCATGGTAGCGGACCTGCCAGCGATCATACTCCATGGCCGCGAGCTCGGCCGTGTGGAAGCTACTGAGCCATCAGCGGGTGTGGGTCTCTAGATCCGTAATCTCGGTGACCCACATCCCCACCGCTACTGCCGGGCCCCGAGGTAGGACCTCGTCGGTGGCCGGGCCCGAGGGAGGACAGGGAAGTCCTCGAACCGGCGTAGGGGCGCAGCGGCGGGCGGATCGGGCGACCGGCGATGGGGGATCGATAAAGAGCCCGCGGAGGACGACGGGGACACCTCAGCGGCCACCTCGTCGGTGTCGGGCGAAGAGGCCGCGATAAACCCCTTTTGGGCCATTGGCTCCTCGAGCTCCTCGGCACACAGACAGAGGTTGAGGATGGAGGCGGCGGCGGCGATGGCGGCGACCTACCAATAGTTCGAGCGAGGGAGGGGTGGTGTGTGTCTGTGTGAGCGGAGGTTTTGTGGTGTGTGTGGTGTGTGTGGAGGGGGGCAAGGTGGTGTTTGAGGAAATACCGCGACAACTGAAAATTTTACTAGGCGGGAGTAAAATGCCGAGCAACTGAAAATTTGGATCAACATCGAGCAGATATTTTTGAGATTGCGAGGGATGCAGAGCGGGAGTAACAGACGTCGCACACGGTCCGCACATACTAATCGTGTGCTATCAAACATAAAAACCTTCCAGGCGGTAGATATTTTCGAGATTACGAGGCAGTAGATATTTTCGAGAGCGGGAGGCAAGCCTCGTGGAGCCCAATCTACTGTGCTTATGTGAGTGACTACCGGGGCACGGGCGTGGCACACGGGTAGTCTGACCGAACCGTGTCTGTTGCGTCCCCAATCACAGACGGTTGCTGCATCCAACTCGTGTGCTGTGTTATAAATTTGGCAAAAAGAATAACGCGGGAAAGGGTCAGAACACGAACACACTTGCATGTGGACCAAATATATGTATGAAAAGGGTGGTTTGATGTTCAAATACCCAATGCACAACTTTGATGTGGCACCTGTCGCATAAAGCGCACAATATTGCTAGTCAGCCACCCCCTACGAACCCCACTTCGTGTTGGCGGTAAGGGAATCCTAGCTATGAATGCATGCCCCCAAATAGCTAGGTCTGAAATCTCACCCTACCGTAACACAAAACCTACATGAGTCCATCATATATATGGTCAAACTTCCCCTTTCGCTTCTGGACAAAGGTGAACCGTGTGCTGATCCACAAATGTGTACTTGTGGCGCGAGATGGGTGAGACCACATACGAACCACCTGCGGGTAGCCCTACTATACGTATGAAAAGGGTGTGGTGTGATATTTAACTACCATTCACAACTTTGATGTGGCACGTGTGCCTCGCAAATTAACCGGACTTCCCCGCCCCACGGAGGTTGCATGTAGTGCGAAGTAGCCCCCCCCCCCCACACACACATCACGGGGGGGGGGAGGGCATCTCAACAAGACGTACTGTAACACGGACCAAGTAGAATCCAACTTGGTCATATAACCACTCTCGCTCGTTGTTGGTCAAAGTGATGGATGTCCACACGGGCCCGCAAAATGGGCTAGCTTGTCGCCGATAACCTCACGAGGGGGTACTGTCTGAAGACAAACCCACTCTGTGCATGTGGCCCAATTATGTATATGGAAGTGGTGTGTGTGGTGTTTGAATACCCAATGCGCAAATTTGATGTGGCACCATGCTTTGGAACCGTAAAATCCCCACACTAAGCGAGGGTTCACGAAGCGTAGCATGCGCTCAAACTTAATTAGGCCTGGAATGATCGACCTACTATACGGTAACTCGAACCAAAGAAGAAGAATCCACCCTGGTAACCTTTCTCGTCGTCGGTCGAAATGATGGACGTCCACGCGGGCCCACGAATATATATAGGCTTGCCGCCCATAACCAAGCGAGTGAGAATGTGTCCAAAGACAATCATTGCATGCATGTGTCCCGAACATATTTATGGAGGTGTGTGATGCATGCATATGTCTTGAATACCCAATGCACAACATTGATGTGGTGCATGCTTTGAAAATCGCAGAGGTCCCCACACAGAGCAAGAGGTTTATGACGTGTCATGTGCTCGCCCCCCCTTCGATCCAGCGGGATGGATTCATGCGTACACATGCGCTATTATATATGTAATCTCACATCATGACCTATATCATGAGACAAACAAAAAATTAATCCCCTCCTAAGTCAAATTAATTAACCTCTCTCGATGTCGGTGAAAGTGCGATGGACCAAGCGGCCCCACAGATGGAAGCATCGCCGATAACCGCGTGAGTGAGTGCAAGAGGACAACCACCATCGCTTACATCTGTGCCAAAACATATATATGGAGAGGTGTGTGGTTGTGATGTTTTGAATACCTAATGCACAACTTTGATGTGGCATTTGCCTCAAAAATCGCAAAGTCCCCACACAGAGTGAGGTTCATGTGACACCTAGTATATGCTGGTCCCACCCCCCTTCGACATGTACTATACTCCTACCGTAACACAACCCTAAAAGAATTAATCCTCCTTGTTCGTCTAACATACCTCTCTCTCGTTGGGTCAAAGTGATGGAAGACGACCTCGCGGGCCCACAGGAGCGAAGCGTACATCGCACGCGAGTGAGCATCCTATATAGGACTATGTACCACCGTCTGCATGTGGTCCAAAAAGGTGTTTGTATATATATATATACCTCGGAAACCAAAAAGTCCCCACAGAGAGCGAGGTTCATGATGCGTGGTATGTGCTACGCCCCCATTCGACACGTGGTATATATATACTTCTACTGTATAGCACAAACAAAAAAGAATCATTCCTTGATGGTCAAATTAACCTCTCTCTCGTTGGGCCAAAGTGATGGAGGACAACCTCGAGGGCCCACAGATGGAAGCGCCGCATGCGAGTGAGTTCCTATAGGCCAACCACCGCCTGCATGGTATTGCGTGATGTTTGAGTACCAATGCACAACTTTGATGTGGCACCTGCCTCGGGAACCAGGAAGTCCCCACATGGAGCGATGTTATGACGCATATATATAGAGTATACATGTTGCCCCCTCTTTGACATGTACTACATACTCCTACCATGCATATACGTAGCACAAACCAAAAAAGAACCATCCTTGTTGGTCAAATTAACCTCTCTCTCGCTGTACGTTCAACTGATCGACGATGACCTCGCGGGCCCACAAATAGAGTCACACGTGAGTGAGTGTCATAGGACAACCACCGCGTGCATGTGCCCGTGTGTTGTGTGATGTTTGAATACCCAATGCACAACTTTGACGTGGCACATGCTTCGCAAACCGGAAACGCACTACACCACGATGCGTAGCCCCCTCACTTCAAGCCAGTGGGAGGGACTCATGTGTACACACGTGCCCGAACTTTGATATGGAATCTCACCATGATCCACACCGTAACACACATGCCAAGATGAATCCACCTTTGGTCAAATGCCTCTTGTTGTTGGTGCAAACTGAAAACCTTTGCGGGCTAACGAATGGGCATGTCGCTGATAATCGCACGAGGGAGTGTCCGAGAGGACCACCAATGCATGCATGTGACCCGAACATGTATGTATGAAAGGGTTGTGCAATGCTTTAAATAACCAATTCACGACTTTGATGTGGCATATATGACTCACAAAATGATCAATAATCCCACATGGAGGCTCACGACTCGTAGTGTACTGCCGGACCCCCCCCCCACACACACACACACAGACACACATCCCGCACCACCACCGCCACTCTGAGGCATGTCAAACTTTTTCTGCAGTGAACATGTGACCAAAGGATTGTCGTGTTAAAATTTAGAAAAACAGAGATCATTCGACCCGTTTTATACATTGATTGATTTTCTAGGGATTTAATGTGCAAAAATCAAATTTGAGCTACATGTGCACCAAAATGGATTGCAAAATCATATGTGTGTCCCTGGGTGCCTGTTTCCCCGTGAAAGAGATTTCAAAACATTGAGAATATTGATTTTTAAAATCCAGTAAATCCAAAACTTAGTTAAAATTCATGAAACTTATCGTGGTGTCATATATGGACACCAGTAGACTGTGATATTGTATTTTTTCGTCAAATTTGAGACAAGTTTTGATGTTATCTTCTTACAAACACTGGCAACCAGTATCTCATATGGATTATTTATTCGGACCGTGTGCGTTAGACCGTGCCATGCTTCGGTTAAGCAGTAAAGCGGCAGAATGAATCATCAAAAAACAAAAAATATACGTGCCGACACGCGCCCCGTGTGCCGTGCGAGCAGGCATGAGTTGACGGGACGCATGCGAGCAGTCCGCTGCGCAGGCAGACCGGGAGGCATGCTTGCAGGTGTGTGAATTGACGGGAGGCGTTTTCACTGTGCAGTGTCACTGGGAGGCGTGCGAGTAGCTGTGTGAAATGATGGTAGGAATGCCAGAAGTCTGCCGCGCAGGCTCACCAGGAGGCGAGACAACCTAGTGACATTCACATGTTTAGATTTCAAAGCACATTAAATTGTTGCATGCAATGATTAAGAGAAAATTAACAATGCATGTGAACATTCTTGGTCGTTGTACTCCTCGTGCATGCATGCGTTGCAATTAATACTACACCCTATGTTCCTAAATATAAGTCTTTTTGCAGATTTCAGTATAAACTACATACATATGTATATAGACATATTTTAGAGTGTAGATTCACTCATTTCGCTCCGTATGTAGTATCTATTGGAATCCCTAAAAAAAGACTTATATTTAGGAACGGAGGGAGTACATGATACTAGTAAACGCTTACCATCTAGTAGTTCATTGGTTGGTTTCGATTTTTGAATTGAGTCCCATAAACCCATACACTTGATGTTGTGCTGCTACCATCCAATATTCGCATGTGGTGGTTTCTAGAATAAAAAGGAGCTACTTACTATGGGAAAGGTGAAGTGATGGTTGCTTCGTCCGAGCAACTTACTATAGGAATGTTGGAGTACGAGCGGATTCAACGAAGAGTGAAATGATGGTTGCTTCATCCAAGCAACTTACTGTCGCAAAGGTGGGGTTCTGTGATTTGATTGCTCACTAGTCATTATTACTGTGGCACAACGACCGGGGTGAATCTCCCCTGCGGTTGTCGCACTCAATATTGGTGCATGGTAGGTGGAGCCGGATGCAGGATGTCCCACATGTTGGCAAAATGAAGTTGAATGGTTTCTGGCATTGCTATCAAGCCTTTTGGATTTGTTTATATGTATGCATAATTTTCCAGCATAATGAAATTGTACTGTAATGCTATGAAGGTTTCAAATTTGGTTCCCGCAAAAAAATGGTTTCAACTTTGGTTTCATGTGTCCTCTTGCCTCCAAGGTTGTCTCGTTACAACATTCCATCAAATACAAATGAAACTAACATGGATGCTAATGCATCTATGTGATTCACACATCAGCACCAATATTTACATCACAACTGAAGATAAAGTTGTGAGGTGTAAATTTTGAGTTTGTCCTAGATTCATTGATGTTTTTAGAGGAGTATGATGTTGTGATTACCGTACGATCACTATTGTATCATTGTATTGGACTGAAAAATTATTTTGTAGATGTTCACGAGGAGGTCCGGACGTGTCTCCCGGGGTGATACACCGGGTTCATCCGTGAGTGCCCACGACAACAACAAGTTTTCATGGAGGGGATCGTCTTCACCAACCGTGAAGCATTGATGAAATACAAGAAGCTTCATGCAAGGAAGATCAAGACCACCAAGTGGGCTTGTGAGTCCACACTAGCCAAACTGGGCATCGGTAATGATTTCAATTTGCTTTGTGATAATGCCGGGTTGCATCATTTTATTTATCAAGGGTGTGATACATATGAATGTTTGACGCTTTTGTTTCTTAGTACTCTCGTGCATAATGTTGGTCTCAAGCCAAATGCACACAATGAAGAGTGAATCACTTTTCTGTCTCATGGACCAAGACTTCAAGATCACTCTAGATTAGTGGTGTACTCACTTTGGCTTCACCAACAACAATGGCATCCGCTATGTTTATGATTTTCTTGAATCACATCCGAGGCAATCCTTCTATAAGATAAGTTACCATGGTTCCAAACAAAGGGCCAGTTGCATTGAAAGTCTCGCTATTCGATATTTCAATTATGTTATCACTAACTCGGTGCAGGGACGAGGAGAAGTTTCTAAGGTGAATGATGAGAATATGCTAATTCTTGGGAAAGCAAAGAACCTCAATGTCGGTTATTCACCCAACCTAGGGGTAATACTTTTGCTACACCTTGCACACCAAGCAAATCATGCACAAGGGTATATCGCATGTGGAGGAGTCATCAGCATGTTGGCCAACTCCCTTGGCCTCAACTACAACCATCTCCACCCCATTGTCGGTTACAACATTATTAATATTCGAGTTCTTTCTAGTGCTGGAATGGTAGTGGTTCGCCGTGGTCATCATTGCATTCAAGATTGTTACCTCCTCTTATGCCTAACCGTTTCTTCATACAAAATGGACAACTGCATTATGTGCCACAGGAAGGAGATGCAACTTTTGACCAAGAGGGCCCTGAACCCGAACAAGTTGATGAAGAAGATCTCGCCACCGACGAAGAAGAGGAGCAGCCACAACAACAAGCCTACATCACCTACACTTACCTCTAAACTCTTCAAGGCTCCATCAATGACATGAGCAACCTTGCCGAGTCCCTTCGAGACACGTCCAACTACATGAGCACAAGCTTCTCCAACTAGAGCCAAGGATAACTAGCCACCACCACAATGATCTCACCAGCTCGGGCTTACAAAAGCTTAAGCTTGGGGGAGGTCACTACAATGTCTACATCAAAATGTGGCAGTATTATTTGAATAAGTTGTAATGGGGAGGTCACTACCACGTCTACATCAAAATGTGGCGGTATTATTTAAATAAGTTGTAATGAGGTTGTACTTCAGCTGGTGGAGCCTCAAAAAGTCGTGTTGGTTTGTTCCAACACTTTGCTTTTTTATGTGCTTTCATTTTTCTTTTTGCTGTTTGTGATTTTTCGTTTGCAAGTTATCTTTCAAAAACCAAAAACAAAACAAAAATAGAATAAGTTTTTCTTTGCTCTTTTGTTTTTGTCCTTGGAGTTCGGTTGCATTCTTGTTTATATTTCAGAGGAGTTGATCTACGTCGGAGAACGAGGAATGCAAGCTTAAGGAAGAGAAGTGTGTACATTCATGACCATGAAGGTATGTCCCACGACTCCCGTCTTTTGCACTTGAATTACTTAGAATAGATGTAGCAGTAGTATGTGTGATGTGTGCTAGTGGGAGTAAGTCTTGATAGTTAAAACAAAGGTTTTGTTCTAGTAGCTGAAATAATTTTGTAGCCTTTGTTTTGTTTAATCTAGATAATAAGACTTGTTGTGGCACTGTTTTTAAAAGAAGTGATCTTAACCAAGAATAACCATGCACAAGAGAAAGTCTTCAAAGGCTTGGGTGTTGAGAAAAATTGTAGAGAAGATGATGTTAGAGATACTCAACCCATATTGTTAACTTTAATAGACTCAATAGCACTTGTGGATTAAATTGTGAAGAGGAACTTAGTTGAAGGGTGAATGAGATTATGCCAAAAATCTGTGTTGTATCTTGTACATGGCGCTCCAGCTTCTCGCTGGTGTCATGGCACTACTACTATATGCACGTGTACATGTGTAAATGTGGCTTCATAATCTTTCTTGATGTTCTGCTGAGAACTCCGCTGGCCAATGAACAATTGATGACGCACAAGTATAGGGGATCAACCCTAATCCTTTCGATAAGTAGGAGTGTTGAACCCAATGAGGAGCAGAAGGAATCAATAAGCGGTTTTCAACAAGGTATTCTCTGCAATTATTGTAAAGTAGTTGTGACAGATAGTTTGATAGCAAGATAATTCATAACCAGTAAAAAGTAACCAAAGTAACAAGGTGCAGCAAGATGGCCCAATCCTTATTATTGCAAAGGACAAGCCGAATGAACTTCTTATAGTGATTAAAACGTTCTCGAGGACACACGGGAATTTCCCCTAGGTACTTTCACCATGATTCATTGGCTCGCGTTCAATGTTTTTATAAGTTGTTATGTGGGTGGACCGGAGCTAAAGTGTTATTCTTAATTGAACATACAACCTACTTATGATTATCCCCTCCAGGAAAGCATCCACAAATACAAGAGAAGAATTAAGATAAATCTAACCATAGCATTAAACAAAAGGATCCAAAACAACCCCTTATGAAACAGCTCATAAACTGGGTTTAGGTTTTGTCACTCCCGCAACCCATCATCTACAAACTAATTGCACAATGCCTTCCCCTAGGCCGAAACATGGTGAAGTCACATATAGTAGACATTCACACAACACCACTAGAGGAAGAACAACATAACACATCATCAAAACACTGAACGAAAACCAACTTCACATGATTACTTATAACAAGACTTCTCCCATGTCCTCAAGAACAAACATAACTACTCACAAAGCATAATTGTGTTCATGATCAGAGGATATAAATATGTGATTGACAATCTGAACATATGATCTTCATCCAAGTAAACCAACTGGCATCAACTACGAGATGTAATCAACACTATTAGCACCCCCAGGTACCAATCTGAGGTTTGATAAAAATATTGCACACAAGAGATGAACTAGGGTTTGGATACGAGATGGTGCTGGTGAAGATGTTGATGGAGATGAGTTCTCCCATGATAATAGGAGCGTTGGTGATGACGATAGCTTCGATTTCCCACTCCCGGAGGGAAATACCCCCGGCGGCATCGCTCCGCCAGATAGTAAAAGTGCTCTGGCCCAGGTTCCACCTCGAGACGGTGGCTCATTTCGAAAGTCTTCTTCTGAATTTTTTTCTAGGTCAAATGGCTTCATATAGTAGAAGATGGGCATCGGTGGGCATCGATGGAGCCCACAAGCTCAGGTGGTGCGCCTGGGGGTAGGGCGCGTCCCCTGCACTTGTGGCCCCACCGAGGCTCCTCTCGGATACTTCTTTCTTCTAGTATTTTTAATATATTCCAAAACATTTCTCCGTAAATTTTCAGGTCATTTGGAGCTCTAGAGAATAGCTATATTTGTTGGAGATTTTTCAGGTCATAATTCCAGCTGGTGGCAATCTCCCTCTTTTGGTGTCTCTTGCATTTTAAGATAGAAAAGGCATTAGAATTGCAACAAAAAGTGAAATATGACTTTAAAACAATAAAAACAATAGTAAGAAAACATGATGCAAAATGGACGTATCAATGACCCACCAGAGTTTTGTCTCGGATTTCGGCTATGAGTTTGTTACCGTACGTAGTGGCAACACTACATCGAATATTATTCAACTTTCTCTTAAATGTGTGTATGTGGTAAATAACGAGTACTGAGCTCAAGAGCTCGAAAAAGACAAATATAATGGTCCATATTACCCAAAATTAAGCCACTACGAAACCTTATACATGATCACTTATTTGGCATAATCCTGTCACGTGACAACCAAAGTTTCAACAAACAATCATTGAAACTAAGTGGTTGAGAGCCTTGATGATGAGACATTTGTGGGTATGTTAGTGAGTTACTCTAGAATCATGTTGTCTTTACATACCACTACTGGAAACAAATAATTTGCCATCAGTCATGTCTTTGCTGTCTGCTAGCGAATGACAAAGAAGGTCTTTTCCGTCTGCTTATAAAAAACGGACGGCAAAGACCTGGCTGACGGCAAAGATCCTAGTTGCCATCAGCCAATTCTTTGCCGTCTGCTAGCAGACGGCAAAGAGGTGGGTGGGGTCCAGTGGAGGCCTAAACCCTAACGACCCACCAGCCCCACCTCTTTGCCGTCTGCTAGCGGACGGCAAAGAATCATTGCCGTCCGCTGGCAGACGGTAAAGAATTTACTATCTAACGGTTGCCCCTGCCTCCTCTCTCTCTCTCTCTCTCTCTCTCTCTCTCTTCTCTTCTCTCTCTCCCTAACCCCCGACCCGACCCCCCGCACCCGACCCCAACAGCCGCCGGCCACCGCGCCCCCGAATCCCACAGCGCCCCCGCCGCCACCGTGCCCCCGCCACCCCAGCCATGTCGCCCCGCCGCCCCTCGGCCGTCCCGCCGCCCTGCCCAGGCCGCCCCGGCCCCCTCCCCTGTGGTGGCCGCCCGAGCGCCGCCGTGAGGCAGGCCACGGTGCCGCCCCCTCCCCTGCGGCGGACCTACTCCACCGGGCCGCCCCTCCTCCTCCACCGGCCGCCCCTCCCCTGCGGTGAGCTCCTCACCATTTTTTCTGTTTTTTTTACTTTTTGGTTTATGTTTAATTTAGTTTTAGGTTTATGTTTAGTTTAGTTTAGTTTATGTTTAGTTTAGTTTATTTTAGTTTAGTGTAGTTTAGTTTAGTTTTAGTTTTAGTTTAGTTTAGTTTTAAGAAGAAGAAGAAGAAGAAGAAGAAGATGAAAAAAGAAGAAGAAGAAGAAGTAGAAGAAGAAGATGAAAAAAAGAAGTAGGAAAAGTAGAAAAAGAAAGAAAAGAAGGAAAAGAAGGTCGAGGGTCGAGGGGTCGATGGTCGAGGATCTCCGAGGGGTCGAGGGTCGAGGGTCGCCGAGGTGTCGAGGATCGAGGATCACCGAGGGGTTGGGGGTCACCGAGGGGTCGAGGTCGCCGAGGGTCGAGGTCGAGTGGTCGCCGAGGGTCGAGGGGTCGAGGGTCGAGGATCGAGGTGTCGTGGGGTCGAGGGGTCAATGGTCGAGGATCTCCAAGGGGTTGAGGGTCACCGAGGGGTCGAGGGTCGAGGATCGTGCATCGCCATACCAGAGGGCGCCCGAGGACGAGCGGGTTAGGGGGTTCCTCGGCCTCCCGCAGCAACAGTTTTCGGGGCCGATGGCGGTTGAACATGAACACCTTGGCGAATTTGTCTTGTAGCCTCTGCGATGAGTATTAAAAGCCAAGTGTTGAAACTTGAAACACCCAAACTGACTCATCACAAAAAATCAAAGCATAGAAATAGAAACCAAAGACGAAACAATATGTAGTGAGAGGTTGTGCAACTAGGATGATATTCTGTAACAGATTTTTTAACGAATTTGAGAGGATGATGGTGAAGAACTCGAAAGCCATTGGTGACTTGCAGTCGTTTCCATACATTCTACTACAGCACAACAACCCTTCTTCTGACCACCATTGGTGTCTTGCAGTCATAAGAAGGGTTGTTGCGCTATAGCAGAATGTATGGAAATGACCACAAGACACCAATGGCTTTCGAGTTCTTCACCATCATCCTCTCCAATTCATTAAAAATACTGGTACAGAAAATCATCCTAGTTGCACAACCTCTCACTATGTACTATTTCGTCTTTCATTTCTCTTTCTACGCCCTGATTTTTGTCATGAGTCAGTTTGGTTGTTTGAAGTTTCAAAACTTGTCTTTTAATCCTCATCGCAGAGGCTGCCAGACAAATTCGCCAAGGTGTTCGACCGCCATCGGCCCCGAGAACTGTTGCTGCAGGAGGCTGGGCGCTGGCGTCGCTTGTGGGACGTGGATGTAGTGTTCGATGTCGAGGATCAAGGAACAAGCAGTGCGAATTGTTTTTTTACAACTTGGCAAAAACAATAATGCTATGTTACTCATCTTTTTACAACTTGGCGGTGGCATCCTATTATTCATGTCAGTATTAATTTTTTTTATGTTGTACTAATTTCGCTTACTCTTTGTCATGGCAGGTGTTGAAAGATGGTGGGCGCGGGTAAGGAGCGCTCCGAGGCTCCTTCTTCATCGGCGTGTGGTGGGAGTGGTACTTCCATTCCACCCATACCTCTCCGGAGAGTGTTGTACGAGGGTATGGCTTCACCGGTGGGCGCTTCTTCATCGGCGTCGTTGCCCACCGGGAGAGGAGGTCAGGGAGGGAGAAAGAGAGGAGGTCGGGGAGGACGTGGCCATGGGAGAGGTAGGAATGCTCCTACGCCTTCCTTGCCGCCACCCCCAACTGATTCACCCGAGCACAGGACTGCTACAGTGGACACCTCTAAGGAGGAGGCTATGCGGACTCCGATCCACGAGCCTCAGGTCGACGGGCCTTCAGCCCATGAGACCTGGCCCCAGCAGACTCCGGACCTGGGTACGTCCTAGGAGACGTCCGGATGGGGTACCTGGACGGATCCGCCTGAGGGGCCGAGTGGCCATGCTGATGGTGGCGGGGATCCGGCTGATAGCAAGGGCGAGGTGGTTGAGGGGGCCACCGTCTACCAGCGTGGTTGTACATGGCTCCCGTCTGTGCCGTTGACCCGCAAGCAGAGGTGGTTGATTTTCCCTAATGGGGAGAGGTAAGTGCATTTACTCTTTTTGTACCATTTCCCTTCACGTTTCTTCAAATATCTAATGCATTGGCCTTGTCATACTGCAGGGGTTGGCACCACGCTGATGATGTCCGCAGGCCCAACACCGTCCTTGGTGTGCTTTGCCGGCAAAACTTCCCGGGGTTTGTCACGTTGCCCGGTGAGGGTCAGGTTCCAGAGCTAGGATTGAGCTGGGAGCACTACTTGGCTGCCCCGGCCCCACCAGAGGAGATGATCGACGGTGTCTTGTGCCACACGAGGGCAGAGATGGTGATCAGAAAGTTTTGGGTAATTTCTCCTTTACACAATTAAAAATCTTCAAATAGCTAGTTATTGTACTAATCAATGTTGTCTCATTTGATTGCAGACCTTCTACAAGTGTGAGGAGGGAAACGAGGAGGCCGCGGCAAAGGTTATCGATGCCGAGTGCAGGCGCCTACTACAAAACTTACGGCACAAGGCTCGGGTGCAGGCTGTTCGAGACTACTACGCCTCGCGTGGTATTAAGAAGCCCAAGCCGGCATGCCGCGACAAGTTTCTGAAGAAGGAGCAGTACATGACAGTAATTACCTATTCTTAAGGCCTTGTACTTAGTTTCCTTGATTTGATTCATAGGCGTAGCGCTCAAGTTTCTCTTTACTAACTTAGGTGCCCCCGAGATGGTGTGCGGATCAGATAGATTGTTGGGAGGTGTTGGTGGATGAGTGGTGCTCAGACCAATGGCGAGCCCTCCACAACAATGCCAAGGACCGGCGTGCCCGAATGGAAGGTGTGCCACACCATCAAGGCAGCGCCAACTTATTTCAGTTCGAGCGGAACTAGGTATGCGGTTTGCTTCATGATTCATGCAATTCATTCTTCACGAAAGGGGAGGACTTTAACCCGAGCCAGCAGTTTGATCCAGAGCTGGTGATGTTATCTGGTGGCGGGAGGTTCCATGGCTCGATAGCCATTGGAGATGGACTTATACATTGTCCTAGCACTCTCCCGGAGATCAAGGCACGCCAAACGAGCTCCGCCCCTGAGATAAGGCCTCATCCACGGCCAATGGAGCTCACCTTCGAGGTTAGTTATACAGACTCAGATTTCTTTCCTCTCCATTACATTGTGTGTGTGGCCATCGACGATTACAATGCTAACGAGGAGTGGTGTTGCAGGCTACTCTTCAGAAAGAGAGAGAGGCAACCAAGGAGCTTCTGTCGGAGAGGGGCCGGCAGGCGGCGGAGAAGGAGCGGGAGTTGGAGGAGAGGACGGCTAGGATGATGGAGGAGGAGGGGGCACGGAATGACATGCAGAACCGGGCCATGTACGAGCTCCTCGTGGTAAGTTTCTTCTGCATATTAGCCAAATCATGCACGTAATGTTTATTTCATTACTAACTAGTATGACTGACTCGTCAAAACCAAATATGTAGTCTGTGTGCGAGAAGGCCGGTCAGACCCCTCCGCCGATGCCAGAGATTGCTCCGGGGACCACGGTGAGTTTAATTTGAATGGTCATTAGTTACTAGTCTTAACATTTCAGTGTCATCATGCTAACGAGACATTGCAAATGATCTTTGGTGCAGCGTAACTCTAGACAAGCATCGCACGATCCTTCTCCAGGTGGTACCGGCACGAGCCACCACGGTGCTTCACCTCCGTGATGACGGTAAGTTTTCTATAGTGTTTTGCTTAACAAATGCATAATGACCTAGACTTAGCTTTATTTTCTCCAATATGCTTACCATAATGACCTAGACTTAGCTTACTTAGCTCCAAAATGATCCATTTTACCTAAGTTAGCTCTAAAATGATCTACACTTAGCTTTGTTTCCTCCAAAATGACCTAAGTTAGCTCTAACATGCTAAGTTAGCTCTAATATGCTTAGTTACCTAGGTTTGCTCAATAATGACATACACTTAGCTTACTTATGTCAAAATTGGCATAATTAGCTTACTTAGGTTTGAAATGGCATAACAACCTTGGTAACCTCATATATGTCATATACTTAGCTTATTTTCCTCGAAAATGACATAATAAGCTTAATTAGCTCCAAAATGATCAATTTTACCTAAGTTAGCTCCAAAATGACCTAAGTTAGCTCTAACATGCTAAGTTAGCTCTAATATGCATAGTTACCTAGGTTAGCTCAATAAATACCTATACTTAGCTTATGTAAAAAATGGCATAATATGCTTAGTTAACTAAAAAATGGCATAATTACCTAGGTTAGCTCAATAATGATCCATTTTACCTAAGTTAGCTCCAAAATGATCCATTTTACCTAGGTTAGCTCCAAAATGATCCATTTTACCTAGGTTAGCTCCAAAATGATCCATTTTAGCTAGGTTAGCTCATAAATAATTCATTTTACTTTGGTTAGCTCCAAAATGATCCAATTTACCTAGGTTAGCTCCAAAATGATCCATTTTAGCTAAGTTAGCTCATAAATGATCCATTTTACCTAGGTTAGCTCCAAAATGATCCATTTTACCTAGGTTAGCTCCAAAATGATCCGTTTTACCTAGGTTAGTTCCAAAATGATCCATTTTAGCTAAGTTAGCTCCAAAATGATCCATTTTAGCTTAGGTAGCTCATAAATGATCCATTTTAGCTAAGTTAGCTCCAAAATGATCCATTTTAGCTAAGTTAGCTCATAAATGATCCATTTTACCTAGGTTAGCTCATATATGTCATTTTTACCTAGGTTATCTCCAAAATGACCCATTTTAGCTAAGTTAGCTCCAAAATGATCCATTTTGCCTAAGTTAGCTCATAAATGTCATTTTTACCTAGGTTACCTAAGTTAGCTCATAAATGTCATATAGTTCTTCTTCTTCTTCTTCTTCTTCATTTTCTTCTTCTTCTTCTTCTTCTTCTTCTTCTTCTTCTTCTTCTTCTTCTTCTAACTTTCTTGTTGCCCATTTTGCAGATTTCATTCACTTCATGGACGCTTGCATTGATGGAGGGCTTGTTTTACCTTTCTGTTTTCATTTTGGAACAATGTGGAACTTGCTATGTGGAACTTGTAATATGTATGGATGAACTATGTATGTTGAACTTGCTATGTATTGGATATCTCATATGTATGTGGAACTTGCTATCTATGTGTTCGATATCTCATATGTTTGCGGTGAAATATATATATGTTTGCTGTGAAATATCATATATTTGCTGTGAAAATGGTTGGATATAAGAAAAAACATAACAAAAAGAGGCAATGCAGCCTCTTTGCCGTCTGCCACCGACGGCAAAGGGGCCTTTGTCGTCATCCACAGACGGTAAAGTGGCCACGTGGCAGCAACCTGTGCAACCTGGGAGCTGACCCATTTGGTCACTTTGCTATCTGTGGCAGACGGCAAAGGCTTGGGCAGTTTGTCGTCCGTGGCAGACGACAAAGAGCGGGAGGGCATGATGCGTCTGCTGATGTCACAAGGCAGACGACAAAGGGGAGGGCATGTTTGCCGTCAGCTGGCAGACGCCAAAGCCTCCCGTTAGCCACCTAATGTGGCTAATGTCTATTCTTTGCCGTCTACGTTCTTTGCCGTCTGCCACCGACGGCAAAGGGTCTTTGTCGTCCGCTGTGAGAAAGCAGACGACAAAGAAGCTGTTTACCGTAGCTTACTTTGCCGGGCATGTTTGCCGTTGGCGGCTAACGGCAAAGCCCTTTGCCGTCCGCTTTCCGGTCCTTTGCCATCTGCCATGGTAGACGGCAAATCAACTGATTCCTGTAGTGTACCCTTCACTACCTAAATTATGTTTTCATTGCTCAAAGAAAGAAAAACTCTTCCGTGCACTCCGGCAAGCAAGTGTTAACTAGAGACAATAGAATTAAGAATTAAGAGATACCATATTGTTTTATCTCGTTGGGCAAGAACTTTGAGTTGATTATATTTGCTTCACTAATACTTGCATAATAACCATGCCACCGCTCTAGCTATACAAAGTTTTCAGGTCAAGAAGCGGAGGGCTATCTAGGCGTACCAATCGTAAGTGAACAAAAACCTTCTCGCTACTTCGGTTTAGACAACTGAGTTCCTTATGATTTGGATTTCTCTCTATGTTGCTCAAGGACGGTCAAGTTTAAGCTTGGGGCAGTTAATGAGTGCTATTTTTACACTCCTCAAACCTGAGTTAAACCGATATATTTCATTAAAACAAAAATATTTGTTCTGATATTGCTACTAATGACTAATGAATGCATAGGATTCCAAATATCCTATCTTTATTTTGTTTTCACAGGAAATGGGCTATTTATGGACGAAATCAAGCCAATACATGGAAAGGAGTAAAGTGGAGATAGAGGAGATCAAGTGGGAGGCCCACTAGAAGAACCAGAGTAAAAGACGGTGTTTCACACGATCGCACCCGCTCGTATGAGCAGTCATATGGCATGAAACCCGATGCGTCTGATCCACCTGAACAACCTTTATAAATGGGCGGATGCCAAATGAGCAACATAACTTCTCAGAACAAGCTAGTGTTCATCATCACCACTATTGCCATCTCCATCAACCTATCGGGAAACCTAGTAGAAAACAAAAAAAATCACGCCTAAGCACACCCAAGGTCAATATGAAGATGCATAACGGGTTGGGATCATGACCGTTTCCATCATTGAGTTGCAGCGGAAGAAGAACGTGTTAGTGTAGACGTACTTGGAGTCCCTCGAACTGTCGATGAACGATCGCGCGAACCGCCCATGAACAGTCCCTCGAACTGAAGACCGAAAGCACAACCTTTCTACTTGGTTGCAAGCATGCAACCTTCATGATCTGGCAGCGCTTCGCCGTCCAGAGCTAATCTTCACTGGAGAATTAGAGGGGGGATATTAGAACCACTTGGGGCTTCTAATTATGAGTATTAGAGGATTAGTCTAGCTCTAATTAGTCAACTAGGACCAACTAGAACTAGAACTATAAGAACTAGAGGAGGCTCCAAAACTTGTGTGTCAAAAGGGTAGAAATACTCTAGTATATATAGGTTGAGAGGAGGCGTGCCACAAGGGGAGGGAAAGTCCCTCCCCTTTGGCCGACCAAGGGAGGAGGAGTTGGACTCCTCCCACACTCAAATTCGGCCTCCTTCCTTAGGGAAAGGAGGTGCCTCCCCACTTGGGCCTTTGTGGCCCAAGTTACCTTCCACCTCTTGACCTTTTAAGTCCCGCTGATATTTAATTAAATATAAAATAGTTCTAAATACTTTAAGACCACTTTATATATAATTTAACATCCCAGGAAACATTTTCCACATATATATATATTTATCGGTAATACCTGGTATTACCCGATATTCACTGAAACCCTTCCGGTGACCCCGAAACGCTTCTGGATCCTCTCGGAACTATTCCTAATATTAATGAAAAAACTCCAAAAATATATTCTCATCACTCTCGTCCTACTAACACTCGGCAGATTGTGATTGCCTTAAGCTTGTGACCCCGTAGGTTTGTAACTCATAGACATGAATGAAACCCCTTCGTTCAATTACCGATAGCGGAACCATGGACGTCCATATCGATCCCTATGAGGACATGAATGATATTCGAGTAAACCTTTGGTTATCATGTGATATTCATTTTGCTTTGTGATACTTTACAAAATCCGAGATGCATCGGTATCCTCCTGAGTCAACAAATGCTCATTATAACAAAATCCTCGTGGCCGGTTTTGTTCCTTTTTCTCGTTATCATGTTCCGGCATCCCCGTGACGTAGCCACCTGTGTCTGGCCAGAAGATGATGGATGCCATCACATCGAGAGGGCCCTAAGAATATCTCTCCATCGTCGGAGGAGCAAATTCCACTCTCAAGCTATCTAGTCCCTTGTCAAACTTTCCGATGAACCTGTAAGTTGTCGTTATGACCACCGTGTTACATGTAACGTTTGAGCAAGCCTAAAGCTCACCATACGGTAAGAAGTGACTACGATACTCTCATGGTCTAAGGATCAAAATCACACATTAATACTCCTGTTATTACAATTGATTACAAACGATATTATCTCAATTCATAACAAACAAGTTTGGGTTGATTCAATATGAACGTTCTTCCAACATCATAATCTCAATGTTGTTTTAGGACTATCATTACACTTAACGATATCCGAAGATCCGGAAAACGTGATCACCAACAACACTTGAGCTAGTCTTAGAGGCGAGACTAGGAATCTTTATTTTACCTGTTTATCATTTCACACGTGCATATGAGTTTTCCACTGAATCACATATTTGAGGATCACAACAGTTATAGCATGAAATATAAACACTTAATTATGAATATGGAAATATAATAATACAAATATCATTGCCTCTCGGGCATATTTTCAATAGTCTCCCACTTGCACTAGAGTCAATAATCTAGTTAACAGTTTTAATTTTTACACCAATGGCAACCCGGTGTTAGTCCATGCTTTGCTTGTGGTATAGACTTTGTCCCATCGAATCTGACAATCTTCAGATCTGTGTGTATCATTTGCATTTCAATGCATCTGTCATGCTTGTCGGTGTTCTGGGAACTAGGGTACCCAGACTTGCCTGCCTGCGGCCCATGGCGTGGCTCCCTCGATGGCCTGGTACGGCCCGTCTACAAGACCGCCAAGACAAGACCCTCGCGGGGCCCCCTCACTACAAAAAAAAAACCACTTCCGTGATGATACGTGTTTGTCGCAGTAGGTCGCGTTTTTTGTCATGCATGTACATCCATGATGATTTTATGACAGAATCAAGATAGTCATACCTGTGCTGTCGTAGAAGTGTTCCATGACATTACCAAAATTATCATCACGGAAGTGTCCACTTCCATGATGATAAATCGCGCGTCATAGAAGTGCTTTCGTCAAGGGTAACCGACATGTGGCATCCACCGTAACGGGTCACCGTTAAGCTATCGGGTTCTGGTTTGGATCCGATAACCCATTAACAGCTGGGACCAATGAGGATTTTCCACGTGTAAAATTCTCATTGGCTATAGCAATCATGTGTCAGCACCCGAAAAGGACAGATGTCAACCGCCCAATGGACAGGAGGCGCCTATGATACGTCGACACGTGGCATGGCCTAACAGCGGCCCATTTAGGTTAAAAAGGCTGGCCCAGTCAAAATTAGCGGGCTGGCCCATTAACGGCCTGCTTGCAGATGGCCCATTCGCAGTTAAGGCCCGTACAGCTAGTGTCAAATCGGCCCGTCAATGGCCCGTTCCAAACTTGTCATCATCGCGGCCCATGGTCACTTCTGGCCCATTAACAGTCCGCTAAGTATTTGGGCCGAATTACAGCCCGGTGTGTTTCCGGCCTGTTAAAGGTCCTGCTTCATTTGGGCCCATTTATTGGCCATTGAAACTTTCGGCCCATAAACGACCGTGAAGGATTTGGGTCATATTCGGCCATGTCTGACATTCGGCCTGTTAGAGGCCCACTGTAGATTTGGGTCACTTCCAACCTGTTGTGATTTTCGGCCTATTAACGTCGGACGAAATCCATGGGCCATATGTGGCCCAACGTCACATCGGACCTATTAACGGCCCATATAAAACTAATACTAATCAAGCCTGACCAAACTTCCGGCCTATTAAAGGCCCGTGTAGTAGGTTGGCGCATTTATGGCCCGTCTAAATTTCGGCCTGTGAACGATCCGCATTGTAAATGGGCCACCATGAGCTGAGATACATTTCGGCCTGCTAATGACCAGTGGGTTATTTGGCACAATCAGGGCCCAATCTCACTTTTGGCCTATTAAAGGCCCATGTTTTTTATGGGCTCGAGATATTTACAAATGTTAAGGGCCTATTGTTACCGAGGGCCCAAATTATGTTTAGGCCTGTTAAAGGGCCACTAGGGGCACAAGCCTACCAAAAATATGAAAGCTTATGCTGATTTAGGCCCAGATATTTTTAGTGGGCTACATGCAAATTACGGCCCATAATCGTTTTTAGCCCAATTGGAATGGGCCTGATGAATGTTGGCACGTTGGGCTCCTATGAAGCTTTCGGCCGAATACATTACTAAGATAAACCTACACTATACAAAAATTGCATCGTAATTTCTACAGCCTTTGGCAGCACGATAAATGTTGTATCACAACAAAATAAATTCTAGCCATACAACAAAAGGCATGTTGGCATAAAGTTTACAGTCCTTGCAGATAAAAGCACCATTAGATGTATAGAAGCACAGATCATTTGACCTGAGTGCTAATGTTTCAGGCTGTAGAATCTAATGGAGCAGCATGATCTTCCCCTTTTTTCCGCCAATGCTCTTGAATAACGAAGCAAATGTCTGATAGTCTGGTTTCAAAACCATTCATATCTTGATGACATTTGTCAACCACTATTCTTGTTTCCGAAACGACATTCATTAGGGATTGGACTTGTGTCTGGAGCATAGATATATCACTCTGTCTAGCCGGAAGATTTTGTTCAGTAGGCGATTTGGACGAGGTTACCTTGACAACCAACCCAGAATTACGCAGGAAGGTGCTTTTTGCACTGTTAGTGGAGAGATACTGACGCACTGCAGCAAGAGGTGACATTGTGCCTGTTGTAGCCTCATCACCTTCAGGTGGTTGTGGCTGTTCAATCATTTGTTCCATAGCTTGCTGAAAGTTTGAACTTGCAGATTAGTGTACCAGATAAGTTACTAATGAGACAAAAACAAACAAAGTAGGTTTCACGTTTATACATAACTTATTTTGGTGAACTACTGTAATACATTAGCATGTATTGTAGTGCCAACTACATAATAAAATCACTTTCGGAACATATGTCCATGTAGCATGCCTACTGTATTGTCTATTTCCTCACATTCATTGACATGTAAGGATAAAGAGACATGGTTTAAAGTAGGATGAACATAGTATGCCATCATTCATATCATGGGCAAATAGATATAAAACAAACAGGCTATTGTATCATTGTGTGGGCACGTGAACATCACAACTAGATTACAGATCAAGACCAAAAGAATATCCTTCATCTCTTTTAAACCGTGTAAGGTGGAATGATACATTAAGACAACTGTGTTTAAAAGTGAACAGAGTAACTGACATTGGCTGCAAACCAAGCAGTTAAATGAGCATGTCATAGTAACATGCAGTTCAAAGGCAGGAGGAGTAAGGACTTACAATAGCGGCTTGAACTGGTGTGCTCATGCCCTTCATCTTGCTGGTGTGGCAATCCTTGAAGATTTGCACTGCATTCGGTTCAGGTTCTTTTTGGTCCGCACGGGCTTTCCTCTGTATTTGGAACAAGTCAATATAGATACGACAATATGGCACAGAAAAAAGAAGGAACTAGCAGGTATTTACAAGAGCCTCGCAGTGTGCAATATAGCTATGAGATCCTGTTGTCTGTTGGAATTTCACTTTAGAACGGTTGGTCTTGTTCTTCAAACAGTTAGCCTAGAAGAAGATACACTTGTAAGGCACATGCGTAAATACAAGTTCAATATGTGATCTGATCAAATACATATACCCTACCTGGTACTTTGGATCAGACCAGTGTTTAACAAGGGCTGTCCAGTCTTCATCTGTAATACATTCCACTGGAGATGTTTGGGCGATTTCATTGTTAGCCTTGCCTTCAAAGTGAGTTTTTCTAAGGTGATACCGATACTGTCGCAAAGCAGACTGAAAAACATGAGTGCATGCTTGTTTAGCTGCATCATCTTTTGGATCCAACTTGAACCTCATCTGTTGAAAAAAGAATGTGAGTCTTATTAGGAGGAAGCTAGAAAGTATTGGACAAAGCAAGACAATATTACAAATTGCGATGAATAACATTCCTTACGGATAAATGGTCAAGGAAGGTGTTAAATTGGGTATCGTCTTTCTCATTCCTGTACTGGATCCACGTTGGGAGGATACGTGCATGACACCTAACGGCAACGGCTGCCTCTGATACTAACTTGGCTGACTCTGTAGCATCACGTGGCCTTTCTAAACCTGCCTAAAAATGGATCTCCATTCTTCCTCCTTTAGATTTTGTTAATCTGTCAAGCATTATCCCTGATGTCTGTTTTCGCTTGTGCCGTGGTGCTAGTTCAACAACGAATATGGAAAGTGTTAGTGCACATCAAACTATGAGAGTACATATAAAGGAGCATGCAACTGCAACTTGACTCGGTCAGGTACCGTCTTGGTGTTGATGCTCTTGAGGTTCATCTGATCTTGCCAAGTCCTGTTGTGTCAGCAGTTCTTCGGAAGTAGTGTTAGGTGTGAAGGCATCTTGGGAACTGGCCAGTTGCGGAGCAAACGAACGAGTAACTCGTTGAGATGCCGGTACAGTTGAAGCGGATGCTGCAGCTGGTGGAGCAGGTGATACTGTGTTTGTAGATTTAGCCGGTGGACTTGGACCTTCTACAGCACTATAAGTACCAGCAGAATCTCGAGGGCAGATCCTTTTCCATTGCACCCGACGAGTAACACCATTCCCTACTATATTATTTTCCTTGCTCTTTTTTGACTTTGCCATATCAAGTCGTACCCACAACACAAAAGAATAAAATCGCTCTTCAAAACTCATTGATGCATGATACAGACAAGCAATACTTTGATGTAAGACAACCGTATGAGGATGCAATATGTAAGAAAAATAGGACGGCGTGACATATTCACAGCTACGATGTGTAAACTAAGAAGAATGATTTTCAAGAAAATAGAAGTAATGCAAGCTAGACACCATATGAAAGATGCAACCAACATCACTCTGCCAAGTTAAAAGTGTCTTGTCATAAGTGGCATTTCAAAAAATTAGAAGCAGTACAACCTAGAAATCAATGCAAGATGCAACCACTATTAAACTGCCATGTTAAAAGCGTCCAATCATGAGTGACTAATGTGGGATACACAACAGCAGTACTTTGATGTAAGAACATGGTATGATAGATAGATGCAATGTATTCTAGACACAGAAAGGCATGTCATATGCACATGTATAACATATAAACTCAGCAGGTGCAATTTAATCACAATAGAAGAAATACAGGCTAGACAACATATGCAACATGAAACCAATTATCACACTATCAACTTAGAGCAAGCACCTGCGATGGTGAAGTACGGGAGATGGACTCATCATGTAGACTTGGGACTTCAACTGCATTAGCAGTAGCAGTGACAAATCTAGAGTCTCTGTTTGCGTCGGTCTGGAGGACCACCAACATCCCCTAACTTACTCTTTTCCTTCCTCTTTTTTGATATTGCCTTCTGAAGTCAAAACTACAAGAACATGAATAAAATTAGCTCTGCATAACTGGTTGATGCATGATACAGACGAACACTACTTTGATGTAAGGCAAGCGCATGATAGGAGGATGGAATATATACAAAAAAAAGACATCATTGCATATTCACACGTACGATAGGAGGATGGAATATGTATGAAAAACAGTAAGCAGAAGGCATTTCAACAAAATTAAAGAAATGAAAGCTAGGCACCATATGAACATGCAACCAATATCACTCTATCAGGTAAAAAGTGTCTCGTCGTAAGTGCCATTTCAAGAAATTAGAAGCAGTACAAGCTAGAAGACAATGCAAGATGCAACCTACATCACACTCCCAAGTTAAATGTGTCTTATGGGTAAGTGATTGTTGCAGGTATAAGTTGTAAGCTACGCAGATGCAATTCAACAAAATTAGAAGCAATAAAACTAGACATCATACGGAACACACAACCACATATAACAGTTCCAAGTTAGAGCAAGCACCTGTGATGGTGGAGTAGGGGAGATGCGCTCATCATATACACAGCTACATTGACTGTCCAACCTTGTGTTGTCTTGCGAATCTTGTTGGGAGGATGGCGGAGTAGAATCTGTAGAGACCCTCTGTTTGAGTTGCTCCGAAGGACCACCATCATCCACTGCCTTACTAATTTCCTTCAGCTGTATTGATTTTGCATTGTGAAGTCAAACCGATAAGAAAAAGGAATAAAATTCACTCTTCAGAACTCATTCATGCATGATACTGATGAACACTGCTCGGATGAAAGGCAAACACATGATACGAGGATGGAATATGTATGAAAAACAGGACGTCGTGACATATTCACACCTATGATGTGATAACTAAGCAGAAGGCATTTCAACAAATTAGAAGCACTGCAAGCTAGACACCATATGAAAGATGCAACCAATATCACTCTGCCAAGTTCAAACTGTCTGGCGTTTCAACAAATTAGAAGCAGTACATGCTAGAAATCATATGCAAGACGCAGCCAATATCACAGTGGCGACTTAAAGGTGCCTCATCATAAGTGACTGATGCGGGATATGCAAGAACAGTAGTCTGATGTAAGAACATGGTGTGACCAGATATAGTATGTTCTAGAAACAGGAACACGTGTCATATTCACAGGCATGATGTGTAAAGTAAGCAGATGCAATTCAACAAAGTTAGAAGCAATACAAGCTAGACATCATACGCAACATGCAACCACATATAATAGTGCCAAGTTAGAGCAAACACCTATGATGGTGGAGTAGGGGAGATGTGCTCATCATCTACACAACTACGTTGACTGTCTAGCCTTGCGTTGTCTTGCGAATCTTGTTGGGAGGATGGCAGAGTAGAATCTGTAGAGACCCTCCGTTTCAGTTGCTCGGAAGAACCACCATCATCCAATGCCTTACCAATTTCCTTCCGCTTTATTGATTTTGCATTGTGAGGTCAAACCGACAAGAAAAAGGAATAAAATTCGCTCTTCAGAACTCATTCATGCATGATACTGACGAATACTACTCTGATGAAAGGCAAAGTCATGATACGAGGATGGACTATGTACGAAAAACAGGACGACTTGACATATTCACACCTATGATGTGGTAACAAAGCAGAAGACACTTCAACAAATTAGAAGCACTGTAAGCTAGACACCATATGGAAGGTGCAATCAATATCACTCTGCCAAGTTAAAACTGTCTCGTCATAGGTGGCGTTCATCAAATTAGAAGCACTACATGCTAGAAATCATATTCAAGACGCAAACCAATATCACACTGCCAACTTAAAGGTGTCCCATCATAAGTGACTGATGCAGGATACACAAGAACAGTAGTTTCATGTAAGAACATGGTGTGATAGACAGATATAGTATGTACCAAAAATAGGAAGGCGTGTCATATTCACACGTGTCATGTGTAAGCTAAGCAGATGCAGTTTACACTAATTAGAAGCAATACAAGCTAGACACCATATGCAACATGCAACCAGATATCACACTGCCAAGTTAGAGAAAGCACCTGGGATGGTGGAGTAGGGGAGCGGAGACTTGGAACTTGTAATGCACTAGCAGTACGAGGAGAATCCGTAGAGATGCTTCGTTTATGTTGCTGCAGAGAACCACCATCATCACCTTCCTTACTCTTTTCCTTCCTCATTTTTGATTTTGCCTTGTCAAGTCAAACCCACAAGAAAAAGGAATAAAATTTGCTCTTCAGAACTCATTGATGCATGATAGGAGGATGGAATATGTATGAAAAACAGGACGACATGACATATTGACATGTATGATGTGTAAAGTGTAAACTAAGCACAAGGTGTTTGAACTAGTTAGAAGCAATGCAAGCTAGAAACCATATGAAAGATGAAACCAATATCACTCTGCCAAATTAAAAGGGTGGCCTCATAAATGTATTTGACCAAATTAGAAGCAATACATGGCAACATGCTAGAAATAAAATGCAATATGCAACGAATAAGGTGTCTCATCATAAGTGATTGATGTAGGATACAGAAGAGAGGTAGTTTCATGTAAGAACATGGTTAACAGATAGATGTAGTATGTACCAAAAATAGGAAGGCATGTCATATTCACAGGTATAATGCGTAAACTAAGCAGATGCAATTTACCCTAATTAGAAGCATTACAAGCTAGACACCGTATGAAATATGCAACCACATATCACATTGCGAAGTTAGAGCAAGCACCTGCGATGGTGTAGGGGAAATGCGGTCTTCAAGTACAGAGCTACGTTCAATATCTTCATTTAGACTTGCTGTTTCTTGAGAATCATGTGGGGAGGATGGAACTGCACTCTTTATAAGAGTAGTGCGTCTCATACTAACCCACGGGCATGACTGTCTCATCATAAGTGATAGATGCAGGATACACAAGAACAGTAGTTTGATGTAAGAACATGGTGTGATAGGCAGATGTAGTATGTACCAAAAACAGGAAGGCATGTCATATTCACATGTATAATGTGTAAGCTAAGGAGATGCAATTTAACAAATTAGGAGCAATACAAGCTAGGCAGCATATGCAACATGCAACCAGATATCACACTGCCATGTTAGAACAAGCACCTGGGGTTGTGGAGTAGGGGAGATGAGATTTGCAACTTGCACTGCAGTAGGAGTAGCTGGAGAATCTGCAAAGTTCATCTATTTCGGTTGCTCCAGAGGACCACCATCATTCCGTGCGTTCGTCCTTTTAGATTTTGCCTTGTCAAGTAAACACACGAGAAAAAGGAATGAAATTCGCTCTTCCAAATTCGTTGATGCATGATACTGACGAACACAACTTTTATGTAAGGCAACCACATTGTAGGAGGATCGAATATGTACGAAAAATGCTAAGCAGAAGGCATTTCAACAAATTGGAAGCAATGCAAGCTAGACACCATATGAAAGATCCAACCAAAATCACTCTACCAAGTTAGAAGTGTCTCATTATAAGTGGCATTTCAACAAATTAGAGGCAATACATGTTTAAAATGATATGCAAGATGCAACCAATATTACACTGTCAATTTGAAGGTGTCTCGTCAGAAGTGATTGATGAGGGATACACAAGAAAAATAGTTTGATGTAAGAACATGGTTAATAGAAAGACGTAGTATGTACCAAAAACAGGAAGGCATGTCATATTCACAGGTATAATGTGTTAACTAAGCAGATGCAATTTACCCTAATTAGAAGCATTACAAGGTAGACACCATATGCAACATGCAACCACATATCACATTGCCAAGTAACAGCAAGCACCTGCGATGGTGGTGTAGGGGAATTGCGGTCATCAACTAGAGAGCTACGTTGACTATCTTCATTTAGCCTTGCTGTTTCTTGAGAATCATGTGGGGAGGATGACACTGCACTCTTTAAACGAGTAGCGCATCTCACAGTAACCCACTGGGGTGACTGTCTCATCATAAGTGATTGATGAGGGATACAAAAGAGCATTAGTTTGATGTAAGAACATGGTTAATAGACATATGTAGTATGTATCAAAAACAGGAAGGCATGTCATTATCAAAGGTATAATGTGTAAAGTAAGCAGATGCAATTTAACCAAATTGGAAGCAATACAAGCTAGACACCATATGCAACATGCAACCACATTTGACAGCGCGAAGTTAAAGCAAGCACCTGGGCTGGTTGTGTGTGGCAATTGAGATCATCAACTGCAGAGCTACGTTTACTGTCTCCATCTGCTAACACTACACCCTTTAGAGCGCTGAAACGCTTAGTGCTTATCTTCGAATTACACGGGAGCGACTTCTGTCTTTTCTTTTGTGTATTCATCAACACTGCTTCAGAGTCTGAAATACCCATGCATAAAAAAACAATAGTGTGAGTATGGGTGAAGTGTGTGCACAAGTAGTACAGTGTAAAAGTAGCAGATAGCAGGTGGGTGCGAAATAAATGATGGGAGACATATGATAGCTGTACAACATGCATGGCACACGAAATTACTAGATTCTAGGATTTCAAAATATGAGCACAGGGATGGCTGGGAAATGCAGATGCTCCTCCAGCACACCAAAAGGTGTGGTCGTATGAAAATAATAGTCGACTGAAAACAAATAGTTCAGTCCATTTTTTCTGCACCGTCCGATGTACAAAGAACGGGCAGATCGCCTTCATCTACCTCTAGCTAGTCAGTGTTGATGATCTTTCTCGAAACGCCGGCGACCACCGGCCCAGTCCCCTGCCTCCGCCCTCCCCTCGAACTCACCGCACCGCCGTGCTTGGCACCACCCCCCGGCCATCCCTTCAAGCCCCGCCGACCTCCAGATCGGGCGCAAGCAACTCCTGCGCCCCACACCGCTATGATAGACACTGATGCGCCGCTTCCCCGATGAACAGGCGGACTAGGTTCTCCGCGCGCCTAAGCGGGTGCTGCTTCTTTTAATTACGAATCAACTGACCCTGAATTGAAATCCAAGCGGGCGACTGACCTCTAGCTAAGGTGAATAGTAAATGGGAGGAAACCTTGTGCATTTAGTATCACGAAGAAGGTGCAGTAAAAAGCGCTCAACTAGTTTTTTTCGTGGGATGAATACGGTGTGAGCAGAGACGTAAGATTTGCAGGAATAAGGGAAGAGGAGTACCTCTTTCTGCTGGCAGTGCTGTGTCCTCCTTCTGTTTTTCCAACGATCTTCTTGTGGTTTGCTGGAAATGAGAAGTTGTGGAGGACGGTGGAGCCTTGGACGAACCCATGGCCAAGTTGTTGAGCGTGGTGCAGTGGTCGTCTATCAGTGGCGGGGAACCAGATCCGAGGCGGCGAACGATGGTGTAGCGGGAACAGCTCCGGTGCGGTGGACGGTTGTGATAGTGGAGCGGCAGCGGTGAGGCGCAGGACGGCGTGGTCGAAGTGGTTCTGGTACGGCGCACGTCGGTGTCGGCGTCGTGGAGGCAGCTCTGCCTCGGCTTCAGCTGCTAAGTCCTTGAGGGCGTTGTGGTTGCGGTTGCGGTGGACGACGACGTCGGGGTACCGGCTCCGGCGTGATGGAGGAGGGCGGCGGTGGATTGGGTGCGATGGGGTGGAGGATGGAGGAGGCTAGGGTTTCGCGGCTGGTGGAGAGGGCGTTTTGGCGCCCACAGAGTATGAATGGGGAAATGGAGGGAGGGGGGAACTAAGGGGGAACAATGTTTCGGTTTGGGACGCGCTTGTTTGAAATTTGGGGAAAGTTACAAATTTTGCCCCCATCTAAAATTTTGAACATATTGCGGGTCGGGGTAGAACAGTAATCTCAGGTGTCCCAAATGGTGGGCGGGATAGATTTCGGCCGAGCGCATGGGTGTTTAGGCGCCCACGGCGTATGAATGCTTCTCAGAGGCGGTTGAGACTGGCGTCTTGGTGAAGTTACAAACCTACCCCGGTTTAGACCTTTGGACATCAGGCCGATAGGCTACACGGGTCAGAGTCAGGATAGTAATTTCCTACCACCAAACATTAGTCTCTCACGGTTTCAGGTGACCAGAGGCTTATTTGGCACTTCGTTCAATATTTGGGAGCAGAAGCATTAACGTTTTCAGTTCTCTTGAATTGAACTTTCAGGATTTGTCAAACTTCACAAATCTTGACTCTTGAAAATCCTAAAACTAAGATTATTTTGTAATGGAGGGGGTACATTTGAATATACATTGTACACGAGTATATATTAAAAAATATGCAACTTACCTCAATTCATGCATGGTTCCAGATATAATCTCCTTGGTTGCAAAAAAATAGTTAGACATGCGTATGAATATATAGCATGTTCAAACGCACAACAAAGATTGATGCCCCCTTTTAGCTCTGATTTACAAATGCCATTATCTCGGATTCAAATAGATGAATGCACTTCCTATGAATTCGAATCTTCGAAACCCCCTTTATGTTGAATTCAACATTTATTCTATTTCATAGCTAGAAATTTGGAATGTATCCATGTAAGTGACAAATGTATAAAGTGCTTGACACTAACAACATGGAGTGCACTAATTAATGTTTATATATGAATGGCAAAAGCAATGCATTGTCTGGATTTCAAACCACTCTCACTCTATGGATCGATAATATCAAATAAACCCATGCACATGCTAGAATTCAATAGAGTATGGGTGTCTGATAGACCGATGTTCGTTCATACGCAAATTGCAAAATTCATGATCTCATCCAAAAATAATAATGCCATTTATATTTTAATTTAATGCGTAGAACCGCCTTTTACACGTAGATGCACTATGCCTCGGCCCGTTCTCACACATGCGCTATATATCTCTCTATCTGACGCATAAGTGCACACACGTTATATACATCGACATTTCTCTCTCATACATGCTCACAATCTCTCCCGGGGTGTCTCACGCACACACACTCTATATATCTCCCTCTCTCTTTCTTACTTCTATGTACCACTCTTTTCAATAATCTCAGTTGGAAAACACTATTTCTCTCGCATGCATATACACACACGCACGGTCTCTACTAGCCCTCTATAGGCACATATATGTGCCTACGTGTCTCCCGCACGCACATTATCTTTAGGCCTCTCTCGCACACATTGCCCCCCCCACACCTCTCTCTTAGTACTTGGCAGATATGATTCCATTAGATCATTCAGTAGGATATCCCTGACTGTTAGGCTGGATGGTAATACGAGGCAAAGTTTTAGCCAAGTCTGGGCCCTTGCAGTTGAGGAAAAAGCCTACTACTGGTACTGTATATTTGTGATAGGGGTGTGTACAAAGTATGCATGAATACCATGCATTGTGTGTGTGTGTATACTATCGACGAACTAGACCCCGGGCTTATATAACATACTCGGGGCCTAGGGTTACAAATCATATATAGTCGGCTTATCATCAGTGGGGATAGAGTCCTCCACAACTCGGGTAGCTTCGTCTTGTACGCCGAGTCCTCCACATGGGTCTTCGTATAACGTGTCTAAGTCCAACTTGTGTGGCGCAGGATGGAACTGACCCATGAGTCCTCACGTTGACCCACCACAACTAGAAATGATGTGCCCACCACACCCCACACACAATCGGCCACTAAGAAAATAAGCATATACAATAGTACAAAGTTATACATGAAAGTTAATTGCATGGTGCATCCAATAATATTTGTTCTGCATTGTGAATGTTTATATTTTCTCCTCAAATATTAGTCACGGGAAAGAGAAATGCAGGGCATATCTCTCCTTGTCTCCACCGGACACCCCCTCTCTCTACACCACTTTCACGTACGCACACAAACTATCTCTCGGCCCTCTAAAAGTATGCCCCTGACACATTCACGCGTGATGGTCACTGTATTTCAAGCGAAAGCACTATACAGTCACTGGACTTTAGAATATGCTCATTACGGTCACCGTATACATTCTCGTGGTGATCATACGGTATCTAGCTCACGATACGTCTATGTATTTTGTTGATGACACTGACGGACATTGTATTTGATGCGTGCTCCGTATTTTGTTGACGACACTTACGGTCATTGTATTTGAAGCGAAAGCACGATATGGTCACTGGACTTCAGAATAACTCATCACGGTCACCATATACATTTTGTGGTGCTAACCAACCTGTGGTTGGATGGTTAGGAGGACAGTGGTTTCCCCAGCCCACCAGGGTTAAAGTCCTGGTGCTCGCATTTATCCTGGATTAATCTCAGTATTTTCTGGCGATGTGCGTTCAGTGGGAGGAGACGTTCCCCACGACTAGGAGGCAACTATGGTGACTTCGCAAAATCTCAAGATCATATGCTGGCTCACTCTCTTGAAGGTGCTCATAGGGGTAGGGTGTGCGTGTGTGCGCTTATCGCGGTGAGTGTTTGCGTGTATATATGAGCGCTTGCGTCTATACTGTGTTAAAAAAATACATGTCGTGATTATACGGTCACTGGCTCACCCATACAACTCCGTAATTTGTTGATGACACGATCAATTGACCAGTCAAACGTTCCATGTGGCGCAACTAGTGTTGCACCATCAGCACGCGTAACCATGGGGCCCACCTGTCAACGCGTATATGAAAGAAAGAAATGGTAGCTTGAGTCTGTACTATGTTAATAAAATACATTTTATGGTGATCATACGGTCACTGGCTCACCATACAGCTCCGTAATTTGTTGATGACACGATCAATTGACCAATCAAATGGTCCACATTCACCAGCGCACATTACCATAGGGCCCACCCGTCAGCACGTATATGAAAGATAGAAATGGTAATAAATTATTGGTCGGTGGGGATTCGAAGTCGTGAGACCTTTGGTTGGCAGCCCGCCGCCCTAACCACAGCGGACAAGGATCGCCTTGTGATGATATGCTGAGCGGGCCGATTTAATCGCACGCACGCACGATCCACTGTGGTGAATACAAACACATCACACATGCGCATAAACACGCCTGCATGCATGCATGCAATACTCACACGTACACATGCACGCACGCAACACTCGCACAAACACACGCACGCATGCAGGCGTGCAACACTGACACGTACACATGCACTCACAAACACACACACGCACGCACACATGCATGCAACACTGAAACGTACACATGCACGCACACAACACTCGCATGCCTGCCTGCACACAGCACACGACGCAAGACACACGCTCAACCTATACGTGCATGCACCCTTTGTTAAGGACATGGATTCTTACGGGTATTAATCTTATCTGTGATAAGCAGAACATTGATGTTTGGAGCGGTCATTATGAATCACAACGTATCAAACGGGCTATCAACGTATATATGAAAGTTTTAAAATTCTCTTACATTATATAGTAGGCTTATCAACCTACATGAATTAGATGATGTCACACTCAATGAACAATCATCGGTTTATGAAATGCCCGCTTCTCACTGCCCTGGCCCACCAAAAGCTCCTCTGTCGTGCGCTGCCTGCGTTGGGTCACTGACATGCAGGCCAGGTACCCAACAAGCCCACACGTCAGTGGAAGAACGACGCGGTGTCGTACGTCAGAATCAAGGGCGCCGCTCGCTGCACGCCCGGCTGAACATGCCTCCTTGCTGCATTCAAACGCCTCCATGAAACAGATGTGGAAGCTGAGAAACCCATTTCGGACACACGTCCGTTCATGACCGGGCCGGCATTAAACGCAACGCCGCCCGAGCTCCTCCCGTCCGCTGTCTATTTAATCTCCTATTTAAACGAGGCCAGACGCCGGCCAAGAATTGCAAACCTCCGCCGCTCCCCTGTCTCCTCCTTCACCATTTTCTCCACTCTTACAATGGCTTACGAAGAGTAGTTATCTGGCATCCAAGCCAGCTATGTGGCCCGCCGAGCCCATTGGATACGAGCTATGCAGCTCGCTGATCCACCTCCCTCCCCTCGCCCGATGGAGCCAGTTGCCGCCCCAAGCCGGCGCGTGGTTCAGCAACTCGCCGCTCCAGGCCAGCTCGACGAGGAGCGGTGAGCTGCTCCATGCCGGCACGGCGCGGAGCACGAGCATCGTCGCTGTCGTCCACGCCGCCGCCTCGTACCGCGCCTCCCGTGTCTGCGATCGCGTCTCCCATTTCTGTGGCCGAGACTCCCATGCCTGCGGCCGCGCCATGCAAGCAGAGACAGAAGCCGGGTGTGCGGAGAGCGATGAGTCGGTGGCCAGCGCCTCCTCGTCAGCCGCCATCATCGAGGAGAAGTAGAACATGAGAGGCCGCCGCCGCTTGGGTCCAATGAAGGCCACTGCCGAGGCGACGCCGGCATACATAGCAGGTGTCTTGCCGGATCCTTCTGTTGCGAGGACCTTCGTCGACCCCGCATGGGCTCCACAGAAGCGGAGAAGCCCCCTTCAGACTCCATCTCGGGCATCAGCCAACGATGTCAGTTGAGCGGCGGGGAAGCGAGCCGTCCTTTGCACCGAAGCATATACCTGCGGGGCTCCCGACAGTCCGGTGATCGTTCTGCCCGACATGAGGAAGACAAATGGATCCGCGGGTGACCCTTCAGGCTAGGTATTATTATACATGTGTTGTTCAGGAGTAGCACCGCTTAGTTGATTTGAATGTAATGAAATCCGTCATGTTTATATGAAAATCTGGTATTTTATATGAATTCCGTCACTGTTTATATGAAATATTGCCGTGTTTGCATGAATTTCGTTCGGTTGGTTAAGTTGCTATCAGAATGTGTGCGGCTACGGTTGGATGGCGTAATTTGCGGGTCGCCGGTCGGTCTGCGGCCGGCTCGGGCGGCGTGGTGGGACAAAAAAAGCATAGCTCGTGCGAGCTCGTCTCCAACGCGTGCGCTGGAGGATGCATAAGCAACCAAGCTCTTCCTCGTTCATCGGTGGCAAAGGCACGGGTGGACAAAAGGGTCGCCAATATTTTGGCTACCCCGGGCAAGATCCAAACAGCCCCTTCCAGCCCCACCCCTCCCAGCACATTCAAATCCTTCGTTCGCCGTGAAATTTTGCCATGTGTTGTTTTCATGGATATTTTGCTGTGTGAAAACAAATTTAAATATGAATTAATAATCGGTGTCCGCGGTCTTTTGTCGGGACACAGTTGGATGGCCTCATAGTAGCAGTAGTGTACTAGAGTACTAGTACTACTAGATAGTGAGTGTTTACTACTGTATCATGTAAGTACGTACTAATTGCAACGCATGCATGTGTTAGCAGTATAATGACCACGTACGAATTTGATGGTAAGATTTGTGTAAGTTGGATGTCATATTATTGCTCTAACATGTGGTCAAAGTTAGCCTCCAAAACGCATTTTAGACCCTATGGATTGAGGGAGTACATGCATTGCTGAGGTTTCTCTT
Organism: Thinopyrum elongatum; assembly: GCA_011799875.1. Taxonomy (NCBI): domain Eukaryota; kingdom Viridiplantae; phylum Streptophyta; class Magnoliopsida; order Poales; family Poaceae; genus Thinopyrum; species Thinopyrum elongatum. The sequence goes on along the minus strand of CM022303.1, from coordinate 418,356,356 downwards.
AATCCTTGCATGCAACGTTTTTATTGAAGCTTGAAATGTGAACATGTGAATGGGAGGGACTACTACAACCCTTTCAAAAGAACTGTACGTAGTATTAATGGTATCGTACTCCCTCCATTCACCATCTCACATGCTCAGTACTTTTGCGAACTATGGAAGTAACAAATTTATTCCACCACTCAGCATCTATTATGGATACATTGTGGATTTCAAATTGAGTCATATAGACCGGAAAGTAGGCACTTAGGGCATCCACAATGTATGCTTTTTGTTTCCTCTAAGCCCTCTCTCTCCTCTTAGAGGCAGGCCTCTATACATTGCATGAACTGCCTCTAACAAAAAATTGGCTAGCATCGCGTCTAACCTTAGAGGCTGCCTCTCACAATGTAACAATCCATCTCGTCCCACTTGTCAGCCTTAGAAAGCATAAGAAAGTAGGAGTACAAGAGAAATAGTACTGATTGAACAAATGTGGTGCTAATCAATACTTTTTAAATTTCTGCTAGGGCCCACCTTAGAGGCTGGTTAGAGTCTCTATACTTTGTGGTTTTTTTCATTTGATAAGAGGCAAACCATGTGGAGCCTACCTTAGAGGCAAGGCTCTATATACTGGAGATGCTCTGTAGTACTAATTTCGATGTGTCCTGTCAACTCGCAGAACGAGAAGAAGCTTGCTACGCCCTCTCCCCCGCCCACGGGTGCGGTGGCTCACAGGACGAGGAGAAGCTTGCTTACTACGCCTACGCCCGCTCCCTCGCCCACGCGCGCGATGGCTCGCAAGACAAGGAGAAATTTTTACTACTCCCTCTATTAGACATATACTCCCCTACCTTGGTTAGAGAGATTATCATATTGTTTGAAATATATGTCTTTTAGTACTAGTCAGAGTAGTACAGTGGTAGTACATAGGAGTAGTACTGCAACAATTTCCTTGGAGTCCGTGGTGCAACAAGCTACCCTAGGCTATGTTACTACTCCCTCCTTTCTGGTTTATGGCTCAATTTCAAAATCTCTCCAACCAAGGTAGATGGTTAGTGGTGGAATTAATTTCGTAGTTTGCACAAGTACTTATTTAGTACGCTCGTTTTTCTCAAAAAGTTATGTTTATCGATGCATTAATTACAACGAATGCATGCATGACCACTAAATTTCCATGAACTTCTACATGCATTGGTGAGTTTTCTCTTGATACTGCTTACATCGGGTGATTTAATGCACCTCGAAATCCAAACATGTGATGGTAAGTACTAGTAGAATTGAGACTTATAAAACGGAAAAATGAATTTTTTTAGATGAGCCCTATAAACCGGAAAGGAGGGAGTAGTAAGTAGTACTACCTCCATAGTGGGTACGTACTCCGTAAAATCAGATTTTCCCAAAACTAAGTCGCTCAACCTTTATTTGCTTGTTTCCTTCCTGCCTCGTTGCCTCGAACAGACTATGCCAAACTCCCCTGCCTGCCACGCGGGAAAAGACCCGCCCTCGCCTTTTTTAATCCGGGTTTGTATCGATGGATCGCGCGAAGCAGCAAAAACCAAGCCGTGTCTTGTACTCCTCCGTCGTACTAAAAGAGTGGAGACACTAGCTTTCATGAATTATGTACTTCCTCTCGCGGACATGTGGGACATATAGCAACCGGGTCGACGTGTCATGCACCAAATAACAGTGCAGAACAGCAGGGGGATGCACCGCAGTCGTAGCGCCCCAGTAGTAGTAATGAGCAATGAGACGTCAAATCACAATGCCGGGCCTTTCCCCCAGACGGACGAAGCAACCATTATTTCACACTTCGCTAAATCCGCTTTGCCATCAGCTCCTTCAAGAAAACCACGTATTGCTTCTGCCATTGTTCTGCCTCAAGAGGGATGCGCATCGCCTTGGTACGTCATGACACGTGGGACCGCATGACACGCCATGCTCCCCCGCCCACCGCTCGGTAAAATCACCTAATTTTTAGTACTTCCTCTGTCTCGGTTTATAGGGCATACATGTTGTTCTAGGTTGAGAATTTAACTAGCTATATATGTATTATATGTGATGAAAAATGTATGTTTAGAAACTACATCCGCTTAAGAATCCAATGATATACTTTTTGTGACATATAACTCATATTTAGTTAGTCAAATGGATGACCTAGAACTACGTGCACGCCCTATAAACCGAGACGGAGGGAGTAGTATCTTTTTAGATCAATAAAAATATAGTCGGGATTCACCAAGGAGCAAAACCAAGTGGTAGGCTGCTCCTGTCATGTTGGCGTAGCAACTCAGTAGGGTCAGTCCGCACACGAAATGGCGACACACTTAACAGGACCCCTTTGGCCGACATGTGGCTCATCCACCGCCTTGTTCCAAGTGCGATGCACCAAATTACAGTTCGGAGCAGCGGTTGGACTTGAAAGCACCCCGGTCGTAGCGCCACAGTAGTAGTAAATGAGCGATGAGGGATCAAATCATAAAGCCCCACCTTTCCCGCATTAAGCTGGATGGACGAAGCAACCATCATTTCACTCTAGGGCGCAAGAGCATAAAGAAAAAAGAAAACCAATGATGCGTGCGGCAGCTACCTAGGGCGCCCTAGGGTAGGAGCCTCCACTACAAATCCGCTTCTCCCTCGTCCTCTTGAAGAAAACCGATGATGTGTGCGGCGGGTAGGGTTTGTAGGAGTACTACGGAGTGCGGGGCCACGCCGTAGTAAACGGGAGAGGGATTGAGTTCGAGTCGACGCCTTAATACGGGTGGGCCGCTTGGTTTTGCGGGAACGATGCAGCATTTTGGGTTCGAGGACCAGTGGAGATATACGTACAAAAAATTGTGGACGTAGGTTCGACCGAAAGGCAATGACGCATGGGCCTCGCATTTTGATATACCCGCGGCCGCGTGAAATTTGCTACTCAAAATAATGCATATAAGTTCCTCCAAAAACATCTATAACTAATGGGAAGTGAATGCATGCTTAAAATGAAAATGTAATACAAAGAGAAAAAATGAATTGCAGATAAAAGAATGACATTTCTAACAAAAATGTGAATGTGAACTACATATGTGTGCACGTGACCAACACCTACATTGTCAATACAAAATCTAATGCAAGAAATAACTTATGAGTAACATGCACGAATTGATTATGTGGTGCTTGCATGCATAGAGTACAAAAACAATGTGATTTATGACTTGCATGCATGACGTGTTCATGTGCCATAGTTGCATGTCCAGGAAAAAAGCTACTAGTGGGTTGTACTAGCTATTTAGGAATAGAAGATATATATCTGGAAGTTGCAGGGAAAGAGATGACATGTATCTCAATTCCTATGAGTAGGGATTGGAAAAGAGATGTCATTTGGTTCACATCAAAGGAACTTTTCTATTGAATCTAGAGATGACATGTATCTCAATTCCTACGAGGAGAGATTAGAAAAGAGATGTCATTTGGTTCACATCGTCCGAACTTTTCTATTGAATCTAGAGATGACATGTATCTCAATTCCTATGAGGAGGGATTAGAAAAGATATGTCATTTGGTTCACATCATAGGAACTTTTCTATTGAATATACGCTAATGTTTATTTTCCTTTGAAATTGTGGGAGTATAGGAATCCATTCATATGAACCAAGTGACTCTAAAGCTATAAAAATGATATCATGTTTATTTTCCTTTGAAATGTGGAGTATATGAATCTATTCCTATGAACCAATTGGCTCTAAAGGAAAAAATCCTATAAAAATCATATCGTATAGAGTTCTTATGATATTCCTCCACACCAAAGGATGGTTGAAATTGCTGCAGGTGATACGACGGTCTTTCTTTGTACACTCCTCCCCCATCTTTATAGTTACCTCTCAAAGATGAATGAAATGATATATACTGGGTATTCTATATGTGCATTTTGGTATACGAAAACTCGGTAAAAGTTTCCGAGGTTCGAATTTTCAATAAAGCTATATGCACTACATTTTGGAACAGAGGGAGGAGCATACGATAGTTGCTAACACTCACTTGGAAGATTTGTGTGTCGGAGGAGTGGCTGTTCCGTTAAATGCCATGGAAAAACTGACACTGTTGGATGCCGATCTAACGGTTCTTATGGCGTTCGTCAGGAAACGGCTTGTGGCGAACGTTCGTCAGATATGATTTACGGACACATGCATTGCATTGATACGTGCCCGGTGCCCCCTCTCTCTCACGCACACACGCACCCTCACGAGTCACGACTCTCCCGAGTCTTCTCGCACCCACCATCTATCTGTAGGTAGACATCACACACATATGTGCTCTTCACACCCTACCCTCAGAACTTCTAAAAAATAAAAGACGTCGCACACCTTTTATTTTAACTCACACGTCACACACTTATACTATTACTCTTGTGGCGAACGTTCTTTGGGCGTAGTATATTGTACTCTCACGAAGAGAAGTGGTGCACGCACGCACTAGTTCTGTCACACCCACTCGCGGGTACACGTAGGAGCGCATTTTTTTGAAGCTAGGAGCACATTTGTTTACAAAGAGGCATCCCAATTGACATTTTGACTAGTCTAATTTTCAACTTGATGAAGGGTCGGGGACCGCACGTGAATGATACAGTACATAGTGCGTCCTGGACGTGGTGATTTGATAGTGCGACCTGGAAGCGGTGGCACGTTATTGATCAAGTTTTATTTTTACTTGAACTTTAAATGAAAATAGTGGTTCACGCGTATTCAATTTGATAATGGCTGCTACAACAAAATCACTCCACTATATATATAAGCAGGAGCCTCGGCGCTTGCTTTACTAGGGTTCCTCTCTTTCACTCTCTCATGCTCTCCAGATCTAAGCAAGACATAGGTGGCCACACTCTCTCTCTGCTCACGGCTGGTCACAAATCTGGCCGGACCACCTCGACCGGGGCAGTGGTGTAGGTTCATCGTTCACGCGGTTGTCGGCGGCGAGGGAGGAGACCTACAACTGCCCGCGCGTCCTGATCGGCGGTCATGCTGTTCTCTCCGAGACAGGGCCGGCTCGGGAGGGCCTCCGACCCCTTCTTCGTCCCTGCGGTATTGTGGCCAAGATGCGGCCTCCCGACGCCGTCTTTGCCACATCCCGACGACCCTCAGGTATATATTCCTTCGAAACCTGCCTTGCTCTACTGCCCCAGCTCCCCACGTGGTTGCGTGCAGATCTTTTTCTACTTCCGTCGGCTATTCCAAAGCCACCTAGACTTTTACTATTATTAGAGGTAAAGCTAGTTCATACAGTCGAATCTAAGAGTTGGTTCAAACAAGGAAGAAAGTTGGAAAGTTGTAGCATGAATCTAGGACTTGGTTCTAAGAGGAAATGGGGGAAAGTAGTAGATACTGGCTACCCAACCGGTCACTTGGTTGAAAAGGCGAAGAAAGCGTGGTGGATGGCGAAGGGTGGGGGGAGGTGGACCTGTCTCTTGGTCGAAAAAGGAAAGAAAGTGAGGGGTGTTGGGGGACAACGCAAATGAGAACGAGCAGGTCTAGATTTCCTATGCTCACATAGGAAAATGTCACCGAGGAGATAAAAAATGGGACAAATGCAGACATGCTGCCTGAGTGTTTGCCGCTCTCGGCAACCACATCTGCCTCACCACTTTATGCCCCTGCTGTCCGTACACCCATATCGCTACCGTTAATGTAAAATCACATGAAGCATTAAGCAATGCCACCTAATGTCACTATTAAGTAATGGTCTAGTGCCGTCGATAAATTGAAGCAATGCCACCTAATGTCACTATTAAGTAATGGTCTAGTGCCGTCGATTAATTGAAGCTATGCCACCACCATTTTATGAAGTGCTTCCGTCTTGCTTTATTTCCCATGAATTGTGTTTTTGCAGTTACACTTAAATCTCACACCGCTAACATTGTTTCATCCCAGTGGAACTGCACAAATTTGATTGCACATTTACTGACCATGTGCTACTCTCATGACAGTAATACTAATGCTATTGTTCTGCATGTTAATCTAGTGGCAGTGTTGATGTGATGTGATGCTACTTCTTACTTAAGGGCACTTTCATACTGTCAATGTAGTGCCAATTATAACACAATAGATGCTGCTTTTAATCATATGCCACTGCAAATAACTGTCACTATTTAAATAACCTTATTTCATATTTGCGCAAACAGGGATGTCTGTCTCCATATCGTTTCTATCTACGCAATCAAAAGTACACACCTCAGTTTTAGTAGAACTGCACAAAATGAGATGGCTATTCCTAGTTGCTGTTGTCTAACCACCCGTATTGTAGGTATTCCTACATTGGTAGTAACTAGGTAGAATGACCAACGCAATCTAAAAGAAGCCGATTCGTACGTTTTACTTCCTGATTGCAGTGCAGCGACGAGCGAAAACAACTGCATCCTAGTCGGGAATGCACTTTCTCCCAGTTCATCCATGGACAGAGGACTAGCTGGCACAGCTGCACGGAGGTTTTTGGGACAGGTGCGCGGACAAGAGGCACTGTGGTCTGCTTATTTATGCAAATAGCGGTGCTTAAATTTAGTGGAACTGCACAAGAAGTTCAGATGGTCAGTACACTACATGGTTCAGTTCAGCATTCCAACTGAGAACACAATTATAATTGGTTATTCTGGAATGAGAGAACCTAACCCTGGATGGTGGCAACAAGAAAAACCAGAGTGAACTCTAGGAAATTAAAGCCTGCCTAGGGAGGCCCTTTGCTCAGAGAAGCCTTGCTTGATTTTTCCTGATTTGTAAACCTTCTCACAACTTTGTCTTTTGCTGTGAACTAGCAAGATGCCCGTGCGTTGCACGGAACATCAAGATGCATTTGTATGAGTAGTTTATCTTGTGAGAGAAAAGGATGAACGAGGGAAGGCCTTATTTGCAAATGTGGAGAGGGGTGTGGGTATCTTTTTGCAAAATTGCCATAGTTTCCTTCCTATCCGTCAGATATAAATCGGACGGCCTATATTGCAGGATGGCAGGCACACCATCATCACCAACTCTGTTTTTTATAAGAGTAGAGACTAGTAAATGTTTGTTATGTTCTCTGAATCATTGAGATGTATAAAATTGCTTAACTTATGCTTTTCAAGTATTTTATGAAGCCAAGTTCAATGTGATTGTTCCACATGAATGTTGGACTAGCTGTGAACGTTTGGAATTTACATTGTGGCCTCAGTTAGCTGCATGAACCACTTTAACAAGATATGTAGTTGCTTATATGTCAGACAACAGATTATTGATTGTTAGCTGGTCGATAGCCGACTTTTCTAGTTTTGAAGTGAGCTGAGCCAATGTGCCGTGTTTTGCACAACTGCTTACAAGTGGGGTAGCACCAACAGTGTTTACAAGTACTTAACCAGCCTTACATACCCTATGTATATGTCGGCGCACAGTTGTCGAACAAGTACTCTATTTCATCAAACACACACTGCTCGTATGATAAACCGTGACAACTTATGTCTTACCATGCCATATTACATGAAAAAACTAGTGAGGACGCATCTGTTTTGGCAAGAATTAGGATGGTTCTCACATGATTCATGGGCACACAAAAGTAGCAGTAGTTCCCATAGGCGGATTCAAACAGAGTACTAGCCCCAGAGGGCTCGATAATAGGCAAGGTTCGGATAATTAGACACAATCCAAACTACTTTTAAACATTAGCTGGGGCAACTATTTCATGCCTCGATCTAATTTGGGATGGACACAAGACGAACCTTGCCATGAACATCATCGAGGACATCCAGCAGCAGCTCAATCATGTGAACCTTCCTGAAGATAACCTTGTGGCCTTGCCACTCATAAACTTGTTTGTGGAGGCATGCCACGTCATCTTCCTGTGTAAGCTTGACAAGAACAGTATGCCTCACAAACGAAGGAGTAGCTTTGAACTTCTTGTGCTTCAGTACACCCTGGACAACACATCTGACAACAGTGAGGCTGGAATACATCTCGACATTGGTATAAGTGCAAATGGCTTCCAGGATCCAACAGCCTAAGAACTTTGTTTTCCCAGTGCGTATATTAAGGTCATCCTCCTCATAGCGAGTGACATGCACAACCACACAATCCTTGTCTGCATCAGGGCTGTAATTGAAATAGAAACAAATTCTGAATTACTTTCCAATATAAGAAACACAAGTTATATAAACCACTATGTAGAGTCAAAAGTATGCATGACAGGGAAGGTAGCATGGCATCGAAGCTAATAAAATTTTGCATTATTTATCACCACATACTTAGATGAAAAACCACAATCGAGATCGACAAAGAAGAAAATCACCTTGGGTAGTTCAGCGGGGGGGGGGGTGGGAGGTGGGATGGTGACACATACTCGAGGGGGAACACTGCCTCCCTGCAGGGCCACGGGAGCTGTAACCTCAAACGGGGCGTTGACCATCTCAGTAGTGGCCGTGAGTGTATCTGGGGTCGGCTCGGTGGCTGCCTCCATCTTCTTGGAGCTCTCTGTCTCATGCGGATCAGGCTCCCGCGTCTGCTCCAACATCGGCAGATCTTTGCCTGGTTCTCCTTGGTCCATCATGAAACTGACGAATACTAGGAGACAACTAAAAGGAAAACACAATCGCAATGACAATGAAACAAAAAAGAGAGTGAGGATCGGTTACTGCTTTGCAAAAGTTCTTTTTTTTCTGAAAGAAAATATACCAACATCACGGATCCGCTTACCTTCCCTTCGTTGGGAGAGAAGAACAATGGCAGATGCGAGTGTTGGCTTTCTTGAAGACGGTGAGGGAGAAGGGGATTCAGCGAAGAGTGAAATGATGGTTGCTTCGTCCGTCAAACTTAGACTGCGGAGAGGTGGGGTTTTGTGATATGACGGCTCATTACTGCCGCGCTACAACCGGGGTGACTCTCTGCCTGCATACCGCCTTCTAATTTGGTGGATGGCATTTGGGCCCGCGCGCTGCATGGCCCGCATGTCAGTGAACAAAGTAAAACGGCATTTAGTAGAGGGAGGCGTTTCGATGACCTCGGAGGAGCCAGAAGCGGTAGTGTATCCACTGTACTAGTAGTAATTGTTTTTCTAGGTAGCTGTAGAGTGTCTCCACTGTACTAGTAGTAATTGTTTCTCTGGGCCCAAGACAAAACAGCCCATCCACCCTAGTAAATAATAAAATCAATTCAAAACCCCATATATTTACTTAATGAGAGGCACTACCCAGCACACCCCCCCCCCCCAAAAAAAACCTGGGTGCTCTTCTTCCTCCTCACTCCCACCCACCTCACATCAGGTCGCTCCACTCGTACCCCCAAATTCCTCACCTCACTCCTACAGAAAACCCCAGCTCCCCTTCTTCCTCACTACTACAGAAAACCCGAGCTCCCCTTCTTCTTCACTCGCACTACAACTAGGTTCGTCATTCGTTACTCTGCTCAAATCCATGAGCTCGACGCCCTCGAGGAAAATGGAGTTGGCTAACCCCAGCACCAAGAAGATGAGGCACCCACCAGCGACGACGCCTGTTGTAGATCCCGCACCCGGCAGCGCAGGGAGAAGCGGCGAGCCCGCCCCCACCGGATCCCAGTAACCCGTAGAATCTCGGGTGGACCGCATCAGCGATCTCCCGAACGCCATCCTTGGGGAGATCATCTCGCTTCTCCCCACCAAGGATTGCTACCGCACCCAAGTCCTCTCAACTCGGTGGTGCCCTCTATGGTGAGCCGCGCCCCTTAATCTCGACTGTCGTCAGCTATCTCTCTTTAGTGATTTTAAAATCCCAGAGCCATCATCTCCTCTCACCAGGGCTCCATTCAAAGCCTCTGCATCCCGTCATGCTACCTGAGCAAGCATAGCATGCCCTGCACGGTGGACGCCTGGATAAAATCCCTTGAATTCACAGAATTACAGCTGCTTGAGTTCTACTATTCCCCAGGAAATCACCTACCAGATACCGAACGCCATGTACTTGTGCCCTCAGCACCGATGTCCATCTCACGGTTTTCCTCCTCTCTCCACACCGCCACCTTTGCGCTGTGCTACCTACCAGACAATCTGGTACTAAACCTTCGACTCCCATTTTTCAAAAAACTTTCACTTATGTGGGTTCGTATATCGGAGGCCTCATTGCACAGCATCATCCACTCCAGTTGCCCTGCCCTAGAGTGCTTGGTGCTTGTTTTCACAGTTAGAATCGGTTGTCTCCAAATAAAGTCGCCTAACCTTGTAAGAATTGGAATTTCTTTTGATGGAAGGCAGCTCATCATCGAAGATGCCCCTTCACTTCAAAGGTTGATCCTTGATTCTAGTTATTCACCGTCGCAAATAACTGTCATCTCTGTGCCTAAACAAGAGACCTTGGGTGTAATACATGATCTCTGTGCTCATTTCAAGATGGTGTTTGGCTCCACAGTTCTTCAGGTACTGTATATTATCATCTACACTTGTAATCATAAGCTGCATTTTAAATTTCTGTGCATAAGTTCTATATCATCCTGGAGTACACATTTTGTACTAATATTATGTTCTATGCTCAATGAAGAGTTTCTCCATGGATAGCCTATCAATGGTGCTGGATTCTATCAAGATCTTATATATCCAAATGAATAGTTTTGATCTGAACAAGATTATTGGCTTGCTGCAATGCTTTCCTTGTCTGGAGAAGTTGTATATAAAGGTGATAATTTCACGCACATTGGAAGCCCGCATATAGTGTACTAGAATTAACCGTTTAGTTGTTGCTCTTTCGACACTCTTTTTTTAGACCTTAACTGTTTTCAATCTTCATGTCTATTTAGGCAACAGGACGGGGTAAGAAAGTTATAACCAATCAGTGGATTCATAAGCACCGGGATTTTCTCACTTCTCATGACATTCGATTGAAGACAATAACGTTGGAACGATATGTAGCCAACCATGCAAACACTAGATTTGTCACATTCTTCCTGCTGAATGCGGGGTTACTATTGTCCATCAGGCTTAAGTTTATCAGCAGCATGGTTTTGACGGATGGGTATGTCGAAGAGCAAAAAAGGAGTTTCAGGTGGACAAAAGGGCTTCTGAAAGTGTCGGGCTTCTATTTACAACATCTTGTGGTCATAATCCAGTAAATTTTATGACCCAGGATGTTCATTCTATGGACCTGACCAATCCATTTGACTGTGACTGCCGAAAACAGTGCTGGAGTTAGATGTTGTTGCCCTTTTCAATATGGGTTTTGTCTAAACCTGATGAACAATTAACCCTCGTGCCTTTGTACAGTTTGTAAGCTGGAGTTAGATGTTGTTGCCCTTTTCAACTCGGCTGTGACTGTCATATTTTCTTTGAAACAAGGCAAATGGCTTGCCATTTGTTTAATTAAGAGTGAAATATTGTAACAAATCCCAACCAAGGGAAATAGCATCACTCTCGCCGGCTGCTTGAGCTCACTGTGCATTACAGAACCCAAGTGATTAGCCCCCACCAGCACCCACAAACTTATTTTGAACTAGCACACCAAATGGGCTGTAAATTTTCATAAGAAAGACTGCATGACCGTGACAGATTTGGATTCAGACATTTGGGACCCATGAGGAAAAAGCCTATCCCAGGTGGTGTCGAATTAATTACTACTCAACAAATGATTCTGCCTACCAGCCGTTGGATTGACATCCAACATCTGTCGTGTATCTTCTATCTCTTGTCTTCTTCCTCCAGCCGCCCAAACCAAACCACCCCGTCGGTTCCGCCTACTACCGCCTCCCACGGCTGGCTGCGCCTCCGCCGCCCTACCGTACCCTCAAACATTGGCCAGTCCCTCCCTCTATTCCCCCAGACATCCTGTTATTCTCCGGCGACGTCAGCCCCAACAAGCACCCGCACCCGAACCAGTCAACCCTCGTACTCCCCTCCACCTGCGAATAGACTGGCGCATATTCCACGGCTCCTGTTCATTCCGTCCGAGGCCTCGCCGTCGTCCTCCGCCTTGGTTCGCACACCATGCATGGTGCGCCGCCGTCTGGCGTTGTCAACGTTGTCAACAACCGAGAGGAACAAGCACATGACTGTACGTGGAGAGGATGATAGTAGGGACCCACCAGGGTTCATGGCAGTACGCAAGCAAGTGCCTCATTATTACAAGCCCAAAAAAATGGTTCCTCCTAATGGTTGGACATCTGGGTCCCACGCCATTGTCAACATAGTCAATAAACGAGAGAATTACACAACGAGCGGCTGACACCAGGGACCCAGCAGGTCGCGCAGTTGTTATTTACTTTTTTTAGGAACAAGCAGTTGTTATTTATACTAGTTTTAGAGACGGATCAGGGTAACAACGAGGCTGTGCGGGGGCTGTGGCCCGTCTAGCCAGGGTTTTATTTTATGTTTACCACATGATGAGCCCAGTTGTGTTTTTTTCTTGCTGAAAATGGCTAGCCCAGTTCTACTTTTTTTAAAGAAATACCCAACGGAGGCCTACTTGCTTTCTCAGCCCTATTGGGCTGTAAATCTTTCAAGACGAGAGCGATGTATTCGCTTGCCTAGAAAATGAAGTAGTGTATTCGCTTGCCCAGAAAATGAAGTAGTAAGAAATGGGATGTAAATTTATAAACACAGCAAACCGGCAATTAGTTTCATTTTTTTTAAGATTTCGACATTTTGAATTTAATTGTTTTTTTGCAGGGAAAATTATGTTGGATTTTAATTTGATATAAATTTATTATTTTTAAATTAGTTTGAACGTGACTCGAAATTTCGGGATTAAAAACAGTTCGAACCGCACCGAAATATGCAGAATTTCATAGAAATTTTTAACCGTGGCCACAATATGGGCTGTAATGCTAACAAAAAGAATATGGGCTCCAAAAAAATCCTTAAGAATTGGCAAATGGGCTGTAAATTATTAGAAATAATGGCAGATGGGCTGTATGCTGTTTTCCATAGATTTGAGGCTGACTTGTGCGCCTACTATAGGTTGACGCGTACGCTTTCCTAAAAAAAAGGTCGACGCGCACGCAAGGCCGTGTCAACTTAGTCAACACACGAGAGTAGTGACTGTTGGATGTCCATCCAACGGTCGCCGTGCTTCTTCAATCTCTGCTCTTCCTGCTCCAGCCGCTCAAACCAGCGCCGGCGGGACTGCCTGCTCCCTCCTCCCGTGGCCGGCTGTGCTGCCGCGCAGGCCACACCACCCCAACCTACTCCATCGCTAGCCAGGCCATTCCTCTACTCACCCACACCTCCTATTATTTTCCGGCGATGGCAGCCGAACCAGTAAACCCTCGTACTCCCCACCGCGTGGGCAAGCACTGCCAAGTCTTCCCTGGCTCCGGGTTGTTCCCTTCCTAGGCCTCGCCGTCGTCCACCGCCCTGGTGCTCTCGGCGCGGCGTGGTCAACGAACGACATCCATCGGAAGAGTTCTGTACGTGGAGAGGCTGACAGCTGGGTCCACGGCCGCACGCAAGGAAGTGCCTCCTTATTACGCGCAAAATAATGATTCCTCCACCTGACAGCAGGGACCCACCGGAAGGGCCTCTGTATTTCGTGAAAAAAAGTTCCTCCCGCTGACAGCTCAGACCCACCAGCTATATCTTCGCACGCAAGGAAGTGCCTCCTTATTATGCACAAAAAAATGAATACTCCCCCTGCTATCTGGGACCCACCATAGTTGGAGGCTGACTTGTGGGCCTGCTAAGTTGACGCGGACGGAGGGCTTTGTCAACTTAGTCAATATGAACGATTCTAGCTCTAGTGACCGTACGATGTCCATCGAACGGCCGTAGTGCTTCTTCAACCTCTGGTCTTCTTGCTCCAGCCGCCCAAACCAGCGCCGGTCGTGCCGCCTGCTCCTGCCTCCCGTGGCCAGCTCTGCTGCCGCGCAGGCCTCACTGCCCCACCCTACTCCCATCGCTGGCCTGGCCATCCCTGTACTCACCCAGACCTGCTGTTATTCTCTAGTGACGGTAGCCTCACACTGCAACCCAACCATTAAACCCTCATACGCCCCTCCGCATGGGAAACAACTGCCGAGTATTCCCCGGCTCTGGGTCATTCTCTTCCTAGGCCTCGCCGTCGTCCACCGCCTGGGTGCTCTCGACGCAGCATGGTCAACGTGGTCAAGAAACGACTTACATCGGAAGAGGACTGTATGTGGAGAGGCTGGCAGCTGGGTCCAAGGCCGCAGCAAGGAAGTGCCTCCTTATTACGCGCAAAATAATGATTCCTCCACCTGACAGCAGGGACCTACCAGAAGGGCCTCTGTATTTTGGCTTAGTTGTATTTTGCAAAAAAAAACATTTCCCCCTGACAGCTGGGACCCACCAGCTATATCTTCGGACGCAAGGAAAGTGCTTCCATATTAGGCGTGAAAAAAATGAATCCTCCCCCTGAGAGCTCGGACCCACCATCAATAACTTCGCACAGAAGGAAGTGCGTCCTTATCCTCCCTGACAGCCGGGACCCACCTGGTCGAAGCGTACGTAGTGTTGTCGCGAACGTGTACGTACATACTGGTCGATCGGTCTCTCTGCAACGATGAACCGTGGCCGAGCAAGTAGTGGCACATGTAGTAGTAGAGCCCTCGACGTAGCAGTTCACGCAGTCCCTTCTAAACCGTGTACACGTACGTATAACCACATGCCAAAAAATACGGTCATGTACATACATACGGTCGGGGTCTCGAACGCCTACTCGCGCATACGTACGGCCAGGGCTCGTGTACATGGAGAGGCAACGGACGGCAGCAACGGCATCCTGTTCATCGGGCAGCCAACCGGCTAGGTCGGAACGGAGAAACAACGTCCTGTTCATCGGGAGGCAACAGACTGGGTCGGAATGCGTCCTGTTCAACAGGAGCCAACCGGCTTGGATGGAACAGCCGAAACGGGGTCTAGCATACCGCAGTACAGAGGAAACGGCCTTCTATTCGACCGGCTACGGTCGAAACGGGAGTCCTGTTCATTGGGAGGGGTGTGGCATACCGCAAAACGTAGGAAACGAACTTGTGTTGGAGCGCTACGGTCGAAACGGGGGTCCTGTTCATCGAGAGGGGTGTGGCGTACTACAAAACGGAGGAAATGGACTTGTGTTGGAGCGCTACGGTCGAAACGGGGGTCATGTTCATCGGAGGGGTGTGGCGTACCGCAAAACGGGACTCCACGGGCTACTGTCCACCCACCGTCGACTTCCTTCAGCCTCCACCTGCACTGTTCATCCACCGCAACTTCCTCCTGCCTCCGCCAGCTAATGTTCATCCATGGGATACTGTTCATCCAGCCCTCCACACGGCTACTGTTCAACCAGCCCTCCATGGGGTCCTGTTCATCCACCCCCAACCAGCTCGGCTGTGGCGGCCTCCTCTCGGGGTCCTGTTCATCCAGCGGCAATGGCCTACTACTACTACCACGGGGGTCCTGCTCATCCAACCCCCACCGGGAACTGTTCATCCAACCCCAACCACGTACGTCTCAACTCGTTCAACCAACCCCCACGTTCACTGTTCATCAAGAGGCAGCAGGTTCGATCGGCTTCAGTTAGCAGCAGTAACGAAGGAATCCCTCGATCGGGTTCAGTTAACAGCCAGGGATCGATCGATCGCTCGGGTTCGGTAACGTAGCTAGTGCAATCGCTCAGGTTCAGTAAGCGAATGCCTTGCTCGGATTCAGTTAGAGCCCAACGCCTCACAAACACGCGCGTACGTATATGAGAGAAAACACACAAACCTCGCATGCATCGCTCGGCCCCGACCACCCACCGTAACCGGGAACTCCACGAAATTTTCCTTGCCCTCGCTTCTACCATGATTTTTTCCATCATGGACGGCCCAAAGAATGTCATGCAGGTGCGTCTCCGGCACGCCCAGGATGAAAAGCCCATTTTCTGTCATAGAAGTAGGAGCCCACCACATCTATGATGATACCGGGTTTTGTCACAATTATCGTCATAGAAGTGTCATAAGCATGACAGGAAAAAAATTCGTTCGGCCCAAAATGTCACGGATGTGTCTTCTTTTTGTAGTGCCTGGCCTCGCGAGGCGGACAACACCAAGACCTCCGGAGGGGGCGGCCTCCCCAGGTTGCCTCCTGAGGAGCGGAGATTTCTATGCAGGTACCAGCCTCATGAGGCTGCAATGACCCAAGCCATGACGACCAAGGCCAGGCGGGCGCTAGCGGGCGCAGAGGAGGCAGTTTCCTCTTTGGTGCTAAGGAGGCAAGGACAGGCGTGGGTTCCCGAGGAATCTACCAAAGGTTTCCATTTCGGTGCTACAAGACCAAGATCACCAGCACGGCAGGATGAATGTCATCGCCGAGCTCACCGCTGCATCACGACCAAAAGCTTTGCAGGCGAAGACCACCTTTCATCAGGATAAGATGTACTACTTGTCCCCTTTCAAATTGGCCACTGTGGGATCCCTTCCCGCCTACGTTTTGGGGGAAGAGGACCGAGGCCACTATAAAGATAGGTTAGCCACCACCAAAAGGGGTCGACTCACTCTCACCCCCGAGACCTCGCGAGGTTGTTCATCCTCTGTACTTGTTCATCCTCAGCCCCTCGTGAGGCCAATCCATCACAAGGCAGGAGTAGGGTTTTACACCGCAAGGTGGCCCGAACCTGGGTAAACTGCCGTGTTCATCTTCTTCCTTGCTCACATGAGTCCGGCTAGGCTAGGCTGTGGGGCGACGAGCTGGTAGGCAGGATAGGTTGAGTTCTTTGCACACGCCCTAGAGTTCGAACCTTCTTGGGTCTACGGAACCCTAAATCCGACATTTGGCGTGCCAGGTAGGGGCATGTCAAAGCTCTACCTCTTCACCAACCGCGCTCCACCCGCGTTTCGTGGTTCCCATGGCCAACAGCGCCCCACCCATCGGGCCACCGGGTGCTTGCGGAGGCACTGCGGGCCACCGGGCCTTTACCCCCGGCCTGCGGCGGGTGTAGTGGCCACAGAAGTTCAGGCCGGCATTGCCCCCTCGGTATGATGATGTGGCAGACCCCGAGGAGTTCCTCCGGTTGTATGCGCAGGCCATCTGGGCGGCGGGCGGAGACGACAAGGTCATGGCGAACTGGCTCCCTATGGCCCTCACAGGCACGTCGTGCGCCTGGATGCTCAACCTGCCGAGGTCTTCGGTGGCCTCATGGGAGGAGCTGCGCGGCCTATTCGTTGCGTGCTTTGCGGCGTCGGCGCCCCACACTGTCGCGTCTATCCTCGGTGTCTCGCAGGCGCCAGCCTCGAGCCGCCACGTCAAGCAGCGCCTCCATTGGGTGGGGGCTGCTCGGCCGCGGCAGGGGGCTCCTCCAGGCCGCGCAACACCTGAGACCGACATCACATTCGACTCCAGGGATCACCCCAGGACGGCGGTCGGCGCCGGTGCGCTCCCCATGCTGTGCACACCCAACATCAACAATGTCGCGGTCACCAGCCCTCATCAATGGCGGAGCTGGCCTCAATGTCCTTTCCGTGGAAGCCTTCGACCTGCTTCAAGTGCCCTACGACCAGCTTCTGCCCACCAAGCCCTTCTCAGGAGTCACCGATGGCTCCACTCTTCCCCTGGGGCAGGTGCGCCTCCCAGTCACCTTCGGCAAGCGCGACAACTACCACACCGAGCTCATCGACTTTGACGTCACCCACATCGGCCTCCCGTATAATGCCATCCTCAGGTATCTGGCCCTTGCCAAGTTCATGGCAGCGATGCACCATGGATACAACGTAGTCAAGATGCCTGGAAGCAGCGGCATCATCTTCATGGTGGGGGACACCAAAGATGCACTCCTGGCCCTCAAGCTCGCTTTCAAGGCCGCGGCGGCCACACGACCAGGCGCTGGGGATGCTCCAGAGATCCCGGAGGCCGCACTCGCAAAGAAGAAGCAATTGTTCTCCCAAGACCGGGCCGAGACGAAGCAGGTGCCCGTCGACGATGGATGTTCGGACCCCACCTTCACCATAGGTGTCGGCCTCCCTCCGGAATAGGAGGAGGCGCTGGTCGGCTTCCTCCATGCGAACAAGGATGTGTTTGCATGGGAGGCGACGGACTTGGTCGGCGTCCCACGGGATGTGATTGAACACCATTTGATGGTGTGCCCCAGTGTGTGCCCGGTGAAGCAGAAGGCATGGCGGCAAGCCCAAGAGAAGCAGTCCTTCATTGTCCAGGAGGTCCGCAAACTGCAAGAAGCCGGTGTCATTCGGGAAGTGCGGCACCCGGATTGGCTGGCCAACCCGGTCATCGTCCCCAAGAAGGGCGGGAAGGAGCGCATGCGCACCGACTTCACCAGCCTCAACAAGGCGTGCCCTCAGGACCCGTTCCCTCTTCCGCGCATCGACCAGATCGTTGACTCCACCGCCGAGTGTGACCTGCTATGCTTCCTGGATGCCTTCTCGGGCTACCACCAGATCAAGATGGTGGTGCACGACGTCGAGAAGACAACCTTCCTTTCCCCGTGCGGGGTGTACCGCTACACCTGCATGCTCTTTGGGCTGCGGAATACCGGCGCGACCTTCCAGCAATTGATGCACATCACTCTGGGCCGGCAGCTCGGGAGGAACACCGAGGTGTACGTCGACGACATAGTGGTCAAGTCGCGGGAGGCAAGGACCCTTGTCGAAGGCTTGGAAGAAACGTTCGCCAACCTGCGCAAGGTAAACCTGCGGCTCAACCCGGAGAAGTGCGTGTTCGGTGTCCTGTCCGGCAAGTTGCTGGGGTTCCTGGTATCACACATAGGGATCGAGGCTAACCCCAAGAAGGTCAAGGCGATAGAAAGGATGAGCCCGCCACAGACCCTCAAGGAGATGCAGAAACTCGCGGGCTGCGTCACCTCGCTGGGGCGCTTCATCTCCAAGCTTGGCGAGCGCGCCCTCCCGTTTTTCAAGCTGATGAAAAAGAAGGGGCCCTTCGAGTGGACCCCAGAGGCTGAGGCGGCTTTCCAAGGCCTCAAGAGGTACCTCATGAGCCCGCCGGTGATGGTGGCGCCTCGCCCTATTGAGCCCTTGGTGCTTTACCTGGCCGCCACGCCTCACTCGGCTAGCGTGGCGCTCGTGGCGGTCAGGGAGGAGCGCGCGGGTGCGGGTGTGCAGCATAGCGCCCCGTGTACAGTCGCGCCATCGCCACCTCAGGATGGCGCTCCTGAGGCCTCAACCACTCCATCGGTCTGCAAAGCTCTCAAGGCCCCCTCGTCCCAAGTGGAGCAGAACATCATCGACGCCTCTTCCCTCGTCGAGCACCCGGTGTACTTCGTCAGCACGGTGCTGCGCGACGCGCGCACATGCTACCCCATGCCACAGAAGCTCCTGCTCACGCTCCTCGTCGCATCCAGGAAACTGCGCCACTATTTCCAAGGCCACTCCATCAAGGTCGTCTCTGTGTACCCCCTGGAGAAGGTGCTCCATAGCCCCAATGCTGCGAGGAGGGTTGCCGAGTGGAACACCGAGCTGCAAGCGTTCCAGCTGGAGTTCAGCACCACCAGGGTCATCAAGGGCACGGCCCTCGCTGAATTCGTGGCAGAATGGATGGATGCCCCTAACAGGGGGATGGGCAAAGATCGGTCCCTCGTGCCCAGAGATGAGGCGCCCGATGGCTAGGTCATGTACTTCGACGGCGCATTTGTGCGGCAGGGCGCGGGGGCTGGAGCCGTGCTCATCTCGCCGACTCAGGATAAGCTATACTACGCTGTGCAGCTCTGCTTCCAGCACGGCGAGAAGGTCTCCAACAACATCGCGGAGTACGAGGGCCTGATCACTGGCCTCGGGGCCGCGGCGGCCCTGGGGTTCAAGCATCTCACTATCAAGTGCGACTCTCAGCTCCTCATCAACTTCTCCAACAAGGAATACAAGCCTAAGGACGAGCACATGGAGGCATACTTAGAAGAGATACGCAAAATTGAAAAACGCTTCTTGGGCTTGGGATTGCAGCACATCCTGCATGGCACGAACAAGGAGGCGGATGATATCGCCAAGAGGGCGTCCCGACGCAAGCCCCAGAGGCATGGCGTCTTCAAGGAGAGGCTCTTCAAGCCGTCAGCAGCCCCCCCCCCCCCCGCTGCGGGCCCGACACTGCTTTGGGAGGAGCCGCCCCAGGCCCCCTCCTCAGGAGCCCCGGCCTGCGGCCCTACCTCAGGAGTCCGCCTGCTCCTGGCACTAGAACCTCAGGAGGGTTGCTGGACCAAAGAGTTCAAGGCGTACATGCTCTGCGGTACCCTGCCGGAGAAGGAGGAAGACGCGGAACGCGTGGCCTGTCAGGCCACCGCTTATTGCTTGCAGGATGGCGAGCTCTACCGAAGGCGCCCCAACGACGTCTCACTGCGATGCATATCCAAGGAGCAAGGGCGCGAATTGCTGGCTGACATCCACGGCGGGGATTGCGGGCACCATTCTTCATCACGCACTGTGACGCCCCTGACTTAATCGTGCACTAATCATACACGCAAACATGCACGATCAAGCACAGGGACTCACGGGAAGATATCACAACACAACTCTAACACAAATAAACGGAGATCCACAATATTACAGACCGGGGATCCGAAGATCTGAATACATAAGTCAGTCATACAAATAATATCTGAGTACAGATATAGTTAGACAAGTTTTGCCTTAAGAAGGCTAGCACAAACAACGACTCTAGATCGAAAGGCGTAGGCCTCCTGCCTGGGAGCCTCCGATCCTACTCCTGGTCAGTTGGCTCGATCCAGTAGTACGTGTTGTCTGGACCCTCCTGGTAGTAAGCTCCTGAGGTGGTATCTGGCTCTGGGGCTCCATCGTCTGATGTATCATCAAGGTGGGGTATGGGGAAAAAGAAGTAACAAAGCAACCGTGAGTACTCATCCGAAGTACTCAGCAAGCAAGGATCTACACTACAAATGCAACATTATCAAAGAGGAAAAGCTGTATATGTGGACTGGGCTGCAGAAATGCCAGAATAGAGAGAAGGCCTAGTCCTATCGAAGACTAGCATCTTCACGAAGCCATCATCTTGCAGCAATAGAAGAGAGTAGAATAGCATTTTATTTAACAAACATGTTGAAGCAAGCCTAGAGATCCTTCCTCGACTCCCAGCGAGAAAGCGATCCCGAAGCTTCAATTAAGGAACAAATATCCAGTTCAAGTAATAGATCGGGATACACAAACTGAGCGTCCTTTACCATAGGACCGACTATCTATAGATCATTCATCCCTGCAGGGGTGCACTACTGTTACCCAACATGCTTGATCACCTCTGGCCGGACACACTTGCTGGGTAATGCCCAGCCTCGGGAGATCAACACGAAGCAGCGCCCTACCTAGGCTCAGCAGAGAGGTCAGCACGCCGGACTAACCTATGCACCCAGAGGACTTGGGCCATCGCCCTGGGCACCCTGCGCGTTGCGAGACTGGCCGGGGTGTAGGCGCGACACTGAACTCGTCAGTGAAGTATCCAGCCCAATCCCGACAATCAGCCCGCACGATGAACTGTGACGTCTGATCAGCTTTCGGGAGAAACGTACATCGCAGAGGGCCCCATAACCATTATCCCGCGTGGTGGTAGTGCGTATAGGGCACGTCAACCCACTCAGATCACACACCCAAATCCAATAGGCTCATTTAGTATCACGCGGAGACAAACAGAGTTTCTGAAGCTCTGCCACAACATCACACTCGAGTGCCCTTCCGGCACACCTGACATCGTAGATCCCCAGCGGGTACCCACCTGGGTCGACCCGCCTGTAACAAAGGTCAAGTAACCATGTGGTCATAACATCAAGGGGGAAACCCCGAGGAATCACCCTTGGTGGATTCCACTCGATGAAGACATCAGGGTGAACGTATGAGGCATCACCCTCGAGGTTCACACTGAGGGGTTGCACGACAGAGTCGTATCGAAAGTGGAGAAGGAGGAATCACCCTCGATGACCACGACCGAACAGCTACACTGCAGAGTACTCATCAGGAGTGTGTTACGAGGTATCACCCTCGGCACTCGATAGTAACTATGCAGAGTCGTACAACTAAGGGGGTGAAGTGATGTGTCGGTCTCTGGTCAACGATCACATTGATCGAGTCATCGACGATCAAGCAGGGGCAACAAGGGTAAGGTGGTGGGGTCACTGATGGTTCACTACCAACCTATACTAAACAGTTTATCATAGGCAGGTAAGGTAACAATGAACAGGTTATGAAAGCAGGCTATGCATCAGAATAGGAACAAACATTAACAGTAGCAAAATCTAATGCAAGCAGGAGGAGAGAAAGAAATGAATGGGCGATATCAGGATGCTAAGGGGGGGGGGGGGCTGCCTGTTGCTCTGGCAAGAGAGAGGGATCGTCAACGGGTTGCTCGTCTGTAGTGTAGTCGTACCCAGCTGCAGCGTCGTCGGTATCGGCGTCTATCGAGAGAGAAGGAGGGGGAGAGAAACAATAAATTCACGGCAAAAATGCAAACAATATACATGACATGACTAAATGATATGCCGGGGTGTTCTATTGCCTAACTAAATGAGTTAGTTAATTTAGAAATTTATCCGAATTTATTTAATTAAAGTTGGGCACTATTCATTTATCAAAATCGGTCTAAAAGTTCCATGTTCATCTAGCAAGGGGCATCTGACAGGAATACGGAGGGCGTATTTAGATTCATATCAAAATTCTGAGCGACTTTCATATATAAATTATTTTCATCAGAGTTACGGTTTAATTTATATGATTTTCTAAAGTTTTAAACATTTTCTGAATTTAATTATTTATTTAAATTCAACATTATCCAAAACAGTGAAAAGTGACGTCATCATGACCTAAGTGTGACATCAGCAGGTCAACAGGGGCTGACCAAGGTCAAACCTGACAGGTGGGTCCAGTGGGACCCACATGTCAGTGACCCAGCTAATTAACCAGGGTTAATTTAAACTAACTAAACTAATTAGTAGGTGGGGCCCAGTAGCCAGTGTCTGTTTAGGATTTTAATTAACTAATTAGCTAATTAACTAATTATCTATTTATTTAAATTCATTTAAATGGCCGGGCCCCACATGTCATAGACAGGGGCGGCCACGTTAGCAGTTGACCTGGTCAACAGGTCAACTGGGGCCCAGGGGTCAGTGGCACTGGGCGGGGCCCACCCAGGCCAGGTCAGCGCTGGTCGGCGACGCGCCGAAGTAGCTCCGGCGAGCCAAAATGCGGCGGCGCGCGTTGGGCTCGGCTCGGGTTTTGCGCACAGGGGGTCCCAGGGGCTGTGGTTGCTTGCGTTCGACGCGGCTCGACGTCGCGCGTCGAACGCTGGCGGTGCGGGGTGCTGGGGAGGCCGGAGCTGAGCGCCAGGATCTCGCCGGCGGTGGGGTGGTTCGGGCGTGCGGCGGAGACGGGGCTACGGTGCGAGTTTGGGCAATCCAGAGAGCGGGGCGAGGCCTACGTGCACGCGCGAGCAAGACGGGCGCGAGCAAATGACCAAAAGGTCGCCGGAACGACACCGGCGACAAGGTCCGCGGCGGTGGGCTCGGGCTACGGTGGAGCGAGCGCTACGGGCGGCTAGAGAGGGCAGGGGAGGGCACGTTCGGCACAGGGGCTCAGCGGCGTTGCAAAGAAGTCCCGAGGAATAACGGAGGAGCTCGGGGCGGCGCGAATCGACGGCGGCGACGCAGGCGGCCGTAGGGGAAGAAGACGACGCATGCCGGTGATGCAGAGGCATTTGGCTTCGGTTCGTCGGTGCAGGAGGCGTAGAGGACCACGGCAGAGCTCGTGCACACGTCGCGGTGGCGAGGCAGAGGCGGTGGCTATGCGGGCGAGGGAGCAATGGCGATGGCCGCGTCGGCCATGGCGGTAAGCGAGCGAGGGAGGGGGAGAATGAGGCGAGAGAGAGCCAGAGAGGGCGCGGGGGATTCTCTTATCCGCCAGGGAGGGCGCGGGCGCGTTGTCGTGCGAGGGAGAGGGGGGCCCTGGCGCGTGCGCGCGGCGCGCGCGGTGTGTTCAATAGCGGCGCAGGGGAGCAGTGCTGGAGGTGGGAGGAGGAGCTGCGCGGGCTGGGCCGGGAACTGTGGCCACTTAGGCCCAGTGCTGTGGGCCTTTTCCATTTTCTCTTTTCCTTTTATTTTTCTTTCTTTGTTTTTCTTTTCTTTTCTGTTTTGTCTTTTGTTTTTTTACTCCAAATGACTTTTGTAAAATATGGCACTTGCCCATATAATATCAGTGCAATATCCACCCTGGTATAAAAAGGTTTTGGGGCCAAATGTTTTCATATGGATTTTATTTAAACAAAAAGGTATTATCCAATTCTATTTTACTACTGTTAGTGTCACTTAGTTAATTTATTAATTGTTGATTACAATTTTAGAATCGCCTCTGTAATATCTGTTATTAATTGAACATTTTAGTTTCTATGTTGAACAACTTTTATTTTCCACTTTCATTTAAATTTGAATTTTGACTTAGGAGTTGAAATGCAATATGATGCAAATGATGATTAGGCATTGTTAAACTTGCTGACTTGTCATTATCAAAAGTGATTACTGTGGCTAATGACATGGGGTGTTACACGCACCCTCGTGGGCAAGGTATTCCGCAGTGGGTTCTACTGGCCCACGGCGCTCAATGATGCCACCGAGCTGGTGCGATCCTGTGAGGCCTGCCAGTTCCACGCCAAACGGATCCACCAGCCCGCTCAGGACCTCTAGACCATCCCGCTCTCATGGCCATTCACGGTCTGGGGGCTGGACATCCTGGGCCCGTTCCCCCGAGCGGCCGGGGGCTACCACTACCTCTACGTCGCCATCGACAAATTCACCAAGTGGGCGGAGGTGGAGCCCGTGCGCACCATTCCTGCTAGCTCAGCCATCAAGTTCATCAAGGGCCTCGTGAGCTGTTTTGGGGTCCCTAACCGTATCATCACTGACAATGGCTCTCAGTTCACAAGCAATCTCTTCAGGACATATTGTGCTAACCTTGGAACACAGATATGTTACGCTTTAGTGGCACACCCACGGAGCAACGACCAGGCCGAACGTGCCAACATGGAGGTCCTGAGGGGCCTCAAGACAAGGAGCTTCAAGAAGAAGCTTGAGGCTTGCGGCAGGGGTTGGCTCGGTGAGCTTCAGTCCGTGATGTGGTCCATCCGCACCACCGCGACTAAGCCCACCGGCGAGACCCCATTCTTCCTCGTCTATGGGGCTGAGGCGGTCCTCCCACACGAGGTCAAACATCGCTCCCCGCGGGTCTTTGCGTTTGACGCGGCACACCAGGACGCCTCGCGGGGGTCAAATCTCGTGCCCGGGGAGGAGGGCCTCCGCCAAGCCTCACTCCGTGCCGCGAGGTACCAGCAGGCGCTGCGGGGGTATCACTGCCGCAGCGTCCGCTCCAGGACCCTCGAGGTGGGTGACCTCATCCTGAGGCGGGTGCTCTCCAGGGAGGGGCTTCACAAGCTCTTGCCTATGTGGGAGGGCCCGTTCAGGATCACCCGTGTCTCCAGGCCTGGCGGCGCGCGCCTGGAGACGGAGGATGGGGTCCCCATCCAGAATGCCTAGAACATCCAGCACCTCCGGAAGTTCTACCCGTGACACTCTCACGTAATAATGAGTGGGGCTATACAGGCCCCGGAGTCTCCTGAGCGCTGCCCTGGGGCCTCACGAGGGCTCCCACCCACGTCCAAGTGGAAGTCCCATGCTCCGCGCTGGCAGGAAGACTAGAAGACTAGTGTAGGCGCCGGACGCAGCTGTTCTTTTGCTTGCTTTGTAGCTGATTTGCCACTTCTTGGAATGAAATTCGAAGTTCTCGCTTCTTTATTTGAAAGGGATGGGATTTTTTCTCCTTGCAGCGTTTGCTCTTTCGAGTCTTGCAGTTGCTCGTCATTCCTCTCCGCACGTCTCACGAGCGGGGGCTGGGCACGGTGTGTACGTTTGGTCAGCCCGCGAACACACCTCGCCAAAGCCCTGGCGTCTTACTTTGGCGTCCTGATCCTCGCGTGACGCTCTTAAATGAGCCAACGGGCATGTGCACCCTCCCAAGTCCTCATCTCCTGGCCTTGCCGGGCATCGTGACCCGGTGTACTAGTGACGATCGGCCTTCACCCGGGGGCTCGCGTGGGGCACGGCGCCCTATGGGGCAAAGCACCTCCGGAGGCCCCATATTCTCATGGCCCGCTAGAGACCTTGCGGTCGCTGGGCGTCTCCTGAGGCCTGAGAACCTTCGGATCCTTGAGAAGGAAATCCCCGGCAAGATCTCTCTGGAACGAGAGGCACGTAGGGGACCCAAGCTCTGGAGGAGCACGCCTTCGCGGCACAGTCTACCGCAAGCACACCAAGCTAAGTTATCCTAATCACGATCGAAAAGAGCCTGTCGATTGGTAGCAATACAAATGCTAAGATACGAAATAAAAATGTTAACATAACAGCGCGAGCGCCATGGTCCATTACATGCCTCAGCAGGGCCTTCTGAACTTCTTGATGCAGGGAAAAGAAAAAAAGGAAAAAGCAAAAGCGGCCTTGCCCCAACGACGTCTGTGCTTAGTCGCAATCCTCTTCCTACTTCACTGGAGCACGATGGCGAGGCGGCTCATCGTCCTCTTGAGCAGGAGCACGACGATGGGTTGGCTCGCCGCCCTTCCCGGTCTGGGATCGGCGACGCGGCAGCTCGTCATAGTCATCATCGCTCGTGCTCTCCCAGAGGAGGAGCCACCGTCGCTGGAGGCACCTCGGTCGTCGCCAAGGGCGAGTTCACCGCTGAGGATGCCACAGCCCCTCCGGCCGTCGTGGTCGGAGGGGTGGACGTCATCATCGTCATCGTCGCCCTCCGGGCAGCACCCCAGATGCCTGCCGTCCTCCCCGAAGATCCGAATGTAGAGGGTCGTCACTCCGTCGTGCCTGAAGTGGAGGGTACCCCTCCCCTGCAGACCGCGCGCGCGGGCGAACGACTACCACCCATAGTTCAGGAACACGTTGTCGGCGGGGGTGACCTCGACCTCCACCCACGAGGCCTTGCTGCAGCAGCCGTCGGCCTGCAGCCAGAGGCCGCCACGCCCCCCGGCCGGCAGGGCGTGCACGAAGGAGCGCGGGAGCTGGAACCAGGTGCCTGCTAGCCTTTCCGCCACACCACGAACTCTGACGGTGTGTCGGCCGAATGGGATCGCGGGAGAGGTGGCTGGACGGCCGCCGCATGCTTCCCCCCTTGGCCGCGGCCGTCATGGCCGTGGTAGCTTTCGACGCGAGAGGTAGCCTTCCCACGACCGCCAGAGGTGTCACCAACCTTCGAGGGGGCGCTCCCACGCCCTCGGGGAGCCACCGCCGGCGTCGCGGCATACTTGCGGGGTCGGCCGCGGCCCCTCCTAGGCGGTGGCGAGTCTGGTCCCTCCTTGGGGGCCTTTCCTTTCTCGGCGGCAGAAAACCTCCTCACCGGCACCATGGATGCCTCGACAAGATAGCCGGACGACGGAGAAGATGAAGGAGCGGGCAGCAAGAAGAAGAAGATGGGCTGGGGGCTCCGCCCCCTTTCCCATTTATAGGCAGAGGAAGGCTAACCGGCGGCCTCTCACGTCCCAAGCAATGATGGCCTCGCTGCATGCGCTAGGCACTTGTCAAATCGGGCAGTTCCTGAGGCAACATGGGGAAGCAAAGACGCCCACATCCCATCAAGCGCCACGTGTCGACTTGGCCCGCAGGTGATTGGGGCCTGCGGCGCTTCGCCTCGAAGCCAAGCTCAAGCGCGCCTTGGGCCCGGGGGCTACTGTCGGCATTCTGGGAACCAGGGTACCCAGACTTGCCTATGTGCGGCTCATGGCATGGCTCCCTCGATGGTCTAGTACGGCCCGTCTACAAGACCGCCAAGACAAGACCCTCGCGGGGCCCCCTGGCCTCGCGAGGCGGATAACACCAAGACCTCCGGAGGGGGCTGCCTCCCGAGGAGCGGAGATTTCTATGCAGGTACCATCCTCATGAGGCTGCAATGATGCAAGCCATGATGACCAAGGCCAGGCGGGCGCTAGTGGGCACAGAGGAGGAAGTTTCCTCTTTGGTGCTAAGGAGGCAAGGACAGGCGTGGGTTCCCGAGGAATCTACCAAAGGTTTCCATTCCGGTGCTACAAGACCAAGATCACCAGCACGGCAGGACGGATGTCATCGCCGAGCCCACCGCTGCGTCACGACCAGAAGCTTTGCAGGCGAAGACCACCTTTCATCAGGATAAGATGTACTACTTTTCCCCTTTCAAATTGGCCACTGTGGGATCCCTTCTCGCCTATGTTTTGGGGGAAAGGACCGAGGCCACTATAAAGATAGGTTAGCCACCACCATAGAAGGGGTCGACTCACTCTCACCCCCAAGACCTCGTGAGGTGTTCATCCTCTGTACTTGTTCATCCTCAGCCCCTCGTGAAGCCAATCCACCACAAAACAGGAGTAGGGTTTTACACCGCAAGGTGGCCCGAACCTGGGTAAACTGCCGTGTTCATCTTCTTCCTTGCTCACGTGAGTCCGGCTAGGCTAGGCTGTGGGGCAATGAGCTGGTAGGTAGGATAGGTTGAGTTCATCGCACACGCCCCAGAGTTCGAACCTTCTTGGGTCTGCGGAACCCTGAATCTGACAATGCTTTCACATAAATTCATAATTTGTGTGAAAGTAGCTTTCTATATTTTGAATCACTAGTAGGACCTTTCATTCCTTAGATTGATCTATAGAACCACTATAGAGAACAATGCTATATTTGCACAATCATCTAGAAACCATACTAAGTTCATAAATGAACCTTTGATTCATCACCCTCTATTGTTGCTTCTAAAGTGACAATATACTTAGCCTTCTGTTATAGAATTGACCACTGTAACTTTCTTGGACCAATTCCAACTTGCTGTGCCACCATATATCATTTAATTGAAATTGAAATTCGCTTGGAGCACCAATTGAAGTTTTTGTCGATGTACTACTTACTTCAAGTATGTATTGATGTCACTCCTTACAACAATCTCTTCATTTTTTTCCGTATGCGAAAAAATGTCGTCAGTCTCAACGACATTTTCACTATTATCCTATGATCAACAATTTGACCTTTCTGGTAACTTTACTCACAACTTACTTGGAGTACTGAACTTATCTGGTTTTTTTACATACCATGGAATTAACACAAGTGTGATTGAAATCGTGTATTTCACTCATCAATATTTCAGAATATTGACTCTTGCTTAAAACTCTTTCCATGTGACTTTGTCAAGAAACTCTTCTTGCATATTTCATACTAAACTGCTTTGGCATAATGTCAATATGTATTTTGGCTAAGCCCAGTTAGACATTACTATCTCCATAGATCATTATGTCTAATACTAGGACTATATATTGCCCAAGTACTTTACTGAAAAGTTATTTTCAATAAAGTCTTAATCCGTGTCAAGAATTTTAAATAATTTCCGATCAACAATGTGTCATGCACACACATAGTGTTTAGAAATGTTATCATGCTCCCACTTACTTTCTTGTAAATACAAGCATCTTCACTTTTCTCGATGAAATCAAATTGTTTGACCATTTCATCAGGACGAAGATTCCAACTCCAATATGCTTGCTTCAGATTTGCACACTTACTAGTATCCTATGGACAGACAAAATTACCTTGGGACATATCAAATATACAACCTTGGTTCTATTTCCATCTCATGGGAATCATTTTGACATCCATCTGTTATATCTCATAACAGAGATATTTAGTAATTGCTAGTTAATTCCAAACTGACTTTAAGTATTATTATGATGAGACAATCTCCTCATAATCAACTCCTTGATCTTGTTATAAACTATTTGCAACAAGTCAAGCATTATAAAACATTTTTATCTTTGTCAATCTATAGATCCATTACTACACTTTAGAGTTTAAGTCTTTCAGTGGGTCCATCAAGAGATTCTGCAATCTCATCGATTTGCACTGTCCTCCCACTTACTCTTTTGCAGAAAATATTTTCTTCAAAATTTCCACACACTGTGGCAAAACACTTTGCCTTGGCATAGTGATAGAGGAATACCCAACCGTTTGGGATAACTTACAAAGTAGCACTTATCTTGCAGATTTGATGGCGCTCCTTTTCAGTGTAAAAGACACAGTCTTTAAACCATCACATTAAAAAGTATGTTGGCAAAATAATTTAATGTCATCTTTGATCGCACCATGTCATACATAGTTTGATTGCATCTACTCTAAACACTCTACTCTTAGTAGTGTTTCTAGGAGGTGCAAGCTATAAAATATTTTTCACATCTCATCATACATTCACTAAATTTGTAACTCAAATATTCTTTTCTGCAATCCAATTGTAGAAACATAATTTTCTTGTTACAATAATTTCTACTTTATTCTTGAAAATCTTTTTGCAACATTTTGAAAGATCCAGGTTTGTGTCTCAATTAGTAAATATGAATATCTACTTGAGTCATCCTTGAAGATAGATAAATCCACTGCTTGCAACAACACTTATTGGACTACATGCATCAATATGTATATTTTCAATTATTTCTGTTGCTCGTTCTTTATGTCCTATGAACGGTATTTTAGTTTACTTCACTATTTGGACAAAAGTTGCAAGTGTCAGATGATTCATAATCGTGTGACTAAAAAATCCATCACTATGGAATTTTCTCCATGCAGGTTTCTCCAATGTGATTAAATGCAGTGCCACACATATGTGGTATTGTTTTAGTCTTGTGACATTAAGCGTTAGTGTTATGGATGTTCAATTCTATCATCAATATTCATAACTTACATCCTATTCACAATAGGAGTATTACCCTTTTGTTCATTAAATCGAACAACTATTGTTCTCTTATGAACAACCTCCTTGCAACTTCTATGCAATGGGCTAGAGTGCATAAAACTCTAAAATGAATTATGACAATAAATTCAGAGGTAATATGTTGACGAAAAATATCATAACTTTAAAAAAAATACAAAACATATTTTAACTTCAGTAATTTTTTGGTCATTAGGCCATAGTAATTCTTGCATCGATTGGCAACAATATGCAATCGAGTTGGTATCCTTGTGATTAACCACAATTCCCGAAGAATTTAGTTTTCAACAATTTTATCACAATACTCAAGAATCACCCTTTACTTGATCGACATTCTCTACATCTTATAACATGTATGACATTCATACCTGAGCTGGAACTTCCTTAGGCATGTAAGTCTCATTACATCCTTTGGCTTTGTTTCTTTCTATTTAAGTTCTCACCATCAACTCATGACTGGTGTTCTTCCGGATCTTTATACATTTTAGTCTCAAACATAGTTGAACACTTCACTAGAACTTGCAAACAAAACACTTCTATAGATATCATATATCTTTTAACTTTTGTTTGTTTCTGAAAACAATTTTCAGTTCCAAGAATATCACATAATGATAACCAACAAGTATAGGGGATCGATTGTAGCTTTTTCGATAAATAAGAGTGTCGAACCCAATGAGAAGCTAAAGGTAGAATTTATATTCTCTTCAAGTTCTATCCACCACCGATACAACTCTACGCACACTTAATGTTTGCTTTACCTAGAGCAGGTATGAAACTATTTTGTAGGTGTAAGGATAAGTTTGCAAGAATAAAACAAGATGTACTTAGTGAGAATAAAACTACGAGTAATTTGCAAGATAATATAAGTTAGTTGTTTAGTAGAAAGATTTTTGTAACACAAGAGAAGGGTTTGTCCCTAGGCAATCGATAACTAGACCGGTAATCATTATTGCAATTTTATATGAGGGAGAGGCATGAGCTAACATACTTTCTGTACTTGGATCATATGCACTTATGATTGGAACTCTAGCAAGCATCCGCAACTACTAAAGATCATTAAGGTAAAACCAACCATAGCATTAAGTAACAAGTCCTCTTTACTCCCATACGCAACAACCCCCTTACTCGGGTATGTGTTTCCGTCACTCATGCCACCCACTATAAGCAAATCATGAACGTATTGCAACACCCTACAGCGGTAATCCCACATTCTTGCGTGACATGGAAGGCACCATAGGACAGCACCAAAATAAAACATACAACTCAAACCAATCACGATCATCAATCAACACATAGGACAAGACGAATCTACTAAACATCATAGGATGGCAACACATCATTGGATAATAATATGTGGCATAAAGCACCATGTTTAAGTAGAGATTACAGCGGGGAGAAGAGGTGTTACACCGCTGCATAAAGGGGGAGAGAGTTGGTCATGACGGCAGCAAAGTTGTTGGTGTAGATCGTCGTCACGATGATTGCCCCCGTGGCGTTCCGGTGCCACCGGGAGAGAGGGGGAGAGAGCCCCCCTCCTTCTTCTTGCTTGGCCTCCCCCCTAGATGGGAGGAGGGTTTCCCCTCTGGTCCATGATCTCCATGGCTCCTGGAGGGCAGGAGCCCCTCCGAGATCGGATCTCTCTCTCTCTCTCTCTCTCTCTCTCTCTCTCTCTCTGTTCTCTTCTGTTTCGCGTTCCTGTTTTCTGGCCAAAAACCGTTTCTTAAATTCCTGGAGATCTGTAACTCCGATTGGGCTGAAATTTTGAGGGGATTTTTAACCATAAATTATCTTTATTGCGGTGAAAGAAGGGCGTCAACTGACTTACAAGGGGCGTACAAGCCACATGGGCGCGCCTGCCCCCTGGGCACGCCCAAGTGGCTTGTGGCCACCTCGGGTACCGTCTTGTGTAGATTCTTGTTCCCAAAAATCACATATTCCAAAATAAATCTATGTAAATTTTTATCATGTTTGTACTTCATTTGATATGGATATTCTGTGAAACAAAAAACATGCAACAAACAGGAACTGCACTGGGCACTGGATCAATATGTTAGTCCCAAAAATAATATAAAATATTGTCAAAAGTATATGAAAGTTGTAGAATACTGGCATGAAACAATAAAAAATTATAGATACGATGGAAATGTATCACATAACTATCCAAAACATTTTTTAAGTTTGGGTTTCTTGGAAGCAAGTAGACCGTAATGCAATTCTTAGCCTTTTGGATCGAAAGACGTAAGTCTCATTATCCATAGAATTAGTAGGAGAGCATTGCAAGCATGCAGTAGGATAAAATCCTTCTTGGCACTCTTAGAGGTCAATCCTCTCAATCATAAAAGTATCAACCAGATAAACAACAATCAATCAATTTCAACAGCAAGGGTGGAACCGTGAGCCATAATTCTACAACTATAATGTAAACTACACATAGACATTGTTCATAATTAATTTGCACTAGAGATTAAACTACATTAATACATAATTGTGCTCCCACTCAAATCAATATCTCTCATAATTGATAGTGAGTGATTCAAGATCCAAATCTAGTTCTCAGCCATTGATGTGGACATCACTGATGATGATAATTTTGACCGGTGGGCAATCTATTGCCGATCATATCACCATATGACTCTTGTTCATCTTTTGATCCTTTGTGCTCTGAGCTCAGAACGATTTTGCCAGAACTTCAAGACAACCGAGTTCTATCTGCATACATGGTCTGACCATATCCATCTTACACCTCTCACCCTGTTTATACTCATGTGGACATGACACACTCCATGATGCTAGAATGTTGTAGACGGTTGCAACACTGGGAAGAACACCTTTTAACTTGATATTTACTATGAGAGATCACCCTAATAATTGACTACTGCGCAATCAAAGGGTGCAAATAACAAAGCGATAAACATCTCAGGCAATTTATAAAAGCAAGATATGGTATAGCCCTGGGCGCCAGGAATCCACCGTGATCATCTTCAACCTTCTGTTGAAGCATCATGGCAACCAACTTTTTGTTGCCGTGGCAATCGTTTCAAAAACGTTGTCGGGGCGGCAATTTCAGAAAATGTTGCTGTGGCGACCATTTCATAAATGTTGCCATGGCACTAAATTCAGAAATTCCGCCGTGGCACCAAATTATGGCTCCTCGTCCCGCGCCAAGTACACCTTCTCCACGTCGGGGTCCTCCGTGTACGTTTTGGCATTATCACCTGTAACCTGTAGGCTATCTCTATGAAATTTACATTAACATGGCAATCTCGTGGCTCCAGCCATCATGCCGTGACGCGTAGGCCACTTAACATTACAACATATAACCATCTCATACATAAACTCATTATCATGATGAAGGCTATACCATATCATATGCATACCCTGCAAAACCAAGTTAGACGCCCTCTAATCAGTTTTAGAAAATTTTATTTACATGGTTAGCCAGTTTTAACAAATAATACTAGCTACCTAGATCCACAATTTAGGCGATTGTTCTTGATGCTAGATTAAGTTTCGGGGTGTGTGAAAGAAGAGATTTAATTAAAAGTCTCGTCCCCCACACTAAACTTCTTCTAATATGCATGAACCCCTAGAAGATCATCCATCTTCGGTACCCTCTTGTGTACGCGACATTTCACTATTCTGAACTATGGTGAAGCCCAAGGAACTATTAGCAGATCGTCGACAGTCAGAGCCGATCGATTGTTAGAACCTTATAAAAAGTGCCACCATGCCGTCGATGAATTGAACCAAAGCAACTCAATGGAAGTATAGCAAGAACATTGTCGGTGCAGCAAACATTCACGTTTGCTAACTGAACTCATGCACAGGCGTGCTAATGATCATACATCTAATACCAGCGCACCACACAAGGGTAAGACAGAGAAGCCGCTCTTTGTGAGATCAAGAAGAGCATTAAGAGGAATAAGCAAGCAGAAGAACACCTCGAGGAGGCCTCCCTTGCCGGGCAGGAGAGCCTGGCCAGGTCGAGGCCGCACCTGAGGACAAGTCCAGTTCGCCCCGGCAAGGTTTTCGGGGCTGCCAAGACCAGAACCCGCCAGGCTCCTTGCCGACAAACCTTAACCAAGACGCCACTGCTCCACCTCATCGTACCCAAGTCATCAATCCGTGCGGTGTCAACCTATCAAGCAGCTAGGTGGATCCGTTCAAGCACGTGGCAGCATAGAAGAGAAGAGATTAGCTTTATTGACACCCGTCCAGGAGGCGTGTCAAGCTAATAAGGAAAGGATGGATAAGCGGCGCGACAGGCTTGCCGGGCTTCAACCTCAGCATGACACCTAGCAGTGCATTTAATGCACTTTATCCTAACTGCCAGAGTTAGGTATGATAGCACTGTTGACTATCTAATCACCCTGAAATGACTGTTTTGCCACTGTGGTCGCCCCTTAACCTATAAAAGGAGGCCCAAGGCAACCTAGCAAGGAGTTCGAACATTTGATCCCTCAACACTTGTACGTTCACACTGCTCTTCCCGAGGCAACCTTGCCGGGCTAGAGCACGTTGTGTCTTCACGTTCCTCTAGATCAATCCACCATAGCAGGAGTATGGTTTTACGTTGCAAAGCGGCCCGAACCTGGGTAAAAGAGAGCTGTCCATCGCCGTGCTATCCCCTGCTGCTTCTGAACATTGTGCAATGTGGATGTCCCCATGCCGAACCACAAAGGGGCACTCCTACCCTATAGGTGATCGTGCTTCCACACCGACATCTTTGGCGCGCTAGGTAGGGGGCGTCGCTTGTGCGAATCTAAAGCAGTAGCCAGCACGTCGATCTTCATCAATCTTCGTCGTCCATGGCCCCTAAGAAGAGAGCTAGTGCAGCGTTGCATCCTTCCACTTCGAAGGCTCCGCCGCCTGTGGTCGCAGGTGCCGTAGGCACAACGGCCCCGATGGATGAGGCGGGTACCACGAGCGGTGCTGCTCACATTCCCTCCAAGACCGGAGCGGGGACTGGGGCCGCAGGAGCGGCCCAACTTCATAACATACTGACGAGCATGCTCTCACTGGTGCGGGTCATGGAGACGCCCAACTCCCTCCTCCCCACCGCGCCGGCGAGCTCAACCAACATGACATCAACGGCCGCTCCGGTGCAAGCCAAGACCCACTGGCCGCACCAGCAAGAGGGGCAGCGACGGAGCGCATGCTTCTCCCCATGCAGGGCGAGCGAGACAAGACCCCAAGTGGCGCCATCGATCCTTCACGACCGCGTCCACATGGGAAAGGCCCAGCTGATCCTGACGCTGGCCGTCAGGAACAGCTTCGACAGCGCCAAACCACCACTACAAAAAAAATACACTTCCGTGATGATACGTGTTTGTCACAGTAGGTCATGTTTTCTGTCATGCATGTACATCCATGACGATTTTATGACAGAATCAAGATAGTCATACCTGTGCTGTTGTAGAAGTGTTCTATGACAATACCAAAATTATCATCACGGAAGTGTCCACTTCCATGACGATAAATGGTGTGTCATGGAAGTGTTTTTGTCAAGGGTAATCGACACGTGGCATCCACCGTAACAGGTCACCATTAAGCTATCAGGTTCCGGTTTGGATCCGATAACCCGTTAACAGCCCCGACCAATGGGGATTTTCCACGTGTAAAATTATCATTCACCGGAGGATCCACGTGTCGGCTCAGCGTTGGGACAGATGTCATCCACTCATTGTACGAGAGGCGCCTATGATACGTTGGCACGTGGCAAGGCCCAACAGTGGCCCATTTAGGTGAAAGAGGCCGGCCCAGTCAAAATTAGCAGGCCGGCCCATATAGGGCCTACTTGTGTCTGGTCCATTTAAGCCCACGGCCCATACGAGATGTGCCAATTAGGCCTGTCAATGGCCCATTAACTATTTAACACCATTGCAGCCCATCATCAGTTCAAGCCCGTTAACAGGCCGATATATATTTGCGCTCAATATCGGCCCGATGCGGTTTCGGCCTGTTAACGGTCCATTCAAGGGATGGGCCAATTTTCAGGATGTACGTCTTTTGGCCTTTTAGCGACCCATTTAAGTGTTGGGCCAATTTCCAGCCTGGTGTGTCTTTCAGCCTGTTAACGGCCCATAAATGAGTTGGGCCATTTGCAGTCGGACCTGAGTTTTGGCCTCTTAACAGCCCATGCTCTTCATGGTCCAATACCAGCCCGGTTTCTCTTTCGGACTGCTAAAGGCCCTTTAACACAGTTGGGCCATATACAGTCCGACCTGACTTTCGACCTCTTAGCAGCCCATGCTCTTCATGGTCCAGTACGAGCCCGCTGTCTCTTTCAGCCTGCTAAAGGCCCATAGTACAGTTGGGCCATATATAGCCCGACCTTACTATCGGCCTGTTAACGGCCCGTGAAATTGAATGGGCCCACTTATTGCTCGCTTCGATGTCGGCCTGTTAACGACCCGGGAGATAACAGGGCTAAGCATTAACTGTTCGCTCGTTTCAATTATAGCGGCCCAATAGAGCTTTCGGCCTGGTTACGGCCCATCAATTTAATGGGCTCGCTAAAGTTCGAACATGTCTATAGGCCCAATTAGACAACATCGATTCCGGCCCAGCTATAATTTGAGCCCATTACGACGAGAAATTATGGACAGGACCAAAATCGATCAATCAAAGGCCTATGAGAATTTTGGCCCCAGCGAACCCATTAGGGAATCCCATTAAGGGCAGTGGGCCGCTATCCTTCATATAGTGCCCACGACTGTTCGTGCTAACTAATAATTTCACTGCTTTTTTGGCTTTCTAGCGACCAGTTAGTTGGAATGCGAGGCGCGCTAAGCAAATGTACGGCATACAAGGAAAACATAGCACATCCAACATATATTACAGGAAATTACATCCACTTGGCAATCAAAGATTGATGCCAGTGCAAATAAATGAACAGAACTTAACGATCTACAACCTCACAATCTGCAACCTCAGCGCGGATGCCGCCCATAAGCATGTGAGCAAGTTCTTCCTTTTTTGCTACACTGCCTCTGAAAACATTGATCAGTTGTTGTTGCGCAAGAATGTGCACCTCTGATTCCTCCATGATTTCCATCATTGCTTCAGCCAGTAATTGGTTCACAAACATACATTTTTTCCGTTGGATTCGAGACAGAGGAAACTGAGCAGATTCAGATGGCGATTTTGGCAGGCTTGTACTATTGATTGTGGAGAGTGTCTCGACCACTGCATCATAATATAAATTAGGAGGGGAATCGAACAGATTAATCAAGAGTTATTGCCATATTACCTGGCCTAGATTTATTGGAAAGAAACAATGAGGTTGCCTTATTGTTTTCAGAGTTTGTCTTCTTATCTTCAGCAGCCTGCATCAAATTAACACACTAGCATTGCTATCATTGGCCAGGTCAGATAAATAGGAAAGCAACATTGACACAACAAACGTTTGGGCAACCAGACCACACCAGCCTACACCAAATTAACACAATATGGCACAGCTATCATCAGCCAGGTAAGGTAATAGGAAAGCAACATTAACACAATGAATGATTGGGCAACCAGAACAACACTAGAATTTAGTAATGTGCATGATATGAGATAGTACACTCATGCAGCTCAGTATGCAAAACTACCAGGCAGTTTTCCTTACAAAAATCAACATTGTCGCCTTTAATTATACATTTTGCTACAAGTAAGTTTAGATCAGATAAAGGTTGGATTCACGCCGCTTAACAAAATACATGCTGATGTAAAAATATAGTGATATACAACAGGTACTTACATCAGCATTGGAGCACAGAGAATTCCCGCAAGATACTTTCCTCGAACATGATCCCAGTTTAGAAAGTCTTCTATCCTTTAAGCTTATTTTCGAAAAGAGAGATGGGTAAGAAACATGTAGAAAATATGATCTAAATGCTATAAAATTTCAAGATGTGAGGATACGCACACGCTTTTTAGAATGGAGTTGACATATTTTTGCTAGACTGGAGCGGACTAGTTCGTTGGCCACTTGAATCTGCTTATTACTAGTAGGAGTTGGGTTTCTCTCTGCTGGAGTAGTATCTATGAACACTGGAGTTGGTTTACTATCTCCTGGCATTTGGATCTTTTGCAAAGACCTTGTTTGTAACCCTTCAGATTCTAACATAGCCGTCTTCCCCTTGCATGCCTTATATAGAAGAATGGTGCTTCAGTTATAAAACATGCTATGGCAGAGAGATGGAATAGGTACTGAAGAATAGAAAGGCATGACATATTGACATGTATTCCCTCCATCCGGAAATAAATGGATGTGTCTAGGCGTATTTCAGTTCTAGATACATCCATTTTTATCCATTTCTGCGACATGTAATCCGGACAAAGGGAGTATGATGTAAGAGCTAGGGATACGACAGGACAACAGAGTAAAAAAACACTAGTTGAATGTAAAACTGTATGATAGCGGAATACATATAGAAAAACACTAAGGCAACATATGCATGTATGATTGGGAAACTAAGATGGTATTGCAACAGACCAGTAGAACAACTCAATGTAAAAAA
The DNA here is from genome assembly GCA_011799875.1 of Thinopyrum elongatum. Classification (NCBI taxonomy): domain Eukaryota; kingdom Viridiplantae; phylum Streptophyta; class Magnoliopsida; order Poales; family Poaceae; genus Thinopyrum; species Thinopyrum elongatum. Next base: position 418,317,229 of record CM022303.1, on the reverse strand, counting down.
ACATGGTATGGTAGATAGATGGAGTACATACTAATGAATAACAATGCATAAGATATTCAGAAGCATGATGTCCAAACTAAGCAGATGGCATTGCGACAGAGTAGAATGACAGTACTTGAATTTGAAAACATGTTATCATGAATGGAATAGGTACTGAAAAACAGGAAGGCATGACATATTTACATGCATGATCAGCAGGCTAAGAACATGGCATTGCAATAGAGTAGATGCACTGTAGGGCATTATATGCATGTTGTACCCATATCACGGGCCAAGTTAGAGAAAGGACCTTGTTGGGTGAATAGGATTCATCATCTTTCTGCAAGTCTTCTGAAGAACTGCCTTTACATGTTCCATCATATTGGGTATCATTGACGTCAAGTTTGTTGGCCGTTACATTGCTCCGTGAGGTTCTTGTGGATATACCAGTGTGTGCAATTATATCTGACATGCATGGAAGACAACTAGTAGTTAGATTTATGTAATGAGTGCCTCTAGGAGACGACATAAATAGTAGGACTGGGCTTAACTAGCAGCAACAGGTCTCAAAAAATAAAGGGAGAACACAAATGAAAGCTACAGAATATGTATCGTTTGTACTCTTGATTAACTAGATGGCACAAAAAAGTATTAAAGAACAACATAGGTAATACTAGAAGTGGTATAATCACCAGCCCGTGGGATAGCATTGGCTGATGGATGATAACTAGGGAACAGCGTTACCTAAAGAACAAGTCTCTTATCTGAACTATGGAACAGCGTTAACTCCTGAACAAGACTCTTAAGAGATCAGCATGAATATACAGTGAAATGTGATAATCTATTTTCCATGCTTAGATGAATAACAAAGCCATAAATGTTGCACACAAGTAAGATGAGGGTACAACCTATCTGGCCGCCATCCATAGGAGTGAGCATCATGTGCTGACTTGTCGATGGCCCTGCAGTTGTTGTGGATGTCCATGTCGGGCACGCACATTCGATGCAGGGAACTGTTGAGTGGGGACTATAGCTCCCTTCTGGTGTATGCTTCCCTTGTTGGAGCAGCTGCGGTGAGAAGGAAGACGGTGTGGCTGAAGATGCAGAAAACGCATAATGTTAAGAACAACACATATCTCTGATCTAAAGAAATACCCTAAGAGATCAACAGTAAGGTACGAGAGTGGTCACATGTCTGTTGACTGAAAACTAAATTGGGGTCACACAATTTTATTTTATTTTGGTAATGTCCGATCTGCGCCGAATGGCTTGATGGCCGTCTTGTGCCTCCCGGCTGACACTGTTCAGAATTTTCCTCGAAGAGCCAGCAACCACCGGCAGAGCAGCCTGCCTCCGCCGTCCCTGACCACGAGAGCTCCGACCAAAACCCCGCTCCCCGCCCCACCGCACTGCCGTGGTTTCGCCACCCCCGGCCAATCCACAAAGACTTGCCGTCATCCAGATCCGGCGGCGGCAGTACCTTCAACCCACGCAACTCTAAGATAGCCACCTAAGCACTGCTTCCACGTCGAACTTGCGCCCCCACACCCTTACGATAGACACCAGCCAACCGGCAGCCTAGGAGCTCCGCCGCCTCGAGGTGTGCTGCTTCCCATTGGGAATCGACTGGCCCAGAATAAAAATTTAGATGACTGACGCCTAAATAAAGTGATTTAAGATGAGTGTACGACCTATCTTGCGGCCTGGTGAAGTAGGCAGCTCCAGCTGCCGAGTCGGTGAGGCCGGCGCGGTTGCGGTGGCTCCCGGTGGCAAGAAAGCAGATATGTCGTGACGGTTAACGGCTATGGGGAAGCAGCGCCGAGGCCCTGGACTCATCCGATGTTGGAGCCGCTCTGGCGCCGTGCACAACGGCGCGGGTGAATCGGCTCCGGTACGGTTCACGCGGTCGTCATCGAGGCAGCTCCGGAAGCACGGAGTAAGAGGTACACAGCCCAGTGCTCGACGGCAATCGGATAGCGTCTCCGGCATTGGGGAGGAAGGCGGCAGGGAATTTCGTGTGGTGGGGGCGCCATGGAGGAGGGGCTGAGGTTTCATGGCTAGGGAGAAGGGAGCTTCCTGGGAGAAGGTGATTTGGCGCCCACGATGTATGAATGGGGAATTGGGAGGGGGAACCATGTCTTACGGACGCATTTGTCTGAAATGTGTGTGTGTGGGGGGGTTACAGTTCTACCCCTGCCTTTAGGCTTATGGACTTGGGTGTGTGTCTTGAGGGTCGGGGATAGTAGAGTAACTATGCTTCTCCCAAATAGTGGGTGCAAGCGATTTCGGGCGAGGAGGGCGTGTTTTGAAATAGTGGGCGCGAGCGATTTTGGTCGAGGAGAGGGTGTTTTGGCGCCCATGGTTTATGAATTATTCGGCGCCTACCATTTCGGCCGAGGAGAGGCTGTTTTGCCGCCCATGGTTTATGAATTATTCGGCACCTGTCATTTCGGCCGAGGAGAAGGCGCGCTTGGATGAAGTTACGAAACTACCCTTGATGTACAACGGGTCAATTGATGCGTGTCCCACATAGGCCGGTAATTTCGCGTCTCCCATTTATTTGCTCGGGCGAATTTCACCGAGCAGAGGGTGTTTAGCAGTTCGTTCAAATTTTGGGAGAACGAGCATCCACGTCTACCTTACCAAGTCGATTCGAATCAAATTTTGAAATATTAGCTTACCACTTCTTTTTTAGATGGTGAGATGATGCTCGGGACTAATGTGTTTTTACATGCTCGTTGCTAACGATTTGCTATATGACAAATAGTTGACCCACTCAAAAACGGGAATCAAACCCAAAATGAAATATCTCGATTCAATGAAATAGCTCGTTCACCAGGTCAAAATAGTGAACTAAATCCAAAATTGAACACCTCAATTGAGTACCATGTTGTATTATAGTACTCCATGAACATGCTGAAAGTCAAATTAATGAACTTGTTTGATACACATATCTCCGTTCATGTGTGGATTGCAGACAACATGTTCTCCAATTCAAATATTTGGATGCAAATTTATATCGAAACATGGGTTATATCAGTCTTTGATGCATAAACGCGACCTCCGCCTCTCCCGGACTCCTGTTCTCTCTCTCGCTGACAATCTTCATTTCTATCGCACGTATCCAAACACAAACCTTGTTGGTCCCTCTCCCTCTCTGTGTGTGTGTGTGTGTGTGTGTGTGTGTGTGTGTGTTGGTCTTTCTAGTTTGCATGCACACTCCATGTATAGGTCTCTCTAGCACACAATGTATGATACTCCAGTCCAAGCTAAGTATCTAGGGTGCACTCATCGTACGCACACAAATTCCCAAGCTCGTTGTCCGTAACTCTCTCACGCACCACTCTGCTGTCTCAGAGCTCTTCCCTCTCTCTCTCGAACTCTCCATCTCCCTGGGTCACACATACACATGCATATCTCACTCGCACTCGATAGACCCATCTAAAACTTTCTCTCTCTCTCCCTCATTCTCTCTCCATCTCACACGTACACACACACACACACACACAATCTCACGCCTAGCTAAGTATGACTGTCTCTCACTCAATTGTAGGCACACGCAGTCCCCCCTATGTATATGACTATTTCTTAGTCTCCATCACAAACATATGCATTGTCTCTTTCCCTCACTTGGTCTATCTCGATTTCTCTCGGGGCATCTTTCTATCGCACACACACCTCATCCCTCGATCTCCCACCCATATAGTCCCCTCACGATCTCGAGGGGATCTCTCTATCACAAACACACCCTCTCTCCCTCCCCATGCATCCATCTTCTCCATGCGTCCCTCTCGACCTTTGTCCCTTGTTGGCCAAATCTCTATTGGACATGTGTTATAGGGGTGTCTCTCTCCATTGCAAACAATCACGCAATAGCTATCTTCGTGTATCTCCTCACCTCGCTTTTCTATCTCGGAGATGGAGGCATGATATGTTTGCATAAGTAACGAACACACACTCTCTCTATCTTATCGTTTGTTGTCCTTTTCTCTTTCACACACACACACTCTTTTGCACACTCTTTCTCCTTCACATGCACTTGATCTCTCTCGACTTAGGTACTCTCTTCGGTCCATAGCATATAGATTTATTGAAAAGTCAAACTTCACAAAGTTTGACAAGGTACGTGGAGAAAAAAAATTACATCTAGAACGGCAAACATATATCATTAGATTCATCATGAGATGTACTTTCGTATGATGTATCTTTGGTATTGTAGATATAAATAATATTTGCGTAAACCTGGTCAAAGTTTCCAAAGTTTGGCTTCTAAAAAATTTATATGCACTGCATTATCAAACGGATGGAGTATCTCTTTCCCCCTCTCAGCTATCTGACGCACCACTCAGCCGTATCGGGGCTCCTCTATCTCTCTCAAACTTTATATCTCCCTGGTTCACACATACACATATCTCGCTCATGCTACGTAGACCCATCTAACACTCTTCGCCCTTGTTTTCTCTCTATGTGACACGCACCCCCCTAAGTACCATAATCTCTCACTCCATCATAGGCACACGCACTCCCCCCCTAAGTATGACTATCTCTCACTATCCATCAGGAACACACGTATTGTCTCCTTCCATCCATACGTCTATCTCGATATCTCTCGGGGTATCTTCTATCGCGCACACACCTTGTCACTCGATCTCCCACCCATGTAGCACCATCACGATCTCCAAGGGATCTCTCTGTCACAAACACACACTCTCTCCTCCCCATGCCTGCATTTTCTCCATACGTCTCTCTCGACCTCTCTCCCTTGTTTGTCAGACCTCTCTTGGCCATGTGCTAGGGGTCTTTCTCTCTCGATTGCAAACAACCACACACTATCTCCTCACCTCGCTCCCGCTGTCGAAGATGCATGTGCGATATGTTTGGATAAGACACACACGTTTTTTCTCTACTTTATCGTGTGTTGTCCATGTCTCTTTCACACACGCACACACACTTTTTTCACTCACTCTTTCTATTTCACACACACACACACTCTCTCTCTCTCTCTCTAGTTAGGTACTCTCTCACATCCATAAACATATGGATGTTTTGAAAAGTCAAACCTCAGAAAAGTTTGACCGGGTATATGTGGAGAAAAACATTTACATCTGGAACGATCATTAGATTCATCACAACATGTACTTACTTCATACTATCATTTATCTTTGGTATTGTAGATATAAGTAATTTCTTTATAAACTTGGTCAAAGTTTCAAAAGTTTGACTTTAAAAAAAATATAGGCACTACATTATCGAACGGAGGGAGTAGCTCTTTCTCTCTCTCTACTATCTCTCACGGGCCTCCCCTCTCACTCGATCTCTCTTTACCGAGGGATTATACGGTCACTGTGTCAGCGTATAGTTCCGTATATTGTTTAGTTGACCGTTCAACCAGTCCACATGCTGCCTTGTCAGCTCGTGTTCTCTATCTTCGTGTGCTGGCCCATGTGGCAGTGGGTGAAAATAAGTAAATTAGAGCCCCATCTGACATGTGGTGAAGTAAACAAAGTTGAAACCACTCGCGGTAGCACCCCGCACACTAGTAAATCAGCGCTGCTATACACACGACGCATGCACGGCCGATGCATGCACGATTCAGACATGGTAGCACCAACAGCTAGTGTGCATGCAGGAGCACTGTTGGGGAAGGAGAATCATGCAGGCGTGGTGCATTTACTGTCATGCGTGAAGCAATTCCGCTAGTAAATTGAGGGCACACTTCTTCCGTGTGAAGGACGCACTTGCGCACACTACACCACTGCGCGGCGGCATGCACATAAGGACGCACTCGCACACACCCAGCACAAAATACACACCAGCACACGTGTACACTAGCGTCGCCGCTGGCTGAGATGGACGGCGAGGCAGCCAACAAGCGGAGGCGGCTCGAGCCAAAACCGCATCCGGCGAGCCTGGACTTCATCAGCAGCCTCCCTGACGACATGTTGCTCATCATCATCGCCCTCCTCCTCACCAAATCTGTCGTGCGGACCACCTACTCTCTCGGCGGTGGCGCCCCCTCTGGCGCCACGTCCCCCTAAACCTCACCGTCGACAGCTGCCTCTGCGACGGGTATTGCAAATGCATGCCCGCAGTCTCCAAGATCCTTACATCGCACCCTGGGCCAGCCAAACGCCTTGACATCCGCATGTTCAGTACCAACTGCAAGGTCCAAGCCAAGTTCAACTAGTGGTTCTTATCCCCCGCCCTAGATTAGCTCGAGGAGCTCAGGTTTGAAGCTGGACGATGTCACTCTCTGCCACCGTCCGCGCTCCGTCTCACGCCAACGCTGCGTCGCGCCAGCTTCAGCTCCTGCTATTTTCCCCAGTTTAATGCCGCGCCCACCCTTCTTCTCCCTCAACTCGAGCAGCTCGACCTCTTCGACGTTGGCATCTCGAAGAAGGCTATGGAGCACCTGCTCCGCAGCTGTACTCCGCTCGAGTACCTTCGTCTTCGGCAGATCCACGGGTTCATTAGCCTCCACATCGCCTCGATGAATCTTTGATGGATTTATGTGTCTTGCTGGCCCCGCAACAAGACATCAATTGGGAAGAGATCACTCCAGCTGTTCCATGTTATCGTCATTGAGAATGCGCCTTTCCTTGGGAGATTGCTTGTATCTGATCTAGAAGGTCCAACAAAAATCAAGGTCATTGACGCGCCGAAATTGACAGTGTTGGTGTACTCGTCTGCCAAATTCTCCGAACTCTTTATTGGATCTGTAATCGTTCAGGTACAGCACTCATCTTCTTCTCCGTCTTCTTGAAATTCACATTTTTAAATTTCTTCTTGATGTATTTACGACTGTCATCCAAAAAATGATTCCCACAAGCTTGACCCAGTCTGTGCGCACAATGAAGATCTTGGCAATAAAATCTATCGGCCCCAATCTGGATCAAGTTGTTGGATTCCTTACATGCTTTCCATGCACAGAGAAGCTATTCATCGAGGTGAAACTTCTTTCCGATTAGTAAACGGTAATCACAATGTGGCACAATTTTTTCATAATTTTCCCAAATTACGATGACAAGTGTAGTGTTCAAAACTGCATCTACGCACTGCACTGAAAGAAATGTTTTTAGTATTTTTTCTCACGTGATCACCTGCATCATTTTTTTGTTGTAATAGTAGCCTAGGCTAGTCATAGTGGCAAGTAACTTAGACTAGTAACTCTATGGTTAGCCTAAGAGCAAGTACTACCTCCATCCTAGTTTACTCTTCGTACGTATTTTGTAGTATCAAAATTTGACCATAGATTTAACTGACAAAATGTTAATGCATGTCACTAAAAATTATATCATTGGATTCGTATTTGAACATAATTTCAAATGGTATAATTTTTGGTGACATGCATTGGCATTTTCTTAGGTAAATGTATGGTCAAATTTTTACACTAAATACGAGGTAGTACAAAAGTGGGCTATAACGGCCCTCCACTATGTAGGCCAAAACACGTGCCAAATTCACTTCTGATGCATTTACCATCGATGCCCTCCATTGCTCACCTGGTGCCCCAATCTGGATCACCTACTTTGCTCCGGTGCCAAATTAACTCATGCAATGAAAAAACACTTGCGTGGGAGAGGGAGAGGACTGAGGCAATAAAAAAACACTCGTTTGGGAGAGGGAGAGGCTGGTGTAGTTGGTTTGATTGATTTGTTTGTACATGTGGGTCTGTGTGCACAGCGGTGCCAACTCTCTCACATTGCTAGAGCGGTGCCAAAATCTTTTGATTTGACATCGATGTGTATTGTATGTGGCATACTTTTGAGAAATATGGCATCGGCCACATAGTGGAAGGCAACAAATGCCCAAGCTCTTCACGTGCTCCTAGGTAAATCAGAGGAAAGAGAAAGAGAGAGAGAGTGAAAAAATGTCACTAGCCTCAGAGCAACCCTATAGCCAACCCTATCGTATGAGCGAATGATATTGGTACCTCTTGATGACATGGCAATCTTATACAACCAGCTGCTCTAATATGTTCTCTTCTTTTGCAGATAAAATAGACCCGAAAGTGAAAAATGTGCTGCACTATAACAATCTCATCGAATGCCTTGATCTCCATTTTACAGAAATTGATTTGATCGACTATCGAGGCAGCACATCTGAGATTAAATTGGCCAGGTTCTTTGTTCTGAAGGCAAGTGTGCTCAAGGTAATGAGGTTTGGCGTTCTCTGGCGCAACAATGAATGGCGTGCTGATCACCACAAGCGTCTAAGCCTAAATGACAAAGGCTCCGCATAAGCTGAATTTGTTTTTGAAACATCAAGCCGCCAAAGACTCAAAAATTTATTTGCCCATTAGTGACTTGTCAGGGTGGTGGATTTTAGTTTGTACGATAATGTTATATCCACTTAAAGTAACGAAAGTTCTTACGTAAACTTCCTAATAATTCCCTCTTCGTAGGTGCAACATTACTCCTAGCATTTGTAATATCAGTTTGAAACTTGTAATATTACGACTATCCAGCACGAGGGACTATGTTACGATAAATGTTCGCGTGCATAGGTGCGGCAATGATATACCCATTACTCGAGTACAATATTTATTATTACTCGTGGCAATGCACGGGAAATTATGTCGAACACGGCTAGTTAAGCAGGCTAGCTCTACAGCCATGATGATAGTGACTACACACGGTGAGGCTGACTTTGGTATGCCAAACACGGCGCCTACACTCAGGTGTCATCTCCAGCGCAGGGTCTTGTCACTTCACTGTGAGGAACATCACGTAATAATTTGACCAACGGGTAGTACAGTACTACTACATTGGTAGTACTACTAGTACTAGCACCACCGTTTGGATTTAGTAGTACTACTACCACCTTCGTCTGGAATTAGTATTTGACTAGCAATATCTAGTAATGCATGTCACAAAAAATATACTACTCCCTCTATAAATAAATACATGGAGTATTGTTTTATTCGGTTTTGAATGTAGTTCCCGATGATATTATACACTCTCCCTTCCGGTAGATGGCTCAAATCTAAAATCTCATCAATCAGACTACTATTGTACTCCCTCAGTACTGGTGCATTAGTCATGTTATGAAAACCAAGTAATCCCAAAACTTTTAGGCGCGGTGCATTAACTACCGACCTCATTCCCTGTTTTTTCGACAAAAAAGGAAACCAGCCAATAGGAGATGTGGGGTTCGTATGCATTCAATGACTTGAGACTACTTAGCACAACATGCAGTGCTCAATTCTCCCTCCATCTAGGTGAATAAGTCATCTTAGGTTGTGCACCGTGACCAAGGAAGATGGGAAAACGAGAGAACTTAATGTTTATTTGCTAATTAATAGCATTGCATGCAATGAACTAACCATTGCATGTCGTGTTTGGTAGTCTCAAGTCATTGAAAGCATGCACGCCTCGCATCTCTTATTGGTTGATATGTCAAGAAACAAGAAACGAGGTGGGAGTTAATGCACCGCGCCTAAGTGTTTTGGGGTTGACTTTGTACACCTAGATGGAGGGAGTAGTAAACATCAAAGTTCTCTCGTTTTGCCCCAACTTGGTCTCGGTGAGATGAGGCTAGTCATAGTGGGGAGTAACTTAGACTAGTAACATGCATATGTTACTAGTCTATGTTACTAACTCCATAGTGGGAAGTAACATAAGTGTGATAACATATAAATCTTCATTTATTACTTTGTAGACTCATTATGCATTGGAAAGCGCTATGTGATGGTAACATATTATGTTACTCTATTTGTCTATCTCTTCATTAATTATTTGCCACATCATATTTTTTGCTTATGTGGCACCTATGTTACTAGTTATGTTACTCCCACTATGACCAGCCTGACTACTACACTGCACCAGTACAGAGGGAGGGCCGAGGAGTAGATGGCCAACACACACGTGAATGCAATGCAGTCTACACTTCTCATATAAAGGCTCCCCGCCAGTCCAATCTACGAAATCCTATGCACCTACGCACCCTAACCAAGGGCAAGAGTGATCACTCCAATCGCAAGATCTGTTGACTAGAAGCTAGACCCATGGAGGCGATGAGCGCGAGCATGAGCCGGCTGTGCCAGATGGTCCACGACGCCGGCCTGCGGCCCCGCACCGAGGAACGTCTCCAAGTCATGCTTGAGGCCGCCAGGGCGAGAGGCCTCTTGGACGACAGCTTTGTCTCCTTGTTCGACGAGGTCCTCGTTGGCTTCCTCGACAAGTTCACTGTCATCAAGAAGCTCGTGGACGACCTTGACGTACGCCTCCAGCCCACGCGCCCAGGCTCTGCGATGTCCGCCACCCTCAACGGCCTCTATGGTGACAACCTCTTTGACACACTGGTGGCCCTGCGACTGCCCGCCGTCTCACCGGAGAATGTCCACCTCGAGGTCGCGCTCGCCACGCAGCGCCTAGCGCAGCAAGACACCATCAACATAATCACCCACGTCTACGAGCAAATCGTCCACAAGGACTACTACGTGCAAGAGGAGGATGATAGGACGCTGGCCCTCTTGGACCGCAGGGCAACCTTGGACGGCATTGTTCAGAAGCACGTTGAGCTCGGTGCCAACGTCGCTGCTCCTCACACGTCGGTTGGTGACCCGGCCCACTAGGGCGTGAGGATGTCATTGATGGATCCGTATGTATCTTTATCTTTGCGTCAATTCCATGTGGTAGTATATTGTACTAGTAATTATCTTACCTTTCGCATCAACTTCATAATTTTCGTACGTACTCCCTCCGTTCCTAAATATTTGTCTTTTTAGAGATTTCAAATGGACTACCACATACGGATGTATATAGACATATTTTAGAGTGTAGATTCACTCATTTTGCTCCGTATGTAGTCACTTGTTAAAATCTCTAGGAAGACAAATATTTAGGAACGGAGGGAGTACCATGCATGAACCGCGCCAGAACCAAACTTCTCATTACTCTAGGGGAAATCATTATTTCTATCTATCGGTGGCGCCAAGGAGCAGAACCAAAATTTACAAGTTACAAGTTCAAAAGGAAAAGCTTGCCGTGTTCGCGTTGCACCCCCACACGGTTGGTCCGGCACGCCGCTCAAGGGGGAATGCGTGTTGTGTTGCACTTTCACTTACAAGTGGGACCGCAGTTGAGCAAACCGACTATCGGCAAACCCCCACCCCGCCCACCACGTGATGGCTGAGTTAGAGAAAACAGGAGGGAGAAGAGATAGTTGTAGCACGGACTCCAAGAAAATTGGTGTCAGATGGGACTCGTGTGGGTGACGTGTGTCGTACTGCTAGACGTGAATGCTAGTTATGGCCCATGCCACCCCACTATATCGAGGTGCTGGTTACGTAGAGCGAACACATTATCTCTCCAGGAGTACGGTACACCACTAGTACTACTCACATTGTCGCAAAATTTCCTGGAGTCCATGCTCAGCCCTCCTCTCTCTTATCAGCCAGTCAGTAGACGCGCGGAGTGTGCCCATCGTCTGTTTGCTCACATGTGGTCCCACATGTCAGTGAAAACGCAAGACGACCCACTGAACCTGCACATCTTTCACCTCGATGTGCTGGTGATGAAAAACAAATCCAATAAAGATCTTCGGTGGCCGCTTTTGGAGTTACTCAAGAGTAAGATTCTATTTACAGTTTAACCCAAGATGCACATCACATGGCTTCAACTAGCACTCCATTTTCTTGCATGACACGACCTGGATGCTAGATGTCCCACGTGTCGGCAAAAGGAGGAAGAACTCGACCAAATCTTCTCCACATTTAGATCGGAGGAGTAGGAAACACGACAAGCCCTGTGCCTACATCATACGTACAAGCCCACCTCACGCTATCACCATATTTGTCGGCCTTCGTGCGACACCTAGCTTTAGTTGATGGTATAGTACTACTAGGACTAACTATTGTACTAGCATACTATTAGGTTGGCTCTATGTGATGTGGCAACTTCATATAATAGGATGTTGGCTATACTACTATGGTACTCACACTCCAAGAAGTGACTCGAAAACCATTCATAAATTGAGTTTATCACATGCATATGCAAATGTACCATTCATTACATACAACAAGTCATCAACACACAACGGCAACGAGGATACATGTTGGATTATAGATTATTTCCAACAAAACATTCTAGTAAATACTAAAGTTTTTATCACACAATGAATAACAAGCAATGAAATGAACTCAGTTCAACAAATCCTCGGCATTGGAAACGCTTGCTTTGAACCATAAGTACGCCTCTGGGAAGGGCCAGCTATTGTCAATATCGAGACCAACGCAGGAGTCATCATCCAAGCTGAAGCGGCCTATATCAGGACGCATATTGTCATAGCCAGGGTAGGGAACCATAGCAATGTCCGAGGTATAGATACAGTTGCTTCTCATAAATGGTAGTAACATTGTGCCAATAGCAGCTGGATCGCCTTTCACCATCATTGGATAGTTTTGTCCAAGGAAGAGCGAGTTTTCTCCAAGACTATCAATATGGAACCAGGCAGAAGGTGCTGGCGCTAGCACACTAGTATCCATCCCAAATACCCTGCAACGGATGTTGTAATAGGTCCGGAGAGTGTGACCATGGGAGACAACACCTGCTTCCTTAGTAACATCAGCAGTGCCTTGTATACATATAAGAAGAGGTGATCCATCAGAATAAGTTGCCACGCGCCACTGAGTATGTAGGTCCTGCTCGTCCTCATGCTCGTGATCATCACCATCGTCATCTCCCCCTTGGTTATAATTTTTTTCAAGTATAGGTGGTGGAATGTTCACAGGACCTTGGAAACACAAGAAGGTTAATTAGTACGGGGATACTAACTCGCATGCACGTGGATGAAACAATTCTAATTATGGTGGGAGACAAACATACCGAAACAATAAGGATTCCAGGCAAAAACAGTGTCACGAGTGGTGGCAGCAAACACAAGATGCTCGTATTGAATTGCATCACAGTACTCATCCGTGTACAGAAGTTGATTTTTGAGCAATATCCATCGAGGCGTGGAAGTAGGGATGAAAATGGAGCAGAAACAGACAGAACTGAGTGCTACCATATTTGTTTTCAATTTTTTTATGAAAGCGAAAACGAATACAAAAACCCCGGAAATGAATATAGAAACAGATACTAGTGGAAACGAACATGGAGCAAATACAAAGCAGACACGGAAACAGAAGTGGGTGTTGACCAGAACTTAAAAAACCCTTGAATCATAGAGAAATACACACAAACACAAACAAATTTAATGAATTGTTAATTAACATGGCTACAAAATAGTATCATTATATTAGCAACTTAGCGTAGTATTGTAGTAGTACTGGACAATTGCATATAGGGTGAAGCTGAGTACATGTGTGGTAGTAGAAGTTGGGCCTCAAATGATCCATTCTACTCATTGTTTCATTGTGTGTTGTTTGGTGTGGTTGGGCTACAAAGTAGCCATAGGTCTATGGTCAAAACGGAAATTCCATATTCACAGAAACAAAAAATTCCGTTTCCATTCATGTTCCACCAGCAAACACCGTTCCATTTTTGTTTCCGTTTTCGCATAAAAAATTCCATTTCCACTTCCGTTTTGCAAATTTCCATTTCTGTTTCCATATTTCCCCTCCGTTTCCATTTTTTCTCTGGAAAAACGGAAAGTTTCCACTCCATTTTCATCCCTACGTGGAAGTAAGGACGACAACAAGCTTGTCGAAGATAGCAACAACATGATAGTTCGTGTAATCACAAGAGCGGTTGGGAACTCGACAAATTGCTATCTTCTGTAGACGACAGTCACCATGATCGTATTTGAACGTGCGTAGATCATTTGTGTGCTCAACCTCAGGGCACTCTGAGATTTTTGGAAGTGGAACCCGGTGACGAGTGTACACATTCACAAGTTCCCACTCGCAGTTGTACCCAATATAAACAACCCAATCTCCATTTGCGCCTGCCCAGGCCTTACCCTTAAGCGATGGCATCTTAACATCACACGTATCATTATCAAGCGGCATCAACTTGCACAAGGCGAGGCTTCCGTCGTCCCCACGCCAGCGAGTAGGGTCATGGCGAAGAAGATAGGGGAGATCAAACCGCTCCTGAACCCTTGGGTTCTTTGTAATGATGTTATTTGTTGAGTCGAGAATGGTCTTGAACGAACCTGCCATGCTAGCCGAGGTGATGACGTCGCACCGATCAATGAGTTCCTCCACCACATCATCTTTTAGATCGGGGCAAGAATAACATGGTCGTTTCCGGCCTGTTCCCCCCATGGAGAAGACAATCAAACAGTGGCAGAAGGAAGGCTGAAGGCAAATGGAGGGAGGAAGAGCGTGAGACAGCAGTTCCAAATCGAGAGGGAAAGGCAAAGAGGCGGTGGACGGTTGCCACGGTACAGGAAGAGGCGCCCCAGCCTACATAGACGTCCGTTCAGAAATTGTACAAAAGGACTCGCCGTCGTCTCACTTACATGTTGGAACGGGACCACATGTCAACGAACACATGGTTTGTCATTTCTCGTGCAAAATGCGATCTGGCCGCATTGGCCCGAGGTGCCGCATTATTTCTCGACTTTATTTTTTTAATGGCGTGCCGTTCAGTTTTGAAGCACAACTAATTGGTACTGTATGCAGAGAAAATATAAGCTACTCTACCACTACTCCACCTCTTGTACTAGTATCAAAAAAGATACTATATAGGCTGGAGCTTCAGCGCTTGCTTGCTAAGGGCTGCCCACTTGCTTCTCACACTATCATACTCTCTCCAAATCTATAAAAGACGACGGTGGCCCCTCTCTCTCCCTCCTCACCGGTGGTCACAGATCTGCCAGGATCCCGACCGCCGGGGAAGAAAAGGACGTGCAACATTGACGCACTCGTCGTCGGCGAGCGAGGTCACACACTGACGACAAGGCCGTCCTCTCAGACCTAGCGTCCGCGTGGGATGGCCTCCGTCCCCAAGCTTGATGCCGTAGTGTGTGCGGAGGACGATGACCAAGAGCGAAGCCACTTCCCACCGACCCTCAGGTATGCTACCTCTTTTCGAACCATACCCTTGTTCTATTGCCACATCTGCCATGTCGCTGCATGTGGATCTTTTTCCACTCCACCATCTCCCCAATTTTCTATCCTCTGCTCTGCTGGTCACGCATACGAAAACCTTAATTTGCACTATTAAAGGAAACCCTACTTCATGCAGACTAATCCATGTCTGGGTTGAATAATGAAAGGAAGGGAGAAAGTACTATCGAAGAGACTAGGTATCGAACCCGCATCTAGGTTGAAAAGGGGAAAATCAGTAGCTAAGGAACGAGTCTCGTGTCTCTTGGTTGAAAAAGGGTAGAAAGGCATGACTACGCAATAGAGAATGACCAGGTCGATCGGTTCATTGTCCTCACATAGGAAAAAGGTCGCTAAAGAGAACAAAAATGGGACGTAATCCACATATGCTGCCTGGATATTTGTTGCTCTAGGCAACCATACCTCCCTCACCACTCTATGCGTCCATGGAGGTACATCATACTGGTGCACCCACTGTCCGAATGGGCCTCCCATGCTCTTATTGCCACTTTTTTGCTGTTAGTATAACGCCATCGGTAAAGTCAAGCAATGCTACTGCTAAAGTGATGCCACATTTAACTAATGCCACACTCAGTCTAATGCCACCGATAAATTTAAGCAATGCCATTTAATGTCACTGGATTATTTCAGGGTTAGCTATTGATTGTGGATGTATTAAAGATTTTTCAGCTAAGGCATTCTAATGTTGTTGCACATCCAGTATACCAACGATGAAACTTGTTACTACCTTCAGATTTTTGCACTATTAATGCTTATAGATTACATACCTCACTTTCATGAGATAAGTCAATTTTTTGTACAGTGTCACCAAAATTCCAAGGCGCTGATATCATTTTATTTGGTTAAACTGCACAAAAAATTATGAAGAGAAGAGGAAAGGTCAAGAGTGGGCACCTCCTCCTCTGGCTGTTTTCTTGTTTCGTTTGATCAAGTTTTTATGTTTGATCGATTATCAAGATTGGGATAGCAATTTTTAGGTCCCCTTGAGTTCGAAATGATATTTACCTTGAAGGTACATGGTTTGCAATTTTTTTATACTGTCATTAGCTAATAATGCTAGTTACCTTCAGACTTTTGTATTTGGTTTAATGCTGTTGCACAGCTAGTATACCAATGCTGAAACTTGTTACCTTTACATTTTGTATAGTTAATGCTTATAGAAATCTTCCAGTGCTAGCTTATGGAAATATGTTCAGTAAAACCATTGTATTGTACCCCGTAATAAAAAAAATACTCTACTGTTGCACTAGCCACTGGATTAGTGTATATTTGTACTATTCGAATGGTGTTGCATTAGCGTATGGACATATATAAGGTGTGGCAAGCTTTCCCATATATGTGCTCAAGAAAACTACTGCCTGTTTTTTTAAATACTAGACGTTTGGGTACTTTCAATTGAACTGCAAAAACGTCTTATATTAAGGAACAGAGGGTGTAGAGTTCACTCAAATTATGCCGGTAAAGCTAGTCACACCTTTGTTAAAATTAATGTTCATTACGTTATCGGAGGAGGTCTGCATGTTTGTCTCTAATGCCTGTCGATTACATACCTGACATCATGATGTAATGGTAAGTCATTTCTTTTTGTACAGTGTCACTGAATTGTCAAGGCGGTGATGGCATTTTATTTTAGTTGAACTGCACAAAATATGCTTAAAAGAAGAAGAAAGGCCAGGAATGGTTCAATCTTTCAGAAAATACTATGTATGCCTTCCTGACATAAGCCATTGTTGCCTTATTTATTCCTTCAAACAGGTGGTTAGAAACAGTCTTGCTACCTTTTCCTATTAAGAAATTGGAATGCTTATATTTGTGAGTCTATGCTTCAACTAGTGCCACTTTTATAGTAATCACAGTTTCAATATCTGTGTAAACAGGGATGCTCGATTTCAGTGGAACTGCACAAAAAGTCCAAATGGTTCAACATTATGAGCATGTTTTCTTCCAAACCGTTATATCCAATTGGTGGCACTATGAGCTGTTCATTACGAAGGTACATGGTTTGCTACTATCTTGCTACTCTTTTTGTACTGTCATTAGATAGTAATATTAGTGGTTTGCATGTGAATTTATTGGCAGGGTGGACCTACATTGGAGGTGCAGGACATGATTCAATGATTGGATGCTCAATTTCGGTTGTATCGATTTCACCTCTTCCATCACCGCGAACATGGATATCCTTGGTCTGATGAAGAATAGATGCTATATTTCTGCTCTGTACCAGCAAATCAATTCAGTATGAAATTGTCCAGGGCAAAACATGACAGTATCAAATTGTCCAGTGCAAAACATGACAGATGCTAAGCGAAAATGACTAGCAGAGACGTGTTTAAACCGAAAATACAAGGTGGGGTATATGTTTACTAGCTGCTTGATATTTGTGCAAACAGATGTCTGCCCGTTGCTATTTGGCAAACAAACAAAGTGACCTCAATTTTGGTGGAACTGCACAAGAGAATAGTATAGTCACTGCATGCAGTGCCATTTGAAAATAGACACAAAAAGATTGGATAGTCACTTCATGGACTGCACAAAAGTAGTAATGTACTATTTATTGGCCAACACTAGGTGCTTCATTGCTTTGGTCTGGTTATACAATGGCCATCATTTTTCCTAAGTTAAAGTTTGTATTCCGAAAATAGTCTCGCCGTGTGATCGAGAGAAGACCAAATCATATTGCAGTGGATGTTCCTCCGTCATGTGTGGTTCATTCTCATGGTCCCAGCTGTTGGTGAAACCACTTACGTTTGCAAGAGGAAATGTAGACTTCACAAACAAATTTGTCTTTCTTTCTGTACTGAATGTTGGCCCAGAGAAGCATCCATGTTAGTAGCAAGAACAAATGTTTTTTCTAGATCTTTGCTTTTGGAGCTACATATTTGTATATGATCTGTGAATCATTGAGATACATTAACATGTTGATCTTATGTATGGAAATCGTACTAGTTGGTTGTGAATTTGGGCTACTAATGTGAACATATTACAATGCCAGGCCTGTGAGTCTCGTGTGAACATTTCGAATGGATCGGCTCTTACTACTGTGCACAGCATGATCCTTATTTTTGTGTGCTCAATGTTTACAAGTTACTAGCAGTTCCTTATTTCTGTTCGCTCAGTGTTTACAAGTTACTGATCGATCACTAGCTAGCCTACTAATACGCTCCTGGCAATTTTAGTTGCGATGTAAGATCCGAAGGTGGCAGTTTTTTGAATAAAAATGCCTACCTCTAAAGAAACTGACATGCTGTTCTGAAGAAAATGCCATGCGAATCTGAAGAAACTGCCAGCAAAAATGTTCGCAAATGCCTTATCTCCCAGCGAACGTTCATCAGCTATTATCCTACACCTACACTATCCGACCAACTCGATCCTACACGAATAACCAGCGGATCACGCACGTACCTCATCTGGATGAATCAACCGCACTCGTTTGACCATCATGCCGATGTGCGACCCAGCATGGACGGGACGGGACGGGACGGCATAGTCATAATTTCAGTTTCTCTAGTTTTCCACGGCAAGCTGGTGCGCTAAGCCATGCCTGCCTATGCATTGAATTCCGATGACCGTCGCATTTCCCGTGACACGCTGGTTCACCTACCTTTCGCCTATAATTACTGGTTCCCTTCATTCTCCGGTGGCACCATCACCCAACTCGCCCTATCCTCATAAGCCCCCACCGGCCCGATGTTGCTCGCCACTTGCCCTCGCTCTCGCCACGTTTGTCATGCCCCCGCCCGTCCACAATAGGCGACGCCGGAGGCGGTCACCGCCGAAACTAGTGTTCGGTTTTTCACCAGAAGGCAGACGGAGGGAGGAGGCATTCTATCGGTCTTTAGATGGCAATGCGAAGTATGAGGACTTATTGGAGCGCGACCGCCTGGCGGAGGAGCAGCGTATCGCCGATTTACGCCGCCAGTGGGGCATGGAGCAGCAGCACACCGACGCTCTGAGTCGCGAGCAGAGCGCCCGCAACTGGGCCGACTACATGGAGGCCGGCGCCCGGCGAATAGCCCTGGAGGCTGTTGGGCATGCACGCGTTCGCGACGCCGAATTTTACTACCAGCTCATCAAGTGGGTTTCCCGCTTAGAAGCCGAAGCTTCGGTGGACCACGCTGGCATGGAAAGGGACAATGCGCGCGAGCAACGCACCCTATCGCACCTCTGGCAAGTTCGAGGCGAGGAGGAGGACGTCTGTGCCGGCGTTTAGCGTGTACCACAGATGGCGGCCGGCACCGTCTAGTTAGCTAAAAGTAAGTTAGTACTTGTACACTACTAGAGTATTAGTGGGAGTAGATAGTTAACTTGGCTATGATGGTTGTCAACGTGGAAGTTCAGTACTCTATATCTGGATCAGACCTGTTACTTTGCTCTGAATGTTGAACTTTCCGTTTAAAAGTATGGAATGGGCTGTATTTGTCCGCCACGGGTTTAGAGGCTGACTTGTGGGCCTACTAGGTTGATGCGTACACAATCACGAGATGATTGTACGTGGAGAGGATGATAGCAGGGACCCACCAGAGTCATGGCAGTACACAAGGAAGTGCCTCCTTATTTCAAGCCAAAAAATGGTTCCTCCTAATGGATTTCTGACATCTGGGTCCCATGCCATTGTCAACGTAGTCAATAAATGAGAGAGTTGCACAACGAGCGGCTGACACCAGGGACCCAGCAGCTCGCCCAGTTCTTTTTGTTTTTTAGACAGAAGCAGGGTGTCAACTGGGCTGTGCGGGGCACTCTAGCCTGTCTAGCCAGCCTTTTATTTTATGTTTACCACAAGATCAGCCCAGTAGTTTTTTTTCTTTCTGAAAATGGCTAGCCTAGTTTTTTTGTTCTTTTGCAGAATACCCAACCGAAGCCTACTTGCTTTTGTCAACCCTGCTGGGCTACAAATCTTTCAAGACGAGGAGAGTTTCATTCGGCTTGCCCAGAAAATGGGCTATCAGTAATGAGAAATGGGATGTACATTTTTAAAACACATCAAATCGGGAATTAGTTTCAATTTTTTTTTTTCATTTTGAGATTTTAAATTCCATTGATTTTTATGCGTGGACAATTATTTGGATTTTATATTGATATAAATTTATTTTTGAAATTAGTTTGAATGTGACTCAAAATTTCGGGATTAAAAACAGTTCGGACCGCACCGAAATATGCAAAATTTCGTAGAATTTTTTAACCGTGGCCACAATATGGGCTGTAATGCTAACAAAAAGAATATGGGCTCCAAAAAATCCTTAAGAATTAGCAAATGGGCTATAAAATATTAAAAATAATGGCAGATGGGTTGTATGTTGTTTTCCACAGATTTGAGGCTAACTTGTGCGCCTACTATAGGTTGACGCGTACGCTTTCCTAAAAGAAAGGTTGACGCGTACGCTTTCCTAAAAAAAAAGGTTGACGTGCACGCGAGGCCGTGTCAACTTAGTCAACACACGAGAGCAGTAGCTGTTGGATGCCCATCCAACGGCCATCGTGCTTCTTCAATCTCTGCTCTTCCTGCTCCAGCCGCTCAAACCAGCGCCGGCGGGACTGCCTGCTACCTCCTTCCGTGGCCGGCTTTGCTGCCGCGCAGGCCTCACCGGCCCACCCTACTCTCACCGCTGTCCAGGCCATCCCTCTACCCACCCGCACCTCATTTTATTTTTCGGCGACGGCAGCCTCACCCCGCAACCGACCAGTCAGCCCCCGTACTCCCCTCAGTGTGGGCATCCACTGTTGTGGCTTTGCCGGCTCCGGGTCATTCCATTCCTGGGCCTCGCAGTCGTCCACCGCGTTGGTGCTCTCGGCACGGCATGGTCAACATGGTCAATAAACGACAGCCATCGGAAGAGGGATGTAAGTGGAGAGGCTGACAGTAGGGACCCACACAAGCAAGTGCCTCCTTATTATGCTGACTTGTGGGCCTACTAAGCTGACACGTACGCAGGGCTTTGTCAACTTAGTCAACAAATGATTCTAGCAGCTAGACCGTTGGATGTTAATCCAACAGCCGTGCTACTTCTTCAACCTCTGATCTTCTTGGTCCAGCTGCCCAAACCAGCGCCGGCGGGACCGCCTGCTCCTGCCTCCCGTGGGCGGCAGTGCTGACGCGCAGGCCTCATCGCCGCACCCTAATCCCACTGTCGGCCAGGCCTTCCCTCTACTCACCCACACCCCGTGTTATTCTTCGGCGACGGTAGCCTCATACCACAGCCAAACTAGTCAACCCTCATACTCCTCTCTGCATGGGCATCCACTGCCGCATCTTCCCTGGCTCCGCATCGTCCCCTTCCTAGGCCTCGCCGTCGTCCACCGCCTTGGTGCTCTCGGTGCGGCGTGGTCAACGTGGTCAAGGAACGACTTCCATCGGAAGAGGACTGTATGTGGAGAGGCTGACAGCTGGGTCCACGGCCGTAGCAAGGAAGTGCCTCCTTATTACGCGTAAAATAATTATTCCTCCACCTGACAGTAGGGGCCCACCGTAAGGGACTCTCTATTTTGAGAAAAAAAAACATTTCCCCCCTGACAGCTGGGACCCACCAGCTACATCTTCGCACGCAAGGAAGTGCGTCCATATTACGGGAAAAAAATGATTCTCCCCCTGATAGCTGGGACCCACCAGTTATATCTTTGCACGCAAGGAAGTGCCTCCTTATCCTCCCTGACAACTGGGACCCACCCGGTTGAACCGTACGTAGGGTTGTCTGTCTGGTCGCGAACGTGTACGTACATACTGGTCGATCGGTCTCTCTGCAACGATGAACCGTGGCCGAGCAAGCAGCGGCACGTGTAGTAGTAGAGCCCCCGACGTAGCAGTTCAGGCAGTCCAGTCAAAATCGTGTACACGTACATATAGCCAGATGCCGAAAAATACGGCCACGTACATACATACGGGTGGGGTCTCGAATGCGCACTCGCACATATGTATGGCCAGGGATCGTGTACATGGAGAGGCAACGGACGCCAACAACGGCGTCCTGTTCATCGGAAGCCAATCGGCTGGGTCGGAATGGAGAAACTGCGTCATGTTCATCGGGTGGCAACAGAATGCGTCGTGTTCATCGGGAGCCAACCGGCTTGGACGGAACAGCCGAAACGGGGTCTGGCGTACTGCAAAACGGAGCAAACGGCCTTCTGTTCGAGTGCCTACGGTCAAAACGGGGTGCTGTTGATCGAGAGGGGTGTGGCGTACCGCAAAACGGAGGAAACAGACTTGTGTTGGAGCGCCTACGGTCGAAACGGGGTCCTGTTCATCGGGAGGGGTGTGGCGGACCGCAAAATGGGACTCCATGGGGTACTGTTCATCCACTGTCTACTGCCTCGCTCCAGCCTCCACGGGCTACTGTTCATCCACCGGCGACTTCCTCCAGCCTCCACCTGCTACTGTTCATCCACCACGTCTTCCTCCTGCCTCCACTAGCTACTGTTCATCCGGCCTCCACCGGCTACTATTCAACTAGCCCTCCACGGGGTTCTGTTCTTCCACCCCCAACCGACTCGGGTGTGGTGGCCTCCCCGATCGGGGTCCTGTTCATCCAGCGGCAACGGCCTCTACTACCATGGGGTCCTGTTCATCCAGCCCCCACCTGGAACTGTTCATCCAACCCCCAACAATGGTCACTATTCATCAAGAGGCAGCAGGTTCGATCGGCTTCAGTTAGCAGCAGTAGCGAAGGAATCGCTCAGGTTCAGTTAACAGCCAAGGGATCGATCACTCGGGTTCAGTAACGTAGCTAGTGCAATCGCTCGGGTTCAGTAAGCGAACGCCTCGCTCGGGTTCAGTTAGAGCCCAACGCCTCACACACACACGCGTACGTGTATGAAAGAAACACGCAAACCTCCGTGCATTGCTCGGCCCCGACCACCCACTGTAACCGGGAACTCTCCGAAATTTTCCTCGCCCTCGCTTCTACCATGATTTTTCCATCATGGACGGCCCAAAGAATGTCATGCAGGTGCGTGCCCAGCCCGCCCAGGACGAAAAGCCCATTTTCTGTCATGATTTTTTGTCACAGAAGTAGGAGCCCACCACATCTATGATGATACGTGATTTTGTCACAATTATCGTCATAGAAGTGTCATAAGCATGGCAGATTTTTTTTTCGTTCGGCCCATAATGTCACGGATGTGTCTTTTTTTTGTAGTGCACTCTGATGATCGGTCAAAGACGGCAGGGGCATGACAATGTTCCTTCTGATTTGTCCAAAAGTCGAGCGGTGTCGCGTTCCGCCTCTCACGCCATGCCAGAGACGGTGGACGAAGCGATGGCGAGAGCTCGGTTGTTGCTGAACTTTCCCCCAGCGGCGGACAAGATGGATGAATGGAGAGCTACCATTCAGAGCCTTATTGGTTTCGCCAAAGCCAACAAGACGCGGCGCACGGAGCCCTCGAGGCACCTGCTGATGATGCCGGTGGCACCAGATAATGGCCAAGTTGAGAAGACTGCGCTTACGATGCAATCCCCTCCGAGACGGCCCGACCAAAGGCAGCTGCGGCGGGATCAGCAAACCCAAGATGTCAGCGAACCTGATGGAGCGTCGATGGCTTCGTCCGACCCATGACTCCAGCAGGATCAACGCCAAGTGTTGAGAGACAGGAGAAAGGAGGATGGCCGCATTACTATCGAGCGGCGTCGCGAGACACGCCGTCAATCAGACAGGCACAATGGACCTGACGTTGATGAACCCGTGCCCAGTGTTGGCGGGTACCTACCTTATGAGGTGGGGTGCCCAGCCTTCACTCGTGAGCTGCGGCAAGTCCATTGGCCATCTTCTCGCACCTTCAATCCCGACCTGCCGGAGAAATACGATGGAAAGCTAAACCCGACAGAGTTTCTGGGCATATATATGATTGCTGTTCAAGCTGCCGGGGGAAGAGATGAAAAAGTACTCGCCAACTACTTCCCGTTGGACCTCAAGCCTAACATAAGGTCCTTGCTGATGCACTTGCCAGAGGATTCCATTTCTTCATGAGCCGACCTGTGCAATGAGTTCGTTGGCGCCTTCACTGGCGGCCACCAAGAACCAGGATAGCCCAGTGACCTGCAAGCCCTCTCGCAGAAGGAAGGAGAAAGCTTGCGGAAATATCTACAGAGATTCAGCCGAATACACCGCAACATTCCTCAGATACACCTGGCAGCTGTGATTATCGCATTTCACACGAATGTGCGCAATTGAAGGATGCGGGAAAACATGAATGTTCGCCTGCTGAAGACTGTCAATGAGTTGTACACATTGGTAGATAAGTGTGCTCGGGTTGAGGAAGGCATAAGGCTCCCAGGAGAAGAGGTGGGTGTCGAAGTCGATTCGAAAGACGACAACGACACCGCCACCCCTAGGAAGAAAAACAGGAAGCGCAGCAAGAAACGTAAAGGGAAAGCTGTAATGGCCGTTGAAAGCTCCAGTGACCTTGCCGCAAGCAAGAAAGCTAAAGCTGAGACGTCCGGCAAGGAAGCTGCTTCTTGTGCTGATTGCCGGGAGGCGGCGGTGGCTGAGAAAACCAGCAAGTCCGATGGGCCATATTGCAAGATCCATAGGACCAAAGGCCATGATCTCCAAGATTGCAAGCAAGTCGAGCAGCTAGATGAGAAGCAGAAGGCTGAGTATGAAAGGTGCAACAAGGAGAGAAGCCAGAATGGTGCTGGCGGGAAGGGCCGAGGTGGCCGTAATGGAAACCGCAACAAATCAGATCAGCAGAAAGAGAAACCCGCCAGAGGCTGTGAGAAGAAGGAAAATGAGGATGACAGCGAAAAAGAGGATGAAGAAACCAGTGAATGGGAGTTTCAGAAAGCTACTGAGGCGATGTGCATTGACGGGGGTGCATCTTTGCACTCCTCTCACCGCCAAATCAAGCAGTGGGCGCATGAGGTTAATGCTGCAGAACCAGAAGCAAGCGCTCGAGAGCCACTTAAGTGGTCCCGCACGCCCATCATCTTTGACATTGAGGATCACCCAGATCACACCACCGCGGTTGGGTGTTGATACGTCTCCATCGTATCTACTTTTCCTAACGCTTTTCCTCTTGTTTTGGACTCTAATTTACATGATTTGAATGAAACTAACCCGGACTGACGCTGTTTTCAGCAGAACTACCATGGTGTTGTTTTTGTGCAGAAATAAAAGTTCTCGGATTGGAACTAGTTCTGTGTCACCCTAGGCTATAACTATTGCATGATGAATGACATCCGACATAATTAAGCATTACTGATCCGTTGCCTACGAGCTTTTCACATATTGATCTTCGCTAAGTTACTTTTCCATTGCTACTGTTACAATCACTACAAAATTGCTACTGTTACTTTTGCCACCGTTACCATTACTTCCATACTACTTTGCTACTAAAAACTTTGCTGCAGATATTAAGTCTTTCAGGTGTGGTTGAATTGACAACTCAGCTGCTAGTACTCAGGAATATTCTTTGGCTCCCCTTGTGTCGAATCAATAAATTTGGGTTGAATACTCTACCCTCGAAAACTGTTTCGATCCCCTATACTTGTGGGTTATCAGTGGGTTATCAAGACCTTTTTCTGGCGCCGTTGCCGGGGAGCATAGATATATTTGTTGAGTCACTTGGGATTATTATCAATTTAACGCTATGAAGAATCTGAAGGATACCAAGACTAAAATATTTCCCTCTAAGACGAGGGGAGGTAAGGAACTGCGATCTAGCTCTGCACTTGATTCACCTTCTATTTTGAGTAAACTTGCAACACCACCACATGCTATTAATCCTGATATGTCGCAAGTTATTGATGATGCTACTTCTACTATGGATAATGCTTATGATGATGCTAGTACCTTGCTTGATGATAATGTGCCACTTGGTGATTTTCTTGATGAACAAATTGCTAGAGTTAAAGTTATTGAGAATGCTGAAATTGATGAAATTGTTGAAACTGATGAAATGCCTGAAACTGAAAATCTTGAAACACCAATTAGACCTAGCTCTCCTAGATATGAATTGCCTAAGGTACCTGAAGGTTATGTTATGGATGAGGAGACAGCTAGAGATTTTCTTGCTTGCAATGATAGAGATGATCTTAAGAAATTATTATGCAAACTGAAGGAGAAATCTTTGAATGCTAGAATGAAATGTGATCCTAAGTTTGCCACTTCACCTATCTTTGTTGATGATAAGGATTATGAATTCTCTGTCGACCCAGAGTTAATTACTTTGGTTGAATCTGATCCGTTCTATGGTTATGAAACTGAAACTGTTGTGGCACATCTTACTAAGCTGAATGATATAGCCACCCTATTTGCTCTGATGAGAAAATTCGCTACTATTATATTCTTAAATTATTTCCGTTCTCATTAAAGGGTGATGCTAAGACTTGGTATAATACTCTTGCTCCTGGTTGTGTGCGTAGTCCCCAGGATATGATTTACTACTTCTTTGAAAAATATTTTCCTGCTCATAAGAAACAAGCTGCCTTACAGGAAATATTTAACTTTGTGCAAATTGTAGAAGAGAGTCTCCCACAAGCTTGGGGGAGGCTTCTCCAATTGCTGAATGCTTTGCCTGATCATCGTCTTAAGAAAAATGAAATGCTTGATATCTTCTATAATGGACTAACCGATGCTTCTAGGGACTTCCTAGATAGTTGTGCTGGTTGTGTTTCCAGGGAACGAACTGTTGAACAAGCTGAAGAATTATTGAATAACATATTGAAAAATTATGATGATTGGACTCTTCCTGAACCACCGCCTAAACCCACTCCGAAGAAGAGGGGTATCTTATATCTCAGTCCTGAAGATATGCAAGAGGCAAAGAAATGTATGAAGGAAAAAGGTATTAAAGCTAAGGATGTCAAAAATTTACCTCCTATTGAAGAAATACATGGACTTGACAGACCACCACCCAAGGTGGTAGAGGTAAATTCTTTAATGAAATTTAATGATAATGACAATCCTTATAATATGCATCCTAGTCAATGCCTTTATGAGTTTGATAACTATATTAGAAAACAAGATCACTTCAATGCAAATGTTATGAACCAATTGAAATACAATTCTGATATGATTGCTCGCTTGAGTGACTTGTTATTTAGAATCTCAAATGATGTTAGAGGTGTAGGAAAACATGCTTCTATGGTTCAAACTCAACTAGAACAAGTTGCTAAATCTCAAAGAGAAATGCTTTATGAAATGAATAATAATATCAATGATCATGATGTCAGAGTAATGACTAGAGGAGGTAGAATGACTCAGGAACCGCTTTATCCTGAGGGACATCCAAAAAGAATTGAACAAGACTCTCAAAGAATTAATACTGATGCACCTAGTCCTACCAAAAAGAAGAAGAAAAAGAAAAATGATAGGACTTTGCATACCTCTAGTGAACCTGAGATAGAAAAACCTCCTGAAGCTAATAATGATGTTTCTATCTCTAATGCTAAAACTCAATCTGGTAATGAACATTCACCTAGTGATAATGAAAAAGATAATGATGAGGTTCTTGAAGACACTCACCCAAACAATAAAGAATCATACAATGATGTTCAAATAGAACCAGCTATTGATCTTGATAACCCACAACCCAAGAATAAAAGATATGATAAAAGAGACTTTGTTGCTCGAAAACATGGAAGGGAAAGAGAACCATGGGTTCAGAAACCTATTCCCTTTCCACCTAAATCAACTAAGAAGAAAGATGATGAAGAATTTGAACGCTTTGCTGAAATGATTAGGCCAGTCTTTTTGCGTACCCACTTGGCTGATATTTTAAAGATGGCCCCATATGCAAAGTACATGAAAGACATCATCACTAATAAGAGAAAAATACCGGAAGCTAAAATCTCCACCATGCTTGCTAATTATTCTTTTAAGGATGGAGTACCTAAAAAACTTGGAGATCCGGGAATACCAACTATACCTTGCTCCATCAAAAGAAACTATGTGAAAACTGCTTTATGTGATTTAGGAGCTGGTGTTAGTGTTATGCCTTTCTCTTTATACAAAAGACTTGACTTGAATAAACTCACACCTACTGAAATATCTTTGCAAATGGCTGATAAATCAACTGCTATACCTATCGGTATTTGTGAGGATGTGCCCGTTGTTGTTGTTGCAAATGTTACCATCTTGACTGACTTTGTTATACTTGAGATGCCCGAGGACGACAACTACATGTCGATTATCCTTGGTAGACCCTTTTTGAATACTGCAAGGGCTGTTATTGATTGCAATAAAAGCAAGGTCACTTTTCATATCAATGGTAATGAACATACAGCGCACTTTCCGAAGAAACAATTCCATGTGAATGGTACTAATGTTATTGAAAAATCTCTGGCACTCACTATTGGAAGTTTTCAACTACCTCTACCTACTGCCAAAAAGAAATATGAAATGCTTATTGTTGGGTTCATGCATATCCCCGTCAAGGTAACTTAGTGGTTTACGAAAGTTCTTCGGTTTCATGCTAATTGAAGGTGGTTGTTAATAAGACTTGATCAACCTTATTAATGGATCATTTTTGAGAGGTATGAAGTTGATGAATTTAGTACGCACAAACTTCTGCTCCCAACTTTTATTTTCTGTTTTTCTTAGTTAAATAAAATAAAATGCCATGTTTATCTTGTTTTCTAGATTTTCCGTGCAATAAAAAAATGACCCGAAAATAAAAGTTCTCAGAATGTCCTGCAAATTTAATACATTTTTTTTTAATATTTAAGAATTTTTTATGCAAATAACATCAGAAGGGGGTGCACCAGGTGGGCACAACCCACCTGGGTGCGCCAGCACCCTCAGGCGTGCCCTGGTGGGTTGTGGCCCCCACGTGGGCCCCCTCACTTATCTCCTTAGCCCATGTCACCACCTACCTTCAGAAAAAAAAATTAACCATTGCTCTCTCTCTCTCTCGTGTTCTTGCTCTCAAACCCGCGGATTTCGATCTCTTTGCTCGAAGCACCATTTTCGAAACTGTTTTGGGGGATTGCTACTTGGTATGTGACTCCTCTATTGGTCCAATTAGTTTTTGCTTTAGTGGTTTATATTTTGAATAATTAGCTACTCTTAGTGCTGCTGTAGATGAGCTTGCATGTTGAATTCTTAGAGTTCTAAGTAATTTGAATGCTCAATATAGCCTCTATGCATGTTTATGAGTAGTTGCTACCAATATTGTGAAGTTTTGTTTGGAAAAAATTTGGGGACTAAAAATTTCAGAATTTTGTTCGTAGGAATAAGATGAGTTTCTTTAGGAAGTTTGCTTCCAAGAAGAACTCCAAGGGAGTTGTGGGTGAATCATCGGATAGTGACCTCCAAACTCAGAGAATGGCGGAAGTGCGGCCATGCGAATGGCCTCACAACCCCTTCATGGATGGAGCTGGAATCTGTCAAGAGTTCTCACAATTTGCTGTCAATGCTGGCCTCACCAACTTCATCGCAGCTGAGTGTGAACAATATCATCTCCTTACAAATTCCTTTGTGCAAAGTTTTCATTTCATAAGTAGGAATTACCCCCCTGAGGTGCGGTTTAATTTATATGCTGAAACCCGTCAGATACCACCTACTGAATTTTGTGATATATGCTTAATCCCTTCTGACGGGGAAATAAGAGAGCCTAGGCCTGCAGAGTTTGAGGGTTTCTATCGCACCCTGTTAGTGGGAGATGAGAGAGGGGTGTCGAGCGTCACCGCCACTAGCTTGCAGTTTCCTTCAGTGCATTATTTTACTCTATTCATTGTGAAGTGTCTACTTGCTAAAGAGAAGGTTGGTGCACTTAGTGCCCCTGATTTCGCTGTCTTACGCCGCGCACTCTACGGCGATAAAACTTATAGCTTAGGAGCTATTGTTGCATGTCGCCTACACCTTAACAGGACCAAGGGTAAAATTCATGGCGGTATTTATGCTACTCGCTTAGCGAGTCACTTTAACATTCAGATATGCCAACATGATCACCACTTACCCAAGGTTTACTTAGATCGTCAGGCTATGGCAGCTCATCACTTTATTGATGGCGAGAACACTACTATTGATGTTCCTTACAACCTGGTTTTCAGTATTGATACTCGTGATATTATTCCATTGCCTGCACCGGCTTTGTTTGATCATATTGCCAGGGGCGGATACCGGATCATGCCATATGACATCATTGCCTACCGGAATGCCCAGGCAGTTGCAGAGGAGGAGCCTCAGGAGTGGGACGCTCAGGTGCCCACTCCACAACACTTCAACATAGGACCTGACGGCTATTACGAGTGGTGATTACCAAGTTAGGCCAAAAGCCTAAGCTTGGGGGAGTATGTATATACACCGATATTACATTCATGTTCACACATTTCATTCCAGTTGTCGGTGTCAACACTTTTTTATTGTATTATCCATACTAGATTTATTTTCTCGCATTCTTCTTGTGTGTTTAAAAAACTTTGAGAAAACCCAAAAATATTTCCTGCTTCTTTTCGTTTTTTCTTTCTAGTTTAATTAGTTGCAGTATTAAAAGAAAAACCAAAAAGATTTCTCGATTCTTTTTCTTTCTTGTTGGGAGCTTTCCCATGTAAATAGTTTTTCTTGTTTTTGTTTTTCCTTCTTTAATTCGCTTTCTTCTAGAAAAACTAAAAACTCCAAAAATAGTTTAGTGTGTTTCTCTGAATTTCTTTTCCGTTTATTGAGTCATACCAAGGAGAAGACCATGATGAAAATGTTGAGTGGCTCTCATGTGCATTATTGTTGATCTAACGAAGAGCTCAAATTACCTTGTCTTCTCCTTTCAATAAAATGTTTGCAGATTCCAGCTTAGTCCACGGCACTCTTGCACTATTATTATTTTCAAATTGTTCGGTCGTGCAAGTGAAAGGCAATAATGACGATATTTGGTGAACTGGCTGTGTCAGATAGAAACGGGTATGAACTCAACTTGTTCTGTTTCTGTAAATATGTTTAACCTAGTATCCATGATTCAGCATATTATGATCAAACATGTTTGTAATGACAATTAGAGATTATAGTTTCTCATGCCATGCTTAAGTAACTAGGAGTGGATAATGATTTATCTTGGATGTCAACATTGCGTTAAAATGATTGTGATGTAGTAAGATGATATGGTATCCTCCTTCGAATGTTCGAGTGGCTTGACTTGGCACATGTTCATGCATGTAGTTGAATCAAAAAAACATAGCCTCTATGATATTTATGTTCATGGTGTTCATATCCTACTCATGCTAGTATCCAATGTTAATTATGCATAATGCATGTTCATGACCGTTTTCGCTCTCTAGCTGGCCGCTTCCCAACCTATTTGCTAGCCTTCGCCTGAACTAAGCGGAAATACTGCTTGTGCATCAAAATCCAAAAACCCAAGTTACTCCAGATGAGTCCACCATACCTACCTATATGCGGTATTACCCTGTCGTTCTAATTAAATTTGCATATGCCACCTCTAAAAACTTCAAATAAATATCCATTCTTGTGTACCTGGATTGTTCATAAAGCGGCAGGAGGTAGTCGGTATCTTCCATGCTAAGCGGGTTATTCTCATGATGAGTGTTTATTCACTCGTCCTTGCACGAGAGGGGCGGTAATAGGGATTCCCAGTCCCGAAATCAAATTGCAAATAATTAAACAAAACTCCCCCAGGACTGATGTTCGTATGGACGGTACCCGTGGATTCGGCTAGCCGTGGAGTGTGTTTGTTGGTGGAGGGGAGTAAACCTTTACTTTTATCACTTGGGAACCGCCACTAATGTGTTTAGCATGGAAGATATCGATAACTGATGGTCCCGAAGTAAACAGGAAGGGTGCATTTCTCAAAATTTCATTTACCTCTGTTTTAAAAATTGAACTTTGGCACCGCTGCAAATCCCTGCTTCCCTCTGCGAAGGGACTATCTATTTAATTTTATGTTGAGTCATCACCTTCTCAAATAAGCGCCAGATCCTAAGAGCACTATTGTCATCCTCATGCATTGTGTATAGTTAATGTTGGATGCATCATGACTGGATCTTTTCTGCCATGAATTACAATGTTTAGTCGCTGTTTGAACTTTGGAGGTGCTCTGCATTTATGTTTTGCGATCTCAGAAAGGGCTAGCGAGATACCACTGTTCTCATATTATATCATGATTGTTTTGACAAGGTGTTGTCATTTGAGATGTTTTATTATTGCTCGCTAGTTGATTATGTCATTGATATGAGTTAATATATTTTTTAAGAGTTATTGTTGACATGGTTAGTTATAATCTTTGCTGAAAACCTGGGTGCTACTTACGCTTATTTATGTAAACAAGAGCAAAAGAGTTCATAAAAGTTTTTCTTTTTCACTTTCAGTTTATCAACTGAATTGCTTGAGGACAAGCAAAGGTTTAAGCATAGGGGATTTGATACGTCTCCGTCGTATCTACTTTTCCTAACGCTTTTCCTCTTGTTTTGGACTCTAATTTGCATGATTTGAATGAAACTAACCCGGACTGACGCTGTTTTTAGCAGAACTACCATGGTGTTGTTTTTGTGCAGAAATAAAAGTTCTCGGATTGGGACTAAAGTTTTTGGAGAATTTTTATACAATAAAAGAAAAATACTAGAGCCAAGAACCACCGGAGGGGGGCCCCTGGGTGAGCACAACCCACCAGGGCGCCCCCCCCCCCCCCAGGCCCGCCCAGGTGGGTTGTGCCCACCTGGTGGCCCCGCAGACCCTGATTCCAACGCTATAAAATCCTATTTTTCCAGAAAAAAAAATTAGGGAGGAAGAATTATCTCGTTTCGTGATATGGAGCCACCGCCACCTCCTGTTATTCATCGGGAGGCCAGATGTGGAGTCCATTTTGGGCTCCGGAGAGGGGGATCTTCGATCTTCGTCATCACCAACCCTCCTTCATCGCCAATTCCATGATGCTCCCCACCGGGAGTGAGTAATTCCTTCGTCGGCTCGCTGGTCGGTGAGGAGTTGGATGAGATTCATCATGTAATTGAGTTAGTTTTTGTTAGGGCTTGATCCCTAGTATCCACTATGTTTTGAGATTGATGTTGATATGACTTTGCCATGCTTAATGCTTGTCACTTTGGGCCCGGGTGCCATAATTTCAGATCTGAACCGTTTATGTTATCACCATTATATCTATGTTCTAGATCCGATCTTGCTAGTTATATTCACCTATTACGTGTTATGATCCGTAAACCCTGGAGTGACAGTATTCGGGATACTTTCCGATGATGACCGTAGTTTGAGGAGTTCATGTATTCACTATTTGTTAATGCTTTGTTCCGAATCTCTATTAAAAGGAGGCCTTAATATCCCTTAGTTTCCATATGGACCCCACTGCCACGGGAGGGTAGGACAAAAGATGTCATGCAAGTTCTTTCCATAAGCATGTATGACTATTTACGGAATACATGCCTACATTATATTTATGAACTGGAGCTAGTTTTGTATCGCCCTAGGTTATGACTGTTATATAATGAATATCATCCAACAAATTCACCGATCCAATGCCTACGATTTTCTCTTATATTGTTCTTGCTAAGTTACTACTGCTACTGCTACTGTTACACTGGCTACAAAATCATTGCTATCATTGTTACCGTTACTATTGTTGTTGCTACTACTATCAAAACTATCATACTACTTTGCTACTGATCACTTTGCTGCAGATAATTAATCTCCAGGTGTGGTTCAATTGACAACTCAGCTGCTAATACTTGCAAATATTCTTTGGCTCCCCTTGTGTTGAATCAATAAATTTGAGTTGAATACTCTACCTTCGAAAACTGTTGCGATCTCCTATACTTGTGGGTTATCAGGTGCTTGCCGTTGTTGGTTTCACCAACAATCCGCAACCTTAAAGTCACTAAGATGTTGGTTGACGGCGGGGCAGGGTTGAATTTGATTTCCCCCGACGTGCTTAAGAAAGTCCAAATTCCTGATGAAGATCTGAAGAAGACTGGCACTTTCCAGGGGATCAACCAAGGGAGGAGCCAGCCAAAAGGAAAGATCACCTTGCCGGTGACATTTGGCGGGGAAATCAACTTCAGGACTAAGAATATTGTATTAGACGTCGTTGAGCTTCCCCTGCCATTTAATGGGATCCTTGCCGTTCGGCACTGGCCAAGTTCATGGCAGCATCACATTACGCGTATAACACTCCGAAGATGCATGGTGCCATGGGGTCATTTACATCCCTTCGGATAAGAGAGATGCAGTCATCTATGTGGACAAGATGTATAGAGACACGGTAGCAGTGGAGCCTGTCAAGGCCTCGACTCTCTCCCAGGAAGAGAAGAAAACTAAGAAGACTGGCAAGAACACCGACAAGGACCCCGGGAAGCACATCTCTTCGGAGTGCGCTGCGCCCGGCAGCGACTTGCCGGAGAGTTCAGCTAGCAAAAGATCCAAGGCTGCCCCTCCAGAAACCAAGAAGGTTCCGGCAGGGCAGGATGGTGCTGATGGTCCTTTTACCATTAGCGCCACTCTTGATGACAATTAGGAAAGCGCGCTTGTTACCTTCCTGCGGGCGAATGTTGACGTGTTTGCCTGGCAACCATCTGACATCCCCGGCGTTCTCACAGAGGTAATTGAGCACCACCTTGCTATCTGTCCTCATGCCCGTCTCATCAAGCAGAAAGTTAGGAAGCAGGCCTTGGAGCGACAACAGTTCATCGCTGAGGAAATTAAGAAGCTTGAGGCAGCGGGTTTGGTTCGAGGAGTACTGCATCCAACTTGGTTAGCAAATCCAGTGGTGGTGCGCAAGGCAAGCAGGAAGTGGAGGCTTTGTATCGATTTCACTGATTTGAACAAGGCTTGTCCAAAGGATCCCTTCCCCTTGCTGTGCATTGATCAAATTGTTGATTCTACCTCAGGGTGCGATTTTCTCTCCTTCCTTGATGCGTACTTTGGTTACCACCAGATCTTTATGGCCAAGGAAGACGAAGAAAAGACCGCCTTTATTACCCCATGTGGCACGTACTGCTTTGTACGAATGCCTTTCGGGCTAAAAAGTGCTGGTTCCATG
Organism: Thinopyrum elongatum; assembly: GCA_011799875.1. Taxonomy (NCBI): domain Eukaryota; kingdom Viridiplantae; phylum Streptophyta; class Magnoliopsida; order Poales; family Poaceae; genus Thinopyrum; species Thinopyrum elongatum. The sequence continues at coordinate 418,282,308 of CM022303.1, read as the reverse complement.
TTCGCAAGGGCCGTACAGATTGGTTTTGAGCCTCAGCTGCACAGGAACATTGAAGCATATATGGATGATATAGTGGTCAAGACCAAGGATAAATCTACACTTATTGAAGATTTAGAAGAAACCTTTGCAAATTTGCGGAAGATCAACTTAAAGCTCAACCCTGAGAAGTGCGTATTTGGCGTTCCGTCCGGCAAGCTCCTTGGATTCTTTGTGTCTCAGTGAGGGATAGAAGCCAACCCCGACAAGATCAAGGCAATAGAACATATTCAAGCTCTGAAGACTATTAAGGATATGAGGCGTCTGACTGGCTGTGTTGCCGCATGAGTAGGTTCATCTCAAAATCCGCCGAGCGTGCCTTGCCGTTCTTCAAAATATTGAAGAAGGTCAGTCCCAATGAAATGGACTCCAGAAGCTGAGGCTGTGCTGCAAGAGTTGAAAGCTTACCTATCCTCTACTCCAACCCTGGTTGCACCTAAACCACAAGAGCCATTACTGCTATACCTAGCGGCAACGAATCAAGTGGTTAGTGCTGCCTTGGTAGCATAGAGAGAAGTGGAAAGGGAAGAAACTACTATGGCAGAACCGCCTAGTGATGAACCAACTTTGTCCCCGGCAAGGCCTGACGGCAACAATGAAGGGGAGTTGCAAATCGGTGCTGATAAGAGGGAAGGGTTAGCAAGAAAGAAGATGGTGCAGCGACCAGTTTACTTTGTCAGTTCCCTTTTGCAGGGGGCTAGGTCAAGGTATTCTGGGGTCCAAAAGTTAATATTCGCCCTTCTTGTGGCCTCGAGGAAGCTGCGCCATTACTTTCAAGCTCATGAGATCACGGTTGTGACCCGCCTTCCGCTGCAACGAATCTTGAGGAACCCCGAAGCCACCAGCAGGATAGTGGAATGGGCTTTGGAATTGTCAAGTTTTGCTTTGAAATTTGAGAGCACCACAACTATCCAAAGTAGAGCACTGGCAGAATTCATTGCAGAATGGACGCCAACGCCAGATGAAGAGATTATGGAAACTGCCCTCCCCGGCAAGGAGGCCCCCAAGGAATAGATCATGTACTTTGACGGTGCCTTCTCGCTCCAAGGTGCCGGGGCAGCAGTTTTACTTATTGCCCCCAGCGGAGAACACCTCAAGTACGTCATCCAAATGCACTTCCCCAGGGAAGATGCCACTAATAACACCGCAGAATATGAAGGACTCCTTGCCGAGCTCAGAATTGCTATGGAGTTGGGAATAAAGAAGTTGATCATACGCGGTGACTCTCATCTCGTTGTGAAGTAGGTGAATAAGGATTATCAGAGCCCATTAATGGAGGCATACGTGGAAGAGGTGAGGAAGCTGGAGGAACACTTCGACGGGCTGCAAACAGAGCATGTACCTCCTGCGAAAAATAGCATCGCTGATCACCTGTCGAAGTGCGCTGCACAAAAGCTTCCTGTGGAACCAGGAACTTTTGTACTCCACCTCACCCAACCATCAGTTTCTCCATCAACTTTGGCCAAGAAAAGAAGGAAGTTCAACACCGGCAAGCATTTCCCGGCAAAGCTCCCTGAAGCCGTTGGTGAGAAGCTTGCCGGAGAAGACCCTATGCTGACTGGTGAGCAACGCTCTCCGGCAGGACCCCAGGTTCTTGCTGTCGAGGCAAGCGCTCCCTCAGTAGAAGAGATGCCTTTAGTCCTTGTCATCGAGCCTCAGGCTCCGGCATGGGCACATCACATAGTCCAATTCTTGCAAACTGGAGAACTTCCTGGCAATCTAGAAGAATCTGAGAAAGTGGCCCGGCAATAGAGTATGTACTAGTTTGTGGACAACATTCTGTACAGAAAGAGGCCGAACGACATGAAGCTGAAGTGTATCAGTCAAGGAGATGGACTAGTGTTGTTGGCAGAGATACATGGGGGTGCGTGCGGGTCGCATTTGGGATCAAGAGCACTTGCCGGGAAAGCTTTCCGGCAAGGGTTCTATTGGCCCACCGCCCTCCAGGATGCAACTGAGCTCGTCACCAAGTGTGAAGCATGCCGGTTCCACTCCAAGAATATCCATCAACCAGCTCAAGCTTTGCAGACCATCCCTTTATCCTGGCCCTTCGCAGTCTGGGGGCTCGACATCTTGGGCCACTTCCCCCGTGCTACCGGGGGCTTTGAATTCTTGTACGTGGCAATCGACAAGTTTACAAAGTGGCCCAAAGTGGAGCCGATGAGAAAGGTGGTGGCACAGTTAGCTATCCAGTTCCTCAAAGGAATGTTGTGTCATTTTTGGGTGCCCAACGGGGTAATTACCGACAATGGCACCCAGTTCACAAGTCGCGCCTTCATGCAGTACATCCAAAGCCTTGGAAGCAAGGTCTCTTTCGCCTCTGTTGCACACCCAAGGAGCAACGGGCAGGCAGAAAGGATGAATGCAGAAGTGCTGCGAGGGCTGAAAACCAGAACTTTTGATAGATTGCGGAAGTGCGTCAAGCGTTGGATTGATGAGTTCCCGGTGGTTCTTTGGTCAATCAGGACGACACCAAATCGTGCTACTAGCCAGACTCCCTTCTCCCAGGTATATGGTGCAGAAGCGGTGCTCCTCACGGAACTCATATACGGGTCGCCTCGAGTACTTGCCTACAACGAAGTAGAGCAAGAGCAGCTACAGCATGACGATGCCACGCTCCTCGAGGAAGATTGTCTTCGGGCTGCTGTACGTGCTGCACAATACCAGCAAGCCCTGCGCCGCTACCATAGACGCAGGGTTCACGCCCGGAGCCTTGAGGAAGGTGACCTTGTCCTTAGGTGTGTTCAGTCTGCCAAGGGTTCAAACAAGTTGACACCAAAGTGGGAAGGCCCTTATCGGGTAGTACGTATCACCAGACCGGGCGCAGTCCGTCTGGAGACCGAAGATGGCATCCCAATGCAAAACTCATGGAATATTGAGCATCTTCGCAAGTTCTACCCGTAAGGCATGGTTGCCGGGCCTTGCCCTGGCAACCTGTTTTGTACAAGCATAGTCCCTGAGACTTGTAACCCTTTGTACAAAGCCAGGAGCAGGCCATGTGCAAAGCTAATAAAATGAAGCGTTCTTTCATAAAAACTTGCTTGCATGCATTCATATTTACCTGAGCACAAGTTTATCATGACAGCTCTTGAGTGAGCTAATCAATATGCAATGCAGAGCCATGTCTTACCCCCCTCTCTTTGATGGTGACAGGGAAGTTTCTTCATGATGGTTCCCGGAGGGGGAGATGAGTACAAGGCCCTGCGCTGATCCCCGAAAACCTCTTCCCTATCTAAAATGATAAGGATGGCAGCAAACAAAGATAAGTTCATCCTAACGCTCCGTGGTGTGTTCACATATGCGTAGGGAGACCTTGTTGCCTCTGTCATCTGTGCTCCCATCTCTCGATTCGAACCCTCTCGATCAGGCTGGTTGCAGCGACACTTGACGGGAGGCCAACAAGGGGCCAGCCTTCCTCCACACTCCTAACCCGTTTTGACCCCATCAAAAGAGGTTTTGTAGCAGTTGTGGTGAGGGTCGGCAGGATGCATTGCCGGGGAGCCTTGTTTACTTGGTAGTATTGAAGGATCACCCCACAGCATGTTTTGATACGTGCACAAGTACCCGGCAAACATTTTTTCCATTAATACATAGATAACAAGTACAGATCATACGAAATACAAACATGGATAGAAGATTACATGATTTAAACTAAAATTCGGCAAGTGCCTACATCTTTTGATATGAAAAAAGATAAGTGCCCCGTAATGCCTTTCTTGTCCCTCTCCTCCTAGGAGTTGGATCGAGACAGAAAAGGGGCAAAAGGAGGGCCTGGGCAGAAGCCCAGCTTGACCCTGTCAGGACCAGCGGGATGCAGCCTGACAAGATCGGGAGGGCGCCTCCCCGACAAGGAAGAAGAGGCCGGGGACGGGGAGAGCGGCTAGGTGATGCCCTGGTCACCCCCGCCAGGACTAGAGGAACGCGGAAAGAGGGACACCAGCAGGGAAGACGAAGCCGGAGTCCACGAGGAAGCCTGCCGGGGTCCAGCTGGAGGAAGCGGTGTCGACCAAGCCAAACACCCCCGGCAAATCGCTCTGCCGGGGTCCAGCTGCAGATGATGGTGCTGTCGGCGCCTAGCTGACAGTGACGGTGTGTCTGGTGCTCAGCCGGAGTCCGAGTCGTCATCTTCATGCTTGACGACCGGGGGCTCGGCGTCACCGTCTTCACCGTTAGTGTCCTCTTCATCGCTGTCGCTCGAAGAGGAGCTTTCGTCATCAGTCGAGCTCTCCGCGCAGCACCCTAAGCGAGCTCCTTAGCATCTGAAGACCTTGATGAAGAGCAGATTAGCCTCTACCAACTTGAAGCGGAGGACGTGCCCTTCCGCCAAGTGGTGGGCACGGGTGAAGGTTTTCCAGCCACGCCTAAGAAGCATGACGTGCGGCGCAGGAAACTCAACGTCCGCCCACGCCGCACCATTGCAGCAACCGCTCATGCGCAACCCCAACCTGAGCGGCTGCTCAATCTCCATCATCCTGGCAAAGGGGCGAGGCAGCCGCAGGCGGCTATGCGGAGGCTCGCGCAACCTGACGATGAACTCCAGAGTGTCTCCTACATGGCCCGCCATCGGGATCGGAGTGGCTGGGGGAGGTGCAGCCAGCGTACCACCGCGTCCGCCTCGGCCCCAAGTGCCTCGCCGACCCCGACCATGCCATGCGGCTTCACCTTGCGCGCTAGATCCTGCCCCTGCATCTGCAACGGGGGCGGGAACACGGTGCCTAGAGGAAGCCCTCGTCGCCGCCGCCGAAGCCCGAGCACGGCCCCTTCCCCTCGCCATGGTGGAGAAGAGAGCAAGGAGGAAGAGGAGAAGGTGCGTGGGTGAACATCTCCATCCCCCTCACGCTCCCTTTTATAGTGGGGCGGGAGGCTGGCTCTCCACTACCCTGGGGCAACCGCCCCACTCCTCCAATCCGGCATGTCTGCGCCACCAACGACATCCAGATTCCCCGGCCGCCCCTCTGTGCCAATCCAGGTCGCTGTGCCTCCTGCCATGGCACACGTTCCCGTGCCCTGCACATCCGCCACCAACCCTGCGCAATGCATGCAGCGCACGTCGCGGAAACGACAGGCGTGGTGGGTGAGGCGAGATGGCAGTTACCCCTGGTTCACGCGCGGGCGCCCTAATTAGCCCCCCACGAATGTGACCCACGTCGTTTTGGCGTCACACATCCCGCGGGGGGGGGGGGGGGGAGGGTTAACTCAATCCTAGGTCAATGAAGAAGCAAAGAAGATCTCAAAAGAAAACACGGATTCCACCGCAGCAAGGTCAGGGTGCAGGCCTGTGGATTGTTTGGGGCCTACCCCAACGATGCCTGACATCATGTATGGGCCAGGCCCGGGGGCTCCTGTCGGTGCAGCAAACATTCACGTTTGCTAACCGAACTCATGCACAGGCGTGCTGACGATCATACATCCAATACCAGTGCACCACACAAGGGTAAGACAGAGAAGCCGCTCTTCGTGAGATCAAGAAGAGCATTAAGAGGAATAAGCAAGCAAAAGACCACCTCGGGGAGGCCTCCCTTGCCGGACAGGAGAGCCTGGACAGGTCGAGGCCGCACCTGAGGACAAGTCCAGTTCGCCCCGGCAAGGTTTTCGGGGCCGCCAAGACCAGGACCCACCAGGCTCCTTGCCGGCAAACCTTAACCAAGACGCCAGCGCTCCACCTCATCGTACCCAAGTCATCAGTCCGTGTGGTGTCAAGCTATCAAACAGCTAGGTGGATCCGTTCAAGCATGTGGCAGCATAGAAGAGATTAGCTTTATTAACACCCATCCAGGAGGCGTGTCAAGCTAATAAGGAAAGGATGGATAAGCGGCGCGGCAGGCTTGCCGGGCTTCAACCTCAGCACGACACCTAGTAGTGCATTTAATGCACTTTGTCCTAACTGCCAGAGTTAGGTATGATAGCACTGTTGGCTATCTAATCACCCTGAAATGACTGTTTTGCCACTGTGGTCGCCCCTTAACCTATAAAAGGAGGCCCAAGGCAACCTAGCAAGTGGTTCGAACATTTGATCCCTCAACACTTGTACATTCACACTGCTCTTCCCGAGGCAACCTTGCCGGGCTAGAGCATGTTGTGTCTTCGTGTTCCTCCAGATCAATCCATCATAGCAGGAGTAGGGTTTTACGCTGCAAAGCGGCCCGAACCTAGGTAAAAGAGAGTTGTCCATCGCCGTGTTGTCCCCTGCTGCTTCTGCTCTTTGTGCAACGTGGCCGTCCCCATGCCGAACCACAAAGGGGCACTCCTGCCCCATGGGTGATCGTGCTTCCACGCCGACAAACATCAACCCTCACAATCTCATGTGATCTAGATCACAACCGCACCTACTCATATAACTGCTCATGATGCCACTATTAAGAAACATAGTAGAAAACAAAAAAAATCACGCCTACGCACACTCAAGATCAATATGAAGATGCATAACGGGTTGGGATCACTATCGTTACCATCACCGAGTTGCAGCGGAAGAGTAACATGTCAGTGTAGATCGTACTTGGAGTCCCTCGAACCGTCAATGAACGATCCCGCGAACTGCCCATGAACAGTCCCTCGAACTGAAGACCGAAAGCACAACCTCTCTACTTGGCTGCAAGCGTGCAGCCTTCACGATCCGGTAGCGCTTCGTCATCCAGAGCTAATCATCGCCGGAGAATTAGAGGGAGGAGACTAGAACCACACGAGGCTTATAAGTATGAGGATTAGAGGATTAGTCTAGCTCTAATTATTCAACTAGGACCAACTAGAACTAGAAATAGAAGAACTAGAGGAAGCTCCAAAACTTGTGTGTCAAAAGGGTGGAAATCCTCTAGTATATATAGGTTGGAGGGGAGAGGAGGGGTGCCACAAGGGGAGGGACGGGAAAGTCCCTCCTCTTTGTCCGGCCAAGGGAGGAGGAGTTGGACTCCTCCCCCACTCCAATTCGGCCTCCTTCCTTAGGGAAGGGAGGTGCCTCCCCACTTAGGCCTTTGCGGCCAAAGTTGTCTTCCACCTCTTCGCCTTTTAAAGACCGTTGATATTTAATTAAATATAAAATAGTTCTAAATACTTTAAGACCATTTTATATATAATTTAACATCCCGTAAACATTTTCCACCTATATATATATTTATCGGTAATACCCGGTATTACCCGATATTCACCGAAGCCTTTCGGTGACCCCGAAACACTTTTGGATCCTCTCGGAACTATTCTGAATATTAATGAAAACATTCCACAAATATATTCTCATCACTTCCATCCTACTAACACTCAGCAGATCATGATTGCCTTCAACTTGTGATCTCGTAGGTTCGGTAACTCATAGACATGAACGAAACCCCTTCGTTCAATGACGATAGCGGAACCGTGGATGTCCATATCGATCCCTATGAGCACACGAATGATATTCGAGAGAACCTTTGGTTATCATGTGCTGTTCTTTTTTGCTTCATGATACTTTACAAAACCCGGGATGCATCGGTATCCTCCTGAGTCAACACATGTTCATTATACCGAAATCCTCGTTACCGATTTTGTTCCTTTTTCTTGTTGTCGTGTTTCGGCATCCCCGTGACGTAGTCACCTGTGTCTGGCCAGACAATGATGGATGTCGTCACATCAAGAGGGCCCTAAGAATATCTCTCCATCGTCGAAGGAGCAAATCCCACTCTCAAGCTATCTAGCCCCTTGTCAAACTTTCTGATGAACCTATAAGTTGTTGTTATGATCACCGTGTTATAGGTAACGTGTGAGCAACTCCAAAGCTCACAGTACGGTAAGAAGTGACTACGATACTCTCATGGTCTAAGGATCAAAATCACACGTTAACACTCCGTGTTATTACAATTGATTACAGATGATATTATCTCAATTCATAACAAACAAGTTTGAGTCGATTCAATATGAACGCTCTTCCTACGTCATAACCTCAATTTTGTTTTAGGACTATCGTTACATTTAGCGATATCATAAGATCCGGAAAACGTGATCACCACCAAAACTTGAGCTAGTCTTAGAGGCGAGACTAGGAATCTTTATTTTATCCGTTTATCATTTCACACGTGCATGTGAGTTTTCCACTGAATCGCATATTCCAAGACCATAGTAGTTATGACATGAAATATAAACACTTAATTATGAATACGAAAATATAATAATTCAAATATTATTGTCTCTAGGGCATATTTCCAACACAACCCTAGCCGCTGCCATTTCCCATCTCCATAGCCACAACCTTCACCACCACCACCATAGTTCTCAGCAATCTAATCATATTTGTAATCGTGTATCACACACGGCATCCATTGTAAGACATATTATCAATCAATCAATCTTCATGATGTGCTCTTCGATGTGTTCTTTGATGTGTTCTTCGTGTGATCTAATATCCATGTGTGGGTATTTGGGTAAGGTCATGGGTTGAGGCAAGAGCCTTGCAACCCGATGTATTTGTTGGAGGGATCAATGAAAGTACTTTAAATTAATGTCCTGTGTGTGTAACATAAAATTGTTCTGTAGTTGTCTCTTGTCTCGTTCGCGTTATGCATCCCTATAGGTACCCAGGATCCTGGAAAGCGAGCCACGAAGTGGCTATGAGCAGGGAGACCGTGAAGTGTTATCTGAACACCAGTGACAGAAATGTTTAGTACAGTAAAACGGATCCTATCCTTGGGAATTCAAAAGGTGTAGTCATTAAATACCCAATGCTTTTGTGTGATTACTGCAATCTTAATTATCGAGGCAACTCCGCGCGATGGACAAGGCATTTGATTGGACAATTGACTCTTGATGCGGGACGCGTGTCGGTCAAGACGTAATTTAGAGACATCCCCCATTTCGATACGTAACAAGCAGATCTCGATGGATGACTTTTAGAGCATAAATTAAGATCATATTTGGTCCCGTCCCAGATATATGGTTGTAAGCATAGGTCCTCATACCAATGCCTATTTTTATTATAAATGTTTTCAGTGTCAGCTTGATTTACGATCCGGTCAAAAACTGAAACTAATTCTCTAGCAAAAGCTTGTTTGAACCCTAGCTTAAAGGGCACCGTTCTCCCGTGGGTTCGATAACTCAGGGTCACCTCTGAAAAAAAAAGCGAGAATCCTTTTTGCTCCATTTCCGGATCACCAAAGGAAGTAATCACGTGCCTCGCCCGGATCTCCTCCTCAATCTGGAACCGACGTTTCGATATTAGCATAGCATACGTCGTCTTCTTTTGCCGGGTCATGGCAAAGCCGGACGGCGTGGGAAGAGTGAGGCGGAGCGGGAGAGAGGTGGATGGGCTCGGGCTGGCGGCGCGGAGAGGGAGGAGGTGGATGTTGCTAGGGCTGGGGGGCGTCGTCTGGCCTAAATAGACGGACTTTGGCCCTCGGGCGGCGAGCCGAAACGGCGCCACACGGCGTTCATACCCCACCGGAGGAGACCCGGTTGGACCGTCGAGTTTCCGAGTGTTTTCGTTTAGGACCCAAACGTTAGTCCGACGTGGCGGACGTGCCCGGTCGCGCACGGTCCGTCCCATATTCACCCCAGATTTGGGCTGGATATGAGAGGTGCCGGTCAGCCCGGACATTTGAGACCCGTTTGAGGCGCCCGTCTGGATCGCATTTTCTTGACCGGTCACTGATGAGGCCGCCCGCCCGGCCGGGTGTTTGACGGGGGTTTGAGAAGCCTGGTTGTAGATGCTCTAAGGTGTTTGATTAGAAACACATGGCAGTTTTGTTTTTGAGTAGAAATGAAACAAGGTAAAATAAGACGAAAGAGTTGCAAACTTTGGGTTTTGGCTTGAGGCCCGGCCTTGGTACGACAGAGAACACGCATGTCGTCCAACTCCGACGTGAACCATTAGTGTGTTCTTTTCTATTTTTGGCAAAGCAAGCCTACTTTTATGTTGAGCACGGCTAAGCGATGAGAGAGAAGGAGATGGTCAATGGCCAGAGAAGCGCATGTCAATGACTAACGTCAGAACTGACGTACGTAAGAGGATACTAGTCCAATGGCCAGGGGGCAAGGGGTGGTCAAATACCTCCCCTGACAGCTTGACTCCTTCCCTCTGTGATCTCATCCCCATCTCCTGCCATTGCCATCAGTCGACCTGCTAATACACAGCTACAGTAGTGACGGTACAAGCCAAAAAAGTGGAGCGTGCTCTCTTTCAGAAGCCCCTCCGGTATCCCTTTACAAATTCAAACTCGTCTCGTGGAAAAAAAATATGTAATAATTCAAACTTGTTACATCCAAAAGGTATTTTTTAAACCTAAGGCCCCGATTGGATTGTTGGATTTCTTATCCTGCGGTAAACATATACACTTGTATTTACCGGGGTCCAGCAAAATCCGGCTGTAATCGCAGCTTCGCTGCTCGGCTCAAAACGATGGGTCGAGGTGTGTATCGGATACCAGCGTCTTACGGGTGTAAGGGGCGACCCGTAAATTTCTCCCCGCATCCGTCCTTGAATAGGGTGGGATTAGTCCGCGGACACGGATGCGGGAGACCGTTATCAACTGTAGCTGCGTACACTTGGACAACAATTCGAATTAAACGGATAAAATTCGTTTAAACACGGCCGGATTTCATTACATTTCGGACATACTTCAACTACAAACGGTGCTCGTCTGGCTATGAAGGTATAATTAATTAACCTAAAATATGATCGCCGGTGCCCGTTTCCCGTGTCCGGCCATGAGCCCCGAGACTGAAACTTCGCCTTCTCCAGTTCCGCCTCGGTGCTCTCCAGCTCCGCCTTCGTAACCTCAGCCTCTGGAGCCCCAGAAACTAAAGCTATCCACCTCCACGTCGCCGCAAAGCGGCTAATCGGCCGAGAATGCTCAGCCCACCAAGCTTGGCGTCGGCGGGAGGGGAGGAGCGGTGGCTTTTTTGGGACCAGAGCAGCGGTGACATACCGTGCACTACTTTTCCTCGCTGTCGGCGGTGCTCGCGGACGTGTCGGCTTCGTGGTCGTGGTGGCGGGCCGCGGCCTCGCCGGAGCCGGCGATCGTCCTCGTCGTCGGTCTCACCGAACACCTTGTCCGCTGGCTCGTCGCACTCCCTGTAGGCAGCCGCCACATCCGCCGCCCGCTGGCGGTACTGCCAACGGGTGAGGCAAATCTCGCGGGGGGAGCAGTAGGAGTCGGTTAGCACCGCCTGCTCCGCCAGGTCCGTGTCCGGCGCGAGCTACTCCTCCGCATGTAGGTGCTCCTGTAGGAGTTGGTGGTTGTAGGTGGCGACGGCCCGTGCCTCCCGGAACCGCTCCTCATGCACCATTTCCATGTAATGGGCACGGGCGTTGCCGGTGGTCATGGTGCAATGCACCGGCGAGAGTGGCGCGGACGAGAAGGCTGACGTGGACGAGGAGGGTGTCGTCGGCTTGTCATCGGTCGTGTCCTCCATTGGGACGTCACCGTCCTTCGGCCGCCTTCCGCCTTGCCAGCCGATAGCAACGGCGGCCATCTTCTTCTTCTACTCCGGCCTAAGCCCGTCCCAGAGAGCTTTGCCACGGGAGGAATCCATGGTGGAAGTGGTGTGGAGAGGGATCGGAGGCGGATGACTGCAACTATGGCCGGGGTAGCAGTTTATATAGCAATGGTGGTCGACAGAGGGACGGACGGGTGGCGCCGGAGTAGCTGCCTCGGCAACTGCATGTCATTAATGTGTACGACAGACAGACGGACGGAAGGTCGTCGTGTCGTTTGAACGCGGAGCAGTCACATGCACCGGGAAACGGCGCGGGCAGCGCTCTCTCAGCCGGTGCGCTGCTTCAATGCCGGCGCCAATGAGCAGTCGCGTCTGGTCTGGTCGAGCATGAATGCGGACACTGACGCTTTGAAGCGCCGATGACTGTTTCAGACGGGAAGCACATAGGCAAGGGAGGGGGTTTGGGTGGGCTAGGGAGGTTAATAGCGAGCGTGGGAGTGGTCCGGACGCCGCACTGCCCTTTACGTTTGTCTCCTGTTTAAGGGGAAAAACACGTCCAGGCCACCCTGCGCACTTATACAGTCCCGCATTGGATGACTTTTACGGTTCGAACATATACGAAGCGGTTTGAGGGTCGACATGGGAGATGCCTAACTAGGAAAAACCGGTATAACTATTACAACCATAAAACGACAATCTAAGAACCTAATGGTGCGTCACCTGGTTTTCGTACGGAGGGATTTTTTCTACTGGTGTATTCGACCGGAGTACGACAATACAATCGGGTCTAGTAGGAGTATATCTCTTTTTTGGAAGACCGAAAAGTATATCTCGATACGTTGTCTTCTCTCCCATCCCGCGACAACAACAATAGTGCCCTGCTTCCCCGCCGCGCTTCTCGACGCCGTTCGTTTCCTTTGGTTTTCGCCTTCTTTTCGTCTCCTCGCGTGTTTCTGCTCTTCTGTGATCTCTCTTCCCAACTCCTTCTTGACCGTTGTCGCTCGTCCAACACAAACCGCAATGGCGGCCGAGAAGCTCGTCACCTCCGTGGACTTCGAGGACGACGTGATCACCGCCACCGTCACGTCCTCCGGCGACGCCGTCAAGGCCTGGCTCCGCCAGATCCGCTACGTCCACCGCTGGGTCTACCACAAGCTCATCGTGGGGCTGGACGTCGAATGGCGCCCCAGCTACGGCCGCGCGCAGAACCTCGTCGCGCTCCTGCAGCTCTGCGTCGGCCGCCGCTGCCTCGTCTTCCAGCTCCTCCACGCCGACTTCGTCCCGCGGGCCCTCCACCGCTTCCTCGCCAACCCGGACTTCCGATTCGTCGGCGTCGGCGTGCAGGACGACGCCGACCGCCTCAGCAACGACTACGGCCTCGAGGTCGCCAACGCCGTCGACCTGCGCGACCTCGCGGCCGACGAGATGCGCAGGCCGTGGCTCCGCCAGGCCGGGCTCAAGGACGTCGCGGGCGTCGTCATGGGGGCCAACCTCAACAAGCCACGCAGGGTCAGGATGGGGCCGTGGGACGCCTGCCGCCTCTCCCAAGAGCAGATCCAGTACGCCTGCATCGACGCCTTCGTCTCCTTCGAGGTCGGCCGGAAGCTCCTCACCGGCGACTACTCCTCCTCCGAAGAGGAGGAGGACTACTGAGGTGATCGATTGCCGTCGTCCCATGTCCTGCTAAATCTACCTGCTGCTCCCAAGTACTAGTGCGTTTAGATTTAGTTGTTGATCTCATAACGTTAATTAAGCAATGGATGGTTTATTAGGAGTTTACCTGCAAACTCTAGCTCTTAAGTTTACGACTTTATGGATCTGTGATGAAAGAATCAGCCAGACATTAGTGATGATGAGGAGTTGAGGACCGTTTCTTCTACAGAGTTGATGGACTCGTGCTGCTAGTGGCTTCCAAATTCCAATACAAAATGCCTACCTTTGATCTTGAGGGTGAAATTCATAATTTGAGCCACAAACTGAAGGCGTTCCCTATTTGGTACTCAGTGAAGTTGGTACACAAAGTTCTCTTTTGTGTGACAAATAATTATGTGCACCCATCTGTCCTAACAACTCAGCGAGGCGTGCTTCATCTAGTGAAAATATATGGGTTCTCCTTAATTAGCACGGTATTCATAACGCAAGTTTTCTGATTTGCTAGATGCATACTACTACCAGGACGTGTGTTATCGTAGGAATACCACATAGGATAAATGCTGAGACAGAGAAGAAAGTAATCAAAAGAAAATGTTTTTTCTTTTTTTTAATTAAGAGATGATCTCCAAGTAACAATATCTCCCATCGCATATTTGAAAATATCTACTCCCTTCGTTCCTAAATACAAGTCTTTTTACAGATTTCAATGTAGATTATATATGAATGTACATAGACGTAGTTTAAAGTGTAGATTCACTCATTTTGCTTCGTATGTAGTCCATATTAAAATCTCTAAAAAGACTTATATTTAGGAACCGAGGGAGTAGTTAGTAGAGAGAAGGCTAAGATAACCCATTGTATAATAATTTTTTATTACCATCTCTACTACTTGGACGTGAAAAATGGTGTTATTGTAGGAATGTCACATGGGAGGAGAAAGAACCCAGAAAAAAGTGTTTGCCTTCTTTTAATTAAAAGATGATCTCCCAGCAACAATATTTTTCATCACATTTAGAAATATCTAGCTACTAAAGACAAGGCTGAGATAACCCATGTATAATATTTTTTTAGTATTACTTTTTCTATATTTCATGGAGTTTTTTTCTTTCGAGAGTACGCAAATTGCGTACCTTAGCTTTATAGAAGAGGGAAAAACAATATACAAGAGAGTTTAGATGTTGCCAGCAGCCACAGTCCGGCTGAGGCCACACATACTCCAACTCCACACACTATGTTGACTCCTCACAAAAGATCACTAACTCCTCTCCCTCGGCTATCGCCCACATGCGAAGCTCTTCAAGTATCTTGTTGACGAGTTCCGCAACCGATGACGGGAGGCCTGCCGGGCGGAACACCCTATCGTTTATTTGCTTCCATAGGTGCTAACAAACTAGGATCACAAACGAGTCAAACGCTTTCCGGGTCTCCTTGGCGATCCTCTGCCGGGCGCTTCCCCACCATTGCTCCAGTTTGTCTTCAGCCGTAGGAGCTAGGCTGGGTCCAAGTCTCGTCCTGGATAGTGCCATGTGCCACACTTGTCGCGAGAAGACGCACTGGACAAGGAGGTGGTCGACGGTATCCTCATCCTGGTCACAAAGGTAGCAGGGGGAGGTAGCCTCTTGGAGCCCATGTCTGAGTCGACGATCAGAAGTCCATATCCTGTACTGGATTGCCAGCCACAGGAAAATCTTGCAGGTAAGCGGCACCCAACATTTCCAAATCCACTTTGCGAAGGTAACACTGATTGCGCCTTTGAAAAACATCTGATAGGCTGAGGGAGGTGTACATTTCGTGGAGTTAACATAAGTATGTCTTATCAACTACTATACATACCCATATTCTCTCTTGCCTCAAAATCCTAGTGTTTCGTGGGTGTAAGATGGGGTTGTTTTTAAGGTGACATTTAGACTTGAGATAATTAGAGCATCTACAACCCGAGCCTCCATACCCCCCCCCCCCCACACACAAAAAGAACGTCCAGCTGACTGGCACCCTTCATATCCAGCCCGTATGTGGGGCGGATATGGGGACGCCCGGACGCGTCCGCCACGTCGGACCCGACAAGCCAGATCCATCCCAAATTGACTCTAAATTGACCAAGCCCACCAAATCAACCACATTCCCTCCGCGCATGTCCTCCATTTCCCGTGTCCACACCGCCGCCACTCTCGTCCGCTGTCATAGATGTCGTCGTCGGGTACTGTCGGAATCGGGGCTCCGCAGACCCAAAGAAAGGTTCGAACTCTGGGGTGTGCGCGGAGAACTTCACTATGCTAGGCCACTGCTCACTACCTCACGGCGATGCTCCGACGTGCTCGAGCGGGAGCGAAGAAGGAAGAACACGATGATTTACCCAGGTTCGGGCCACCTTGCGATGTAAGACCCTACTCCTACTTTGTGGTGGATTGCCTCGCGAGGAGGATGAGTATGAACTAGTACAAGGGATGAACTGCCTCGGGAGGCTCAGGACTCGACCAGCTCTCTCCGGATGCCAAGATTGGATCCGATCTCTCCGGATGCCAAGATTCGATCCCTCTCTACGGTGGAGACTAATCTATACTTATACCGGCCCGGTCCTCTTCCCCCAAAGCTCTAGGCGGGAAGGGAGTCCACAACGGCCAATTTTGAAGGGGGACAGTAGTACACCCTATCCTGACTAAAGGTGGTCTTCACCTGCAAAGCCTTTGTCCATGACACGCAGGTGGGCCCGACGATGACCTCCGTCCTACCGAGCCAGCGTCCTGGTCTTGTTGCACCAAAGAGGCAACCTTTGGGGCGGCCTTGGGAACCCCCGTGCTGGCCTTGTCCCTTTAGCACCAAAGAGGAAAGCCTCACTGTCTGCGCCCGCTGGCACCGGTCCTGGCGACGATCGTCGTGGCTCGCGTCACCAACGTGCATCGCGAGGCGGGGTGGCGAGCCTAGAAGTGTCCGCCCCGCGAGGGGCCTCGGGAGAGGCCCCTTATGCAGCCCTCGGGGCACCTGATGATGCTTGCCGCTGCTTGCCTCGCGAGGCGGGGGACCTCGCGAGGGCTTTGCTCGTGAAGTCTTGACGCTGGGCCGCGCCGGGCCCTTTGACGATGTCATGCGATGGGCCGCAGGCAGACGGGCCTGGGTACCCCCAGTCCCAGAGCCTCGACAGTAGCCCCCAGGCTTGCGGCGCGCACGGCCTGGCTTGGAAGCGGAGGCGGAGAAGAGAGGGGCGAAGCGACGCGGGCCCCAACCGCCTGCGGGCCAGGCTCGACGCGTGGCGCACGACGGGGCACGAGACGCCCCACTTCCCCACGTCACCTCGGTAACTGCCCAGGCTGACATAAAGCCTGGCGCACGCCGCGGGGCCATCTGTCGGAATCGGGGCTCCGCGGACCCAAACAAGGTTTGAATTCTGTGGCGTGAATGAAGGATCCTGCCTAGCTACAGCTCGCTGCTCACCACCTCATGGCTTGGCTCCGTCGAGCTCGAGCGAGTGGGAAGAAGAAGTGAACACGGTGATTTACCCAGGTTCGGGCCACCTTGCGGTGTAAAACCCTACTCCTGCTTTGTGGTGGATTGCCTCGCGAGGAGGATGAGTATGAACTAGTACAAGTGTGAGCTGCCTCGGGAGAGCTCAATGGCGGAAGGATATGATCCATGTCTACGGTGGAGACTAGTCTATATTTATAGTGGCCTTGGTCCTCTTCCCTCATGGCTTAGGCGGGAAGGGATACCACAGTGACCAATTTGAAGGGGGGCAGGAGTACACCCTATCCTGACTAAAGGTGGTCTTCGCCTGCAAAGCCTCTGGTTGTGACATAGTGGTGCGCTCGGTGATGACCTCCGTCCTGCCGAGCCCGTGGTCATGGTCTTGTTGCACTGGAATGGAAACCTTTGGGGGATTCCTTGGGAACCCGCGTACGTCCTTGCCTCCTTAGCACCAAAGAGGAAATTGTCCTGGACTGCGCCCGCTGGCACCCTGCTGGCCTTGGTCGTCATGGCTCACGTCATCGCGCGCCTCGCGAGGTGGGGTGCCTGCCTAGAGATGTTCGCTCCTCGGGAGGCAGCCTCGGGAGGCCGCTCCTCGGGAGGCCTTGATGTCGTTCGCCTCGCAAGGGGGGGGGGGCTCGCGAGGATCTTGCTCATGAAGCCTTGGAGTTGGGCCGTACTGGGCCTTTGACGATGTGCGCTGGGCCGCAGGCAGACGGGTCTGGGTACCCCCAGTCCTAGAACTCCGATAATAGCCCCCGGGCCCACGACGCGCTCGGTCTGACTTTGAGGCGAAGGCAAAGAGGAGAGGACGAAGCGATGCGGGCCCTAACCGCCTGCGGGCCAGGCTCGACGCGTGGCGCACGACGGGACGCGGACGCCCCCATTTCCCCACGTCGCCTCGGCAACTGCCCAGGCTGACAAAAGTCTGGCGCGCGCGCTGCGAGGCCATCATTGCTCGAAGGTGAAGGGGTGCCGGTTGGCCTTCTCTAATCGCTTATAAGAGGGCGAAGGGGCAGAGCCCCGGGCCCATCCATGTCTTCTTGTCTATTTGCCTCCAACCCTTGTCGCGGCAGCCATGGTGCCCGTAAGGAGGTTCACCGCCGCCGAGAAGGGCAAGGCTCCGAAGGAGGGACCGAAGCTGTCGCAGCCCAAGAGGGGGCGTGGCCGCCCCCACAAGTCCGACACCACGCCCGCGGCGCCTCCCCGAGGACGCGGGCGCCCTTCATTGGTGGTCCGCGCCGGCTCCGGCAGCCGCACGAAGAACTCCGTCCGCTGGCGGGGCCGCGGGAAGCGGCACGTCGGCGGACGCGGGGGACGGAACGGCGTCGGCGCCCGGCCACCTCGGGTGTGGGCGCACTCCGCTGAGTCGGCCCGCGAGTTTGTCGTGTGGATGGAGAGCCCGCCGCGCACCTGGATCCAGCTCCCGGCCTCCTTCGCGGGGGAGCTGGCGGCGGACGGTCCCGTCGGGCTGTGGCTGCAGCAGCAAATCCTCCTGGGCGGAGGTCGAAGTCACCCCCTCCGGCTTCGTGTACTTGACCCTGGGGTGGCAGTCGTTCGCCCGCGCCCACGACCTGAAGGGGAGGCACACCCTCCACTTCAAGTTTGACGGGGTGGCGAAGCTCTACGTGAAGACCTTCGGGGAGACGGGTTGTCATCTCGGATGCTGCCCGGAGGACGACAGCAGCGATGACGACCACAGCAGCGGCGGTGGCGTCCTTGGCGGTGAACTTGCCCTTGGCGACGGCCATGGCGCCTCCAGCGGCGACGGCACCTCCTCCGGGGAAAAAGGGAGCGACGGCGACTACGACGAGCCGCGTCGCCACTGCGTCAAGGTGGAGGATGACTCCGACTAGGCGCCCGCGATGTCGGAGTCGGCGCTTCAGGAGCTGTGGCCTCCGGGAGGCTGTTTCTTTTATTTCCTGCATCGAAACCATGAAGGGCCCCGTGGGGGCATGTAAGGAACCATGGCGCTTGCGCCTTTATCTTAATGCTTCCAGTTTGTGTTTTAAGTCATGTTGGCGTCCCTCGTTTGGGCTCGAGCCCCTTTTTTCTTTGCGATAGCTTCGTGCTCTGCGTCGCTGGGACCCAGTCCCCAGGCAAGCTTCTGCCGTCGCTGGTATGCCAAGTCGCGATGCCATGTGAAGGCTAGGAGGTGAGCGACCCGAGTTTTGGTAAGAGCTCCTGAGGCATGATGCTCAAGAGGCCCCCCCTTGACGTGCAAGCGGCTTTCGAGAGAGAAAGGGGGGGGTGTTCTTCGCCCGGACGAGACCGCGAGAGTCAAGGTAATGTGTTAATAGTAAAGCTTACGCCTGGTGCGAATAAGACGACTTAGCTTGAGATGCTCGTGGCCCGTGAGGGATTCCTGTGTCATGAGGGCGCGCTTCCCTGGAGCTTTGATCCTTTGTACGCTTCCTGTTCTGTAATGAGTCAACACAAGTCCCACTAGGGGTGCGTGAAAAGATTGGCGTCCTCTGTATTTCAGGCGATGCATGCGCTGCTGTACTACGCCCCTCTTCCCGTATTCCCTTATGAGCTTTACCCCTCATTTCCTTGCTCACCAAGGTGCTCTACGTCCTTAGGACCCGGCCCTCGAGCGGAGCTCAGCCGCCGCTGGTATGTCAGGTCGCGATGCCTGGGACAAGGCCAGGGGTGAGGGCCCGAGAGCCAGTAGGGGCTCCTGAGGCGCGGTAAGAGCTCCTGAAGCGCGAGGCTCGAGAGGTCCCCCTTGACACGCAAGCAGCTCATGAGAGAAAAAGAGCTTTCGCCCCAACGAGATTGCGAAGGTAAGGGCGAAAGGTTGTTGGTAAGGCTTGCGCATGACGCGAAGAGGACGACTTAGCTTAGGGTGCGGCGTGGGGGAATCCGCGACCCGTTGAGAATCCTTGCAACATGCGGGCGCGCTTCCTCAGAGCTTGTCCTCCTGTCCACCTTCCGTCCCGCGGAAGGTTAACACAAGTCCCGCGAGGGGTGCGTGAAAAATCGACGTCCTTTGCGTTTCGATCGATGTCAACGCAGCCGAACTACGACCCTCCATCTCAAACCTCCTCACGAGGCCTGCCTCTCTTTTCCTTGCTCGTCAAGGTGCTCTACGTCCTCAGGACCCGGCCCTCGAGTGAGGCTCAGCCGCCGCTGGTATGTCAGGTCGCGATGCCTGGGACAAGGCCAGGGGTGAGGGCTCGAGAGCCAGTAAGAGCTCCTGAGGCACGATGCTCAAGGGCTCCCCTTTTAACGTGCAAGCGACTTGCGCGGAAAAGAGGCGACGTGCTCCACGAGGTCACAGGGGAAGGGATCCCATCCAGCAACAACGCATCATATGGGATGGTTGTACTTAGCTTCTTGCAGCTGGTGAAGTGGACCAGACCGTCGTCCGTCCGAGGCCGGACTTCCTAAGGCGACGAGGCGCTGCTGAGGCGCCGTCGAATGCCTACCTCCTGGAACTTCTGCATGCTGATAGATTATGGGGTACGTAGGGCAACGCGCGCTTGCCGACCTACTCGTGATTGTTCCGTGAGAAGACAAGGCACTAAGGACCTGATGAGGTGACGTGCGAGGGGCCGGCCCGCGAGCCAGAGCTCGGTCGCTTAGGTTTATCAGCGCTGCCGGGATGGACCCAAGCACAGACGCTGTGCCAATAGCCCCCGCTCATGGGATGTTCATGGGCAGAGCTGCCAGCGAGCGGGGCCTCAAGAGGTGGCGCCTCCGGATATGATGCGGTATCAAGCACAAGATTCAGAAAGCACAACCAATTCAGATACATAGCCAAAAGATAGACAGCTGCGGGGACTGGTCCCAAAACAGCCTGAGGATAATGCAGCCCGAGGGGCGCCCTCAATTGAACAAACCAAAAAGTCACCTAGCAATGTTGTTCCGGTAGCGTCGAGGAAGCCGATGAAGCGTGCCACGGAGGTTCGCTCCTCATGAGCCAGGCGGCTCCTAAGGCTCGGGAGGCTCGCGAGGAGATGGGGCCTCATGAGGCGCCAGCGCTGAGCGCCTGGCCTCATGAGACGCCAATGCGAGCTGGGCGAACCGCTGGTACGTGGCGCCCGCGTTCAGCAGGACGAAGGGCATGCGGATGTAGTTGCAGGGGTAACCCCCGCTCCGGCCGACGTGTGACGGCCAGAAGAGGTCCTGAGAAGCGGCACTGTTGAGGCCTGGGATGTTGACGCAGATGCGCAGCTCGCCGCCCGTGTCGGGAGCGCAGCTGAGCCAGTGGGGCATGCGGGTGGCGCTTGCCGCGCATGGCCCGTGCTTGCTGAAGCTCGCCGATCGCCTTGGTGATGAATTCTCGTGCTCCTGGCGCCTGGCGCAGTGTTCCTTGCTTGTGGGGGCGCGCGTCGAAGCACGCCTCCAAGTGATGCCTGAGCACCTCCCTCGTCGCACTGGTCAGGTCAGACGCTCTCCAAGTGGAAGCTGTAACACCCCCAGTGGTTAGCCACAGTAATCCCATTTTGATAATGCCAAGTCAGCATGATTAACAGTGCATGATCATCATTAACATCATATTGCATTTCAACTCCTAAGTCAAAATTCAAATTTAAATGAAAGTGGAAAATAAAAGTTGTCCAACATAAAAACTAAATTGTTCATTAAATAGCAGATAAATCAGAGACAATTCTAAAATTGAAACCAACATCATTGGAGTTGGGTAAGTGACTCAAACATCTTCAAACAGCGACTAAAAACAATATTTAATAACCATTTATTAAATCTAATTTAAGTATGAAATGATGTTTTGCCCAAACTAATTTTAGGTGTTAGGGAATAAAGCACTGGTATTTAAGGACTAGGTCTCCCTTTTTACAAAATTCGGTTTGGGGCCTAACTATTTACTAAACAGAGATATATGAATTAAGAAAAAGAAAAAGAAAGAAAGCAAAAAAAAAAAGGCCCCCTCCTCCCGGGCCTCGGCCCAGCCACATGCCAGGCCGGCCCACCCCCACTCCTCCTTATCCCCTCACCCCCCCGCAAACCCTAACCCCGACCCCCACTCCCCCCACCCGACCCCCACTCCCCCCCCACTCTCCCTCACGCCTCCTCCTCCCTCTCCGATCTGGGCGGCGCCCCGACCCCGCCGCCGCCTGGCCCCGCGGCCCGACGCCGGCGCAGCCCCGCTCCGTCACCGCCTTCTCCTCGCCTCGCCCGTCGCGCCTCCTCGTCTCCTCCCCGACGCGTGACCCGGACGACTCGCGTCGCCCGGAGCCACCTCGACGCCCTCGACACCACGCCGCCGCCCGAGGACCCGCCGCCGTCGCTTCCTCGCCTCCTCTCACGGACGCCATCAAGCCTCGCCCCCCCCCCCCGTTCCTCTACGCGGCCGTGAGCTTCTCCTTACTCCTCTCCTCTGCAGCTCGAACGCGCCCCGTCCCCGCAGCTGCACCGGCACTCGCCGAACCCCGTCCTGGCGCCGCGTGCCTCTGCTCTGCCACATCCAGCCGCACGCCGACCCGTGCTGTGTGCTGCTGATCGCTGCGCGCGCTCGCCCGTCCATCCCCCCTGTGCCTTGCCGCACAGCCGCGCCACGCCACGCTTCCCCTCGTCCGCCACGGCCTCACCCCCCCCCTCACCCGCGCTGCAGCTGCTCGTCGTTCGCCGGCGCCTTCCCGCGCCTCCACCCGCTCCGGCCACCGCGCCGTCGCCCGCGCCCGCGCGCCCCTAGGCGAGCGCCCGTGCGCCCGTGCCCGTGGTGGCCCGGACTTGTCCGGCCCCACGCAGCCGCGCCGCGGACATGTCCGCCCCTGGGCCACTGACCCCAGGGCCCCACCCCGAAACGTTTTTTTTTTTGAAAAAATAAAAATTAAAATAAATAAAAATAATTAATAAAAATAATTAATTAAATAATTAATTAATTAGTGATTAATTAATTTAATTAATCCTGATTAGGTTAATTTAATTAAGTAGTTAGTGTTAATTAAACAGTAATTTAATTAAGTTAATCCTAATTAGCCTAACAGTCTATGACAGGTGGGACCCACCCTGTCAGGACGCCTGCTGACGTCAGCATGATGTCATGCCGACGTCAGCAAGACACTGTTTCGGATAATGTTTGATTTAAATAAATTCCAGAAATTAATAAAAACTTTAGAAAATCATATCTTTTAATCCGTAACTCCGATCGAAAAACTTTGTACAAGAAAATTGCTCAGAACGACGAGACGAATCCGAACACGCGGTCCGTTCATCCGTCACACGTCCCTAACTATCCGAACATGCAACCGTTCCTCTCCGGTCATTTGTCTGACAAATGTCCGGAGACGGGAAAACATTCCCGGATGAATCCCACCTTCGCCAGTATCACCCGGCACTGCGTTAGGTCACCTCCGTCACCGCGTATTGCCATGATATGCTTTGTGCTGCACTTGTTCGCTGTGTATTTATACTGTTTCCTCCCCCTCTTCTCTCTCGTTAGACCCCGACACCGACGTCGTCCCCGAGACCGACGCAGCTCCGGAGCCCGAAGACACCATTGACGACCTTGCCCTTGCCGCCGAGCAACCAGGCAAGCCCCCCCCCCCTTGATCATCCCGATATCGCCCATTCTAATTTCCCATGCTTGCATTAGAATTGCTGCTGCTACTGTTTTACCTATTCTGATGCATAGCCTGTTTATTGTAGCCTGCTGTTGATAATTACCTGCATATCCTAAACTGCTTAGTATAGGCTGGGTAGAGACCTATCAGTGACCCCACTTATCCCGACTGCCGCGCTGGATCGTCAGAAGACCCGATCAACGGGATTGAAGACCAGGACCCGACACCGCACATCACCCCCCTTAGTTGTAACGACACCGCAGCGTTACTATCGAGTGCCGAGGGTGAAACCTCATGTAGCACTTCTGATGTTAACTCTGTAGAGTAGCTATTCGGTCGTGGTCATCGAGGGTGATTCCTCCTTCGCCACTTCCGATAACGACGCTGTCGTACAACACCTCAAGTGTGGACCCAGTGAGGGTGATTCCTCCTAGTTCACCTTGACGGATACATCGAGTGGGAATTCAATGAGGGTGATACCTCGGATTCCCTGATGTTATGGACACACGGATACTTGGACTTTACACTGTTCCTTGGATAGGCGGGTCGGCCCTGAGGGGTACCCGCGTGCGCCTGAGAGGCGAGTGTTGTGAAGACGGGTGCCAGTGTGGTGCCCGAGTGGTGAATACGAGGCGCGGCCGGGCATTCTTAACCCTTGCAGCAAGTCCTCGAGACGGGGCGACGGGGTCACATCTTTCGTGAGTCTCTGCTCGTTACCGCAAGCCCTAGTCCATTAACGATTTGGATATTTGATCCGAGCAGGCCTCTGGCCTGATAGCACTAACCATCACGTGGGCATAGTATGGGCGTTCTGCATCGTATGCATCAGCCGAAAGCTCTGTCAGACGTCTAGTTCAGCCTTGCGGCCGGGACGGACCGGCGCCCTCCGGGTGCCTGGCTTCACCCTGCTCGCAACGACCCGGAGTGCACAGGGCGATGGCCCAAGACCCCTGAGCGCTTAGGATGTAGACCGGCGGGGACCTCTCTGCTGAGCTGTAGGTAGGGTTGCGATGTGTCGTTTGGCCGAGGCCGGGCATGACCCAGGAAAGTGTGTCCGGCCAGAGTTAATCGAGCGTGTTGGGTAAGTTGGTGCACCCCTGCAGGGAAGAACATCTCTATCGATAGCCGGTCCTACGGTAAAGGACACTCGGAGTTGTATCCTGATTGATACATTTTAGAACTGGATACTTGGATACTATGGCTCTGGGATTGCTTCTCGCAGGGAGTCGAGAAGGGATCTCCGGACGAGGTTGATGACTGTATGGCTCTGGGATTGCTTTCTCGCAGGGAGTCGAGAAAGGATCTCTGGGTGAGGATGAGACTTAATGATACTGCTTCATTATATTGAACTGTTCTACTCTCTTCTACTTCTGCAAGACCGCTGAAGATGCTAGTCTTCGATAGGACTAGGCCTTCTCTCTATTCTGGCATTTCTGCAGCCCAGTCCACATATATGGCCTCCCCTTGAAAATGTTGCATATGTAGTGTAGATCCTTGCTTGCTGAGTACTTTTGAGTACTCACGGTTGCTTTGTTTTCCTTTTCTCCCCATATCAGTTTATCGTGACCAAGATGACGGAGCCCCTGAGACAGCTGCCCTGCCGACGATCGCTACTACTACTACCCAGAGGATGGATTCTGCTATGAGTTGACTGACGACCAGGAGTAGGATCGGAGGGTCCCAGGCAGGAGGCCTACGCCTTTCGATCGTAGTGTTTTATTTTGCCCCGCCTTTCTAAAGGCCTTTCTGTTTCTGTTTCATATTTGTACACAGATATCTGATGCTTCCGCTGACGCTTGTTCGCAAGCTTATGTATTCGAGCCCTCGAGGCCCCTGGCTTGTAATATAAAGCTTGTATGACTTTATTTATGTTTTAGAGTTGTGTTGTGATATCTTCCCGTGAGTCCTTAGGCTTGATCGTGTGCATTTGCATGTATGGTTAGTGCACGATCGGGCCGGGGGCGTCACAGAAGCCCTCGAGCCCTTCCTGAGGGAGGCACCGGGTGCGCCTTCCTATGAGGGAGGGAGGCACGCCCCGGCAGCAGGCGCGACACCTGAGGCGTCACCGGCGGGTGCCTTCTTGGCCTCAGGATGGCTCTTGGGGAGGAGTTGCGTCCTCTTTGCGGGGACAGCCTCAGGCGTGACGTTTCCCTCGGCATCGGAGTTCCGGCCGCCACGGCCCGGTAGGCGTGATCGAGGAAGCAGACCGCATCCTTCTCATCACATGCGACAGTGATGACGCCACTGCACCCAGGCATCTTGAGGACATTGTAGCCATGGTGGGTTGCCGCCATGAACTTGGCGAGGGCCGGATACCCCAAGATGGCGTTGTAAGGGAGGCCGATGTGGGCCACGTCGAAGTCAATGAGCTCGGTGTGGTAGTTGTCGCGAGTGTCGAAGGTGACTGAGAGGCGCACCTGCCCCAGGGGAGTGGTGGAGCCGTTAGTCACCCCAGAGAATGGCCTGGTGGACATGAGCTGGACATAAGGCACTTGAAGCGTCTCAAAGGTCTCGAGCACGTTGAGGCCGCCGCCGCCATCGATGAGGGTCTTGGTGACTGAGACGTTGCTGATGGTGGGCGTGCACAGCATGGGGAGCGCGCCGGCGGTGGCTGAACACCTGAGGTGGTCCTTGGAATCGAAGGTGAGGGCGTACTGCGACCACTTGAGGGGACGAACAGCCTCAAGCCTCGGGAGGGCTGCGTTCACCTCACGAGAGAACTGCTTGAAGAGACGGTTTGACGCGGGGGCCTGAGCTCCGCCGAGGATGCAAGCTATGGCGCAAGGCTCCTGGTAGCCCCCAGCCCCCTCGTCTGGCTGGTTGTTGTCGTTCCTCCTGGGGGCGGCGGCAGCGACGGAAGGCCCGTGTTGCCCTGAGGACGGACCTCGTGAGGCTGATCGCGCCAGGCACTGTCACAAGGCTGATCGGGCCAGCCATCCTCGCGAGGCTGGTCACGCCAGCTCTAGCGGGGGTTGCGGTTGTCCCAGTGTTCTCCACCGCGGCCTCCTCCATGTCCGAAGCCACGGTCGTTGCACTCGGGGCGGCGGCCCAAGCACTCGTCACGGAGCGCCCTAAGATCCCGACAGTCGTCGGTGTTGTGGGTGCGCACGTTGTGGAAGAGACAAAATGGGCGGCCATCCTTGGCGGGCTCGTCGCGGTCACGGCCACGCTTCAGTTCGGGCTCCGCCGCCAGCACGGCAGGGCCCTTGCGCTTCACCTCCTTGGCCTTGGCCTTCTTGTATTCGGGATCGACGCCGGAGTTGTTGAGGAGGGGAAGGCGGCCTTCCTCCGCCCTCGCGCACTTGTCGGCCAGGTTGAACAGCTCCAGCGCCGTACACAGGTCATCATTGATGGCGAGCTTCTTGTTCATCCGGACGTCCGTGACGCCTTCGTTGAACGCCGAGATAATGGCCTCGTCCGAGGCCTTCAGGATCTTGAGGCGGACTTGGGTAAAGCGTTGAATGTACTTGCGGAGGGTCTCACCCGGGCGCTGCTTGACGCGCCGCAGATCGCTTATGGTGAGGGTTCGGTCGCGGGTGCCTTGGAAGTTGGCGATGAACCGCTCACGAAGCTCGTCCCAAGGAGATCGACCTCTCGGGCAGATTCATGAGCCAGGAACGCGCACCATCCTTGAGGGCCATGGGGAACCAGTTCGCCATGACCTTGTCGTCGCCATTCGCCGCCTTGATGCTCAGCGCGTAGAGCTGAAGTAACTCCGCAGGGTCGGGGATGCCGTCGTAGCGAGGGGGCAGCTCCGGCTTGAACTTGACCGGCCAGACCACCCGGCACAGCTCACGAGTGAAGGCGCGGGAGCCAGCAGCGCTCACGGGCGCGCATCGAGCAGGAGCGGCGCGGTCATGGCGCCCATGCGCCACAGCTTCTTGGACGGTCCGATCTTGGTGCTGACGTAGCGGCGGGGAGGGGGGGTGCGTGCGCGTCGTGCAGCGGCTGATGCACAATCTGGCGGCTGGCCTCGTCCCGAGCCGGCATCGGTGCTCCACGCGGCGGAATGTGAGGCCGCGCGTCGTGCTAGGGCTCGGTGTTGTCGCCGCGCAGGGGAGGAGGCGGAGGTGCGCCATGCGCCACATCGCCTGCGCGGGATGGCGGAGGACGGAGCGAATGGGAGGGCACCGGGGCCTCGCCCGCGACATTGACAAGCTCGGTGATGCGGCCCAGCTAGGCGTCGTAGCCCTCGTCAGCGGGCGGTAGCGCAGCAGCTCGCGTGCCATGAGAAGCGCAGCCTGCGCATTCGCCGGCCCGCGGCAAGCATGGGCAGACGAAGCTGTGGTCGAGGTGAGAGAAGGCGTGGCGGTGCGGCCGTTGCGCTGCACGGAGGGCGGCGGGGAGGATTCCTGCTGCTCGTGAGCAGCCGGGTCAGTGGCGGCGTTGGCCGCGGCTGGCGGGGAGAGGCGGCGGCCGCCACGGCCCGCCGGCTCCGTCTGGGCTACACGAGCCGCACGGCGCTCGACACGAACATGACGAGCGTCGGCCATGGGGACGGTGAAGCGGGGTCAGAGCGAAGCAAAGGAATTCCGGCACACCCCTACCTGGCGTGCCAAAAGTCGGAATCGGGGCTCCGCAGACTCAAAGAAAGGTTCAAACTCTGGGGTGTGTGCGGAGAACTTCACTAGGCTACGGTCGCTGCTCACTGCCTCACGACGATGCTCCGACGTGCTCGAGCGGGAGGGAAGAAGGAAGAACGCGATGATGTACCCAGGTTCGTGCCACTTTGCGGTGTAAGACCCTACTCCTGCTTTGTGGTGGATTGCCTCGCGAGGAGGATGAGTATGAACTAGTACAAGTGATGAACTGCCTCGGGAGGCTCAGGACTCGACCAACTCTCTTCGGATGCCAAGATTCGATCCCTCTCTACGATGGAGACTGACCTATACTTATACCGGCCCGGTCCTCTTCCCCCAAAGCTCTAGGCATGAAGGGAGTCCACAACGACCAATTTTTAAGGGGGACAGTAGTACATCCTATCCTGACTAAAGGTGGTCTTCGCCTGCAAAGCCTCTGTCCAGGACGCGCAGGTGGGCTCGATGATGACCTCCGTCCTGGTCTTGTTGCACCAAAGAGGCAACCTTTGGGGCGGCCTTGGGAACCCGCGTGCTGGCCTTGTCCCTTTAGCACCAAAGAGGAAAGCCTCACTGTCCGCCCCCGCTGCACCGGTCCTGGGGACGCTCGTCGTTGCTCGCGTCACCCACGTGCATCGCGAGGCGGGGTGGCGAGCCTAGAAGTGTCCGCCCCGCGAGGGGCCTCGGGAGGCAGCCTCGGGAGGCCGCCCCTTATGCAGCCCTCGAGGCGCCTGATGACGCTTGCCGCTGCTTGCCTCGCGAGGCGGGGGGGCTCGCGAGGGCTTTGTTCGTGAAGTATTGACGCTGGGCCGCGCCGGGCCCTTTGACAATGCCACGCGATGGGCCATAGGCAGACGGGACTGGGGGTACCCAGCCCCAGAGCCCCAACAGGTACCTTGTCCGCCACCGTTGGCATGGATGATGCCTCAACGCAATCCCTGGGCTCCCGACCGTGGTCATCAGTTGCAAGGCATAGAACGTTGCCTAGAGGCAACGCTGTAGGAAGCAATGCGAGTGTGAAGCGATGGGGAGGGTAGCTGCAGAGCGGGCTGGTGTGGAGATGACCGCTGAGGAGATGGGCTTGGGCGCGTTCGGTATGGCGACCGCGACTGATCCGTCCGTGGTGGCCGCGGCAAGGAAGAACTCGTCGACAGAACCCGACTCAGTTCCGTCCTCCAGTGTCCGGGCATTCTAGAAAGCTTTCCGGAAGATGCCACCACCGAGGAGACAGTACGAGTCATCGCAACTCCAAGTGGAAAACGCCGGGCATGCCCACATGTTGTTCAACAATATGCCGGAAGACCCGATACATTTTTTGCCCCATATGCTATGTGCATTAGTTGATTCATTTGTTGCACATACCATTCGATCAATCTAGGGATCAGTCTAGGAAGAAGCAAGAGAAATACTCCCTCTGTTCCAGAATATAAGGTGTATCGATTTTCACGCATTATGTAAAATGGGAGCTAAAAAAGAAGGCGGCATTGCAACGAATTGAGCTCGAGAGAGGGAGGTTGAGGCTTGTGAGACAAATGGAGGAGTTGGGGATCATGTTGCGGGACACTAGCCTCTTGGATGATAAAGGCAAGAAGTGGTTGATCGGCATGAAGAAGATGATCAATGTGATGCCCCCGGCTCAATCGTGCACTAATCATACACGCAAATGCACATGATCAAGCCTAAGGACTCACGAGAAGATATCACAACACAACTCTAAAACATAAATTAAGTCATACAAGCTTTATATTACAAGCCAGGGGCCTCGAGGGCTCGAATACATAAGCTTGCGTACAAGCGTCAGCGGAAGCATCAGATATCTGAGTACAGATATAAAAGAAAACACAGATAAGCCCTTAGAAGGCAGGGCAAAAGAAAACACTACGATCGAAAGGCGCAGGCCTCCTGCCTGGGACCCTCCGATCCTACTCCTGGTCGTCAGCCAACTCGTAGTAGTAACCACCCTCGGGGTAGTAGTAGCGATCGTCGGCGGGGGGCAGCTGTCTCAGGGGCTCCGTTATCTGGTCGCAACAAACTGATATGGGGAGAAAAGGAAAACAAAGCAACCGTGAGTACTCAGAGGTGCTCAGCAAGCAAGGATCTACACTACATATGCAACATTTTCAAAGAGAGGTTGTATATGTGGACTGGGCTGCAGAAATGCCAGAATAGAGAGGAAAAGCCTAGTCCTATCGAAGACTAGCATCTTCAGCGGTCTTGCAGCAATAGAAGAGAGTAGATCAGTACAATATAAGGTAGCAGTAATGATATCAACCTCACCCAGAGATCCTTTCTCGACTCCCTGCGAGAAAGCAATCCCAGAGCCATACAGTCATCAACCTCGTCCTGAGATCCCTTCTCGACTCCCTGCGAGAAGCAATCCTAGAACCATAGTATCCAAGTATCCAGTTCTAATTGTATCAATCAGGATACAACTCCGAGTGTCCTTTACCGTAGGACCGGCTATCAATAGAAGTTTTCTTCCCTGCAGGGGTGCACCAACTTACCCACCACGCTCGCTTACCTCCGGCCGGACACACTTTTCCGGGTCATGCCCGGCCTCGGCCAAACGACACACTGCAACCCTACCTGCAGCTCAGCAGAGAGGTCCCCACCGGTCTACATCCTAAGCGCAAGGGGGTCTTGGCCATCGCCCCTCGCCCTCCGGGTCGTTGCGCACACGGTGAAGCCAGGCACCAACACTACAGGAAGGCGCCGGTCCGTCCGTGCCGCCATGCTGAACTAGATGTCTGACAGAGCTTTCGGCTGATGCATACGATGCAGAACGCCCATACTATGCCCACGTGGTGGTTAGTGCTATCGGGCCAGAGGCCCACTCAGATCAAATATCCAAACCGTTAGTACCTTGGTAGTGCGGTAACGAGCAGAGACTCACGAGCGATGTGACCCCGTCGCCCCGTCTCGAGGACTTGCGGCAAGGGCCAAGAATGCCCGGCCACGCCTCGTATTCTCACTCGGGCACCACACAGGCACCCGTCTTCACAACACTCGCCTCTCAGGCGCACGCGGGTACCCCTCAGGGTCGACCCGCCTTTCCAAGTAACAACAGTACAGTCCAAGTATCCGTGTGTCCATAACATCAAGGGGATTCGGGGTATCACCCTCGTTGGATTCCTACTCGATGTATCCGTCAAGGTGAACTCGGAGGAATCACCCTCGCTGGGTTCACACTTGCGGTGTTGTACGACGGCGTCGTTATCGGAAGCGGTGAAGGAGGAATCACCCTCGATGACCACGACCGAATAGCTACTCTACAGAGTTAACATCAGAAGTGCTACAAGAGGTTTCACCCTCGGCACTTGATAGTAACGATGCAGTGTCGTTACAACTAAGGGGGGTGATGTGCGGTGCCGGGACCTGGTCTTCAATCCCGTTGATCGGGTCTTCTGATAATCCAGCGGGGCAGTCGGGATAAGTGGGGTCACTGATAGGTCTCTACCCAGCCTATACTAAGCAGTTTAGGATAAGCAGATAAGGTTTCAATAGCAGGTTACAATAACAGGCTATGCATCAGAATAGGTAAAGTAGTAGCAGCAACAATTCTAATGCAAGCATGAGAAATTAGAATGGGCGATATCGGGATGATCAAAGGGGGGGCTTGCCTTGTTGCTCGGTGGCAAGGGCAAAGTCGTCAACGGTGGCGTCGGTCTTCAGGACATCGTCAGCGGTCTCGGGGTCTAGCGAATAGGAAGAGGGGGAAGAAACAGTAAATACTAGCAAACAGATGCATGACAATACGATACACGGTGCTGGGGGTGACCTATCGTAGTGCTACACGACATAGGTGAAGGGGGAATAACATCCGGGAAAGTTTTCCCGAAGTTGCATTTTCGGACAGGCGATCCGGAGGGGGAATGTCCCATGTTCAGGTAGTTAGAGACGTGTGACGGACGAACAGACCGCGCATTCGGATTCGTCTCGTCGTTCTGAGCAACTTTCATGTAGAAAATATTTTCATTCGAGTTACGGATTAAAAGATATGATTTTCTAAAGTTTTTATTAATTTTCTGGAATTTAATTATTTATTAAATTCAACATTATCCGAAACAGTGTATGCTGACATCATCATGACGTCAGCATGATGTCAGCAGTCAACCTGACACGTGGGTCCCACCTGTCATACTCTGTTCGGTTAATTAGGGTTTAGCTAATTAATTACTGTTTAATTAGTCTAACTACTTAATTAGATTAAGCTAATTAGAGTTAATTAACTTAATTAATTTACTAATTAATTAACTAATTACTAATTTTATTAATTCATTCATTTTTTTAACAGGGGCTGGGGCGTGGGGCCCCGTTGTCAGTGGCCCAAAGGGGCCAATCGGGCACGGGCGCTGGGCGCTGCCCGAGCGGGCGCACGCCCAGGGGCGCGCGGGCGTGGCCGCTGGTGGCCCCGAGCGGCGCAGCGGGGCTGTGGGTCGGAGGCGGGCGCGAGCGGGACCGGTCGGGGGGTGATGACGAGGCGCGCGGCAGCGCGCGTGAGCTGCAGCGGTGGCGGTGGTGGCGGGGTCACGCGGGCGAGCGCGTGCGTGCGCGGCAGAGGCTGGCCGCGGCGCTGTGCGGCGCGCGGCCCGGCGCAGGGTGACCGCGGCTCGCGGAGTCAGGGGCGCGAGCGGCGTGCGCGATGGGCGGCGGTGACCGAGCGCGATGCGCGGGGCGAGAGCAGAGGCGGGGTCGGTGCGCGCGGTGCGATGGCAGAGAGGAGAAGGTGAGCGGCTCACGTTCGTCGTGAGGAGGGGGTTCGGCGAGCCGCGAGGAAGCCGTTCGGGGAGGAGGGTCGGGGACGACGACGGGCAACGACGGGGACGAGGCGGAGAGGCTCCGGCGAGGTGGTGGTGGCGACGGGCGACGGGGCGCGGCGTCAGGCGAGGGGCTCCGGGGCGCAGCGGGGACGGGCGCCGGCGTCGACGCACGGCGTCGGGGCTCGGCCCGATCCAGTTCTGGATCGGGGGGGCGAATGGGGAGCGAGAGGGAGACAGGGGGAGGAGTGGGATTAGGGTTTCTGTCGGTGGGGGGGGGGGGGGTTGTGTAGTGGTGGGGTGGGCCGGCTGGTTGTTGGCCAGATGGGCCAGGAGGGGGAGGGGGTTTTTTGTTTTTCTTCCCTTTTGTTTTCTTCTTTTCTTTTTCTC
This sequence comes from Thinopyrum elongatum, assembly GCA_011799875.1. Lineage (NCBI taxonomy): Eukaryota > Viridiplantae > Streptophyta > Magnoliopsida > Poales > Poaceae > Thinopyrum > Thinopyrum elongatum. Next base: position 418,249,509 of record CM022303.1, on the reverse strand, counting down.
TTTTCTCTGTTTTGCAAATAGTTAGGCACCCAAATGAATTTTATAAAATATATAAACTGGTCCATAAATTACAGTGCAACATTAGTCACTGCTAGAAATTGGTTTGGTGTCCATATCTTTATATTTGGATTTTATTTAAGTTGAAAAGTATTAAATAGTGTTGTTTTGCTGCTGTTCCTTGATGTTTGAGTCCTTTTCCAAGTCCAATAAATGTTGCAATCATTTTTATAAATGCTTTGGGAATATTTGCAACATGATGCACATTTTAGTTTTCAGGGTTGGACAACTTTTATTTTCCACTTTAGTTTTAATTTGAATTTTGAGTTAGGAGCTGAATGCAAATGATGATTAGGCACTGATAATCATGATGACATGGCATAATCAAAAGGGGATTACTGTAGTTATCCGCTGGGGGTGTTACAAGTCTCCTCCACTAACAAGAATTCTCGTCCCGAGAATTAAGAGGTAGAAGGAAAAAGTTCGGGGTATTCCGCACGAAGATTATCCTCGCGTTCCCAAGTGGCTTCATCTTCAGTATGATTTGACCACTGCACTTTGAGGAACTTGGTAACCTTCTGATGGGTTCGACGTTCAGCTTCATCGAGAATGCGGATCGGATGCTCCTTATAAGATAGATCATCTTGCAATTCGAGCATCTCGTGATCCACTACGCGGTGCGGAGATTCCTTGAAGCATTTACGAAGTTGCGACACATGGAAGACGTCGTGGATATGAGAGAACTGCGGCGGCAACTCCAATTTATACGCCACTTGACCACGTCTAGCAATTATGCAGAAAGGACCAATGTAGCGTGGAGCTAGCTTGCCCTTGATTCCAAAACGGTGAGTGCCCTTCATAGGAGTGACACGCAGATAAGCTTGATCACCAGGTTGATAAGTCAAACCCCATCGTTTGCGATCATAGTTGCTCTTCTGGCGGTCCTGAGCCGCCTTGAGATTTTCCCGGACAATACAGACTTGTTCTTCGGCGTGTTGAATAATATCCGGACCCACGAACGGTCGTTCCCCAGTTTCTGACCAATTCAGAGGGGTTCGACACTTACGTCCATATAGAACTTCGAAGGGGGCCATTTTCAAGCTGGCTTGATAGCTGTTGTTATAAGAGAACTCGGCATACGGGAGAGATTCTTCCCACTTCTTGCCGAAAGAAATAACACAAGCCCGAAGCATGTCTTCAAGCACTTGGTTGACTCGCTCGACTTGTCCTTGGGATTGGGGGTGATAAGCTGAACTCCAGGTAATATGAGTTCCCATAGCTCCTTGAAAACTTTCCCAGAACTTGGAGGTGAAAAAGTCGCCACGGTCCGAACTGATCTCCTTCGGAATACCGTGGAGTGATACAATTCTGGAGATATACAACTCTGCTAACTGGCTAGCAGTGATAGTTTCCTTGACGGGCAGAAAGTGTGCAACTTTAGAGAGTTGGTCGACGACGACAAGAATAGCATCGTGACCCTTCTGTGACCTGGGAAGTCCTATAATGAAATCCATCTGAACCTTATCCCATTTCCATAGTGGAATGGGAAGTGGTTGCAGAATTCCAGCAGGCTTTTGATGTTCTGCTTTAACGCGACGACACACATCACATTCGGCAACATAACGAGCAATGTCCTGCTTCATTCTAGACCACCAGTACCTTTGACGGAGATCACGATACATCTTGGTGCTACCCGGATGAATAGACAGCGGGGTATCATGTGCCTCCTTCATGACTTTGTCAGTCATAAGCTCGAAGCGAGGTACGACAATGCGGTTTCTGAAATACAAGGTTCCATCTTCAGACAGCGAGAAATCCCTGTACTTTACAAGGTGAAGGTCTTTCTTCATCAGATCAATTTCAGCATCTTTAGCTTGTGCATTCTTAATAGCTTTCTCAAGATCTGGTTGTATCACAAGGTTATTAAGAGAACCCTGTGGAACAATACGCAGATTCAGCTTGCACAATTCTTCATAAAGACGAGGTTGAGCTCGCCTAACCATGAGGTTGTCGCAGTAGGACTTGCGGCTTAAGGCATCAGCCATCACGTTAGCCTTGCCAGGGGTATAAGAAATACCCAAATCATAGTCCGCAATGGCCTCCATCCATCTTTGCTGACGGAGCTTTAGAGATGGCTGAGTGAACAAGTACTTCAGACTTTTATGATCCGTGTAGATCTCGCAACGATTACCGAGGAGGTAATGTCGCCACAACTACAGTGCATAGATGACAGCAGCTAGTTCTAGATCATGTACCGGATAATTCTCTTCATGCGGGCGCAACTGACGAGAGCCATAAGCAATCACTTTACACTCTTGCATTAGGACACAGCCTAATCCTTCACGGGATGCGTCACAATAAATCACAAAGTCTTTGCGGGTATCTGGAGGAGATAGTACTGGGGCAGGTGTCAGCTTGTCTTTGAGTGTCTGGAAACTTTCCTGACATTTTTCTGTCCATTCAAATTTAACGCCCTTGTGAAGCAGATCAGTCAGGGGCTTAGCAATCTTGGAAAAGTTCTCGACAAATCGACGGCAATAGCTTGCAAGGCCAAGAAAACTTCTCACTTGCTTGACGTTCTTCGGAGGAGTCCAGTCCAGAATAGCCTGAACTCGTTCTGGGTTAACGGCAATGCCATCTTTGGAAATCACATGGCCGAGGTATGTCACTTCAGAAAGCCAGAATTCACATTTGGAATACTTGGCATACAACTGGTGTTCTCGGAGCCTTTCCAGTACAAGACGGAGGTGTTCAGCATGTTCTTCCTTAATCTTCGAATATACCAGAATATCATCCAGATATACCACGACAAATTTGTTGAGGTAATCCATGAAGATGTAATTCATCAGACGGGAGAATGTGGCTGGAGCATTTGTTAAGCCAAATGACATTACAGTGTACTCATAAGAGCCATAGCGAGTAACAAATGCAGTCTTCGGAATATCCTCTTCATGAACACGGATCTGATGATATCCCAACCTCAAATCGAGTTTAGAAAACACCGATGATCCAGCAAGTTGATCATACAAATCATTGATCCGAGGAAGCGGATATTTATTCTGAATTGTGGCTTGGTTAATGGGCCGATAATCCTGAACCAATCGGTTAGTTCCATCCTTCTTCTTAACGAAGAGTGAAGGTGCTCCCCAAGCAGAGGAACTGAGACGGATGAAACCTTTCTTAAGTGACGTGTCAATTTCTTCCTTAAGCTCGAGAAGATGATGCGGAGGCATCTTATAAGGACGCTTCGCAATAGGAGTTGTGCCTGGCTTCAGGTCGATGACAAATTCGACAGCTCTAGCAGGAGGTATTCCTGGAAGTTCTTCTGGAAAGACATCTTGAAATTCACGAACAACTGGAACGTTCTCGATGCCTTCAAGAGGTGAAGCATTCAATGCATTCAGAACATATATTTGAGTCTCAGCATCCTGAGCTATTTGGTGAGTATTTGACTGTCTGGCCAGAAGGGTGTGTGAGGCGGACTGTTTCAGTGGCACAGTCAATCAAAGCTTTATGAGACTTCAACCAGTCCATTCCCAGAATAATGTCTATGTTGGAGTCCTTGAGAGCAATGAGAGCAACGGGGAACATCAATCCTCCAATCACAATGTGGTTACCGTGGCTTACCATGGTAGTTTGCCAATTAGCCCCAGGTGACTGGATTACTAATGGGGTGGACATCTCCTCGAAAGGTATATCATGGCTTCGCACAAAACTTTCGGACATGAAGGAGTGCGATGCTCCAGAATCAAAGAGGACTGAAGCTGGGATTGAATTCACTAGAAGGGTGCCCATCACAATTTTGGGGTCCTGTCGAGCTTCTTCCATGTTGACTTGGTTGACATGAACAAGTTGATTAGCAGGTAGTCTGGCATTACGATTCCTGGAATGATGGGTCCGATGGCCCCTCCTACGAACAACAGGATGACGTGATGCATTCTGAGGCTAACCCTGATGACAGTTGAAAGCACGGTGCCCTGGCTGTCCACACTAGTAGCACAGACCATCATTATGGGGAGAAACTCCAACATTGGGCTGTCCTCTTGAAATGTTCAGTTGCCTTGGTGGTGGAGGCAGACGAGGTGCAGCATATGACGGCCTTGGTGTTGGAGCAGGTCGATGATGAATATTGTGTGGGATCCAGACTCGACATTTCTGAGTAGGTCGACCGGAAGACGAGCCGACATCTCGAGTACGCTTGAGCGACTCCTGGTACTCAGTCAGAGCTGTTTCAACTTGGAAAGATTTGCTGACAAACGTTGCGAAGTCGTTGCAATCATGGGCAGCAAGTGCAAGGTTTATATCGGTACGCAGTCCTTCACGGAATTTCTCCTGCTTGCGTGCGTCAGTGCAGACGTCATCTTCTGCATAGCGGGACAGTTCAAGGAATTTCCTCTGATATTCATCCACAGTCATTGTGCCCTGTGAGAGTTTGCGGAACTCCTGCTTCTTCTGGTCCATCAGACCTTGAGGAATGTACCGTGCACGAAAAGCTGACTGAAATTCCTGCCAAGTGGTTACAGTTTCAGCAGGCAACATACCCTTGTGGCTTTCCCACCATTGAGCAGCTGATCCCCTCAGGTGATACGTCGCATAGGTGACGTAACTGTCAGGGATAACATTGGCCGACTTCATATGGAAGGCAATGTCACGGAGCCAATCGCCAGCATCCATTGGATCAGTCGAGCTGCGAAAAGTGGACGGATTGAGGCGCATGAATTCTGACAGTGTTATTGGTGTAGGCTGCTGATGAGCATTCTGGTTTGGGAACTGAGCCAATATCCCGGTCATAACCTGACGGTTCAGTTCAAATTGCTGCATCATTGCGGCAATATAAGGTGGAGGTGGAGGATCGTCCGCCATCCTACCAAATCAACAGGGGCAGTTTAGCAAGAAGAACTGCAGGTGTATGGAATGATTCATGAAGTAACACGCACAACAGAAGGAGGTGTAGTAGACACTTCATCATATTTGCACCAGACATTCGAATCCACACATAGCCTCGATTACAATCCGGCAATACGACAGCTGAAAGGGGAAGGCTAGACAACTAGGCGGCTCGCAGGCACGCGGCAAGGAAGTACACAACGAGACATAGCAAAGGCTACATCAACGTCGGAGAAAACTATTGGGGCGAGGAATCTGCAAGTGAAACACAGGGTGCCCTCGATAAAAGGATCCTGCAAGCAGAACCTGGCCCACAATCTTGAAGAAAGGGGGGAAATTTCAGAACACTGGGTGGATGTGATCACGAGAACCTAATGTTGGAGTTAGTAAAATTTTTAACCCGAACAGAAGAGAGATCAGAGTCCCAGAGTAAAGGTCGAGGAGTAAAAGATCCTAATACCACCGAATTGGCGACGTGGGCCCGTAAGCCACACAACCAAGTTAGTAAAACAGTTTTCGGTTACTAGACTCAACTTCGGCCAAGGAGTTGAAAAGGGGGTTCCTACAGTCAGTTGGCTCTGATACCAACTTGTGACGCCCCCGGCTCAATCGTGCACTAATCATACACGCAAATGCACACGATCAAGCCTAAGGACTCATGAGAAGATATCACAACACAACTCTAAAACATAAATTAAGTCATACAAGCTTTATATTACAACCCAGGGGCCTCGAGGGCTCGAATACATAAGCTTGCGTACAAGCGTCAGCGGAAGCATCAGATATCTGAGTACAGATATAAAAGAAAACACAGATAAGCCCTTAGAAGGCAGGGCAAAAGAAAACACTACGATCGAAAGGCGCAGGCCTCCTGCCTGGGACCCTCCGATCCTACTCCTGGTCGTCAGCCAACTCGTAGTAGTAACCACCCTCGGGGTAGTAGTAGCGATCGTCGGCGGGGGGCAGCTGTCTCAGGGGCTCCGTTATCTGGTCGCAACAAACTGATATAGGGAGAAAAGGAAAATAAAGCAACCGTGAGCACTAAGAAGTACTCAGCAAGCAAGGATCTACACTACATATGCAACATTTTCAAAGAGAGGCTGTATATGTGGACTGGGCTGCAGAAATGCCAGAATAGAGAGGAAAAGCCTAGTCCTATCGAAGACTAGCATCTTCAGCGGTCTTGCAGCAATAGAAGAGAGTAGATCAGTACAATATAAGGTAGCAGTAATGATATCAACCTCACCCAGAGATCCTTTCCCGACTCCCTGCGAGAAAGCAATCCCAGAGCCATACAGTCATCAACCTCGTCCTGAGATCCCTTCTCGACTCCCTGCGAGAAGCAATCCCAGAGCCATAGTATCCAAGTATCCAGTTCTAATTGTATCAATCAGGATACAACTCCGAGTGTCCTTTACCATAGGACCGGCTATCAATAGAAGTTTTCTTCCCTGCAGGGGTGCACCAACTTACCCACCACCCTCGCTTAACTCCGGCCGGACACACTTTTCCGGGTCATGCCCGGCCTCGGCCAAAAGACACATCGCAACCCTACCTACAGCTCAGCAGAGAGGTCCCCGCCGGTCTACATCCTAAGCGCAAGGGGGTCTTGGCCATCGCCCCTCGCCCTCCGGGTCGTTGCGCACACGGTGAAGCCAGGCACCAACACTACAGGAAGGCACCGGTCCGTCCGTGCCGCCATGCTGAACTAGACGTCTGACAGAGCTTTCGGCTGATGCATACGATGCAGAACGCCCATACTATGCCCACGTGGTGGTTAGTGCTATCGGGCCAGAGGCCCACTCAGATCAAATATCCAAACCGTTAGTACCTTGATAGTGCGGTAACGAGCAGAGACTCACGAGCGATGTGACCCCGTCGCCCCGTCTCGAGGACTTGCGGCAAGGGCCAAGAATGCCCGGCCACGCCTCGTATTCTCACTCGAGCACCACGCAGGCACCCGTCTTCACAACACTCGCCTCTCAGGCGCACGCGGGTACCCCTCAGGGTCGACCCGCCTTTCCAAGTAACAACAGTACAGTCCAAGTATCCGTGTGTTCATAACATCAAGGGGATCCGAGGTATCACCCTCGTTGGATTCCTACTCGATGTATCCGTCAAGGTGAACTCGGAGGAATCACCCTCGATGGGTTCACACTTGCGGTGTTGTACGACGGCGTCGTTATCGGAAGCGGTGAAGGAGGAATCACCCTCGATGACCACGACCGAATAGCTACTCTACGGAGTTAACATCAGAAGTGCTACAAGAGGTTTCACCCTCGGCACTCGATAGTAATGCTGCAGTGTCGTTACAACTAAGGGGGGTGATGTGCGGTGCCGGGACCTGGTCTTCAATCCCGTTGATCGGGTCTTCTGATAATCCAGCGAGGTAGTCGGGATAAGTGGGGTCACTGATAGGTCTCTACCCATCCTATACTAAGCAGTTTAGGATAAGCAGATAAGGTTTCAATAGCAGGTTACAATAACAGGCTATGCATCAGAATAGGTAAAGCAGTAGCAGCAGCAATTCTAATGCAAGCATGAGAAATTAGAATGGGCGATATCGGGATGATCAAAGGGGGGGCTTGCCTGGTTGCTCGGCGGCAAGGGCAAAGTCGTCAACGGTGGCGTCGGTCTTCAGGACATCGTCAGCGGTCTCGGGGTCTAGCGAATAGGAAGAGGGGGAAGAAACAGTAAATACTAGCAAACAGATGCATGACAATACGATACACGGTGCTAGGGGTGACCTATCGTAGTGCTACACGACATAGGTGAAGGGGGAATAACATCCGGGAAAGTTTTCCCGAAGTTGCATTTTCGGACAGGCGATCCGGAGGGGGAATGTCCCATGTTCAGGTAGTTAGAGACGTGTGATGGACGAACGGACCGCGCATTCGAATTCGTCTCGTCGTTCTGCGCAACTTTCATGTAGAAAGTATTTTCATCCAAGTTATGGATTAAAAGATATGATTTTCTAAAGTTTTTATTATTTTTCTGAAATTTAATTATTTATTAAATTCAACATTATCCGAAATAGTGTATGCTGACATCATCATGACGTCAGCATGACGTCAGCAGTCAACCTGACACGTGGGTCCCACCTGTCATACTCTGTTCGGTTAATTAGGGTTTAGCTAATTAATTACTGTTTAATTAGTCTAACTACTTAATTAGATTAAGCTAATTAGAGTTAATTAACTTAATTAATTTACTAATTAATTAACTAATTACTAATTTTATTAATTCATTCATTTTTTTTAACAGGGGCTGGGGCGTGGGGCCCCGTTTTCAGTGGCCCAAAGGGGCCAAACAGGCACGGGCGCTGGGCGCTGCCCGAGCGGGCGCACGCTCAGGGGCGCGCGGGCGTGGCCGCTGGCGGCCCCGAGCGGCGCAGCGGGGCTATGGGTCGGAGGCGGGCGCGAGCGGGGCCGGTCGGGGGCGATGACGAGGCGCGCAGCGGCACGCGCGAGCTGCAGCGGTGGCGGTGGCGGCGGGGTCGCGCGGGCGTGCGCGGCAGAGGCTGGCCGCGGCGCTGTGCGGGGCACGGCCCGGCGCAGGGTGACCGCGGCGCGCGGAGTCATGGGCGCGAGCGGCGTGCGCGGTGGGCGGCGGTGACCGAGCGCGATGCGCGGGGCGAGAGCAGAGGCGGGGTCGGTGCGCGCGGTGCGAGGGCAGAGAGGAGAAGGGGAGCGGCTCACGTTTGTCGTGAGGAGGGGGTTCGGCGAGGCGCGAGGAAGCCGTTCGGGGAGGAGGGATGGGGACGACGACGGGCAACGACGGGGACGAGGCGGAGAGGCGCCGGCGAGGTGGTGGTGGCGACGGGGCGCGGCGTCAGGCGAGCGGCGAGGGGCTCCGGGGCGCAGCGGGGACGGGCGCGGCCGTCGCGCACCGGTCGTCGGGGCTCGGCCCGATCCGTTCTGGATCGGGGGGAGGGGGCGAATGGGGACGAGAGGGAGACAGGGGGAGGAGTGGGATTAGGGTTTCTGTCGGTGGGGGGGGGGGGGGGTTGTGTAGTTGTGGGGTGGGCCGCTGGTTGTTGGCCAGTGGGCCAAGCGGCCCAGGAGGAGGGGGGTTTTTTTGTTTTTTCCTTCTCTTGTTCTTTGTCCTTTGTTTTCTTCTTTTGTTTTTTTTTCTCTTTTCTCTGTTTTGCAAATAGTTAGGCACCCAAATGAATTTTATAAAATATATAAACTGGTCCATAAATTACAGTGCAACATTAGTCACTGCTAGAAATTGGTTTGGTGTCCATATCTTTATATTTGGATTTTATTTAAGTTGAAAAGTATTAAATAGTGTTGTTTTGCTGCTGTTCCTTGATGTTTGAGTCCTTTTCCAACTCCAATAAATGTTGCAATTATTTTTATAAATGCTTTGGGAATATTTGCAACATGATGCACATTTTAGTTTTCAGGGTTGGACAACTTTTATTTTCCACTTTAGTTTTAATTTGAATTTTGAGTTAGGAGCTGAATGCAAATGATGATTAGGCACTGATAATCATGATGACATGGCATAATCAAAAGGGGATTACTGTAGTTATCCACTAGGGGTGTTACAATCAATGAGCGCAATAATGGGGGCGTTTGATTCATTCATGTATCCCATATCTATGTATGACTTGGTATAACTTTATTCTGGCAAGTAATGAATTGTTTTGTCGTTTAATTTGTATCCTCGAATTGTTGAATTGATGATGAATTTGTGCTATGTGATGGACGTGCATGCGTTTGCTTGAGGGTTTGGCATATAGGGAGTGTGGTTGTCCGCGACGACAAATAAGGAGTCGTTTGCATGAGGGTTTGGCATATAGGGAGTGTGGTTGTCCGAGAGGACAAATAAGGAGTCGCTTGGCACTGTCCGTAAGCGTGTCTAGTCACACCGGTGAAGTATAGGGGGGCGGATTTGGCTAGTGTGGTTGTAGATGCTTTTAATGGATGAAATACATTCCACATGACATATCTTTGTTATTTCCCAGTCGATTGAGAAATAGATATAGCTCAATCAATGCTATAGCCGGCGAACTATATATGTGGAGATTCATTATTATTTTCTTTAGTTTTTGGTTGTTGTTCGGAAATTCGCTTTGGCACATGTGAGCATATACTCCTGCCATCGAAAAATATATTTTAAAATGTGAAAAAATTTCGAACACAAATTTGAGGCGTACATCTCAACATTGTATGTGGGCACTCCAAGTTTCATGAAAAACCGACATTTTTTATACACCTTGTGTAAAAAAGACAAAAAAAAATGTCTCATGAAAAGCCTTTTTTAACACTAAATTTTGTCTTTTTACATGAGACATAAAAGTTGTCGGTTTTCCCCGAAACGAGTTTGTGTGCATGTAGAATGTCGAGATGTACACGAAAATCATTTTGTCGGAATTTTGTGACATTCAAAATATGTTTAAAACACATTTTTAAAACCAGGAGCATATGCTCCCGTGTGCCAAAACGCCACTCTCGTTGTTGTTTTTCTATTGTATTCCGCTGGAGACGATTGAGAACTAGTTATTTCTCAATTGATTGAGCTCTAGACACTCCCAACTAAAATCCTGTAAAAATGCAATTGGGAATCCTATAACCAAAAAATAACTCTAAATTTGCAATGCTTAGGTGTTGGACCAGATCATCTCTTTTCGATTGCTCGACCACTGCACAATAGTTGTTTCATACTTTCATCATATGAAAATGTTGCATCCGATTGAAACAGGGCCACAGTGAGTAGTACAATATTTTTCAAGAAACTCATGGCAATACTGCAGTACCATTTTCGTTAGAAATAAAACCAGGTACAAAAAGAGTTGCAAACTTTAGTATTTTTCAACTAACCTTGGCACGACAAAAACACGCTGGTAGAAGAATCGCATGAAAACTTTTATGTTGAGCTAGCACGGCACATCAACTCTTTCTTTTTACCGAAGTCAGCAGGAGCTTTGCCATTGCATTTCATAAGGGGGGAAAACTGTACATTAGCTGCAAGCAGCTTACAGACGCTCTGGGAGCTGGGAGGGAGGGAGCGGAGCAAAGAAAGAGAATTCCTTATTTGGCCCAAAAAAGTTTTTCTTCGCTATGTGACCCCAAATGTAAAATTTGTTCCCTATGTGACACTTCTGTCTAGTTTGGCCACAAACAGTGTTAATTGCAACATGAAAAGACCATTCTACCCCTGGTGCCATACAAGGTTGAAAAAACGATCTTTCATTTGTTCCACTAAAACCGATTTATTAGAGGCGAAAGAAAGAGAATAGAGAGCAGCTCGAGGCCTTACCGGTAGCGCTCGCCAGCGGACGACGATGCTGGAGGACTCGTGAGGAAGGAGCAGTGAAGCATCAAGTGGTCCAGCGAATAATTGTCAAGTCTGCTTAGAGAAGGAGCAGTGAAGCATCAAGTGGACTGCGGATTCCGGTGCTGGCTAGCCTATCCATAGTCCAGTTTATGTTTTGGAGCAGAAGCCAAATGAAAAACTTTGATCTTTTCCTCCACGCCCAGCTCAGTTCCGATTGCTTAATTCAGCCAATGAACTGAGCGTCGTAAGCGGCCTTGTCAGAGTAAACTCCATTGCTTGTCAGCTTCCAGGAGAAGGCATCCTCAGAGTCTTGCATTTTGAAGCTACTCCCATAGCCCCAGGAACCGATGGATCTCGTCTTCCGTATTCATGCGAAGCAGCCCATCATCCATCTCCCATCTGCAGCTCCTCGTTGACCGAAATGTTCCTTTTCTGCGAAAGCTTCCAAATGAGCAGTTGGAAGAGCACCTAGAGTGCCTGTTGCATCCTGCTACACCCTCTGTTCAGCTTCGCCACTCCTTGGCACACTCACTCCACTTTGTTCCATACGACTTTAGCTTGATTATGTACAAAAGTGTACGGAAATGTACAATGTGATGGCAAGGCAAAATATCTGGACATTGTGTATACCACCTGGTCAAGAAATAGCTATTAATTTTTTTATTATTGTTTGAACATCATCGTTCAATTAATATGTGCCCATGATAATAAGATGAGGTTTCTAAGGATTAACTCCGCCAAATTTGACTTCTGTAGGTAGAACATATAGCAGTACTATTGTTGCATGGGTACGTACAAGACATCTATCAACATCTGATTCTATTTCATTGTGTAATTTGGCTGAAAACTAATGACACCAGGCTTTCACCGAGCAGATCGGAATAGCGGTGGCATAAAAGCTAATGCGATGAGAAAAACATGTCCAGGATATTTGCATAGCCCGCCCCAAGCCTGTCACATGCAGCAAGATTGTTATGCAAATTCAAAATGGAATTTAGTTCATTGTTTCAGGCCTGAAGCGAACCTGCAGTATGTATAATGCTTATCCTCCCAATGCTTCTTATCTGAACCAGCAATCGTTGGGCCTTACTAACAATTAACAACTCAACAGATGTAGGTATTCAGTCTCCCACCCCATAAACCCTTATACCCAATGTACAAAACGAACTAAGGTAAAGAAGAGAAAAGTACGAGAGATACATGGAGGAACAGATATCACCTCACAAACAGACCACCTCAAGACAAACTCTAAACACAGTTTGTGAGGTGGAGTGATCTGAGAGAAGTGCATGAAGAAGTAGAGGGGAAAGACCGCGGGGAGCGTGAAATAGAGGTGGAATACCTTTGGATTGACTTCGTCTCTGGAGTCTGAACATGCCTTGGGGGTGTCTGATCTGGTGGCGGTGGGCCTCGTGGTGGCCGCAGATGGAAGTGGTGTGCTTTGAGGTCGTCGGATCCGCTGGTGGCTCGTGCCTTGGCTTCAGTTGTTCCTGATGGTAGAAGGATGATTCGGCGAGGTTGGCGGCGCACATCGTGGTGACAAAGCTTGGCATCGTGGCGATGCACTCTTGCAGCCTGAGCCCGTGACGGTGCTATAACTGGACCCGGCATGGAAATCTTCACAAACCCTCGTATTCTTAAGAATCCTCAAGGTTAACCTGAATCTGAGGGCCAGGCTTGGATGGGCTCAAGCCTGCCCAAATAAATAAGAAGTTGTGCGACAGCTACAAAGTAGAAATTTAATTAAAAAAAAGAATAAGGATATACAAACAAGAAAATCGGAAAATTTCATTTTACTACTAGTCAACAGCACATCCCAAACGCAGCAAGGGCTGCAGCCCTCCCCTCCTATCCCGTCCAGCACGTAACGAGGTAGCAAGCCACCAGCTTCTTTGGTAATCACTTAGGTTCAGGTGGACTGTCTTCCGGTGATTAAAAACATACAGCCCCCCAGCTTTGTTCAGTATGTTCAGATAATTATCAGGGAGGTGAAGGAGACGGCTGACCAATTTGTGGCAATCAACTTCATACATGGAAGTAGGAATAATAATAGAGAAGCTCATGTTTAGCTCGTTCTTCTATTTCGTTACTACCTGGCCGTCATGGCCTGGTTCGGCACCTGATGGCATTTTATGAATATTAGTTCCACAATTTAATAAAGTTTTTGCGAGCCCTAGAAAAAAGCCACCAGCTTCTTAGCGCGTTCACGGTTCGATCTCTATTGGTTGTCTATATTGGCAATGCCAAAGTTTTGGTTCAAATTTTGACTTTTAAAAAAAAAACTGAAAAACTATCCAATAAATACTACTCTCTCCGTCCCAAAATAAGCGACTCAACTTTGTACTAACTTTAGTACAAAGTTAGTACAAGTTGAGTCACTTACTTTGGGACGAAGGGAGTACATGTGACCAGTACTAATCTGGGAAATTTTGAGCTTCTTTGGAAAGAAGGATTTTTCTTTAAAAAAGTGTCAAGTTTACCCGGTATTAACACTCACCCTCCATTTTCTTCCTGGATTCGCCAGTGCCAGCATCTGCATTTTAAGACTCTCGTCCATCTCATGCAGTGCAAAATGAAGATCTACAACATAAACCATTGCCTTCATGTGCTCCTCTAACTGGTCCAATCTTTCATGAATCAAACAAGGCTGACAAGTGCAAACTGTCGGTTGATCTGAACTCAAGAATCAACTACTGGAGCAGTACGAATAGTGCTGGGAATTGGAGCATACACATCTGCAACTACCTGATACCTAGATGTGAATTATAAATCAAATGCGCTTCATAAGTCCTTCCATACACCTTGCTTCTTGATTTTGCACTCATGCCACATCAATCAACAATGTGTTTGTCAAGTGCCACAATAGGTTATTAGGTTTTGCCTAACCTCACAGGGCACAACATGTTGTCCAAGCAACAACACTAAGAAACCACTATGGTAAATTCTCACATGTTAGGATGTTGACTACTTCGCAGATCCAATGCATCACATGTCTTGCTCTTGTTAAGGATCAACTACTGTTGCATCCCTATCAAATTTGCCAGTATACATCATACCATGTTACTGGCTTTCTTCACCAGTAATCCCCACATGAACAATGCCCACCTTTAAAGTGATGGAAACGTGTTGTATCCCTCAAGATGATTTCTCGATCTTCGATCTTGGAGATAAGCTTCGCAGCATTATGGCAATCTCCACAGACCCTGAGATTCTTGAATATCCTCAAGGTTAACCCAGGTGCAGTACTAATGAGGCCAAAAGCAATAGCAAGCTTCTCACTGTGCCTCATTAGCATCTGCACCTTAAGACTCTCGTCTACATCATGCAGTACAAAATCAAGATCTGGAACATAACCCATTGCCTTCATCCGCCCCTCCAACCAGTCCAATCTTTCATGAATCAAACGAAGCTGAGGATGCAATCTGTCATTTGACCTGAACTCATGAATCACACCCTTTATCTCAACCCAGCTATACCCAGGTGTTTTGACAACTGCATTATCCTTCATCCACCTCCTTACTCTGGAGACGTCGGCCCACTGATTCGCTGCAGCATAAATATTTGCCAACTGTACATAGGCTCCTGCGCTGTGTGGGTTCTGTTGGATCAGCTTTCCAGCAGCAAAGTCAGCAAACTCCAAGTTCTTATAAACTCTACAAGCAGCCAATAGAGTGCCATAGGCAGAAGGATGTGGCTCAAAAGGCATAGAGCGAATCAAGGACACAGCTCTTTCAAGCAAACCGGCTCGGCACAGAAGATCCACCATGCAAGAGTAATGATCAGCCCGGGGCTCGACTCCGTAGATTTCGTGCATTGTCTCAAAACACTGTATTCCAAAGTCACAAAATCCAGTGTGGATACAAGCAGTTAATACTGCCACAAAAGTAATCCAGTTTGGCTTAACACCTTGAGCCTTCATCTTTTCAAACAAGTTGATAGCTTCCTGCCCGTGGCCATGCTGTGCATAGCCTGAAATCATAGCATTCCATGCAACCACATCCCTTGTACGCATCTCACTGAACAGCTTGCACGCGCCCTCCAAGTCGCCGCACTTGCAGTACATGCTCACGAGTGACGTGCCAACAGTTATTCTCCGACTCAGCGGCAGCTTGATGCACCACTGATGTACCTGCCTCCCAAATCCCAGCGCAGACAGGTTGCTGCATCCAAGGAGCACGCTACTTAATGTCGACTCGTTTGGCCGAACATCGGCATCCCTGACTATCGTCTTGAACACCATCAAAGCATCATCCGCGCGTGAATTTTTGACATAGCCAGCAACCATAGCGTTCCATGAAACCAAGTTCCTCACCGGCATTTCCTGGAAGAACTCCGTTGCCTTGTCCACATCACCAGCATCCATGTACCCTGACACCATGGCTGTCCAAAGAACGGCGTCCTCCTTGTCGGGCGCGTCCCTAAAGCACTCCTCGGCCATGCCCATGTCTCCAGCGGAGGCAAACCCGGAAACCATGGCGTTCCAGGAGACGGAGTTCCTCGCAGGCATGGCCAGGAACAAGGCCCTGGCCTCCCCCACGGCCCCGTTCCTGGACAGCCCGGACACCATGGTGTTCCAGGACGCGACGTCCCTGTCCGGCATCGCGGAGAAGAGCTCCCGGGCGCCGTGGACGTCGCCGGCGGCGAAGTGGCAGGAGAGGAGCGTGTTGTAGGAGACGACGTCGGGGTGCGGGATTCGGCCGAACAGGTGGCGCGCGTCCGCGAGGCCGCCGCCGGGCGCCCTCGCGTAGCCCGCGAGGAGGCGGTTGTAGTCGGCCGTGGTCTTGCGGGGCGTGGACGCGAAGGCCTCCGTGGCGCCGGCGAGGTCCCCACGCCGGACGTCTGCCGTGGTGAGGTAGCGGGCACGAACACCGAGACGAAGTCGGCACCCGATCATCTGTGTGGCAATGGCACCAGGACAGGCATGGGGAACGCGACTAGGAGAGTGGGAGGTGGGCGCCGTCCACACCCTCTCTGCTCTCTTGCCTTCCCTTTTGTTGAACAAAAATGGTGTTCTTTGCTTTTGGTGAAATTTACTCAAAAATCAAGCAAATGTTCTCACATGTGAGGATGATGATATGGTTGGTGTGGTGGCAATACAAAAAGGGTAATGATTTAAATTGGGCGTCACCACTCGCTCGCGCAACTCTCCTTTACACAGCTCACGGTGCTAGTGACGACGGTCCGGGGAGGGGGGGAGGGGGGGCTAGAACACGACACTGGCATCGTCGATAGTTGTAACCAGCGGTAGAAAAGCTTCAAATGGTAGCGTGATTTGCGACAGAAAAGCTTCAACCGGCGATGCGATTTGCTGCGACGACGGAGTGAAAGGAGCTGCAATTGGTGATGTGGATACTGGAGCTGTTGCCGATGAAGCTGGAACTGGCGATTTTTTTTGCTTCAACCGATGGAAGTGGTGCTGCGACGACGCCAGGGTGGCACCCCGGTGGCAGCAACCGGCACTTGTAAAAGCTACAATCGACGGTTTGTGTTTGCTGTGATGGGCATGGGGTGAAGCGGTGACCGGGTACCAGAGCGAGGGCAGCAGACGGTGCACCCATGCGTCGAGCGTTGACGGCGGGGTGGCGCTCCCAATGCTGCAACCGCCACCGACCGATGCTACATTCGGCAATGTCGAAGCAACGACCCGTCCACAGGCAAGAGCTACAAACAAGGTTGCGATGGCGAGGTTGCAAGCACATCGTCAAGACCAAGGCCTCGCACGTCACAGCTGGGCTGGGACGGTCAACGGCACTCGCTGTCGCTCTTTCCCTCCTACGCGCGGTTGCATGATTTGGGGAAAAGACAACCATGAAATGGACGAAGAAGGGGCCCTAATGCGACTGGCCAAAAGTTGGCTTGGTCAATCGGAAAACCACATGTGCCAAATAAATTCTGACATGGACAAACAAAAACATTGACACAATTTTGTGACTAAACCACATCTTCCAACTTTAGAGCACATGTGCTCCTCGCAAAAAATTAAGTTGGACGCGTTCATGCCAGATGCCAAAAAACACACTCAAGAATGACAATAAAGCGATCCATTGCAGAAAAAAGAACCAATCATAAGGAAGAGGAAACGATTCATTGCGACCATTGTCTGCCAACTCCGAACGAAATAAAAGGGAAGATACGTCACCGTGCTCCCAGACTGACTGAGCAGCACATAACTTGTCTTGCAGTTCACCAACATTATTAAAGGGAAACAGTTTGTCAAGTCTTCTCCAATCCCCAAAACGAAAACCACTGCTTGTACCAAGCACGGCGGGGTGGCGCTCCCAATGCTGCAACCGCCACCGACCGATGCTACATTCGGCAATGTGGAAGCAACGACCCGTCCACAGGCAAGAGCTACAAACAAGGTTGCGATGGCGAGGTTGCAAGCACATCGTCAAGACCAAGGCCTCGCACGTCACAGCTGGGCTGGGACGGTCAGCGGCACTCGCTGTCGCTCTTTCCCTCCTACGCGTGGTTGCATGACTTGGGGAAAAGACAACCATGAAATGGACGAAGAAGGGGCCCTAATGCGACTGGCCAAAAGTTGGCTTGGTCAATCGGAAAACCACATGTGCCAAATAAATTCTGACATGGACAAACAAAAACATTGACACAATTTTGTGACTAAACCACATCTTCCAACTTTAGAGCACATGTGCTCCTAAAAATTAAGTTGGACGCGTTCATGCCAGATGCCAAAAAACACACTCAAGAATGACAATAAAGCGATCCATTGCAGAAAAAAGAACCAATCATAAGGAAGAGGAAACGATTCATTGCGACCATTGTCTGCCAACTCCGAACGGAATAAAAGGGAAGAATGTCTCCGTTTAGTAAGTAGACTGATGGAGGTTCAACTTTCTCAACAATCCGATGAATTACGCTGGAAGCTTACTAGGTATGGAGTATTTTCAGTTAAATCAATGTATGTTGATGTTATCAATTCAAGCTCGATTCCTAGTTCCAAACATGTTTGGGCTGTCAAAGTTCCTTTGAAAATCAAAGTGTTTATGTGGTTTGTCCATAAACAAGTTATTTTAACCAAGGACAACTTGACAAAGCGTAATTGGACAGGACCTACTAGGTGTAGTTTCTGTGATCGGGATGAGACGATCAAACACCTTTTTCTTGATTGCCCGCTAGCCAAAGTTTTATGGCGGTCGGTCCATACTGCTTTTAATATTACTCCACCGAATTCTGTCAACACGTTATTTGTAACGTGGCTTAACGGGATAGAGCTCAATTTAACAAGACATATTCGCGTAGGAGTCTGCGCCTTGTTGTGGGCCCTCTGGAATTGCAGAAATGATTTGGTTTTTAACAAGACAACACGCATTCATTTTTTGCAGGTTATTTTCCGAGCCACGGCGTTGATCCGTTCGTGGTCGCTACTCACTCCGACGAAGGCCAGGGAGCGTTTAGTTACTGGATCTATCCGCTGGGGGATGGCGGTCATGTAATAGGATAGGCAATTAGTTTACCTATCTCTCTTTTTGCCAGCCGGTTGTGATGTCCTTTTTTTGGCTAGTCTGTCTTCTAGCCTTTTTGGCTCTGTGTGAGTTCTTTTTTTTTATTATTTGAAGACTTTAAGACCTTGTTGGAACCTATTTATTTGTTTAATAAGAGGGCCGTATGCATCGTTCTGATGCAGAGGCCGGGGAGTCCCCCTTTTCGAAAAAAAAAAAAAACTCCAAACGGAATAAAAGGGAAGATACGTCACCGTGCTCTCAGACTGACTAAGCAGCACATAACTTGTCTTGCAGTTCACCAACATTATTAAAGGGAAACAGTTTGTCAAGTCTTCTCCAATCCCCAAAACGAAAACCACTGCTTGTACCGAGTACGACGCGTAGATCACCTCTTACGCTTGGCCTTCCACTGCTTGAGGATATGCTCCACCACTTCTCCCATGCTAGCCTTCCTGTTCTCTTTGTTGTTCCACAGCTCAGAGACCACGTAGCTGCCGCTGGCATTGTACTCGTTCATCTCCACCAGCGCGGTGGTCACAACCTTGTAAACCTCTTCACCCAGCTCCTCCTTCAACCCCACCAGCTTCTCGTCGCCTTCGTCGATGATTTGCTGGGGGACACATCACATATCATTGCATTATGTACTTGTCACAAGTGTTTGTTTAAGACAAGAAGGCAGCAAGATAAGAATCACTCCATTGATCGTTCCTACCTCAGACTTTTCACCTTTGGTCACTATCTTAAAAGGGTGCCAATTAGCATCCCTCAGATTGTCTTGCCACATGGAGCAAAATTCAAGAGCTTTTGTATCCGCCTCCGCGCCATACTTTGGCTTGCAAGCTTCAATAAACGGTTTCTCATCCACTTGACCCATCCTCCTGATTCCAATGTTGCTACGAGGGCCCAACAGATCCACCAAGCCCTGTAAACCAACAAGCTCAAGATTTTAGTGTACAGAATTTTCCCCGCAAAATGAGAACTGTTAAAGAGAACAAGTATGTGTGCGTGTATGTAACGTTACCGAAATAAGCTCTTTCTTTGCATCCTGCAGTTCATCATTGGTCATCCTTTCCTTGATAATCAGAGCTTGATTTAGCTCTTCCAGGTCTTCCATTGCGTCGATTCTATCCTGCAGATCCTTATTCAGCTCTTCAGTACGTTTCTTCACATCGACGCCCTCTCCCTCCATGTGCTTCACCACCTCCAGTTTGCCTCTAAGCTGTTGAATATCCAGCTCCAGTTGATGCTTCTCATCAAGCTGCTTCTCTAACAGCAAGATTTTGTTCAGAGCAGCTTCCTTCTCTTTCTGAAACGGAATTTGACATGTCAGGGTAAATTCTAGATTCTGGAATGGAAACTCTCAAGACATTTGAATGAGACTAACAATTGGAAGGGTGGGATCGCATACCTTGTGTTTCTCAACAAGAATCCGCACACCTTCATTGGCTTTTTCTTGCTCAATTCTTGCCATGTTAAGGGAGTCGTTTTGACCATCATTCTGAAGGGAAATTAGTTCAGCAGTAAGAGAGTAAATAGCATAAAACTACTACTTTACAGGCTAGGGTTCCAAAAAACTATCGAATTTTATTTTTTCGCTGATAATTACCAAGTCAGGGGTTGACTGTTTCAAAAAACTCAAATAGCCGAGTGCTTAACAATTGATCGCGTTTATGACATGTCGGGCCCGCATCTAAAGGAACCATCTGTTTGACCGTTTGTTTGACCGTTAACTGACATGTAGGGCCCACATGACAGAGTCAAATTTTAGACCAAGAAAGCTATTCACTGAATTCCGTTATAAATGATGCATTTTATAGTAAACAGTTATGCGAGTGAATTTCATACCTTCTTCCTCTCATTCTCCAGTTTTCTTCTTTCCATGTCAGTTTGAGCAACTATTTCACTTAGTTGCTTTGATCTCCTTTTGATGTCGTTCTCTTTCTCATCCAACTGCTTTCTCAGCTGATCAGTCTCATGGAAAATTTTCAACGAATGTTCACGGGCAGTTGACTGCATCTTTCGCATTTCTGCAGAGGAAACAAAAATAAAACATGATACGGTAGACATGATCATATTCGCAATGCAAACGAGTGTACCATTCATACAGCAATTGCACGAGTCTTTGGGGAGTGGGGGATACCTTCATTGTAGCGTTGGTCCAGCGAGTCGTTGTCTTCCATGGCCCTCTGAAGAGCGAGATCCATCTGATTACACTTGCACTCAAGTTCCATCAAGTACTTGCTCTTAGCACTAATCTGACTCGTCAAACTAGTTATGAGAGTGTCAGTCTTGCGGGACATCTCCTGTTGCAGTTCAGCCACTGTCTTGAGATCACCATTTTCTGACAAGAACTTGCCAACTGGATCATCGGCTTTGTAATCCTCCTCTTTTGCCAGCCAAGCAAACATGTACTTGTCACATTTATTTGCCTCCCAATCCGTTTTACCCAGATGATGTGATTTGTAGTAGTTGTGGAATCCCAAGGCATCCTTGAACCCGATCCAATCCTTGTTGAAACGGACTATTGCAAAGCCAGTGTACCCGCCGTCAGGACAATGCACAGCATTGAAACGTATGGGTTTGAAACCGGCTAGCTGTTGCATTACAATGGCTCCACCCCTCTGTGTTTGCTCTACTGGAACATTGGCAAGGATGCCCATCCAGGGCCAAACAAACAGCTCCTGGTCCTGCACTGGCTTTGGAGGGTTGATCAGCGCCTCGGCCTGTCGCGGCGGCAACGAGCCTGCTGCATCAGCATGGTCAGTCTTGAGATGACTGGCCAGTGCCTGATGGTTTGCCTTCACTTTGGCAGCACGGTTGGATGCGCCCACACCAATTGCGTGCTGAAGCAGCTCATTGTAGCGGTAGTCCTGCTTCTTCTTCCCGGGGCAGAACGGGCATCTAAACCTGTCGGCGCCGAACCTCGCCACAAGCTTGCCAGACTTGAGGTCCGTGTACGCCTTCTCAGCATAGTCATCGATATCAGTGTCACTTAGCTCTGACGACTCGTCTGAACTGCACTCCATAGGGGTCCTGAAAAATTTGTCTTTTTAGAGATTTCAAATGGACTACCACATACGGATGTATATAGACATATTTTAGAGTGTAGATTCACTCATTTTGCTCCGTATGTAGTCACTTGTTGAAATCTCTAGAAAGACAAATATTTAGGAACGGAGGGAGTAGAAAAATTGCACCAAGCAGTAAGACAGTGGACTGACAGTAGAACAAAAACATACTGATGTTTACGCCAAGCAACTAACTAGCCAAGAAACAATACGCAGTTAACACACTGATGTTATGTAACCAATTCACAACAACAAGAGGAGCAATGTTATGTAACCAATTCACAGCAACAAGAGAAACACCACCTTTTGTGCCCACCAAGCGTGTTATTAAATCAATAAATGCACACATATATGGAACAGTGTTGGAGATGTAAGCATGAGTAGTAGGCCTGATTCGACGTTGCTCCTACACACTGAGGGAGCGCATGCACATTCAGATACCAAATCGCATCCTAAGGAGAACACGATCGACTGAAGCATATGCATATGCAGGCTAAAGATCAAACGCTAGCGCACCTCCTTCTCGACGGCCACAAACCCTCTAAAGCAATACCCCAAACACGTCGCGCACACACGAGCAAGAGAGATTAACCAAAACCAAAAGAAATACCGTGCGGTGCTGGTGCTGCCAAGAAATACTAGCTACTAGCTAGAGACCTAATTAAGCAACACAAAAAGAAGTGAGACCACGACGGTGCTGCCAAGAACACCGTGTACGGTGCATCTCATGGAAGGAGGCATTCAATCATGGAGAAACAGAGCCAAGGATCATGCTCTTTTTTGTACATTTGATCAAATAGCTGGACTGCATCACCCAACCCCCCATTTTATACACATACACAGAGAGAGATGCAGGACCATGGGGCTTTGGTTCTTCTGTCTTAGCAGGTTGCTGCTGCTGCATCTCATGCTGCTCGTTGGTGAGGAAAGGGATGGAGAGGGGAAGGGTCGGGCCTTGGAGCAGGTCGGCTCATTGTTAGTGAGGAAAGGATGGAGAGGTGAAGGATCGTTGTTAGTGAGGAAAAGGATGGAGGGTCGAAGGGTCGGACTTGGAGCAGGTCGGCCCGTTATTAGTTAGGAAAGATGGCGAGGTTAAGGATCGGAGCTTGGAGCAGGTCGATGCGGCGGGCGGTGGCGTTTCCGGCGGTCTGCGACGGCATGGCAGACCTCATCGAGGGCGCGCGCGGCCGCAGCCAGGGACGGGAGGCCGAAGCCGTGGCGATTTGCGTGAGGGGGGAGAGCGTCGGGCGTGGTTGTGGTTATCCGGCAGCGCGATAGAGGAGGATGTCGGGCAGGGCTGTGGTCGCGGCCGCGGCGTCGATCTGGGCGAACGGTCGGCATTGGTATCGACGGTTGACGCTGCGAGCAAGAGAGATCAACCAAAACCAAAACCAAAAGAAAACCCAAAAGAAATCTCCCAAAAACTAGTACTAGTTGTGCGCGGCGGGCAAGAAAGATTAACCAAAACCAAAAGAAGCCGAGGAAAAGAAAGCAGAAAGAAAGAAGAGCAGAGCGAGCACAGATCATATCATACCATTGGTAAAAAGAATATTAGAGATGAAAAAGATGAAGGAGAAAGAGGCAACAGGAAGAGGGCCAAGAAAATCACCAGCAAGGTCTCAGTCTCTCTCCCCCTCTCTCTCTGTAGTGGCTTGATGGAAGCAGCAGCGAGCGAGATGGGGGAGGTGGGGAGAGAAAAGTGGCGAGGAGGGGAGGGGGATGAATGGCAAGAGCCTCGCTGCAGTCCCCTCCCACGTCTTTCCTTTCCTCTTATATGCAAAGCGCGCAGCCCGGAGCAGGCAGCACGGTGCAACTACTCCTGGCAAAGCCCCATCGTGGCCGCACGCGACGCATCCGACGGTGGTGGATCGGGCGTTGCCGTCTACGTGATCGCAGCGGGGTGGTGGGCCAGCAGAGACACTGCGGAAATGGCAGGCCTTGCTTGTTTGCTTGTGGCCAGATGCGTTTTTTGACCGGCTGGCTGCCTGGCTGCTGGATTACGTGTGCCCTTCGCACTGGCTGTGTCTGTCAGAAGGAAAGTAAAGCAGGCACAAGAATTCCAACGGCCGGGCACCTCCTACCCTCTGCCAAACGCGAGCACGCACTCCGCTATTATGAGACTCAGTACTACTATTAATCCTAGCAGAGCACTAGTAATTTACAAACGGCAAGATCTTCTGCTGACCTGATGACTCGTGGACAATCAGTCTAGGCCTGGTGATATATGATGAAGAAGAAGAAGGAACTTTTCGGAAAAAGAAAAAAAAGAACCAGAGTGTGCCACTGTTAAGCTCATCTCGGCTAGCCCCTAGCAATTAGTCGCCGATTAGCGGGACAATCCACTAGGCTAGCTAGGCTGCCCCCTTGTACAACCGACGGTCTTCAGTTCATCCCATTCAGCTCTCGCGTGAGAGCCAACTAACGCACTCGTGAGCCCGCGAAAAAAAAAACCAACGCACTCGTGTTTCGGTTCCCCACAAACCTTCCAGTTAAAATTAGTCTCCAGTTAATCTCGCTTCGGAAGGGCAGTGCAATTTAGTTGAGCCAGAAACAAATCTCCTACCAGCAGTTTTAGCATTTGTTGATCTAGCCTGCCCCCCTCAAAAAACGAAAGTAAATCTAGCCCGACTGTTGTAAAAAAAACAGGTAGATCTAGCCCAGGTCGGCCCATCCAGCCCATCTGGTTGGGAAGAAATGGATCTGGTGTGAGTGAAGTGCAGGGCTCCTCCCACGATCATCAACAGAAAAAGAAATCTATTCTCAAAAAAAAAACAGAAAAAGAAATCTATTCTAAAAAAAACAGAAAAAGAAATCTTTCAAAAAAGAATCCTCTTACGCCCCCAGTCACTCGGACGACACACACAGAGACAGGCACACAAAGACGATGATATCATGGCAGAAGAGAAAAGGAAAGAAGTAGAGCAAAGAACATGCATGCATTACCCCATCTCTTGGTGGCCTGGATCTCCTAGATCGATGGATCCGACGCCAATTAATCAACACCTGCAAGAGATTAAAGAGAAGAGACAGAGAGATTAGGCCAAAGACAAGGAGGGCGGCGAAGCAAGTAAAGGAAGTTGCGGAAGAAGACCAATCGAACACGAACAAGAACAAGAAGTAGGCAGAGAAGGAGAGGAACTGCCAGTAAACCAGCACGGGTCTAGATAGAAGCTAGATCGGGAACATATATGGAGACGAGCATCCCTCCCAAATAACATGGGGAAAAACTAGCACCGGCAAGAGAGATTATTAACCAAAGGAAGCCAGGGGAAAGGAGAGAGGCGGAAAGAAACAAGACGAGAGAGAAAAGCAGAGCGAGAAAGAGATCATATCATATCTCTGGTAAAATTATCAGAGGAGAAAAGAAAGAAGAGCAGGCAGAGGAGGAAGAAGGCCGAGCAAGAAAATCACCACCTTCTCTCTTTTCTCTTACTGATTGATTGAAGCGGCGAGGCGAGCAGAGATGCGGCCGGGGAGGAATGGCAAGAGTCTCCTCTCCAAAAACCCTCTCCTCCTCGAGGTCTGAAGGTGGAAGTGCCCACGGTTTCCTCTTATAGGCAGAGCACTC
The DNA here is from genome assembly GCA_011799875.1 of Thinopyrum elongatum. NCBI lineage: Eukaryota > Viridiplantae > Streptophyta > Magnoliopsida > Poales > Poaceae > Thinopyrum > Thinopyrum elongatum. Next base: position 418,224,235 of record CM022303.1, on the reverse strand, counting down.
GGCCCGGCGCAGGCAGCACGGTGCAACCACTCAGGGGAAAGCCCCATCCTGGCCGCACGCGGCGCATCCGACGGCGGACGATCGGGCGTTGCCGTCTACGTGATAGCGCAGGGTGGTGGGCCAACCTGGCCTGGGAGTGCAGCTGCAAGACGGTAGAAAGACTGCGAAAATGGCAGGCCATTGTTTGCTTGTGTTTTTTACCGGCTGGCTGGCTGGCTGGCTGGATTACGTGTGCCTCTGCTGGTGGCTGTGGCTGGCACAACCAAAGTAAATCAGCCGCAAAAATTCAAACCTCCAAACTCCAGTATGTACTGTACGCACTCCACCTCCACTATTATGAGTCTTGGTTTTTTTTTTTGCAATGAATATTATGAGTCTTGTTGTTTTTTTTGCGGGGAATTATTATGAGTCTTGTTAATCCTGCTAATTTACACACGGCAACACCTTCTGCTCACCTGGTGGTGACTCATGGCAGGTCAGTCTAGGCCTGGCCGGACTATCAGGGGGTCCTATCCTGGTTGGTGGATGATGGCATCTTCGCCGTTGATGACGGCATCTTCGCCGCGTGGTTTGTTGAGGCGGGACGCTGGTTTCTGTTTGGCAACGATGATGGCGCCGAGAGGAGCTTGGGTCGCAGCGTGGTCTTCGATAGTCGGTTCTTCCCGGCGTGTCCGAGGTGCTCTTCCGTGGTTGCTTGGTTGCTTTGAAGTCGGAGCTGCGTTGGAGCGAGTCCAGGTGGTGATGATGACAGGCATTCGGTGGTCGTTTGCGGAGGGCACGGTCGGCACAAGTCCTGCATATTTCCCTTGTGTTGCTCATCGTCAAAGTCGGAGCAATTGGTTGCTTGCGCGTGTGGCCATCCGTTGGTATGTGCCGTCGTGGCTTTTGTTCCATGTCGGTGGCCAGGTTGGCCGGTGGTGCCCATGTCATGTGGGTTGTGTTGTATCGGTTTTAGCCCAGTTTTTCGTCAATTAACCGGGCAATTTTCTTCTTCTTAATCAATGCAAATGGCAAGTCTTTTGCCTCGTTTCAAAAAGAAAACTCCCACTCTGTTCATCCCGATCAAGTCTAGCTCCAAAGTTCCATTGGCACGACACGCCATGCATAGACGATGATGCCTCTCGCCTTCGTTTCTTTACGCGGCTATGCATTTTCTTTATCTAGATTTCGCGTAGAATTGTTTCCTCGGATTTGTGCCACGTACTCTATTTTGTTTGATTCCATAGTACTCTATTTCTTGTGATGAGTAGTTGTCTGGATTGGTGCCACATATTCTTCCATATCCGGTTTGAATTCATAGTTCATCGCATTCTTTTCGCAATGGGTAGTTGTCTCGATTGGTGCCACGTGTTTTCCCATATCCAGTTTGGATCAATAGTTTACCGCGCTTATTTGTGATGAGTAATTGTTTGTATTTGTGCCACGCGTTCTTCTATATCCGATGTGAATCCATAGTTTACCGCGCTTTCTCGCGATGAGTAGTGGTCTGGATTAGTGTCATGTGTTCTTCCATATCTGGTTAGAATCCATAGTTTATCGCGCTTTCTCGCGATGATTAGTTGTCTGGATTGGTGCCACGTGTTCTTCCATATCCGGTTTGAATCCATAGCTTACCACACTTTCTTGTGATGAGTAGTTGTTTGGATTTATGCCATGTGTTCTTTCATATCTGGTTTGAATTCATAGTTTACCGCGCTTTCTCGCGATAAGTAGTTGTCTGGATTGGTGCCACGTGTTCTTCCATACCCGGTTTGAATTCATAGTTTAACACGCTTTCTCGTGATAAGTAGTTGTATCGATTGGTGCCACGTGTTTTCCCATATCGGTTTGAATCAATAGTTTACCGCGCTTTCTTGTGATGAGTAGTTGTTTGGATTTGTGCCACGCGTTCTTCCATATCAGTTGTGAATCCATAGTTTACCGCGCTTTCTCGCGATGAGTAGTGGTCTGGATTTGTGTCATGTGTTCTTCCATATCCAGTTTGAATTCATAGTTTACCATGCTTTCTCGCGATGAGTAGTTGTCTATATTGGTGCCACGTGTTCTTCCATATCCAGTTTGAATCCATAGCTTACCGCACTTTCTTGTGATGAGTAGTTGTTTGGATTGGTGCCACGTGTTCTTCCATATCTAGTTTGATTCCATAGCTTACCGCGCTTTCTTGTGATGAGTAGTTGTCTGGATTGGTGCCACGTGTTCTTCCATATCTGGTTTGAATCCATAGTTTACCGCGCTTTCTTGTGATGAGTAGTTGTCTGGATTGGTGCCACATGTTCTTCCATATCTGGTTTGAATTCATAGTTTAAAGCGCTTTCTCGTGATGAGTAGTTGTCTCGATTGTTGCCACGTGTTTTTCCCATATCTGGTATGAATCAATAGTTTACCGCGCTTTTCTTGTGATGAGTAGTTGTTTGGATTTGTGCCACGCGTTCTTCCATATCCGTTGTGAATCCATAGTTTACCACGCTTTCTCGTGATGAGTAGTGGTCTGGATTTGTGTCACGTGTTCTTCCATATCTAGTTTGAATCCATAGTTTATCGCGCTTTCTCGCGATGAGTAATTGTCTGGATTGGTGCCACGTGTTCTTCCATATCCGGTTTGAATTCATAGCTTACCGCGCTTTCTTGTGCTGAGTAATTGTTTGGATTTGTGCCACGTGTTCTTTCATATCCAGTTTGAACTCACAGTTTACCGCGCTTTCTCGCGATGAGTGGTGGTCTGGATTTGTGCCACGTGTTCTTCCATAACCGGTTTGAATCCATAGTTTACCGCGCTTTATCACGATGAGTAGTTGTTTGGATTGGTGCCACGTGTTCTTCCATATCCAGTTTGAATCCATAGTTTGTCATGCTTTCTTGCGAAAAGTAGTTGTTTGGATTTGTGCCACATGTTCTTCCATATCCGGTTTGAATTCATAGTTAACCGCGCTTTCTCGTGATGAGTAGTTGTCTGGATTGGTGCCACGTGTTCTTCATATCTAGTTTGAATCCATAGTTTACCGTGCTTTCTCGCAACGAGTAGTTGTCTGGATTCGTGTCACGTGACAGTCCTTATCTAGTTTGAGTCCATAGTTTGCCGTGTTTTCTCATGGCGATTAATTGTCTGGATTCATGACACACACCCTTCCATATGTGGTTTGAATCCATGGTTTACCGCACTTTGTCGCGATGAATAATCGCCTGGATTCATGCCACACACCTTTCCATGTGTGGATTGGATCCATGGTTTACCGCGCTTTGTTGTTCCCTGTTCCATTTCAATCCATGGTTTACCACGCTTTATTGCCAGGTAAGTGTATGGGTTTATGATACGTCTTCGTCGTATCTATAATTTTTTAGGGCCATTTTCATTTCTGTCCCTAACTCGAACCACCTACTCAGATTTGCCCCTAATTTTGAAGCCTGCTCAAATTTGTCCCTCTGCCGTTAGGTGCTCTTACAGAAATGCTCTTCTGCGCTGTTACCGTCCGGTCAAAGGGCTTTGACCGTCTTGAAAAAAATAGCAAAAAAATCTAAAATTTTGTGGGATCGAAGATACTCAAGTGCGCATGGTGCATGCAAATTTTTGTGCTATTTGGACATTCCAAGAGCTCGTGGCGAGGAAAAATAGTTAATCTATATGCTTATGAACAGTAAATTTGAAATAAAATAGCAAAAAAATTCAAAAAAATATGAAATTTTTTGCCATCAAAGAGGCTTGGGTGCACAAGGTGCTTGCAAGTTTTTGTGATCAAATGACATGCCAGGAGCTCTAGCAAAAAAACAAAATAGTCATTTTTTTCAAAGTTTTTTCCCGAGCCAAATTTGTTTTTTTTTCTCCACGAGCTCCTACAGTGTCGAAACACAACAAAAATATGCACGTACCTTGCGGACCCTAGCCTCTTTGATGCCAATTTTTTTTTTGAATTTTCTTGCTATTTTTTTTGAATTTACTGTTCACATGCGTACATATTTACTGATTTTTCTTTGCGACGATCTACTGGAATGTCCAAACAGCACGAAAAATTGCACGCATCTTGCGAACCTGAGTATCTTTGATCCGACAAAATTTCAGATTTTTTAGATTTTTTTGCTATTTTTTTCAGGATGGTCAAAGCCCTTTGACCAACTTTGACCGGACGGTAACGACACAGAAGGGCATTTCTATAAGTGCACATAACGGCAGAGGGGCAAATTTGAGCAGGCTTCGAAATTAGAGGCAAATATGAGTAGTGGGTTTCAGTTAGGGACACAGATGTAAAAGGCCCAATTTTTTATTGTTCCATGCCAATATTATACAACTTTTATATACTTTTTACAATATTTTATATTATTTTTTGGGACTAACATATTGATCTAGTGCTCATTGCCAGTTTCTATTTGTTGCATGTTTTTTGTTTCGCAGAATATCCATATCAAACGAAGTCCAAACACGATAAAAATTTACGGAGAATTATTTTGGAATATATGTGATTTTTGGGAGGTGGAATCAACGCAATCGGAGGCCCACACCCTCCACTACTCACCAGGGCATGGCCTGCCCCCCCGGTGCGCGGTGGTGCCTAGTGGGCACACGTAAGTCGGTTAGGGCTCTTCTTCAGCCGCAAGGAAGCCTATATCCGGAACAAATTCTTGTTAAAATTTCAGCGCAATCGGAGTTACGGATCTCCGGGAATTTAAGAAACGGTGAAGGGCCAGAAAACAGGAACGCGAAACAGAAGAGAACAGAGAGAGAGATCCAATCTAGGAGGGCTCCTGCCCCTCTGCCGCCATGGAGGCCATGGACCAGAGGGGGAATTCTCATCCCATCTAGGGGGGAGGCCAAGGAAGAAGAAGAAGGAGGGGGGCTCTCTCTCCCTCTCTCCAGGTGGCGCCGGAGCGCCACCGGGGCAATCATCGTGACGGTGATCTACACCAACAACTTCGCTGTCGTCAACACCAACTCTCTCTCCCTCTATGCAACGGTGTAACCTCTCTATTCCCGCTGTAATTCTCTACTTAAACATGGTGCTCAACACTATATATTATTATGCAATGATATGTGGTTATCCTATGATGTTTGAGTAGATCTGTTTTGTCCTATGGGTTGATTGATGATCATGATTGGTTTGAGTTGTATATTTTATTTTGGTGCTGTCCTATGGTACCCTTTGTGTCGCGCAAGCATGAGGGATCCCCGCTGTAGGGTGTTGCAATACGTTCATGAGTCGCTTATGGTGGGTGGCTAGAGTGACAGAAGCTTACACCCGAGTAAGGGGGTTGTTGTGTATGGGATAAAGAGGACTTGATACTTAATGCTATGGTTGGGTTTTACCTTAATGATCTTTGGTACTTGCGGATGCTTGCTAGAGTTCCAATCATAAGTGCATATGATCCAAGTACGGAAAGTATGTTAGCTCATGCCTCTCCCTCATATAAAATTGCAATAATGATTATCAGTCTAGTTATCGATTGCCTAGGGACAAACAACTTTCTTGTGTTACAAAAAGCTTTCTATTACACTACTAAATTTATTATCTTGCAATTTATTCATAGTTTTATTCTCGCAAAGTACTTCTAGTTTTATACTTGTTCTAGGTAAAGCGAATGTTAAGTGTGCGTAGAGTTGTATCGGTGGTCGATAGAACTTGAAGGGAATATAAATCCTACCTTTAGCTCCTCGTTGGGTTCGACACTTTTATTTATCAAAAAAGCTACAATTGATCCCCTACACTTGTGGGTTATCAAGACCTTTTTCTGGTGCCGTTGCCGGGAAGCAATAGCGTGGGGTGAATATTCTCGTGTGTGCTTGTTTGCTTTATCACTAAGTAGATTTTATTTTCTGTTCTAAGTTGTTCTCTATCTTTAGTTATGGATATGGAACATGAAATACCAAAAAAATTAGTTGTACTTGCTACTCATGGAGATGGGGAACCTCCTAAAACCCTCGATACTCGTTATGTGAAAAATATTAAACACTACTTTGATAATCCTGAGAAAACCTCGTTCAACTTGATAATGGGAGACACGTTGGATCAATGTGAATACTTTAGGTATTATCGCTTGACTCAAAAAGGGAAATTTTTATGGGATCAAATTGAAATGTTGCATTGGTATGCTTGAGATATGATAATACTTGTTGCTCTAGGGTGAAGGCTCCACACCTTCCCTTTTCATGTGAATTATTGATAATGAAACCTTGGCTTCTTATGCTAATGGTATATATGATTACTATGATGTGGAACGAATAGAAGAATTTGTTGCTTTTAAGGGTGCTTATGAAATTGAATCCTTGTTCAAAAAGTATGAAGATTATGATGATGTTGTTTATAGAACTGAAAATTTTGCTATACTTAAATATTCTATGAGAATTATAAATACAATTCCGATATTGATGTATTTATTGAGAAAGTCTCCACTGTCCAAGAAGAGACTAATATTTTGCAGGAAACTATGGAAGAAGAAATTGATGAAATTGTGAGCTTATTAGATGAAAAAGATGAGGAGGAGAGCGTAGAACAAAAGGAGGAAGAGCGGACTAGCTACTCGTGCCCACCTTCTAATGAGAGTAACTCTTCAACTTATACATTGTTTAATTTCCCTTCGTGCTTACCGAAGGATGAATGCTATGATAATTGCAACGATCCCGTTGATTCGTTTGAAATACCCCTTTTTGATGAAATTGATGCTTGCTATGCTTTTGGCCAAGATGCCAATATGAATTGTGCTTATGGAGATGAACTTGCTATAGTTCCTTATGTTAAGAATGACATTGTTGCTATTGCACCCAAACATGATAGTCCTATTATCTTTTTGAATTCTCCCAACTACACTATATCAGAGAAGTTTGCTCTTATTAAGAATTATATTGATGGGTTGCGTTTTACTATTTCACATGATAATTTTGATGAATATAATATGCATGTGCTTGCTGATACTACTTGCAATTATTATGACAGAGGAACTACATCTCCGCCTCTCTATGTTTCCAACACGATAAAATTGCAAGAAACTGCTTATGCTATGCATTGGCCTTTGCTTGATGTGCATGAATTGTTCTTTTATGACATGCTGATGCATAGGAAGAGAGTTAGACTTCGTCATTATGTGATATATGTTACTTTGTGCTCACTACTAAATTACAAATCATTGTTAATTAAAATTGGCTTTGATATACCTTGGGATCCTGGTGGATCAATTACTTGAGCACTTTATGCCTAGCTTAATGGCTTTAAAGAAAGCACTGCCAGGGAGACAACCTGAAAGTTTTAGAGAGTCATTTACTTTTGTTGTGTGCTCTTATAAAGTTTAAAAACAAAAAAATATAGAGGGGAACTTAAAAACTTTTTCAAAAAGAGAAGCGATTGGAAGGTTATGCATTGGAGAAGTGAGGGTCGACCTTGAACACTTGTGTTCATCCTCATGGAAACAATGTAGAATATTTCATGGAAGTTTCTCACAAAAATAATTATCCCCTTGTACAAACCCATTGTATTATAAAAGTAATGTGCCAAGATTTGCCTTTAGGATGATTAGATTGCTTGTTTGGTATGTGCGGTGCAAAAACAGAAACTTTTGCTGTAGTGCGTGAATTTACATTTTTTTTACCAAAGCATGCAAAAATTCTGAAATTTTTACACAGTACTGCCACACAATTTTTTTATTGTGTCCTAATTTTTCAGAATGTTTGGAGTTACAGAAGTATGATCAATGTTCAGATTGCTACAGGCTGTCCTGTTTTTGACAGATTCTGTTTTCGATGCATTGTTTTGCTTGTTTTGATGGAACTATGGAGTGTATCGAGTGGTATGATCCATGGATAAGTTAGAATAAAGTAGGTATAATGCAAAAATAAAATATGAATGGGTTTGCAATAGTACTTAAAGTAGTGGTTTGCATTATTATACTAACGGATCTCACGAAGGTTTTGTTAAGTTTTGTGTGGATGAAGTGTTCGAAGATCGAGGAGGTCTCGATATGAGGAGAAGGAGGAGAGGCAAGAGTTCAAGCTTGGGGATGCCCAAGGCACCCCAAGTAAATATTCAAGGAGACTCAAGCGTCTAAGCTTGGGGATGCCCCGGAAGGCATCCTATCTTTCTTCAACAAGTATCGATATGTTTCGGTTTTTTGTTTTGTTCACATGATATACATAAATTCTTGGAGCGTCGTGTGCTTTTTTTATTTTTATTTTAGTGATGCACCATGCTGGTATGAGATAGTCCTTATTTGATTTATAGAATGCTCTTTGCACTTCACTTAAATCTTTTGAGTATGGCTTTATAGAATACTTCATGTGCTTCACTTATATCATTTGAAGTTTGGATTGTCTGTTTCTCTTCACATGGAAAACCATCATTTGTAGAATGCTCTTTTTCTTCACTTATATTTGTTAGAGCTTGGTATTTTGTAGAAAGAATTAAACTCTCTTGCTTCACTTATATCTATTTAGAGAGTCAATGGGAATTGGTCATTCACATGGTTAGTCATAAAATCCTACATAAAACTTGTAGATCACTGAATATGGTATGTTTGATTCCTTGCAATAGTTTTGTGATATAGAGATGGTAATATGTGGGAGGTACTAGTGAATGATTGTGTTTAGTAGGAATATTGGTGTTAAGGTTTGTGATTCCCGAAGCATGCATGTATAGTCTCTCGTTATGCTATGAAGTTGGAGCATGATTTATTATTGATTGTCTTCCTTTGTGTGGAGGTCAGGGGCATGCGATGGTTAACTCCTACCAACCTCCCCCATAGGGGCATGCATAGTAGTACTTTGCTTTGAGGGTTAATAAAATTTTGCAATAAGTATGTGAGTTCTTTATGACTAATGCGAGTCCATGGATTATACGCACCCTTACCTTTCCGCAATTTGCTAGCCTCTTCGGTACCGTGCATTGCCCTTTCTCACCTCAAGAGTCGGTGCAAACTTCGCTGGTGCATCCAAACCCCATGATATGATACGCTCTATCACACATAAGCCTCATTATATCTTCCTCAAAACAGCCACCATACCTACCTATTATGGCATTTCCATAGCCATTCCAAGATATATTGCCATGCAACTTCCATCATCTTCATATACATGACTTGAGCATTCATTGTCATATTGCTTTGCATGATCGTAAGATAGCTAGCATGATATTTTCATGGCTTGTCCATTTTTTGATATCTTTGCTATGCTAGATCATTGCACATCCTGGTACACCGCCAGAGGCATTCATATAGAGTCATACTTTGTCTAGGATCAAGTTGTAATTTTTTGAGTTGTAAGTAAATAGAAGTGTGATGATCATCATTATTCATTGTTAGAGCATGTCCCAGTGAGGAAAGGATGATGGAGACTATGATTCCCCCACAAGTCAGGATGAGACTCTGGACAAAATAAAAAAAGGAAAAAAAGTGAGGCCAAAAAGAGCCCAAGAATAAAAAAGAAAAAAAAGAGAAAAGAGAGAAGGGGCAATGTTACTATCCTTTACCACACTTGTGCTTCAAAGGAGCACCATGTTTTTCATATAGAGAGTCTCCTATGCTTTTACTTTCATATAACTTGTGGGAATTTTTCATTATAAAACTTGGCTTGTATATTCCAATGATGAGCTTCCTCAAATGCCCGAGGTCTTCAAGCAAGCAAGTTGGATGCACACCCACTTAGTTTTTAGTTTTAGCTTTCATACACTTATAGCTCTTAGTGCATTTGTTGCATGGCAATCCCTACTCCTCGCATTGATATCAATTGATGGGCATCTCCATAGCTCGTTGATTAGCCGCATCGATGTGAGACTTTCTTCCTTTTTGTCTTCTCCATATTAATCTCTACCACTGTATTCTATTCCACTCATAGTGCTCTATCCATGGCTTGCGCTCATGTATTGCGTGGGGGTTGAAAAAACTGAAGTGCCTTAAAAGTATGAACCAATTGCTTGGCTGACACCAGGGTAGTACATGATAAATACTTTGTGTTAAGAAGATGGAGCATGACAAGACTATATGATTTTGTAGGGATAGCGTTCTTTAGCATTGATATTTTGAAAGACATGATTGTTTGTTGGGATGCCTGAGTATTAATGTCTTTATGTCAAATTATAGACTATTGCTTTGAATCACTCGTGTCTTAATATTCATGCCATGATTAGATTAGATGATCAACATTATGTTAGGTAGCATTCCACATCAATTTTTTTTTTATCATTTGCCTACTCGAGGACGAGCAGGAATTAAGCTTGGGGATGCTGATACGTCGCCGTCGTATCTATAATTTTTTATTGTTCCATGCCAATATTATACAACTTTTGTATACTTTTGGCAACATTTTATATTATTTTTTAGGACTAACATATTGATCCAGTGCCCGGTGCCAGTTCCTGTTTGTTGCATGTTTTTTGTTTCGCGGAATATCCATATCAAATGAAGTCCAAACACGATAAAAATTTACGGAGAATTATTTTGGAATATATGTGATTTTTGGGAGGTGGAATCAACGCAAACGGAGGCCCACGGCCTCCACTACCCTCCAGGGCACGGCATGCCCCCTGGCGCGCAATGCTGCCTAATGGGCACACCGTAAGTCGGTTGGGGCTCTTTTTCGGCCGCGACGAAGCTTATATTAGGAAAAAAATTGTGTTAAAATTTCAGCGCAATCGGAATTACGGATCTCCAGAAATTTAAGAAACAGTGAAGGGCCAGAAAACAGGAATGCAAAACAGAAGAGAACAGAGAGAGATCCAATCTAGGAGGGTCTCCCGCCCCTCCGCCGCCATGGAGGCCATGGACCAGAGGGGGAACTCTCCTCCCATTTAGGCGGGAGGTCAAGGAAGAAGAAGAAGGAGGGGGGCTCTCTCCCGGTGGCGTCAGAGCGCCGCCGGGGCAATCATCGTGACGGCGATCTACACCAACAACTTCGCCGCCGTCAACACCAACTCTCTCCCCCTCTATGCAGCAGTGTAACCTCTCTATTCCCGCTGTAATTCTCTACTTAAACATGGTGCTCAACACTATATATTATTATCCAATGATATGTGATAACCCACAAGTATAGGGGATCGTTTGTAGCCCTTTTCGATAAATAAGAGTGTCGAACCCAACAAGGAGCTAAAGGTAGAACAAATATTCCTCAAGTTCTATCGACCACCGATACAACTCTACGCACGCTTAACGCTTGCTTTACCTAGAGCAAGAATAAAACTAGAAGTACTTTGTAGGTGTGGATAGGTTTGCAAGATAATAAAGAACGTAAAAATAAAAAGTAGGTGTTGTTTAAATAAAGAAACAATTAAGTTTAGTAAAACGAGTGTGGATTAGTGGTGGTAGGATTTGCGGAATTGTCCCTTAGCAATTGACTATGTTGCTAGACAGATAGCAAGTTTTTATGTGGGAGATGCCACTGCTAGCATTTCGTCCCTTACTTGGAATTCTATGCACTTATGATTAGAACTATTAGCAAGCATCCGCAACTACTAACGTTCATTAAGGTAAAACCCAACCATAGCATTAAAATATATATATTGGTCCCCCTTCAATCCCGCATGCATCAATTTCTATGGTAGGCTGAAGCTTCTGTCACCCTTGCCCTCCAATGCATAGTCCTATCAACATACTACTAACCCTATGGTGTGATCCACACGCGCGCTCATATGATGGGCACCAAAGGGCAGCAACATAACCACAATCAAATTAAACCAAGCATAGCAATTCACCAATTTCCGATAGGGCAACAAAAATCTACTCAGACATCATAGGATGGCAACATATCATTGGATAATAGTATGAAGCATAAAGCACCATGTTCAAGTAGAGGGTACAGCGGGTTGTGGGAGAGTGGACCGCTGAATATAGATGGGGGAAGGTGATGGAGATGTTGGTGAAGATGACGGAGTTGTTGGAGTAGATCGCCGTCACACGATGATTGCCCCGGCGGCGTTCCGGCGCCACCGGGAGAGAGGGGGAGAGAGCCCCCCTCCTTCTTCTTCTTCCTTGGCCTCCCCCCCTAGATGGGAGGAGAGTTCCCCCTCTGGTCCATTGTTTCCATGGCGACGGAGGGGCGGGAGCCCCTCCGAGATTGGATCTCCCTCTCTGTTCTCTTCTGTTTCGTGCTCCTGTTTTCTGGCCGAAAACGGTTTCTTATATTCCCGGAGATTCGTAACTCCGATTGCGCTGAGATTTTAACACAATTTTTTTTCAAATATAAGCTTCCTTGCGCTCGAAGTAGAGCTCCAACCAACTTACGAGGAGGGCATAACCCACCACCACGCACTTGGGCTGCCTGGCATGCCCAGGTGTCTTATGGTGGCTGTGGGCCCCCGTTTGCGATGATTCCACCTCCCAAAAATCACAAATATTCCAAAATAATTCTCCGTAAATTTTTATCGTGTTTGGACTTCATTTGATATGGATATTCTGCGAAACAAAAAAACATGCAACAAACAGGAACTGGCACTGGGCACTGGATCAATAGGTTAGTCCAATAAATCATATAAATTGTTGCCAAAAGTATATAAAAGTTGTATGATATTGGCATGGAACAATCAAAAATCATAGATACGACAAAGACGTATCAATATGTGGTTATCCTATGATGTTTGAGTAAATCTATTTTGTCCAATGGGTTGATTGATGATCATGATTGGTTTGAGTTGTATATTTTATTTTGGTGCTGTCCTATGGTGCCCTCCATGTCGCGCAAGCGTGAGGGATCCCCGCTGTAGGGTGTTGCAATACGTTCATGATTCTCTTATGGTGGGTGGCTAGAGTGACAGAAGCTTACGCCCGAGTAAGGGGGTTGTTGCGTATGGTATAGAGAGGACTTGATACTTAATGCTATGGTTGGGTTTTACCTTAATGATCTTTGGTACTTGCGGATGCTTGCTAGAGTTCCAATCACAAGTGCATATGATACAAGTACGGAAAGTATGTTAGCTCATGCCTCTCCCTCATATAAAATTGCAATAATGATTACCGGTCTAGTTATCAATTGCCTAGGGACAAACAACTTTCTTGTGTTACAAAAAGCTTTCTACTACACTGCTAGATTTATTATCTTGCAATTTATTCGTAGTTTTATTCTCGCAAAGTACTTCTAGTTTTATACTTGTTTTAGGTAAAGCGAACGTTAAGTGTGCGTAGAGTTGTATCGGTGGTCGATAGAACTTGAAGGGAATATAAATCCTACCTTTAGCTCCTTGTTGGGTTCGACTCTTATTTATCGAAAAAGCTACAGTTAATCCCCTACACTTGTGGGTTATCAGTTTATGCCACATGTCCTTTCCTATTTGGGTTGAATTCATGGTTTACCATGCTTTCTCATAACGCGTAATGGTCTAGGTTTGTACCGTGTTTCCTTCCCTTTTTGGTTTGAATCTATAGTTTGCCGCGCTTTCTCACAATGAGTAATTGATTGGGTTTTTGTTGCACGTCCTGTTTGATTTGGATTCATAGTTTACCATGCTTTGTCACGGTTGGTAATTGATTGGATTTATCCAAGCTGTCATGTTTTGTTTGAAGCCTTACTTTACCGCGCTTTTGTCGGGATGGGTACTTTTTGGATTTATGTCACTTCTAATGTTTTCTTTGAATCCTTAGTTTTCCATGCTTTGTCGTGATGGTAATTGCTTGTATTTATGTCATGTGTCCGGTATAGTTTGAATCCATAGTTTACCCTAATTTCTCACAACGGAGTAATTACAAGTGTAAGGTTGTTGCGCACGTAGGGTGTCATAGTTTGCATGTTGGACTTCTCTCTCAATTGTATGGGTCATCCCACCGGTATTGACATGGTGAACTATCACATGGTTAACTTGGAATGCTTGAGTAACTAGCATGCAAGGTTTTTCATTTATGAAAAAGGCACTCATCTATTAACTAAACAGGCATTTCAAACATCCCTAAAAAATTGCTTTTCAAAGCAAATAAACATGGTAGGTTTTAATTTGGAAGATCTCCTCTATATCCTTAAATTCGAGGGCATGCATTATTGTCAGCGATGCGGCGGAAGGGGTCCCCCGAATTGAACAAGACGGGTCACCCCCGCATCCCTGTGATGTTCATTAGCACGTGCTAAAAGGAAGCGTTGTTGATCTGGTGTTCGGGGCGTCCCTGGAAACTGATGCGTGCAGGCACCTCCGACACTGTCGTCCATTCCTTAGGGAAGGGGGCTGCATGGCAGGCCCTCACATTGGCCAGCATACATGGCCACAATGGCCCGTAACTAGAAGAATAATGATGACGAGGGTGGTGTGACCCTTCACATCACCTCACACGGTCGGACCTACCATGTGCCGTACGGGACATTTGAGGATGGGCCTGTTAACCTAGGCTATAGCCAAGGACAGTGAGCCCCTTCCACTCCATTCTGTTGACAGTGGAAGCCCAGGTACTATAGGGGTATGACGACACGACGACACGGGAGCCCTCTACCTACCACGACCCACTCCTGGCATCCTGATGCCTCCCCTGGGCGACGAGTGGAGGTCACCACCCCATCTGAAGGAGTCGATTTCGGTGAATCTCGGGTAGGGGTCCCGAGCTAGTAGCCTAGATGCAATGGTAACAAGGACATGAGGTTTTACCTAGGTTCGGGCTCTCTCAAAAAGGTAATACCCTACGCCTGCTTGTGTTAGTATTGATTTGGGTTGAGTACAAAGTATAGGTTGATCTACCATCAGATTGTTCTGTGTCTATTGCAAGCCCTATCCCTTGGTTTATATGGACATCAGGGGGTCTAGGGTTAGAGATAGCTAGATGAGCTACATATAAGGTAATCATATTGTAGACAACCTCTAACTCTTGGAGAATGCGCAAGGGCTTCGGGGATATTCCTTCTACGCGCCATGGGCCTCTAGAGATGGCCTATTGGTGAACCACCATGGGGGGTCCTCGGCCCGGCCCACCTGGCCAGGAGACGACGTGGTGAGTGACCCCTAGTCTGGGACACCATCAGTATCCCCTAAATCGGTCCTCAAGTCGGGGACGCTCCTCGGATCATCTAAACCGCTCTTCGTCTTCAGCCGTGGGTCTTGAAAGCTGGTTCAACAAATCTTCCATCTTCTACCCGTGGATCATGGAAGCTTTATCCGGAATGTTTCCATGTCGGGCATCCAAGGAGCCCCTTTTAGGACCCCTTTGGCCTTCATCAGATGCCTTGTGCCACACCTTGGGTTACAATTTTTCCCGTGCAACGGTGCCTTAGTGTGACGTCCCCGACTTAATCGTGCACTAAGCATACACGCAAATTTGAACGATCAAGATCAAAGACTCACAGGAAGATATCACAACACAACTCTAGACACAAATTAAAATCATACAGCTTTATATTACAAGCTAGGGCCACGAGGGCTCGAATACATAAGTCAGCGGAAGTAACAATATCTGAGTACAGACATAAGTAAACAAGTTTGCCTTGAGAAGGCTAGCATAACAAAGATAACTGGATCGAAAAGGCGCATGCCTCCTGCCTGGGAGCCTCCTACTACTCCTGACCATCGACGGTCTCCACGTAGTACTAGGCTCCGTCGGGGTAGTAGTAGTCGTCAGCGGGATCGGCTGGCTCCTGGGATCCGTCATCTGATTGCAGCAATCGGGTAGAGGGGAAAAGGGGTAGCAAAGCAACCGTGAGTACTCATCCAAAGTACTCGCAGGACTTACATCAGATCTATACTAAGTATGCATCAGTATCAAAGGAATGGGGCTATATCTTTGGACTAAACTTCAGAAATGTCAGAATAAAAGGGAAGGCCTAGCCTATCGAAAACTAGCATCTTGCAACATCTTGCAACATTAGAAGAGTGCAGATTAGTATATAATAAGTAACAAATATAGTTTAGTAATGCCAGAGATCCTTTCTTGACTCCCTGCGAGAAAGCGATCCTGGAGCCATCATAACCATTTAGTGTCTCCAGTATCCAGTTCTAGTTGTAATAGATCGGGATACAACTCCGAGCGTCCGTTATCGTGGACACGGCTATTCGAATAGATATACTTCCCTATAGGGGTGCACCAACTTACCCAACACGCTCGACTCACTACTGCAGGACGCTGCTAATGCGATACTACGATCAGAGACCCTTTGACAAAACTGTGTGCGATGCATTAATCACAAACGGTGCTCTAATAAAACCGTCAAAAAAGGTGCAAAACATTTGCGATGGCGATGACATCCAACAAGGTTCAGATTAGAGTTGTGTGTGCGATGCGTGGCAAACTGTTGATCCAGAAGAACTGTTTGCGATGAGGCAGAACAATAGAAACGGGCAGCCAGATGAGGGCATGTGCGATATACGGCATACAATTCACTAGGATGAACTGTGTGTGATTAGGCAACACAATAGAAACGGTCAGCCAGATCAAGGTGTGTGCGATATACGGCATACAGTTCACTAGGATGAACTGTGTGTGATTAGGCAACACAATAGAAACGGTTCAACTGAACAAGATGTGTGTGATACGCGGCAAACAGGTCCGTAATTAGAAATGTGTGCGAAGACCAATAATAACACAGACGATTGCTGCTAATAAGCCGTGTGATTTGCTCTGTCTACAGAAGAATAACATGTATATATATATATAACTGAAGTAAACATCCAATTACATAAGTGACTATACAGATCATTCGCACACACCTCAATAAACAATTGCATGCATTCTAAACTAGGAGAAACGATCGTCTAGTCATCTACTTCTTGTGACGCTCCCGCCACTGCTCTGTGGCTCGATCCCTCATCTGGGGCAGGAAGAAGACACTCCCTCATGTCAACGATCCGCATGTACATCTCGTAGCTTGTGTACGAGTCCTTGGCCGCGTACTTGACGTGTTGTTCATCCAGTCTCTCATGCCAGACACTGTGCCAGGCGTTCTTGTCCTTCTTGCTCTCATCCTTCATCTTCATGTAGTAGGGGTCGATGATGGCCGAGGCGAGGTCAACCAGGGAGTTCTGTTTGTTGTTGTCGCTGCCCCAGACCTTGTAGTGGTCCTGGATGTTGACAAGATTCTGGCATTTCAAGCCCGAAACCTTGAGCGGTTTTAGATCGTTGGTGGTGTCCACCGTAGCGAAACTGTGGTCGGAGCTGTTGATAAATCTGGAGAAACGCTCGCAAGGCCTTATGGCCAGGTGGTAGTGGTAGACGAGGATGTCATGTCGCACGCACAACTGGGCGACGACAACCTTCTGATCGTGCCCGGCACGACCGATGGTGTACTCGAGGTCGAAGCCGACCACTTGGTACTTGTCCTCAGCAAGCAACTGCTCCATAGTTTGGATGGAGCTCTCCACCGAGACCGGCTCGTTCGTGTACACCACCGAGAGGGCCTTCCCCCTCACGTGGGTGTCTACTATGTGATGCGTGGTGAACTGCCCGCCGTTGTCGTCGTCGGCCGCTGGGAGCGCCATTGGAGCCACGGGGAGCGCCATTGGAACCGTTGGATGTCCTCTCTGTATGTGTCATCGTGGGTGTGCTTATTGTGTCGTATGGCGCAAGAGATGAAGGTAAATGGCCGCAGGAATAAATGGGGGCCGGGTGGCCTGGATTCTCGGCGCGTCCGTATGGCAGTTTTTGCAGCGGGTAACTGCATCGTCGCGCCGCGCCCGGTGCAACCGCATGCACACGAACGTGCATGATCGTGCGCCGGCCCCAAACACTGGCAGCGCGCATGGAGGGACGAGGGCAGAGCGCCCAGAGGGACGCGAGAGCAGAGCGCGCACGGCGGGACGCGAGCAGAGCGCGCTGCGGCCGCCTCAACCGCGAGCAACCACACGCATAGAGCAGTTGAACACGCAGGGAATGATCGCCTACAAGCCAGCCGGCAGTTGCGTCGCTGCGTAGAGAGCGGCCGTGTGCTACTACCTCCGTCTTGGTCTATTAGTCCCCTTTATATTCTGTGCCATACTTTGCCCTTAAATTTAACCAACAAAATGTTAATGCATGTTATAAAAATTATATAATTGAAAACTATGTTCAAATACGAATCCAACGATATAATCTTTGGCGACATGCATTTGTATTTTATTAGTTAAATCCTACTTATAAACCAGGACGGGGGTATAGTAGGTAATTGAATCGCAAACGTTTATTTTTATTAACCGTATGTGTACGTGTCCTTTCGTCCTCCTCTCGCACGTCTTGTCACCCCGCTGCCGTAGACGGCTTCGAGCGCAAGCTTGAGCAGCGCGCGGGGGCATTCTTTTGGCCAAACGGTGGTGAGCCCGTTCCCGCGCAACCGCGCAGGTTCCCGCGCAAGCTTCCCGCCCGACTCGGTGAAATCCCCCAAAATCCCAATGCTTACTAGCCTACTATATAAACCCTCACGGCCGGCGAGTCCTGCGTCGCATTTTCCCCTCCCTCCCTGTAGCTTATCTCGTCTGCTTCTCCCACAATCGCCAATGGCACCGGTCCATCGTCATCACTCAGCCACTCCGCCGTCATCAGAGGACAGCTCCAGCTGGGAGGCTACACCGCGGCGGCGGCGCAGTCCCCGACGTAGTGTAGTGCGCGTGGCGTCCCTGTTGGGTGTGCGCGGAACACCCACCACACGCTCCGCCGCCGCTGCCCGTCGGCAGCTATTGCCGGCTGATGTCTACTACGCAACCTTCTTCTTGTAGACGTTGTTGGGCCTCCAAGTGCAGAGTTTTGTAGGACAGTAGCAAATTTCCCTCTGGATGACCTAAGGTTTATCAAGCCGTGGAAGGCGTAGGATGAAGATGGTCTCTCTCAAACAACCCTGCAACCAAATAACAAAGAGTCTCTTGTGTCCCCAACACACCCACAATGGTAAATTGTATAGGTGCACTAGTTCGGCAAAGAGATGGTGATACAAGTGTAATATGGATAGTAGATATAGGTTTTTGTAATCTGAAAATATAAAAACAGCAAGGTAACTAGTAGTAAAAGTGAGCAAAAAAGGTATTGCAATGCTTGGAAACAAGGCCTAGGGTTCATACTTTCACTAGTGCAAGTTCTCTCAACAATGATAACATAATTAGATCATATGGCAATCCCTCAACGTGCGACAAAAGTCACTCCAAAGTTCCTATCGCGGAGAACATAAGATGAAATTGCTTGTAGGGTATGAAACCACCTCAAAGTTATTCTTTCCAATCAATCCATTGAGCTATTCCTATAAGTGTCACAAACAGCCCTAGAGTTCGTAGTAAAATAACACCATATGCCACACATCAATCAACCCTAATGTCACCTAGATACCCCAATGTCACCACAAGTATCCGTGGGTCAATTATACGATATGCATCAAACAACTTCAGATTCATAATATTCAATCCAACACAAAGAACCTCAAAGAGTACCCCAAGATTCCTACCGGAGAAACAAGGACGAAAACGTGCATCAACCCCTATGCATAGATTACCCCAATGTCACCTCGGGAATCCGTGAGTTGAGTGCCAAAACATACATCAAGTGAATCAATAGAACACCCCATTGTCACCACGGGTATCCCACGCAAGACATACAATAAGTGTTCTCAAATCCATAATAGTATTCAATCCGATAATAGTGAAACCTCAAAGGTAAAACTCAATTCATCACAAGAAGGTAGAGGGGGAAAACACCATATGATCCAACTATAGTAACAAAGCTTGCGGTACATCAAGATCGTGCCAAATCAAGAACACGAGAGAGAGAGAGAGAGAGAGAGATCAAACACATAGCTACTGGTACATATCCTCAGCCCCGAGGGTGAACTACTCCCTCCTCGTCATGGAGACCACCAGGATGATGAAGATGGCCACCAGTGATGATTTCCCCCTCCGGCAGGGTGCCGGAATGGGCTTCCGATTGGTTTTTGGTGGCTACAGAGGCTTGCGGCGGCGGAACTCCCGATCTAGGTTTCTTTTTGGGGGTTTCTAGATTTATAGGAATTTTTGGCGTCGGTTTCACGTCAGGGGGGGTCCACGAGTCAGTGACAAGGCAGAGGGGTGCGCCCTAGGGGGTGGGCGCGCCCTCCACCCTTGTCGTTGACTCGGGACTCTTCTGGCCCAACTCTTGTGCTTCGGGGGCTTCTTCTGGTCCATAAAAAATCACCATAAATTTTCAGCTCGTTTGGACTCCGTTTGATATTCCTTTTCTACAAAACTCAAAAACAAGGAAAAAACAGAAAACTGGCACTGGGCTCTAGGTTAAGAGGTTAGTCCCAAAAATAATATAAAATAGCATATAAAACATCCAAGATGGATAATATAATAGCATGGAACAATCAAAAATTATAGATACATTGGAGACGTATCATCGGCCGCCGTTGCCGCCACACCACCGTCGAAAGCCAGGGCCATCGCCCGCTCCGCTGCCGCGGCCCTAAGGCGGGAGGTGGCCGTCGTGGCCGCCACCCCACTACCGGCCATCGTGGCCATCACCCGCTCCGCCACCGCGGCCCGAAGGTGGGAGGTGGTGGTCGTGGCCGCCACCCCATCGTCGGCCGCCGTGGCCGCCAGCCCACCGTCGACCACCGGGGTCATCACCCGCTCCGCCACCACCGCCCGAAGGCGGGAGGCGGAGGTGGAGGCCCGCACGTGCGTCAGTGACCTTGCGCGCTACATCGAGTTCCTGCGGGAGGAGGAGGAGCGCCTCGTCGAGCACGCAAAGAGCCTTACCGCAGCCGTGGCCGCAGCACACGCCGACGCAGAGGCGAGGAATCAGGAGATCTACGAGCAGTCCCGCCGCTTCGAGAGGGGTCATCTGGAGCGGCAGAGGGCGTTCGAGGTGAGCGTCGCTGAAGGTGCAGCAGCGGCAAGCACCGTATTGTAGTTGTCCAGCTCGTCGGTGGGCTCCTCCTCCTCTTCCTCTTACTGAGCGCGCTCGGCAGAGGAGAGGCTGCCGGAAGTAGTGCAAAGCTCCTCCGTAGTAGTAGTATTTAGGGGCTATTTTGTTCAGTTCATCTGACTATAGATGTGGTGGAACTGTACAACGTACTTAAAATTAGCTCGTATATATAGTTGAACTAGCTATTTCAGTACGTGGTTGGCAACAATTGGGGAAAAGTTTGGTCGGTTCAGCTGTCGAGTTGAACTGTTTGTATAAAGAACGACTTCTTAATCTATGAATGAAATCTATGCTTAATTACTGAATTTTAGTTGCAAAAATTAGATAGTGCTAGTGATTTTTAGCTGCATATTTTGACAAATGGCAATGTTACTAGATCAACAAATGTCAATCTTTCCAGTTTGATAAATAGCAATATACCCAATATGACAGATGCAAATTTTACCAAATTGTTTGTACGTGGTTGCACACGGGTCATCCGAAAAAACCGTTTGCGTTGAAGGGAGGTACAAATCCTGCTTGCCAGATTTTCTCTTGGCTTAGCGCCGAAGTCTCGCTTTGCATACCTTATTCAATCTGAACCATTTGCGTTGAAGAGATGCACAAATCCTGCGCGGCAAATTTTCCCTTGGCTTACTGCAGAAGACATTAGCTCTCACTTTGCATACAGGTGTTCTATCTAAAACGTTTGCGATGAAGAGCTGCACAAATCCTGCTCGGCACATTTTCCCTTGGCTTACTGGGAAAGCTGTCGATTTACATACGGGTGTTCTATCTAAAATGTTTGCGATCAAGAGCAGCACAAATCCTGCTCGGCACATTTTTGCTTGGCTTCCTGGGGAAGCTGTCAGTTTGCATACGGGTGTTCTAACTAAAACGTTTGCGATGAGTGTTTTATATTTAAAAACCATATTAAACTGCGGCTTGGGCGCCATTAATGGAGAGGATGCGAGCAAGGCGGGCGGCCATGGAAGTCAAAGGGCTCGCTTCCCAGTGAGCCTGCACGGCGTACAGCTCGCACGCTTCCCAGTGAGCCTGCGCATTGGAGTACAGCTCGCACGCCTCCCGTTTAGTCAAGCACCTGTCCGCACGGCACCTCCTAGCCATTAAAAGAGTGAGGCATGGCGTCACATGAATGGTTAACAGAACGCACATGATTTAAATTATACAAAATGTTTGAGATGTTACAGTGGCAGCTATTTGTTTCAAAATTCCTTTGTTGGTTGTTATTTGAGTGCGCCTTCTCTCAAAATGAACACGAAAAATAGCACAGCATGTCGGGTGCCATTCCATGATAGCATGCCAAGTTTCATGAATTTCAGACGAGTTTTGGATTCACTAGAATTTAAAAACAAAGTATCTCAATGTTTTGCCGGCAATCAACAGTGCCCTGGTGTTTGAAATTCATTCCCATTTCTTGCATGGGACCTAAGCATGCACCCAAGGACACAGATTTGATTTTTCAACCAATTTATGTTTACTGGAGAATGTGCATGTAGTTCAAATTTGAATTATGCACATAAAATGCCTAGAAAACCCAGTTAATGTATAAAAATGTCCAAACGAACCCCTAAAAATTCCAAAATTTAACACAACACTCCTGTTGTTCTATGTTGACACTAGAAATTTTTTGAAAGCAATAAAAGGCAACGGATATCGTTTCGTCCCCAAAGGTGGCACATTCCCTACCGAAACCATCAGACTTGTTGTGAGAAGCTCTGGTTTGTGAGAAGCTTATACCCAAACCTGCCCCAAATGGGACAAAAATTTTACCACGACATGTTGATGCCGCTCCATGATAGCATGCCAAGTTTCATGAATTTCAGACGAGTTTTTGATTTACTAGAATTTAAAAACCATGTATCTCAATGTTTGTGGCCAAGCGATGGTGGCAGGGTGTTTCAAATTCATTCCCATTTCTTGCATGGGACCTAAGCATGCAACCAAGGACACAGATTTGATTTTTCAACCAATTTATATGCATTAGAGCATGTGCCTGTAGTTCAAATTTGAATTATGCACATAAATGCATTGAAAACTCAATTAATGTATAAAAATGTCCAAACGAACCCCGAAAAATTTCAAAATTTAACACAACACTCCTGTTGTTCTATGTTGACACTAGAGAAAAAATTGAAATCAAGAAGAGGCAACGGATATTGTTTCATCCAGAAAGGTGAAACGTTCCCTACCGTAACCATGAGGCTTGTTGCGAGAAGCTCTGGTTTGTGAGAAGCTTATACTCCAACCTGCCCCAAATGGGACAATATTTTTACCACTGCATGTTGATGCCGTTCCATGATAGCATGTCAAATTTCATGAATTTTAGATGAGTTTTTGATTTACTAGAATTTTAAAACCATGTATCTCAATGTTAGCGGCCGAGCGTCGGTAGCAAAGGTGTTTGACATTCATTCCCATTTCTTGCATGGGACCTAAGGTTGCAACCAAGGACACACATTTGATTTTTCAACCCGTTTATATGCACTGGAGCATGTGCATGTAGTTCAAATTTGAATTATGCACATAAACGCATAGAAAAATCAGTTAATGTATAAAAATGTCGAAGCAAACCACGAAAAATCCCAAAAAATGACACAACACTCCTGTTGTTCTACGTTGACACTAGAAATGTTTTGAAAGCAAGAAGAGGCAACAGATATCGTTTCGTCCACAAAGGTGACACGTTTCCCTACCGGAACCATGAGGCTTCTTGTGAGAAGCTCTGGTTTGTGAGAAGCTTATACCATAACCTACCCCAAATGGGACAATATTTTTTACCCCAGCATGTTGATGCCATTCCATGATAGCATGCTAAGGTTCATGAATTTCAGACGAGTTTTGGATTTACTAGAATTACAAAAGTAAGCACCTCAACATTTGCCGGAGAGCCACGGTGTCATGGTGTTTGAAATTCATCCCCATTTCTTGCATGGGACATAAGCATCAACCCATGGACACATATATCATTTTACAACCCATTTTGGTGCACCGGAGCATGTGCATGTAGTTTAATTTTGAATTGCGCACCTGAAATGCCTAGAAAACCAAGTTAATGATTAAAAATGTCCAAACGAACCCTGAATAATTCCAAATTTTTTGACGACACACCTATAGTTGCATGTTCACTGCAGATAAAAGTTCTAGCAATTCAAACACCATCCTTTGCAGCTGTGACCCCATTATGTAATTCAAATCAAGATGAAAAATCAAGTAGATCGCACACAGTTTATTATCACCAACCATGTGAGATGCAGCACAAAATATCTTGGAGCACCGTCGGAGTATAGTACGCATACGGCTTACGCGAGAAGGTGCGTCGGCTACAGTCCATAGCCGGCGTGTCAAGCACACTAGCTCGCTCCCCAAATATCATTTCACTGTTCAATCGTCGCCGGTGAAAGATGGGGACATGGACCCGCTTCGTGAGGGCAACTTCGGCGGCCCACTCCGGCGAGAGCGTGGCCGCAGCTGCCAGGCGCGTGCTAACAAGCTTCATGAGCGCGGCTGCAATCTGTGACCGGGCGGCCAAGGCAGCCCAAACGGCCGATGTTGCTTCTTAGGTGGCGGCAGCAACATCTGCCTCGGGGATAGCAACTGGCGAGAGTGGCACAACAGCTGTCTGTTCCGCAGCGGCGGCCTTAGCCCTGATGGAGGCCGCCCACAACCATGTCGTGGCCGCCCACGCCCATCTCATGGCGGTTACCGCACAAATCGAACGAAGCTTCTCGGACAACAGTCGGCAACCCACTGCCGAAGAGTTGGCAATCGCCGAGAGGTTCGAGCAGCCGTCCGTTCCTTCGCCGCATACCTTGCCACGACGGAGCCCGTCCAAGCCCAGATCGCGGCCGCCCATGCCCAGCTCATGGCGGCCTTTTCCAAAGAGATGGTGGACGCGGATGGCGAGATGCTTGCCGAGTATGGTGCGATGGATGCCATGGAGCCCCTTCCCCAGGAGACCGTCGGGCGCGAGCTGTACATGGAGGAAGCGGCGAAGATCGACGAGCACCAGCCGTAGTAGTACTCTTTGTTTTGCTTAATTAAGAGCACCGATCTTTAATTTGTTAGAGTAATGTTTAGGTCAGCTAGCTCTGTTTAATTGCTGAACTTGCTCGATTAAGAAGTGTGGGTGTGTTGTAGTCTCCTTTGTGTACCCAAATTATGCAATGATGTGGATGACCACTGTAACCAGGGAAATTCGAACCAAAATTTTTCATGTTCAAACTCATCACACATGGGTAAGCTATATGAATCGTTTGTGATGTTCACATATCGTACACAGTGCTGAATAAGGGACCGTGTCTGATGACACTTTGCGCGCCAGTTTTTTCGCTGAACCGATTCAAAAATTTTGGCTTCTGCGGAAATATCTACCTCCCCGCCCCCTCCCCCTTACCAAAAGCCACATTTCCCTTGTTTTCGCCTTCCTTTCCAAGTTGAAACCTTCACTCCTTGCTTGCAGCACCGCCTCCTCGTCGGCGACCCTCCTTCACGCTGCTCGGCCTCGTCTATCCAGGCAGGTAATCCACACCCGACCCCCATCCTCCTCCTCCTTCCACATCCCACATGCCCCGACCGCCGGTGCGACACCTTCCACCCAAATCACCGACCCCTCCACCAAATAAGCACCGCCCTAAGCCATGGTGCACGCAGTACAGCCAGGAGCTCAAGGAGCATTTGGCAGTGGAGAAGCAAATCGCGGCCGCACACGCGGATGAGGTCGCGATGGCTGCCATTCGTGCCGACCCCCAGATCTTGGAGGAGCACCTCGCCGTCGAGGCCACCGTCAATGCCTCGTGCACCGATGCCGCGACGCGGTTGGCTGCTTTAAATGACAGTTCATGGTGTTTTCTCGAGGCCACCCTCGGTGACTTCAATGAAGACTACGAGGTGTTTTCTGAGCGTGCACGTGCTTACCTCAACCCGAGAGCCAGCAGGTTGGTGCCCGGAGCGGCTCAAGAAACTCACCACTACGACGAGGGCACCCACGATGTGGAGGCCTCGCCCTCTTCCATGTCCAAGGAGCCAATCATCATCGATATCTCCGAAGATGAGGAGTAGCTTGTCTTATTAGCTCACTATAAGGACCCATGTTCAGTTTGCTAGCTACGCCGGTTAAGCATGCTCGGTTTACCCATTGCATGTGCTGCTCCTGCCTTTCCTTAACAAATTCTAGTGAATTGTGCTATCTACTTTTACCATGCAATCTGTTGCTCTAGTGTATATGTTCTATATGTCGTGCAATGTGGTGCTCACTTATTAACTGTTTGGTTAATTAGTTATCGTGTTCAGTTAACTGATTGGTTCAATTCTGCAAATGTGATGTTCAATTCTTCAGGGTGCAATTTTGTATTGTCTTCCATGTGAGAAATAAATCAAATTTATCTTTAGAAAATACATGGGAAACAAATACAATTGCTATATTTCCAAGTTGTCAAGCATGCTTGGTTTGGTTAACTGTCTGATCTTCTAGTATGTTATACATTGTGCAATGTGGTGCTCAGTTAATGTTTGGTTCATTTGTTGTGGTGTTTAGTTAACTGTTTGGTTTAATTCTGCAATGCGATGTTCAATTGTTGTGGGTGCATTCTGTTATTGTATACCATGTGAGAAATAAATCGAATTTGGTTGTACTAAATACATGAGAAACAAATATAATTGCTATATTTCCAAGTTGTTAAGCATGCTTGGTTTGGTTAACTGTCTGATCTTCTATTAGGAGTATGTTATATTGTGCAATGTGGTGCTCAGTTAATGTTTGGTTCATTTGTTGTGGTGTTTAGTTAACTGCTTGGTTCAATTCTGCAATGCGATATCCAATTGTCGTGGGTAGAAAATTGTATTGTTGTGCATGTGAGGAATAAATCGAATTTGGCTGCACTTAATACATGAGAAACATATACAATTGCTATATTTCCTAGTTCTTAATCATGCTTGGTTTGGATAAATGGGTTTTCCATGTGGCTTGATTAATCTGATGAATCTGCAATGTGCTTATTTTTCATCAACATATTTTACTAATAGCACGCGAACCCTCACTTAACCTGATCACTAACTACCTTATATGTGTTGCAGGGAGACAATGGGAAGCACTGAGGTTTACAATCGAGGTTTGCACATGCATGGTCCTTTGTCTAATAGCACATTATTGTGCAATTGCAGGAACCATTCTAATATTTAGGTTTTTAACAATTTGGTCTTGCACGTGTAGGTCCTGCTATCAGAGATTTTGACCCACTGTTCGACCCTTTTTGCATATGGGGAAATGAGTTGTCCATGAATATCAGTCAAGTCAAGAAACTCAGAAAGATTGTTAGGATAAAGAAATTAGCGACAAAAAAACAAGATCTTTGTCTGCACAATGAAGAAGACATCAGTTCACTACATGATGGTACTAACTATTATACCTTGCCTTTTTTATTCCTTTGCCCCATTTCCAATATAGAGAAGATATTTATGCACATCCTTGTTTTCAGGCCTTTCCAAAGAAGTTCACTGATGATTACCTCTCAAACCACCTGTATGGTCAGGAGGCGAGGAAGGTATTCATACAACACCCACGGTTCAATATTGAAGTGTTCCTGAAGAGGACGAAGGATGGACGGTCAATCATCCACAGGCACTGGCCTAAAGTTGCAAAGACCTTCAACATCAATGAAGACTCAATATTCGTCTTCCGCTTCAGCTGTTTTCCAGATGAGATTCATCTGTCTATGTTCCGTCTATGATGCTAATTTTGAAAGGTTGTAGATGTTGCATGTGAAACTTGGTGTTGGTGCAGTTGTGTAATGGGGTAGCTGAGTGCTGAAGCTATATGATGTTGTCTGATGTATTTCAATTATGAAATCCTGCTTCCTTAATATGGAAATGAAATATATTGTGTGCTTAATATGAAATGTCAATTAGATTAATAAATGGATTATTAATAATAGGACAATTAGCCTGCTAATTGGATTTTTCTATTGCAAACTGTTATTGAGAAAACACCGTGGGCGATGACCTTAGACAATGCACATAGTTTCTAGGAAGAAAACGTGTTGGATCAATGAACAATCGCACACGACTTCCTCTTGAAAATTGTTTGCGTTAGAAAACCTTGCACAAACGTTTACCACATAAGAAGTGTGTGTGATGGACAGCCTATGCCACACAGTTTCTTCTATGCATCATGTGTGATGCATTCAATAACGCAAACGATAAAATTGTTAATATCGTGTGCAATGGCAACGCTATCACAAACGATTTACTGCGGAAAATTGTGTGTGATGCAACTGCGAACGGAAACGTTTTCCTTGGAGTGACTGTGTGGGATGTATATACGAACGGAAACGTACTTCTTGGATTAACTGTGTGGGATGTACATACTAACGGAAACGTACTCCTTGGATTGACTATGTGCAATGTACATATGAACGGAAACGTTTAGCCGGGACTGACTGTGTGGGATGTACTTACGACTAGAAACGATTTGGCCTGTATAATTGTATTTTTTTAGCACAACTGTACGTATAACCATATTTGATCGCTCGCCCGTCGCACACGACCTCACTTTGCCGAGCGTGTGTGACCGGAGGGCCTATCCCGGACGATTTCTGGGTCGTGTGGGAAGGACCCCCCCTATCACAGTCACTCACTTGGCGACGGTTCAAAACGCCATCGCGGAAAGGGGTTAAAAACCGTTTGTATAGCACCTCGCTGTACCAGTGACTAACTCCGGCCGGACACACTTTCGTGTCATGTACGGCCTCGGCTGATTGACACACCGTAGTTCTACCTAGGCTCAACAGATAGGCCAGCATGCCGGTCTACATCCTAAGCGCTCAGGGGTCTTGGGCCCATCGCCCTTTGCACTCCTGCGCGTTGCGTACGCGACCTGGAGCAGACCCACCCCCTAATACAAGCGCAGGTGGTTCTCGTCCAACCGGGCGCGCGCCGCTCAATCGCTGACGTCCGAAGAGCTTTCAGAGAATCGTATGACGCCGAGTGCCCATACTTATTCCCGCGTGGTGGTTAGTGAGAAAAGGCCAGAGGCCTACTAAGATCACATATCCAAACCCATTAGTGTCTTGGGAGCGCGCGAAGACGATCAGTGTTCCTGTCGCCCTGTCTCGAGGACTTACAGGAAGGGTCAGGCCCATCCCTCTCTAGGGCGGTCTGCCTACACAACCGTGCCTCGTAATTATCTCGCGGGTACCCTCTAGGTCAACTCGACTCACAAGAGACTATCGGGAACTCAGGTCCACCTCTATCGGGGTGGTACCGCCTGTCCCTTTAGTCCCGCAGAAATAGTAGACAGGGAACATGTAAAAGTAACAGTGTGTCTGTAACATCAAGGGGGGAATCCTAGGAATCACCCTTGACGGATCCCCACTCGATGTATCCATCAAGGTGAACTTGGAGGAATCACCCTCGATGGGTTCACACTTGAGGGGCTGCACGATAGAGGCATCATCGGAGGTGGTGAAAGAGGAATCACCCTCGGTATCCCACAACCGACTAGCTACACTACAGAGGTATCATCAGGAGTGAGGTAGGAGGTATCACCATCGGCACTCGATAGTAGCTCTGCAGAGTCGTACAACTAAAGGGGGCATCTGCGGTGATGTGTCGGTCTCTGCACATCGATCACGTTGATCGAGTCTTCTAGTAACAAAGCAGGGCAACAAGGACAAGGGTGAGGGGTCACTGATGGATCACTAACCAGCCTATACTAAGCATATAGGACAACAGGTAAAGTAACAATAGAAGGTTACAAAAGCAGGCTATGCATCAGAATAGGAGCTATCGAACAACAGTAGCAAAATCTAGTGCAAGCATGAGAGAGAAAGAATGGGTGATATAGGAATGATCAAGGGGTTTTGCTTGCCTGGAAGCTCTTTGGAAAGGGACTAGTCGTCAGGAGTGTAGTCGATATCGGGAGCAGCGTCAGTCTCGGGGTCTACTAGAGAGAAGAGGGGGAAGAAACAATAAATATGAAGCAAACAAATACATCACGATGCATGACATGGCAATATGCTGCGCTAAGGGTGACCTAACGCAGTGCTACACGTTCCCGGCTTTTGGCAGTTATTGGACAGATGAATCGGAGGGGAAGGTTACATGTTTGCTGTGTTAGATAGGTGTGACAGGTATGTGGATAGCATATTCGGATTCGTTAGATTTTTCTGAACAACTTTCATATATAAATTATTTGCATCTGAATTACGGTTTATTTTCTATTAATTTTCAAAGTTTTAAACAATTTTCTGAAATTCTAGAATTAATTAACAATTCAAAAATAAACAGTGAATTACATTTTATACCCACTGTGGGCTAGCCACAGTGGATGACAGGTGGGCAGTTGACTGGTCAAACATTATCCATATGAACAGTGTTGGTGGGTCCCGCATGTCAGTGACTCTGGACAATTAATAATGTTTTAATTAAATCCTAATTCAATTAGTCAGCGACCTAGGGCCCACTGTCAGTGACTGTTTAGGTTTTTAGTTAGTGGCTAAATGGCAGGGGGCGGCCTCACTTGGCAGGGGCATGCCCGTGCCCCAGCGATTGGGCACTCACTTGGCACAGAGGCGCCGGCGGCCGGCTGTGGGCGCGGGGAGCGACGACCGGTGGTGGGTGCGGCCAGGAGCAGCGGGGGCAGCCAGGTCACGACCATGGCGTAGCCGAGCACGGGCAGCAGGCATCGGCGGTGGGCGGCGGCGAGCAGGGGAAAGCGGCGACCGGCGGTGAGCAGCAGGCGCGGGCGTGACCGCTATAGAAGGCAGCAGCGGCATCATCTAGCAGTAGCACACAGCAGCAAAGAATAGCAGCGGCAAGGCAGCAGCCGTAGCAGCGTGGGGCATGCGGGGGTGTGGGCGGCAGCGGATGAGCCCATGGCCTGCACGCAGGCGTGGGCCAGCGTGGCTGGGCGCGAGGGCATGGCGGAGCGCGTGGCTGGGGCGGCAGTAGCGGGCGTAGCAGCAGTAGGCAGCGGCAAGTGGCAACAGCAACAAAAAAGCAGTAGCACGACAGCAAGAACAGCAGCAGGCGGAGGAAGAAAATAGCGACGACAAGCACGTAGGCATGTGCGTACACGTAGGGCGCGGCGTGGGGGGCGGTCCATGGGCTGTGAGCACGCGCGGGAGTGAACTCCGGCCACGGCAACAGAAGCGTGGGGCTGCGGTGTATGATGTAGAATGGAAGGGGAACAAGGGGGTTCGACAGGGGGCTCACCACAGCGGCCGATGGTGAGCTCGAGGATGTCCGGGGAGGGCGAGGCGGCGTAGACCGACGACGTGAAGCCCGATGGCTGTGGAGGGGGAACCCGTCGATGCAGTCGTGGTGGTGTAGCCCTTGACAAACGGGGACTCAGAGGAGAAGTGGTTGTTGACGGGGGTCCTCCTGGACAACCCCTCAAGCGTCGAGGAGCACGCAGGCTGCGGCAACGGCGACGACACGCGGGGTCACTGATGCGGCTTGAAACTGCGTTGGTATTTCCCCAAAGAGGAATGGATGATCTAGTACAACTACGGTAGGTATTTCCCTCAGTTATGAAACCAAGGTATCAATCCAGTAGGAGAACCAAGCAACACTATGTAAACGGTACCTGCACACAAAGAAGAAATCCTCGCAACCCAACGCGTAAGAGGGGTTGTCAATCCCTCCTCGGTAAAAAGATAGATTGGTTTGTATGAGTTTGGATAAATAGATCTTTCAAAAACACAAAATAAAATAAGTAAAGAAAAAGTGCAGCAAAGTATTTTGGGGTTTTTAGAATAATAGATCTGAAAACAAATGCGATGAAAAATAGAACTGAAAGCAATATGATAAAAGATAGACCCAGGGTGCCGTAGATTTCACTAGTGGCTTCTTTCGAGAAAATAGTTTACAGTGGGTAAACAAATTACTGTCGGGCAATTGATAGAAGATGGAATAACTATGACGATATCCAAGGCAATGATCAATATATAGGGATGACGTCCAAGATTAGTAGACCGACTCCTGCCTGCATCTACTACTATTACTCCACACGTCGACCGCTATCCAGCATGCATCTAGTGTACTAGGTTCATGGAGAAACGGAGTAATGCAATAAGATCGATGACATGATGTAGACAAGATCTATTCATGTAGGAATAGACCCCATCTTGTTATCCTTAATAGCAACAATACATACGTGCCTCGCTACCCCTTCTGTCACTAGGTGAGGACACCGTAAGATCGAACCCATCACAAAGCACCTCTTCCCATGGCAAGAAAAATCGATCTAGTTGGCTTAACTAAGCCAAAGACTCGAAGAAGAAATACGAGGCTATAAATAATCATGCATATAAGAGATCAAAGAAACTCAAATAATATTCATGGATATAGATCTGATCATAAACTCAAAGTTCATCGGATCCCAACAAATACACCACAAAAAGGTTTACATCAAATAGATCTCCAAGACACCATTGTATTGAGAAGCAAAAAGAGAGAAGAAGCCTTCTAGCTACTACCTACGGGCCCTTAGGTCTACAATGAACTACTCACACATCATGGGAGAGGCACCAATGAGGATGATGAACCCCTCCGTGATGGTGTTAGATTGGATCTCGTGGTTCTAGAACTTGCGGCGGCTGGAATAGTGTTTCGTCTGCTCCCCTAAGGTTTCTGGAATATTTGGGAATTTGTAGGGCGAAGAGGCGGTGCAGGAGACCCCTATGGGCCCCACAACCCACCAGGGCGCACCCTGGTGTCTTGTGGTCCCCACGGGCCTCCCCTCTGGTCCTTTCTTGGCCCCCCAAGTTGTCTTATGGACCCAAAAAAATCTCCAAAAAGTTTCGGTGCGTTTGGACTCCATTTGGTAGGGATATTCTGCGAAGTAAAAAACAAGCAAAAAAAATAACAACTGGCACTGGGCACTATGTCAATAGGTTAGTCCCAAAAAAATGATATAAAGTTGCTATAAAATGATTGTAAAACATCCAAGAATGATAATATAACAGCATGGAACAATAAAAAAAATTATAGATATGTTGGAGACGTATCAACATCCCCAAGCTTAATTCCTGCTCGTCCTCGAGTAGGTAAATGATAAAAACGGAATTTTTGATGTGGAATGCTGCCTAACATGTTCATCACATTTTGTTTTCTTTTGTAGCATGGGCATTTGGACTTTTATATGGTTCAAAGCAATAGTCTATATTTGACATGATAACTTCAATACTCAAGCATATCAACAAGCAACCATGTCTTTCAAAATATCAACACTAAAGAAAGTTATCCCTAGCCCATCATGCTCAAACATTGATCCATTCATGAAACACACTCGAATATTAGCTACATCCAATGCTCAAGTACGATCATAGTGCTCCCTAGTTGGTGCTTTATAAGAGAAGATGGAGACTCAAATAAAAATAACAAATGCATAAAGTAAATAGATAGGCCCTTCGCAGAGGGAAGTAGATATTTGTAGAGGTGCCAGAGCTCAAAGCTTAAATTGAGAGATAAAATATTTTGAGAGGCATGCTTTTCCCGTCAACGAAAATGACCGAGTAATTCCCAACACTTTTCATGCTAGATATATCATAGGCGGTTCCCAACCATAAAATAAAGTTTATTCCTTTTTCCACCATACTTTCACACCCCTTGGCTAGCCGTATCCACGGGTACCGTCCATACCAACACTTTCCAAGGAATTTATTATTTGGCAACATAAAGTAAATTTCTTTTTCATTTCGGGACTGGGCATCCCTTTTACAGCCATACTCTCATGCAATGACAAGTGAATAAACACTCATCTTGAGAATAACACATCTAGCATGGAAAATATTGGCCAGCCCCTGCCGCTTCATGAGCGGTACGGGCACACAAAAAGGAAATTCATTTGGAAAATTAGAGTTGGCACATACAAATTTACTTAGAACGACACGGAAATACCGCATATAGGTTGGTATGGTGGGCTCATATGGCAAAACTGGGTTTAAGGATTTTGGATGCACAAGTAGTATTTCTACTTAGTACAAGTGGAGGCTAGCAAAAAGATTGAGAAGCAACCAACCAAGAAACAAAAATTCTCATAAGCGAGCATTAAGCATAACTAACACCGAATAATGCACAATAAGTAGGATGTAATTTCATTGCATAACTATTAACTTTCGTGCTTGCATAGGGAATCACAAACCTTAACACCAATATTCTTACTAAAGCATAATTACTCACCAACATGACTCATATATTACTATCATCATATCTCAAAACTATTACAAAGAATCAAGTTTATTTTGTCCAATGATCTTCATGAAAGTTTTTAATATATCCCTCTTGAATATCTATCACTTTGGGACTAGTTTCATATATTGCAATTGCTTTTGACAAGCTCAACCAAATTTAAGTGGAGAACATGAGCATAAAAATTTTCGTCTCTCAAAATAATATAAGTGAAGAATGAGAGAATTTCTTCAAAAATTTACTAACTCTCAAATTAATCTAAGTGAAGCATGAGAGTATTTCTTCAAAAATATTAAAGCACACCGTGCTCAAAAAGATATAAGTGAAGCACTAGAGCAATTCCATAGCTCCAAAAATTTAAGTGAAGCATATAGAGCAATTCTAACAAGTCATAGCATAATTTTGGCTCTCTCAAATAGGTGTGTCCAGCAAGAATACTTGTGATAAGCTAAAAAGTGAAAAAAGCAAAGACTCATATAATACAAGACGCTCCAAACAAAACTCATGATATGTGACGAATAAAATATAGGTCCGAGTAAAATACCGATGGTCGTTAGAAGAAAGAGGGGATGCCTTCCGGGGCATCCCCAAGGTTAGTTGCTTGGTTCTTCTTCAATATTAACTTGGGGTGCCATGGGGCATCCCCAAGCTTAGGCTGTTGACACACCTTATTCTTTCATCCATCATGATCTCACCCAAAACTTGAAAACTTCAATCACACAAAACTTAACAAAACCTTCGTGAGATCCATTAGTATAGTAAAGCAAATCACCACTCTAAGTACTATTGAAAACCCATTCATATTTTATTATTTCATTATACCTACTGTATTCCAACTTTACTATGGCTTATACCCTCCAATACAATCCATAGATTCATCAAAATAAGCACACAATGCAACGAAAACAGAATCTGTCAAAAATAGAACAGTCTATAGTAATCTGAACTCTAACCATACTTCTGTAACTCCAAAAATTCTGAAAAATTAGGACAACATGGGAAATTTGTATATCAATATTTTGTAAGCAATTCAGATTTTTTTTGTCGCTTTTGTGATTTTACAAAATTCTGCTAATGGATACAAAAGTTTTTGTTTTTCAACAAGATCAAATCAACTATCACCCAACATGATCCCAAAGGCTTTACTTGGCACAAATACTAATTAAAACATAAAAAACAATCATAACAGTAGCATAATTGTGCAAACACTCAATAACAGAAAGAAAAAGGCAAAAATAAATTTATTCATTGGGTTGCCTCCCAACAAGCGCTATCATTTTATGCCCCTAGCTAGGCATAATTCATAGATTCAAGTATTGCCATCTTTGGTTTTTGATCCATAGGATGCCCTCATGATTGATTCATATAGTGGCTTAATTCTTGTTCTAGGGAAGTGTTCCATACCCTTTCTTAGTGGAAATTGAAATTTAATATTCCCTTCTTTCATATCAATCACGGCACCTATAGTGCGTAAAAACGGTCTAGCAAGTATAATTGGACAAGACGGATTGCAATCAATATCAACAACAATAAAATCTATGGGCACATAGTTCCTATTTGCAAGAATAAGAACATCATTAATTCTTCCCAAAGGATTTTTAATAGTATAACCACCAAGTGCAAATTAAGAGAACATTCTTCAATATCGGTAAGACCAAGCACATCAGATAAAGATTTCGGAATTGTGGAAACACTAGCACCCAAATCACATAAAGCAAAATTCTCATAATTTTTAATCTTGACTTTAATAGTAGGTTCCCATTAATCATGTAATTTTCTAGGAATTGAAATCTCTAACTCCAACTTTTCTTCTAAAGCTTTCATCATGGCATCTACGATATATTTAGTAAAAGCTTTATTTTGTTCGTAACCATGGGGTGAATTTAACATGGCTTGCAACAAAGAAATACATTCAATCAAAGAGCAATTATCATAATTAAAGTCTTTGTAATCCAAAAGAGTGGGCACATCACTAATTAAAGTTTTGACCTCTCCAAACCAACTTTTATCAATTTTTTCATCAAGATTTTCACCCTCCGAATTATCGGGACGCCCTCTAGATAAAGTTGACTCTTCTTCAGTCCCTTTATCATCATTTTTAATTTTACTCAACAAGATATCAATAGAAGAAACACCAATCACTTTAAGATCTTCAT
Organism: Thinopyrum elongatum; assembly: GCA_011799875.1. NCBI lineage: Eukaryota > Viridiplantae > Streptophyta > Magnoliopsida > Poales > Poaceae > Thinopyrum > Thinopyrum elongatum. Next base: position 418,188,167 of record CM022303.1, on the reverse strand, counting down.
CATTTTTATGAAAGCAATCACTAGAAAACGCTCTTTCTAAAAATTCTCTTTTAGCTCTAAGCATAGCGGTTCTTTTCTTACTTTCATCCATAGAAACATATAAAGCTTTAATTGATTCATTAATATCAACCTTGGGTGGAAAATTTTTAATCTTGAGATTTTCTAAATCATAAGAAATTCTATCAATGCTTCTAGACATATCGTCAATCTTATTCAATTTTTCTTCTATCGTAGTATTGAAAACTTTTTGAGCATTGATAAATTCTTTAATATTACTCTCAAGATAATAAAGGTTCCTATTATTATTGTAAGAAGAATTACCATAATTATTAGAGGAATTTCCAGGAAAAGGCCTAGAATTAAAATTACCTCTATAAGCATTATTATTGAAATTTTTTCGTGAGACAAAATTCACATCTACGGGATCACTATTTTGATCAATCAAAGTAGAGAAAGGCACATCATTGAGATCAATATGAGCACTTTTATTAGAAACCAATTTCATAAGAGCATCAACTTTTTCACTCAAAGTACTAATTTTTTCAACCGAATTAACTTTTTTACTAGTAGGTGCTCTTTCGGTATGCCATTGTGAATAATTTCCCATGATATTATCGAGCAATTTAGTAGATTCACCCAAAGTAACTTCCATAAAAGTACCACCCACGACGGAATCTAAAAGATTTCTAGAAACAAAATTCAATCCCGCATAAAAAATTTGTATGATCATCCAAAGATTTAAACCATGAGTAGGATAATTTCTTAGCATCAACTTCATTCTTTTCCAAGATTGTGCAACATGTTCATGCTCAAGTTGCTTAAAATTCATGATATGAGTTCTAAGGGAAATAATTTTCGCGGGCGGAAAATACTTAGTAATAAAAGCATCTTTGCACTTATCCCAAGAATTGATACTATTGCGAGGCAAAGAAGAAAACCAAATTTTTGCACGATCCCTCAAAGAGAATGAAAATAATTTCAACTTCACAATATCATTGTACACATCTTTTTCTTTTGCATATCACACAATTCTACGAATGTGTTTAGATGGGACGCGACATCCTCATTAGGAGTACCGGAAAATTGCTCTTTCATAACAAGATTCAACAAAGCGGCATTAATATCACAAGATTCCACACTAGTGGCGGGAGGAGGAATCAGAGTACTAATAAAATCATTGTTATTGGTATTGGAAAAGTCACACAACTTGGTGTTTTCTTGAGACATCGTGACTACGCAAACAAGATTGCAAATAAAAAATAGACCTGACGAGAAAAAGGCGAACGAAAAATAAGGTGAATAAAAAGGCAATTTTTTGTGAAGTGGGGGAGATGAAAACGAGAGGAAAATGGCAAATAATGTAAATTGCAAGGAGATGAGATTTGTGATTATGAACCTGATAGATACTAATGATGTCTCCCCAGCGACGGCGCCAGAAATTCCTTTTGATGCAGCTTGAAACCGCGTCGGTATTTTCCCAAAGAGGAAGGGATGATGCAGTACAACTACGGCAGGTATTTCCCTCAGTTATGAAACCAAGGTATCAATCCAGTAGGAGAACCAAGCAACACTATGTAAACGGTACCTGCACACAAAGAACAAATCCTCGCAACCCAACGCGTAAGAGGGGTTGTCAATCCCTCCTCGGTAAAAAGATAGATTGGTTTGTATGAGTTTGGATAAATAGATCTTGCAAAAACACAAAATAAAATAAGTAAAGAAAAAGTGCAGCAAGGAATTTTTGGGTTTTTAGAATAATAGATCTGAAAACAAATGCGATGAAAAATAGAACTGAAAGCAATATGATAAAAGATAGACCCGGGTGTCGTAGATTTCACTAGTGGCTTCCTTCGAGAAAATAGCATACGGTGGGTAAACAAATTACTGTTGGGCAGTTGATAGAAGATCGAATAATTATGACGATGTCCAAGGCAATGATCAATATATAGGCATCACGTCCAAGATTAGTAGATGGACTCCTGCTTGCATCTACTACTTTTACTCCACACATCGACCGCTATCCAGCATGCATCTAGTGTATTAAGGTCATGGAGAAATGGAGTAATGCAATAAGATCGATGACATGATATAGACAAGATCTATTCATGTAGGAATAGACCCCATCTTGTTATCCTTAATAGCAACAATACATACGTGCCTTGCTACCCCTTCTGTCACTGGGTGAGGACACCGTAAGATCGAACCCATCACAAAGCACCTCTTCCCATGGCAAGAAAAATTGATCTAGTTGGCGTAACTAAACCAAAGATTCGAAGAAGGAATACGAGGCTATAAATAATCATGCATATAAGAGATCAAAGAAACTCAAATAATATTCATGGATATAGATCTGATCATAAACTCAAAGTTCATCGGATCCCAACAAACACACCGCAAAAAGGTTTACATCAAATAGATCTCCAAGAGACCATTGTATTGAGAAGCAAAAAGAGAGAAGAAGCCATCTAGCTACTGCCTACGGACCCTTAGGTCTACAATGAACTACTCACGCATCATCGGAGAGGCACCAATGAGGATGATGAACCCCTCCATGATGGTGATTGGATCTCGTGGTTCTAGAACTTGCGGCGGCTGGAATTGTGCTTCGTCTGATCCCCTAGGGTTTCTAGAATATTTGGGAATTTATAGGGCGAAGAGGCAGTGCAGGAGACCCCCGTTGGCCCCCACAACCCACCAGGGCGCGCCTAGGCTCCGAGGCGCGCCCTGGTTTCTTGTGGACACCACGGGCCTCCCCTCTGGTCCTTTCTTGGCCCCCAAATTGTCTTCTGGTCCAAAAAAAATCTCCAAAAAGTTTCGCTGCGTTTGGACTTCGTTTGATACGGATATTCTGTGAAGTAAAAAACAAGCAAAAAAACAGCAACTGGCACTGCACACTATGTCAATAGGTTAGTCCCAGAAAAATGATATAAAGTTGCTATAAAATGATTGTAAAACTTCCAAGAATGATAATATAACACCATGGAACAATCAAAAATTACAGATTCGTTGGAGACGTATCAGTCATGACGCAGTCTCGTTTTCGAGTGGATGGGGAGGGGGCGCGATGGGGAAAGTAGGGGAATCGGAAGAGAGAGGGCTAGGGTTTTCGTTGGACGCGGTTATAGGCCACGGGGAGGCACGTGAAGGCCATCCATGGCTACGGCAGCCGTGGATGTGCGCCACGCACAGGGCTCGGTCTCCTCTCCTGTATAGAGGTTGAAGAGGCCTGTAGATGGACCGGGCTGCACTCTGGCTGTAGATGGGCCAAGTGCATAGTGCTTTCTTTCTTTTATCTTTTTCTTTTCTAATATGTACTTTTGTCTTGGTTTTGCAATTTGTTTGTCCACCAAATGACTTTTGTAAAATATGCAACTTGTCAAAACAAATACTAGGCATTATTTAGTACTGCCACAAAAAGTTTGGAGTCTGTTTGAGTTTATTCGAATTTTTCACCAAAATGGAAAAGTGTTTAAAATGCTGATTTGGTAGTGTTTTAAATGCTAGAGCCCAATTAAGCAAACAAGTGATGTTGTTTTTCTTATCCAATAATTGTTATGGAATATTTGCGAGATGATGAACTATTTTGCCATCATGTTTGTGAATTTAAATTTTCACTTGCAATTTGAATTTTGAATTTGACTTTGATTTTTATCGAATGGCAATTTGGCTTAGTCAAACTTGATGACATGGCACCATTAGTGTGAGGTCACTGTAGCATGACACTAGGGGTGTTACAAATCTTCTCCACCACAAGAAATCTTGTCCCGAGATTTAAGAGGTAGAGTTAAGGGGAAAGTTCTGGTTACGAAATTCTAACGAGTCTTCTCGGTCTTGGTTGCTCTTCCCAAAGTAGTTGATCCTTTTTGTTGATGTCTTCATTTCTCTGCTTTAGGTCATCATGATGAAGTCATCATCCTTTCTTCGGGATCTTCATCATACTTACGTAAAGGATAAGGGGTAAATTAAGAAGAACGGACCTCTACAAGGTTGATTATCTGGTAGATAACTTAGGAAATGTGGTAGAAAGTATCTCTCGAATTGAAACTCAGGGAAATCATCGAGAGAATTAAAAGAAGGCCTGAGAAGTTTTAAGCGGGTTGGCAATCATTTAATGCCTATCCGAGAGTGTGAATAGGGTTCAGAGCAACCGGAAATAATATTGCATCTGATAATAGAATAGATTTCTAGGAAGGTGGCTCATGAATCTCATACGAAGCCAAGCGGGTGGAATAACTTGGAAACATGGATGCACAGGAGAGTCAGGTTTCGATCCTGTGGAACTGTGGTTAGTGTGGATTAAAAGTAGGAAGGGCGATGGCATCTTGCACGGTCATGGTAGCAAGGCATGTCGGGGGATAGCCTGCCAGTTATGTTGGCAACAACGTCGGTACCAACGGCGGGGGACGAAGAGAACCATTTTCCTTCTCGTTGAAACAAGGCGGACCAATAGGCAAAGTTCTCGTCCATCGGTGGTTGCCGGAATGTCATCAACAATAGTAACAGGGTCTTACTGACAGAGTCGTACATCGAGGTGTCTACATAAGCAGGGAATTATTACTGCTTAGATCATATAAATCACAAGAAAGGTTAAACAAAACAATGGAAAGGAAAATGTGATTATCAGATTAAACAGACCAATGGAAAGGAAAATGTGTTTATACACAAGTATTAGGAGTATTTCCTTCACAAGAACAAGCAGAGCATGATATACATAACCGGACAGCAAGTAGATACCATTTCGGTAAAGGGCGAGGAAATTCATGATGTTACCCATACAATGGTATTTGGACAATTGATCAAGAAGAATTTTAGCATTGCGCTTCCAAAGTTCTTGTTGATGATGGGAGTACCACAGACATGCTTCGGGATAGCATTGCCATGGTCATCATGTAAAAGTCAGGCTTTTGATACATAAAGGATCCATCAGGGACAACTTATAAAATAAGTTATACAATTTCCTCATGGAGGAATGGCTAATCTTGCTAAACAAGATACTATAACAATAGGTCCTCCGGTGAAGTTTGCTAGGCATGGCATCATCTTACCGGGTTACATAAAGACCAATGTTATAATTCTTGGAAAATGTTCCAACCATCATATCTGCCTGAGATTCAGATCTGATTGATTGGGATGATTCCAGAGGAATGATACGTCTCCAACGTATCTATAATTTTTTATTGTTCCATGCTATTATATTATCCATCTTGGATGTTTTATATGCATTAAACATTGATTGAAAGGTGCACCCAAAATATGGACTAAGTAGCATGATCAATGTTAGAATGGTGATCCAATAACCAATAGACTAAGAATGAAACTATTGACCATTAGCTTCAAGGCAATAGGGTTGCTAGAAGTTTTGAATTCACACATCATAGTTCATTTGTCGGTATTTCGGTTAGAAACAACACGGGGACCATGAAATGAATGGAGATGGCGAGAAGTATCACTATATCAAGAATTCTTAAGAGGTGGAGCAATTCTCACTACATCCTCGATATAAAAGATGGTAAAACTCCAAGGTAGAACATAACATAAGCTGGATAGCAAGGAACTCGAGGTACAACACAAAACATGACCAAGTCTGTGTTGGTAGGAAGTCAAGGATGTTGTCGATGATAATACAAATCATCGTGGGGAAAGGACGATATTTCTCATCATCAATTCGATTCACAACTCGAAAGAAGTCAAAATGTGTACAATGATCACGACACATTTTATGGAGAGGTTTCATGAAGATGTAATCGATCAGCGATGACATCAAGCAAAAGGAATGGTGAAGCGGAAGGTTATCGGAACCACAGATAGGATTGCAAGCTCATAATCAAATTGCCTTTCAAGACAAGCAATATGATGTTGAAAGCTCGATGTAGCTTAGCGCACTGTCGGGATTGTGTTCCGGGGATGAAGGACATTGGTAGCATGGTCAGGCTTTAGCATGACGATGGTGATGTAGTCAATCGACTGGGAATGACATGATCGAGTACAAACTCGTAAGTAATGAAGATTACTAAGATTTGTTGAATTGCAGTGCGGACTCGATTTAGTTATTGGTCTCCTCGAGTGACTAACAACTCATAACCCAGGAAAACTAGAATTAGTGAGAAATAATACTTGATGAAGACTCATAATAAGAAACATGGTTCTGTGATGTTATCAAGATACCAGAGGGTAATACTCGAAGGTAGAGCAGAATAGAGGTTGGACAGGTGAAATGATCTGCAGAAGGCAAGTGCTTTAACTTGTTTGAGAAATGGAATCAAAGGAGAACGATATGGTCAGAACCACGATTGCAAATGACCAAATCATAGATACAAGATGAACTTATACCAAGGGGATAATTAATTTTAAGAGAATCTTCCATGATAAGATCTACATCGTGTCCATGGGCATGAACACAAAGTTCAAGGGCGACTCCCATTAATTCAATGCATAACCTTTCATTCACCTCTCATTTTCGAAGTTGTAGTGTTGAAAAGTTATCTGACGGAGCGCTAGTAGGGTATAACCCGCATAATTTTCGGGTTCACACAGATTAGGGAAGGCATAGGTTCAACCCATCGTGGCATCTTAGGAACATATACCACAAACTTCAAGAGTAAATAACTCAAGCTCGAAAGTAGATCATGGTTGTCAAAAGCAGAGGGTACAATTTACCATAGGCATAAGACACGATTTACCAAAAGGCATTATGTACCAGGGGAAGAACTCACAAGGTTATTGAATATGAAGGACACTGTCAGATAATAACCCAGCAATGGGTCTGGCGGTCCACAACGGAGCTGATATGAGTATCGGTACTCCATCAGAGGAAGAATGAATGCAAAGGCATCAGATTATAGAAACATCTGAGTAATTCGATGCTTATTTACAAAGAAATTATGATTTCCAGATTGTGTATCAGAATCAGATGCTCTGATCAAATATGAGTAAGTTGAATAGACTTAGAGGCACATTCGGTCAAGGTTTGATTGGCTGAAAACCAGCTCATGTTCGAATGGCGTCTGAGCCGGAAGGACAATTTCCACGGAACCACTGACGATTGCGTGCATTCACACAAATGTTGAATCAATAGGGTAAGAACGACAATCGCAAAGGATTTTAATGAATATTGCTAGACATATGGAATTAACCATAATGCAAGCAGGTAAGGAAGATCAAGAGCAGTAGGCTATTGAGGATTTTGGAAGATCGAATAGCATTTCAAAGAATTTTGTGAAACACATGAAGAATTGGGGATGAACAAATCCCCGGTAAGTGCGAGGAATTATCCTAAGGGCTTTCATGCAGTAATAAATTGCAAGACAGTAAGCTCAAAGGATTCTCGGGACAACAGATAGTATTTTGGGGCATCTTGTAATAAAAAGAGCAACTAGGAATGAAAGTATGAATGGGAAGCGTATGTAGTTATCCATAAGGATATATCGGTGGTAGGGAATTGCAAAGGCGGTGAGCACAAGGGCCTTGGGAAAACATCGAAGAGTATCTTCAGAATCTTCTGATGAAGCAGGCGATCATCTGGAATGAAGGGGCTCTCCAGGAGGAAGTAGCTACGAGAACCTAGTGTTAGAGTTAGCAAAATCTTTAACCCAAATAGAAGAGAGATCAGAATCCCAGAGTATAGGAGAGTAATAAAAGGTCCTAATCCCTTCCATTTGCGATGTGGGCCCGTAAGCCACACAACAATGTTAGTAAAATAGTTTTTCAAAGACTAGACTCAACTTCGGCCAAGGAGTTGGAAAGCGGCTTCCTACAGGCAGTCGTCTCTAATACCAACTTGTCACGCCTCTGACTTAATCATGCACTAATCATACACGCAAATGTGAATGATCAAGACCAGAGACTCATGGGAAGATATCACAACACAACTCCAAACACAAATTAAAGTCATACAACTTTATATTACAAGCCAGGGCCACGAGGGCTCAAATTCATAAGTCAGCGGAAGTAACAATATCTGAGTACAGACATAAGTAAACAAGTCTGCCTTCAGAAGGCTAGCATAACAAAGATTACTGGATCGAAAAGGCGCAGGCTCCTGCCTGGGAGCCTCCAAACTACTCCTTGTCGTCGACGGTCTCCACGTAGTAGTAGGCTCTGTCGGGGTAGTAGTAGTCATCAGTAGGATCAGCTGGCTCCTGGGATCCGTCATCTGATCGCAGCAATCGGGTAGAGGGGAAAAGGGGTAGCAAAGCAACCATGAGTACACATCCAAAGTACTTGCAAGACTTACATCAGATCTATACTAAGTATGCATCAGTATCAAAGGAATGGGGCTATATCTATGGACTAAACTGCAGAAATGCCAGAATAGAAGGGAAGGCCTAGCCTATCGAAGACTAGCATCTTGCAGCGTCTTGCAGCATTAGAAGAGTGCAGATTAGCATATTATAAGTAACAAGTATAGTTTTGTAACGCCTAGATATCCTTTCTCGACTCCCTGCGAGAAAGCAATCCCGGAGCCATCATAACCATTTCATGTCTCCAGTATCCAGTTCTAGTTGTAATAGATCAGGATACAACTCTGAGCGTCCGTTACCGTGGACACGGCTATTCGAATAGAGATACTTCCCTGCAGAAGTGCACCAACTTACCCAACACGCTTGACTAACTCCAGCCAGACACACTTTCGTGTCATGTCCGGCCTCGGCTGATCGGCACATTGTAGTTCTACCTAGGCTCAACAGAGAGGCCGGCACGCCGGTCTACATCCTAAGCACTCAGGGGTCTTGGGACCATCGCCCTTTGCACTCCTGCGTGTTGCGTACGCGGACTGGACCAAACCCACCCCCCTAATACAAGCGCAGGTGGTTCCCGTCCAACCAGGCGCGCGCCGCTCAATCGCTAACGTCCGAAGAGCTTTCAGAGAATCGTACGACGCCGAGTGCCTGTACTTATTCCCGCATGGTGGTTAGTGCGAAAAGGCCAGAGGCCTACTCAGATCACATATCCAAACCCGTTAGTGTCTCCGAGATTAGTGTTCCTGTCGCCCGTTCTCGAGGACTTATGACAAGGGTCAGGCCCATCCCTCTCTAGGGTGGTTTGCCTGCCCGGCCATGACTCGTAATTATCTCACGGGTACCCTCCAGGTCAACCCCACTCACAACAGACCGTCGGGAACTCAGGTCCACCTCTACCGGGGTGGTACCGCCTGTCCCACAGAAATAGTAGACGGGGAATAGGTAAAAGTAACAGTGTGTCTGTAACATCAAGGGGGGAATCCTAAGAATCAACCTTGATGGATACCCACTCCATGTATCCATCAAGGTGAACTTGGAGGAACCAACCTCGATGGGTTCACACTTGAGGGGTTGCACGACAGAGGCATCATCAGAGATGGTGAAATAGGAATCACCCTCGGTATCCCACAACCGACTAGCTATGCTACAGAGGTATCATCAGGAGTGAGGTAGGAGGTATCACCCTCGGCACTCGATAGTAGCTCTACAGAGTCGTACAACTAAAGGGGGGTGTGCGGTGATGTGTCGGTCTCTGCACATCGATCACGTTGATCGAGTCTTCTCGTAACAAAGTGGCACAACAAGGACAAGGGTGAGGGGTCACTGATGGATCACTAACCAACATATACTAAGCATATTGGACAACAGGTAAAGAAACAATATAAGGTTTTGAAAGTAGGCTATGCATCAGAATAGGAGCCTAGAATCTAATGCAAGCATGAGAGAGAAAGAATGGGTGATATAGGAATGATCAAGGGGGTTTTGCTTGCCTAGAAGCTCTGCGGAAAGGGACTGATCGTCAAGAGTGTAGTCGATCTCAGGAGCAGCGTCGGTCTCGGGGTCTACCAGAGAGAAGAGGGGGAAGAAACAATAAATATAAAGCAAACAAATGCATCACGATGCATGACATGGCAATATGCTGCGCTAAGGGTGACCTAACACAATGCTACACATTACACACGGAGCAGGAAAACAACTAGAATATTTTCCCGGCTTTTGGCAGTTATCGGACAGATGAACCGGAGGGGAAGGTTCCATGTTTATTGTGTTAGAGAGGTGTGACAGGTAAGTGGATAGCATATTCGGATTCGTCATATTTTTTTCTGAGCAACTTTCATATATAAATTATTTGCATCTGAGTTATAGTTTATTTTATAATAATTTTTAAAGTTTTAAACAATTTTCTGAAATCCTGGAATTAATTAACAATTCAAATAAATAGTGAATTACATTTTATACCCACTGTGGGCTAGCCACAGTGGATGACAGGTGGGGCCAGTCAACAGTTGACTAGTCAAACCTTATCCATATGGACAGTGTTGGTGGGTCCCGCATGTCAGTGGCTCTGCACAATTAACAGTGTTTTAGTTAAATCCTAATTCAATTAGGTAGCGGCCTGGGGCCCACTGTCAGTGACCGTTTAGGTTTTAGTTAGTGGCTAAATGACAGGGGCGGCCCCACTTGGCAGGGGCATACCCGTGCCCCAGCGGCTGGGCAGGCACCCGGCACAGAGGCGCCGGCGGCCAGGTCCGTGCGACCGAGGGGAGTGGCGGTCGGCGGTGGGTGCACGGAGCGGCGGCCGATAGTGGGTGCGGCCAGGAGAGGCGGGGACAGCCAGGTCACGGCCATGGCGCAGCCGGGCGCGGGCAACAGGCAATAGCGGCGAGCGGCGACGAGCAGCAGGCGTGGGCGCGACAGAAAGCAGCGACGGCAGCAGCTAGCAGTAGCACGCAGCAGCACGCAATAGCAGCGGCAAAGCAGCAGCCGTAGCAGCGCGGGGCATGCGGGGGTGCGGGCGACAGCGGACGAGGCCATGGCCTGCAGTATGGGCCGGCGTGGCTGGGCACGGCGGAGCGCGGGGCTGGGGCGGCAGTAGCGGGCGCAATAGCAGTAGGCGGCGCCATCGGCGGCAAGCAGCAACAGCAGCAGAAGAGCAATAGCGCGGCAGCAAGAATAGCAGCACGCAGAGCATGAAACAACAGCGGCAAGCACACAGGCATGCACGCACGCGCAGCGCGCGGCCGGCGCGCGGGGCACGGCCAAGCAGGGAGAGGCAGGCGTGGCATGGGGACGGTCCAGGGGCAGTGGGCGGGCGCGGGAGCGAACTCCGGCCATGGCAACAGAAGCGTGGGGCGGCGGTATACGACGTAGAACGGAAGGGGAACAGGGGGTTCGACGGAGGGCTCACCGCAGCGGCCGATGGTGAGCTTGGTGAGATCCAGGGAGGACGAGGCGGCGTAGATCCACGGCACAAAGCACGGTGGCTGTGGGGGGGAACCCGTTGATGCAGTCGTGGTGGTGCAGCCCTCGACAAACGAGGACTTGGAGGAGAAGATGTGGTCCACGGGGGTCCTCCTGGACAACCCCTCAAGCGTTGGGGAGCACGCAGGCAGCGGCAATGGCGCGCGGTCACCGCGCGATATTGCGAGCTGGTTTTTGAGCGGATGGGGAGGGGGCGCGATGGGAAAGTGGGGGAATCGGAAGAGAGAGGGCTAGGGTTCTTGTTGGACGCGGTTATAGGCCACAGGGAGGCACGTGGAGGCCATCCATGGCTACGGCAGCCGTGGATGTGCGCCACGCACAGGGCTTGGTCTCCTCCCCTGTATAGAGGTTGAAGAGGCCTATAGATGAGCCCGGCTCCACTGTGGCTATAGATGAGCCAAGTGCACAGTGCTTTCTTTCCTTTTATCTTTTTCTTTTTGTGATATATACTTTTGTCTCTGTTTTGCAATTTGTTTGTCCACCAAATGACTTTTGTAAAATATGCAACTTGTCTAAACAAATACTAGGCATTATTTAGTACTGTCACAAAAAGTTTGGAGTCTGTTTGAATTTATTTGGATTTTTCACCAAAAAGGAAAAGCATTTAAAATGCTGATTTGGTAGTGTTTTAAATGCTAGAGCCCAATTAAGCAAAGAAGTGATGTTATTTTTCTTATCCAATAATTGTTATGGAATATTTGCCAGATGATGAACTATTTTTCCATCATGTTTGTGAATTTAAATTTTCACTTGAAATTTGAAGTTTGAATTTGACTTTGATTTTTATCGAATGGCAATTTGGCTTAGTCAAACTTGATGACATGGCACCATTAGTGTCAGGTCACTGTAGCATGACACTGGGGGTGTTACACTTAGCCTTGAAGAGTTCCCGTGCTTGGACCAAGGCGAAGGTCCAGTCTCGTTCTGACAACACTAACCAGCTATATCCGTCTCTCCACGCAATAGTGGTTGCTGTCATTTTGTCGGTCGTCATAACTAGTGAGTGATACGTCTCCAACGTATCTATAATTTTTTATTGTTAAATTCTATTATGTTATCATTTTTATATAATTTTTCTATACTAACCTATTAATTTAGTGTCCAGTGCCAGTTTTTGTCTTTTTGTTTGTTTTTTGTTTCACATGAAATCCATACCTAGGAAGGTCCAAACACGACGAAACTTTTCGACAATTTTTTCTGGGTAATAAGTGTAACACCCCCTTGTAATGACGCCACTATTACTCTATAATGACTGCCATGTCATCACAATTATTTTACTAATCATCACTATGTTCCAAACCAACCTCAAATTAAGGTTAAGAATACAAGTCAAATTATTATTTCTTCAAGCTATAAAACTAAATTGTTTGCATTATTATATAAATCCCTCTGATCATTTGTCATGTTGAAACAAACCTCATTTGACTCATCAATTAATCCCTAGTAAAACATAAAGCGGTCCGAAAGCAACAAACATAACCATTTCAAAATTAACAAATGTTATGTATTTACAATTGACTTGAACTTTGTGGCCACTCCTAAATTGTGACTAATATTTATGTGACAAGTTTCATGTTGAACAAAATTCAATTGGTATTTAAATAAAATGCAAAACTGTGGTGAATTAAATAAAATAGAAAATAAAGCTAAAGAAAAGAGAAAAGGAAACAAATAAAAAAATGAGGCCCATGTGGCTGGGAGGCCCAGCCCACCTCCCCTGTCCTCCACCTCCCGCTACAGTGGGAGGCAGGGGCATGGTGTGGCGGCCATTCGCCCGCCATCGACGCCCCCCTACCGCCTATATGTGCGCCGGCATCCCCCCGAAACCCTAGCGCCCACTTCCCCCTCCCCACCTGCTTTCTCTCTTCGATTGGGATGACAACCGCGAGCACCGCCATCGCGATGCCACCGTTGACGTGGCCACGGAGCTCCCCTCGCTAAGCGGACGAGTCCGGGAGCTTCGTCTCCATCGACCACTTCACCTGCGTGGATCAACCAGAGCTAGGACGCCTACAAGTCTCGCCATCGTCCTCTTCTTCCTGTCTGCACCGCCACGATCGTCACCTCGATTCACCACCTCCCGATCTCCCCCGACCTCCTGACCTCGTGCAGGAGAACCGGGGTGAGCACCTCCTCCGATTCCCGGCCTTTACCCCGTCGATCTAATGCCGTAGTGTCACCCCGTGAGCTCGCACCCGCCGTGGCCGAAGCGCCGCCATAGCCGCGCCGGGCTTGCTCCCGCACGCGCTCGCCGCGCCCCGTGGCCGTGCTCCCCCGCTCCTCTAGCCGCCCAGGCTACGCCCTCGCACCCGCGCGACTGCCCGAGCCACGCCCTGCACCGGCAGCCGCCTCCTGTGCGCTCACCCGCTGTTGTTTTGCTTCCTGCTGCCGCTGGCTCCTTGCTCTGCTTGCTGTCTGCTTCCGCTGCCGCCTGCCGCTGCCCTCGCGTGTGCCGCATCGCAGCCCCCCGCTGCCGCACGCGTGCCCCGTGCTAGTGCGCTACTGCTGTTTTTTTTAGAACGAAGACGCAAGGAGCGTCCGGCTTTAAATTAATAAAGCCCACCAACAGGCAGCATCCAACAAACAAGACAGACGAAAGCAAAGATAGTCACGGCCGAAGCCTAAGTTTGATACATGCAACCGGCCTAGACCTGAATAAGAAGAAGAAACAGTCTAAGCAAGCCAACACCGGCCAGGACAGAGACAGATCCACAACATCTTAATGATGGGCAGCAATCTGGATCAGTCGAATCCACTCCATAGCCTCCTGCATTCGCTCAGCGTCCCGCCGTTTCCCCAATGGCATCCAGGTCTGGAGGAACAAATGACATTTGAAAATAATATCAGCGGGGTGAGAAGGGAATTTGTGCTCTATAGTGATTTTGTTTCTGGTAGTCCATAGAGCCCATAAAAGCGCCCCAACGCAACACCATAAAACTCGGCCGAACCCACACCTATGGGCCAAGAGTGTGGGTTCCAGTTCTGATCGAAGGCTTCCCGGACCGCACTCCAAGCGAATCGAGCCAAGTGGCAGTTGAAGAAAATGTGGTTTGCATCTTCGTGCGCACCACAGATCACACAAGTGCCATCGGACGGCCCATTTCATTTCGCAATGTTGTTAGAGGACAGGAGACGGTCACGAAACATTTGCCATAGGAATATTTTTATTTTGAGGGGAATTGACACTTTCCATAGCCCCCTAGCTATGTCTAGTGTCGGGCCCTCCGTCAACTTAGCATAAAGTGACTTAACCGAGAACTTCCCGGAGCTCGTGAGAGACCAAGAGACCTTATCGGCCTTGGGTTGCAACACCACGCCAGCGAGTGAATTACATAGCCCTTCCCAACTAGCCCGTTCGTTATCTAGAAGAGGCCTTTTGAAAGAAATGGCTGGCGGATTGGTTCTAAGCGCGTCGGCAACGAGGATATCAATGTTAGTAGCAAGTTGGTAAATGGAGGGGTGGCTGCGCCACAACGGCTCCAGACCAAGCCAGTGGTCTAACCAAAATCGCGTGGAGTTGCCATCGTTAACGCTAAGCTTAGCTCCTAACGCAAAGGCCGGTTTGACAGCCTGGATCCCATTCCAGAATGTTGACCCTTTGGCCTTAGAGGTAAGGAAATTCCCATCGGGGAAATATTTTGCTCTAAGGATATCCGCCCAGAGTCCCTGCTCGTTTTGGGCGAGTTTCCAAAGCCACTTGGAAAGGAGGGCAACGTCCATAAGTTTGGAATTGAGGATCCCTAGGCCGCCAAATTTCTTTGGACGACATAATGCCGCCCACTTAATTAAGTGGTACTTCTTTTTGGACCCAGTTCCTTCCCAAAAGAACTTAGATCAAGGAGTGTCAAGCTTGGCGTGAACACCATCTGCCAGGAGAAACATGCCCATGGTAAACATGGGCAAGGAGGAGAGGCTAGTATTCGTCAGGATGAGCCTAGCGGCCGAAGACATAAACCGACCACGCCAAGGACTGACCCGGTTCGCCACCTTGCCGTACAAGGGTTCCCACTCGTGGATAGATATGTGTTTGTCTGAGATGGGGAGGCCCAAGTATTTAAACGGAAAGCTCCCAAGCTTACAGTTAAGAAGGTTGGCTACTCGAAGCGCGAGAGGTTCGGTCATCCCAATGGCTATCACCTCGCTCTTGAGAAAGTTGATCTTGAGGCCAGAGACGATCTCGAAAGCAAGAAGAATGAGCTTGATCGAGGCTATACTATGGTCGTCTGGCTCGAAGAGCAACATGGTGTCGTCCGCATATTGTAGGTGCGTGACCCCTCCAGGAATGAGGTATGGGACGACACCGCGGATGTGGCCAGCACCCTTAGCCTTATTGATCATGGCCGAAAGGGCGTACGCAACTAGGTTAAATATCAGAGGGGAGGAAGGGTCGCCCTGCCTAAGCCCTTGCTTGTTGCGGAAGAAGTTCCCAACTTCTCCGTTGATTGACACCACCGTCTGGCCCCCTGAAACCAGATGCATAATACGGTGAACGAAACCTGACTCGAATCCCTTTCAGTCCAGGACCTCGGGAATGAACTCCCAATTCACTCGGTCATAGGCTTTTTTGAAGTCCAGCTTGAGGAGCACAGCCGGCTGCCGGGTTCGTTTTAACTCGTGAACTATCTCCTGAAGCACAACCGGCCCTTCGAGGATATTGCGGCCTTTGAGAAATGCCGATTGACTTCGGTTGATAACTGTTTACGCAACAGGGGCAAGCCTCGTCGTATAGGCCTTTGTGCAAATTGTGAAAGGCACGTTAATGAGGGTGATAGGACGGTATTGCTTGATTGTGTCAGCCCCTTTGACCTTTGGGATTAAGCTAATGACCCCAAAGTTTAGGCGCGAGATGTCTACCGTGCCTAACGCGAAACCATTTATAATGTCGTAGAAGAGAGCTTTGAGAATGGGCCAAAAGCGACGAAAGAAATCCACCGGCCAGCCATCCAGACTAGGGGCAGTATCGATCTTCATCGAGCCGATAGCCCTATCTATTTCCTCCGTGGAAAAGGACAAAGCCAGAAGGTCGTTTTCGGCCCGAGTAACACGAGCATCCCCCCCCCCCCCAAAGTCAGCTCGAAGGCGCAGGGGTTTCTCCTCAGTTGTTCCCAACAGGTTAAGGAAGAATTCATAAATGTGGGCCGAGATATCCACTTGGCTTACCAGCACCCCTTGCTCGGATTGGAGCCGCAGGATTGAGCATTTCCGTTTACGCCCGTTGGCATAGGCATGAAAATAACCCGTGTTAGCGTCTCCCTTGGTGATCCACTTGACACCGCCCCTACGACGCCAATATTCCTCCTCTTCCCTGAGGATGGAAAGCACCTGGTTTTCTAGGGCATATCGATTGGCCCACTCAGCCTCCGAGAAGGATCTGGAGTCTGCTTGTGCATCGAGGGATTTGATTTCTTCAATGAGAGCTTCCCTAGCTCGCTTCGATGCACTACCATGATTTGCCCCGCAACCGCGGAGGAAGCCACGTAAGGCACCAGCCGCGGAGATCCATAGATCCATTGGCCCCCTGGGCCGACCGGCCGCGACCACCGCTTGCTCCCAGCGAGCGATGATCAGAGGGACAAAACCGTCAACCTCGAACCAGCCAGTTTCGAAGTAAAACCGCGGGCTACGCTTGATCCTGTCCTCCCTTGAGGCGAAGATAAGCGGGACGTGATCCGACCCGATGCAAGTTTCCGCTACAAGCGTGCACAGGGGGAATAAAACTTCCCAATCAGATGATACGAAAACATGATCAAGAACGCTACGAACCGGGGCTACCTGTTTGTTAGTCCAAGTATATCTAGCGCCAGTCCTAGCAATTTCCCGCAAGGCGGACGCCGCAATTACATTATTGAATAGCGCCACCCTTGGCCAGTCAATATTTCCAAGAACCATGGGGATGTTCGCGGCTTGCTTGGTCCCAACCAGTGCTTGAATTTCGCCCAAAAATTCCGCCGCGCGAGAGTGATCGGCCGGGCCGTACACACACACTATCGCCCAGACAGCTAAGGACACTCGATGTTTAATCGTAGCCGAAATAAAGAAAGAACCCAATTCCCAGCTTACAACATCACAAATATCACGATTACAACCCAAAAGAAGCCCGCCCGAGTGACCACAGGAGGGAACCCATCCCCACATGAAATGCTGGAGGGGGTCGAAGGCCGCAAGATCCCTAAAGGTGAAGTCAGCTTTGATCGTCTCTTGAAGCGCAACGATATCGATATGTTCACGAGCAGTGTACTCTCTAAGTTGGGTGCGTCTGCCCAAGTGGCCGCATCCCCTGATGTTCAAGAATAAGTAACGCATCAGATTATACGGTTGTGGAGGCAAACCCCTCTGGAGGTCACCGGTTTTGCCACTCTTTTTTTGGCTGCGGCACGGCTGGAGGAGGGGGTCGCGTCCGCCTCCCTTGCTTCAGCCTCTCCACTCGACAGGAGAAGCACCCGAGTGCCAAGCACAGCCCCAACTGTGTCCTGGGCCAGCTCGGTAGCCGCGATGGCCTCCCTGGCCTTGGCCGCAGCTGCAACTTCTGCCAGAGCCGCCTGGGCATCCTCATGCGCACGAATCAGAGGAATAATCGCACCGCCCTCCGAACCTAACTCGAAACCGCTATCGTCGAGGATCGAAACTAATTGAGGATCAGAGAAAGCGTTCAGAATTTTGTAAGAGGGGAGGGGATTACCTGAAGTCTCGAGATTCTTGTCAGCGAGGCGGAGCTGAGCACTCTCCAGGGAGGAAAGCTCCCCCAGCGCCGCCTTGGATCTTGTGCTTGGAGCCCGCTGAACCACCAGGGTCGCCTTGGAACGCTTGGCCTTGGCGGCCGCACCCACAAAGCCGAGCGCAGCCTGAAGATCCCTGCTCGCATGAGCAGCCGGAGATGGGAGGGACAGCACAGCTGGGCTGGACACCGGCTTCCGGCCAGTTGTCTTCTTGGGGCGCGCCTAGAGCCACCAGAACTGCGGTGGCTCGACAGGGGAGAGCGGAGAAGTGGTTCATTGAGCACACATCTGGCATCAGAACCCTGCAGGCCTGGCGAGACCGGGGCGGAAGAGGACGCAGTCCCGGTCCCTAGCACACCCGCCGCAGCAAACGGGGGAGCAGCAGCCTCCTTCATGTTTGAGCCATACTGGTCGAACGACCGCTCCAAAGCACGGGCCGTGGGAGGGCTGCTCCCAGCCGTGTCCAGCACCGCGAGTGCCCCTGGCTCCGGTGCATCCTTGTCGACAAGGGGATCGCGCGCACTGAGGCCCAGCTGATCCCAGGTCTCCGTGTCGATCGACGTGTCAGGCATGCTATCATCAGGTTCCTCCTTGCGGCACGCCATCTCCACATCGTTGACCTGACCACCAGGTAGCCCTTCCTGGCCCCCTTGGCCACATTGATCGCCCTGCTTCTGCAGCTTCGGCCCACCAGCCCCCGAGCCGGACGGGCCACCGCGCTTGTCAGAGGGCCGAGGGGGAGCGTCGTTGGGACCTGGCGCCGCTGGCCCGTCCCCTGGACGCTTCGGCAGTCTCTCCACCTCGACCTTGATATCGTAGCCCTCATGGTTGAACCAAACCTGAACATAACCATTCATCTTATCAGGAGCTTTACAGCCAAACTTCATCCTCACCGGCCCCATCCGGATGAGGGAGAGCTCGTCCACCACTATAGGCCTCCCAAGCATCTTGAGCCCCTCCATCAGCCTATCGACGCGGCGATGCTTCTTTGGAATGCCGTGGAGGCGAATCCAGACCTCAGTCATAGAAAGGGGCACAATCTCTTCGTGGATGGAGTCGCGAACCAAAACCGTAATGTCATTGATGGACAGGAAGAGCTTGCCACTGGATTTTGCCATGTGAAGCAGGTCAGCACAGGGAAAGATCACCGAACAGTCGTTGTCCCCGACCTGCGAGAGCTGCCAGTCCCAGTCCCCGGCCACCATATGCTTCAGCTCTTGCTTGAGCGTGCGGAGCGAGAGCCTCCCTGGCTCCGCCGACAGGATTGTGCCATTGACAGCCTTCATGTCAGGGCCCTCTTCCTCGTCCACGTCTTTGAATTCCATGCAGAAGGAACCCTCTCCTGGGATGGCACTGCCCATGATCTGAAGATGCAGATGTTTGCCTCTAGTCGGGCAATATGCAGAGGCGTGGCCCTCCTATTTGCATATCACACAGAGAGGGGGGAACATGCATTTGGCTTGGAAATGACCCGTCCGCCCGCACTTAAAACATTCTGAACCAATCTCTTCTTCGACCGGGATGGGCGCCGCCGCCGAGCCCCGGGGCGCATCCAGCAGGACCACCGCCAACGGCTCAGCCGACGCCTGAGGCTTCTTGGCCAGAGGATCCCCATGGCCCCCACCACATAGGGGATGCTCCTGCGGCTTACGCTCGAGCTCGTGGCGCCGCTGACCTTGCTTGTGCTTCTTCTTCCGTTCTTGCTGTTGCGCCCACCAGGGCGGAGGAGGACCCCAATCCCCCTCGCGCCCGTAGGAGCTGTAGCCTTGGCCTTGCCCGAAGTCCCCACCGTGACCTTGCCCGTAGCCGCCGCCTTGACCTTGCCTGGAGCCACCGCCCTCGCTCCGGCCCGTGGCCATGGCTCGCTGCTCGCGCTTGGCCTTGTCACGCTGCTCCTTCTCGTGCCGCCACTCCGCCTCCGGAATCGAGGTCTCCATGGGCCGCTTCTCCGCCCGCCGGTCACCCATGGCCGTCACCTCGGCGAAGGAGAGGATGAGAGGAGGAGGAGGAGGAGGAGAGTGGAGGAGAGATCTGGCGGAGTGGCCGAAGCGCCGCACCTCACTTGTGGTAGCTGGAAACCCTAGCGAGGGGTCGCGCACTCCCCTGCGAAGCCATATATAGTGAGGCGCCACGGGCCCCCGGGCCCCCTGCGAGGCAGGCCGAGGAGCGAGGGCCAGAGAAAGGCCCGGCTCATCGCAGCCGACCGCAGTCCCACCAGCCCCAGCGGACACCGAACCAGGCATGGGCCCCGGGGCCAGCAGGCCAGCCGAAGTCGGCCCAGGCCCAGCAAGCGCAACCCGGCCCGGTGAGCGAGGCAGGGGGTTCGTCACTCCGCAGCGCTAACCCTAGCTCAGCCACCGTCTCCGTCGACCCTGCCGCCGCCTCCCGCACTGGAGAGGACAAGGAGGGGAGTGAAGGCCACTCCTCTGGAGACGACCCACCAGCGAGGAGGCCGACCGCCTGCACGGGCGCCGGCGCCGACGAGCCAGCTCCCTGCTGACCCGAAGCCGAAGGCACCGGCGGCCGCCAGAGTCGCGCCGCAGTCGCCCTCGAACCGCCGCCGCCCGGAGCAAAGCGTCGCCGCCGGCCTCCCTGGCCAACACCGACCTCCACCGCGTACTGGATGAAGTCCCCCAGCGTCACGCCCGACGAAGGAGCCCCAATCCGCTGTGAGGGGATCTCATCCTCCTCGTCGGAGTCGTCCTCCGCCAAGGCCCAGAAACGGCTCCCGCACGCTCCCTCCGCCGGCCCAAAGGCACCCGTCGAGGCCGGGCGCGCCGGAGAACCGCTGGATCCTCGCCGGACCTGAACCCACGCGCCCGCCGTGTCGAGATCTAAGGGGAGAGGCGGGGCACCGCCCGCAGTCGTCCCCAACGGCTCTCTGTTTTCGAAACCCATCACACACCGCTTAGCGAGCAAAATAGTGCGCTACTGCTATTGCCAGCTACTTCGTACTGCTAGCGCTGCTGCAAGCTACTGCCGCTGCTATGCTCTGCTGCCGTTGCTGCTCCTTGCATGCTCCTGCTCGCTGCCGCTGCTAACCGTGCGCCGTGCTCGTCGCCACTACCAGCCGCGCCGTGGCCATGGCCTCTGCCATGCATGCGCGCGTGCACGCCCGCCCCTGATGGCCGACCCTTGTTAATTAGGACCAAGTAGTAATTAGAGGTTAGGTTAGTTTTAATTAGGACCAAGTAGTAATTAGAGGTTAGGTTAGTTAGTCTAAACCCTATGACATGTGGACTCTACTGTAAATTAAAAGGATAAATTAAAATAAAAAGTGCCTAAGTCTATGACACGCGGGACCCATGCCCTATTCACTGATGGACCCAGTCAACAATTGACTGTGCTGTTGACTTTGACTTGGCCCCACATGTCATTGACTATGGCTCGCACTTCACTAGGTGACAAGAGTAATTTTACCATTTTATTTTTGAAATAATAATAAATCCAAAAATTCGTAAAATCTATTAAACTTTGGAAATTCATAGAAAATAAATTGTAACGCCGATGAAAATAATTTATATATCAAAGTCGATCAGAAAAATATAACGAATCTGAATATGCCATCCACACCCATGTCAAACACCTCTAACATAGCAAACATTGAACATTTCCACATGGGCCAATATACTGATAAATCACTGGAGCTGGGAAAATATTCCCGGATATTTTCCTTCTTCTTTTAAAAATGCTTAGGGATGCATTAGAGCATGTCACCCACACATCTTGCCATGCCATTGCATCTGTGTTGCATTTGTTTGCTCTGTTATTTATTGTTTCCCCCTCCGTTACTTCCGTTTCGGTAGACTCTGAGACCGCTGATGATCCTGTGACCGACTACACCGTGAAGACCCGTTTTCGTCTTCAGAGCAACCAGGCAAGCAAAACCCCCTTGATCATCCAGATATCGCCCATTCTTTCTCTCTTATCCTTGCATTAGGTTTTGCTACTATTGTTGTTCCGATAGCTCCTATTCTGATGCATATCCTGCTTTTGTAACCTGCTATTGATACATTACTTGTTATCTTAGCATGCCTAGATTAGTTATGTTAGTGTCCCATCAGTGACCCTACACCCTTGTCCGTGTTGCCATGCTGTACTATCTGGGATGTCCAAGATGATGGAGCATTGTACCGAGACCCGAACACCCCTAAAGGCCCTTACAATTGTACGGCTCTGCAGAGCCGCACCAAGTGTGATCTACCGAGGGTGATTCCTTGTATTTCACTCTTGATGACGACTCTGTAGTGTAGCACACCTAGTGTGACCTTACTGAGGGTGATTCCTCGTATTTCACTCTCAATGATGTCGCTGTCGTGCAGTATATCAAGTGTAAACCTATCGAGGGTGATTCCTCATGTTTCACCTTGATGGTATGGACCTGAGTCTTAACAACCCCCAATGATAAAGACGGGTCGGCTCGGACCACACCCGCGAGAGATTCCTATGGCGGCTAGCTGTTTAGAGGTACCACCCAGGATGTGGTGGTAACTCGAGACCCATCCCGACAGCCGACACGAAGACATGCACTTTGGTGGAGCAACAGGGCATGTAGAGACCACCTAGGCGAGTGGTGGTCCTGGTCCCTGGTCGTGGTCTGCGAGTTACCAAGTCGGCGCGACAGGAGACCTGTTCGTGTCCGCGAGCTACTAATAATACACTAACGGCCGCGCGGGATAATGGTATATGGGACCCTCCGTGTCGTATGATTTCTTCCAAAAGCTCTGTCAGATGTCCAGTTCAGCATTGCAGCATGGTTGGGCAGATGTCATCCAGGACAAAGGTGCTGCTTGGAACCGACCCTGCTCGCAACGACCCGGAGTGCTTGGGGGTGAGCGGCCGAGCAACTCCTTCGCACTTAGGATGTAGACCGGCGGGGACCTCTACGAAGTCTTGGTAGGACTACGACGTGTCAATTTCTCGAGGCCTGACATTACCCAGAAAAGTGTGTCCGACCAGAGGTAATTGAGCGTATCAGGTAATGTGGTGCATCGCTGTGGGGAAATTAAACTATTCGAATAGTCGTGTCCACGGTAACAGGACGCTTGGATATAGGAGAGTATCCCGATCTTATACAACTTGAACCGCATACTTGATGGAATACATTGCTCAATAAATATGGAATGCCCGTGGATCTTTTCTTGCAAGGAGTCGAGGAAGGATCTCAGGGTATTGTATGGTTGTGTTAATTACAAGTTGGTATCGTATATACTCATACTCCTCCCCCTGCTGTAAGATGATCTACTCTCCTCTCGTCTATTGCTGCAAGACGGTGGCCCTTGTGATGCATAGAGCTTTCTCCCTCTAGTTTTGGCATTTCTGCAGTATAGTCCACAGATATAGCCCATTCCTTTGATACCAATGCATATGTAGTATAGATCTGATGTAAGTCTTGTGAGTACTTTGGATGAGTACTCACCATTGCTTTGCTCCCCTTTTCATTCGACCCGGTTGCTGCTACCAGATAGTAGTGTCCCTGATGCAGGTTCCCTCGCCGATGATTTCTATGTGGAGATCATGGACCAGGAGTAGTTCAGAGGTCCCAGGCAGGAGGCCTGCGCCTTTTCGATCTAGAGTCATTGTTTGTTTTCGCCTTCTGTAGGCACCTTTGTAATTGTCTGTACTCAGACCTAACTCTTGTTTTAATACTGACCCTGGCTTGTAATATATTGTTTCTTTGTTTAATTTTGGGTTGTACAGTTGTGTTGTGATATTATACCGTGTGTCATTTATCTTCATCGTGCATGCTGCATGGATGTTTAGTGCACGATTAATTTTGGGGGCGTCACAAGTTGGTATCAGAGCCGACTGCCTGTAGGAACCCCTTCCAACTCCTTGGTTGAAGTTGAGTCTAGTCTTTGAAAAACTATTTTCTAAGCTACTAACAGTGTTGTGTGGCTTATGGGCCCACGTCACTTATGGATGGGATTATGATCTTTTATTCCGCTTCTTTACTCTAGGATTCTGATTTCTCTTCTCTTCGGGTTAAAGATTTTGCTAACTCTAACTTTAGGTTCTAGGGACGACTTCTTTCCGGAGAGCCACTCATTCCAGATGAACTCTTGATCTCTCAAGATATTTCGAAATACTCCCTGATTTGCCAAGAACCTTTTGAACCTATCGCATTTGTGATTACTTACCGTCGGTAGTCCCGGTGGATAGTCGTATACACTTGACATTCATACGTTCCTAATCTTGCACCAATTAACCTGCCCATGTTATTTTACTCAGGATGACTAAGAAGAAATCTCGTCGTGCTAGTAGTAGTCAGACCCGGAACAATGATGACCATGGTGCTGATAACCCTCCATTGCCACCCTATGTCGAAGCTATGGTGCAATAGTTTGAGCTGAACCGACAATTTATGGGGAGCTTAGTGGACCGCATGGGAAACAACAACGCTCGTCAGGAGCCTGGCCCGATCTCACTTCAGGAGTTCGTGCGCCTCAACCCTTCCATTTTCCGCAACTCCTCCAATCCTGTGGATGCCGACGATTGGCTTCGTGGCATCCTATTTGAGATGGAGTCAGCAAATGTTGTCCCTGCCAACTATGTCACCTTTGCGGCATTTCACCTGAAGGGTCCAGCTGCACAATGGTGGGAAAGCCATAGGCGTATGCTGCTGGTTGGAACCGTCGCCACTTGGCTTGAATTCCAGACCGCCTTCCGTGCATGTCCCATTCCTCAAGGACTGGTGGATAAAAGGAAGAAGGAATTCCGCAACCTCACTCAGGGCAAGATGAAAATGGAAGAATATCAGAGGCAATTCCACAACCTGTCTTGCTATGCTGAAGATGACATCTCCAGTAGAGCACGCAAGCAGGAGAAGTTTCGTGAAGGACTAGATCCTGATCTGAAGCATGCCCTTAGTCTCCATGAATTCACAGACTTTGCAACGCTTATCAGCAAAGCTATTCAGGCTGAAACTGGTCATGTTGAGTACCAGGTATCGCTCAAGCGTACTCGTGACATTGGCTCATCTTCAGGCCCATCTTCTCAGAAGCGCAAAGTGTGGATCTGACACGTCTCCAACATATCTATAATTTTTTATTGTTCCATGCTATTATATTATCAATCTTGGATGTTTTATATACATTTACTAGCAACTTTATATCATTTTTTGGGACTAACCTCTTGACCTAGTGCCCAGTGCCAGTTGTTATTTTTTTGCTTTCAGAATATCAATACCAAATGAAGTCCAAATGCCATGAAACTTTTTGGAGATTTATTGGTGATAAGATACCTTGGAAGCTTCTGGAGTACACGAGAGGAGGCCTGTGGGGCCCACTAGACACCAGGGCGCACCAGGGGCCTCTGGCGCGCCCTGATGGGTAGTGGGGCCCGCAGGCACCCCCTTGACCTACCTTCGCCTCTATAAATACTCTAAAACCCCAAAAACCCTAGGAGAGTCGACGAAATACTTTTTTCGCCGCCGCAAGTTCCAGAACCACGAGATCCAATCTAGAGGCCTTTTTCGGCACTCTTCGGAGGGGGCAACGATCACGGAGGGGTTCTTCATCATCCTTGTTGCCCCTCCGATGATGCATGAGTAGTTTACCACAGACCTACGGGTCCTTAGCTTGTAGCTAGATGGATTCTTCTCTCCTTTTGATCTTCAATACAATGTTCTCCTTGATGTTCTTGGAGATCTATTTGATGTAATGACTTTTTGCGGTGTGTTTGTTGGGATCCGATGAATTGTGAGTTTATGATCAGATCTATCCATGAATATTATTTAAGTTTTCTCTGAAGTCTTTTATGCATGATTGTTATAGCCTTGTATTTCTTCTCCGAATTATTGGTTTAGTTTGGCCAACTAGATTGATTTTTCTTGCCATGGGAAGAGGTGCTTTGTGATGGGTTCGATCTTGCGGTGCTCAATCTCAGTGACAGAAGGAGACATGACATGCATATATCGTTGCTATTAAGGGTAAAAAGATGGGGTTTATTCATACATGAGTTTATCTTGTCTACATAATGTCATCTTGCCTAATGCATTACTCCGTTTTTTCATGAACTTAATACACTAGATGCATGCTGGATAGCGGTCAATGTATGGAGTAATAGTAGTAGATGCAGGCAGGAGTCGGTCTACTAATCTTGGACGTGATGTCTATGTACATGATCATTGCCTTGGATATCGTCATAATTATTTGCTTTTCTATCAATTGCCCAACAGTAATTTGTTTACCCACCGTATGCTATTTTCTCGAGAGAAGCCTCTAGTGGAAACTACGGCCCCGGGTCTATTTCCTATCATATTAAAACCAAAAATACCTTGCTGCAATACTCTTTTATTTATTTTATTTTGTGTTTTAGTTAGATCTATTTATCTAATCTCATACAATTTAATCTATCTCAATACCGTTGAGGGATTAACAACCCCTTTACGCGTTGGGTTGCAAGTATTTGTTGTTTGTGTGCAGGTGTTGTTTACATAGTTTTGCTTGGTTCTCCTACTGGATTGATAATCTTGGTTTCATAACTGAGGGAAATACTTACCTCTATTGTGCTGCATCATCCACTCCTCTTCGGGGAAATACCAACGCAGACTACAAGTAGCAGGATCCACATAATGACCATCACTGACCTGCCCCTGCGCCGAGGTCTTCTTATGTTGCACCTCGTCTTCCCCCACCGCTGAAGCAACTCAAAATTCAAGGTGGACAGCCCAATGTTGTGGTCCCTCCTCGTAATGGTGGTTTATGCCACAAGTGTGGACAGCCAGGCCACCTTGCTAGCTATTGTCGCCCGAATCAGTCACAGAATGCACGAGCTCGTCAGCCCAGAAATTCCGATGTCAGACCGCCTGCTATTGTAATTGGCCATGCCAACCATGTTATTGCAGAAGAAGCACAGAAGGAACCAACCATCGTGATGGGAACCCTCCCAGTTAATTCATTTGCAGCTTATGTTCTCTTTGATTCAGGAGCATCGCGTTCCTTTGTGCCCAACACTTTGCTTAGTTACATGGATTAGCTATGGAATGTTTGCCCACTCCTTTAGCGATTCAATCCCCGGGTTCCAAGTGGAAAACCAAAATGGTAAGCCCCCACAACCAAATCAAAATTAAAGGTCTAGCTTTCCCTGCTTCTCTTATTTCCCTCGGGCCTTCCAACATAGATGTCATTCTTGGTATGGACTGGTTGAAAACCCACAACGCTTTGATCGACTGCCGCTAAAACAGTCCAACTCATACACCCTTCCGGCCAAATGGTCATCTACGCGGCTCAATTAATCCATAATGCCAAAACCCAAATATACGCGATGAATGCTTTGAATGCATCACCATTGATTAACATCGAGAACATTCCGGTCATCCGTGACTTCCAGGATGTCTTTCCAGAAGAACTTCCAGGAATACCCCCTGCCAGAGCTGTCAAGTTTGTCATCGACTTGAAACCAGGCACCACTCCTATTTCCAAGCGCCTATACAAGATGCCACCACATGAACTTCTCGAGATTAAGAAGGAAATCGAAGAGTCACTTCGCAAGGGCTTCATTTTCCCCGGTTCTTCCGCTTGGGGTGCCCCTTCTCTCTTTGTTAAGAAGAAGGATGGAACGAATCGATTGGTTCAAGATTATCAGCCTATTAATCAGGCGACAATTCAGAACAAATATCCACTTCCCAGAATCAATGATCTTTATGATCAACTCGCCGGTTCCTCGGTATTCTCTAAACTCGATTTGAGATTAGGATACCACCAGATCAGAGTTCGCGAAGCAGACATTCTGAAAACTGTGTTTGTTACTTGCTATGGTTCATATGAGTACACCGTCATGTCCTTTGGCTTAACCAATGCTCCAGCCACCTTCTCTCGATTGATGAACTACATCTTCATGGATTACCTCGACAAATTTGCCGTGGTTTTATCTTCATGATATCCTGGTATATTCCAAGAATGAAGAAGAACATGCCCAACATCTTCGGCTTGTACTGGAGAAACTTTGAGAACATCAGCTATATGCTAAATATTCCAAGTGTGAATTCTGGTTATCTGAAGTGACCTATCTTGGCCATGTGATCTCCGCGGATGGTATTGCTATTAACCCTGAACGAGTTCAAGTTATTCTTGACTGGACTCCTTCAAAGAATGTCAAGCAAGTTAGAAGTTTTCTCGGACTCGCTAGCTATTGTCATCGTTTTGTCGAGAACTTCTCCAAGATTGCAAAGCCATTGACTGATCCCACAAAGGCAAGAAGTTTGAGTGGACATCCAAATGTCAGGAAAGTTTCCAAACTCTCAAAGGCAAGTTGACATCTGCCCCAGTGCTTGCCCCCCCCCCCCCGATACTCGCAAGGACTTTGTGATCTATTGTGACGCATCCCGACAAGGACTAGGCTGTGTCCTAATGCAAGAGTGCAAAGTGATTGCTTATGGCTCCTCATGAAGAGAACTATCCAACGCATGATCTTGACCTTGCTAGAGTTATCTATGCTCTGAAGTTATGGCGACATTACCTTCTTGGTAATCGCTGCGAGATCTTCACAGGTCACCAAAGTCTGAAGTACTTATTCACTCAGCCGGATCTGAACCTTCGTCAGCAAAGATGGATGGAGCTAATCTCAGACTATAACTTGGGTGTCTCTTATACCCCAAGCAAGGTTAACATAATGGCCGACGCCTTGAGCCACAAGTCATATTGCAACAACCTCGTGGTACAACAAGGACATCCCCTTCTTTATGAAGAACTCCGCAGGCTGAAGCTCCATATTGTTCCTCAGGGTACTCTCAATACCCTTGTAGTTGAACCAGATCTCGAGGACCTCATCAAGCATATACAGAAGTGTGACTCTAAAGTCGAGAAGATTAAGCGCTATCTCGCGGAAGGAAGTCCCTCATTCTTCACTGTTGATGAGTATGGCACCTTGTTCTTCGCAAATTGTTTAGTGGTTCCTAGAACAGACAACCAGGATTTGACCCTACACATCATGAAAGAAGCTCATGACACACCTCTGTCAATTCACCCTGGTAGTACCAAGATGTCGGTGTACTAAATATTGGGCCTTTAGTACCCCATACTTGTGCACGGGCAGTTGTAGCCATACCTGCGGCAAGGCTTGTCGGGGGAACAGCTGAAGATCAATCCAAGGTTATCAGAGAGACATTCAAGCCAAGGATCAGAAGATAAGGAGAACTGGAGACCAGGGGCTCGGCTCCCGGCAAGATCTTGCCGGGGTAGCCTGCCGAGCCTGGCAAGATTTGCACCCGGCAAGGTTCCGCCACTGTGCCACCGCTCCAGCGCAGTGACCAGCCTGGCATTCTGGTCCCATCTCTGGATGCGTGGCAAGGCACTAGTGGAGGCGAGCTTAAGCGATGCTGATGGAATGGCCCCTTTTTCCATCCCCAAGAAAGTAAGGACACCTAAACGGACACCTGATGGTGCATTAAATGCATCTGTCCTAAACCGTCAGTGGTTAGGTATGATAACCATGTAGCTACTTTACACCTCGCATATGAGCAGTTTGCCACTGTGGTGACCCCTTTGATCATATAAAAGGAGGCCCAAGGCAACTGCTATAGAGGAGGAGGACGCTAGAGAGAGCACTCTCGGCCCATTCTGCGTGCGTAGCTGCTGCATGAACACACTATTCATTGCAAGCGCTCCAAGAACTGGGACGGAAACCTTCATAATAAACTAAAGTAGGAGTAGGGTTTTACGCTGATCAGCGGCCCGAACTTGGGTAAAAATCCCCTCGCGTTGATCATCGGTTCTGCTCTTTGTGCATACCTCTCTCCCTGCCGAACCATAAAGGGGTCCTTCGGATCCCATAGGTGTCGTACGCCGACATCTTTGGCACGCCAGGTAGAGGGATCGAGGTTGCGCGAACCTGATCTGGTGATCAGCGCGTCAGTTTCTTCACCGTCTTTGTCACCGTGCCACCCAAGAAGAAGGGTGCAGCAGCGGTTGTTCCGTCTACGTCCATCTTGCCCGTGCCTACTTGGACGGGTGACAGCGTGGATGCAGGAGGTGGAGGTTTAGAGCCTCCACGGCGTTCTGGTGATCCGAGCCAGGCGAGCGGCATCGTTCGCAGCGGCGACGGCAACCCGCACGCCGCTAGATCCAGAGATGGAGCCATGCTGCCTACGGGCGGCGCAGCGAACTCCAGAGATCGGAGGACGCCTTCTAGGAATCCCGCGCGGGCGCAAGCGTTGCGGCCTTCCTAGATCGCACGCGACGAGCAGTGCCGTGGCGTTGGTGGTTCTGAACGTCCCCATGGAAAGACTTCTGCGTACCGATCCCAAGGTGCGCAGGCCCAGCATGCACGCCAAACTGCCGGTGGAAGTGGCGCGCGCTCGCGTGATCGTGACGATGCTCCTTCTAACACCGTTAGGAGTCAGAGCACCTCACGTACCTCGCACCTGTCGCCGCCGCCTACGCCAGCAGAAGCTTTGGCACGTGCGCAGCTGCTCCTCGATTTTCCTCCTGCTCCGAAGAAGATGGAGGAGTGGCGATCTACTATCCAGAGCCTCATCGGCTTCGTCAACAAGGATGGGCCGTAGCAAGCGGGGCCCTCGCGGCAGCGGTCTATCGATTCGGCGTGAGCCGATGGTGAGAAGACTGGAGGCGGTGCGACCACGGTGCACTCCCCTCCACGACACCAGCAGTGGTCGTCAACTCGGCGGACCGACGGCCGTGATGACGATTCCACGGCGTCATCCGATCCGCGGATGCGCCGCGATCAGCGTCAAGTTGTTCAGGAACGAAGCAAAGAGGACGCTCGAACTACCATCGAGCGGCGACGGGAGGCACGTCATCAGTCCGATAAACGCGCAGGGCCTACTATCGACAAGCCTGCGCCGGGGGACACAGGCGACTTGACCTATGAGGTAGGTTGTCCAGCGTTTACCCGTGAGCTGCGGCGAGTCCAGTGGCCCAACTCCCGAATGTTCAAACCAGAGGTCCCGGAGAAATATGACGGCAAGACTCACCCCTCGGAGTTCCTGAGCATCTACACCATTGCGGTGCAGGCTGCCGTGGGCCGAGATGACAAGATACTTGCCAACTACTTCCCGTTGGTGCTCAAACCCAACGTCAGGTCGTGGTTGATGCATCTGCCGAAGAATTCCATTTCTTCTTGGTCGGATCTGTGCCATCAGTTTGTTGGCGCCTTTGTTGGAGGCCACCAAGCTCCTGGCCAAGAAAGTGATTTGCATCTCCTCCCTCAAAAGGAGGGCGAGCCCCTGCGCAAGTTTATCCAGAGGTTTAGCCGAGTACAGTTCAATATCCCGGATGTTCATCCTGCCGCTGTTGTTAGCACGTTTCATCAGAACGTGCGTAACCGCAAGATGCGCGAAGAGCTGGCGATGAACAAGGTCAGGAGTATTGCCGAGCTTTACGCTTTGGCCGACAAGTGATCTCGAGCTGAAGAAGGGAGAAAACTCCCCGGCGAGGGTGTTGGCGCAGGGGGCGAATCTGAGGATGAAGATGCTGTAACCCCGTCGAAGAAAGACCGGCGGCGGAACAAGAAGCGCAAAGGCAAGGCCGTGCTTGCTGTCGAGGAATCCGGCAACCCCGGCACCGCCAAGAAGGCCAAGGTTGACGACCCCGGCAAGGAAGTTGCTGGGTGAGCTTCCTGTCAGGCCTTAGTGGCTGCCGACAAGCCGGGAGGCTCCGGCAAACAGTATTGCAAGATCCATCGCACCAAGGGCCACGATCTCCAAAACTGTCGGCAAGTTGTGCAGCTTGTCAAGAAGCAGAGAGCTGAGTACGAAAGACGAGACAAGGAGAAGGCCCAGGACGGTGCTGAGGGATCTGGCAAGAAGCATGGTGGCCGAGGAGGCCGCCGCGGCAAGGCTAAGCAACAGAAGGAGAGGCCCGCCCGAGGCCGCGACAAGGACGAGGGAGGCGATGATGATGAGGAAGACGACGAATCCGGTGAGCACGAGTTTCAGAAAGCCACAGAGGCCATGTGTATTGACGGGGGTGCCTCGTTGCATTCTTCTCACCGCCGGCTTAAACAGTGGGTGCGTGAGGTTAATGCAACGGAGCCGTCATTTGATGCACAGAAACCTTTAAAGTGGTCCAACACGCCTATCATTTTTGACGCCGAGGATCACCCTGATCGCACAACTGCGGTCGGGTGCTTGCCCTTGTTGGTCTCACCAACAATCTGCAACCTCAAGGTATCAAAAATGCTGGTTGACGGTGGGGCCGGGCTGAACTTAATCTCGCCGGACGTGCTCAAGAAGCTGCAAATCCCTGATGAAGATCTCGAGGAAACGGGCACGTTTCAAGGGATCAATCCAGGAAGGACCCAGCCAAAAGGCAAGATTACGCTACCGGTAACATTTGGTAGCGAGCTCAATTACAGGACAGAGAAGGTAGTGTTTGATGTCGCCAAGATCCCCATGTCATACAATGGGATCCTTGGCCGCCCAGCGCTGGCCAAGTTCATGGCGGCATCACACTATGCGTATAATGTGTTGAAGATGCCCGGACCGATTAGTGTCATCACTATCCACTTCAACAAGAAGGATGCACTAATCTGCACCGACCAACTCTACTGGGAGGTAGCCGCAGCACCTGCCGTCAAGGCATCTACTCCTGCCGCTGGAACTCCCGGGAGGAAGGAGAAGAAGACCGGCAAGATCTCTGGCGCAAACCCCGGCAAGCGCACCTCTTCGGAGTGCTGCGCTTCCGTTAAGGACACACCAGAGAGCTCCACCGGCAAGAACAAGAAGTCCAAGGCTGCTCCACCAGAGACCAAGAAGGTGCCCATCAAGGAGGACGGAACGGGAGGAACTTTCACCATAAGTTCCACCCTAGATGACAAATAGGAAAGCGCGCTCGTTGCCTTCCTGCGGGCGAATGTCGATGTGTTTGCATGGCAACCATCTGACATCCCCGGTGTTCCCAGGGAGGTAATTGAGCACCACCTTGCTGTCTGTCCTCACGCGCAGCCCGTCAAGCAGAGGGTGAGAAAGCAAGCCTTGGAGCGGCAAGAATTTATTGCCAAAGAAATCAGGAAGTTAGAAGCGGCAGGTTTGGTCAGATGAGTGCTTCACCCAACGTGGTTGGCCAATCCGGTTGTAGTGCGCAAGGCGAATGGGAAATGGAGGCTGTGTATTGATTATACAGACATCAATAAAGCCTGTCCAAAAGATCCTTTCCCCTTTCCGCGCATCGACCAGATTGTGGACTCCACTGCTGGTTGTGACCTACTATCGTTCCTTGATGCCTACTCGGGATATCATCAGATCTTCATGGCAAAAGAAGATGAAGAAAAGACCGCATTTATCACCCCATGTGGTACGTATTGTTTTATACGAATGCCTTTCTGGTTGAAAAGTGCTGGTTCTACATTTGTGAGAGCGGTCCAAATTGGTTTTGAGCCTCAGCTACATAGAAATATGGAAGCATACATGGATGACATAGTGGTCAAAACCAAGGATAAAGCGACGCTCATACAAGATCTAGAAGAAACATTTACAAATCTGCGCAAGATCAATTTAAAGCTCAATCCTGAGAAGTGTGTGTTTGGCGTCCCTTCCGGCAAGCTTCTCGGGTTCTTTGTATCTCAGCGAGGGATCGAAGCGAACCCCGACAAGATCAAAGCTATCGAGTAGATTGAAGCGCCAAGACACGTCAAGGATGTACGTCATCTTGCCGGCTACGTTGCTGCCTTAAGCAGGTTCATCTCCAAATCCGCTGAGCGCGCCCTGCCCTTTTTCAAAATTTTGAAGAAGGCAGGTTCATTGAGATGGACTCCGGAAGCGGAGGCAGCGCTGCAAGATTTGAAGAGGTACCTCTCCTCTCCGCCGACGCTAGTCGCACCTAAACCACAAGAGCCGTTGTTGTTGTATTTAGCGGCAACAAATCAAGTGGTTAGTGCTGCGTTAGTGGCATAGAGAGAAGTCGATGAGGGGGCAACGGCAGTGGCAGGACCGTCAAGTGACGCACCGGGATCTTCCCCGGCAAGGTCTGGTGCCGGGAAGATAGGATCTGCGCAACCAGAGGAATCAGTGCAAAAGAGGAAGATGGTGCAGCGTCCAGTTTATTTTGTCAGCTCCCTTTTACAGGGAGCTAGGTCAAGATACTCTGGTGTGCAGAAATTGCTCTTCGGCCTTCTCATGGCCTCGAGGAAGCTGCGCCATTATTTCCAAGCACATGAGATTACTGTTGTCACTCGCTTCCCGTTGCAGCGGATTTTGCAAAATCCAGAAGCAACCGGCAGGATTGTGGAATGGGCATTGGAACTGTCAAGCTTTGGTCTCAAGTTTGAAAGTACTTCAGCAATTCAGAGCAGAGCCTTGGCGGAGTTCATTGCTGAATGGACCCCAACGCCAGACGAGGAGATTCAAGAAACGACTCTTCCCGGCAGGGAAACAGGTCGAGAATGGATTATGTACTTTGACGGTGCTTTCTCGCTGCAAGGCACCGGTGCTGGCATGCTGCTTGTCGCACCCACCGGAGAGCACCTCAAGTATGTAATTCAGATGCATTTTCCCCGGGAGAGCTCGACAAACAACACTGCAGAGTACGAAGGCCTGCTTGCCGGTCTCAGGATCGCGGCAGACCTTGGTATCAAGAAACTCATCATCAGAGGCGATTCGCAGCTTGTTGTCAGGCAAGTCAACAAAAATTATCAGAGTCCATTGATGCAAGCCTATGTGGATGAAGTGAGAAAACTGGAAGAGCGCTTTGACGGTCTGCAAACAAAGCACATTCCTTGTGCCGAAAACAGTATTGCTGATGACCTGTCAAAGCGCGCTGCCCTCAAGTTACCTGTGGAACCAGGAACTTTTGTGCTCCATTTAACTCATCCATCTGTAGCGCCATCAATGAGGCAAGAAAAGAGAAGGAAGTTGAATTCTGGTCAGTACTTTCCGGCAGAGCGCCTGGGAGCCGCCGGCAAGGAAGTCGCCGGGATCAGCGGCAAGCCTGCCGGGGAACGACAGGCTCCAGCAGGGGCTCAGGCCCTTGCCGTCGAGACAAATGTTCCCCCGGCAGAAGAGATGCCTTTAGTCCTAGTTGTCGAGCCCCAGGCTCCAACTTGGGCATAGCCCATTGTCCATTTTCTTCAGACAGGAGAACTCCCTGAGTAGCAAAAAGAAGCGAAAAAAGTAGCCCGTCAGTCTAGCATGTACCAGTTCGTCGATGGCGTTCTGAAAAGGAAGAGACTGAATGGTGTGAAATTGAAGTGTATTCCTCGGGAAGATGGACTGGAGCTATTGGCAGAGATACATGGAGGCATATGTGGCTCCCACATAGGATCAAGAGCGCTTGTTGGACAGGCATTCCGACAAGGTTTCTTTTGGCCCACTGCTCTCCAGGATGCAGCTGCACTAGTAACCAAGTGTGAAGCGTGCCAGTTTCATTCAAAGAAATCACATCAGCCAGCTCAAGCTCTTCAGACAATCCCTCTCTCCTGGCCATTTTCGGTCCGGGGGCTCGACATACTGGGCCCTTTTCCCCGTGCTACCGGGGGCTTTGAGTACTTGTACGTTGCAATCGACAAGTTCACAAAGTTGCCGGAGGTGGAAGCGGTGAGGAAGGTGACAGCACAATCAGCCGTCAAGTTCTTTAAAGGAATAGTTTGCCATTTCGGTGTGCCCAACAGGATCATCACCGACAACGGCACACAGTTCACAAGTCGCACCTTCATGCAATACGTCCAACACCTTGGCGGCAAAATTTGTTTTGCCTCTGTTGCTCACCCGAGAAGCAACGGCCAAGCAGAGAGGGCTAATGCTGAAGTGCTGCGCGGTCTCAGGACCAGGACTTTTGACAAGCTGAAAAAGTGCGGAAGGCGCTGGATTGATGAGTTGCCGGCGGTTCTTTGGTCAATCAGAACGACACCAAATCGAGCCACTGGCCGGACACCCTTCGCTCTGCTTTACGGAGCGGAAGCAGTTCTCCCCACGGAACTCATATACGGGTCACCTCGAGTGCTCGCTTATGATGAGCTTGAGCAAGAGCAACTGCGACAAGATGACGTTGTGCTCCTTGAGGAGGATCGTCTTCAGGCTGCTGTGCGAGCTGCATGCTACCAGCAAGCTTTGCGCCGCTACCATAGCCGCAAAGTTCATGCCTGAAGCCTTGAGGAAGGCGACCTTGTTCTTCAGTGGATTCAGTCCGCCAAGAATTCAAACAAGTTGACGCCGAAGTGGGAAGGCCCTTATCGTGTAGTACGAGTCACCAGGCCCGGCGCTGTCCGCCTGGAGACCGAGGATGGCGTTCCAGTGAGCAACTCTTGGAATATCGAACATCTTCGCAAGTTTTACCCATAAGGCGCGGTTGCCGGGGGCCCCCGGCAACCTCCTTTTGTACAAGTCTTGCCAGCAAGGCATCTAATCCTTTGTGCAAAGCCAGGCGCAGACCCTGTGCGCAGTTTAATAAGCTTAAGTGTTGTATATTTCTTGTTGATCTCCATATTTATATATATGCATGCTTGTCTGAGATATTGTATGACACTTGCTCCCGGTAAGACTAACGAACCGCCAGGGTTCCATATCTCTATTTTCTCTTCTTTCTTTTTCTCAAAGGATAGAAGGTTCCCTCGCGCGCAAGTTTGCCGGGGGGGAGGAAGGTATGGATACCAATAGGCGATGATCAGAATTGATGTCTTGCCGGAAGGAGTACAGCGACAGAAAGCTAAGTTGCCAGACTTTGAGCAAGTTTTTCAATTTTTACTATCAGGATATTTTCTTTAGACGATTTCGGCCCTTGTATGGAAAACCTGCACGCGAAGGAACCCTTGTCGTAATTGGTTGCGCCCTTATTTTGTTTCGAGTCTGCTCAACAGTCTAAGTGGCTGCACCAAGAACACCAAGGTGTCTTGCCGGCTGCTGCACCTCCAGCAGGCTGCTGAAGTCCCGCACCCAGCGCTCACGGCAGGTTGCGCGCCAGCAAGTTTCCAGTAAGTGTAGGGCGTACATCATACGGAAAGAAATCGGACAAGGGAAATAGCATGCATGTACTCAGTCATAGCAAGTTATATTACAACGATAGTTGCCGCAGTTCTAACTTAAGACTAAATTGTCCTTGGCATGGAATGGTGGCGGCAAGGAAAAGTGAGACAGCTAGTCCCTGCGCTGGCCTTCAACCCTCTTGATTGAATCTACCTTCTCAAGGATGGGCGCGACAAGCTCCTCAAGTGCCTTGAGATCTGCATCCTTCGGCAAGCGGTCGAGCACGTTGGTGAGGTCAACGCCAGGGTTCTTATGTACCACCTTGATGAGTACCTTGTGGAGGACGGCCCGGCAAAGCTTGCGGGATTCATTGGCCAGTTGGATCGCTCGGTTGGACTGGAGCAGCTTCAGGGCATCAATGATGCTTTCGAAGAACATGGTCAGCCTGGCGCTCGGGGATACCCTTTCTTCAGAGGAATACCTGAAGTTTTGCAGGCCATCCCGGCCCATGGTTGACAGTTGTGCTGTGAGCTTCTCTGCGGTGTCGACAAGGCGATCAGTCCAGATTTTCACACCCTTCTCATAGTCAATTTGGGCGGCGGGAGCGCTCTTAAGCAAGTTCCTCTCATCCTGGAGATCTTTGCTCAGGGCCTTCTCGCGGGCCCTGCCGTCCTTAAGAGACTTTTCCAGCGTGGTCAGCTTCAGCCTCAGATCGGCAATGGCATCGTTGGCTGAAGAGAGCTGCTTGGTCTTGTCGGATATAGCAATTTGCATCTCCGCCAGGCTGTGGAGAGTTTTCTCCCTATCACCTTTGAGCGTCGAGAGCTTCTTGCTGTGTTCCTCAAGATCCGCCTCCAGCTTCTTCACTTTGTTGCTCAGCTCGTTCTTGGCAGCCTCTGTGGCCTCGGCGGCATCAATGGTTTCTTTGAGCTTGCTGGCGTGATCTACAGTTGAAGCTTCGAGCGCCTCCTTGTGCTTCTGCTCTAGCTCCTGGGTCCGCTGCGTGACAAGCTTTTCAATTTCTTCGTCCTTGCCATGGAGTTTGGCGGCAAGTGCCTGCTCACGCGCGGCAAGGTCTTCTTCGTGAGCGTCAAGCCCAATGCGGCGCTGCGTCAAGAGAGCATCCTCAGCGGCAACCCTTTGCGCAGCTTCCTCTTGCGCCTTCTCTATGTCAGATTGCCTCAGGAGGAGCTCCGTCCAACTTTGGCTCACTTGTTCCCGGCTGGCGGTCAACTCCTGAAAGGCCTCAGTGTACCAGATCTGCATTTGCTCAACGCGCTTCTGGAAATCCGCCTCGGCTGCTTCGACAACTGCAGCTCTGGAGTCTGCCTTCTGCTTTCGGGCACGATGGAGCGCTTGGAGCTTGCGGAAATTATCGCCCATGGCCTGGAGGAGCCGATCTTCTTCAGAATTGCCGCTGCTGGCGCTTGGTTCATCGACGATCTCGAGCCTGGCAGCAGTGATGATTTCTTCATCAAAAGTTTCCCCTTCGGTCGCCGCTCCAATACTTGCCGTCCCCGGTAAGTTGACGAATAGGTTGTCGCCAACCTTGAGATATTTGCTCAATGAGGGAGCCTCAGATGTCGATGGTTGATCTTCGACAATCGTCTCACCGGTGGCTGGGGGCTCTGTGGCCGGTGTAGCGCCTGGCACTCCTGCGGCAGGAATGCCGTCAGTATGGTCATCAGTCTCCTCGCCGACCCTCTCGGCAAGTTCCTTGGCGGCTTCCTCGGCAGCAGCTTCGCTGACTTCGACAGTGGCGTCTTTGGCGGCCTCGCTAGCAGCGATCCTGTTAGCTTTGACGGCAGCGTCTCTGGCGGTCTCCTCGATGACAACATCGACCTCCATGTGTTCCATCACAGGGAATTCTGAAGGATGAAGGAGGGAAGCAAAATCAAATCAAGATTGAAGTTCAGAAAGATAAAGGAAAGAATAACAAGTGCTCTGAGGCAAGCGGTCACCTGCGTCGAGCTGTTGAGGGGTAGCTTCACTCCTCCCGGCAACATTGGTTGTCGGGAAAAGGTTGCCGGTGCCCATGTTTGCCGGCTCCTCCTCTTCCAAGGTAGGCTCGTCGGTAGGAGCTGTTGCTGGAGATGCGCTTCCGGGCGGCATGGTTGACGGAGGCGGCACGACGGGGGCGTCCTCCAATGACTCTCCCTGTTGTTGTTCTTCTCCTGCAAGCCCAAAGATATAAGCGGCAAAGGTAGAAACCTCAGCACCCGCCAGAGGAAAACGAGTAGTGGACTCACGCTGGGGGCTGCGTCGAGGGCTAAGCTCCGGGCTGGTGATGATAGTTTCTGGCACGCTTGCGGAGCTTGTCGGGGGCTCGTCGCCCGTGGAGGTCTTCGCCCTCTTCTCCATCCTCTCCACCAAGGTTTCTGCCTCACTGCAGAGACAAGACAAAGCAAGGCAATAAGATTAATCGAATTCAGAATTTGGGAGATAAAGACTGTGACAGGATATTTACTCTTCCTCTTCTCGTTCCGGGCTGAAACCGGAGATGTCGAAATCGACCTCCATTGCGGTGTCCGTATGGGGAGGCGGAGGAGGGCTCCTGGGTCGCTTGGCTGCAACATGTGCAGGGAGTTGGCGTGATTCTGCCGCCTCAGCCTCCGGTGCTGTTGTGGGAGACGCCCCTACCGCCCCAATGGTTGCCGCAGGTGTGTGTCTCGTGCGCCGCACGGGTTGCTGTCGAACTCCTTGGCTTGCTGGGACGTCAGAGGCGGCTTTCCGAAGGACACGTTTTGCCTTCTTTGGAGCTGGGGGCTCCTCCTGCGGCTGTTCTTCGGCTGCGTCCTCGTCAGAAGAGCTCTCGGCGACTGCGCCGCTCTGTTCCCTGGCAGCCTTATCCTCCCCGGCAGGATTCTCCTCCAATATGACTTCTGCGTCGCTAGTTTCCCATTCCGTGAAGCCGACGCTGCCGGCCTCCGCGGCAAGATTCGCCTCTTCCACTGTAGTGGCAATATATGCCACTTCTTCATCAGTGGTAGCACGGATGAGGTTTGTTTCTTCCCGGATGGCCCTCTCCGACAAGTCGTCGAAGAACTTTTGTGCCTGCTCCGCAGATGGCTTGACCCAAGTCGCGTCAAGGCCATGGGCATTGAAATTGGCATTGCAGCGATGATTGACCCCAGGGCGGAGTTGTTGCACAAAGGGATAATTCTCGCCGGCAACTTATGCTTGTCCTCGCGCTGAAATAGCCTGTGGCGGAGAGCGCCAAGCTGCATAATTGTCTAGTTATTGTTCAGTCCGGGGCACAGCCTCATGATGTCTGCCGCGTTCCGGAACTCCCAAGCTCGTCTCCCCTTATTCTGCAGAGGGGCGATGCGGCGGCGAAGGAAATCAGAGCCAATCATCTCTATTGTGAGCCCGGCAGCTTTCAAACGGAGGATCCTGGTGGTGGCGATTGTGAGCTTGTCATCTTGAACATCGAGATCACTCCAGCCCTCGCCACGAACCACCTTCTGCCGTCGGGGCGAATAGAATGGATGGGGATCTGCTTCCTTAATCCAGCACCACTCGGACCGCCATTCTTCCCACTTCTCGCGGTAAACCCCATCTGGATATATCTCCTTGTTCCATGCCCTTGGGATCCAGGCGATAGAACCGGAAAGGGCTTCCCCTTTTTGGAGGCGAGGAATAAAGTAATGGCGGAAGAGGGCAGTGTTGGGAACTACTCCGACAAAGTTTTCGCAAAGATGAGCAAAAATAGACATGCATGTTACGGCATTCGGCGTGAAATCCAGGAGATGGAAGCCGTATGTGTACATGATGTCAATAAGGAAATCGGAGAATGGAGGACAGAGCCCGCAATAAAAATAAGCGGCGAAGAAGGGATATCTGTCTGGTCCGCCTTTGGAAGAAGAACCTGGGGCCACGCGAGTCGCGGGATGAGCCTTCGTCTCCCTCGCCCACATGCACTGGTACCGGTTCTTCAAGACTTTCGCGTCAGAGCGAAGATGACGTACTTCTTCCGCATCTTCACCAGCTCGCTCTCCGGGACATCAGCTTTTGTCTCCTTGCCCTTGCCCTTGCTCTTGCTAGCCTTGGGTGGCATGGTGGTTGCGAAGGCGAAAGCCGAGGATAGAGCGGGTGCGGAGGCGGTGAGCGGATGAGGAGAAGTTCTGCTTCGGGCCTGGGAGAGAGAAGGTAATGGCGGATTCCAGATTGGTAAGAAGAAGGGGTAAAGGGGCAGCGCCTTTGCGGATTCCTTTTTATGGGGAAGGAGCGAGGCTGCCCCTTTTACTGCCCAATGTGAATACGCCTATACGAGCGCGCTGCGGCCGTGACCGTTCAGCGCACGCTTCCCACGTCGCGCATTCAACGCGCGTAGTGGGGAAGAGCAGTAAGCGGAATAATTACAAGTAGTTAACCCCTGCCACGCGTGCCCGTGCACTATTTGGGCCTAGCCCAACAACGCCTCGCACTCGTGTGTGGCCTAGGCCCGGGGGCTCCTGTCGGTGTACTAAATATTGGGCCTTTAGTACCCCATACTTGTGCACAGGCAGTTGTAACCATACATGCGGCAAGGCTTGTCGGGGGAACAGCTGAAGATCAATCCAAGGTTATCAGAGAGACATTCAAGCCAAGGATCAGAAGATAAGGAGAACTGGAGACCAGGGGCTCGGCTCCCGGCAAGATCTTGCCGGGGTAGCCTGCCGAGCCCGGCAAGATTTGCACCCGGCAAGGTTCCGCCACTGTGCCACCGCTCCAGCGCAGCGACCAGCCTGGCATTCTGGTCCCATCTCTGGATGCATGTCAAGGCACTAGTGGAGGCGAGCTTAAGCGGTGCTGATGGGATGGCCCCTTTTTCCATCCCCAAGAAAGTAAGGACACCTAAACGGACACCTAATGGTGCATTAAATGCATCTGTCCTAAACCGTCAGTGGTTAGGTATGATAACCATGTAGCTACTTTACACCTCGCATATGAGCAGTTTGCCACTGTGGTGACCCCTTTGATCATATAAAAGGAGGCCCAAGGCAACTGCTACAGAGGAGGAGGACGCTAGAGAGAGCACTCTCGGCCCATTCTGCGTGCGTAGCTGCTGCACGAACACATTGTTCATTGCAAGCGCTCCAAGAACTGGGACGGAAACCTTGATAATAAACTAAAGCAGGAGTAGGGTTTTACGCTGATCAGCGGCCCGAACTTGGGTAAAAATCCCCTCGAGTTGATCATCGGTTCTGCACTTTGTGCATACCTCTCTCCCTGCCGAACCATAAAGGGGTCCTTCGGATCCCATAGGTGTCGTACGCTGACACAAGATGTACCAAGACATTCGTTAGAGATTCTGGTGGTCTAACATGAAGCAAGACGTTGCTTGCTATGTTGCTGAATGTTACGTTTGTCGTCGTATCAAAGCAGAACATCAAAGACCTACTAGAACTCTGCAACCACTCGCTATTCTTGAATGGAAATGGGACAGTGTTCAAATGGACTTCATCACTGGATTTCCCAGATCGCAGAAGTGTCATGATGCTATTCTTGTCATCATTGACCGACTTTCCAAGGTTGCTCACTTTCTGCCCGTCAAGGAAACCATCACCGCTAGCCAGTTGGCAGATCTGTATGTTTCCAGAATTGCATCACTCCACGGTATTCCGTTGGTAATCAGCTCAGTCCGTGGTAGCCTCTTCACCTCAAGATTTTGGGGAAGTTTCTAGGAAGCTATGGGAACGAATCTGTCATTTAGC
The DNA here is from genome assembly GCA_011799875.1 of Thinopyrum elongatum. NCBI lineage: Eukaryota > Viridiplantae > Streptophyta > Magnoliopsida > Poales > Poaceae > Thinopyrum > Thinopyrum elongatum. The sequence goes on along the minus strand of CM022303.1, from coordinate 418,145,677 downwards.
ACTGCCTTTCACCCACAGTCCCAGGGTCAAGTTGAACAAGTCAACCAAATACTTGAAGACATGCTTTGAGATTCTGACATTTCCTTTGGAAGGAAATGGGAGGAATCTCTCCTGTATGCTGAATTCTCATATAACAATAGCTATCAAGCTAGTCTAAAGATGGCACCCTTTGAAGTATTGTATGGACGAAAGTGCCGAACTCCTCTGAATTGGTCAAAAACTAGGAAACGGCCACTCTTCGGTCCGGATATTATCCAACATGCCGAAGAAAAAGTTTGCGTTATTCATGAAAATCTGAAGACCGCCCAGTCTCATCAGAAGAGCCAATATGACCATCATCACAAAGAGATGGTCTATCAAGCTGGCGAAAAGGCCTATCTTTGTGTCACACCGATTAAAGGTGCTCACTGTTTCGGAATCAAGGGCAAGCTAGTTCCTCGCTACATTGGTCCTTTCACCATTCTCGAAAGACGTGGAAAACTGGCATATCAATTGAAACTGCCGTCGAACCTTTCTCAGGTTCATGATGTCTTCCATGTGTCACAACTTCGACGCTGCTTCAAGGATCGTACCCGGGCAGTGGATCATGAAGTGCTTGAACTGAAACAAGACCTCTCTTATAAAGAGCATCCGATCTGCATTCTTGATCAAGATGAACGTCGCACCCGTCAGAAGGCAATCAAGTTCCTGAAAGTTCAATGGTCGAACCATTCTGAAGATGAAGCCACTTGGGAACGCGAGGATCGTCTTCGTGATGAATACCCCGCTTTATTTCCATCTACCTCTTAAATCTCGGGACGAGTTTCTTTTAGTGGAGGAGATTTCTAACACCCCCTTGTAGCGACGCCACTATTACTCTGTTAATGACTGCCAAGTCATCACAATTATTTTGCTAATCATCACTATGTTCCAAACCAACCTCAAATTCAAGTTAAGAAGACAAGTCAAATTATTATTTCTTCAAACTATAAAACTAAATTATTTGCATTATTATATAAATTCCTCTGATCATTTGTCATGTTGAAACAAACCTCATCATCAATTAATCCCTAGTAAAATATAAAGTGGTCCAAAAGCAACAAACATAACCATTTCAGAATAAACAGATGTTATGTACTTGCAATTGACTTGGAACTTTGTGGCCTCTCCTAAATTGTGACTAATATTTATGTGACAAGTTTCGTGTTGAACTAAATTCAATTGGTATTTAAATAAAATGCAAAACAGTGGTAAATTAAATAAAACAGAAAAGAAAGATAAGGAAAAAGGAAACAAATAAGAAAATGATGCCCATGTGGCTCGGAGGCCTAGCCCACCTCCCCCGTCCTCTAGCTCTCGCTATAGTGGGAGGCAAGGGCATGGCGTGGCGGCCATCCGCCGGCCATGGCCACATGTCGGCCATCGGCGCCCCCTACCGCCTATATGTGTGCGTCGGCGTCCCCCCGAAACCCTAGGGCCCACCTCCCCCTCCCCACCTGCTTTCTCTCTTCGATTGGGTTGATAACCCCGAGCGCTGCCACCGTGATGCTGCCGTAGACGTGGCCACCGACCTCCCCTCACCAAGCGGACATGTCCGGGAGCTTCGTCTCCATCAACCACTTCGCCTGCGTGGATCAACCCGAGCTAGGACGCCTACAAGCCTCGCCATCGTCCTCTTCTTCCCGTCTGCACCGCCACAGTCATCACCTCGATTCACCGCCTCCCGAGCTCCCCCGACCTCCTGACCTCGTCCAGGAGCACCGGGGTGAGCACCTCCTCCGATTCCCGGCCTTTACCCCGTCGATCCGTCGCCATAGTGTAACCCCGTGAGCTCGCGCCCGCCGTGGCCGAAGCCCCGCCGTAGCTGCGCCGGGTTCGCTCCTGCACACGCTCGCCGCGCCCATGGTCGTGCTCCCCCGAGCCTCTGGCCGCCCAGGCTGCGCCCTCGCATCTGCCCGGGCCGCGCCTGCACCGCCAGTTGCCTCCTATGCGCTCACCCGCTGCTGCTTTGCTTGCTGTTGCCGCTGGCTGCTTACTCTGCTTGTTGCCTGCTTCCGCTGTCGCTGCCCCTGCGCGTACCCGCGCATGCCGCATCGCAGCCCCCATGCCCGGCTCGCCACTGCTGCCCGCGTGCCCCGTGCTAGTGCGCTACTGCTGCTGCCGGCTAGTGCGTACTGCTAGCGTTGTTGCCGCTGCTATGCTCTATTGCCGCTCCTTGCGCGCTGCTGCTCGCTGCCGCTACTCATCATGCGTTGTGCTCATCTTCGCTACCGGCCGTGCCGTGGCCATGGCCGCTGCCATGCGTGCGCGTGCGCACGCCCACTCTTCATGACCGGCCCTTTTTAATTAGGACAAGAAGTAATTAGAGGTTAGGTTAGTTAGTCTAAACCCTATGACATGTGGACCCTATTGTAAATTAAAATGATAAATTAAATTAAAAAGTGCCTAAGTCTATGACATGTGGGACCCATTCACTATTCACTGATTGACCCAGTCAAGGCTGACTGTCACTGGTACAGTGAGCTGCTATATAAACGGTTTTTAACCCCTTTTCGCGACGGCATTTTAAACCGTCGCCTAGTGAGTGTGGGCGATAGGAAGGTCCTTCCCACACGACCCAGAAACTGTTGGGGATGGGCCCTCCGGCCACACACGCTTGGCAAAATGAGATCGTGTGCAATGAGCGAGCGATCAATTACAATTATATAGGCCCAATCGGTTCCGGTCGTAGGTACATCCCATACAGTCAGTCCCAGACAAACGTTTCCGTTCGTATGTACATCCCACATGGTCAATCCAAGGAATATGTTTCCGTTCGTATGTACATCCCACACAATCAATCCAAGAAGTACATTTCCCTTCGTATGTACATCCCACACAGTCATTCCAGGGAAAACATTTCTGTTCACACGTACATCACACACAATTTTCCCCATTAAATCGTTTGTGATAGCGTTGCCATTGCAGACAATATTAACAATTTTATTGTTTGCGTTATTCAATGCATCACACACGATGCATAGAAGAAACTGTGTGGCATAGGCTGTCCATCACACACACTTCTTATGTGGTAAACGTTTGTGCAAGGTTTTCTAACGCAAACAATTTTCAAGAGGAAGTCGTGTGCGATTGTTCATTGATCCAACACGTTTTCTTCCTAGAAACTATGTGCATTGTCTAAGGTCATCGCCCACGGTGTTTTCTCAATAACTGTTTGCAATAGAAAAATCCAATTAGCGGCAATTAGTAGCAATTAGCAGGCTAATTGGCCTATTATTAATAATCCATTTATTAATTAAATTGACATGTCATATTAAGCACACAATATATTTCATTTTCGTATTAAGGAATCAGGATTTCATAATTGAAATACATCAGAGTACAACATCATATAGCGTGAGCACTTAGTTACACCATATAGGCATATAGCTAGCTACCCCATTACACAACTGCACCAGCACCAAGTTTCACATGCAATATCTATAACCTTTCAAAATTAGCATCATAGATGGTACATAGACAAATGAATCTCATCTGGAAAACTGCTGAAGCGGAAGGCGAATATTGAGCCTTCATTGATATTGAAGGTCTTTGCAACTTTAGGCCAGTGCCTGTGGATGATTGACCTTCGTCCTCTTCAGGAAGACTTCAATATTGAACCGTGGGTGTTGTATGAATACCTTCCTCACCTCCTGACCATACAGGTCGTTTGAGAGGTAATCATCAGTGAACTGCTTTGGAAAGGCCTGAAAACAAGGATATGCATAAATATCTTCTCTAGATTGAAATGGCGCAAAGGAATAAAAAAGACAAGGTATAATAGTTAGTACCATCATGTAGTGAACTGATGTCTTCTTCATTGTGCAGACAAAGATCTTGTTATTTTTTGTCACTATTTTCTTTATCCTAACAATCTTTCTGACTTTCTTGACTTGACTGGTATTCATGGACAACTCATTTCCCCATATGCAAAAAGGGTCAAACAGTGGGTCAAAACCTCTGATAGCAGGACCTACATGTGCAAATCCAAATTGTTAAAAACCTAAATATTAGAATGGTTCCTGCAATTGCACAATAATGTGCTATTAGACAAAGGACCATGCATGTGCAAACCTTGATTGTAAACCTCAGTTCTTCCCATTATTTCCCTGCAACACATATAAGGTAGTTAGTGATCAGGTTAAGTGAGGGTTGGCATGCTATCAGTAAAATATGTTGATGAAAAATAAACACATTGCAGATTCATCAGAATAATTCTAACCACATGGAAAAGCCATTTATGTAAACCAAGCATGATTAAGAACTAGGAAATATAGCAATTGTATATGTTTCTCATGTATTAAGTGCAGCCAAATTCGATTTATTCCTCACATGCATAACAATACAAAATTGTACCCACAACAATTGGACATCGCATTGCAGAATTGAACCAAGCAGTTAACTAAACACCACAACAAATGAACCAAACATTAACTGAGCACCACATTGCACAATATAACATACTCCTAATAGAAGATCAGACAGTTAACCAAACCAAGCATACTTAACAACTTGGAAATATAGCAATTGTATTTGTTTCTCATGTATTTAGTCCAGCCAAATTCGATTTATTTTCTCACATGGTAGACAATAACAAAATGCACCCACAACAATTGAACATCGCATTGCAGAATTAAACCAAACAGTTAACTAAACACCACAACAAATGAACCAAACATTAACTGAGCACCACATTGCACAATATATAACATACTAGAAGATCAGATAGTTAACCAAACCAAGCATGCTTGACAACTTCGAAATACAGCCAAATTCAATTTATTTCGCACATGGAAGACAATACAAAATAGCACCCAGAAGAATTGAACATCACATTGTAGAATTGAACCAAACAGTTAACTAAACACGACAACAAATTAACCAAACAATTAATAAGTGAGCACCACATTGCACGACATATAGAACATATACACTAGAGGAACAAATTGCATGGTAAAAGTAGATAGGACAATTCACTAGAATTTGCTAAGGAAAGGCAGGAGCAGCACATGCAATGGGTAAACCAAGCATGCTTAACCGGCGTAGCCAGCTAACTGAACATAGGTCCTTATAGTGAGCTAATAAGACAAGCTACTCCTCATCGTCGGAGATATCGATGATGATTGGCTCCTTGGACATGGAAGAGGGCGCACTACTGCAGGATGCTGCTAACGCGACACTATGATAAGAGACCCTTTGACGAAACTGTGTGCGATGCATTAATCGCAAACGGGGATGTAAAAAAAACGTCAAAAAAGATGCAAAACGTTTGCGATGGCGGAGACATCAAACACGATTCAGATTTTAGTTACGTGTGCGATGCGGGGCATACGGTTGATCCATACGAACTGTTTGCGATTAGACAGAACAACAAAAACGGGCAGCCATATCAATGTGTGTGCGATATACGACATACAGTTCGCTCTGATGAAATAGTTTGCTATTAGGGAATGCAACAGAAATGGTCAGCCAGATCAAGGTATGTGTGATATACGGCATACGGTTCACTCGGACGAACTATTTTCGATTAGGGAACACAACAGAAACGGTTCAACTTAACAAGATGTGTGTGATATGCGGCAGACAGTTCACATAGATGAACTGTTTGCGATGAGCCAAAAAAACACAAACGATTCGGGTAAACAAGATGTGTGTGCCACGCGGTAAACAGCCCACTCGGATGAACTGCTTGCGATGAGAAAATATAACACACACGGTTACTAGAGTTAATTTGTGTGTGATTCTGTGTGTACTAAAAACTTTGAAAATGCATACGACGCGACCCGAGCGAGACTTGGCGCCTAAACGGCGAGCAGAGCGCGCAGAGGGACGCGACCCGAGGGCGCCTAAATGGCGAGTAGAGCGCGCAGAGGCACGCGAGCAGAGTGCGCCGCGGCCGCCTAAACGGCGAGCAAGCACATGCATAATTATTGCATATAGCAGATGAACATAGCCGGGAATAGCCGTCCAACAATATTATTTTCGATGACATGCATTAATATATTCTTAGTTAAATCTAAGGTCAAAGTTTGGTACTACAAAATATGAAGGGGGCCAATAAAGAATAAACCACGACAGAGGTAGTACCTATAGGAACACAGACACCCAGTATGAAAGAAAATGTGGGTCAAACCCTAGTTGAAAAGGGCAACAATGTCTAACTCTAGCTTACAAAAGGTACAAAAGCACGAGCATTAATTGTTCATCAGGTTTACACATAACCCGGATTGAACAGGGTAATAACATCTAACTCAACCAAAGTTTTTGGCAGTCACAATCAAATGGATCTGTCCAATCCATAAAATCAAGATCCCGGTACAAAAGATCTACTGGTCCATGATGACGACAAGTTGTTGTAAATATAAGCCGAGCACGATCAAAAGCCCTTAGGTCCACCTGAAACTTCTTTTTATGATGTTCCACATACAGTTCCGTGAGAAATTTCTTATTGAAAAACTTAATCCTCACGGACAATAGCGCCCTCGCATTCAACATGAAGAATGTGACAAAGCTAGTGTTTCACTGTTGGATGCATATCCTTCCAGCGTTACTGTCTTCAAACAAATGTCATGAGATATGAGAAAATCCCGGTGCTTCTTGAACCATCGATTTGTTATACCTTTTTCTCCATGTGTTAGCGCCTAAATAGAGATGAAGATTGAAAACAGTTAATGTCTAAAAAAGATTATGTTGAAAGAGCGGTAGCTGAACGATTAATTATAGTACATTATATATGGGCTTTCAATGTGCGTGAAATCGTCACCTTTATATACAAATTCTCCAGACATGGAAAGCATTGCAGCAAGGCAATAATGATGTTGCGATCAAAACACCACATACTGATATATAAGGTCTTGACAGAATCCACCACCACTGATATGATGGACAAGCTCTTCATTGAGCATAGAACATAATATTAGCACTGAAAGTGTACTCCAAGATGATACTTAACTTATGCGCACAAACGAAAAATGCAAATTACAAAAGTGTACATGAATAATATACAGTACCTCAATAGGTGTGGAGGCAAACACCATCTCAAACCATTTAAACGGATCACGAATTGCACCCAAGGTCTCCAGTTTAGGCGCAGAGACCACAGTTATTTGCGAAGGTTTATAACAACAATCAAGGAGCAACCTTTGAAGTGAAGGGGCATCTTAGATGATGAGCTCCTGTCCTTCAAAACGAATTACAATGCTTACAAGGTGAGGCGATTTTATTTTGAGACAAGGGATATGGATTCCATTTCCAAAAACAAGCACCAAACGCTCCAGGGTAGGGCAACTGGAGTGGATGATGCTGTGTAGTGAGGCCTCCGACAGATGAACCAACACAAACGCAAGTTTTTTCAGCAGTGGGAGTCGAAGCATTTGTACCAGATTGTCTGCTAGATGGCACCGGGTCAAGGTGGCGGTGTGGAGAGAGGAGGAAAACCATGAGATGGGCATCGGTGGTGAGGGCACAGATGCAGCTCTTGGTGGTAACCTATCGCTGTAGTAATGGTAGAACTCAAACTGCTGGAGTTTATTGAATTGACGGCATGTCAGCCAGGCGGCCACCGTACAGGGTATGTCCAGTAGGTAGCATGCCGGGATGTAGATGCGTTGAACGGAGCCCTGGTGGGAGGAGATGATGGCTCCGGGGAGTTCAGAATCATCATTGACAGATAGCTGACGACAGTCGAGATTAAGAGGCGCGGCGCGCCACAGAGTGCACCACCGAGATGCGAGCACTTGTGTATGGCAGCCATCCTTGGTGGGGAGAAGGGAGATGGTCTCCCCAAGGATGCCGTCCGGGAGATCGCTGATGCGGTCCGCCGGAGATTCTACTGGTTCCTCAGGTCCAGGGGGGCGTGGCCGCTTCTAGCCGCGCAGCCGGGTCCAAGATCTACATTTGGCGGCGGCGCTGGCCGGAGCCTCATCTGTGTACATACCAATCTGAAAGAAAAAATGGCAGAAACATACATGTAAGACATTCAAAATCAATTCTCAAGATCTGGAAGAAAAAAGGCACAAACATATATGTAGGACATTCAAAATCAATTCTCAAGATCTGGCCACGAATTATTAGCACGCAAGCTAACCCTAGTCAGATTATTAGCAAAAATCATTTGTACAGAACAAACAATTAATCACTAACTCTATACGGATAACATTTAAACAATCAATACACTACGTGCATCTAACGGATCTTAATTACTCTAATTTCAAGGACTGAGAGAACATAACCATAGGATTTGTATTCCAAAAAAATTATAGAGGGGGGGAGTAACCAGAGAAAACACATGATATGTTTGCCGCACAAATGGGTATATAGATGACTAACCGGTTTTCCGTTGGAGTCGCAGTCGTTGCCGGAGTTGCTGTTGGCCTCTGGCTCCGGCTGGGGGGGGCACGATGGCGTCAACGAAGTCAAGGTCGTGCTGCTGCCCGCGCGAGACCTCATCGGCGGCGACGGCAACCTCTGTGCCCAGCTTCACGCGTTGCGCGGGTGCTTCACCAGTCCGGCGTCGCCACTCCCTCCGATGGTGCGCTTTGGCGGCATCCTCATACACTCCTGAGTCCAGACATTGGTGACCACTGTGGACCGGGGGTGCGGCCACCTATTATGGCCGGCGCCTCGGGCGCGCAATTAATACAAACCAGTGGGAGCGAGGCGGGCGGCGGTCAAAGGCTGTCTCGCCTCCCGGTGAGCCTACGCGGCAGACTTCTGCCATTCCTACCATCATTTCACATAGCTACTCGCACACCTCCCATCAATACGCACACCGGCACGCACACCTCCTGGTATGCCTCCGCGGCGGACTGCTCGCATGCGTCCCGTCAACTCATGCCTGCTCGCACGGCACACGTGACGTGTGGCAGCACGTATATTTTTTGGTTTATTGATGATTCATTCTGCTGCTTTACTGTTTAACCAAAGCATGGCACGGTCTAACGCACACGGTCTGAATAAATAATCCGTATGAGATATTGGTTGCTAGTTTTTAATAATCTCCCGTTTGTAAGAAGATTATATCAAAATGGGTCTCAAATTTGACGAAAAATACAATATCACAGTCTACTGGTGTCCATATATGACACCACGATAAGTTTCATGAATTTCAACTAAGTTTTGGATTTATTGAATTTTAAAAATCTATATTCTCAATGTTTTGAAATCTCTTGCACAGGGAAACATGCACCCAAGGACACATATGATTTTGCAATCCATTTTGGTGCACATGTAGCTCAAATTTGATTTTTGCACATTAAATCCCTAGGAAATTAATCAATGTATAAAAACGGTCAAATGATGTATGTTTTTTTTAATTTTAACACGACACTCCGCCTTTGGTCACATGTTCACTGCAGAAAAAGTTTGACATGTCTCAGAGTGGCTGTGGTGGTGCGGGATGTGTGTGTCTGTGTGCGTGGGGGGTGGGGGGGAGGGGTCCGGCAGTACACTACAAGTCGTGAACCTTCGTGTGGGATTACTGATCATTTTGTGAGTCATATATGCCACATAAAAGTCGTGAATTGGTTATTTAAAGCATTACACAACCCTTTCATACATACATGTTCAGGCCACATGCATGCATTGGTGGTCCTCTCGGACACTCTCCCTCGTGCGGTTATCAGCGATGTGCCCATTCGTTAGCCCGCAAAGGTTTTCAGTTTCCACCGACAACGAGAGGCATTTGACCAAAAGGTGAGATTCCATATCAAAGTTTGAGCGCGTGCATACACTCCCTCCCACCAGCCTGAAGTGAGGGGGCTACGCATCTTGGTGTAGTGCGTTTCCGGTTTGCGAAGCATGTGCCACGGCAAAGTTGTGCATTGGGTATTCAAACATCACATAACACACGGGCACATGCACGCGGTGGTTTTGTCCTATGACACTCACTCGCATGTGCCTCTTTCTGTGGGCCCACGAGGTCATCGTCGACTAATTGAACGTACAATAAGAGAGAGGTTAATTTGACCAACAAGGATGGTTCTTTTTTGGTTTGTGTTACGTATATGCACGGTAGGAGTATGTACATGTCAAAGAGGGGGCCACATGAATACTCTGTATATATGTGTGTCATAACCTCGCTCCATGTGGGGACTTTCTGGTTCCTGAGGCAAGTGCCACATCAAAGTTGTACATTATATTGGTATTCAAACATCACGCAATACCATGCAGGCGGTGATTGCCCTATAGGAACTCACTCGCGTGTGGCGCTTCCATCCGTGGGCATGAGAGGTTGTCCTCCATCACTTTGACCCAACGAGAGAGGTTAATTTGACCATCAAGGAATGATTCTTTTTTGTTTTGTGCTATACAGTAGAAGTACATATATACCACGCGTCGAATGGGGGCGTACATATAGCACATACCACGCATCATGAACCTCGCGCTCTCTGTGGGGACTTTTTGGTTTCCTATATATGTGGTGCCACATCAAAGTTGTGCATTGCGTATTCAAACATCACACAAACACCTCTTTGGGCAACATGCAGACGGTGGTACGTAGTCCTATATAGGATGATCACTCGCCTGCGACGTACGCTTCGCTTCTGTGCTGGGCCCGTGAGTACGTCCATCACTTTGACCCAGCGAGAGAGAGGTACGTTTGACGAACAAGGAGGATTAATTCTTTTAGGGCTGTGTTACTAGGTGTATAGTACGTGTCGAAGGGGGGGGTGACCAGCATATATATATATATATATATATAATTATATATATATATACTAGGTGTCACATGAACCTCACTCTATGTGGGGACTTTGCGGTTTTTGAGGCAAATGCCACATCAAAGTTGTACATTAGGTATTCAAAACATCACAACACACCTCTTCATATATATGTTCTGGCACACGTGCAATCGCGATGGTTGTTGTCCTATATATGGCACTCACTCACGCGGTTATCGGCGATGCTTCCATCTGTCGGCCCGCTTGGTCCATCACTTTCACCGACAGCGCGAGAGAGGTTAACTAATTTGACTTAGGAGGGGATTAATTTTTTGTTTGTCTCATGATATAGATCATGATGTGAGATTACATATATATAATAGCGCATGTGTACACATGAATCCATCCGGCTGGATCGAAGGGGGGGCGAGCACACGACACATCATGAACGACCTCTTGCTCTGTGTGGGGACCTCTGCGATTTTCAACGCATGCACCACATCAATGTTGTGCATTGGGTCGGGTATTCAACACATATGCATGCATCACACACCTCCATAAATATGTTCGGGACACACGCATGTAATGGTTGTCTTTGGACACACTCTCACTCGCTTGGTTATGGGCGGCAAGCCTATATATATTCGTGGGCCTGCGTGGACGTCCATCATTTCGACCAACGACGAGAAAGGTTACCAGTGTAGATTCTTCTTCTTTGCTTTGAGTTACCGTATAGTAGGTCGACCATTCCAAGCCTAATTAAGTTTGAGCGCATGCTACGCATCGTGAACCCTCGCTCAGTGTGGGGATTTTACAGTTCCAAAGCATGGTGCCACATCAAATTTGCGCATTGGGTATTCAAACACCACACACACCACTTCCATGTACATACTTGGGCCACATGCACAGAGTGGGTTTGTCTTCATACAGTACTCCCTCACGAGGTTATCGGCGACAAGCTAGCCCATTTTGCGGGGCCGTGTGGACGTCCATCACTTTGACCAACAACGAGAGGGAGAGGTTGTACGACCAAGTTGGATTCTGCTTGGTCCGTGTTACAGTACGTCTTGGTGAGATGTCGTCCCCCCAACGTGTGTGGGGGGGGGGGCTACTTCGCACTACCTGCAACCTCCGTGGGGTCGGGGAAGTCCGGTTAATTTGTGAGGCACACGTGCCACATCAAAGTTGTGAATGGTAGTTAAATATCACGCCACACCCTTTTCATACATATAGTAGGGCCACCCGCATGTGGTTCGTATGTGGTCTCACCCATCTCGCACCACAAGCACACATTTGTGGGTCGGCACATGGTCCACCTTTGTCGGGAAGCGAAAGGGGAAGTTTGACCATATATATATGATGGACTCCTATAGGTTTTGTGTTACGGTAGGGTGAGATTTCAGACCTATCTATTTGGGGGCATGCATTCGTAGCTAGGATTCCCTTACCGCCGACACGAAGTGGGGTTCGTAGGGGGTGGCTGACTAGCAATACCGTGCTTTTGTGCCACAGGTGCCACATCAAAGTTGTGCATTGGGTATTCGAACATCAAACCACCCTTTTCATACATATATTTGGTCCACATGCAAGTGTGTTCGTGTTCTGACCCTCTCCCGCGTTATTCTTTTTGCCAAATTTATAAACAGCACACGAGTTGGATGTAGAAACCGTCTGCGATTGGGTACGCAACAGACACGGTTCGGTCAGACTACCCATGTGCCACACCCGTGCCATGTAGTCCCTCACATCAGCACAGTAGATTGGGCTCCACAAGGCTTGCCTCCCGGTCTCGAAAATATCTACTGCCTCGTAATCTCGAAAATATCTACCACCTGGAAGGTTTTAATGTTTGATAGCACACGATTAGTATGTGTGGACCGTGTGCGATGTCTGTTACTCCCGCTCTACTTCAATCCCTTGATTCAAATTTTCAGTAGCCTCGGCATTTTACTCCCGCCTCTGCATCCCTCGCAATCTCAAAAATATCTGCTCGCCCTTGATTCAAATTTTCAGTAGCCCCGCCTTATTACTCCCACCTCTGCATCCCTCGCAATCTCAAAAATATCTGCTCGCCCTTGATTCAAATTTTCAGTTGCCCCAGCATTTTACTCCCGCCTCTGCATCCCTCGCAATCTCAAAAATATCTGCTCGCCCTTGATCCAAATTTTCAGTAGCCCGGCATTTTACTCTGCCTAGTAAAAAATTTAGTTGCCGCGGTATTTCCTCAAACACCACCTTGCCCCCCCCCCTTCCACACACACCACACACTCCCCAAAACATCCGCTCACACAGACACACACCACCCCTCCCTCGCTCGAAACCATTGGTAGGTCGCCGCCATCGCCGCCGCCGCCGCCGCCTCCATCCTCAACCTCTGCCTGTGTGCCGGGGAGCTCGAGGAGCCAATGGCCAAAAAGAGGTTTATTGCATCCTCTTCGCCCGACGCCGGCGAGGTGGCTGCCGAGGTGTCCCCGTCGTCCTCCGCGGGCTCTTTATCGATCCGCCATCATCGGTCGCCCGATCCGCCCGCCGCCGTGCCCCTACACCAGTTCGAGGACTTCCCCGTCCTCCCTCGGGCCCGGCCGCCGATGAGGTCCTACCTCGGGGTCCGACAATAGCGGTGGGGGACGTGGGTCACCGAGATTATGGATCGGGAGACCCACACCCGTCGGTGGCTCGGTAGCTTCCACACGACCGAGCTTGCGGCCATGGAGTACGACCGCTGGTAGGTCCGCTACCATGGCACGGCGGCTAGGCTCAATTTCCCCTTTGGCACATGTTCGGTCGACCTCGTTCTGCCGGAGCCAGGGGTGGTGAGCTCGGCTATGGTGCAGGAGGACCGCGAGGCGTGGGAGCGCCTCGAGGCCGAGGCCGCCGACGAGGCCTACATGCAAGAGCTCCGCCGGCAGCACCCGGAGCTCGTGGAGGCGGAGCGGGTGATCTTTGCCGGAGCAGAGGGCGGCGAGGTTATCGTGCTCTCCTCCGATGACGAGGTCGAAGGCGGCGAGGACGGCGGCGTGGAGGGCGTCGAGGTGGGCGGCGAGGACGAGGAGATCGACATCGACGAGTGGAGGAGTGTCTTCCCCAATGACCCCGACGACGGCACCGGCCCGGACCCGGCTCGCGGCACACCGTACCTGTCGAGGAAGGATTGGCTCGACCTCCACTTCGACCGAAAGTAGTTTAGCTTAGTTTAAATTTATGTTTTATGTTCGGTTATGCAAAACTATCTATGTTTATGTTTGAATGCATGCTACTTTCGGTTGAACCTGCTTTGAACTTGATCAAATTGAAGTTTACAACGTTAAGTTTAGGGGATCGACTAGAAACGGCCAAAAATTGCTGGAGTATATATATATTCACTAAGGGTTTTAGTCCGTTAACTTTTAAAGGATCGGCTAGAGATGGCCTTATGCCTTATTTATTTCAGTTCTTCACAATGTGATGCTCCATATGTGCAACTATTTGTTGTGTAGTTCAATTTCATCAATAACAGTTTCAACAATACCACTATGAATTATGATATTTGGTTGTTGTTAAGGATGTTGCAGTTAACATGCCTTTTCGGTTTTTTAACAATAACTAGTGTACTTTAGACCTGCACAATACCAGTTTGAATGACTATTTGCTTGTTTTTAAATGTTATGCCTGATGCAGTTAACACACCTTTCCACTTCTTGTTTTGCTTAACTAGCGTGCTTAAACCTGCACACTGAAGCTATCATTTGTAGATTATGTTGTCTATCATGGATATATTTGGTTGATGTTTAGCCTGTTGTGCTTAACATGCCTTTATATGTACTCATACAGGACAATATTGAGAACAGTGCTGTTTTCCATCGAGGTTAGTTTCATCGCATTGCTTATATGTACTCACTGTTCAGGATATCGGTAGCTGGTACCATATAGCCTGGGGGCTGATAAGGGATTAATCGTCGAATCGGACATTTCACTGAATATATCTGTAACCCATTTATCAGTAGGTTAACTAGGGTCATATTTAATACATTTGAGGCTACATAGCAACATGCATTGTACTGAATGACTAAATATGCAATCCCAGGCTACATAGCAATAAGGAAGAGTGTTACCTTAATGTTCTGATGATGTCTAGATATACATGTAATAAAATCTTATATAATGGGATGGAGGGAGTGTTGTACTACATCATTTTGCAATTGTTGTTTAGCTTCTAATATTAACTTGGTGCTTTTAGGTACATATGTCATTGCCAAAGATCCACACTTCGACCATTTCTGCGTATGGGGCAATGAGATATTCATGAACCAACATCAAGTGAGGAAACTGATAAAGATTGTTATTAAAATGGGTCAAAAAATGTCAATCGAACTATTTGTTTACACTTTATGCAAGACAACAGTGAACTGCAGGATGGTAAGTAAGAACTCTGTAGCCTTCTTTTTACTGCCCGTAATGAGTTGTGTTAGATGACAATGTCTGAATCTTTTTTCCTTTGCAGTGGATCCTGAAACAGTTTACTCAAGATTACCTCTCAAACTACATGATTGGCGGCCGGCCATCACAAGGGGTTGGACTAGAGTCATGCGTGCCTTCTGCATCCAGGAGAGCACAATAGGGCCATTCCGCTTCACCTTGTTCAGCAACCAGAATGTATGTCGCCTCTTTCTTTACCATCTGTAATAGTACAAGTATAGAATCCTGGTTCATCATTCTTTATTTGGTGCTTATGTAATTCTTAAACATATGTACTTGTGAATTGAATAATGCATTGGTTGTTTGAACCTGATGGATATGAATAAAGCTATAGCCTACTTTCAAGTTCAAATTAGGTACAATTTTAAATAGCAGTAATTAAATTAGGGTGAAATTACGGTGTGCAGGTCATTACGGTGCACACGGTCTATAAAGCAAAGCGTGTGCGATATACATCATAATCCGACATGGTTCACGGAGAGGAAACGTGTGTAACAATGCACACAGTTGCCGTTTGCAAAGCGTGTGTGATGTCAGACACTATCACAAACGGTGCGGGAAAACTAAATGTGTGTGATTGTCTACCTATCGTACACGGTTTACAATCATGAAGTGTTTGTGATGTGCCAGGCATCGTAAATGTAGAGCCAGTTTGGTATGTGCCTAGAAAACTCCCGTGCATGGAATGCGCCTGGTTTTAGGTAAAACCAAAAAACTCCGACTGCGATGGCAATGCGAGCACAAACGAGTAGCAAAGATGAAGTGTTTGGGATATTCGAGATATCAGAAACGGTTATATAGGGACAACTGTATGCATCAAGGCTCCCTATCCCCGATGGTTTCTGGGTCGTGTGGGAAGGACCCCCCTATCGCAGTCACTCACTAGGCGATGGTTCAGAACACCGTCACAGAAAGGGGTTAAAAATCGTTTGTATAGCACCTCATTGTACCCGTGGTGAGGCCTCCACATCGTGGGTGTCCTCCTCGTAGTGGTGAGTTTCCTGAGCTGCTCCGAGCACCAACCTGCTGGCTCTCGAGTTGAGGTAAGCACGGGCACGCTGAGAAAACACCTCGTAGTCTTCGTCGCAGGCACCGACGGTGGCCTCGAGGAAACACCATGAACTGTTGTTTAAAGCAGCCAACCGCGTCATGGCATCGGCGCACGAGGCGTCGACGGTGGCCTCGACGGCGAGGTGCTCCTCCATGACCTAGGGTCTGCACGAATGGCAGCCATCATTACCTCATCCGCGCGTGCGGCCGTGATTTGCTTCTCCGCTACCAAATGCTCCTTGAGCTCCTGGCTATACTGTGTGCACCATGGCTTAGGGCAGCGCTTATTTGGGGTAGGGGTTGGTGATTTGGGTGGAAGGTGTCGCGTCAGCAGTCAGGGCATGTGGGATGTAGAAGGAGGAGGAGGATGGGGGTCGAGTGTGGATTACCTTCCTGGATCGACGAGGCCGAGCAGCGTGAAGGAGGGTTGCCGGCAAGGAGGCGGCGCCGCAAGCAAGGAGTGAAGGTTTGAACTTGGAAAGGAAGGCGGAAATAGGAGAAATGTAGCTTTTGGTAAGGGGAAGGGGTGGGGAGGTAGATATTCCCGAGGAAGCCAAAAAATTTGGCTCGGTGAAGCGAAAAACTGGCACTCAAAGTGTCATCAGACACGGACCCTTATTCAGCACTGTGTACGATATGTGAACATCACAAACGATTCATATAGCTTATCCCGTGTGTGATGAATATGAACGTGCAAATTTTGGTCCGAATTTCCCTGGTTACAGTGGTCATCCACGTCATTGCATAATTTGGGTACACAAAAGAGGCTACAACACACCCACACTTCTTAATCGAGCAAGTACATCAATTAAACAGAGCTAGCTGACCTGAACATTACTCTAACAAATTAAAGACCGACGCTCTTAATTAAAAAAAGAGTACCTTCTCGCGTAAGCCATATACGTACTATACTCTGACGGTGCTCAAAGATATTTTGTACTGTATCTCACACGGTTGGTGATAATAAACTGTGTGTGATCTACTTGATTTTTCGTCTTGATTTGAAATACATAATGGGGTCACAACAACAAAGGAGGGTGTTTGAATTGCTAGAACTTTTATCTGCAGTGAACATGCAACTATATGTGTGCCGTCAAAAAAATTGGAATTATTCAGGGTTCGTTTGGACATGTTTATTCATTAACTTGGTTTTCTAGGCATTTCAGGTGCACAATTCAAAATTAAACTACATGCACATGCTCCAGTGCACAAAAATGGGTTGTAAAATCGTATATGTGTCCATGGGTTGATGCTTATGTCCCATGCAAGAAATGGGGGTGAATTTCAAACACCTCGGCACCGTGGCTCACCAGCAAACGTTGAGATACTTGCTTTTGTAATTCTAGTAAATCCAAAACTCATCTGAAATTCATGAACCTTGGCATGCTATCATGGAATGGCATCAACATGATGGGATAAAAAAATTGTCCCATTTGGGGCAGGTTTTGGTATAAGCTTCTCACAAGAAGCCTCATGGTTTCGGTAGGAAAACGTGTCACCTTTGTGGATGAAACGATATTCGTCGCCTCTTCTTGCTTTCAATTTTTTTCTGGTGTCAACATAGAACAACATGAGTGTCGTGTTAAATTTTGGAATTTTTTGGGGTTCGCTTGGACATTCTTATACGTTAACTGAGTTTTCTACGTATTTATGTGCATAAATCAAATTTGGACTACAGGCACATGCTCCAGTGCATAAAAATGGGTTAAAAAATCAAATGTGTGTCCTTGGTTGCATGCTAAGGTCACATGCAAGAAATGAGAATGAATGTCAAACACCTTGCCACCGTCGCTCGGCCGCTAACATTGAAATACATGGTTTTAAAATTCTAGTAAATCGAAAACTCATCTGAAATTCATGAAACTTGACATGCTATCATAGAACAGCATCAACATGCCGTGGTAAAAATATTGTCCCATTCGGGGCAGGTTTGGGTATAAGCATCTCACAAACCAGAGCTTCTCACAACAAGCCTCATGGTTTTAGTAGCGAACGTGCCACCTTTGTGGAAGAAACGATATTCGTTGCCTCTTCTTGCTTTCAAATTTTTTTCTAGTGTAAACATAGAACAACACGAGTGTTGTGTTAAATTTTGGGATTTTTCGGGGTTCATTTGGACATTTTTATACATTAACTAAGTTTTCTATGCATTTATGTGCATAATTCAAATTTGAATTACAGGCACATGCTCCAGTGCATATAAATGGGTTCAAAAATCAAATGTGTGTCCTTGGTTGGATGCTTAATTAGGTCTCATGCAAGAAATGAGAATGAATGTCAAACACCTTGCCACCGTCGCTCGGCCGCTACATTGAGATACATGGTTTTTAAATTCTAGTAAATCAAAAACTCGTCTGAAATTTATGAAACTTGGCATGCTACCATGGAATGGCATCAACATTTCGTGGTAAAAGTATTGTCCCATTTGGGGCAGGTTGGGGTATAAGCTTCTCACAAACCAGAGCTTCTCACAACAAGCCTCATCTTTGTGGACGAAACGATATTCGTTGCCTCTTTGTGCTTTCAAATTTTTTCTAGTGTGAACATAGAACAACATGAGTGTTGTGTTAAATTTTGAAATTTTTTGGGGTTCGTTTGGACATTTTTATACATTAACTGAGTTTTCTATGCATATATGTGCTTAATTCAAATTTGAACTACAGGCACATGCTCCAGTGCATATAAATGGGTTGAAAAATCAAATGTGTGTCCTTGGTTGCATGCTTAGGTCCCATGCAAGAAATGGGAATGAATGTCAAACACCTTGCCACAGTCTCTCGGCCGCAAACATTGAGATACATGGTTTTTAAATTCTAGTAAATCCAAAACTCGTTTGAAATTCATGAAACTTGGCATGCTATCATGGAACGGCATCAACATGATGTGGTAAAAAAATTGACCCATTTGGGGCAGGTTTGGGTATAAGCTTCTCACATACCAGAGCTTGTGACAACAAGCCTCATGGCTCCGGTAGGGAATGTACCACCTTCGTGGATGAAACGATATTCGTTGCCTCTTCTTATTTTCAATTTTTTTTCCTAATGGCAACATAGAGCAACAGGAGTGTCATGTTAAAATTTGGAATTTCGGGGTTTGTTTGGACATTTTTATACATTAACTGAGTTTTATAGGGATTTTATGTGCACAATTGAAATTTGAACTACATGCACATGCTCCGGTGCAGAAAAATGGGTTGACAAATCAAATGTGTGTCCTTGGGTGCATGCTTACGTCCCATGCAAGAAATGGGAATGAATTTCAAACACTAGGGCACTGTTGCTTGCCGGCAAAATGTTGAGATACTTTGTTTTTAAATTCTAGTAAATCCAAAACTCGTCTGAAATTCATGAAACTTGGCATGCTATCATGGAATGGCACCCGACATGCTGTGGTATTTTTTGTGTCCAATTTGAGAGAAGGCGCACTTGAATAACAGCCAACAAAGGCATTTTGAAACAAATAGCTGCCACTTTAACATCTCAAATGTTTGTATAATTTAAATCGTGTGCATTCTATTAAGCATTCACGTGACGCCATGCGTCACACTTTTAATGGCTAGGAGGTGCCGTGCAAACAGCTGCTTGAGTAGACGGGAGGCGTGCAAGCACAGTCCCCTGCGCAGGCTGACCGGGAGGCATGCAAGCTGTCCTCCAATGCGCAGGCTCACTGGGAAGCATGCGAGCTGTACGCTGCGTAGGCTCACTGTGAAGTGAGCCCTTTGACTTCCATGGCCGCCCGCCTTGCTCGCATCCTCTCCATTAATGGCGCCCGAGCCGCTGTTTAATATGGGCGGCCTTACTGTTCGCCTCCCATTCCCCTCCCGCAGACCTCCACCAACGCCATGGCGCAGAAGGATCATCTACCACTAGTCTTCCAGTTTGGTGAAGTCGACTCCGAGCCGGACGAGATATAAAATAAGGAGGAATGGGGCCTCATGGACATGGCCCTGAACGAGCTGGCCGTCGCAGCTGCTGCCCCCGCGCCCGTCCCAGCGACCATCCCTGTAGCATTCACGGGCTGGTCGCCGAGCTAGAAGCCGCGGGCGTCAGCGAGGTCCCCGCAGACCCGCGCGAGCTCGTGTACATGCCAGCCCCAGCGCCCGTGCACGTGCGCGTCCCTACACCCACCGCGGCGCCGGTTCCCGTGCGTTTGCCTGCACCCGCCGCACCCGTGCCCGTGTGTGCGCCCCCCTCAGCATCATGGGACTCCACTGTCGATCGCTACCTCGCAGCGCCGCGAGTTGCCGTCCTGCCACACCCCGCCCGTCGATCACGTGGTGACAGGATGTTTGATTTCCAAGTGAAGAACATTCTGTGCTGCCTTGAAGACTTCAACAACAGCGTCCCGGAGGACGACAACGACAACGCCGGCGCGGCACGCCGCCTCTGTCGCCGCCGGAATTAGTTTTTTTGGGTTTAATACTGTATCTCGATCATATGAATATAAATTCGCAGTGTGACTGAATGAAAGATATGGTTTGAACTAACTTGCGTTTTTCTCTCTGAATGTACAGACTTATCAAATGATTTTTTTTTAAACGTCAATGGTTTTTAAATATAAAACACTCATCGCAAACGTTTTAGATAGAACACCCATATGCAATCCGACAACTTCCCCAGGAAGCCAAGGGAAAATGTGCCAAGCAGGATTTGTGCAGCTCTTGAACGCAAACGTTTTAGATAGAACACCCGTATGCAAACCGACAGCTTCCCCAGTAAGCCAAGGGAAAATGTGTCGAGCAGGATTTGTGCAGCTCTTCATCATAAACGTTTTAGATAGAACACCCGTATGCAAAGTGAGAACTATGGTCTTCCCAGTAAGCCAAGGGAAAATTCGCCGCGCAGGATTTGTGGATCTCTTCAACGCAAACAGTTCAGATTGAAGACGGTATGCAAAGCGATACTTCACCACTAAGCCAAGAGAAAATCTGGCACGCAAGATTTGTACATCCCTTCAACGCAAACGGTTTTTTCGGATGACCCGTGTGCAACCACGTACAGATAATTTGGTAAGATTTGCATCTGTCATATTGGGTATATTACCATTTGTCAAACTGGAAAGATTGACATTTGTCGATCTAGTAACATTTCCCTTTGTCAACCTTGTAACCCTGACATTTTTCAAAATTTGCAGCTAAAAATCACTACCACTATCTAATTTTGCAACTAAAATTCAGTAAGCATAGATTTCATTCATAGATTAAGCAGTCATTCTTTATACAAACAGTTCAACTCGACAGCTGAACCAACCAAACTTTTCCCCAATTGTTGCTAACCACGTATTGAAATAGCTAGTTCAACTATATATACTAGCTAATTTTAAGTACGTAGTACAGTTCAACCACATCTATAGTCAGATGAACTGAACAAAATAGCCCCTAAATACTACTACTACGGAGGGGCTTTGTACTACTTCCAACAGCCTCTCCTCTGCCGAGCGCGCTCAGTAAGAGGCAGAGGAGGAGGAGCCTCTCAACAAGCTGCACAACTGGAATACGGTGCCTGCCGCTGCTGCACCTTTAGCGACGCTCACCTCGAACGCCCTCTGCCGCTCCAGACGACCCCTCTCGAAGCGGTGAGACTCCTCATAGATCTCCATATTTCGCACCTCTGCGGCGGCGTGTGCTGCGGCCACAGCGGCGGTAAGACTCTTTGCGTGCTCGACCAGGCGCTCCTCCTCCTCCCGTAGGAACTCGATGTAGCGCGCAAGGTCGCTGACGCACATGCGGGGCTCCACCTCCACCTCCCGCCTTCGGGCGGCGGTGGCGGAGTGGGTGATGACCCCGACGGTCGACGGTGGCTGGCGGCCACGGTGGCCACCGGTGGGGTGGCGGCCATGACGGCCACCTCCCGCCTTCGGGCCGCGGTGGCGGAGCGGGTGATGGCCACGGTGGCCGACAGTGGGGTGGCGGCCATGATGGCCACCTCCCGCCTTGGGGCCGCGGTGGCGGAGCGGGCGATGGCCTTGGCTTTCGACGGTGGTGTGGTAGCCACGGCGGCAGACGGTGGGGTGGCGGCAACGGCGGTCGGCAACATCTGCCGACGGGCAGCGGCGGTGGAGCATGTGGTGGGTGTTGCGTGCACACCCAACAGGGATGCCACGCGCACTACACTTCGACGGGGACTGCGCCGCCGCCGCAGTGTAGCCTCCCAGCTGGAGCTATCCTCTAATGACGGCAGAGTGGCTGAGCGACGACGATGGACCGGTGCCATTGGAGATTGTGGGAGAAGCAGACGAGATAAGCTACAGGGAGGGGAAAATGTGACGCAGGACTCGCCGGCCGTGAGGGTTTATATAGGAAGCCGGTAAGCATTGGGATTTTGGGGGATTTCGCCGAGTTGGGAGGGAAGCTTGCGCGGCTATGCGCGGTTGCGCGGGAACGGGGTCACCGACGATTCATTGGGGCCACCATTTGGCCAAAAGAACGCCCCTGCGCGCTGCTCAAGCTTGCACTCGAAGCCATCTGCGGCAGCGGCGTGACAAGACGTGCGAGAGGAGGACGAAACAACACGTACACATATGGTTAATAAAAAAACGTTTGTGATTTAGTTACCTACTACCCCCGTCCTGGTTTATAAGTAATGTTTGTATTTTTGTGCCAAATTTTGACTAGAGATTTAACTAATAAAATACGAATGCATGTCGCCAAAGATTATATCGTTGGATTTGTATTTGAACATAGTTTCTAATTATATTATTTTTATAACATGCATTAACATTTTGTTAGTTAAATTTAAGATCAAAATATGGCACAGAATATAAAGGGGACTAATAGACCAAGACGGAGGTTGTAGCACACGGCTGCTCTCTACGCAGCGTCGTGAACGATTGTTCGACCACCGTGTGATGTGGAACACGACGTAGTTTCACATCATGCCGCTGGCTCGCAACTGCCGGCCGGCTTGTAGACGACCATTCCCTGCGTGTTCAACTGCTCTATGCGTGTGGTTGCTCATGGTTGAGGCGGCCGCGGCGCGCTCTGCTCGCGTCCCGCCGCGCGCGCTCTGCCCGTGTCCCTCCACGCGCGCTGCCAGTGTTTCGGGCCGGCGCACGATCACATACGTTCATGCTGCCATTATGCATGTGGTTACGCCGGCCGCGGCGCCACGATGTAGTTACCCACTGCAAAAACTGCCATGCGGACATGCTGAGAATCCAGGCCGCCCGGCCCCTATTTATTCCCACGGCCATTTACCTTCATCTCTCGCGCTACACGACACAATGAGCACACCCACGACGACACATACAAAGAGGACATCCAGTGGTTCCATTGGCGCTCCCCATGGCTCCAATGACGCTCCCAGCTGCCGACGACGACAACGGAGGCCAGTTCACCATGCATCACATGGTGGACACCCATGTGAGGGGGAAGGACCTCTCGGTGGTGTACACGAACGAGACGGTTTTGGTGGAGAGCTCCATCCAAACTATGGAGCAGTTGCTTGCTGAGGACAAGTACCAAGTGGTCGGCTTCGACCTTGAGTTCACCGGCGGTCGTGCCGGGCAAGATCAGAAGGTTGCCGTCGCCCAGTTGTGCGTGTGACATGACGTCCTCGTCTACTACTACCACCTGGCCACAAGGCCTTGCGAGCGTTTCTCCAGGTTTATCAACAGCTCCGACTGCAGTTTCGCTACGGTGGACAGCACCAACGATCTAAAAGCGCTCAAGGTTTCGGGCTTGACCTGCCAGAATCTTGTCAACATCCGTGACCACTACAAGGTCTGGGGCAACACCAACAACAAACAGAACTCCCTGATTGACCTTGCCTCGGCCATCATTGACCCCTACTACATGAAGATGAAGGATGAGAGTAAGAAGGACAAGAACACCTGGCACAGTGCCTGGCATCAGAGACTCGATGAAGAACACGTCAAGTACGCGGCCAAGGACGCGTACACAAGCTACGAGATCAGGCGGATCGTTGACATGAGGAAGTGTCTTTGTCCTCCACCAGACGAGGGATCGAGCCACGGAGCAGTGGCGGGAGCGTCACAAGAAGTAGATGACTAGACGAACGTTTCTCCTAGTTTAGAATGCATGCAATTGTTTATTGAGGCGTGTGCAAATGATCTGTATAGTTACTTATGTAATTGGATGTTTATTTCAGTTATATATATGTTGTTCTTCTATAGACAGAGCAAACCACACGGCTTATTAGCAGCAATCGTCTGTGTTATTATTGGTCTTCGCACACATTTCGGATTACGGACATGTTTGCCGCGTATCACACACATCTGTTCAGTTGAACTGTTTCTGTTGTCTTGGCTCATCGCAAACAGTTCATCCGAGTGAACTGCATACCATATATCACACACACACGCATCTGGCTGACCGTTTCTGTTGTTCTGGATCATCGCAAACAGTTTGTATGGATTAACCGTATGCCACGCATCGCACACGCAGCTCTGATCTGAATCATGTTTGATGTATGCGCCATCGCAAACAGTTCGTCTCATTTTTGACGGTTTTCTTACACCACCGTCTACGATTAATGCATCACACACAGTTTCGTCAAAGGGTCTCTGATTGTAGTGTTGCGTTAGCAGCATCCTGCAGTAGTGTGTGTTGTTGACTTTGACCTGGCCCCACATGTCATTGATCGTGGCTCGCACTGCACTAGGTGACAAGAGTAATTTAACTGTTTTATTTCCAAAATAATAATAAATCCAGAAATTCATAAACTTTGGAAATTCATAGAAAATAAACCGTAACTCCGATGAAAATAATTTTTATATCAAAGTCGATCAAAAAAATATAACGAATCTGAATATGCCATCCACACCTGTGTCAAATAGCTCTAACATAGCAAACATTGAACATTTCCACCTGGATCAATATACTGATAAATCACTGGAGCTGGGAAAATATTCCCGAATATTTTCCCTCTTCTTTTAAAAATGCTTAGGGATGCATTAGAGCATGTAACCCACACATCTTGCCGTGCCATTGCATCTGTGTTGCATTTGTTTGCTCTGTTATTTATTGTTTCCCCCTTTTTTACTTCCTTTCTGGTAGACTCTGAGACCACTAATAATCCCGTGATCGACTACACTGTGAAGATCCGTTTTCGTCTGCAGAGCAACCAGGCAAGCAAAAACCCCTTGATCATCTAGATATCGCCCATTCTTTCTCTCTTATTCTTGCATTAGGTTTTGCTACTGTTGTTGTTCCGATAGCTCCTGATCTGATGCATAGCCTGCTTTTGTAATCTGCTATTGATACATTAACTGTTATCCTAGCATGCCTAGATTAGTTATGTTAGTGTCCCATCAGTGACCCTACACCCTTGTCCGTGTTACCATGATGTACTATCTGGGATGTCCGAGATGATGGATCATTGTACCGAGACCCGAACACCCCTAAAGGCCCTTACAATTGTATGGCTCTTCAGAGCTGCACTAAGTGTGATCTACCGAGGGTGATTCCTTGTATTTCACTGTCGATGACGACTCTATAGTGTAGCACACCTAGTGTGATCTTACTAAGGGTGATTCCTCGTATTTCACTCTCGATGATGTCTCTGTCATGCAGTATATCAAGTGTAAACCTATCGAGGGTGATTCCTCATGTTTCACCTTGACAGTATGGACCTGAGTCATGACAACCCCCAATAATAAAGATGGGTCGGCTCAGATAGCACCTGCGACTAATGATATGTTGAAGTCGGGTCGGCCCCAAGGGTACCCGCGAGAGATTCCTGTGGCGGCTGGCTGTTTAGCGGTACAACCCAGGATGTGGTGGTAGCTCGGGACCAATCCCGACAGCCGACACGAAGACATGCACTTTGGTGGAGAGAAAGGGCAGGTAGAGATCACCTAGGCGAGCGGTGGGCCTGGTCCCTAGTCGTGGTCTGCGAGTTACCAAGTCGGCGCAATAGGAGACCTGTTCATGTCCGCGAGCTACTAATAATACACTAACGAGATTGGGTATTTGACCTGAGTTGGCCGCTGGCCTAAACGCACTAACCGTCGCGTGGGATAATGGTATATGGGACCCTCGGCGTCGTACGATTTCTTCCGAAAGCCCAGTCAAACATCCAGTTCAGCATTGCGGCATGGCCGGGCAGGTGCCATCCAGGACAGGGTGGTGCTTGGACCCGACCCTGCTCGCAACGACCCTGAGTGCTTAGGGGTGAGAGGCCGAACAACTCCTCGCACTTAGGATGTAGACCGGTGGGGACCTCTCTGCGGAGTCTAGGTAGGACTACGACGTGTCGATTGCCCGAGGCCAGGCATTACCCACAAAAGTGTGTCCGGTAAGAGGTAATTGAGCGTATCGGGTAATCTGGTGCACCCTGCTACTTCTTGAGCTTGCGTTGGTTTTTCCCTTGAAGAGGAAAGGGTGATGAAGCACAGTAGAGGTAAGTATTTCCCTCAGTTAAGAACCAAGGTATCAATCTAGTAGGAGAAGAACGCACAAATCACCAACACCTACACAAACAATCAAACACTTGCACCCAACGCGATAAAGGGGTTGTCAATCCCTTCACGGTCAATTGCAAAAGTGAGATCTGGTAGAGATAGATAAACAAAAGATGAAATATTTTTGGGTTTTTTGGTATATAGATCTGAAAATAAAAGATTGCAAAATAGTAGATCGGAAAGTAATACGATGGAAAATAGTAGATCGGAAAGTAATATGATGGAAAATAGACCCGGGGGCCATAGGTTTCACTAGAGGCTTCTCTCATGAAGGCAAATAATACGGTGGGTGAACAAATTACTGTCGAGCAATTGATAGAAAAGCGCAAAGTTATGACGATATCCAAGGCAATGATTATGCATATAGGCATCACGTCCGTGTCAAGTAGACCGACTCCTGCCTGCATCTACTACTATTACTCCACACATCGACCGCTATCCAGCATGCATCTAGAGTATTAAGTTCATAAAGAACGGAATAACTCTTTAAGTAAGATGACATGATGTAGAAGAATTAACTCAAGCAATATGATGAAAACCCCATCTTTTTATCCTCGATGGCAACAATGCAATACGTGCCTCGCTACCCCTACTGTCACTGGGTGAGGACACCGCAAGATTGAACCCAAAGCTAAGCACATCTCCCATTGCAAGAAAAACCAATCTAGTTGGCTAAACCAAACCGATAATTCGAAGAGAAATACAAAGATATTAAATCATGCATAAAAGAATTCAGAGAAGATTCAAATAATATTCATAGATAAGCTGATCATAAATCCACAACTCATCGGATCTCGACAAACACACCGCAAAAGAAGATTACATCGGATAGATCTCCAAGAACATCGAGGAGAACGTTGTATTGAGAATCAAAGAGAGAATAAGCCATCTAGCTACTAGCTATGGACCCGTAGGTCTGAGGTAAACTACTCACGCATCATCGGAAGGGCAATGGAGTTGATGTAGAAGCCCTCCGTGATCGATTCCCCCTCCGACGGGATGCCGGAAAAGGCCCCAAGATAGGATCTCACGGGAACAGAAGGTTGCGGCGGTGGAAAAGTGTTTTTGTGGCTTGTTCTGGTAGTTCTAGAATATATGTGAATATATACGAGGAAGGGCTAGGTCAGAGAAGTCTCGAGGGGCCTGCCGCTAGATCAGAGAAGTCTCGAGGGGCCCGCAAGGCAGCCCCCCCCCTAGGACGCGCCCTCCACCCTTGTCGCCGTCTCGCGGCTCTTCTAACTTGGACTCCAAGTCCCCTAGGTGTCTTCTGGTCCAAGAAAAATCATCGTGAAGTTTTATTCCGTTTGGACTCCGTTTGGTATTCCTTTTCTGCGAGGATCAAAAACAAGAAAAAAACAGAAACTGGCACTGGGCTCTAGGTTAATAGGTTAGTCCCCAAAAATAATATAAAATAGCATATTAATGCATATAAAACATCCAAAACAGATAATATAATAGCATGGAACAATAAAAAATTATAGATACGTTGGAGACATATCAAGCATCCCCAAGCTTAATTCCTGCTCGTCCTCGAGTAGGTAAATGATAAAAACAGAATTTTTGATGTGGAATGCTACCTAACATATTTATCCATGTAATTTTCTTTATTGTGGCATGAATGTTCAGATCCATAAGATTCAAAACAAAAGTTTAATATTGATATAAAAACAATTATACTTCAAGCATACTAATAAAGCAATCATGTCTTCTCAAAATAACATGGCCAAAGAAAGTTATCCCTACAAAATCATATAGTCTGGCTATGCTCCATCTTCATCACACAAAATATTTAAATCATGCATAACCCCGATGACAAGCCAAGCAATTGTTTCATACTTTTGATGTTCTCAAACCTTTTCAACTTTCACGCAATACATGAGCATGACCCATGGACATAGCACTATAGGTGGAATAGAATATGGTGGTTGTGGAGAAGACAAAAAGAAGGAGATAGTCTCACATCAACTAGGCGTATCAACGGGCTATGGAGATGCCCATCAATAGATATCAATGTGAGTGAGTAGGGATTGCCATGCAATGGATGCGCTAGAGCTATAAGTTTATGAAAGCTCAAAAAGAAACTAAGTGGGTGTTCATCCAACTTGCTTGCTCACGAAGACCTAGGGCAATTTGAGGAAGCCCATCATTGGAATATACAAGCCAAGTTTTATAATGAAAAATTCCCATTAGTATATGAAAGTGACAACATAGGAGACTCTCTATCATGAAGATCATGGTGCTACTTTGAAGCACAAGTGTGGAAAAAGGATAGTAACATTGCCCCTTCTCTCTTTTCTCTCATTTTTTTCATTTTGGTGGGCTTCTTTGGCCTCTTTTATTTTAATTGTGGGCTTCGTTGGCCTCTTTTATTTTTTTCTCACATGGGACAATGCTCTAATAATGAAGATCATCACACTTTTATTTACTTACAACTCAAAAATTACAACTCGATACTTAGAACAAAATATGACTCTATATGAATGCCTCCGGCGGTGTACTGGGATGTGCAAGGACTCAAGAGTGACATGTATAAAAATTATGAACGGTGACCTTGCCACAAATACTATGTCAACTACATGATCATGCAAAGCAATATGACAATGATGGAGCGTGTCATAATAAAATGGAACGGTGGAAAGTTGCATGGCAATATATCTCGGAGTGGCTATGGAAATGCCATAATAAGTAGGTATGGTGGCTGTTTTGAGAAAGGTAAAAGGTAGGTGTATGGTACCGGCGAAAGTTGTGCGGTACTAGAGAGGCTAGCAAAGGTGGAAGGGTGAGAGTGCGTATAATCCATGGACTCAACATTAGTCATAAAGAACTCACATACTTATTGCAAAAATCTATTAGTCATCGAAATGAAGTACTACGCGCATGCTCCTAGGGGGATAGATTGGTAGGAAAAGACCATCGCTCGTCCCCGACCGCCACTCATAAGGAAGACAATCAATAAATAAATCATGCTCGGACTTCATCATATAACGGTTCACCATACGTGCATGCTACGGGAATCACAAACTTTAACACAAGTATTTCTACAATCCACAATCACTCACTAGCATGACTCTAATATCACCATCTTTATATCTCAAAAGAATCATAAGGAATCAAACTTCACATAGTATTCAATGCACTTTATATGAAAGTTTTTATTATATCCCTCTTGGATGCCTATCATATTAGGACTAAATTTATAACCAAAGCAAATTACCATGCTGTTTAGAAATACTGTCAAAATAATATAAGTGAAGCATGAGAGTTCAATAATTTCTATAAAATAAAACCACCGCCGTGCTCTAAAAAGATATAAGTGAAGCACTAGAGCAAAATTGCCTAGCTCAAAAGATATAAGTGAAGCACATAGAGTATTCTAATAAATCACGATTCATGCGTGTCCCTCTCAAAAGGTGTGTACAGCAAGAATTATTGTGGCAAACTAAAAAGCAAACACTCATATCATACAAGACGCTCCAAGCAAAACACATATCATGTGGTGAATAAAAATATAGCCTCAAGTAAATTTACCGATAGACGAAGACGAAAAAGGGGATGCCTTCTGTAACATCCCGATTCTCGGAATGTTTAAGAAAAAGTTTTCCAAAAATCAGGGTGAGAAAATTTCGTTTGCTTTATTGGTTAACAAAGCTTAAATTGGACTTTTATAATTTGGAGGATTTAACTTGATCTAATACGAACTTAAATTGAAATTGAGTTTCATTCTTCTCTTTTAGTTAGGTTTTGTTTTTCTCCTTTCAGCATATTATAATATGCACCTTGAATTTTCTTTGGGTTTCTGAAATTCGTTTGATTGTTCGAGCTTCTTTTCCTTCTTTAGATGTTCCTCAGAAGAAAATCATTTTTGTCTTCCTCTCAATCTCAGGGTCAAACTCCATTGGGCCAACATATATCTTTCTCCATGTGTGCAGCCATTTTTCCTTCTTCTCCATTTGAATGGGCCAAGCCCATCTTCATTTTTTTTTCTCTTTCCACATGGCCTAACCGAATTGGCCCATTCACCAACCAAGCGACACCTCCTCTCCTTCCTGTACATTCACTTTCACAACTCAGGGAAGAGGAAACCTCAACAGCCACCAGGCACATTGACTGATGCCTTGCTTTAATTCTCTCCCCTCGGCTCCTCCCTTGCCTTATCTCCTTCCACTTGCCATCTTCCAAGCTCCACGCTCAAGTGCTTCCTCTCCTCCACTCACGTACACGCACACCATTACAAATAAGAAAACGTACATGAGAGAAACAGCCCTCCTCTAATTTCGTTTTACTCTCAATCGTTTGCAAATCCGCCAGTACATATACGTGCGCCCCAACCTCCTCTTCCAATCCCTAGCAACCCATGCCTTCTCCCTTCCTGGTTCTTCCATGAACTCTCTCCAAAGTACTGCTGCCCCATGGACGCCCTTGCTCGATTACGATGAAGAAGGCCATCTCTGTTGGAACCCTTGTGCCCGAAGGTCCTACTCCAGGCCATGATTTCATTCAGGGAAGAAGGAACGCGTCCCATCGATCACACACGGAGAATTCTGCATGTCCGTCTACATTGTTCGTCGAGTTCTTCGTGCCGTTGTGTCAAACTCGGTGAGCCTCTATCAAATTCCTTTTGCACGCGTACTCGTCATCATCTACTGTATCCCGTAGACATCATTGTTCATCCTATCTATACCGTTGCTCGCGTCGATGCATGAACGGATGCCATCGACATGTCCGCGTATTTTTTTTTAGTTCCTCGCATGATCTTGTGTTCAATATATGATTTGTTTCTCATGCCCATAGTAGCCCCATGGTGGAGTTATATCACTAGTTTCATCAATAGGATTTTAGTATAAGTTTTGTTATAGTCGTTCTTGCCCAAGATTGAATGGGGTCAGTTCATCGGTTACATTTTGTACTGTTCATATGTTTGCGATATGCCTAGTAGTGCATCCTAATAGTCTCAGAATTTTTGCGTGTGGCAAATGACTTATTAGATTTATTTGTTTACCAATTACAGTTTTTGTTGTCGCTAGTTGATATTTTTATTGTCTTATGTTAGACATGTCTATAGATTTTAATATAGTTTTGTATGGTTTCATGTATATAATTCATGTCTAATTGTAGTAGTGTGTTATACTTTTGTTTCATATTAGCTCTTGGATTTATTAACACATGTTGTAGTTGATCGGTGAACTTTTATGCTAGTATGATATTTGTATGTTCATTATATGCCTAGGAGTCACTTCTACTTATTTCATAAATTCTAGGAATTAGATATGATTGACTAGATTTATTGTAATGGTTTCTTTCTGTAGTTCTCATAGTTTTGTACGATGTCTCATCTTGTTATTTTATTTTATACATCATGTAGTCATGTCTTGTGCACACGTGCACATTTTTATTGAATGTTCGCCATGCTTATAATTCCGTAGTATTATTCTAGGCTTTGCTTTGTTTATTGAATCATGAATTACTTCATGTCTTGATTATTTTAATTTTTGCTTAGCATGGATATATATCTTAAATATGGTTTACATATTAATTTCCATCCATGTCGCATGCTTGTTTTATTGGTTTGAAATCAGTGTCATGCTTACGATAGGTATTTATATTTTTTTTGTACGTGTTGTTGCATAGTTATCTTCATAGTGGTTGTCAATGAAATGCTTTGTTATTTGAAAATGACTACGCTTATAGTTCGTTGCATAGAATATTATTACCTATTTGTTAGCATAGAATATTATTACCTATTTGTTACTCTTATTTCGTAGATGATGTTTTCCAAGATTACATGGTGTTGGTTTCTTTATGTTATGTTGTAGATTTGCATTGCTACATTCAGGTTATGCTTGTAGCATATAACCTAGTTTATTACTTATTGTTGTTTATCTAAGGTATTTTATTTACCTAGGATGGTAGCTATGCGTGCTTAGTTGATTGACATGCCATGCGGTGTACCAATTCATGTATTAGTTAATGCCTAAGGTGTCCGCTATGTATTTGCAAGTGTAGGTTGTACTACATAGGAATGCATACCATCTTGTTAATTCATTCTAGTATAGTATATTGCTTGATATTGTTGATGGCATGATTTAGTTGTTTAATTTGCATGCATGCTTAGTATGATGTGTTCATGTGTTTGCATGTTATAAACAACAATTGTTGTGTGCTACTTTCATGCTTCCATGTTCATACACGTCAACTAGTCTCCTAGAGTTGTGTCCTATTGCCATGCTTGCTACTTATGTTAGTCGATATAAACTAAGTTAGGTGTTGTATTGTATTGTATTGATATCGTAGTGTGGTATCGTGTGATGACCATCCATGTTACACTTTATATTAGTTTATCTTATCATTGCATTGTTGTATGCCTGGCGTTCGATATATTGTGTTTACCTTTCTAATTATGATATGACTACACATATTTCATGCAAGTAATCTTTCATGTCTTATGATGTTGCATGTGTTTGTTCTTGTGTAGATTGTAGATGCTTAACTTGGTCCCATGATTGTTTTATGAATGTTTGGTGTGGATTCAATAGTACATGCTTATTACAACTTAACTTTCATGAGTAGTTGAGTTGTGCCTTCCTCATATGCTTAGTGTGCATAGTTTGCTCTGTTGTTTAAGCATGTGGTGATAATCTTGTTGCTCATGGTTATTTGGCTATTGGTTACTCCTTGTTATGAAGAGCATATCCTAGTTTAGTATCTTCTCATGACAACTCGTACGTGTGATGCTTGTGTTATTAGATAAGACCTCTTCATGATTCTATACTCACATGCCTTGTATGATGTCCAATTAGTTTAGTGATAGCATTGGTTTGTCTTTCATTATAGAAATGCTTGCTAATAGTTGTTATGATTGGTGTTTAGTCTTTGTTTGTTGGTTGATTATAATCTTAATCATATCATGTCTGGATAGGTGTTCATCCATTTATTCCATCTGTTCAATACTTTCTTGTTAATTGTTTGACAGATGAATTAGTTTGATATAATGCAGTTGATTCCATTTCCTTTTAATAATGTTTTAGGGCTAGACCTAGATCATTTCAAATAATGTTGTTGAATGATGTTTGAGTGCTTAACTAGTATGGCTTATAATGTTGGTTTGGTTGTCATATAGAATACTTGCTTTTGTTTGATTATATAGTTGTTGTATATGTTTGGTTGCAATTGACCATTATAAATATTTAGATTCTATCTAAATATTTATTTGTGGTTAACTTTTACCTTCATCATGTCATGTTATGATTAAGTAGTTGAAATGCATTGGATGGATTATTCCATGTATGTTCATGCAATTTGGTTTGTTATGTAACCGTTTCCTATATAGTAAGCTGAGATGTGTAGTGGGCACTACTACTGGTTGGTACCACAGTTCATACTAGTTAGTCTTGATCGCCAAGCCTTCCACAGCCGTGTCAACCTAAACCCCGTCACTACGTTGAATCCTCTCTACTTACCTCCCTATCATGCTATCTCATTTCAGAATCTCCATTTGATCGATATCCCGCTATCCATCCACTCTTAATTTGTTTTGGATGTTATTTGGATTATTTTGCTTTGGTATTTATTTGTTTGTCTTTTGCTATCGTTGCGACGAGTAGGGAGTGACGAGGTTGGACATGGACAGAAACAGGTTACGGAAGAAGGACTCAACAACG
The DNA here is from genome assembly GCA_011799875.1 of Thinopyrum elongatum. Classification (NCBI taxonomy): domain Eukaryota; kingdom Viridiplantae; phylum Streptophyta; class Magnoliopsida; order Poales; family Poaceae; genus Thinopyrum; species Thinopyrum elongatum. The sequence continues at coordinate 418,111,413 of CM022303.1, read as the reverse complement.
AAGGCATGCCTCCTTCTTTGATCATACTTATCCTATGTTTTGCAAAATTGCATTGTGTTTTATGGTTACTATATGCATGCTTTTTAATCTCATAGCTAGCGTGTCGATTGACGCATTACCTTGATCAGCTTGTCACCTATTCACTTGACACCTGAGTAGAAGTATATACTATTCTCGTAGAGTAGAAATGCTTAGCCATGCTTATTACCCTATAGGTGCTTTATCGAATGACCTTTGGGTCATTGACACTTGAAACTTGTTGCTGAGCTCGCTGAGCTAGGCCGATGGGCCCTTGTTGATCTCCTCTACTCTCTTCTACTCTGGGTGAAACTTACCATCTGAATACTGGCGCGGGCGACAGCTGAATCTTGACTTGGCATAGATCTCCCCGGCAACGGCACCAGAAATTCTTCCTGCTACTTCTTGAGCTTGCGTTGGTTTTTCCCTTGAAGAGGAAAGGGTGATGCAGCACAGTAGAGGTAAGTATTTCCCTCAGTTAAGAACCAAGGTATCAATCCAGTAGGAGAAGAACGCACAAATCACCAACACCTGCACAAACAATCAAACACTTGCACCCAACGCGATAAAGGGGTTGTCAATCCCTTCACGGTCAATTGCAAAAGTGAGATCTGATAGAGATAGATAAACAAAAGCTAAAATATTTTTGGGTTTTTTGGTATATAGATCTGAAAATAAAAGATTGCAAAATAGTAGATCGGAAAGTAATACGATGGAAAATAGTAAATCGGAAAGTAATATGATGGAAAATAGACCCGGGGGCCATAGGTTTCACTAGAGGCTTCTCTCATGAAGGCAAATAATACGGTGGGTGAACAAATTACTGTCGAGCAATTGATAGAAAAGTGCAAAGTTATGACGATATCCAAGGCAATGATTATGCATATAGGCATCACGTCCGTGTCAAGTAGACCGACTCCTGCCTGCATCTACTACTATTACTCCACACATCGACCGCTATCCAGCATGCATCTAGAGTATTAAGTTCATAAAGAACGGAGTAACGCTTTAAGTAAGATGACATGATGTAGAGGAATTAACTCAAGCAATATGATGAAAACCCCATCTTTTTATCCTCGATGGCAACAATGCAATACGTGCCTCGCTACCCCTACTGTCACTGGGTGAGGACACCGTAAGATTGAACCCAAAGCTAAGCACCTCTCCCATTGCAAGAAAAACCAATCTAGTTGGCCAAACCAAACCGATAATTCGAAGAGAAATACAAAGATATTAAATCATGCATAAAAGAATTCAGAGAAGATTCAAATAATATCCATAGATAAGCTGATCATAAATCCACAATTCATCGGATCTCAACAAACACACCGCAAAAGAAGATTACATCGGATAGATCTCCAAGAACATCGAGGAGAACGTTGTATTGAGAATCAAAGAGAGAGAAGAAGCCATCTAGCTACTAGCTGTGGACCTGTAGGTCTGAGGTAAACTACTCACGCATCATCGGAAGGGCAATGGAGTTGATGTAGAAGCCCTCCGTGATCGATTCCCCCTCCGGCGGGATGCCAGAAAAGGCCCCAAGATGGGATCTCACGAGAACAAAAGGTTGCGGCGGTGGAAAAGTGTTTTCGTGACTTGTTCTGGTGGTTTTGGAATATATGTGAATATATAGGAGGAAGGGTTATGTAACATCCCCAGGTTATCCCACTCTGGTTAAGCTACTTAACTTGCCATGTCATCATGACCAACCTAAATAAATTGCCTTAGAAAATAATTCAACTTCAAGTTCAAATTCATTTTTGCAAGTCAAAAATAATATTTATCCAAACAGCAAACTAAAATGTTCATTAATTAACAAATAATCCGTAGACAATTGTAAAATATAAACCAACATTAAATGGATTGTTAAAATGCACCTAGATATTCAAAACAGCACCATTTTTGACACTTTTAAATGCAATGCAAATTTCAAATGAATCCAAATCAATCCCAAACTTATTGTGGCAAAACCTAATGCTGCAAAGTAATTCTTGGAACCAGTTGCCTATTTTACAAAAGTCTTTTGGAGGCTAAATAAAAATGCAAACAACTGAATCTAAAAGAAACAGAAAACAGAAAATAGATAAAAAGGAAAAGGACTCACCTGCACGTTGGCCCAGTGCTAAAGTACCACAGGCCCAGCCCACCAGCAACTTCTCCCTCCTCTGTCGCCGTGTCGCCCGCGCGCGCGCGCTCGCCGTGGATGGCCACCTGTCGGGCATCCGCCGGCGTCCGGGCGTAGATAAGGTCGACGCCAACGCCCTGGAAACCCTAGGCGCCCCAGAACCCCCTCGCCCTCTCTCTCCCTCTTTTCCCCACCTCGCCCGACGCCTCCATGGACACGCCGCCGGCGTAGCCGTCGCCACCGCCCTTCCCTCGCTGTTTCGACCGGTCCAGCAACCTCCCCGCCCTCGACCTCATCGCCTTCGCCTGCTCATTCGCCTGGGGAAGCACCAAGACGACGCCCTCGACCTCTTCTTCCTTGGCGCCGACCACCACTGCCGCCGTCGATTCGGTCATCTCCGACCACCACCGGCCTCCCCGAGCTCCTCTCTACAACGCTGTGAGCCATGCCTCCTCTCTGCCTCCTCTTCCAGCTCGAATTCGAGCTCTAGCATCCGCCAGCGCAGCCGTAGCTTCGCCGTCTGCCATTGCCGTCCGGGCACTCGCGCCCGAGCTCCTCTACTCGCACCAGTGGCGCCGTCGTGCTCTTAGTGCTCCATAGAAGCCACCTAGGTGCTTAGATGGGTCGCTGCAGCTCCGCACTGCCGTCCCCGTGAAGCTCTCGAAACCACCGCCGCCTGCCATCATCGCCGCCGCCGTTCCCGACCGTTTCAGCCCGCGCGCTTAGCACCATTGGATGCGGCTCGGTCTGTGCTTTCGAACGCACCCGGCCGCGTGCGATTTGGTCATCAGACGATGTTTTCCGCGCCGTTCCACCGCTTCTGTGCTCGCCGGCGAGACGCCGCCGGCGCGCCACCGCGAGAACTCTGACCGGGCCCACCCGCCAGGACGATTAGTCACTAACCACACCCTAATCACCCACTGACATGTGGGGCCATTACTATAGCATTTAGGTTAATTAAAAGAACTTAAATACTAACCTAAGACACTGACTACTGGGTCCCGCTCTGACTAATTCGGCAATTAGGTTTAACTAAATGCTGTTAGTTGACTGTATCACTGACCACTGGGCCCCACTGGACCCAGTTGACTAGTCCACCTGCTGACTGGGCAATGCCCAGACTATGACATGTGGGACCCCTGGGTCCCTTTGACCAGTCAAAGTCTCCAGTTGACTGCTGACTGGGCAGTCAACTGGGACCCACTGTCAGCCTCACAGCCCCTCTGGCTGGGTACACTAGTGGGTACACTTAGTATTTCTGCTGATAAATTCAAAATTATAATAAATCAGAAAAATCCAGTAATTTAAATAAACTTTGGAAATTCTTAGAAATTAAACCGTAGCTCAGATCGAAAAACTTTCTACATGAAAGTTGCTCAGAACGATGAGACGAATCTGATCGTGTCGTCTGTTTTCATGTCGGAACCCCCTGCATAGGAGAACCCATAACTTTGAGCCCAATTCCGGTAGATGAATAGTACATACATACCGGTTAATAAATCCAACTTAAATCCTAAAATAATTAATATGACTTAGACATATCTTTAGGCAACCCTGCACTGCATCCTAGGCATAGCATGCTCTGTGTTGCATTATTGTTGTGTATTTATTTGTTTCCTCCCCCTCTTCTCTCTCGTTAGACCCCGACACCGACGTAGTCCCGGAGGCTGACGCAGCTCCGGAGGTCGACTACGCCCCTGACGACTAGACCCTTGCCGCAGAGCTTCCAGGCAAGCACCCCCCTTTTGAGCATTCCGATATCGCCTACTCTCTTCTCTCTTATGCTTGCATTAGAAGTTACTACTGCTGTTGTTATCCTATTTCTGCTGCATAGCCTGTTTATTGTAACCTGTTATTGTTACCTACCTGCTTATCCTAAACTGTTTAGTATAGTTTGGGTAGAGACGCAGCAGAGACCCCACTTTATCCCGACTGCCCCGCTGGATCATCAGAAGACCCGATCAACGGGATCGAAGACCAGGCCCCGGCACCGCAACTCACTTTCCCCTTAGTTGCTCGACACTACTGGGTTACTATCGAGTGCCGAGGGTGATACCTCGTCAGCACTTCTGATGATAACCTTGTAGGTTAGTTATTCGGTCGTGGTCAGCGAGGGTGATTCCTCCTACACCACCCCCGATAACGACACTGTCGCGCAATTCCTCAAGAGTGGACCTCGAGGGTGATTCCTCCTCCGTTCACCTTGATGTTTATGTCAGGTGGGAGTCCAACGAGGGTGATGCCTCGGATTCCTTCTTGATATGGTAGCCACACGGATGCCTTTACTTTATTGTTGACACTGTTTAAACTGGATAAAGACGGGTCGGCCCTAAGGGGTACCCGCACGAGATTATGATGAGAGTGAAATGGAGTCAGGTGGACCTAGATGGTGCCCGAGTAATGAATACAAGGCGTGGCCGGGCATTCCTAGCCCTTGCCGCAAGTCCTCGAGACGGGACGACGGGGTCACATCTTTCATGAGTCTCTGCTTGTTTCCGCACTACCAACACACTAACGGTTTGGATATTTGATCCGAGGGGCCTCTGGCCTGATAGCACTAACCATCACGTGGGCATAGTATGGGCGTTCTGCGTCGTATACATCAGCCGAAGCTTATTTGACGTCAGTAAGGAGCGGCGTACGCTGAGTTGGACTAGGAACGCAACCGCGCTTGTATAAGGGGTTGCTAGGTCTGCTCTCGGTGGCCCCGTAACGTGCAGGAGTTCCAGGGGCGATGGCCCAAGACCCCTGGGGGCATAGGTTTAGTCCGGCGTGCTGACCTCTCTTTTAAGCCTAGGTCGGGTTGCGGTGTGTTGTTTAGCCGAGGCCGGGCATGACCCAGAAAAGTGTGTCCGGCCGGAGTTAAACGAGCGTGGTGGGTAAGTTGGTGCACCCCTGCAGGGAAGAAACAATCTATCGATAGCCTGTCCTACGGTAACGGACACTCGGAGTTGTATCCCAATCGGTACAACTAGAACTGGTGACTTGAGATGAAATGGATAGTATGGCTCTGGGATTGCTTTCTCGCAGGGAGTCGAGAAAGGATCTCTGGGCGAGGTTGATGACATTACTACTACTTTACATTATGTTAATCTGCACTCTTCTAATGCTGAAAGACCAATGAAGATGCTTGAAGATGCTAGTCTTCGATAGGACTAGGCTCTCCCATCTATTCTGGCATTTCTGCAGCCCAGTCCACATTTACAGCCCTCCTTTGAAAATGTTGCATACGTAGTGTAGATCCTTGCTTGCTGAGTACTTCGGATGAGTACTCACGTTTGCTTTATTTTCTTTTTCTCCCCATATCCACTTGTCGCAACCAGACAACGGAGCCCGGGAGCCAGCTACCCCCGTCGACGACTACGGCTACTACTACTACTACCCTCCCGGCGAGTACTACTACGAGGAGCCGACCGACGACCAGGAGTAGGATTCGGAGGGTCCTAGGCAGGAGGCCTACGCCTTTCGATCGTAGTATTTTATTTTGCGCCGCCTTTCTAAAGGCCTATCTGTAACTCTGTTATATCTGTACCCAGATATCTGATGCTTCCGCTGACACTTGTATGCCATCAAGCTATGTATTCGAGCCCTCGAGGCCCTGGCTTGTAATAATAAAGCTTGTATGACTTTATTTACGTTTTAGAGTTGTGTTGTGATATCTTCAAGTGAGTCCTTAGGCTTGATCGTGTGCATTTGCGTGTATGATTAGTACACGATTAAACCGGGGTCGTCACAGGCTAGGTCAGAGGAGTCCCGAGGGGCCCACAAGGCAGCCCCCCCCCCCTCCCTAGGGCGCGCCCTCCACCCTTGTCGCCGCCTCGCGGCTCTTCTGACTTGGACCCCAAGTCCCCTGGGTGTCTTCTAGTCCAAGAAAAATCATCGTGAAGTTTTATTCCGTTTGGACTCCGTTTGGTATTCCTTTTCTGCGAGGATCAAAAACAAGGAAAATACAGAAACTGGCACTGGGCTCTAGGTTAATAGGTTAGTCCCAAAAATAATATAAAATATATATTAATGCATATAAAACATCCAAAACAGATAATATAATAGCATGGAACAATCAAAAATTATAGATACGTTGGAGACGTATCACACCCCTGCAAGGAAGTTAAACTATTCGAATAGCCGCGTCCACGGTAACAGGACGCTTGGATATATGAGAGTATCCCGATCTTATACAACTTGAACCGCATACTTGATGGAATACATTGCTCAATAAATATGGCATGCCCGCGGACCTTTTCTCGCAGGAAGTCGAGGAAGGATCTCATGGTATTGTATGGTTGTGCTAATTACAAGTTGGTATCATATATACTCAAAATCCTTCCCCTGCTGCAAGATGATCTGCTCTCCTCTCGTCTATTGCTACAAGACGGTGGCCCTTGTGATGCATAGAGATTTCTCCCTCTAGTTCTGGCATTTCTGCAGTATAGTCCACAGATATACCACATTCCTTTGATACCGATGCATATGTAGTATAGATCTGATGTAAGTCTTGCGAGTACTTCGGATGAGTACTCACCGTTGCTTTGCTCCCCCTTTCATTCGACCCAGTTGCTGCTACTAGATAGTAGTGTCCCAGATGCAGGTTCCCTCACCAATTATTTCTGTGTGGAGATCGTGGACCAGGAGTAGTTCGGAGGTACCAGGCAGGAGGCCTACGCCTTTTTGATCTAGAGTCGTTGTTTGTTTTCGCCTTCTTAAGGCACCTTTGTAATTGTCTATACTCAGACCTAACTCTTGTTGTAATATCGGGTCTTACGCCCCTGGCTTGTAATATATTGTTTCTTTGTTTAATTTTGGGTCATAGAGTTATGTTGTGATATTATATCGTGAGTCACTGATCTTGATCGTGCATGCCGCGTGGATGTTTAGTGCACGATTAATTTCGGGGGCGTCACAATAAGAGACTCTAAAAGCTTTGGAAGAGGTCGAGGGGACCCACAAGGCAGCCACATGGACTATAGAAGTGGTCGAGGGGACCACCTGAGCCTTTGTTTGACCTAATTCCAGACCTATAAATACCCCAATATTTCGTAACCTTCATAAGCGAACCCGAAAGAATTTTATCGTGCAGCAAGCCTCTATTCCGAAACGATCCCATCTGGAGCCCTATTCCGGTGCTCTGTCAGAGGGGGAAGCTCCTACTGGTTCGATAAACCTTGGTTCTTAATCGAGGAAAACTTTGTTGGAAATATGCCCTAGAGGCAATAATAAAATGGTTATTATTATATTTCCTTGTTCATGATAATTGTCTGTTATTCATGCTATAATTGTGTTATCCGGAAATCGTAATACATGTGTGAATACATAGACCACAACATGTCCCTAGTAAGCCTCTAGTTGACTAGCTCGTTGATCAATAGATGGTTACGGTTTCCTGACCATGGACATTGGATGTCATTGATAACGGGATCACATCATTAGGAGAATGATGGGATGGACAAGACCCAATCCTAAGCCTAGCACTAGATCGTGTAGTTCGTTTGCTAAAGCTTTTCCAATGTCAAGTAACTTTTCCTTAGACCATGAGATTGTGCAATTCCCGGATACCGTAGGAGTGCTTTGGGTGTACCAAACGTCACAACGTAACTGGGTGGCTATAAAGGTGCACTACGGGTATCTCCGAAAGTGTCTGTTGGGTTGGCACGAATCGAGACTGGGATTTGTCACTCCGTGTGACGGAGAGGTACCTCTGGGCCCACTCGGTAGGACATCATCATAATGAGCTCAATGTGATCAAGGAGTTGTTCACAGGATGATGTGTTACGGAAACGAGTAAAGAGACTTGCCGGTAACGAGATTGAACAAGGTATCGGTATACCGACGATCGAATCTCGGGCAAGTATCGTACCGATAGACAAAGGGAATTGCGTAGGGATTGATTGAATCCTCGACATCGTGGTTCATCCGATGAGATCATCGAGGAGCATGTGGGAGCCAACATGGGTATCCAGATCCCGCTGTTGGTTATTGACCGGAGAGTCGTCTCGGTCATGTCTACGTGTCTCCCGAACCCGTAGGGTCTACACACTTAAGGTTCGATGACGCTAGGGTTGTAGGGAAAGTTTGTACGTGGTTACCGAATGTTGTTCGGAGTCCCGAATGAGATCCCGGATATCACAAGGAGTTCCGGAATGGTCCGGAGGTGAAGATTTATATATGGGAAGTTGTCATACAGTCACCGGAATAGTTTCGGGGGTTATCGGTATTGTACCGGGACCACCGAAAGGTGTCCGGAGGTCCACCGGGTGGGATTGATTTACCCGGGAGGCCTAATGGGCTGTATATGGGAGGGAACCAGCCCCTAGTGGGCTGGTGCGCCCCCCCCCCCCCAAGGGCCCATGGCGCCTAGGGTTGGGAAACCCTAGGGGAGGGTGCCTTCCACCTTGCTTGGGGGGCAAGTTTCCCTCCCCTGGCCGCCTCCCCTCCCCTCAGATTGGATCTGAGGGGGCCGGCCCCCTCTCCTCTTCCCCCTATAAATAGTGGAGGGGTGGGAGGGAGGCCATACCTCATCCCTGGCGCAGCCCCTCCCCTCTCCAACACCTCCTCCTCCTCCCGCGGTGCTTGGCGAAGCCCTGCAGGAATACCACGCAGCTCCAACTCCACCACGCCGTCGTGCTGCTGCTGGAGCTGTCCTCCCCAACCTCTCCTCCCCCCTTGCTGGATCAAGAAGGAGGAGACGTCTCCGCTCCGTACGTGTGTTGAACACGGAGGTGCCGTCCGTTCGGCGCTCGGTCATCGGTGATTTGGATCACGACAAGTACGACTCCATCAACCCCGTTCTCTTGAACGCTTCCGCTCGCGATCTACAAGGGTATGTAGATGCACTCCCCTCTCTCTCGTTGCTAGATGACTCCATAGATTGATCTTGGTGATGCGTAGAAAATTTTAAAATTCTGCTACGATCCCCAACAGTGGTATCAGAGCTAGGTCTATGCGTAGTATCTTGCACGAGTAGAACACAAAGTAGTTGTGGGCGTCGATTTGTCAATCTTCTTGCCGTTACTAGTCTTATCTTGATTCGGCGGCACTGTGGGATGAAGCGGCCCGGACCAACCTTACACGTACGCTTACGTGAGACAGGTTCCACCGACTGACATGCACTAGTTGCATAAGGTGGCTAGCGGGTGTCTGTCTCTCCCACTTTAGTCGGATCGGATTCGATGAACAGGGTCCTTATGAAGGGTAAATAGAAATTGGCATATCACGTTGTGGTTTTGGCGTAGGTAAGAAACGTTCTTGCTAGAAACCTATAGCAGTCACATAAAAACTTGCAACAACAATTAGAGGACGTCTAACTTGTTTTTGCAGCAAGTGCTTTGTGATGTGATATGGCCAAAGGATGTGATGAATGATATATGTGATGTATGAGATGATCATGTTCTTGTAATAGGAATCACGACTTGCATGTCGATGAGTATGACAACCAGCAGGAGCCATAGGAGTTGTCTTAATTTATTATATGACCTGTGTGTCATTGAAATTCGCCATGTAATTACTTTACTTTATTGCTAACCGTTAGCCGTAGTAGTAGAAGTAATAGTTGGCGAGACAACTTCATGAAGACACGATGATGGAGATCATGGTGTCATGCCGGTGACGATGATGATCATGGAGCCCCGAAGATGGAGATCAAAAGGAGCGAAGTGATAATGGCCATATCATATCACTATTTTGATTGCATGAGATGTTTATCATGTTTTTGCATCTTATTTGCTTAGAACGACGGTAGCATATAAGATGATCCCTTACTAAAATTTCAAGAAAGTGTTCCCCCTAACTGTGCACCGTTGCGAAGGTTCGTTGTTTCGAAGCACTACGTGTTGATCGGGTGTGATAGATTCTAACGTTCGAATACAATGGGTGTAAGCCAGATTTACACAGCAATACACTTAGGTTGACTTGACGAGCCTAGCATGTACAGACATGGCCTCGGAACACAAGAGACCGAAAGGTCGGACATGAGTCGTATAGAAGATACGATCAACATGGAGATGTTCACCGTTGATGACTAGTCCGTCTCACGTGATGATCGGACACGGCCTAGTCGATTCGGATCATGTATCACTTAGATGACGAGAGGGATGTCTATCTGAGTGGGAGTTCATTACATAATGAACTTAATTGTCATGAACTTAGTCTAAATGTTACATATCTACCTTGTAGATCAAATGGCCAACGCTAATGTTACCCTCAACTTCAACGCGTTCCTAGAGAAAAACAAGCTGAAAGACGATGGTAGCAACTATGCGGACTGGGTCCGTAACCTGAGGATTATCCTCATAGCTGCCAAGAAATCATATGTCCTTGAAGCACCGTTAGGTGACCCACCTGCTCTCCCAGCACTGCCAGACGATTTGAACGTTTGGCAGACACGCACCGATGATTACTCCTTCGTTCAGTGCGGCATGCTCTTCAGCTTAGAACCGGGGCTCCAAAAGCGTTTTGAGCATCACGGAGCATATGAGATGTTCGAAGAGCTGAAAATGGTTTTCCAAGCTCATGCCCGGATCGAGAGATATGAAGTCTCCGATAAGTTCTACAGCTGTAAGATGGAGGAAAATAGTTCTGTCAGCGAGCACATACTCAAAATGTCTGGGTTGCACAGCCGCTTGTCTCAGCTGGGGATTAATCTCCCGGATGACGCGATCATTGACAGAATCCTCCAGTCGCTTCCACCTAGCTACAAGAGCTTTGTGATGAACTTCAACATGCAGGGAATGGAAAAGACCATTCCTGAGGTATATGCGATGCTGAAGTCAGCGGAGGCAGAGATCAGAAAGGAACATCAAGTGTTGATGGTGAATAAAACCACTAAGTTCAAGAAGGGCAAGGGTAAGAAGAACTTCAAGAAGGACGGCAAGGGAGTTGCCGCGCCCGGTAAGCCAGCTGCCGGGAAGAAGTCAAAGAATGGACCCAAGCCTGAGACTGAGTGCTTTTATTGCAAGGAAAACGGTCACTGGAAGCGGAATTGCCCCAAGTACTTAGCAGATAAGAAGGCCGGCAATACCAAAGGTATATGTGATATACATGTAATTGATGTGTACCTTACCAGACTCGTAGTAGTTCCTGGGTATTTGATACCGGTGCGGTTGCTCATATTTGTAACTCAAAGCAGGAACTGCGGAATCAGCGTAGACTGGCAAAGGACGAGGTGACGATGCGCGTCGGGAATGGTTCCAAGGTCGATGTGATCGCTGTCGGCACGCTACCTCTGCATCTACCTACGGGATTAGTTTTAAACCTCAATAATTGTTATTTAGTGCCAGCTTTGAGCATGAACATTGTATCTGGATCTCGCTTAATGCGAGATGGCTACTCATTTAAATCTGAGAATAATGGTTGTTCTATTTATATGAGAGATATGTTTTATGGTCATGCCCCGCTGGTGAATGGTTTATTTTTATTGAATCTCGAACGTGATGTTACACATGTTTATAATGTGAATGCCAAGAAATGCAAGGTTGATAACGATAGTCCCACATACTTGTGGCACTGCCGCCTTGGTCATATCGGTGTTAAACGCATGAAGAAACTCCATGCAGATGGACTTTTGGAGTCTCTTGATTATGAATCATTTGACAGATGCGAACCATGCCTCTTGGGCAAGATGACCAAGACTCCGTTCTCCAGAACAATGGAGCGAGCAACCAACTTATTGGAGATCATACATACTGATGTGTGTGGTCCAATGAGTGTTGAGGCTCGCGGTGGTTATCGTTATGTTCTCACCCTCACCGATGATTTGAGTAGATATGGGTATGTCTACTTGATGAAGCACAAGTCTGAGACCTTTGAAAAGTTCAAGGAATTTCAGAATGAGGTTGAGAATCAACGTGACAAGAAAATAAAGTTCTTACGACCAGATCGTGGAGGAGAATATTTGAGTCATGAATTTGGCACGCACTTAAGGAAATGTGGAATTGTTTCACAACTCACGCCGCCTGGAACACCTCAGCGTAACGGTGTGTCCGAACGTCGTAATCGCACTCTATTGGATATGGTGCGATCTATGATGTCTCTTACTGATCTACCGCTATCTTTTTGGGGTTATGCTTTAGAGACTGCCGCATTCACTTTAAATAGGGCACCGTCAAAATCCGTTGAGACGACACCGTATGAATTATGGTTTGGGAAGAAACCTAAGCTGTCGTTTCTGAAAGTTTGGGGATGCGATGCTTATGTGAAGAAACTTCAACCAGAGAAGCTCAAACCCAAGTCGGAAAAATGCGTATTCATAGGATACCCTAAGGAAACTATTGGGTATACCTTCTACCTAAGATCCGAGGGCAAGATCTTTGTTGCCAGGAATGGATCCTTTCTAGAGAAAGAGTTTCTCTCGAAAGAAGTAAGTGGGAGGAAAGTGGAGCTTGATGAGATGACCCTCGAACCGGAGAGTAGCGCAGCACAGGAAAATGTTTCTGTGGAGCCTGCACCGGCTAGAGAGGAAGTTAATGATAATGATCATGATCAAGCTACCACTGAACTTCGAAGGTCCACAAGGACACGTTCCGCACCAGAGTGGTACGGCAATCCTGTCCTGGAAATCATGTTGTTAGACAACAGTGAACCTTCGAACTATGAAGAAGCGATGGCGGGCCCGGATTCCGACAAATGGCTTGAAGCCATGAAATCCGAGATAGGATCCATGTATGAAAACGAAGTATGGACTTTGACTGACTTGCCCGATGATCGGCAAGCCATAGAAAATAAATAGATCTTTAAGAAGAAGACTGACGCGGATGGTAATGTGACCATCTATAAGGCTCGGCTTGTCGCTAAGGGTTATCGACAAGTTCAAGGGGTTGACTACGATGAGACTTTCTCACCCGTAGCGAAGCTGAAATCCGTCAGAATCATGTTAGCAATTGCCGCATACTATGATTATGAGATATGGCAAATGGACGTCAAAACGGCATTCCTTAATGGTTTTCTTAAGGAAGAGTTGTATATGATACAACCGGAAGGTTTTGTGGACCCTGAGAATGCTGACAAGGTATGCAAGCTCCAGCGCTCAATCTATGGGCTGGTGCAAGCATCTCGGAGTTGGAACATTCGCTTTGACGAGATGATCAAAGCGTTTGGGTTCACACAGACTTATGGAGAAGCCTGTGTTTACAAGAAAGTGAGTGGGAGCTCTGTAGCATTTCTCATATTATATGTGGATGACATACTGCTGATGGGAAATGATATAGAATTCTTGGAAAGTATAAAGGCCTACTTGAATAAGTGTTTTTCAATGAAGGACCTTGGAGAAGCTGCTTATATATTAGGCATCAAGATCTATAGAGATAGATCGAGATGCCTCATAGGTCTTTCGCAAAGCACATACCTTGATAAGATATTGAAGAAGTTCAATATGGATCAGTCCAAGAAGGGGTTCTTGCCTGTATTGCAAGGTGTGAAATTGAGCTCGGCTCAATGCCCGACCACGGCAAAAGATATAGAAGAGATGAGTGTCATCCCCTATGCCTCAGCCATAGGGTCTATTATGTATGCCATGCTGCGTACCAGACCTGATGTAAACCTTGCTGTAAGTTTGGTAGGTAGGTACCAAAGTAATCCCGGCAAGGAACACTGGACAGCGGTCAAGAACATCCTGAAGTACCTGAAAAGGACTAAGGATATGTTTCTCGTATATGGAGGTGACGAAGAGCTCGTCGTAAAGGGTTACGTCGACGCTAGCTTCGACACAGATCCGGATGACTCCAAGTCACAAACCGGATACGTGTATATTTTGAATGGTGGAGCGGTAAGCTGGTGCAGTTGCAAGCAAAGCGTCGTGGCGGGTTCTACATGCGAAGCGGAGTACATAGCAGCCTCGGAGGCAGCACACGAAGCAGTATCGATGAAGGAGTTCATCACCGACCTAGGAGTCATTCCAAATGCGTCGGGTCCAATGGCTCTCTTCTGTGACAACACTGGAGCTATTGCCCTTGCCAAGGAGCCCAGGTTTCACAAAAGGACCAGGCATATCAAGCGTCGCTTCAACTCCATACGTGAACATGTTCAAGATGGAGACATAGATATTTGTAAAGTGCACACGGATTTGAATGTAGCAGATCCGTTGACTAAACCTCTTTCACGAGCAAAACATGATCAACACCAGTACTCTATGGGTGTTCGATTCATCACAATGTAACTAGATTATTGACTCTAGTGCAAGTGGGAGACTGTTGGAAATATGCCCTAGAGGCAATAATAAAATGGTTATTATTATATTTCCTTGTTCATGATAATTGTCTGTTATTCATGCTATAATTGTGTTATCCGTAAATCGTAATACATGTGTGAATACATAGACCACAACATGTCCCTAGTAAGCCTCTAGTTGACTAGCTCGTTGATCAATAGATGGTTACGGTTTCCTGACCATGGACATTGGATGTCATTGATAACGGGATCACATCATTAGGAGAATGATGTGATGGACAAGACCCAATCCTAAGCCTAGCACTAGATCGTGTAGTTCGTTTGCTAAAGCTTTTCCAATGTCAAGTAACTTTTCCTTAGACCATGAGATTGTGCAACTCCCGGATACCGTAGGAGTGCTTTGGGTGTACCAAATGTCACAACGTAACTGGGTGGCTATAAAGGTGCACTACGGGTATCTCCGAAAGTGTCTGTTGGGTTGGCACGAATCGAGACTGGGATTTGTCACTCCGTGTGACGGAGAGGTACCTCTGGGCCCACTCGGTAGGACATCATCATAATGAGCTCAATGTGATCAAGGAGTTGTTCATAGGATGATGTGTTACGGAAACGAGTAAAGAGACTTGCCGGTAACGAGATTGAACAAGGTATCGGTATACCGACGATCGAATCTCGGGCAAGTATCGTACCGATAGACAAAGGGAATTGCGTACGGGATTGATTGAATCCTCAACATCGTGGTTCATCCGATGAGATCATCGAGGAGCATGTGGGAGCCAACATGGGTATCCAGATCCCGCTGTTGGTTATTGACCGGAGAGTCGTCTCGGTCATGTCTACGTGTCTCCCGAACCCGTAGGGTCTACACACTTAAGGTTCGATGACGCTAGGGTTGTAGGGAAAGTTTGTACGTGGTTACCGAATGTTGTTCGGAGTCCCGGATGAGATCCCGGATGTCACGAGGAGTTCCGGAATGGTTCGGAGGTGAAGATTTATATATGGGAAGTTGTCATACAGTCACCGGAATAGTTTCGGGGGTTATCGGTATTGTACCGGGACCACCGAAAGGTGTCCGGAGGTCCACCGGGTGGAACTGATTTACCCGGGAGGCCTAATGGGCTGTATATGGGAGGGAACCAGCCCCTAGTGGGCTGGTGCGCCCCCCCCAAGGGCCCATGGCGCCTAGGGTTGGGAAACCCTAGGGGAGGGAGCCTTCCACCTTGCTTGGGGGGCAAGTTTCCCTCCCCTGGCCGCCTCCCCTCCCCTCAGATTGGATCTGAGGGGGCCGGCCCCCTCTCCTCTTCCCCCTATAAATAGTGGAGGGGTGGGAGGGAGGCCATACCTCATCCCTGGCGCAGCCCCTCCCCTCTCCAACACCTCCTCCTCCTCCCGCGGTGCTTGGCGAAGCCCTGCAGGAATACCACGCAGCTCCAACTCCACCACGCCGTCGTGCTGCTGCTGGAGCTGTCCTCCCCAACCTCTCCTCCCCCCTTGCTGGATCAAGAAGGAGGAGACGTCTCCGCTCCGTACGTGTGTTGAACACGGAGGTGCCGTCCGTTCGGCGCTCGGTCATCGGTGATTTGGATCACGACGAGTATGACTCCATCAACCCCGTTCTCTTGAACGCTTCCGCTCGCGATCTACAAGGGTATGTAGATGCACTCCCCTCTCTCTCGTTGCTAGATGACTCCATAGATTGATCTTGGTGATGCGTAGAAAATTTTAAAATTCTGCTACGATCCCCAACAAACTTTGCTACTATCTATTTCACCCTTCCTCTTTGTGGAAACCCAACGACTCCTGCAGGAGTAGCAGCTACTACCTCCATCCTGTTTTATTGGTCTTCTTCGTATTTTCTGCCAAAATTTGACCATAGATTTCACTGACAAAATTTTATGCATGTCATAAAAAATTATATCATTGGATTCGTAATATTTTTTATGACATGCATTAACATCTTGTTAATTAAATCCATGATCAAAATTTGGCACTAAATACTAAGGGGGTCAATAAGCCAGGACGGAGGTAATCCCTTTACATTGTCCTAACTCACATGCTGGGTATAGCTTCACTACAAACTATGTTGCATTGTTGCTCATATTTAAATATATGTGCGTTCAAAAAGAATCTAATGAAATTTAGAATTTACCTTTGATCTCTTGACTCTTTTAGTGGTGACACGTAATTATGTTTTGTACTGAGGGTAACACCCGTGAACTCTGATGCAAACAACCTCAATATATTGTTGCAAAACTTACAATTATCCAAATAGTCTCAAAAGCAAAATAAAAGGCAAGAAGGAGAAAAGGCTAGATGGGATTAGAAGAAAATAAGACAAAATGAACTCTCATATGTCATAGACTATCAAATGTTGAACCAATCCCAAGTGAACATCTTCCATAGGCTGCACCTAGAGACTGTGGACGGACGTCTTGGTCTCCTCTCTCTTTTCTACTGCGAATGGATTGGATTGGTTCACTGGTCAAAACAAAAAATACTATGCCCTCTAGGAGATGTCTTGCCTTTCAAGTCATGTACTCAATATATACTCGCCCTCGAGGCTTAATAATACATCCAATGCATTACGCCAAATCTTCTCTATACCTCCTACATGGTATCAGACTAACCCCGATCCAAAACCCAAGCAGCCGCCGCTTCCGCGCCGCGCCGCCCCCGGGGTGGTGGGTCTCTATGATCGCCACCGGGGGTCGCGCCGTCCTTACCTAGGATTCGTCTGCCGATCCAGTTGCTCGGCTGCCCTATAGAGTCTTTTTTCCAATCCTTTGATCCGGGTTTTTCTTTCTCACCGGTCGCATTGATCGGCGTTTCTTTTTTGTTTTTCGATCTAAGATCGGTTTGCGTCGCCCGACGCCGCCATCGACCCCCTCGCGCCTCTACTCTGACCCCGGCGCGACCACCTGGCCTCTTCTCCGGTGTGTTCCCAGGCCTGGCAAGCCTGGAGCGGCGCATCGTCAACATCGACTTCGTCTGTCTACGCATGCCCGGTGTTGGCAACACCGACGTGTGCCTTCGTCCACGGTGTGTCCCCGGGCTTGTCTAACCCAGCGTGACGCCTCGTCAACAACGTCTTCTTCCCTGCGCACCACTACCTCGACACCACTGCGCCCATGACTAACTCGGCACCTCCTTGCGCCTACGGCTCTACGACGACTTCCTTGACACCGGCCACCCTGACTCGACATCGACCACGGCGTTCTTCGCACGGCTACCTCGACCACGGCTACACCACCCCATGCTCTCGGCTACCTCGACAACAGCATAATGGGCTATCACATCGCCAGCCCGTCGACTGCTATTCTCTCCAGTTTGACCGTTCGCAACGCTCCTCTTATTCGCAACGCTACCACTACGACTGCGAGAGGATGCTAGAAATATATTTGGTATTTAGAGATTGTCCGGGATTAGATAGGAATGTTTTCCATCTTATCTCTAGGAGGCGTCTTGCCCTCCAATTTATGTACTCAATATATACTCGTCCTCGAGGCTCAATAATACATCCAACGCATTACACCAAACCCTCTCTATTCCTCCTACAGGGAGCAACCAATTTGTGTGGTTTCATTAAAGTGGCAAAGATATGCGACCTGAAATTATGTTGACTTGCAACGTGCTTCTTCCTCTGTAAGGGCATCTCCAACGCTGACCCGCAAACCGGACACCGCATCCATCCGAGAAAACGGGGACTAGTCTGCGGACACAAATGCGGGAGCCGGCCATCCAATGCTATCTGTAACCATTTCAAACATGAATTAAACAAACCAGGTGAAATTTAAACAAGCACGATTGATTCCATTCAAGTTCGGACATAATTTACAAAAAAAGGTCGATATTTTGACCGTTTAATTAAAAATTTGAAGAAAAAACCTAAACCCCATACGAACCGCCCTGCCCCGCCGCACCGCCGTCGCCGTCCGTGTCCGGCCGCTGCATGTCGCTCGCGGCGGAGCCGCTCCACCTCCTGCGGGGTGCGTAGGGCCGCCACGTGCTCCTAATCGACCCACCGGAGTGGTGATGTCAGCTCCCGCTTGACACGGTAGCGCGGTGGGGACGGTTATTCCTCCTTGACAGAACCGCTAATGATGGTGGCGCTGGGCCCATCTGACGAAGCGTACGCTCATGATCTCCATCTGAAGGACGAATTCTTCATCCGCCAGCGGCGTCTGTGAGGAGGCGGGGCTGCTGGTGCGGCTGCTGCTGCGACTCCTGGTCCTCCTGAGATGGCGATCTCGTCCTTGCCGGAGGAGCCGGCCACCTTGGATGCCGAGGGGCTCGGAGAGCGAGGGCGGCGGCGCCATGATCCGCCTGACGACGAACTATCACCGCCTCCGCCTGCCGGCGCGTAGAACCAAGACATTGACATTGTCGCCGGAGTTGGAGAAGGGGCTCGGGGAGCAGGAGGGGCTCGGAGAGGAGAAGGGGATCGGAAAGGATGAACTGCGTATGTGCATCGCCGGCGCACGGCTTAAATAGCCGCGTCCAGGCCATGCGAAGGGCCGGCCAGCCGCTTCAATGTGGCACAGCGGCCGGAGTTGGTCCCTCGGGAAGCCGCGTCCGGTTGAAGTGGCTCCCAAGAGGGCGTGTCGTACGCACTACCCTCCCGTCCGGTCACGTCGCTCGGCATCAATGTCGGCCGCTGCATGCTCTGGGCCGACATGAATGCGGTGCGAGAAGCGGCGTGTGCATCAGACGGAAAGCGCGGGAGAGTCGAATGGGATTTTTTGGTGGGGCAGGTTAGTGAGATGCGGGCGTGGCAACGGTCCGAACGCCCGTGAAGCCCCCCAAATTGTCTCTGATTTGCGAAAAAACACGTCCGGACCGACCTGCGAACCGATACGGACACATATTGGATGGCAACACATCCAGACCGCGCGACCGATACAAGTGGTTTATGGATCGGCGTTGGAGATGCCCTGATCTAAAGCAGTTTGGAGACGCATCATGCAAGTCTCCTGCGGAAAAAAGAAAGACTAGGAAAGGAAGTGATTACTCATAGTATTTGTGTGTAATTTATTTCACAACGCGCCCATGGCCTAATGGATAAGGCGTCTGACTTCTAATCAGGCGATTGTGGGTTCGAATCCCACTGGGCGTGATTTCAATTTTTTTTTCTTTTGTATATCTGTATTTTTCTGAAATCATTTTCTTGTGCGTTATTTCTCTGGTGTCTTCTCTCTTCCTCTTAAAAATGAAATCCGAAGTAAATTTTTTGCCTCGGTTGTTGTACTGTGCTGTTTTCCTCTGCTGAAATGACCGGCCCCACTCCCACCACCACCGCGCCATCTTTTCCCTTGAGAAAAAGCTGGTGTGGGCAAACCCCAGTGGCAGCAAATGCCACTTCGATCGATGCAGTTTCAGCCACAAGGACGGCCTAGCTAGTTACCGTATTCGTGTTTGTCCCACGCAAAAATGGCAACCGGTCCTCCCTCTCATCAGTCTCATCGATCAGCCCAGCCTCACGAGCTAGCGATGGTCTACCAACGACGTGTCGAGACTTGGAGGCACCACCACGTCCCACCAGCGTCACTAATGCCAAGGTTTCTACAGTGAACATCACACCTTCTGCACCGTGTTACCATGCAAACTTTCTGTAACTTGACTATTAAAGCAAGTATTCCTTCACAAGATCAAATTGCTGATTTATCATTGTATAGCTACCTTTTCGTTAGGGTTTATTTATAACCATTTGCACGTCGCCACCGCAAGGGTAGAGCATAAACAAATAGGCTATCCATAAACACAACAGAGAAACCGAATGATATTCTATCTTGAAACAGCTAGGAGGAAATGAGGAATACGACACGAGATGTCCAAGGCAAAATTTGCAACTAAGCATGTTATTATGTTCCACATTAAATAAAAATACACAGCAAAATCAAAGCCTCCAGTTCAATAGCACATCATTGCCGCCAAGAGCTCACAGGTGTGGCAGCCCTCACGCTCTAGCAGTAATCAGGTTGAATCCTTATGGGTGGTGGTGTTCTCTGCTCAAAACCCATTGGGCTTGCTCCCGGCCTTTGAAGATTTCTGCTGCTGCTCATGGTTGAATGCAGCATCCAGCGCCTGGAAATTATATATAATCAGCTTGCTGAAAATTATTGAAAGAAAACTACTCCCTCCGTCCCATAATATAAGATCTTATTACATCCAGCAAATTGGTGTAATGAGATCTTATATTACGGGACGGAGGGAGTAGTAGTATTCATGTGTTTTATGGCATCAACAGCAAGGAAGTATCCAATGAACAACAAAACCAGCAAATAAAAATAAAAGCATTCAATACAAATATTTTGCTGTGACCCATATCCTTCTGCTTTACAAATATGGAAATGTGTCTAGCTAAATCATGACAAAGGTATTATTCTCAAAGCTCAGATAATTCATGGGGATTCTCAAAAGTTCAGGTAATGAAACACAACAGTAAGGAACAGTAGGAACCTGAGTCATGGGCTTTACGAGTTGAGATATTTCATGCCGTACATCAGGCTGTGCTGATTCCTTTATATCCTGCACGTATGAAGTTGCACACACGATGCATCATTTAATGCAGAAGAAACCTCACCACCAATCTTTTAGCAACAAGAAAAACAATTCCATAATGATGCATACAAATATAATCAAAGGCAATTTCAGTTATTAATTAGATTCCAAATATCAACTGTGCTGAGGAAGATTAACCTGTAACTTCTGATATATCTGTGTCATTGCATCCTTAAGCCGTTGAACCTGTGGAACAACCGGACAACTACATAAACATCTAAGCAATAACGGTCTGGATGTTTTAATTGCTTAAGGTAGCTTACCATACAGCAGTCCTACCAGGTATCTACTCCCTCCGTTCCCTAATATAAGACCTTTTAGCTTTTTCTTGATTCGTATGTATCTAGACACATTTTAGTATGCATGTTCACTCATTTTAGTATGTATAGTCAATATTTTGAAATAGCTAAAAAGTCTTATACTCCCTCTGTACCGAAATATATGTTCCTGGAGTAGCTGAAGGGAGTATTAGGGAACGGAGGGAGTAGATCATAAATTAGTGACAAAACCACAGTAAGAACATAACCATCAATGTGGGCATCCTTGACTTACTATTACGCTGTGTACACAAATACCAATACTAGACTGTATAACACAACATTAACATCTGCTATTTTACAGTGATTGGTTTTATTAACAGAACTAATGCAGTATGAGAAAAGCTAGAAACAAATTGGGTCATTAAATGCAGCTTTTTGATAGCCAAAAGTATAATAAGAAGAACCTGGTGGTGGTCAATTTCCAGTCATGAGTTCATGACAGTATGACACTGAATTCCATAATTACTGATAGCAAGGAAACAGACAACCATGTTCCAACACATCAAACTCCACCACTAAAATTATTAACTGATCATTTCTACTTGCACTGTTATTAGTTATTATTCACATTTATAATATGCACTGGTATTGTTCTCATCTTGAAGCAGGAAATTATATTTCAGTGACCATTTCCATATCAAAAGTCACCCAGCCACTGAGCTACTTTTACCAGCTTCCACCAAAATACTACTTGTGGGTTACAAAATAGTACAGATAAGATAGGAGTGACAATACACCTTATTACAAAGGACTGTGGTTGTTATTGGGTATGATGACCAAAAATGGCACAGCAACTCCTGGATAGCCGTCCAATGCTAACAAAATAGACAGTCACAAGAAACTCTGTCAATACAAGATGTACAATAAGATCTCGAGTGCAGTGATAAGAAGATTTTAGAATGGTCGGATAAATATACATAAATAAATAAATGAAGGTACATTGATAATTCTGGAAAATAAACATTCTAGAACAAATTGGAAGTACAATACAGCTTCTGCGTAAAAGGTAAATAGGTGCAGTATCTCACATCCATAAGTTCATCTCGTGTTCGGTGAGGAAGACGACCAAGGAGACTGTCTTGGGGATTCTTAAGATTAAGCCTCCGTGAACGTGAAATTCCTTCATTCAATTCATTAAGAACCTAGGCCCATACCATGTAGGTAGTTAGGTTTTCCTGCTCATGCAATTTAATAGCTTAAGAATAGAGAAGCCACAGCAATACAGCATGCAAAACTTGTGTTTGTAAGGAAAACTTGGAGTATTGGGATGTTGATGAATCATGAAATGACAATCCAACATTAAGATTGGAACGAAACAAACAAAGGTAAACTAGGTTCATTTGCAAAATGGATACTGTTTCTTTTTTGGCAATGCAAAGTCGTGGACCAGGTAAGGTGTAAGTTGGTCATATAAAAAACAGTTACACAAACATCAACTTTTCTCACAGCCATACCTAAGTACCTAACATATCCCTTAGTAGAAGTGTTTGTACCGTTTAGAATGTTGGGCCTATCGTTGTGTCCACAGAAATGGTTGGGAACTGATTGGATAGTTCTTTGCAAATATTCTTCACTAGTTTTGGAAGAGCAAATTCTCTTCAAGTAAAATATGTACAGACACAAAGAACCACCACCTCGATTACAGAGGAACCAAGATTGAATAAGGCGCACACACATTCCAAAATCCAACTTTGACCATAAATTAGACCAACAATATATAGTTTTTGTGACTTACAGCTAAAAAGAAACAATATATAATTTTTGTGACTTACAAATTATACCATTGAGAACTTCTTTCGGATACGGATTCAACGGTATAATTTTTGTCACATATAACCCACATTTGATTGGTCTTATTCATTGGAATGGAGGGAGTAAGTCAGATATATCTACAGACATGCATCTTTCAAGGAAACAGGACCTAATCTCTGAAAGTTGACTATAGAACATTGGTATCAGGTCTCAAGTAAAACTGCTTACCTTTAGAACAACATCTGACTGAACAACCGGACAGTTCATTTTCACGGAAGATATTTGATCCATTAAATGACGGAACGCATCATCGGTGCTCAGGCTGCAGCTGCGGGCCTTTCTTCCATCGTTGCTACCTAAAGGTCTCAGAGCATTGGCTTGCTGAGAATCAAAATATTCTCGAGGATCCTATAAAGACAAGGCATGACAATCCATAACCCTGTGATATATTACTGCAGCTGATATATTATATCAAGCCATATGAACCAACAATTACCTTTATACAAAGTGGTGCATATGGGAGACTTCGTGGAGCTTGCAGATCCTCTATCTCAGTCATGCGGGCCACCTTTACCAATCTCTCATGACTAGCATCATCAGCAACAGAGCTAGGAGGTGGTTCTGCAGTTCATAACTCATCAGCCTAGTAAGGAACTAATTAGGGTGAGAAAAGATGCACCACAGCGATATAATTACTTACCCTTCTTGGACCGTGCAAGTGCTTCAGCCACAGTCTTCGTATCAGTTGATTCAATGTCTGCACAAAGATGAATAACAAATACAATCACCTTACAGACAGAAACTATATGGTGCATTAATACAGGTTATTAATGGCCAATAAGCAAATGCAAAATAGAAATTATTGACATTCTCTGATGTGAAGGGGAAAGTACACCAGCACAGAGCAGGTACTACACTACAGCATTACAATGTGCAACCAACCAGCAGTATAGGACGGTTGATTTGTGCTATTGTTGGTGCATTCTTTTTCAGGAAAGTCTAGACAGAAAAACAGGAAGCCAGTAGAAGAAGTGTAGTCGCAGGAGAACTGTCAGGCTGTTAGCATATCAGTATCATCTCATGATAGTAATAGCATGCTTGACCAATCAACTTCAGTATACAAAAATTTAAAAGAGACAGCATGAAAACTTTTGAGTTGAGTCCAAAACTTCACCTGTTGATCTCCCTTCAAGAACAACAGCAGCATGCCGATTCAGATCCTGAGAAAGTGTTCTCCTAGCCAACTCGCTATCAATATCAGTTGTCTCTCTGCTGCCATCACGGAGAATCCCATGATCCTAGATGCCCGAAAGAATAATGAAAATTCAAAATAGGACTAAGCACTGCATGAAGTTGTGATCAAAATAGCAGACAGAGTTGCTCATTATGAGAAACGAATAAACCACTCGTCTTTGTGAAGTTGTAGATATAACAAAATAGTAGCAAGAACACAAACACACCGGAAGATGGATGTAGTCATCCCCTGCATCTGCCTCCATGTCTAATGTTGGATCAACTCGTTTTATCTGTAAAACAAGAACTGAGTCACCAAAAAAAATTGAAGGAAAAATATATCGCAAAATATGCAGGATGACAACAACAAACAGCTAGAATTATACCTTGAGCTTTGCCTCCTTGGCAAGTATATCATCATTTTTCAAAAACATGGCTAATTCCTCATCATCAGCGGCCTCAGCTTTTGCCGCTAAAGTATTTTTTGTCCTAAGTAGATACTCAGCTCTACAGTATTTTGTCCAAAAATCCTTTTCTGACAACTTTTTGGGATAGTCACGGGAGATGAAGGAAAAACAGAGTAAAATGAGAATCCAAATCCACTTTGTGCCAACACAGATATAGTATAAACTAACTCCAACTTAAGCTCAAGCTTCCAAAAGCCTATGGTAAGGCACATGACAATAGTATATACAAGTACGCACTATCTTACCTTCTTCGGGACATAATCTAGAAATGCCCGATGCACGGTTGGCTTTTCTGCAAAAATCTGCAAAACATCAAATAATATATCATATTCATAAAAACTGATTTTCAAGACTTATTCAACGTCCAATAAACAATCTCGTAGTTCAGCATTTATATGGTTAATAATGTATGACAGGTAAACTAGTATTACTGAGCAGATGTAGCCCAGCTCAAGGACCAGAATAAGCCTGTTCGACCGGGTCGAGAAATGTAGTCACGATGGTGTGGCCTCACAGGTGGCTACCCATGTGAGTCAAAAGGGGCAATGTTCTTCACGACACTCATTAGGAATGTGGCCCGATGAATCCAGGTCGATGACCCTACAAATCAGATAATACATCGATAGAATCTAAATGTATTCGGAGAAGGGAATAAAGAAGAGAATGAGAAGGGAGTGGGCTGTGGCACAACCCAGCCCACAGCTCCAGCAAATCAACATAAACGGCCCACAAGGGCCATCATCTCGCTTCCCCTTCCCACTCTTAATTCCCTTCCTAGCACCACCTCTCCCTCCTAGTCCCCCGTCATCACCCTTGTTTTCTTGCATCTGATGGCAAGAACACAGAACACAAGGGGGGGCAACGATGGCGGCTGTGACAGCAACAATGAGAAAAACCAGTGGGGATCAAAACAAAATGAGGAGACATCAACTACTAGGACTAGCTCATGCCTCTCTTCCCCTCTGCCCTTCTCCCATTGTTATTGCATGGGGTCATGACCAGCAGCTTCCTGGTGGAGAACCAGATCAAAAGAATACATGATGCTCGACCTGACATCGTGGATCGCATAGTGACCTGCAATCCAAGTAACTATGGCCAGGACAGGCTTGCAATGCGTGATAGTCTGGACAGGCCAATCCTGAGCGTATTCAATGATCCAGACTAATAGATGCAAGAATGCATTTGAGTAGCCCACTGGTCAAGGTTTTTGAACAGGTATAGCTAAACACAGTGCAATTCACATTTTTTATGCAGTAAAAATGGCATATTTACATTTTCATGCCGTAAAATGGGCTTGACAAGGGATCATGCCATTCTATATGTATGTCAAGTACTAAAAAAGAAAAGAAAAATAGAACAGTATCATCACAAAGAGGTACAGTTTGTAAAATACTACCCAGTGAGGATGGCGTGGAGTCTAGGGCCATGTATCAGTACATTACCGTAAGGAAACAAGTGAGGTGTTGCTCCTTACACAGAATGCGATAGGTGCTAATAAATAGTTGGTCAATGGAACCCATTAAACAATGGAACTGTTTAGAAATTCCATCAATCATAGCATTACACCTTTTTTAGGTACATAACACTGCACATGACAGTTAAAAATATTGCAAATGATGCTACCAGGCAGGCCAGCATTTAGATGATGCATAGCTGCATTTATGATGGTTGAAGAAGTAACAAATGATGCTAGCAGGCAGACCTGCTTTTGATGATAATTCATTACCAAGGTAGAAAGAATGTACCTGATGGATAATCTCAGTAGTCAGACTGAAAGTAACCTTGTTTGTCTGTGAAAGCACACATAAATCAGAAATGAGTAAATTAAGATAATCAACATTCAGTAAAGTCAATAACTGATAGGATACAGCCATGTACAACACAAACTATCATAGTATGCCACATAGGCTCGCAATGAGTATAGACCCATAGCATACCTGTCCATCAGCTGATGGCCTAACATCAGCTAGCATGGCACTTTTGAAACCTGGCTTTTGTTTTGATGCTTTGTTTGTTTCATCGTCAAGTAAATTCTGTAAAAGGACTTAATAAGTATTGGTTGCAACTGAATAAAAATATACTACAAAACAAACAGAAATTGTATCCGTGCACAGTAGTTTTTACCTTTCTTGTTGCCCAAAATTCAGACTCTTGGAGAATATTGCCAAGCACAAACTTCTTATGTAACTTCTGCAGTTCACTGCAAACAGAGAAGGGTTCAACGAGACAAACGAGCCAACAATACAACGCAACTGTGTTTTCCTCTGGTTGGCTACAATAGTCTGCAAATCTGTCTGTATCATTCTCTTAAAACAATATATGAAGATTAAATGTTCATCCCTACAGCTACGCATATCTGTTAAACTAACAGCATGAACATGCTCCTGATGTGATCTATTAATAAAATATAACCGAATGACATTACACCAACAGTAGCATTTTGACCCAAGCAAGTTCACGTACGCTAGAAAATATATCTGAATGACATTCCCATACAAAAAATGGATAGGTGAAAACATTTTGGCATCTGCACTTTATTTTGGCTCTTTCAAAGTTCTACAGTTGTACATAAAAGGCATATCATTTTCAATCTACCAGCTATGCCACCAGCTTCATTATGTAATGTTGCACAGATTTGTATGCTGATGAAACAGACCAGTAAAGACCAGTTAAAATTGAAGCTCTAGTATCATCTTTGAATAAGTGAACCTACGAAAGCCAAATGCATACATCACAAGAAAAAAATCTTAGAATCAGGTAATCAATTGAAAAGCACAAGCACATAAGGGCTCAGCAATCTATATCTATACCTACTAATAAAGCAAGGTGCGTTTCGCCAATTTTTTCATCCGTTCACCGCCGAAAATAATTTTTTCTACGCGAGGTGGTACTAAATTCTTATGCGTTCGTCTCCTAGAAAAAGAAGTTTCGTATGTGGGCCGCGCTGTGTGGCCCAGCAAAGCCAGCCCATTTATTTTTCTGCCCACGCAGTTGGGAAAATTCTATTTTCCGCACTGGGCGACAAATAGTTAGAGTTTTGCACAGGACAACCAATAATGGGCTGGCCCAATTTTTTTTCTGTGTTTTACTTCTAATTTTATTCTCCTTTCTCTATCTCTTTTTTCCCTTCCAAGTTTATTTTTTTAGCATTGATTTCGTAAATTAAAAATTCTCAAAAAACATTCATTATTAAACAAATAAATTTTGGAAAATGTTCAAAATTCCAAACTTTTGTTGCTATTTTGAAAAATATTCGAAACTTGCAAAAAGTTGCCCATTGTTTTAAAAGATAATATATTTTTTTTCAAAATTGTTCATGATTTCTAAAAAGAAAATGGAATTGCAAAAAATGCTCCAAATTTGAAAAATGTTCATGTTTTAATGAATTTTTCAAAATTAATATTTTTTTCTACGCGAGGTGGTACTAAATTCTTATGCGTTCGTCTCCTAGAAAAAGAAGTTTCGTATGTGGGCCGCGCTGTGTGGCCCAGCAAAGCCAGCCCATTTATTTTTCTGCCCACGCAGTTGGGAAAATTCTATTTTCCGCACTGGGCGACAAATAGTTAGAGTTTTGCACAGGACAACCAATAATGGGCTGGCCCAATTTTTTTTCTGTGTTTTACTTCTAATTTTATTCTCCTTTCTCTATCTCTTTTTTCCCTTCCAAGTTTATTTTTTTAGCATTGATTTCGTAAATTAAAAATTCTCAAAAAACATTCATTATTAAACAAATAAATTTTGGAAAATGTTCAAAATTCCAAACTTTTGTTGCTATTTTGAAAAATATTCGAAACTTGCAAAAAGTTGCCCATTGTTTTAAAAGATAATATTTTTTTTTTCAAAATTGTTCATGATTTCTAAAAAGAAAATGGAATTGCAAAAAATGCTCCAAATTTGAAAATTGTTCATGTTTTAATGAATTTTTCAAAATTAAAAATAATATTCGTGTATAAAAGATACATATTTTCTAAAAATCTTATGAATTTTCAACACATGTTCCCATTTTAAAAAAATGTTCACAAATTCAAATAATGTTCATATTTTTTATAAAAAAGTTGGTGTTTTCAAAAAATAGTGGATTGATTCCTTCACACGCGGCGAAACCAAGAAGGTAAATATTCTTTTTTGGTGTGCACACAGGGTTTTGCTTGTACATATAATTCTCACTGACTTTAAATGCATACTATTTTATCTCCCGTTGCAACGCACGGGCATATGTGCTAGTAATTACTAAAGAGAGCAAGACAGCTTACACTGTTTTGGTTTAGTATTAAATTATTATCAATACCCCATGTTGCTGTCAGCAGAAGAAACATGCAGGATGTTTGAAATATAGATATTACCTGTCTTCTCGTAGCAATTTCATCCGCCGTTCCATTTCGGCAGAACTGAGCTGTTCTGGACCAGTTGACACAGCTGATATCGCAGGAGGTACATTTGGTCTAGCAGGCACAGTACCTTGATGTTTGCCTAAAACCCTAGCTGAAAGGATAACATCATCAGTTAGTTCTATATTTTGTTGGCAATAATTGTATAGACTAGAGGTGAAACTGAAAATCAAAATAGTGAAGTAAGGACCAAAAGTAACATTAAAAATGCATATACTCAATCTAACAAGAATAATCATTTTCAAACGATGTATTTGTTCATAATATGTATTAGAAACATTTAATGAACATTACCTACAAAGTCGCGACACAAATCACGGTTACCAACATTCGCAAACTCAAAAATATAGCCTCCCCTCTGAAAAAAGCATGGCAATCACAATCTTCTCAGTCACAGAAATAAATGTAGAGCATATGCCTATCAACCAAAACTCAACAGGATGTTTATATTTAATTAATTGATCATACCTTGTCAGAATCTTTTGAAAGATTCAATAATGCTGGTGTTGGTTTGCTACCATCTACCTTGTTGAACTTATGGCCTGAAGCACATGTAGGAAGAAGCTACAAAGTTACCATCAAGCATATTGGTAATGACCATGAAATCAATTCTCATCAACCAACATGCATGGCCTACTCTGGCACAGCTGATGAGCAGAATATGTAATCCTGGATGTATATATTATGAATGTGTGATCTTTGGATGTTCGTATTCTGAATATATAATCTTGGATGTTCATATTCTGAATATGTAATCTTGGATGTACATATTCTCCATTCTGTTAAATCATTTCAAACAAACCCACAGCAATCGCAAACCACATCTAGTAAATGCCCATCTATCAACAATTAAATAGTATCCTAACACATCAGGACAACTAGACTAACACATCAGAACAATGACAGTACTTCAATTTTGTACAACACTCAGTGCTATGATTATAGAAACCAGCGCTGCATATGGACAAAGGATAAGTACCTTTGATGGTCCGAAAATCGACACTGAGCTTCATTAGTGAGCGTGGATCATTAGGGGTAAATGTTAACTTATCTTCACTCTGTAATTACAAGAACAAAGAAATAATATGATTTAGATCAAAGAAGTGCATTACGATCGCTTGCAAGCAGTGGTAAGAAAGGAATGAACGATTCACACCAGCTGAAACAAACAGAGATGACTATTCAAAAGTAATACCCACTAAGTCAAAGAAGCAGTGCGCCTTGCTGCATCAGCACCAAATATGAAAATACTAGGAAAATCATACACAAACAATGCAATCACGAACCAAACAACTGCCTCAAGCAGATTTTTTATAGCATGCGTTGAGCCTCCAATTTCATTAAGCAAACTGGGTGTTCTTACTTGGGGCACAAATTGGCTCCCACTAAAGGCAAACAAGGCACCCTTCTGCTCTAACCGCAATGCTAACTTACGGCGGATCGTACTTACTCTGCTCCACGACTAAGCCCGAAGGTTGGATGCGGTACACAAACATCAGGGACATGCACTCCTCCGATCTAAGCAGCAGCATACTTCAATTTGCTCCGTTTTGCGTCCAATCAGAGACCTACTCGGGATCAATCAGTTGGGTACCTCAACACCGATAGACCCCCTACTGAGCAACCCACGCCCCGACGACTGAGCAGTAAAAGCAACGCCGGCGCAAGCCAACCAACCAAAACCAATACAACCTGCCTGAATGAAGGGGGGTTTCGGATGGTGTCGGTGTAGTGAGAACCAGGGTCCCACTAACCTCCGAAGATGGGCCATGACAGTGCTCAACAACGCCCGGCAATCATTTCGCCGGCAAGCACTACTACCGCGCGGGGGGCGTCTCTCCCGCACGAGGATCAAGGCTCAAGCCACCAGGTAGAAGATTCCCCAGAAAGGTCTCCCTTGCCGGGCAGGCGAGCCTGGCGGGGTCGAGACCACGCCTGGGACCAAGTCCAAGCTATTTCAGCAGGGTCTCCGGGGCCGCCAAGCCAGACCCCGGCAAGTTCCGTCCCGACGGGGGCTCCTGTCGGTGTACTAAAGTTTGGGTCCTTTAGTACCCCATACTTGTGCACGGACGGTTGCAGCCATACCAGCGGCAAGGCCTGACGGGGACAGCTGGCAGCAGAGACAAGGCCACCAAGGAGGCCTTCAAGCCTACGATCAGAAGACGACAGACTAAAGGCAAGGCCCCGTCAAGACCCTTGCCGGGGACGCTTGCGAAGCCCCGGCAAGACCCTTGCCGGGGACGCTTGCGAAGCCCCGGCAAGACCCGCCCCGGCAAGATTCTTGCCGGAGACGCTTGCGAGGCCCCAGCAAGACCATTGCCGGGGACGCCTGCGATGGTTCGCACTAGGCGGAGGTTCTACCACCTTCCCACCGCTCCAGCGCGGCGACCAGCATGCCTGCCTGGCCTTGCATGCCTCGTCACCCTGGGTGCGTGTCAAGATGAGGCGAGGCGGCGATGGATGGGACGGGCTCTATTTCCGTCCCCGATAAAGTTAGAGGGCACGTAAGCAGCGCATTTAATGCGCTTGTCCTAAGACGCCAGAGATAAGCACGTGTACTGTAGCACTTTACACCTCCTGTGTGCCACTGTGGCAGCCCCTTGGACGTATAAAAGGAGGCCTAAGGCATACTGGAGAGGGATTCAGACTTTTTGGACTCTCCGGCCCAGCTTGCATGCATAGCAGCTAGCCGAAGCTCAAGAACACATAATATACACACAAAGCAGGACTAGGGTTTTACGCTTCTCAGCGGCCCGAACCTGGGTAAAAATCCCTTGTGTTGATCTCTAGATCTGCTCTTCGTGCACCCCTCCTCCCTGCCAAACCGTAGAAGGGATCCACCCGATCCCATAGGTGTCGTTTCCCCGACATGCCCGTCCCCGATAAAGTTAGAGGGCACGTAAGCAGCGCATTTAATGCGCTTGTCCTAAGACGCCAGAGATAAGCATGTGTACTGTAGCACTTTACACCTCCTGTGTGCCACTGTGGCAGCCCCTTGGACGTATAAAAGGAGGCCCAAGGCATACTGGAGAGGGATTCGAACTTTTTGGACTCTCCGGCCCAGCTTGCATGCATAGCAGCTAGCCGAAGCTCAAGAACACATAATATACACACAAAGCAGGACTAGGGTTTTACGCTTCTCAGCGGCCCAAACCTGGGTAAAAATCCCTCGTGTTGATCTCTAGATCTGCTCTTCGTGCACCCCTCCTCCCTGCCAAACCGTAGAAGGGATCCACCCGATCCCATAGGTGTCATTTCCCCGACATCTTTGGCGCGCCAGGTAGGGGGAGAGGTTGTGCGAACCTGATCTAGCAGTTAGCGCGTCAGTTTCTTCAACATCTTCGTCATCATGCCTCCCAAGAGGAAGAGTTTCGCGGCGATTGGTTCGTCCACGGTCGATCTGCCCGGGCCAACACGGACGGGCGATGGGGTGGACGCAGACGGAGGAGGTGGAGGTCACGAGTTCCCACGGCGTTCGGGCGATCGAAGCCAGGCGGGCGGTGTCATCCGCAGCCGCGATGACGACCCGCGCGCCACACTTCAGGAAAAAGTTAAGTTCTAAAACTTTAATGCTTTTTGCTGATTTAATTTCGTCCTTGATGATGTTCTTTGCACATAACATGTGCGCAAAGGAGCACTCTTGAGACATTCTGCGCTCCGGGTTGTTCGGGTCCGCCTAGCAACACCTGTGCAGCCGCGTTTGTTCTTGGAGTGTGAAGCTCTCGAGGAGGTGGCGTCCTCGATAGGCTGCTAACTAGGATCCGTTCCTAAGCGCCATTGACTAGGACGTGCGCGATCGAGATGCATTCCGGCAAGCGTAGGGAACAACTGTGCAAAAACAAAATCATGAGGAGGAGAGCTCTAAATAAAGTTATGCACAAGCTAAAGTGCATTTAAGATGCTAATTAACTTGTCGTATTTAAACGCAGTTGTGGCCCGGGGGCTGGCAGCACCCTCAGGACCAATCTTCTCGGCGTCGAGAATGACGAGGTTCTTCGCCATTAGCCTTCCTGGCAACAATCTTGACGGAAGCCGGTGTCAAGAACGACGAGGTTCTTCGCCATTAGCCTTCTCGGCAACAATCTTGCCGGAAGCCGGTGTCAAGAACGACGAAGTTCTCTGCCATAAGCCTTCCTGGCAACAAGCTTGCCGGAAGCCAGCGTCGAGAACGACGAAGTTCCCCGCCATAAGTCTTCCTGGCAACAATCTTGCCGGAGGCCAGTGTCGAGAGCTTCAGAGTTCTCCACTGAAGTCAGTCATTGAGAACGTCAAAGTTCTCTGCTAAAGATAAAAACATTCCCGGCAACAAGCTTGCCGGAAGCCGACGTCGAGAACGACGAAGTTCTCCGCCATAAGCCTCCCTGGCAACAATCTTGCCGGAAGCCAGTGTCGAGCGCTTCAGGGTTCTCCACTGAAATCAGGCATCAAGAACGTCAAAGTTCTTCGCTGAAATCATGAGACTTCCCGGCAACAACCTTGCCGGAAGCGAGAAAGAAGACAAAACCACATTCTAGCATTGAGATCTGTAGAGTTCTCTGCCAGAAAATTTCCATGGAAGCAGGCTCGGGGGCTGGCCGGCGCCTTTGAAAGCAGCTTCTTTGGGAACCGTGGATATCACTGTCATGACTCATGCAAAACTTGGCCCCAGCTCTAGCGTCGAGTTCTTAGAAATCTCCGCTGAAGCTGGGCCCGGGGGCTACTGTCGGTGTAGTGAGAACCAGGGTCCCACTAACCTCCGAAGATGGGCCATGACAGTGCTCAACAACGCCCGGCAACCATTTCACCGGCAAGCACTACTACCGCGCGGGGGGCGTCTCTTCCGCACGAGGATCAAGGCTCAAGCCACCAAGTAGAAGATTCCCCAGAAAGGTCTCCCTTGCCGGGCAGGCGAGCCTGGCGGGGTCGAGACCACGCCTGGGACCAAGTCCAAGCTACTTCAGCAGGGTCTCCGGGGCCGCCAAGCCAGACCCCGGCAAGTTCCGTCCCGACGGGGGCTCCTGTCGGTGTACTAAAGTTTGGGTCCTTTAGTACCCCATACTTGTGCACGGACGGTTGCAGCCATACCAGCGGCAAGGCCTGACGGGGACAGCTGGCAGCAGAGACAAGGCCACCAAGGAGGCCTTCAAGCCTACGATCAGAAGACGACAGACTGAAGGCAAGGCCCCGTCAAGACCCTTTGCGGGGACGCTTGCGAAGCCCCGGCGAGATTCTTGCCGGAGACGCTTGCGAGGCCCCGGCAAGATTCTTGCCGAAGACACTTGCGAGGCCCCAGCAAGACCATTGCCGGGGACGCCTGCGATGGCTCGCACCAGGCGGAGGTTCTACCACCTTCCCACCGCTCCAGCGCGGCGACCAGCATGCCTGCCTGGCCTTGCATGCCTCGTCACCCTGGGTGCATGTCAAGATGAGGCGAGGCGGCGATGGATGGGACGGGCTCTATTTCCGTCCCCGATAAAGTTAGAGGGCACGTAAGCAGCGCATTTAATGCGCTTGTCCTAAGACGCCAGAGATAAGCACGTGTACTGTAGCACTTTACACACATGTGTGCAACTGTGGCAGCCCCTTGGACGTATAAAAGGAGGCCCAAGGCATACTGGAGAGGGATTCGGACTTTTTGGACTCTTCGACCCAGCTTGCATGCATAGTAACTAGCCGAAGCTCAAGAACACATAATATACACACAAAGCAGGATTAGGGTTTTACGCTTCTCAGCGGCCCGAACCTGGGTAAAAATCCCTCGTATTGATCTCTAGATCTGCTCTTCGTGCACCCCTCCTCCCTGCCAAACCGTAGAAGGGATCCACCCGATCGGTGTCGTTTCCCCGACAGATGGGAGGTGCGAATGGGGTGGGGTGGGGTGGGGGTGGGGGTGGAGGTGGGGGCGGAGACGGCGAGTGAGGATGGGACCCACCATGCGGAGGACGCCGCCGGTGCCCCGGTCCTTGAGCGTGCCCTTGTACTTGGCACCGATCGTCATGGTCCCCATCGCCTCCACCTCCTCGCTCTCAACGGCACAGGGAGAGAGCGAGGCAGCTAGCTAGACAGGGATTCTCTGTCAGGACCTAGTTACGATCTGAACGAATTCGAGCAAGTGACACCCGGCTGGTCGTCTCGCCTCGCCGGCGCCCGTGTCGATGTCAGGTTCGAAGGAAGGCTTCGCGCGTGCAGTCGGAGGCTGGAGTCGTTGCATGGGCGGAACACGAGACGCTGCGGAGAGCTGGGCCTCCGGCACAGGGAGGGAGTTAGGCGGCGGCGGCGGCGGCGGCGGCGGCAGAAGGAGATGCTGGTGGGAGGCGGCGGTGCGCGTCGGTCTAAGCGAGGGAGGGACGGCGAGGGGAAAAGGAGGCCGAGCGAACGTGTACCTACACGGTGGCACTAGTCCGTAAATAAGAGCACAAGGCCGTGGCTAAAAGTAGGCCGCGTTTGGTTAGACCAAACCGAATTGATCGGTTTTATAAAAAACAAATCGGTCTTCTGAAATGACAAATGACAGATCCAGAACCCAATTGTTAGAACCAGTATTTTTGTTCGGTTCCGGTTAAAAACTGAACTAGACTGCGAACCAATCTGTGGTTGGATGATTAGGAGAGCTAGAGATATCTCTTGAATGTGCTCATAGGGGTAAGATATGCGTGTGTGTGTTCATAGAGGTGAGTGTATGCGCGTTTACGAGCGTTTGCGTCTGTACTATGTTAAAAAAACTGAACTACACTGCAGGATATGTAACTAATCATGAAAAAATACAGCACTTTGTCTGTTTTTCATAGTTTTTTCATGAGTGGTCAAAATTATGTTGCCATATCACCACATCGATTTTCCACGAATAAAATAACAATATAACAATAATATTGTCACCTCATCATAGAGTTTAGCCACTTCTTTGTTTTCTTCGGTTCGAGTACCTGATGACATTGAAACTATGGCCCAAAAATTGGAGTAGTTTAGGTACTAATTTCTTTGGTTTGAGTCTTCTTAGGCTTAATCCTTGTTCTTTTGATGTACGGTGTCGGTTTCGTATAATGTACCCATTGTTGTAGGGTGAAACCCTACAGAGGATCTTTTCACACTTGGAGTGGAGAAAAGTGATGAACACACAAGAACACAAGGGGGAAATCACTCAAACAAACCCAAATCACACATTCACTAGAGTAGCATACATGAGATCCACAAGCATACAAGAACAATTCAAGGAAAATAGCACTAGGGTAAAAGTTCTTCCCAGTCCAAAGGAGGTGAGGTCTTGGTGATGATCTTCTCCAAGAGAAGGCCTTGATAATCCTCTAGGATTCTTCCCAAGAGGGGTCTTGATCTCCAAGAGGAGAAAGATGAGCAAAGCTCTCTCAATGTCTATCCAATACTTTGCTAACCCCCTAGAACAAGCTAGGCGGGGGGTACTTATAGTCTAGGGACGAAATTGGGGGAAAACGGGGGTACATGGGTCTTTTGCCCTTAGTGCACGCATGCACAAACCGGACGTGTCCGGGCACCCGGGGTAAAGTGGCCCGGGCACCCGGGGGTAGATGTCTCAGGGGGGCGAGCACCCGGGGCGCGGGGGACCGGGCACCCGGACCGGACAGAGGGCTGCGCCCTTGGCGCTGTAGGGGCCGGGCACCCGGTGGTGGCTGGGGCAGCTCCTAGGAGGGGGCCGGGAACCCAGGGTTTGAGGGCCCGGGCACCCGGGGGTGCGGGGGCAGCGCCCAGGTGGGAGGCCGGGCACCCGGGGTGTCCAGGGGCCTCGCCCAGGGGGTGGCCGAAGGCCCGGGCACCCGGGGGCATGGAGGGCCGGGCACCCGGGGGTTCCAGAGCCTCTGTGGCTTCGCGCTTCGAGCTTCCTTCTTCCTTCTCCTCCTTCTCGGTTGCTTGTGGCTCCCTCCTAGCTCCCTCAAGGACTTCTTGGTACCTAAGAATGCATAACATCTCCGTTTGAGGTAGAACCCAATTCACATATGAATCCGAACGAAACTCGAAGAGGAAAGAGTTAACCTCGGTTTCAATGGCACGTGTGTGTGCTCTTGTCATTGGTCCTCTTTGTGCTTGTGGTGGTGACGGAATGTTCATGGGGATGGTCGAGGGATGCTCCGCATCATCTCCCCCCCCCCCTTGGGAGAGATCCGTCCGTGGATCGTGATCTTCATCACCATGGTATTTGGCCAAGTCCTTGACGTTGAAGATGTCGCTTACGTTGTACTTGTCGCGTGGGATGTCGTTCTTGTAGGCGTTGTCATTGTAGCGTGCAAGCACCTTGAAGGGTCCATCGGCTCGTGGTAGAAGTTTGGACTTGCGTTCATTGGGGAAGCGGTCCTTGCGAAGATGGAGCCATATGAGATCTCCCGATTGGAACACCATTGGTGTCTTATTGATGTTGAGCTTGGTGGCGAGGCGGAGTACTTGACGCTCGATCGTGGACCTTGTTTCTTCATGCATCTTCTTGAGGTAAGTGGCTCTTGCGCTAGCGTCCATGTTCACTCGTTCTTGGAGCGGTAGAGGAAGGATGTCCAAGGGCGACAAAGGGTTGAAGCCGTAGACAACCTCAAAGGGGGACTTGCCGGTAGTAGAGTGTCTTTGCGCGGTTGTAGGCGTACTCGGCGATGGGTAAGCACTCCTCCCACACCTTGATGATCTTCTTGATCAACACGCGTAGGAGACTGGAGAGCGTCCGGTTGGTGACTTCCGGTTGGCCATCGGTTTGAGGATAATAGGCCATGGAGAATAGTAGCTTGATGCCGAGCTTGGCGCATAGCGTCTTCCAAAAGTAGCTTAGGAACTTGACGTCTTGGTCCGACACAATTGTCTTTGGCACTCCATGTAACCTCAAGATTTCCCTACAAAAAAGATTTGCAACATGTGAATCATCCTCTATCTTATTGCATGGGATGAAATGAGCCATTTTAGAGAATCGGTCTACAACAGCAAATACAGAATCCTTGCCATTTTGAGTCCTAGGTAATCCAAGCACAAAATCCATGCTAATATCTTCCCATGGTTGATGTGGAGTAGGAAGTGGCATGTCTAAACCATGGGATTGAGCTTGTGACTTAGCTTTGCGGCATGTAGAGCATCGATTGATGAAGCGTGAGACATCGCGAAACATCTTGGGCCAAAAGTAGTTCTTGGAGAGCGTGGCAAAAGTCTTGTCGCGTCCAAAGTGTCCCATGAGTCCTCCATGAGCCTCTTGCAAAAGTAACAAACGAAGAGAAGACTCGGGGATGCATAGTTTGTTAGCTCTCATTAGATAACCATTTTTGATATAATATCGT
Source organism: Thinopyrum elongatum (assembly GCA_011799875.1). Taxonomy (NCBI): domain Eukaryota; kingdom Viridiplantae; phylum Streptophyta; class Magnoliopsida; order Poales; family Poaceae; genus Thinopyrum; species Thinopyrum elongatum. The sequence goes on along the minus strand of CM022303.1, from coordinate 418,073,139 downwards.
CCCCGAGATGTATGCATCACACACTTAGCATAAGGAGTAGCAAAAGTAACATCGTGCTCATACAAGTCTTTGATATGTTCGAATCCAACAACATTCAATTCAAGTTGAGTAACTAACATGCATTTGCGGGAAAGAGCATCCGCCACAACATTTTCTTTGCCCTTAATGTACTTGATCACATAAGGGAAAGATTCAATAAATTCACTCCATTTAGCATGACGTTTATTCAACTTGGTTTGACCTTTAAGGTACTTAAGTGTCTCATGGTCGGTATGGATGAAAAATTCATGTGGGCGAAGGTAATGCTCCCAAACATGCAATACGTGCACTAAAGCATACAATTATTTGTCATAGATGGGATAGTTAAGTTGAGCACCAGAAAGTTTTTCACTAAAGTATGCAATGGGTCACTTTTCTTACATCAAAATCCCACCAATTCCATTACCACTAGCATCACAATGGACCTCAAAAGTTTTGTCGAAATTAGGCAAAGCAAGAATCGGAGTATGTGTAAGTAAAGATTTGAGCTCATCAAATGTGGTAGATTGAGAGTGTCCCCAAACAAAGGGTGCATTCTTCTTACTCAAGGCATGCAACGGTGCGGCAATAGTGCTAAAGTCTTTCACAAAGCGATGATAAAAACCCGCTAGACCAAGGAAACTACGCACTTGTTGTTGGAAATATGCCCTAGAGGCAATAATAAAATGGTTATTATTATATTTCCTTGTTCATGATAATTGTCTGTTATTCATGCTATAATTGTGTTATCCGGAAATCGTAATACATGGGTGAATACATAGACCACAACATGTCCCTAGTAAGCCTCTAGTTGACTAGCTCGTTGATCAATAGATGGTTACGGTTTCCTGACCATGGACATTGGATGTCATTGATAACGGGATCACATCATTAGGAGAATGATGTGATGGACAAGACCCAATCCTAAGCCTAGCACTAGATCGTGTAGTTCGTTTGCTAAAGCTTTTCCAATGTCAAGTAACTTTTCCTTAGACCATGAGGTTGTGCAACTCCCGGATACCGTAGGAGTGCTTTGGGTGTACCAAACGTCACAACGTAACTGGGTGGCTATAAAGGTGCACTACGGGTATCTCCGAAAGTGTCTGTTGGGTTGGCACGAATCGAGACTGGGATTTGTCACTCCGTGTGACGGAGAGGTACCTCTGGGCCCACTCGGTAGGACATCATCATAATGAGCTCAATGTGATCAAGGAGTTGTTCACAGGATGATGTGTTACGGAAACGAGTAAAGAGACTTGCCGGTAACGATATTGAACAAGGTATCGAGATACCGACGATCGAATCTCGGGCAAGTATCGTACCGATAGACAAAGGGAATTGCGTACGGGATTGATTGAATCCTCGACATCGTGGTTCATCCGATGAGATCATCGAGGAGCATGTGGGAGCCAACATGGGTATCCAGATCCCGCTGTTGGTTATTGACCGGAGAGTCGTCTCGGTCATGTCTGCGTGTCTCCCGAACCCGTAGGGTCTACACACTTAAGGTTCGGTAACGCTAGGGTTGTAGAGATATTAGTATGCGGCAACCCGAAAGTTGTTCGGAGTCCCGGATGAGATCCCGGACGTCACGAGGAGTTCCGGAATGGTCCGGAGGTAAAGAATTGTATATAGGAAGTCCAGTTTCGGCCACCGGGAAGGTTTCGGGGGTAATCGGTATTGTACCGGGACCACCGGAAGGGTCCCGGGGGTCCACCGGGTGGGGCCACCTATCCCGGAGGGCCCCATGGGCTGAAGTGGGAAGGGAACCAGCCCCTGGTGGGCTGGTGCGCCCCCCTATGGGCCTCCCCTGCGCCTAGGGTTGGGAACCCTAGGGGTGGGGGGCGCCTCCACCTGGCTTGGGGGGCAAGCCATCCCCTTGGCCGCCGCCCCTCCCCTCAGATTGGATCTGAGGGGGCCGGCCCCCTCTCCCCTTCCCCCTATAAATAGTGGAGGGGTGGGAGGGAGGACACACCCCAGCCCCTGGCGCCTCCCTCTCCTCCCGTGACACCTCTCCCTCTCGTTGGTGCTTGGTGAAGCCCTTCCGAGATCCCACTGCTTCCACCACCACGCCGTCGTGCTGCTGGATCCTCATCAACCTCTCCTTTCCCCTTGCTGGATCAAGAAGGAGGAGACGTCTCTCCCAACCGTACGTGTGTTGAACACGGAGGTGCCGTCCGTTCGGCGCTCGGTCATCGGTGATTTGGATCACGACGAGTACGACTCCATCAACCCCGTTCTCTTGAACGCTTCCGCTCGCGATCTACAAGGGTATGTAGATGCACTCCCCTCTCTCGTTGCTAGATGACTCCATAGATTGATCTTGGTGATGCGTAGAAAATTTTAAAATTCTGCTACGATCCCCAACAGTGGCATCATGAGCTAGGTCTATGCGTAGTATCTTGCACGAGTAGAACACAAAGTAGTTGTGGGCGTCGATTTGTCAATCTTCTTGCCGTTACTAGTCTTATCTTGATTCGGCGGCACTGTGGGATGAAGCGGCCCGGACCGACCTTACACGTACGCTTACGTGAGACAGGTTCCACCGACTGACATGCACTAGTTGCATAAGGTGGCTAGCGGGTGTCTGTCTCTCCCACTTTAGTCGGATCGGATTCGATGAACAGGATCCTTATGAAGGGTAAATAGAAATTGGCATATCACGTTGTGGTTTTGGCGTAGGTAAGAAACGTTCTTGCTAGAAACCTATAGCAGCCACGTAAAAACTTGCAACAACAATTAGAGGACGTCTAACTTGTTTTTGCAGCAAGTGCTTTGTGATGTGATATGGCCAAAGGATGTGATGAATGATATATGTGATGTATGAGATGATCATGTTCTTGTAATAGGAATCACGACTTGCATGTCGATGAGTATGACAACCGGCAGGAGCCATAGGAGTTGTCTTAATTTATTATATGACCTGCGTGTCATTGAAATTCGCCATGTAATTACTTTACTTTATTGCTAACCGTTAGCCGTAGTAGTAGAAGTAATAGTTGGCGAGACAACTTCATGAAGACACGATGATGGAGATCATGATGATGGAGATCATGGTGTCATGCCGGTGACGATGATGATCATGGAGCCCCGAAGATGGAGATCAAAAGGAGCAAAGTGATAATGGCCATATCATGTCACTATTTTGATTGCATGAGATGTTTATCATGTTTTTGTATCTTATTTGCTTAGAACGACGGTAGCATATATAAGATGATCCCTTACTAAAATTTCAAGAAAGTGTTCCCCCTAACTGTGCACCGTTGCGAAGGTTCGTTGTTTCGAAGCACTACGTGTTGATCGGGTGTGATAGATTCTAACGTTCGAATACAACGGGTGTAAGCCAGATTTACACATCAATACACTTAGGTTGACTTGACGAGCCTAGCATGTACAGACATGGCCTCGGAACACAAGAGACCGAAAGGTCGAGCATGAGTCGTATAGAAGATACGATCAACATGGGGATGTTCACCGTTGATGACTAGTCTGTCTCATGTGATGATCGGACACGGCCTAGTCGATTCGGATCATGTAATCACTTAGATGACGAGAGGGATGTCTATCTGAGTGGGAGTTCATTACATAATTTGATTAGATGAACTTAATTGTCATGAACTTAGTCTAAATGTTACATATCTATCTTGTAGATCAAATGGCCAACGCTAATGTTACCCTCAACTTCAACGCGTTCCTAGAGAAAAACAAGCTGAAAGACGATGGTAGCAACTATGCGGACTGGGTCCGTAACCTGAGGATTATCCTCATAGCTGCCAAGAAATCATATGTCCTTGAAGCACCGTTAGGTGACCCACCTGCTCTCCCAGCACTGCCAGACGATTTGAACGTTTGGCAGACACGCACCGATGATTACTCCTTCGTTTAGTGCGGCATGCTCTTCAGCTTAGAACCGGGGCTCCAAAAGCGTTTTGAGCATCACGGAGCATATGAGATGTTCGAAGAGCTGAAAATGGTTTTCCAAGCTCATGCCCGGATCGAGAGATATGAAGTCTCCGATAAGTTCTACAGCTGTAAGATGGAGGAAAATAGTTCTGTCAGCGAGCACATACTCAAAATGTCTGGGTTGCACAGCCGCTTGTCTCAGCTGGGGATTAATCTCCCGGATGACGCGGTCATTGACAGAATCCTCCAGTCGCTTCCACCTAGCTACAAGAGCTTTGTGATGAACTTCAACATGCAGGGGATGGAAAAGACCATTCCTGAGGTATATGCGATGCTGAAGTCAGCGGAGGCAGAGATCAGAAAGGAACACCAAGTGTTGATGGTGAATAAAACCACTAAGTTCAAGAAGGGCAAGGGTAAGAAGAACTTCAAGAAGGACGGCAAGGGAGTTGCCGCGCCCGGTAAGCCAGCTGCCGGGAAGAAGTCAAAGAATGGACCCAAGCCTGAGACTGAGTGCTTTTATTGCAAGGGAACCGGTCACTGGAAGCGGAATTGCCCCAAGTACTTAGCAGATAAGAAGGCCGGCAATACCAAAGGTATATGTGGTATACATGTAATTGATGTGTACCTTACCAGCACTCGTAGTAGTTCCTGGGTATTTGATACCGGTGCGGTTGCTCATATTTGTAACTCAAAGCAGGAACTGCGGAATCAGCGTAGACTGGCAAAGGACGAGGTGACGATGCGCGTCGGGAATGGTTCCAAGGTCGATGTGATCGCCGTCGGCACGCTACCTCTGCATCTACCTACGGGATTAGTTTTAAACATCAATAATTGTTATTTAGTGCCAGCTTTGAGCATGAACATTGTATCTGGATCTCGCTTAATGCGAGATGGCTACTCATTTAAATCTGAGAATAATGGTTGTTCTATTTATATGAGAGATATGTTTTATGGTCATGCCCCGCTGGTGAATGGTTTATTTTTATTGAATCTCGAACGTGATGTTACACATGTTTATAATGTGAATGCCAAGAAATGCAAGGTTGATAACGATAGTCCCACATACTTGTGGCACTGCCGCCTTGGTCATATCGGTGTTAAACGCATGAAGAAACTCCATGCAGATGGACTTTTGGAGTCTCTTGATTATGAATCATTTGACAGATGCGAACCATGCCTCTTGGGCAAGATGACCAAGACTCCGTTCTCCGGAACAATGGAGCGAGCAACCAACTTATTGGAGATCATACATACTGATGTGTGTGGTCCAATGAGTGTTGAGGCTCGCGGTGGTTATCGTTATGTTCTCACCCTCACCGATGATTTGAGTAGATATGGGTATATCTACTTGATGAAGCACAAGTCTGAGACCTTTGAAAAGTTCAAGGAATTTCAGAATGAGGTTGAGAATCAACGTGACAAGAAAATAAAGTTCTTACGATCAGATCGTGGAGGAGAATATTTGAGTCATGAATTTGGCACGCACTTAAGGAAATGTGGAATTGTTTCGCAACTCACGCCGCCTGGAACACCTCAGCGTAACGGTGTGTCCGAACGTCGTAATCGCACTCTATTGGATATGGTGCGATCTATGATGTCTCTTACTGATCTACCGCTATCTTTTTGGGGTTATGCTTTAGAGACTGCCGCATTCACTTTAAATAGGGCACCGTCAAAATCCGTTGGGACGACACCGTATGAATTATGGTTTGGGAAGAAACCTAAGCTGTCGTTTCTGAAAGTTTGGGGATGCGATGCTTATGTGAAGAAACTTCAACCAGAGAAGCTCGAACCCAAGTCGGAAAAATGCGTATTCATAGGATACCCTAAGGAAACTATTGGGTATACCTTCTACCTAAGATCTGAGGGCAAGATCTTTGTTGCTAGGAATGGATCCTTTCTAGAGAAAGAGTTTCTCTCGAAAGAAGTAAGTGGGAGGAAAGTGGAGCTTGATGAGATGGCCCTCGAACCGGAGAGTAGCGCAGCACAGGAAAATGTTTCTGTGGAGCCTGCACCGGCTAGAGAGGAAGTTAATGATAATGATCATGATCAAGCTACCACTGAACTTCGAAGGTCCACAAGGACACGTTCCGCACCAGAGTGGTACAGCAATCCTGTCCTGGAAATCATGTTGTTAGACAACAGTGAACCTTCGAACTATGAAGAAGCGATGGCGGGCCCGGATTCCGACAAATGGCTTGAAGCCATGAAATCCGAGATAGGATCCATGTATGAAAACGAAGTATGGACTTTGACTGACTTGCCCGATGATCGGCAAGCCATAGAAAATAAATGGATCTTTAAGAAGAAGACTGATGCGGATGGTAATGTGACCATCTATAAGGCTCGGCTTGTCGCTAAGGGTTATCGACAAGTTCAAGGGGTTGACTACGATGAGACTTTCTCACCCGTAGCGAAGCTGAAATCCGTCAGAATCATGTTAGCAATTGCCGCATACTATGATTATGAGATATGGCAAATGGACGTCAAAACGGCATTCCTTAATTGTTTTCTTAAGGAAGAGTTGTATATGATGCAACCGGAAGGTTTTGTCGACCCTGAGAATGCTGACAAGGTATGCAAGCTCCAGCGCTCAAGCTATGGGCTGGTGCAAGCATCTCGGAGTTGGAACATTCGCTTTGATGAGATGATCAAAGCGTTTGGGTTCACACAGACTTATGGAGAAGCCTGTGTTTACAAGAAAGTGAGTGGGAGATCTGTAGCATTTCTCATATTATATGTGGATGACATACTGCTGATGGGAAATGATATAGAATTCTTGGAAAGTATAAAGGCCTACTTGAATAAGTGTTTTTCAATGAAGGACCTTGGAGAAGCTGCTTATATATTAGGCATCAAGATCTATAGGGATAGATCGAGACGCCTCATAGGTCTTTCGCAAAGCACATACCTTGATAAGATATTGAAGAAGTTCAATATGGATCAGTCCAAGAAGGGGTTCTTGCCTGTATTGCAAGGTGTGAGATTGAGCAGGGCTCAATGCCCGACCACGGCAGAAGATATAGAAGAGATGAGTGTCATCCCATATGCCTCAGCCATAGGGTCTATTATGTATGCCATGCTGTGTACCAGACCTGATGTAAACCTTGCAGTAAGTTTGGTAGGTAGGTACCAAAGTAATCCTGGCAAGGAACACTGGACAGCGATCAAGAACATCCTGAAGTACCTGAAAAGGACTAAGGATATGTTTCTCGTATATGGAGGTGACGAAGAGCTCGTCGTAAAGGGTTACGTCGACGCTAGCTTCGACACAGATCCGGATGACTCCAAGTCACAAACCGGATACGTGTATATTTTGAATGGTGGAGCGGTAAGCTGGTGCAGTTGCAAGCAAAGCGTCGTGGCGGGTTCTACATGCGAAGCGGAGTACATAGCAGCCTCGGAGGCAGCACACGAAGCAGTATGGATGAAGGAGTTCATCACCGACCTAGGAGTCATTCCAAATGCGTCGGGTCCAATGGCTCTCTTCTGTGACAACACTGGAGCTATTGCCCTTGCCAAGGAGCCCAGGTTTCACAAGAAGACCAGGCATATCAAGCATCGCTTCAACTCCATACGTGAACATGTTCAAGATGGAGACATAGAAATTTGTAAAGTGCACACGGATTTGAATGTAGCAGATCCGTTGACTAAACCTCTTCCACGAGCAAAACATGATCAACACCAGAACTCTATGGGTGTTCAATTCATCACAATGTAACTAGATTATTGACTCTAGTGCAAGTGGGAGACTGTTGGAAATATGCCCTAGAGGCAATAATAAAATGGTTATTATTATATTTCCTTGTTCATGATAATTGTCTGTTATTCATGCTATAATTGTGTTATCCGGAAATCGTAATACATGTGTGAATACATAGACCACAACATGTCCCTAGTAAGCCTCTAGTTGACTAGCTCGTTGATCAATAGATGGTTACGGTTTCCTGACCATGGACATTGGATGTCATTGATAACGGGATCACATCATTAGGAGAATGATGTGATGGACAAGACCCAATCCTAAGCCTAGCACTAGATCGTGTAGTTCGTTTGCTAAAGCTTTTCCAATGTCAAGTAACTTTTCCTTAGACCATGAGATTGTGCAACTCCCGGATACCGTAGGAGTGCTTTGGGTGCACCAAACGTCACAACGTAACTGGGTGGCTATAAAGGTGCACTACGGGTATCTCCGAAAGTATCTGTTGGGTTGGCACGAATCGAGACTGGGATTTGTCACTCCATGTAACGGAGAGGTACCTCTGGGCCCACTCGGTAGGACATCATCATAATGAGCTTTAGAGACTGCCGCATTCACTTTAAATAGGGCACCGTCAAAATCCGTTGAGACGACACCGTATGAATTATGGTTTGGGAAGAAACCTAAGCTGTCGTTTCTGAAAGTTTGGGGATGCGATGCTTATGTGAAGAAACTTCAACCAGGGAAGCTCGAACCCAAGTCGGAAAAATGCGTATTCATAGGATACCCTAAGGAAACTATTGGGTATACCTTCTACCTAAGATCCGAGGGCAAGATCTTTGTTGCCAGGAATGGATCCTTTCTAGAGAAAGAGTTTCTCTCGAAAGAAGTAAGTGGGAGGAAAGTGGAGCTTGATGAGATGACCCTCGAACCGGAGAGTAGCGCAGCACAGGAAAATGTTTCTGTGGAGCCTACACCGGCTAGAGAGGAAGTTATTGATAATGATCATGATCAAGCTACCACTGAACTTCGAAGGTCCACGAGGACACGTTCCGCACCAGAGTGGTATGGCAATCCTGTCCTGGAAATCATGTTGTTAGACAACAGTGAACCTTCGAACTATGAAGAAGCGATGGCGGGCCCGGATTCCGACAAATGGCTTGAAGCCATGAAATCTGAGATAGGATCCATGTATGAAAACAAAGTATGGACTTTGACTGACTTGCCCGATGATCGGCAAGCCATAGAAAATAAATGGATCTTTAAGAAGAAGACTGACGCGGATGGTAATGTGACCATCTATAAGGCTCGGCTTGTCGCTAAGGGTTATCGACAAGTTCAAGGGGTTGACTACGATGAGACTTTCTCACCCGTAGCGAAGCTGAAATCCGTCAGAATCATGTTAGCAATTGCCGCATACTATGATTATGAGATATGGCAAATGGACGTCAAAACGGCATTCCTTAATGGTTTTCTTAAGGAAGAGTTGTATATGATACAACCGGAAGGTTTTGTCGACCCTGAGAATGCTGGCAAGGTATGCAAGCTCCAGCGCTCAATCTATGGGCTGGTGCAAGCATCTCGGAGTTGGAACATTCGCTTTGACGAGATGTTCAAAGCGTTTGGGTTCACACAGACTTATGGAGAAGCCTGTGTTTACAAGAAAGTGAGTGGGAGCTCTGTAGCATTTCTCATATTATATGTGGATGACATACTGCTGATGGGAAATGATATAGAATTCTTGGAAAGTATAAAGGCCTACTTGAATAAGTGTTTTTCAATGAAGGACCTTGGAGAAGCTGCTTATATATTAGGCATCAAGATCTATAGAGATAGATCGAGACGCCTCATAGGTCTTTCGCAAAGCACATACCTTGATAAGATATTGAAGAAGTTCAATATGGATCAGTCCAAGAAGGGGTTCTTGCCTGTATTGCAAGGTGTGAAATTGAGCTCGGCTCAATGCCCGACCACGGCAAAAGATATAGAAGAGATGAGTGTCATCCCCTATGCCTCAGCCATAGGGTCTATTATGTATGCCATGCTGTGTACTAGACCTGATGTAAACCTTGCTGTAAGTTTGGTAGGTAGGTACCAAAGTAATCCCGGCAAGGAACACTGGACAGCGGTCAAGAACATCCTGAAGTACCTGAAAAGGACTAAGGATATGTTTCTCGTATATGGAGGTGACGAAGAGCTCGTCGTAAAGGGTTACGTCGACGCTAGCTTCGACACAGATCCGGATGACTCCAAGTCACAAACCGGATACGTGTATATTTTGAATGGTGGAGCGGTAAGTTGGTGCAGTTGCAAGCAAAGCGTCGTGGCGGGTTCTACATGCGAAGCGGAGTACATAGCAGCCTCGGAGGCAGCACACGAAGCAGTATGGATGAAGGAGTTCATCACCGACCTAGGAGTCATTCCAAATGCGTCGGGTCCAATGGCTCTCTTCTGTGATAACACTGGAGCTATGCCCTGCCAAGGCGCCCAGGTTTCACAAGAGACCAGGCATATCAAGCGTCGCTTTCAACTCCATACTGAACATGTTCAAATGGAGACATAGATATTGTAAAGTCACACGGATTTGAATGCAGCAGATCCTTTGACTAAACCTCTTTCACGAGCAAAACATGATCAACACCAGAACTCTATGGGTGTTCGATTCATCACAATGTAACTAGATTATTGACTCTAGTGCAAGTGGGAGACTGTTGGAAAATATGCCCTAGAGGCAATAATAAAATGGTTTATTATTATATTTCCTTGTTTCATGATATTGTCTGTTATTCATGCTATAATTGTGTTATCCGGAAATCGTAATACATGGTTAATACATAGACCACACATGTCCCTAGTAAGCCTCTAGTTGACTACCTCGTTGATCATAGATGGTTACGGTTTCCTGACCATGGACATTGGATGTCATTGATAACGGGATCACATCATTAGGAGAATGATGTGATGGACAAGACCCAATCCTAAGCCTAGCACTAGATCGTTAGTTCGTTTGCTAAAGCTTTTCCAATGTCAAGTAACTTTTCCTTAGACCATGAGGTTGTGCAACTCCCGGATACGTAGGGAGTTCTTTGGGTGTACCAAACGTCACAACGTAACTGGGTGGCTATAAAGGTGCACTACGGGTATCTCCAAAGTGTCTGTTGGGGTTGGCACGAATCGAGACTGGGATTTGTCACTCCTGTTGACGGGAGGTACCTCTGGGCCCACTCGGTAGGACATCATCATAATGAGCTCATGTGATCAAGGAGTTGTTCACAGGATGATGTGTTAGAACGAGTAAAGAGAACTTGCCGTAACGGATTGAACAAGTATCGAGATACCGACGATCGAATCTCGGGCAAGTATCGTACGATAGCAAAGGAATTGCGTACGGATTGATTGAATCCTCGACATCGTGGTTCATCCGATGAGATCATCGAGGAGCATGTGGGAGCCAACATGGGTATCCAATCCCGCTGTTGGTTATTGACCGGAGAGTCGTCTCGGTCAGTCTGCGTGTCTCCCGAACCCGTAGGGTCTACACACTTAAGGTTCGGTAACGCTAGGGTTGTAGAGATATTAGTATGGCGGCAACCCGAAAGTTGTTCGGTCCCGATGAGATCCCGGACGTCACGGGAGTTTCCGGAATGGTCCGAGGTAAAGAATTGTATATAGGAAGTCCAGTTTCGGCCACCGGGAAGGTTTCGGGGGTAATCGGTTATTGTACCGTACCGAGGGAGGGAAAGGTATGGGGCGGGCCCAGGATGCCGGGGTCCCGGGTGGGCCAACCTATCCCGGATGGCCCCATGGGCTGAAGTGGGAAGGGAACCAGCCCCTGGTGGGCTGGTGCGCCCCCCTATGGGCTTCCCCTGCGCCTAGGTTGGGAACCCTAGGGGTGGGGGGCGCCTCCACCTGGCTTGGGGGGCAAGCCACCCCTTGGCCGCCGCCCCTCCCCTCAGATTGGATCTGAGGGGGCCGGCCCCAAACTCCAAATCTCCCCTTCCCCCTATAAATAGTGGAGGGGTGGGAGGGAGGACACACCCCAGCCCCTGGCGCCTCCCTCTCCTCCCGTGACACCTCTCCCTCTCGTTGGTGCTTGGTGAAGCCCTTCCGAGATCCCGCTGCTTCCACCACCACGCCGTCGTGCTGCTGGATCCTCATCAACCTCTCCTTTCCCCTTGCTGGATCAAGAAGGAGGAGACGTCTCTCCCAACCGTACGTGTGTTGAACACGGAGGTGCCGTCCGTTCGGCGCTCGGTCATCGGTGATTTGGATCACGACGAGTACGACTCCATCAACCCCGTTCTCTTGAACGCTTCCGCTCGCGATCTACAAGGGTATGTAGATGCACTCCCCTCTCTCGTTGCTAGATGACTCCATAGATTGATCTTGGTGATGCGTAGAAAATTTTAAAATTCTGCTACGATCCCCAACACTTGTTACAAATTAGTGGGTTGTGGCCAAGTTTTAATTGCTCCAATTTTAGACTCATCAACATGAACACCCTTGGAAGAAACAACGAAACCCAAGAAAACAAGCTTGTCAACACCAAAAGTGCATTTTTTTCATATTGGCATAAAGACGTTCTCTTCGAAGAGTTTGCAAAACGGACCTAAGATGATTTACATTATCTTTGAGGGATTTGATAAACAGAAGTATGTCATCAAAGTAGACCACAACAAACACTCCAATGTATGGGCGAAGCACAAAATGCATAACACGCATGAAAGTACCGGGAGCTTCCGATAAACCCATAGGCATAACTAACCACTCGTACAAGCCAAATTTAGTTTTAAAAGCGGTTTTCCATTCATCACCTTCTTGAATGGGTATTTGGTAATAGCCACTTTTAAGATCAATTTTCGAGAAAATGGCGGCGCCGCTAAGCTCATCTAGCATATCGTCAAGGCATGGAATGGGATGCCTATAGCGAACGGTGATAGCATTGATGGGTCTACAATCAGAACACATGCGAAAACTACCGTCTTTCTTAGGCACAAGAATAACCGGAATGGCACAAGGGCTTAAGCTTTCACGTACATGGCCGTTGTCGATGAGTTGTTGTACTTGCCGTTGGATCTCCTTAGTTTCTTCGGGGTTGACGCGGTATGGAGCCTTGTTCGGAAGAGGTGCGCCGGGGATGAGGTCGATCCGGTGTTCGATGCCACATAGAGGAGGAAGACTCGAAGGTAGCTCATCGGGGAAGACATCCGCGAATTCCTGCAACAAGTTAGAGAACACTGGAGGAAGAGGGTTAGAAGGGTTAGTTCTTGCCACCTCATCTTTGCACACTAGGACGTAGTGTATGACACTCGATGGGTTCCCACACACTTCTCTCATCTCTCTTTTGGTGGCTAGGAGGACTAAGTTTTTCTCTCTCGGTGACGAGTCACTCATTTTGGGCTTGTGGCGCTCACTCTCTTTGTGGTGGTTCACTCTCTCACTAGTCTCTCCACGATGGGTGGATGCTTGCTTGTCGGCGATCACTTGACTTGGAGACATAGGTCGTAGCACGTACTCCTTTCCCTTCATCTTGAAGCTATAGTGGTTTGTTCTTCCGTTGTGGATGACGCCGCGGTCGAATTGCCAAGGTCTTCCCAAGAGAAGATGGCACACGGACATTGGAACCACGTCACATTCCAAGGTGTCCTCGTAGGCGCCGATCTTGAAGGAAACTTGCACCATGTGTGCTCCACTTGAATAGTGCCGGAGTCGCTAAGCCATTGGACCTTGTAGGGACGAGGATGCTTCTTCTTGACCAATTGTAGCTTGGAACATATCTCTTCACTTGCCAAATTGTGGCAACTTCCTCCGTCGATGATGACCTTCACGAAACGACCATTTATGCCGGCCTTGGTGTGGAAGATGTGGCACCGTTGGTCTTCATCTTGTTGGTGTTGAAGCGTCAAGACCTTGGAGACCACGAGAGCGGGACTTGAATCCTTGTCGCAAAAGACTTGATCATCTTCTTCTTCATTCACTTGACGGTGCATGGCGACGTGCTCGAGGGCGTCCATCTCGTCTTTGCTCATGGAGTCATAAGTGCCATCATCATTGAGAATCATGTTCGCCGGTTGGTGCATTGGAAAGACTTGTGTCCTCGGCCGCCACATGTGAAACACTTGATAGAACTTGTCTTGACGGGGTCATCCGGTGGCACCGATGATGAGGGAGTCTTGGACTTGTAGTTACTTGCCGGAGAACGAGTCGAGGAAGGTGTCGCTTGCTTGGAACTTGACTTGTCGCCGGTGCTTGTTGGTGCTCTAGTCGAGGTAGGAGGTGTCATAGTTGAGGAAGCTTGAGTGTATGAGCCGTAGGTCTTGGAAGAGTACTTGGCGTATTTGAAGTCTTCTTGCAATTGTCGCTCCGCCTTGGTCGCTTGATGAACTAGCTCGAGGAGGTTGGAGTAGGGTTGGAAATCGGCAATCTTCCTTATTGGGTGGTTGAGGCCGTTCAAGAAGCGTGCCATAGTTTGCTCATCATCTTCCTTGACATTGGCTCGTATCATGGCAATCTCCATCTCTTGATAGTATTCTTCCACCATCTTCATGCCTTGCTTGAGAAGTTGTAACTTCTTGAATAGATCACGGGTGTAGTGTGTAGGCACGAAGCGAGCTCTCATGACATCCTTCATTTGTGTCCAAGTTGTGATGGGTGGTTTGCCTCGCTCTTGGCGTCGCTCGATCACTTGTTCCCACCAAATGAGGACGTAGTCTTGAAACTCGAGGAAGGCCATGGCGATCTTCTTTTCTTCATCGTAGTTGTGGAGACGGAATATCTTGTCGACTTTCAATGCCCATGAGAGGTATTCTTCGGGATCATTGCTTCCAGAGAACTTGGGCATGGTGAACTTGAGCTTGCCGTAGCGGAGTTCTTCATCATAGTGGCGGTTTTGATGTCGCTCTTGCCGTGGAGGAAGGTCCTCAAATGCTCATTCCGCTTGATGTCGCTCTTGGCGTGGAGGGGGCTCTCAAGCACTCGTTCCGCCTGATGTCGCTCTTGGCGTGGAGGAGGACGAGGCATATGTGCTTGGTTTCGTCGTTCTTGTTGCTCTTCACGTCGGGCGGCTTCTTCTTGTCGTGCTTGACGAAGCTCTTCCTCTTGCTCACTGATGAGGCGGCTGCGAGCGGCAATGGCTCTAGTGGACTCGCGGAGTGCGTCTTGAGCCGCTTGAGCTTGAGCTTCACGACTTTGTTGCTCTTGCCGAAATGTAGCGCCCTCTTGAGATTCTTGACGTGGACGTTGTGGAGGTAGTTGCTCTTGCTCCATAGCTTCTTGTTCTTGGCGTCTCGCCCTTTCATGTGCTCGAACTCGGTCATGTAAGCCATTGCCATGGAAAGGATTGTCTTGAGCGTGGCGATCTTGAGTGTCGTCGTAGCGATGAGAGTGAACTCGGGGAGGACTCGCATCGGAAGAAGAGTATGACGACGAGTGGCGACTTGAGTGACGCCGTCTTGGTGACAAAGTTGAGGAAGACGCGTGATAACCCACAAGTATAGGGGATCGCAACAATTTTCGAGGGTAGAGTATTCAACCCAAATTTATTGATTCGACACAAGGGGAGCCAAAGAATATTTGCAAGTATTAGCAGCTGAGTTGTCAATTCAACCACACATGGAGATTAATTATCTGCAGCAAAGTGATTAGTAGCAAAGTAGTATGGTAGTTTTGATAGTAGTAGCAACAGCAATAGTAACGGTAACAGTAATAGCAATGATTTTGTAGCAAGTGCAAGAGTAACAATAGAAGTGGTAACTTAGCAAGAACAATATGAGAGAAATTCGTAGGCATTGGATCGGTGAATTCGTTGGATGATATTCATCATATAACAGTCATAACCTAGGGCGATACAGCACTAGCTCCAGTTCATAAATATAATGTAGGCATGTATTCCGTAAATAGTCATACGTGCTTATGGAAAGAACTTGCATGACATCTTTTGTCCTACCCTCCCGTGGAAGCGGGGTCCTATTGGAAACTAAGGGATATTAAGGCCTCCTTTAATAGAGAACCGGAATAAAGCATTCACACATAGTGAATACATGAACTCCTCAAACTACGGTCATCACCGGGAAGTGTCCCGACTATTGTCACTCCGGGGTTGCCGGATCATAACACGTAGTAGGTGACTATAACTTGCAAGATCGGATCTAGAACATAGATATAATGGTGATAACATAAACGGTTCAAATCTGAAAATCATGGCACCCGAGCCCAAAGTGACAAGCATTAAGCATGGCAAAGTCATAGCAACATCAATCTCAGAACATAATGGATACTAGGGATCAAGCCCTAACAAAACTAACTCGATTACATGATGAATCTCATCCAACTCCTCACCGACCAGCGAGCCTACGAAGGAATTACTCACTCCTGGAGGGGAGCATCATGGAATTGGCGATGGAGAAGGGTTGGTGATGACGAAGATCGAAGGTCCCCCTCTCCGGAGCACCAAACGGACTCCAGATCTGGCCTCCCGATGAACAACAGGAGGTGGCGGCGGCTTCGTCTCGTGAAACACGATAATTCTTTCTCCCTGATTTTTTTCTCCGAAAATATGACTTTATAGCATCAGGGTTGGAGTCTGCGGGGCCACCAGGTGGGGACAACCCACCTGGGCACGCCTGGAGGGGGGCGCCCTGGTGGGTTGTGCCCACCCAGGTGCCCCCCTCCTATGGTTCTTGGCTCCAGAAATTCTCTTTTATTATATAAAAAATCCTCGCGAAGTTTCGTTCCAATCTGAGAACTTTTATTTCTGCACAAAAACAACACCATGGTAGTTCTGCTGAAAGCAGCGTCGGTCCGGGTTAGTTTCATTCAAATCATGCAAATTAGAGTCCAAAACAAGAGAAAAAGCGTTAGGAAAAGTAGATACGACAGAGACGTATCAACTCCCCCAAGCTTAAACCTTTGCTTGCCCTCAAGCAATTCAATTGATAAACTGAAAGTGAAAAAGAAAAACTTTTACGAACTCTTTTGCTCTTGTTTACATAAATAAGCTTAAGTAGCACCCAGGTTTTCAGCAAAGGTTATAACTAACCATGTCGACAATAACTCTTAAAAATTATATTAACTCATATCAATGGCATAATCAACTAGCGAGCAATAATAAGATATCTCAAACAACAACACTTTGTCAAAGCAACCACGATATAATATGACAATAGTGGTATCTCGCTAGCCCTTTCTGAGACCGCAAAACATAAATGCAGAGCACCTCCAAAGTTCAAGCAGCGACTAAACATTGTAATTCATGGTAGAAAAGATCCAGTCATGATGCACCCAACATTAGCTATACACAATGCATGAGGATGGCAATAGTGCTCTCAGGTTATGGCGCTTATTTGAGAAGGTGATGACGCAACATAAAAGTAAATAGATAGTCCCTTCACAGAGGGAAGCAGTGATTTGCAGAGGTGCCAGAGCTCAAGTTTTAAAAGAGAGGTAAATGAAATTTTGAGAAATGCACCCTTCTTATTTACTTCGCGACCATTAGTTATCGGTATCTTCCATGCTAAACACATTAGTGGCGGTTCCCAAGAGATAAAAGTAAAGGTTTACTCCCCCTCCACCAACAATCACACTCCACGGCTTGTCCGAAACAACGGGTGCCGTCCATACCAACAACAGTCCTGGGGGAGTTTTGTTTAATTATTTGCAATTTGAATTCGGGACTGGGAATCCCTATTACCGCCCCTCTCATGCAAGGACGAGTGAATAAACACTCATCATGAGAATAACCCGCTTAGCATGGAAGATACAGACTACCTCCTGTCGCTCTATGAACAATCCAGGCACACAAAAAAGGATATTTATTTGAAGTTTTTAGAGGTGGCACATGCAAATTTACTTAGGACAGCAGGGTAATACCGCATATAGGTAGGTATGGTGGACTCATCTGGAATAACTTGGGTTTCAGGGTTTTGATGCACAAGCAGAATTCCCACTTAGTACAGGCGAAGGCTAGCAATTAGGTTGAGAAGCGGCCAGCTAGAGAGCTAAAACGGTCATGAACATGCATTATGCATAAGTAACATTGGATACTAGCATGAGTAGGATATGAACACCATGAACATAAATATCATAGAGGCTATATTGGTTTTGATTCAACTACATGCATGAACATGTGCCAAGTCAAGCCACTCGAACATTCAGAGGAGGATACCATATCATCATACTACATCACAATTATTTTAACGCAATGTTGACATCCAAGATAAACCATTATCCACTCCTAGCTACTTAAGCATGGCATGAGAAACTATAATCACTAAGGGTCATTGCAAACATGTTTGATCATAATGAGCTGAATCATGGATACTAGGTTAAACATATTTACAAAAACAGAACAAGTTGAGTTCATACCCGTTTCTCTCTGCCACAGCCAGTTCATCAAATATCGTCATTATTGCCTTTCACTTGCACGACCTAACGATATGAAAATAATAATAGTGCAAGAGTGCCGTGGACTAAGCTGGAATCTGCAAACATTTTATTCAAAAAGAAGAAAACAAGGTAATATGGGCTCTCTGTTAGATCAACAACAATGCATATGAGAGCCACTCAACATTTTCATCGTGGTCTTCTCCTTGGTAAGACTCAAATAACAGAAAAGACATTCAGAGAAACACACTAAAATATTTTTGGAGTTTTTGGTTTTTCTTGAAGGAAGCAAAATAAAAAGAAGAGAAGAGCAAAAACGAGAAAAACTATTTACACGGGAAAGCTCCCAACAAGCAAAAGAAGAACAAGGAAATCTTTTTGGGTTCTCTTTTTAAATACTACAGCTGATTATACTAGAAAGAAAAATCAAAAAGAAGCAGGAAATATTTTTGTATTTTCTCAAAGTTTTTTTAAAAACACACAAGAAGAAGGCGAGAAAATAAATCTAGCATGGATAATACAATGAAAAAGTGTGGACACCGACAACTGGAATGAAATGTGTGAATATGAAAGTAATGTCGGTGGAAGTACGTACTCCCCCAAGCTTAGGCTTTTAGCCTAACTTGGTAATCACCACTCGAAGAAGCCATGGGGTCCTATGTTGAAGTGCTGGGGAGCGGGCACCTGAGGGTCCCATTGCTAAGGCTCCTCCTGTGCCGCAGTCAGGTTGTTCCGGTAGGCGACAATGTCCTCAGGCATAATCCTGTATCCGCCCCTAGCAATAGGATCAAACAAAGCAGGTGCAAGCAAAGGAATAACATCACGGGTAATCTCGCTGAAGACCAAGTTATATGGAACATCCATAGTGGTGTTCTCGTTATCAATAAACTGGTGGTGTGCCATAGCCTGACGATCTAAATAAACCTTGGGCAAAGGATAATCATGTTGGCGTATCTGAATGTTAAAGTGACTCGCCAAGCGAGTAGCATAAATACCACCATGTATCTTACCCTTGGATCTGTTAATGTGGAGGCGACGTGCCACAATAGCTCCCAAGCTATAAGTGTTGTCGCCCTAAAGTGCACGACGTAAAACAACAAAGTCTGGGGCACTGAGTGCACCTACCTTCTCTCTAGCAAGCAAACACTTCGTAATGAATAGAGCAAAATAATGTACAGCCGGAAAGTGTAAACTGGTGGCCGTGACACCCGATACCCCTCTCTCATCCCCCATTGTCAGAGTACGGTAAAAACCATCAAACTCCACGGGCCTAGGCTCTACTAAACCACCATCAGAAGGGAGCAAGCATATGTCACAAAATTCAGTAAGCGGTATCTGATGGGGTTCAGCATATAAGTTAAACTGAACCTCAGGAGGATTATTCCTACTCAAGAAATGAAAACTTTGCACAAAGGAATTTGTGAGGAGATGATACTGTTCACATTCAGCTGCGATGAAGTCGGTGAGGCCGACATTAGCAGCATATTGTGCAAACTCTTGAAGGATTCCGGCCCCTTCCATGAATGGGTTATGCGGCCATTCGCACGGTTGTACCTCTGCCATTCTCCGGGTGTGGAGATCACTGTCAGATGACTCCCCAATAACTCCCTTGGAGTTCTTCTTGGAAGCAAACTTCCTAAAGATACTCATCTTTTTCCTATGAACAAAATTCTGAAATTTTTAGTCCACAAAAATTTTCTCAACAAAACTTCACAAGATTGGTAGCAACTACTCATAGGGATGCATAAAGGCCATATCAAGCATTCAAACTACTTAGAACTCTAAGAATTCAACATGCAAGCTTATCTACAGTAGCACCAAGAGTCACTAATTATTATAAATATAAACCACTAAAGCAAAAACTAATTGGACCAATGGAGGAGGCACATACCAAGCAACAATCCCCCGAAACAGTTTCGGAAACGGAGCTTCGAGCAAAGAGATCGAAATCCGCGGGTTTGAGAGCAAGAACACGAGAGAGAGAGCAATGGTGATTTTTTTTGGAGGTAGGTGATGATATGGAGTGAAAAGATAAGTGAGAGGGCCCACGTGGGGACCACAACCCACCAGGGCACGCCTGGGGGTGCTGGCGCGCCCAGGTGGGTTGTGCCCACCTGGAGCACCTCCCTCTGATGTTATTTGCACTAAAAACTATTAAATATTAAGAAAAAATCGTATTAAATTTTCAGAGCATTTTGAGAACTTTTATTTTTGGGCCATTTTTTTTATTGCACGGAAAACTCAGAAGACAGGCAAGGCATGGCATTTTATTTTATTTAACTAATAAAAACAGAAAACAAAAGGTAGGGACAGAAGGTAGTGCTCACTGAATTCATCAACTTCATACCTCTCAAAAATGATTTATTAATAAGGTTGATCAAGTCTTATTAACAATCACTTCCGATTAGCATGAAACCGAAGAACTTTCGTAAAACACTAAGTTACCTCAATGGGGATATGGATGTCCCCAACAATAAGCATTTCATATTTCTTTTTGGCAGTAGGTAGAGGTAGTTGAAAACTTCCAATAGTGATTGTAGGAGATTTTTCAATAACATTAATACCATTCACTTGGAATTGTTTCATCGGAAAGTGCACTGTATGTTCATTACCATTGATATGAAAAGTGACCTTGCTTTTATTGCAATCAATAACAGCCCCTGCAGTATTCAAGAAGGGTAATCGACATGTTGTCGTCCTCGGGCATCTTGAGTATAACAAAGTCAGTTAAGATAATCGGAAAGTGCACTGTATGTTCATTACCATTGATATGAAAAGTGACCTTGCTTTTATTGCAATCAATAACAGCCCCTGCAGTATTCAAGAAGGGTAATCGACATGTTGTCGTCCTCGGGCATCTTGAGTATAACAAAGTCAGTTAAGATAGTAACATTAGCAACAACAACGGGCACATCCTCACAAATACCGATAGGTATGGCAGTTGATTTATCAGCCATTTGCAAAGATATTTCAGTAGGTGTGAGTTTATTCAAATCAAGTCTTTTATATAAAGAGAAAGGCATAACACTAACACCTGCTCCTAAATCACATAAAGCAGTTTTCACATAATTTCTTTTGATGGAGCAAGGTATAGTTGGTATTCCCGGATCTCCAAGTTTTTTAGGTACTGCACCCTTAAAAGTATAATTAGCAAGCATGGTGGAGATTTCAGCTTCCGGTATTTTTCTCTTATTGGTGATGATGTCTTTCATGTACTTTGCATAAGGAGGCATTTTTAAGATATCAGTCAAGCGAGTACGCAAAAAGACTAGCCTCAGCATTTCAGCAAAGCGTTCAAATTCTTCATCATCTTTCTTTTTGGTTGACTTAGGTGGAAAGGGCATAGGTTTTTGAACCCACGGTTCTCTTTCCTTACCATGTTTTCTAGCAACAAAGTCTCTTTTATCATATCTTTTATTCTTGGGTTGTGGGTTATCAAGATCAATTGCTGGTTCTATTCCAACATCATTGTCTGGTTCTTTCTTATTTGTTGGAGTGTCTTCATGAACCTCATCATTATCTTTTTCATTATCAGAAGGTGAGTGTTCACTACCAGATTGAGTTTCAGCATCAGAGATAGAGACTTCATTATCATTATCAGGAGGTTTTTCAACTTCAGTTTCACTAGAGGCATGCAAAGTCCTATCATTTTTCTTCTTCTTTTTCTTTTTAGAAGGACTAGGTACATCAGTGTCAACTCTTTGAGAGTCTTGTTCAATTCTTTTTGGGTGTCCCTCAGGATAAAGTGGTTCCTGAGTCATTCTACCTCCTCTAGTCATTACTCTAACAGCATGATCATTGATATTATTATTCATTTCATCAAGCAACTCTCTTTGAGATTTAGCAACTTGTTCTAATTGAGTTTGAACCATAGAAGCATGCTTTCCTACACCTCTAACATCATTTGAGATTCTAAATAACAAGTCACTCAAGCGAGCAATCATATCATAATTGTATTTCAATTGTTTCATAACATTTGCATTGAAGTGATCTTGCTTTCTAATGTAATTATCAAACTCATAAAGGCATTGACTAGGATGTTTATTATAAGGAATATCACCTTCATCGAACTTTAGTAAATAATTTACCTCTACCACCTTAGGTGGTGGTGGTGTTTCAAGCCCGTGTTTTTCTTCAATAGGTGGTAAATTTTTAACATCCTCTGCTTTAATACGTTTTTCTTTCATGGATTTCTTTGCCTCTTGCATATCTTCATGACTGAGATATAAGATACCCCTCTTCTTTGGAGTAGGTTTAAGTGGTGGTTCAGGAAGGATCTAATCATCATGATTTTTCAATATGTTATTCAATAATTCTTCAGCTTGTTCAACAGTTCGCTCCCTGAAAACACAACCAGCACAACTATCTAGGAAATCCCTAGAAGCATTGGTTAGTCCATTATAGAAGATATCAAGTATTTCATTTTTCTTAAGAGGATGATCAGGCAAAGCATTAAGCAATTGGAGAAGCCTCCCCCAAGCTTGTGGGAAACTCTCTTCTTTAATTTGGGCAAAGTTAAATATTTCCTGTAAGGCAGCTTGTTTCTTATGAGCAGGAAAATATTTTTCAGAGAAGTAATAAATCATATCCTGGGGACTACACACACAACCAGGAGCAAGAGTATTATACCAAGCCTTAGCATCACCCTTTAATGAGAACGGAAATAATTTGAGAATATAATAATAGCGAATCTTCTCATCATGAGCAAAAAGGGTGGCTATATCATTCAACTTAGTAAGATGTGCCACAACAGTTTCAGTTTCATAACCATGGAAAGGATCAGATCCAACCAAAGTAATTAACTCTGGGTCAACAGAGAATTCATAATCCTTATCATCAACAAAGATAGGTGAAGTAGCAAACTAAGGATCACATTTCATTTTAGCATTCAAAGTCTTTTCCTTATACTTGCATAATAATTTTTTCAGATCATCTCTATCCTTACAAGCAAGAATGTCCCTAGTTGTCTCAACATCCATAACATAACCTTCCGGTACCTTTGGCAATTCATATCTAGGATAACTAGGTCTAATAGGTGTTTCAAGATTTTCAGTTTCAAGCTCTTCATCAATTTCAACAATCTCATGCTGTCTTACTCTAGCAATTTGTTCATCAAGAAATTCACCTAGTGGCACATTATCATCAAGCAAGGTACTAGCATCATCATGAGTAGCATTCATAGCAAAAGTAGCATCATCAATAACTTGCAATATATCAGAATTGATAGCATGTGGTGGTGTTGCAAGTCTACTTATAACAGAAGGTGAATCTAAAGCGGAGCTGGATGGCAGTTCCTTACCTCCCCTCGTCTTAGAGGGAAAAATATTAGTCTTAGCATCCTTCAGATTCTTCATAGTGATAATTTGATAATAATCCCAAGTGACTCAACAAATATAGCTATGCCCCCCGGCAACGGCGCCAGAAAAAGTTCTTGATAACCCACAAGTATAGGGGATCGCAACAGTTTTCGAGGGTATAGTATTCAACCCAAATTTATTGATTCGACACAAGGGGAGCCAAAGAATATTTGCAAGTATTAGCAGCTGAGTTGTCAATTCAACCACACCTGGAGATTAATTATCTGCAGCAAAGTGATCAGTAGCAAAGTAGTATGGTAGTTTTGATAGTAGTAGCAACAGCAATTGTAACGGTAACAGTAATAGCAATGATTTTGTAGCAAGTGCAAGAGTAACAATAGCAGTGGTAACTTAGCAAGAACAATATGAGAGAAATTCATAGGCATTGGATCGGTGAATTCGTTGGATGATATTCATCATATAACAGTCATAACCTAGGGCGATACAGCACTGCTCCAGTTCATAAATATAATAGGCATGTATTCCGTAAATAGTCATACGTGCTTATGGAAAGAACTTGCATGACATCTTTTGTCCTACCCTCCCGTGGCAGCGGGGTCCTATTGGAAACTAAGGGATATTAAGGCCTCCTTTTAATAGGGAACCGGAACAAAGCATTAACACATAGTGAATAGATGAACTCCTCAAACTACGGTCATCACCGGGAAGTGTCCCGACTATTGTCACTCCGGGGTTGCCGGATCATAACATGTAGTAGGTGACTATAACTTGCAAGATCGGATCTAGAACATAGCTATAATGGTGATAACATAAACGGTTTAGATCTGAAATCACGGCACCCGGGCCCAAAGTGACAAGCATTAAGCATGGCAAAGTCATAGCAACATCAATCTCAGAACATAATGGATACTAGGGATCAAGCCCTAACAAAACTAACTCGATTACATGATGAATCTCATCCAACTCCTCACTGACCAGCGAGCCTACGAAGGAATTACTCACTCCCGGTGGGGAGCATCATGGAATTGACGATGGAGAAGGGTTGGTGATGACGAAGATCGAAGATCCCCCTCTCCGGAGCCCCAAACGGACTCCAGATCTGGCCTCCCGATGAAGAACAGGAGGTGGCGGCGGCTCCGTCTTGTGAAACGCGATAATTCTTTCTCCCTGATTTTTTTTCTCCGAAAATATGACTCTATAGCATCAGGGTTGGAGTCTGCGGGGCCATCAGGTGGGGACAACCCACCTGGGCGCGCCTGGAGGGGGGCGCGCCCTGGTGGGTTGTGCCCACCCAGGTGCCCCCCTCCTGTGGTTCTTGGCTCCAGAAATTCTCTTTTATTATATAAAAAATCCTCGAGAAGTTTCATTCCAATCTGAGAACTTTTATTTATGCACAAAAACAACACCATGGTAGTTCTGCTGAAAACAGCGTCAGTCCGGGTTAGTTTCATTCAAATCGTGCAAATTAGAGTCTAAAACAAGAGGAAGTGCGTTAGGAAAAGTAGATACGACGGAGACCTATCAACGCGCGGCTCACGATCATGTTGCAGAATTCATCCATTTGCTTGGAGAGCTTAGCGTCGAGGTAGTCCCGGTTCCTTGCTTCCGATTGTCGTAGGTCAGTGGCGAGTTGCTCGATGCGATCACCCAAAGCTTCACTTTCTTGATGGAGAGCTCGTTGGGCAACGAAGAAGTGACTTTTGGTGACGTAGTCGCGTTCATCATATTGACCCTCAAAGAGTGGGTTCGCCGAAGAAGTTGGCCTATCAATCATAACCAAGTGGAGGTGAGTAGGAAAATGAGAGAACAATACCGAAGTTACCTTTTCCGAGGATTGTGGATGTATCAAGTATCGCTCAATGTAATGCAACAATAGGAGAATTGGTACTGGGTTCGTTTCTCACACCTACACAAGTAAAGCTTATGGAGGAGCTTGGTTAGGATGGTGGCACAAAATTTCAAGCAAATGTTAGTCAAGATATCGATAAGGTTGAGAAGGTTCACAAAATTGCAAGTAAAGCAAATAGATCAAGCCCAAGAAGATCACTAGGAACACACACATGGAAGATAGATGGGATCCGCACAACCAAGGAGTGAGCTCAAAATGTGTAACCCGGAAAATGCTCTTGTTGTACGGATACATGATAACCCACAAGTATAGGGGATCGCAACAGTTTTCGAGGGTAGAGTATTCAACCCAAATTTATAGATTCGACACAAGGGGAGCCAAAGAATATTTGCAAGTATTAGCAGCTGAGTTGTCAATTCAACCACACCTGGAGATTAATTATCTGCAGCAATAGGATCAATAGCAAAGTAATATGATAGATTTGATAGTAGTAGTAACAGTAACGGTACGGTAACAGTGATAGCAATAATTTTGTAGCAAGTGTAACAGTAACGGCAGCAGTAGTAACTTAGCAAGAACAATATATGGAATATTCGTAGGCATTGGATTGGTGAATTCGTTGGATGATATTCATCATATAATAGTCATAACCTAGGGCGATACGGCACTAGCTCCAGTTCATAAATATAATGTAGGCATGTATTTAGTAAATAGTCATATGTGCTTATGGGAAGAACTTGGATGACATATTTTTGTCCTACCATCCCGTGGCAGCGGGGTCCATAAGGAAACTAAGGGATATTAAGGCCTCCTTTTAATAGAGAACCGGAACAAAGCATTAGCACATAGTGAATACATGAACTCCTCAAACTACGGTCATCACCGGAAAGTATCCCGACTATTGTCACTCCGGGGTTTACGGATCATAACACGTAATAGGTGACTATAACTTGCAAGATCAGATCTAGAACATAGATATAATGGTGATAACATAAACGGTTCAGATCTGAAATCATGGCATCCGGCCCAAAGTGACAAGCATTAAGCATGGCAAAGTCATAGCAACGTCAATCTCAGAACATAATGGATACTAGGGATCAAGCCCTAACAAAACTAACTCGATTACATGATGAATCTCATCCAACTCCCTCACCGACCAGTGAGCCTACAAAGGAATTACTCACTCCCGGTGAGGAGCATCATGAAATTGGTGATGGAGAAGGGTTGGTGATGACGAAGATCGAAGATTCCCCTCTCCGGAGCCCCAAACGGGCTCCAGATCAGGCCTCCCGATGAAGAATAGGAGGTGGCAGCGGCTCCGTCTCGTGGAACGCGATAATTCTTTCTCCCCGATTTTTTCTCCGAAAATAGGATTTTATAGCGTCGGAGATAGGGTCAGCAGGGCCACCAGGTGGGCACAACCCACCTGGGCGCGCCAGGAGGGGGGCACGCCCTGGTGGGTTGTGCTCCCCCAGGGAGCCCCCCTCCGATGGTTCTTGGCTCCAGTATTTTTCTTTTATTGTATAAAAATTCCCCAAAAAGTTTCGTTCCATTCTGAGAACTTTTATTTTTGCACAAAAACAACACCATGGTAGTTCTGCTGAAAACAACGTCAGTCCGGGTTAGTTTCATTCAAATCATGCAAATTAGAGTCCAAAACAAGAGTAAAAGCGTTAGGAAAAGTAGATACGACGGAGACGTATCAATACACGAGAGACGCTAGCTCGATTGCTCAAATGGGCTAGATACGCTCTAGTGCACCAACCATTAAG
The DNA here is from genome assembly GCA_011799875.1 of Thinopyrum elongatum. Taxonomy (NCBI): domain Eukaryota; kingdom Viridiplantae; phylum Streptophyta; class Magnoliopsida; order Poales; family Poaceae; genus Thinopyrum; species Thinopyrum elongatum. Next base: position 418,046,196 of record CM022303.1, on the reverse strand, counting down.
AGTAACTGTGCCATCTTCAATCCCAAATATGCTATGTATGTGGTGTCCAATATGATGCTACTATGCAAATGGCACGATGCTAATGCTTACAAGCTCTTTGTTTCTCCTCTTTTGCTTAAAAGCTTCTTCTCTTCTTTTCCACTATGCTTGATGCTCGAGCCAAGTATGATATGAGACAAGTATGTAAGATATGCACGGGAGAGACTTATGGCACAATGATGATAGCAAGATGATTTGCACGCTAAATGTAGCTACGCGGAGTAAGCGTATCACTAAGGTGCACAAAGAGCGTGGCCCGACAATTCTCAACTCGTTAGTCTCAATAGGTAAGTGACGCAAAATGGCTCGGGTTATCAATGCAATGGCAAGGAAATGTACTAGGTGTCGTCGAAGTTACCGTCCTTGCTTACTGTTGGTATGAGGGTGAAGTGCTCATTGTCGATGTCGAGGTCGCTGCGATGATGAAGAGCGGTGTCGTCGATGTCAACCCGTTCCCTGGTAGCCGAAACACCTTAGGAAATGGAAACCGCAACTCAAAACCGGTCAAATGCGGAAGGTGGATGTTTTTATGATGAAAAAATTTGATGGAGGCAAAAGGTGGTGGTAATGATATATGTGGATGGGCTATATGAAGAGCTACAAAACGAGCTAAAGAACACAAAAACGGACTTGGGAGGTGAAAGTTATGGCCAAAACGAAGTTGTTGGTGGGCTGATTCGGGGGGTGCGGGCACCCGGGGGTGGGAGGTGCGGGTGCCCGGGGTGGTCAGGGACAAACAGCCCGGGGGTACGGGCACCTGGGGGTTCGGGGTGCGGGTGCCCGGGGGTCTCGGATTTGGGCGATTTTTTTAAGAAGAGGTCAAATTCGGTGGATTTCGTGGTGGGAAGGGTGGGGATTGTTGGGGAGTGGCTAGATCCACTTGCCAAACAACAAATCCATGGCCCAAAACAACAAAATCTCACAAGAGCCAACAAATTGCAAGAAAAAAAATTGGGGCTATTTTTGTGGGGATTTTCGAATTAGGACGAACAACAACAAAATCAAGCTAGCAAATGGGGGTAGGAACTCCAAGATGTGAATCAACCTTGCTCATGGTACCAAGATGTTGTAGGGTGAAACCCTAGAGGGGATCTTTTCACACTTGGAGGGGGGAAAAGTGATGAACACACAAGAACACAAGGGGGAAATCACTCAAACAAACCCAAATCACACATCCACTAGAGTAGCATACATGAGATCCACAAGCATACAAGAACAATTCAAGGAAAATAGCACTAGGGTTAAAGTTCTTCCCACTCCAAAGGAGGTGAGGTCTTGGTGATGATCTTCTCCAAGAGGAGGCCTTAATAATCCTCTAGGATTCTTCCCAAGAGGGGTCTTGATCTCCAAGAGGAGGAAGATGAGCAAAGCTCTCTCAATGTCTATCCAATACTTTGCTAACCCCCTAGAACAAGCTAGGTGAGGGATACTTATAGTCTGGGGACAAAATTGGGTGGAAACGGGGGTACATGGGTCTTTTGCCCTTAGTGCACGCAGGCACAAACCGGACGTGTCCGGGCACCCGGGGTAAAGTGGCCCGGGCACCCGTGGGTAGATGTCTCAGGGGGGTGGGCACCCGGACCGGACAGAGGGCTGCGCCCTTGGCGCTGTAGGGGCCGAGCACTGGGGGGTGATGGCCCGGGCACCCGGTGGTGGCTGAGGCAGCGCCCAGGAGGGGGCCGAGCACCCGGGGGTGCGGGGGCAGCGCCCAGGTGGGAGGCCGGGCACCCGGGGTGTCCAGGGGCCTCGCCCAGGGGGTGGCCGAAGGGCCGGGCACCCCGGGGCATGGAGGGCCGGGCACCCGGGGGTTCCAGAGCCTCCGTGGCTTCGCGCTTCGGGCGTCCTTCTTCCTTCTCCTCCTCCTCGGTTGCTTGTGGCTCCCTCCTAGCTCCCTCAAGGCCTTCTTCTTGGTACCTAAGAATGCATAACATCTCCGTTTGAGGTAGAACCCAATTCACATGTGAATCCGAATGAAACTCAAAGATGAAAGAGTTAACATCGGTTTCGAGGAACGTGCGCGTGCTCTTGTCATTGGTCCTCTTTGTGCTTGTGGTGGTGACGGAATGTTCATGGGGATGGTCGAGGGATGCTCCGCATCACCCATCCCTAGCTAAAAGAATTAGTCGATGCAAGAAGCTCGGGTAGCGACTCGGCCCTACCCACAACGAGGATCACATATCGGCTACTAAGGAGGGGGAGACTTGTGTGAGATCTTATATTAGATAAGATCAATAAGATCGATTGTTCTGGCAGAAAAACATGTTCAAACATCATTAAAAAAATTGTAGACACACATAAATATTTGATGTACAATCTCAAAAAGTTTCAGCTCCTAATTCGATTTACATTAAAAGGAACAAAAAAGACAAAATTAGATGTAAATAGTGTGAGAGTATTCACCCGAAAGTTGTCACTATTCATATTCAAATTTGTCTTCTTTTAATTTGTAAATGTATATCAAGTTTTGAGCTAGGCGCGCCCCTTGAGCTTGTGGGCCCCTCGAGCATCGTCTCGCGTTGATGCTTTTTTCCCAAAAATCACATATATTCCAAATAAATATTCATAAATTTTTATCGCGTTTGGACTTCGTTTGATGTGGATATTCTGTGAAACAAAAAATATGCAACAAACAGGAACTGGCACTGAGCACTGGATCAGTATGTTAGTCCTAAAAATAATATAAAATGTTGCCAAAAGTATGTGAAAGTTGTAGAATATTGGCATAAAACAATCAAAAACTGTAGATACGACGGAGACGTATCAATGCTCTTAGATCCTTTTTAGATAGTAGAGATATCCTTCGTGGGCGACCTTTGTCAATACCATATCCAATTCAATAGGTAACAAAACATTCACTTTTTTGCAAGGCAACAAGGTGTTAGAAATAATGTTGAGAGGGAATTTGGAATGCTCCAGCCATTTTACAATTGTTTGGGGACCTGCTAAACAATGGGATCTAAAGACATTGTGGGAGATGATGATAACTTGTGTGATCATGTACAACATGATTGTGGAGGGTGACGGCGAGGTAGTTTGCCAGTGCATGAATTTTCAACATACACGTGAACCTGTCCAGCTTCCAGAGTAGAATCGAGAACTCATATACAACTTCAGAATGATCTGGTTGAGCATTCTTGGATGTTTTATATGGAAAATTACAACAAGTGTTCGAATAAGTTGAATACAAATTTGAAATAAAAACTTATGTTTGCATTGTAATATTTTTATTAGAATTATTATTGCATTCAAATATTTATATTTGAGTTATTGACGAACTGCAGTATTTATCTTATTATCTAATACACTATGCTCCCTAATTTTGAAGTCTTCATTCAATCGAGGTGTACAATTTTGGATTTGGTTTTTGATTTTGAGTAGGTCAATGATTTCTTGAGGATCTCTATCATTCAGTTAACATATTCAATTTTGGATTTGATTCACAATTTTAACTGGGTCAACGATTTCTTAAATTAATCGGCAACAATCAGCATAAAAAATACATCAGTCCCACGGATCCTCTCACCATTTAGAAAAATAAGTGTCAACATGCGACACTGTAGCACCGATATAATATATGCAGGCACCAGGGAAAATACTTCCCCACATAAGTACGAGTTTATTAGCAAATAACAGATAATCACACTTCCAAGAAAGCCCACCAAAACACCGCATTAGAAAAAGGAAAAACACATCATTTTTCCGAGGCACCAAAGCAAATAACAAACAAAAATTGTGAAATCTAATCAACACCAACGGTGCAACTAAGCGCGCCCAACCCTTCTAGTATTATTTCAATATTTGGTGTACATCAAAAAGAATTAAAGAGCAGACATTTGAAGGTTGGATGGCCGTTGTGAGTGATACGTCCCTAACGTATCTACTTTTCTAAACAGTTTTGCTCTTGTTTTGGACTCTAATTTGTATGATTTGAATGAAACTAACCCGGACTGACGTTGTTTTCAGCAGAACTACCATGGTGTTATTTTTGTGCAGAAATAAAAGTTCTCGGATTGGGCTAGAAATTTATGGAGGTTATTTTCAGAATATATAAAAAATATTGGCAAAGAGAACTACTGGAGGGGGCCCACCAGAGAGCCACGAGCTCAGGGGGCGCCCCCTAGGGTGCGCCGTGTGAGCTCATGGGCCCCACAGGCCTCCGTTAGCCCTAACTCCAACTCCATAAGAACCGTCTCATGGAGAAAAATCAGAAAGAAAGTTTCATCCGTTTTACGATACAGAGCTGCTGCCACCTCCCGTTCTTCATCGGGAGGGCTGATCTGGAGTTCGTTCGGGGCTCCGGAGAGGGGGATTCGTCACCGTCGTCATCATCAACCCTTCTTCATCAATAATTCTATGATGCTCACCACCGGGAGTGAGTAATTTCTTCGTAGGCTTGCTGGACGGTGATGGAGTTGGATGAGATTTATCATGTAATCGAGTTAATTTGTTAGGGCTTGATCCCTAGTATCCACTATGTTCTAAGTTTGATGTTGCTATGAATTTGCTATGCTTAATGCTTGTCACTAGGGCCCAAGTGCCATGATTTTAGATCTGAACCCTCTATGTTTTCATGAATATATTTGAGTTCTTGATCCTATCCTCTAGTTATATGCACTTGTTATTATTCTGATCTGTAGACCCCAAAGTGATAATAGTTGGGATACTCTCCGGGGATGACTGTAATTCGAGGAGTTCATGTATTCACCATGTATTAATGCATTGTTGCGGTTCTCTATTAAAAGGAGGCCTTAATATCCCTTAGTTTCCTTATGGACCCTGCTGCCACGGGAGGGTAGGACAAAAGATGTCATGCAAGTTCTTATTATAAGCACGCATGACTATATACGGAATGCATGCCTACATTACATTGATGAATTGGAACTATTGTGTATCGCTATAGGTTGTGACTGTTATATGACGAATGTCATCCAATACAAATATCCATCGCTGATCCAATGCCTACACTTTTATCATATTGATCTTTACTAAGTTACTACTGTTGCTGCTATTACAATCATCACAAACTATTTCTGTTATTGTTTCTGTTACTATTGCTACTGTTACTGCTACTATCAAACTACTATGCTACTAAACACTTTGCTGCAGAGATATTATTTCCTAGGTGTGGTTGAATTGACAACTCAACTGCTAAGGCTCATAAATATTTTTTGGCTCCCTTTGTACCGAATCAACAAATTTGGGTGAAATACTACCCTCGAAGACTATCGCGATCCCCTATATTTGTGGGTTATCAGTCAGCCAAATGTCAACGAACACGTCTGGATGTTTCTTCAAATATTTGAGATCTTACAGTTGATGATCCGCCTTAAAGCTTCCCTTTGTTGCATCAATTTGTCGAGCAATACCCCTCCCCCACCCTCGCGCCAATTCCAAGCGACACCGAGGCACCCCCAACACATGCCCCTCCTCACACCTCCCTCACCTGTCGCTGCCGAAGGCACCAGGCAAAGCTCGGGTGGGGCTGGCAGCGACAGGGCTTCTTTTTGTAGCTATGGCTACGGCGAACCCAGATCTGCCGAGACGGGAGCAGCTGTGCGTGGCGGCGGCGCTCAAGGGAGGTGCTTGTGGTCTGGGGCGAGATACATCCATTTTACATCATGTTTTCCTACTGTTATTTATAATGTTTTTGGTCATTATTTTCACTTCATGAAGCAATTCTAATACATTTTCTCTTTTAATTTGCAAGTTTCTCATGAAGAGGGAGATTGCCGGTAGCTGGAATTCTGGACCTGAAAAAGCTACAACAAAGATAAATATTCTCCAGAGCTTGAAATGATCTGAAAATTTATGAAGAATTATTTTGGAATTAATAAAAAATATTGGAAGAAGAAGACTTTCAGGACGAAGCGCTGTCGTCTCGAGGCGGAACCTGGCAGGAGCACTTTTGCTCTCCAGTGGAGCGATTTCGTCGGGGATACTTCCCTTCGGGAGGGGGAAATCAAAGACATCAACATAACCAACATTCCTCTCATCATGAGAGGACCAATATTCATCAACATATTCACCAGCACCATCTCATCTCAAACCCTAGTTCATCTCTTGTATTCAATCTTTGCTCCAAAACCTCAGATTGGTTCCTGTGGGTTGCTAGTAGTGTTGATTACATCTTGTAGTTGATGCTAGTTTGTTTATTTAGTGGAAGATTATATGTTCAGATCCTTAATCATATTCAATACACCTCTGATCTTGAAAATGAATATGATTTGTGAGTAGTTACTTTTGTTCTTGAGGGCATGGGAAAAGTCTTGTTATAAGTAATCATGTGAAGTTGGTATTCGTTCGATTTTTTGATGATATGTATGTTGTTCTTCCTTTAGTGGTGTCATGTGAACCTCAACTACGTGACACTTCATCATACTTGGGCCTAAGGGAAGGCATTGGGGAGTAATAAGTAGATGATGGGTTGTGAGAGTGACAGAAGTTTAAACCCTAGTTTATGTGTTATTCCGTAAGGGGCTGATTTGGATCCATATGTCTCATGCTATGGTTAGATTTATCTTAATTCTTCTTTCGTAGTTGTGGATGCTTGCAAGAGGGGGTAGCCATAAGAGGGTTGGTTATTCAAGTAAGAACAGCACCCTAGCACCGGTCCACCCACATATCAAATTATCAAAGTAGCGAACGCGAATCAACTAAACATGATGAACGTGTCTAGATGAGAACTCCCGTGTGTCCTCGAGAATGCTTTGCTTATTATAGGAGAATGTTTCGGCTTGTCCTTTGCAATAAAAAGGATTGGGCCACCTTACCGCACCTTTTTACTATTGCTACTTGCTACTTGTTACGAATCACCTCGCTAGAAAACTATCGGTTACCGCTGCTTTCAGTACTTGTAGAGAACACCTTGTTGAAAATCACTTGTCATTTCCTTCTACTCCTCATTGGGTTTGACACTCTTACTTATTGAAAGGACTATGATTGATCCCCTATACTTGTGGGTCATCAAGACTCTTTTCTGGCGCCTTTGCCAGGGACTGAAGCACCTTTGGTAAGTAAACATTTAAATTACGTGCTGAAATTTACTGTTACTTGTCATTATGTAAAATAATCCTTTGAGGGGCTTGTTCGGGGTATCTTCACCTCGACCGAAAGTGGTAAGAGCTGCTCCTCAACCTACTGAAGCTACTGAAAATATTTATTATGAAATTCCTTCGGGTATCATGGAAGAACTGCTTGCTAATCCCTACCTTGGAGATGTAACAGTACATCCTGATACACACTTAATCTATATAGATGAAATTTGTGGATTCTTTAAGCTTGTAGGTTTATCAGGGGATGGAGTTAAGAAGAGGGCATTTCACTTATATTTGAGGGAAAAGCCATTATCTTGGTATAGGCTATTGGATGATGTTGGATCACGGTACTGGAACTGATTGAAGCTGGAATTCCACCAGAAATTTTATCCTATGCATCTGGTTCATCGTGATCGGAATTATATATATAATTTTTGGCCTCGTGAAAGAGAAAGTGTCGCTCAAGCTTGGGGGAGGCTTAAATATATGATGCACACATGCCCCAATCATGAGCTTTCAATAGAGATGGTTATACAAAACTTTTATGCTCGGCTTTCTCATAATGATTGATCAGTTCTTGATACTTGTTCTACCGGTTCCTTTATGAAGAAAACTATTGAATTCAAATGGGATCTTCTGGAAAGAATTAAAAGCAACTCTGAAGATTGGGAAATTGATGAAGGTACTGAGTCAGGTATAAGTCTTGAATTTGATTGTGTTAAATCTTTTATGGAAACAGATGCTTTCCATATGTTTAGTGCAAAATATGGACTTGACTCTGAGATAGTAGCTACTTTCTGTGAATCCTTTGTTGCTCATGTTGATCTCCCTAAGGATAAGTGGTTTAAATTTTATCCACCTATTGAGGAAATTTGTAAGGAACCCGTTATATCTAAAGATGAAACAATTATTTATAATATTGATCCAGTTGTACCTACTTCTTACATAGAGAAACCTCCTTTTCCTGTTAGGAGAACATGCTAAAGCTACAATTGTGGTTAATAAGAGTAATGTTGAAACACCTAAACCCTCTGAACAAATTAGAGTGGAAGCCAATACTGCAATGGTCAAAGATCTTTTGGTTGATAATATTGATGGACATGTCATTTATTTCTGTGAGGAAGCAATGACGTGGCTTGAGACTGCATCGGTATTTCCCCAAAGAGGAAGGGATGATGCAGCACAGCTACGGTAAGTATTTCCCTCAGTTGTTAAACCAAGGTATCGATCCAGTAGGAGAACCAAGCAACACTATGTAAATGATACCTGCACACAAAGAACAAGTACTTGCAACCCGACGCGTAAGAGGGGTTGTCAATCCCTCCACGATAAAAAGATATATTGATTTGTATGAGATTGGATAAATAGATCTAGCAAGAATGCAAAATAAAATAAGTAAATAAAAATGCAGCAAGGTATTTTGGGTTTTTGGAATAATAGATCTGAAAACAAATATGATAAAAGATAGATCTGAAAGCAATATTATAAAAGATAGACCCGGGGGTCATAGATTTCACTAGTGGCTTCTCTCAATAAAATAGCATATGGTGGGTAAACAAATTACTGTTGGGCAATTTATAGAAGAACAAATAATTATGACGATATCCAAGGCAATGATCATGAATTTAGGCATCATGTCCAAGATTAGTAGACCGACTCCTGCCTGCATATACTACTATTACTCCACACATCGACCGCTATCCAGCATGCATCTAGTGTATTAAGTTCATGGAGAAACGGAGTAATGCAATAAGAATGATGACATGATGTAGACAAGATCTATTCATGTAGGAATAGACCCCATCTTTTTATCCTTAATAGCAATGATACATGCATGCCTCGCTACCCCTTCTGTCACTGGGTGAGGACACCGCAAGATCGAACCCATCACAAAGCACCTCTTCCCATTTCAAGAAAAGTTGATCTAGTTGGCCTAACTAAACCAAAGATTCGAAGAAGCAATACGAGGCTATAAATAATCATGCATAAAAGAGATCAAAGAAGACTCAAATAATATTCATGGATATAGATCTGATCATAAACTCGAACCTCATCGGATCCCAACAAACACACCGCAAAAAGTCATTACATCAAATAGATCTCCAAGAGAACATTGTATTGAGAATCAAAAAGAGAGAAGAAGCCATCTAGCTACTGCCTACAGACCCGCAGGTCTATGGTGAACTACTCACGCATCATCGAAGGAGCACAAATGAGGATGATGAACCCCTCCGTGATTGTGTTCCCCTCCGGCAGAGTGCCGGAATACGGCTCTAGATTGGATCTCGTGGTTCTGGAACTTGCGGCAGCTGGAATTGTGTTTCGTCGACTCCCCTAGGGTTTCTGGAATATTTGGGTATTTATAGAGCTGAGAGGCGGTGGAGGAGACCCCCATGGGCCCCACAACCCATCAGGGCGCGCTAGGGGCCTCTGGTGCGCCTTGGTGTCTTGTGCGCCCCACGGGCCTCCCCTCTGGTGCTTCCTTGGCTACCAAGTTGTCTTCTGGTCCAAAAAAAATCTCCAAAAAGTTTCGTTGTGTTTGGACTCCGTTTGATAGGGATATTCTGCGAAGTGAAAAAAACAAGCAAAAAACAGGAACTGGCACTGGGCACTATGTCAATAGGTTAGTCCCAAAAAATGATATAAAGTTGCTATAAAATGATTGTAAAACATCCAAGAATGATAATATAACAGCATGGAACAATAAAAAATTATAGATACATTGGAGACATATCAAGCAACTAGTATTGCTAAGCAAGATAAATTAAATAAAAGTAAACCTGTAGTTGGCATGCCCGTTGTTTCTATTAAAATTGGATATCATTGTTATCATGGTTTATGTGATATGGGTGCTAGAGTGTTATCCCGTTTAATTTATATCAACAAGTTATCATGATATTGCGCCTGTTAAGATTGAAGATATTGATGTTACTATCAAGCTTGCAAACAGAGATACTATTTCACCACTTGGGATTGTTAGAGATGTTGAAGTCTTGTGTGGTAAGATCAAATACCCTACTATTTTTTTAGTTCTTGGATCACCAAAAGATTATTTTTGTCCCATTATATTCGGTAGAACTTTCATGAACACTGTTAATGCCAAAATTGATTGTGCTAGGTGTTGGGGAATGTTGCATGGAAAATAAAAAAAATACTACGCACACGCAAGATCTATCCATGGAGATGCATAGCTACGAGAGGGGAGAGCATCTTCATACCCTTGAAGATCGCTACGCGGAAGCGTTTATCAACGCAGATGTAGTCGTACACCTTCACGATCCGTCCCAATCAAGTACCGAACGTACGGCACCTCCGCGTTCAGCACACGTTCAGCTCGATGACGTCCTCGCCTTCTTGATCCAGCAAGACGGGCGAAGTAGTAGATGAGTTCCGGCAGCATGACGGTGTGGTGACGGTGTTGGTGAAGAACAATCTCCGTAGGGCTTCGCTAAGCACAACGGAAACTATGACAGAGGATAAACTAGAGAGGACGTGGTTGCCGGCACACGGCTTGGTGATTCTTGGTGTCTCTTGGGTGCTAGCCATGCCCCTCTATTTATATGTTGAGCCCTGGGGTCGAAACTTGGAGTAAAAGCCTCCTCAAAGTCGGTTTTGCCCGAAAGGCAAGAGTCCTTCTCGGACTCCAGGGCCAGACGCCAGGGTTCCCGGCGTCTGGCCTCTGGTCTCCGCAAAACTTCCTTTTGCTCTTTCCAAAACCCTCGTGGGCTTTCCCCTTTGGCCCAAATAAAGTGTTCTCGTACCCAAACATTTCGGGAAACATCCGAAACCCCTTCCGGTGAATTCCGGAACCCTTCCGAAGACCAAACACTATTATCCCATATATCAATCTTTACTTCCGGAGCTCCTCGTCATGTCCATGATCTCATCCGGGACTCCGAACAACATTCGGTCACCAACATACATAACTCATATAACACTATATCGTCAACGAACATTAAGCGTGCGGACCCTACGGGTTCGAGAACAATGTAGACATGACCGAGACACCTCTCCGGTCAATAACCAATAGCGGAACCTATGAAGATCTTTTATCGGTCGAACCTTATGACAACATACGAATTCCCTTTGTCCATCAGTATGTTACTTGCCCGAGATTCGATCGTCGGTATCTCTATACCTAGTTCAATCTCGTTACCGGCAAGTCTCTTTACTTGTTCCGTAATACATCATCTAGTAACTAACTCCTTAGTCATTTGCTTGCAAGCTTTATGATGTGTATTACCGGGAGGGCCTAGAGATACCTCTCCGATACTTGGAGTGACAAATCCTAATCTCGATCTATGCCAACTCAACAAACACCTTTGGAGATACCTGTAGAGCATCTTTATGATCACCCAGTTACATTGTGATGTTTGATAGCACACAAGGTATTCCTCCGGTATCCGGGAGTTGCATAATCTCATAGTCGAAGGAATATGTATTTGACATGAAGAAAGCAATAGCAATAAACTGAACGATCAATATGCTAAGCTAACGGGTGGGTCTTGTCCATCACATCATTCTTCTAATGATGTGATCCCGTTATCAAATGACAACACATGTCTATGATTAGGAAACCTTAACCATCTTTGATCAACGAGTTAGTCTAGTAGAGTCTCACTAGGGACATGGTATTTGTTTATGTATCCACACATGTATTTCAGTTTCCAATCAATACAATTCTAGCATGAATAATAAACCTTTATCATGAATAAGGAAATATAAATAACAACTTTATTATTGCCTCTAGGGCATATTTCCTTCAGTCTCCCACTTGCACTAGAGTCAATAATCTAGTTCTCATCGTCATGTGATTAACACCCACAGTTCACATCGCCATGTGACTAACACCCAAAGAGTTTACTAGAGTCATTAATCTAGTTCACATCGCCATGTGATTAACACTCAAAGAGTACTAAGGTGTGATCATGTTTTGCTTGTGAGAGAAGTTTAGTCAATGGGTCTGTCACATTCAGATCCGTATGTATTTTGCAAATTTCTATGTCTACAAAGCTCTGCATGGAGCTACTCTAGCTAATTGCTCCCACTTTCAATATGTATCCTGATTGAGACTCAGAGTCATCCGAATCGGCGTCAAAGCTTGCATCGACGTAATCTGATACGTCTCCAACGTATCTATAATTTTTGATTGTTCCATGCTATTATATTATCTATTTTGGATGTTTTATATGTATTAATATGCTATTTTATATTATTTTTGGGACTAACCTATTAACCTAGAGCCCAGTGCGAGTTTCTGTTTTTTCCTTGTTTTTGAGCTTCGCAGAAAAGGAATACCAAACGGAGTCCAAACGGAGTCCAAGTTAGAAGAGCCGCGAGGCGCCGACAAGGGTGGAGGGCGCGCCCTAGGGGGGGCGCCCCCTGCCTAGTGGGCCCCTCGGGACTCCTCTGACCTAGCCCTTCCTCCTATATATTCACATATATTCCAGAACCACTAGAGCAAGCCACGAAAACACTTTTCCACCGCCGCAACCTTCTGTTCCCGTGAGATCCCATCTTGGGGCCTTTTCCGGCATCTTGCCGGAGGGGGAATCGATCACGGAGGGCTTCTACATCAACTCCATTGCCCTTCCGATGATGCGTGAGTAGTTTACCTCAGACCTACGGGTCCATAGCTAGTAGCTAGATGGCTTCTTCTCTCTCTTTGATTCTCAATACAACATTCTCCTTGATGTTCCTGGAGATCTATCCGATGTAATGTTCTTTTGTGGTGTGTTTGTCGAGATCCAATGAATTGTGGATTTATGATCAGCTTATCTATGAATATTATTTGAATCTTTTTTGAATTCTTTTATGCATGATTTAATATCTTTGTATTTCTCTTCGAATTATTGGTTTGGTTTAGCCAACTAGATTGGTTTTTCTTGCAATGGGAGAGGTGCTTAGCTTTGGGTTCAATCTTGCGGTGTCCTCACCCAGTGACAGTAGGGGTAGCAAGGCACGTATTGTGTTGTTGCCATCGAGGATAAAAAGATGGGGTTTTCATCATATTGCTTGAGTTAATTCCTCTACATCATGTCATCTTACTTAAGGCGTTACTCCGTTCTTTATGAACTTAATACTCTAGATGCATGCTGGATAGCGGTCGATGTGTGGATTAATAGTAGTAGATGCAGGCAGGAGTCGGTCTACTTGACACGGACATGATGCCTATATGCATAATCATTGCCTTGGATATCGTCATAACTTTGCACTTTTCTATCAATTGCTCGACAGTAATTTGTTCACCCACCGTATTATTTGCCTTCATGAGAGAAGCCTCTAGTGAAACCTATGGCCCCCGGGTCTATTTTCCATCATATTGCTTTCCGATCTACTATTTTGCAATCTTTTATTTTCAGATCTATATACCAAAAAACCCCAAAAATATTTTATCTTTTGTTTATCTATCTCTATCAGATCTCACTTTTGCAATTGACCGTGAAGGGATTGACAACCCCTTTATCGCGTTGGGTGCAAGTGTTTGATTGTTTGTGCAGGTGTTGGTGATTTGCACGTTCTTCTCCTACTGGATTGATACCTTGGTTCTTAACGGAGGGAAATACTTACCTCTACTGTGTTGCATCACCCTTTCCTCTTCAAGGGAAAAACCAATGCAAGCTCAAGAAGTAGCAGGAAGAATTTCTGGCGCCGTTGCCGGGGAGATCTACGTCAAGTCAAGACATACCAAGTACCCATCATAAACTCTCATCTCTTGCATTACATTATTCACCATTTGCCTCTCGTTTTCCTCTCCCCCACTTCTAAAATGATTTTCGAAAAGATTTGCCTTTTTATTCGCCCTTCTTCCGTTCGTCTTTTTTGTTTGCTTTTTGTTTGCTCGTGTGTTAGATTGCTTGCTTTGTCACGATGGCTCAAGAGAATACCAAATTGTGTGACTTTTCCAATACTAATAATAATGATTTTATTAGTACTCCAATTGCTCCCGCCACTAGTGCGGAATCTTATGAAATTAATGCTGCTTTGCTGAATCTTGTTATGAAAGATCAATTTTCCGGCCTTCCTAGTGAAGATGCCGCATCCCATCTAAATAATTTCGTTGAGTTGTGTGATATGCAAAAGAAGAAAGATGTGGATAATGATATTGTTAAATTGAAGCTATTTCCGTTCTCGCTACGAGATCGTGCTAAAACTTGGTTTTCGTCTTTGCCTAAAAATAGTATTGATTCATGGAACAAGTGTAAAGATGCTTTTATTTCCAAGTATTTTCCTCCCGCTAAGATCATCTCCCTTAGGAACGATATTATGAATTTTAAGCAACTTGATCATGAACATGTTGCACAATCTTGGGAGAGGATGAAATTGATGATACGAAATTGCCCTACTCATGGTTTAAATTTGTGGATGATAATACAATTTTTTTATGCCGGATTGAATTTTGCTTCTAGAAATCTTTTAGATTCGGCCGCGGGAGGTACTTTTATGGAAATTACTTTAGGAGAAGCTACTAAACTCCTAGATAATATTATGGTTAATTATTCGCAATGGCATACCGAAAGATCTTCTACTAATAAAAAAGTGCATGCAGTTGAAGAGATTAATGTTTTGAGTGGAAAGATGGATGAACTTATGAAATTGTTTGCTAGTAGGAGTGCTCCTATTGGTCCTAATGATATGCCTTTGTCTACTTTGATTGAGAATAATAATGAATCTATGGATGTGAATTTTGTTGGTAGGAACAATTTTGGTTATAGCGCGTATAGAGGTAATTTCAATCCTAGGCCATTTCCTAGTAATTCCTCTAATAATTATGGTAATTCCTACAACAATTCTTATGAAAATTATAATAAGGTGTCCTCTGATTTTGAGAATAGTATTAAAGAATTTATGAGTTTGCAAAAAAGTTTCAATGCTTTGATTGAAGAAAAATTGCTTAAGGTTGATGATTTGGCTAGGAACGTGGATAGAATTTCTCTTGAGATTGATTATTTGAAAATTAGATCTATTCCACCCAAGCATGATATTAATGAGTCTTTAAAAGCTATGAGAATTTCTATTGATGAATGTAAGGAAAGAACCGCTAAGATTCGTGCTAAGCGAGATTGGTTTGTGAAAGTGTGTTCTTCTAGTTCTTGTGAAAATAATGATGAAGATCTTAAAGTGATTGATGTGACTCCTATTGAATCTTTGTTTTCTAAAATAAATCTTGATAAATATGGGACTGGAGATGAGTTAACTTTAGTTAGAAGGCATCCCAATGATTCGGAGTTTATAGATCTTGATGCAAAAATTGATAAAAGTGGGATTAGAGAGGTCAAAACTTTAAGTAGCAATGAACCCACTCTTTTGGATTTCAAGGACTTTAATTATGATAATTGTTCTTTAATATATTGTATTTCCTTGTTGCAATCCATGTTGAATTCTCCTCATGCTTATAATCAAAATAAAGCTTTTACTAAACATATTGTTGATGCTTTGATGAAATCTTTTGAAGAAAAGCTTGAATTGGAAGTTTCTATCCCTAGAAAACTTTATGATGAGTGGGAACCTACTATTAAGATTAAAATAAAATATTATGAGTGCCACGCTTTGTGTGATTTGGGTGCTAGCGTTTCCACAATTCCAAAAACTTTATGTGATGTGTTAGGTTTCCGCGAATTGGATGATTGTTCTTTAAATTTGCATCTTGCGGATTCCACTATTAATAAACCTATGGGAAGGATTAATGATGTTCTTATTGTTGCAAATAGGAATTATGTGCCCGTAGATTTCATTGTTCTTGATATAGATTGCAATCCTATATGTCCTATTATTCTTGGCAGATCTTTCCTTAGAACGATTGGTGCAATTATTGATATGAAAGAAGGAAATATTAGATTTCAATTTCCATTAAGGAAGGGCATGGAACACTTTCCTAGAAACAAAATTAAGTTTCCATATGAATCTATTATGAGAGCTACTTATGGATTGCATACCAAAGATGACAATACCTAGATCTATGTTTTTTATGCCTAGCTAAGGGCGTTAAACAATAGCGCTTGTTGGGAGGCAATCCAATTTTATTTTTGTTTCTACTTTTTTGGTTCTGTTTTTCAATAAATTTTTCATCTAGCCTATGGTTAGATGCGTTTTGGTGTTTTAATTAGTGTTTGTGACAAGTAAGACCTTTGCGATGGCTTACGGTGATAGTTGATTTGATCTTGCTGAAAAACAGAAACTTTTGCATCCAGTCACAGGATTTTAGTAATTCACCGGAGTGTTGAAAAACCCTGAATTTTTTACACAAGATTTATATACAAATTTCCTATGATTTCCAAAATTTCAGAATTTTTGAAGTTACATAAGTATTATAACAATTCGGATCTTCGCAGACTGTTCTGTTTTTGACAGATTCTGTTTTCTTTGTGTTGTTTGCTTATTTTGATGAATCTATGGGTAGTATCGGGGGGTATGAACCATGGAGAAGTTGGAATACAGTATATAATACACCAATATAAATAAATAATGAGTTCACAACAGTACCAAAAGTGGTGAATTTATTTTCTTGTACTAACGGATCTCACGAGTTTTTTGTTGAGTTTTATGTTGTGAAGTTTACAAGTTTTGGGTAAAGATTTGATGGACTATGGAATAAGGAGTGGCAAGAGCCTAAGCTTGGGGATGCCCAAGGCACCCCAAGGTAATATTCAAGTACAACCAAGAGCCTAAGCTTGGGGATGCCCCGGAAGGCATCCCCTCTTTCGTCTTCGTCTATCGGTAAATTTACTTGAGGCTATATTTTTATTCACCACATGATATGTGTTTTGCTTGGAGCGTCTTGTATGATATGAGTCTTTGATTTTTAGTTTGCGACAATCATCCTTGATGTACACACCTTTTGAGAGGGACACGCATGAATCGTGATTTATTAGAATACTCTATGTGCTTCACTTATATCTTTTGAGCTAGGCAATTTTGCTCTAGTGCTTCACTTATATCTTTTTAGAGCACGGCGGTGGTTTTATTTTATAGAAATTATTGAACTCTCATGATTCACTTATATTATTTTGAGAGTCTTTCTAAACAACATGGTAACTTGCTTTGGTTATAAATTTAGTCCTAATATGATAGGCATCCAAGAGGGATATAATAAAAACTTTCATATAAAGTGCATTGAATACTATGTGAGGTTTGATTCCTTATGATTGTTTTGAGATATAAACATGGTGATATTAGAGTCATGCTAGTGAGTAATTGTGGATTGTAGAAATACATGTGTTAAAATTTGTGATTCCCGTAGCATGCACGTATGGTGAACCGTTATGTGATGAAGTCGGAGCATGATTTATTTATTGATTGTCTTCCTTATGAGTGGCGGTCGGGAACGAGCGATGGTCTTTTCCACCAATCTATCCCCCTAGGAGCATGCGCGTAGTACTTCATTTCGATAACTAATAGATTTTTGCAATAAGTATGTGAGTTCTTTATGACTAATGTTGAGTCCATGGATTATACGCACTCTCACCCTTCCACCTTTGCTAGCCTCTCTAGTACCGTGCAACTTTCGCCGGTATCATACACCTACCTTTTACCTTTCTCAAAACAGCCACCATACCTACCTATTATGGCATTTCCATAGCCATTCCGAGATATATTGCCATGCAACTTTCCATCATTCCGTTTTATTATGACACGTTCCATCATTGTCATATTGCTTTGGATGATCATGTAGTTGACATAGTATTTGTGGCAAATCCACCGTTCATAATTTTTATACATGTCACTCTTGAATCATTGCACATCCCGGTACACTGCCGGAGGCATTCATATAGAGTCATATTTTGTTCTAAGTATCGAGTTGTAATTTTTGAGTTGTAAGTAATTAAAAGTGTGATGATCTTCATTATTAGAGCATTGTCCCATGTGAGGAAAAAAATAAAAGAGGCCAACGAAGCCCACAAATAAAATAAAAGAGGCCAAAGAAGCCCACCAAAAAAATGAGAGAAAAGAGAGAAGGGGCAATGTTACTATCCTTTTTCCACACTTGTGCTTCAAAGTAGCACCATGATCTTCATGATAGAGAGTCTCATATATTGTCACTTTCATATACTAGTGGGAATTTTTTGTTATAGAACTTGGCTTGTATATTCCAATGACGGGCTTCCTCAAATTGCCCTAGGTCTTCGTGAGCAAGCAAGTTGGATGCACACCCACTTAGTTTCTTTTTGAGCTTTCATAAACTTATAGCTCTAGTGCATCCGTTGCATGGCAATCCCTACTCACTCACATTGATATCTATTGATGGGCATCTCCATAGCCCGTTGATACGCCTAGTTGATGTGAGACTATCTCCTTCTTTTTGTCTTCTCCACAACCACCATATTCTATTCCACCTATAGTGCTATGTCCATGGCTCATGCTCATGTATTGCGTGAAAGTTGAAAAAGTTTGAGAACATCAAAAGTATGAAACAATTGCTTGGCTTGTCATCGGGGTTGTGCATGATTTGAATACTTTGTGTGGTGAAGATGGAGCATAGCCAGACTATATGATTTTGTAAGGATAACTTTCTTTGGCCATGTTATTTTGAGAAGACATGATTGCTTTATTAGTATGCTTGAAGTATTATCGTTTTTATGTCAATATTAAACTTTTGTTTTGAATCTTATGGATCTGAACATTCATGCCACAATAAAGAAAATTACATGGATAAATATGTTAGGTAGCATTCCACATCAAAAATTCTGTTTTTATCATTTACCTACTCGAGGACGAGCAGGAATTAAGCTTGGGGATGCTTGATACGTCTCCAACGTATCTATAATTTTTTATTGTTCCATGCTATTATATTATCTGTTTTTGATGTTTTATATGCATTAACATGCTATTTTATATTATTTTTGGGACTAACCTATTAACCTAGAGCCCAGTGCTAGTTTATGTTTTTTCCTTGTTTTTGAGCTTCGCAGAAAAGGAATATCAAACGGAGTCCAAACGGAATAAAACTTCACGATGATTTTTCTTGGACCAGAAGACACCCAGGGGACTTGGAGTCCAAGTCAGAAGAGCTGCGAGGCGGCGACAAGGGTGGAGGGCGCGCCCTAGGGGGGCGCCCCTGCCTTGTGGGCCCCTCGGGATTCCTCTGACCTAGCTCTTCCTCCTATATATTCACATATATTCCAGAACCACCAGAGCAAGCCACGAAAACACTTTTCCACCGCCGCAACCTTCTGTTCCCATGAGATCCCATCTTGGGGCCTTTTCTGGCATCCTGCCGGAGGGGGAATCGATCACGGAGGGCTTCTACATCAACTCCATTGCCCTTCCGATGATGCGTGAGTAGTTTACCTCAGACCTACGGGTCCATAGCTAGTAGCTAGATGGCTTCTTCTCTCTCTTTGATTCTCAATACAACGTTCTCCTTGATGTTCTTGGAGATCTATCCGATGTAATGTTCTTTTGCGGTGTGTTTGTCGAGATTCGATGAATTGTGGATTTATGATCAGCTTATCTATGAATATTATTTGAATCTTCTCTGAATTCTTTTATGCATGATTTAATATCTTTGTATTTCTCTTTGAATTATCGGTTTGGTTTGGCCAACTAGATTGGTTTTTCTTGCAATGGGAGAGGTGCTTAGCTTGGGGTTCAATCTTGCGGTGTCCACACCCACTGACAGTAGGGGTAGCGAGGCACGTATTGTATTGTTGCCATCGAGGATAAAAAGATGGGGTTTTCATCATATTGCTTGAGTTAATTCCTCTACATCATGTCATCTTACTTAAGGCGTTACTCCGTTCTTTATGAACTTAATACTCTAAATGCATGCTGGATAGCGGTCGATGTGTGGAGTAATAGTAGTAGATGCAGGCAGGAGTCGGTCTACTTGACACGGACGTGATGCCTATATGCATAATCATTGCCTTGGATATCTTCATAACTTTGTGCTTTTCTATCAATTGCTCGACAGTAATTTGTTCACCCACCGTATTATTTGCCTTCATGAGAGAAGCCTCTAGTGAAACCTATGGCCCCCGGGTCTATTTTCCATCATATTACTTTCCGATCTACTATTTTGCAATCTTTTATTTTTAGATCTATATACCAAAAAACCCCAAAAATATTTTATCTTTTGTTTATCTATCTCTATCAGATCTCACTTTTACAATTGACCGTGAAGGGATTGACAACCCCTTTATCGCGTTGGGTGCAAGTGTTTGATTGTTTGTGCAGGTGTTGGTGATTTGTGCGTTCTTCTCCTACTGGATTGATACCTTGGTTCTTAACTGAGGGAAATACTTACCTCTACTATGCTGCATCACCCTTTCCTCTTCAAGGAAAAAACCAACGCAAGCTCAAGAAGTAGCATAACCCTTTACGACGAACTCTTTATTACCTCCATAATCGAGAAACATCTCCTTAGTCCTCTTAGGTAACTAAGTATAATTTTGACCGCTGTCCAGTGATCTACTCCTGGATCACTATTTTACCCCCTTGCAAAATTCATGGCAAGGTACACAACAGGATTGGTACACAACATGGCATACTTTATAGAACCTATGGCTGAGGCATAGGGAATGACTTTCATTCTCTCTCTATCTTTTGCCGTGGTCGGGTTTTGAGTCTTACTCAACTTCACACCTTGCAACACAGGCAAGAACCCTTTCTTTCACTGATCCATTTTGAACTTCTTCAAAATCTTGTCAAGGTATGTGCTTTGTGAAAGTCCTATTAAGCGTCTCGATCTATCTCTATAGATCTTGATGCCCAATATATAAGTAGCTTCACCGAGGTTTTTCATTGAAAAATTCTTATTCAAGTATCCTTTTTATGTTATCCAGAAATTATATATCATTTCCAATCAACAACTTGTCGTCCACATATAATATCAGAAATGCTAAAGAGCTCCCACTCACTTTCTTGTAAATACAGGCTTCACCATAAGTCTGTATAAAATCATATGCTTTGATCACCTCATCAAAGCGTATATTCCAACTCCGAGATGCTTGCACCAGTCCATAGATGGATCGCTGGAGCTTGCACACTTTGTTAGCACCTTTAGAATCGACAAAACCTTCTGGTTGCATCATATACAACTCTTCTTTAAGAAATCCATTGAGGAATGCAGTTTTGACATCCATTTGCCAGATTTCATAATCATAAAATGCAGCAATTGCTAACATGATTCGGACAGACTTAAGCATCGCTACGGGTGAGAAAGTCTCATCGTAGTCAACTCCTTGAACTTGTCAAAAACCTTTTGCGACAAGTCGAGCTTTGTAGATAGTAACATTACCATCAGTGTCAGTCTTCTTATTGAAGATCCATTTATTCTCTATGGCTTGCCGATCATCGGGCAAATCCACCAAAGTCCACACTTTGTTCTCGTACATGGATCCTATCTCAGATTTAATGGCCTCAAGCCATTTGTAGGAATTTGGGCTCATCATAGCTTCTTCATAGTTTGTAGGTTCGCCTTGGTCTAGTAACATGACTTCCAGAACAGGATTACCGTACCACTCTGGTGCGGATCGTGCTCTGGTCGACCTACGAGGTTCTGTAGTAACTTGATCTGAAGTTTCATGATCATTATCATTTGCTTCCTCTCTGAATGGTGTAGGCATCACGGGAACGGTTTTTTGTGATATGCTACTCTCCAATTCGAGAGAAGGTACAATTACCTCATCAAGTTCTACTTTCCTCCCACTCACTTCTTTCGAGAGAAACTCCTTCTCCAGAAAGGACACATTCTTAGCAACAAAGATCTTGCCTTTGGATCTATGGTAGAAGGTGTACCCAATTGTTTCCTTAGGGTATCCGATGAAGGCGCACTTCTCCGATTTGGGTTCGAGCTTATCAGGCTGAAGCCTTTTGACATAAGTGTCGCAACCCCAAACTTTAAGAAACGACAGCTTAGGTTTCTTGCCAAACCACAGTTCATATGGGGTCGTCTCAACGGATTTAGACAGTGCCCTATTTAACGTGAATGCAGCTGTCTCTAATGCATAACCCCAAAATGATAGTGGTAAATCAGTAAGAGACATCATAGATCGCACCATATCTAATAAAGTACGGTTACGATGTTCGGACACACCATTACGCTGTGGTGTTCCAGGTGGCGTGAGCTGTGAAACAATTCCACATTGTTTTAAATGAAGGCCAAACTCGTAACTCAAATATTCGCCTCCGCGATCAGATCATAGAAACTTTATTTTCTTGTTACAATGATTCTCCACTTCACTCTGAAATTCTTTGAACTTTTCAAATGTTTCAGACTTGTGTTTCATCAAGTAGATATACCCATACCTACTCAAATCATCTGTGAATGTCAGAAAATAATGATACCCGCCGCGTGCTTCAACACTCATCGGACCGCATACATCGGTATGTATTATTTCCAATAAGTCATTAGCTCGCTCCATTGTTCCGGAGAACGGAGTTTTAGTCATCTTGCCCATGAGGCATGGTTCACAAGTATCAAATGATTCATAATCAAGTGATTCCAAAAGTCCATCCGCATGGAGTTTCTTCATGCGCTTTACACCAATATGACCTAAACGGCAGTGCCACAAGTATGTTGCACTATCATTATCAACTTTGCATCTTTTGGCATCAATATTATGAATATGTGTATCACTACGATCGAGATTCAATAAACCATTCACATTGGGTGTATGACCATAGAAGATTTTATTCATGTAAACAGAATAACAATTATTCTCTGACTTAAATGAATAACCGTACTGCACTAAACATGATCAAATCATATTCATGCTCAACGCAAACACCAAATAACATTTATTTAGGTTCAACACTAATCCTGAAGGTAGAGGGAGTGTGCGATGGTGATCGTATCAACCTTGGAATCACTTCCAACACACATCGTCACTTCTGTAACACCCCATGTATTAAGCTACAGTAATCACCCTATTGATTATGCCAAGTCATCATGACCCACAGTGCTTAATCATCATTAATAACATATCTCATCTCCTATTCAAATTGAAAATGGAAAATTCAAACTTAAGTGAAACTAAAAGTTGTTCAAATTTGAAAACTAAATTGTTCATAATATTGTAAATAATCCAGAGACAATTCTAAAATTATATTCAACATATACTAAATAAATTATGTGACTCTAACAACCACAAAACAGAGTTATTTAACCCTTATTCTTTTATTTAAAATCCAAATAAAATTCACTTGTCTCCAAACAAATTTCTAGCAGTGACCAATATTGCACTTTGTTATATGGGCTAAGTCACACATTTAGTAAAAATCATTTTGTGGCCTAACTATTTGCAAAACAGGAAAATGTGAGAAAAGAAATAAAAAAAGAAAAATGTAAAATAAAATAAACACAACCCCCCCCCCCCCAACTGGCCTCGGCCCGCAGGCCACCACTAGGCCTGCTTGGCCCAGCCGCCCCTAGCACCTCCTTAACCCTAGCCCGCAGCGAGCCTACTCCCTCTCGTTCCCCCACTCCTCTCGCTCCCCTCACCATCCCTCGCGCCCCCGCACGCCCAGAGGCGAGGCGCCTCACGCCCGAACCCCCCCCCCCTCGCAGCCTCTCCTCCCTCTGTTCCCTCCTGCTTCGCCCATCATCGCCCCTGCTGCCCTCACTGACGACCTGCTCGCCTCCCTGTCCGGCCTCGACCGGCGCCAGCCTTCCCCGTCCCCCTGGCCACGCTGCTGCCATGCCCCGGTGCCGCCCTCTGCCTCCGTCGAGCTGCGCCACCCCGGCAACCTCGACGGCAAGCTGCCGAGGATCCTAGCGCCCGGCCTTCCTCTCCATGTCGCCGCTGCTCCAGGCGACCCCAGCGAGCGCTCTCTCGCCCGAGAGCCTCCTCCTCTGCCCCGACGGTCATCGCCGTCGACCCGTCGCCACCACTACTTCTCCGTCTTCATCGAGCGCGCTTCCGAGCTCCCTGTGAGCTCTCGGTCCTCAGTGACCTTTCCCCCCTCCCCTCCGCGTCTTGTAGCTCCGTCGCCGACGAGGCCGTGCCTCGGCCGCCGCCTGTCACCGCCGTTACGGCCGACTCCGGCCGTTTTTTTCCGAACCATAGGCGCCATAGCCCGTGCCTCACAGCGCCCGGTCTTCTGGTGGGCTCGGTTGCCCGTTTGGTCGCCGAAGCCGCCGCCTCCGTGCGTGCCGTCATCATCAGTGCTCGCCGGCGGGCACGCACGCGCGTTCAATCCACTGGGTTGACCAACTGACGTGTGGGCCCACCCGGTTTAACTAATGCCTAAGCACTTAATTAAAGCCTAATAAAACTGTTTAACTAAAATAACTGAAACTAACACCCGGGACCCACCCTTTGTTTTAATCTCTGTTAGTTTAGTTAAACTCTAAATTAGCCCGGTGTCACTGACATATGGACCCAGACCACTGTTCCAGTGGATAAGGCTGACCAGTCAGCCTGCTGACTGGGCAGCTGGCCCTCCAGTCAGCGTCTGCTGACTGGGCGGTTGACTCAGTTAACTAGGCCCACTGGCTAGCCTCTCTGCTGGTCAGAAGGGTACAGTTCTGGGTACACTTAGCAATTTTCCTTTATTTCGAATCAATATTAAATTCAGAAAATGATTAAAATTTTAGAAAATCATATTAAATAAACCGTAACTCCGATGAAAATACTTTGTACATGAAAGTTGCTCAGAACGACGAGACAAATCCGAATACATGGACCGTTCATCCGCCACACGTCCCTAACTACCTGAACATGGGACATTCCCCCTCCGGATCGCCTGTCCAAAAATGCAAACTTCGGGAAAACTTTCCCGGATGTTATTCCCCCTTCACCTATGTCGTGTAGCACTACGATAGGTCACCCCTAGCATCGTGTATCGTATTGTCATGCATCTGTTTGCTTGTATTTACTCTTTCTTCCCCCTCTTCCTATTCACTAGACCCCGAGACCGCTGACGATGTCCTGAAGATCGACGACCCCACTGACGACCTTGCCCTTGCCGCCGAGCAACCAGGCAAGCCCCCCCTTTGATCATCCCGATATCGCCCATTCTAATTTCTCATGCTTGCATTAGAATTGCTGCTGCTACTGCTTTACCTATTCTGATGCATAGCCTGTTTATTGTAACCTGCTGTTGATAATTGCCTGCATATCCTAAACTGCTTAGTATAGGCTGGGTAGAGACCTATCTGTGACCCCACTTATCCCGATTGCCCCGCTGGATTATCCGAAGACCCGATCAACGGGATTGAAGACCAGGCCCCGACACCGCACATCACCCCCCCTTAGTTGTAACAACACTGCAGCGTTAATATCGAGTGCTGAGGGTGATACCTCGTGTAGCACTTCTGATGTTAACTCTGTAGAGTAGCTATTCGGTCGTGGTCATCGAGGGTGATTCCTCCTTCACCACTTCCGGTAACGACGCTGTCGTGCAACACATCAAGTGTGAACCCATCGAGGGTGATTCCTCCGAGTTCACCTTGACGGATACATCAAGTAGGAATCCAACGAGGGTGATACCTCGGATTCCCCTGATGTTATGGACACACGGATACTTTGATTTTACACTGTTACTTGGAAAGGTGGGTCGACCCTGAGGGGTACCCGCGTGTGATGTGAAGACGGGTTGCCTGTATGGTGCCCGAGTGATGAATACGAGGCACGGCCGGGCATTCTTAACCCTTGCAGCAAGTCCTCAAGATGGGGCGACGGGGTCACATCTTTCGTGAGTCTCTGCTTGTTACCGCAAGCCCTAGTCCACTAACGATTTGGATATTTGATCCGAGCAGGCCTCTGGTCTGATAGCACTAGCCATCACGTGGGCATAGTATGGGCGTTCTGCATCGTGGCATCAGCCGAAAGTTCTGTCAGACGTCCAGTTCAGTATTGTGGCACGGTCGGATTGTACCGACCATCCGAGGCGGTGCTGGTATCCACCCTGCACACAACGACCCGGAGTGCACAGGGCGATGGCCCAAGACCCCTGAGCGCTTAGGATGTAGACCGGCGGGGACCTCTCTGCTGAGCTGTAGGTAGGGTTGCGGTGTATCGTTTGGCCGAGGCCGGGCATGACCCAGGGAAGTGTGTCCGGCCGGAGTTAATCGAGCGTGTTGGGTAAGTTGGTGCACCCCTGCAGGGAAGAACACATCTATCGATAGCCGGTCCTACGATAAAGGACACTCGGAGTTGTATCACGATCAACACAACTAGAACGTGAGATGAGACCTGGATATGAGGCTCTGGGATTGCTTCTCGCAGGGAGTCGAGAAGGGATCTCAGGACGAGGTTGATGACAGTATGGCTCTGGGATTGCTTTCTCGCAGGGAGTCGAGAAAGGATCTCTGGGTGAGGTTGAGACTTAATGATACTGCTACATTATATTGAAATGTTCTACTCTCTTCTATTGCTGCAAGACCTCTGAAGATGCTAGTCTTCGATAGGACTAGGCCTTCTGTCTATTCTGGCATTTCTGTAGCCCAGTCCACATATACAGCCCTTCTTTGATAATGTTGCATATGTAGTGTAGATCCTTGCTTGTTGAGTACTTCTGAGTACTCACGGTTGCTTTGCTTTCTTTTCCTCCATATCAGTTTGTCGTGACCAAGATGACGGAGCCCCTGAGACAGTTGTCCCCGCCGACGATCGCTACTACTACCCCGAGGGTGGATACTACTACGAGTTGACTGACGACCAGGAGTAGGTTCGGAGGGTCCCAGGCAGGAGGCATGCGCCTTTCGATCGTAGTGTTTTATTTTGCCCCGCCTTTATAAAGGCCTTTCTGTTTCTGTTTCATATCTGTACTCAGATATCTGATGCTTCCGCTGACGCTTGTATGCGAGCTTTTGTATTCGAGCCCTCGAGGCCCCTGGCTTGTAATATAAAGCTTGTATGACTTTATTATGTTTTAGAGTTGTGTTGTGATATCTTCCCATGAGTCCTTAGGCTTGATCGTGTGCATTTGCGTGTATGATTAGTGCACGATTGAGCCGGGGGCGTCACAACTTCGCCCTTAACTAGTCTCTGTTTATTCTGCAACTCCTGTTTCGAGTTACTAATCTTAGCAACTGAACCAGTATCAAATACCCAGGGGCTACTACGAATACTAGTAAGGTACACATCAATAACATGTATATCAAATATACCTTTGTTCACTTTTCCATCCTTCTTATCCGCCAAGTATTTGGGGCAGTTCCGCTTCTAGTGACCATTCCCTTTGCAGTAGAAGCACTCAGTTTTAGGCTTAGGTCTAGCTTTGGGCTTCTTCACAGGAGTGGCAACTTGCTTGCCATTCTTCTTGAATGTCCCTTTCTTTCCCTTGCCCTTTTCTTGAAACTAGTGGTTTCATTAACCATCAACACTTGATGCTCTTTCTTGATTTCTATCTTCGCCGATTTCAGCATCGTGAAGAGCTCGGGAATCGTTTTCGTCATCCCTTGCATATTATAGTTCATCACGAAGTTCTGGTAGCTTGGTGATAGTGACTAGAGAACTCTGTCAATCACTATCTTATCTGGAAGATTAACTCCCACTTGATTCAAGTGATTGTAGTACCCAGACATTCTGAGCACATGCTCACTGGCTGAGCTATTCTCCTCCATCTTGTAGGCAAAGTACTTGTCAGAGGTCTCATATCTCTTGACACGGGCATGAGTCTGAAATACCAATTTCAGCTCCTGGAACATCTCATATGTTCTGTGACGTTCAAAATGTTTTTTGAAGTCCCGGTTCTAAGCCGTAAAGCATGGCGCACTAAACTATTAAGTAGTCATCATATCGAGCTTTGCCAAACGTTCATAACGTCTGCATCTGCTCCTGCAATAGGTCTGTCACCTAGCGGTGCATCAAGGACATAATTCTTCTGTGTAGCAATGAGGATAATCCTCAGATCACGGACCCAGTCCGCATTATTGCTACCATCATCTTTCAACTTAGTTTTCTCTAGGAACATATCAAAAATAGGGGAGTTATATCGTGATCTATTGATCTATAACATAGATATGCTAATACTATCAGGACTAAGTTCATGATAAATTAAGTTCAATTAATCAAATTACTAATGAACTCCCACTTAAATAAACATCCCTCAAGTTATCTAAGTGATACGTGATCCAAATCAACTAACCCATGTCTGATCATCATGTGAGATGGGGTAGTCAGCAATGGTGAACATCTCTATGTTGATCATATCTACTATATGACTCACATTCGACCTTTCGGTCTCCAGTGTTCCGAGACCATGTCTGTACATGCTAGGCTCGTCAAGTTTAACCCAGGTATTCTGAATGTGCAAAACTGTCTTACACCCGTTGTATGTGAATGTAGAGTCTATCACACCCAATCATCACGTGGTGTCTCAAAACGACGAACTGTAGCAATGGTGCATACTCAGGGAGAACACTTTTATCTTGAAATTAAGTGAAGGGATCATCTTATAATGCTACCGCCATTCTAAGCAAAATAAGATGCATAAAAGATAAACATCACATGCAATCAAAATATGTGACATGATATGGCCAGCATCATCTTGTGCTTTTGATCTCCATCTCCAAAGCATCGTCATGATCTTCATCGTCACCAGCTCGACACCTTGATCTCCATCGTTGCGTCGTGGTCGTCTCGCCAACTATTTCTTCTACAACTATTGCTAACGCATAGCGATAAAGTAAAGCAATTACATGGCGATTGCATTTCATACAATAAAGAGACAACCATAAGGCTCCTGCCGGTTGCAGATAATTTACAAAACATGATCATCTCATACAATAACGTATATCACATCATGTCTTGACCATATCACATCACAACATGCCCTGCAAAAACAAGTTAGACGTCCTCTACTTTGTTGTTGCAAGTTTTACGTGGCTGCTACGGGCTTCTAGCAAGAACCGTTCTTACCTACGGCAAAAACCACAACGGTGATTTATCAAGTTTGCTGTTTTAACCTTCTTCAAGGACCTGCCGCAGTCAAATTCGATTTAACTAAAGTAGGAGAAACAGACACCCGCCAGCCACCTTTGTGCAAAACTAGTTGCATGTCTGTCGGTGGAACCGGTCTCATGTGCGTGGACATGTAAGGTTGGTCCGGGCTGCTTCATCCCACAATACCGCCGAATCAAAATAAGATGTTGGTGGTAAGCAGTATGACTATCACCGCCCACAACTCTTTGTGTTCTACTCGTGCATATCATCTACGCATAGAACTGGCTCGGATGCCACTATTGGGGAACGTTGCATGGAAAACAAAAAAAATTCTACGCACACGCAAGATCTATCCATGGAGATGCATAGCTACGAGAGGGGAGAGCATTTTCATACCCTTAAGATCGCTAAGCGGAAGCGTTTATCAACGCGGTTGATGTAGTCGTACACCTTCACGATCCGTCCCGATCAAGTACCGAACGTATGGCACCTCCGCGTTCAGCACACGTTCAGCTCAATGACGTCCTCGCCTTCTTGATCCAGCAAGACGGGCGAAGTAGTAGATGAGTTCCGGCAGCACGACAGTGTGGTGACGGTGTTGGTGAAGAACAATCTCCGTAGGGCTTCGCTAAGCACAACGAAAACTATGACGGAGGATAAACTAGAGGGGACGGGGTTGCCGGCACACGGCTTGGTGATTCTTGATGTCTCTTGGGTGCTAGCCCTGCCCCTCTATTTATATGTTGAGCCCTGGGGTCGAAACTTGGAGTAAAAGCCTCCTCAAAGTCGGTTTTGCCCGAAAGGCAAGAGTCCTTCTCGGACTCCAGGGCCAGACGGCAGGGTTCCCGGCGTCTGGGCCCAAACGCCAGGGTCTCTGGCGTCTGGCCTTTGGTCTCCGCAAAACTTCCTTTTGCTCTTTCCAAAACCCTTGTGGGCTTTCCCCTTTGGCCCAAATAAAGTGTTCTCGTACCCAAACATTTCGTGAAACATTTGAAACCCCTTCCGGTGAATTCCGGAACCCTTCCGAAGACCAAACACTATTATCCCATATATTAATCTTTACTTCCGGACCATTCTGGAGATCCTCGTCATGTCCGTGATCTCATCCGGGACTCCGAACAACATTTGGTCACCAACATACATAACTCATATAACACTATATCGTCAACGAATGTTAAGCGTGCGGACCCTACGGGTTCGAGAACTATGTAGACATGACCGAGACACCTCTCCGGTCAATAACCAATAGCGGAACCTGGATGCCCATATTGGCTCCTACATATTCTACGAAGATCTTTTATCGGTCGAACCTTATGACAACATACGTAATTCCCTTTGTCCATCGGTATGTTACTTGCCCGAGATTCGATCGTCGGTATCTCTATACCTAGTTCAATCTTGTTACCGGCAAGTCTCTTTACTCGTTCCGTAATACATCATCTCGTAACTAACTCCTTAGTCATTTGCTTGCAAGCTTTATGATGTGTATTACCGAGAGGGCCCAGAGATACCTCTCCGATACTTGAGTGACAAATCCTAATCTCGATCTATGCCAACTCAACAAACACCTTCGGAGATACCTGTAGAGCATCTTTATGATCACCCAGTTACGTTGTGACGTTTGATAGCACACAAGGTATTCCTACGGTATCCGGGAGTTGCATAATCTCATAGTCGAAGGAATATGTATTTGACATGAAGAAATCAATAGCAATAAACTGAACGATCAATATGCCAAGCTAACGGGTGGGTCTTGTCCATCACATCATTCTTCTAATGATGTGATCCCATAATCAAATGACAACACATGTCTATGGTTAGGAAACCTTAACCATCTTTGATCAACGAGCTAGTCTAGTAGAGGCTCACTAGGGACACGGTATTTGTTTATGTATCCACACATGTATTTCAGTTTCCAATCAATACAATTCTAGCATGAATAATAAACCTTTATCATGAATAAGGAAATATAAATAACAACTTTATTATTGCCTCTAGGGCATATTTCCTTCACTAGGGAGACAGTCTATGTTAATTTTAGTGATGTCTCTCATGAATTTAACTTCTCCAAGTTTCGTAAACAACCTCATGATAAAGAGTTGCCTAGTAAAGATGAATCATTGGTCTTTCTTCTATTGTTGTGCCTCCTACTGATCCATTAGAACAATATTTGCTAGACCATGAAAATGATATGCACATAAATGAAAGAAAATGAAATAGATGAGACATTCTTTAAACAAGCACCTATCCTTAAGCATAATTTTCCTGTTGAAACTTTGGGAGGTCTTCTCCCACCTAAGAGTGATTATGTGTTTCAATTGAATAAATTACCTGATACATTGAAATATGCTTATCTTGATGAAAAGAAGATATATCATATCATTATCAATGCTAACCTTTCAGAGCACGAAGAAAAGAGATTACTTAAAACTTTAAGGAAGCATCATGCTGCAATTGGATATACTCTCAATGATCTTAAGGGCATTAGTCCTACTTTATGTCAACACAAGATTAATACGGAGCCTGACGTTAAATCGGTTGTTGATCATCAACGCCGCTTGAATCCCAAAATGAAGGATGTGGTAAGAACTGAAATATTAAATCTTCTGGAAGCGGGTATCATTTATCCTATAGCTGATAGTAGATGGGTAAGTCATGTTCATTGTGTTCCTAAGAAAGGAGGCATAACCGTTGTTCCTAATGAAAAAAATGAACTAATCCCACAGATAATTGTGACCGGTTATAGGATGGTAATTGATTTCAGAAAACTAAATAAGGCTACTAGAAATATCACTATCCTTTGCCTTTCATTGATCAAATGTTAGAAAGATTGTCTAAACATACACACTTTTGTTTTCTAGATGGTTATTCTGGTTTTTCCCAAATACCTATATCGCAAGAAAATCAAGAGAAAACTACCTTTACTTTACCTTTTGGAACTTATGCTTATAGACATATGCCTTTTGGTTTATGTAATGCACCCACTACTTTTCAATGGTGCATGATTGCTATATTCTTTGATTTATGTGAAAAGATTGTTGAGGCTTTCATGGATGATTTTTCCGTTTATGGAACTTCTTTTGATGATTGCTTAAGCAACCTTGACTGAGTTTTACAAAGATGTGAAGAGACTAATCTTGTCTTAAACTGGGAAAAGTGCCACTTTATGGTAAATGAAGGTATAGTCCTTGGTCATAAAACTTCTGAAAGAGGTATTGAGGTAGGTAAAGCTAAAGTTGATGCAATTGAGAAAATGCCATGTCATAAAGATATTAAAGGTGTAATAAGTTTCCCTGGTCATGCTGGTTTTTATAGAAGGTTGATAACCCACAAGTATAGGGGATCAATTGTAGCCTTTCTCGATAAGTAAGAGTGTTGAACCCAATGAGGAGCTAAAGGTAGAACAAATATTCCCTCAAGTTCTATCGACCCACCGATACAACTCTACGCACACTTTACGTTTGCCTTACCTAGAACAAGTATGAAACTAGAAGTACTTTGTAGGTGTATAAAGGGACAGGTTTGCAAGATAATAAAGAACACGTAAATAAAAGATAGGGGCTGTTTAGATAAATAAACAATTAAGTTAGTTTTAGTAGAGAGCTTTTTGTCACGAGAAAGTTATTTGTCCCTAGGCAATCGATAACTAGACAGGTAATCATTATTGCAATTTTATATGAGGGAGAGGCATAGGCTAACATACTTTCTCTACTTGGATCATATGCGCTTATGATTGGAAATCTAGCAAGCATCCACAACTACTAAAGATCATTAAGGTAAAACCCAACCATAACATTAAAGTATCAAGTCCTCTTTACTCCCATACGCAAACAACCTACTTACTCGGGTCTGTGCTTCTGTCACTCACGCCACCCACCATAAGCGAATCATGAACAAATTTCAAACCCTACAGCGGGGACCCCTCATGCTTGCGCGACACCGAGAGCACCATAGGACAACACCAATAATAAAACATACAACTCAAACCAATCATGATCATCAATCAACCCATAGGACAAAACGGATCTACTCAAACATCATAGGATAGCCATACATCATTGGGAAATAATATATAGCGTTGAGCACCATGTTTAAGTAGATATTACAGTGGGGAGAAGAGGTGTTACACCGCTGCATAGAGGAGGGGAGAGAGTTGGTGATGACGGCGGCGAAGTTGTTGGTGTAGATCGCCGCCACGATGATGGCCCGGCGGTGTTCCGGCGCCACCGGGAGAGAGGGGGAGAGCCCCCCCTCCTTCTTCTTCTTCTTCTTCCTTGGCCTCCCTCCTAGATGGAAGGAGGGTTTCCCCTCTGGTCCTTGGCCTCCATGGTGGCGGAGGGGCGAGATCCCCTCCGAGATTGGATCGCTCTCTCTCTCTCTCTCTCTCTCTCTCTCTCTCTGTGTGTGTGTGTGTTTCCTTCTGTTTCTGCGTTCCTGTTTTCTGGCCTTTCACCGTTTCTTAAATTCCCCGAGATCTGTAACTCCGATTTGGCTGAAATTTTAACACAATTTTTATCCGGATATTATCTTTCTTGCGGCAAAAGAAGGGCACCAACCGCCTTACAGGGGCCCCACAAGCTTCCTTGTCATGCCCTGGGTAGGGGGGGGCGCACCCCTAGGGATTGTGGGCCCCTCGGGCATCGTTTCACGTTGTTTCCAATTCCCAAAAATCACATATATTCCAAAATAATTCACCGTAAAATTTTATCGCGTTTGGACTTCCTTTGATATGGTATTCTGCGAAACAAAAAACATGCAACAAACAGGAACTGGCACTGGGCACTGGATCAATATGTTAGTCCCAAAAAATAATATAAAAAGTTGCCAAAAGTATATGAACGTTGTAGAATATTTGCATGAAACAATCAAAAATTATAGATACGACAGAGACGTATCAGCATCCCCAAGCTTAATTCCTGCTCGTCCTCTAGTAGGTAAATGATAAAAAAGATAATTTTTGATCTGGAATGCTACCTAGCATAATCTTGATCATGTAATCTAATCATGACATGAATATTAAGACATGAGTGATTCAAAGCAATAGTCTATAATTTGACATAAAGACATCAATACTCAGTTATCCCAACAAACAATCATGTCTTTCAAAATATCAATGCTAAAGAACGTTATCCCTACAAAATCCTATAGTCTTGTCATGCTCTATCTTCATCAGACAAAGTATTTATCATGCACAACCCCGATGACAAGCCAAGCAATTGTTTCATACTTTTAATGTTCTCAAGCTTTTTCAATTCTCACGCAATACATGAGCGTGAGCCATGGATATAGCACTATGGGTGGAATAGAATGCGGTGGTAGGGATCAATAGGATAAGGACGAAAGTCTCACATTAACTAGGCGGATCAATGGGCTATGGAGATGCCCATCAATCGATATCAATGCGAGGAGTAGGGATTGCCATGCAACGGATGCACTAAGAGCTATAAGTGTATGAAAGCTCAAACTGAAAACTAAGTGGGTGTGCATCCAACTTGCTTGCTCATGAAGACCTCAGGCATTTGAGGAAGCCCACCATCGGAATATACAAGCCAAGTTCTATAATGAAAATTCCCACTAGTATATGAAAGTGATAACTCAAGAGACTCTCTATATGAAGAACATGGTGCTACTCTGAGGCACAAGTGTGGTAAAAGGATAGTAACATTGCCCCTTCTCTCTTTTTCTCTTTTTTTTTTATTTTCTCTTTTTTGGGGGCTCTTTGGCCTCTTTTTTTATTTTAATTCCAGAGTGCCATCCCGACTTGTGGGGGAATCATCATCTCCATCATTCTTTCCTTACTGGGGCAATGCTCTAATAATGATGATCATCACACTTTTATTTACTTACAACTCGATACAACTAATACATGATGACTATATGAATGCCTCTGGCAGTGTACCAGGATGTGCAATGATCTAGCATAGCAAAGATATCAAAAAATAGACAAGCCATGAAAATATCATGCTAGCTATCTTACGATCATGCAAAGCAATATGACAATGAATACTCAAGTCATGTATATGATGATGATGGAAGTTGCATGGCAATATATCTCGGAATGGCTATGGAAATGCCATAATAGGTAGGTATGGTGGCTGTTTTGAGGAAGGTATATGGAGAGTTTATGCACCGGCGAAAGTTGCGCGGTACTAGAGAGGCTAGCAAAGGTGGAAGGGTGAGAGTGCGTATAATTCATGGACTCAACATTAGTCATAAAGAACTCACATACTTATTGCAAAAGTTTATTAGCCATCAAACCAAAGTACTAATACGCATGCTCCTAGGGGGATAGATTGATAGGAAAAGACCATCGCTCATCCCCGACCGCCACTCATAAGAAAGACAATAAAAAATAAATCATGCTCTAACTTCATCGCATAACGGGAGACCATACGTGCATGCTTCGGGAATCACAAACCTTAACACCAATATTCTTACAAAACCACAATCATTCACTAGTACCTCCCACATATTATCATCTCTATATCGCAAAACTATTGTAAGGAATCAAACATATCATATTCAGTGATCTACAAGTTTTATGTAGGATTTTATGACTAACCATGTGAATGACCAATTCCTGTTGACTCTCTAAATAGATATAAGTGAAGCAAGAGAGTTTAATTCTTTCTACAAAAGATTTGCCCATGCTCTAACAAATATAAGTGAAGCAAAAGAGCATTCTACAAATGGTGGTTTTCTATGCATAGAGAAACAGGCAATCCAAACTTCAAATGATATAAGTGAAGCACATGAAGCATTCTAAAAAGCCATACTCAAAACATATAAGTGAAGTGCAAAGAGCATTCTATAAATCAACCAAGGAATATCTCATACCAGCATGGTTCATAAAAGAAAAAGGAAAAATAAACACAAAAGACGCTCCAAGAATTTGCGCATATCATGTGACGAATAAAAATATAGCTCCAAGTAAAATTACCAATGGTCGTTAGAAGAAAGAGGGGATGCCTTCTGGGGCATCCCTGATGTCTACTACGCAACTTTATTCTTGCAGACTCATGTTGGGCCTCCAAGCGCAGAGTTTTGTAGGACAGTAGCAATTTTCCCTCAAGTGGATGACCTAAGGTTTATCAATCTATGGGAGGCGTAGGATGAAGATGGTCTCTCTCAAACAACCCTGCAACCAAATAACAAAAAGTCTCTTGTGTCCCCAACACACCAAATACAATGGTAATTTGTATAGGTGCACTAGTTCGGTGAAGAGATGGTGATACAAGCGTAGTAATGATAGTAGATATTGATTTTTGTAATAGGAACAATAAAAAGCAGCAAGGTAGCAATTGATAAAACGGAGCACAAACGGTATTGCAATGCTTGAAAACAAGGCCTAGGGTCCGTACTTTCGCTAGTGCAATCTCTCAACAATGCTAATCTAATTGGATCATATAACCATCCCTCAACGTGTGATGAAGAATCACTCCAAAGTTCTTGTCTAGCGGAGAACATAAGAAGAAATTGTTTGTAGGATACGAAACCACCTTAAAGTTATTCTTTCCGTTCAATCTATTCAAGAGTTCATACTAAAATAACGCAAAGTTATTCTTTCCATTCGATCTATCCAGGAGTTCATACTAAAATAACACCATATGATACGCATCAACCAACTCTAACGTCACCTAGATACTCCAATGTCACCACAAGTATCCATGAGTTAATTATACGATACGCATCAAACAATTTCAAATTCATAATACTCGATCCAACACAAAGAACCTCAAAGAGTGCCCCAAGATATCTACCAAAGAAACAAGGACGAAAACGTGCATCAACCCCTATGCATAGATTACCCCAATGTCACCTCGGGAATCCGTGAGTTGAGTGCCAAAACATATATCAAGTGAATCAATATAATACCCCATTGTCACCACGGGTATTCATAGCAAGACATACATCAAGTGCTCTCAAATCCATAAAAGTATTCAATCCGATAAAACAAAATCTCAAAGGGAAAACTCAATTCACAACAAGATAGAGAGGGGAAAACACCATATGATCCAACTATATTAACAAAGTCTGCGATACATCAAGATTGTGACATCTCAAGAACACGAGAGAGAGAGATTAAACACATAGCTACTGGTACAAACCCTCAGCCCCGAGGGTGGACTACTCCCTCCTCATCATGGTGGCCGTCGGGATGATGAAGATGGCCACCGGTGATGATTTCCCCCTCCGGCAGGGTGCCGGAATGGGGTCTAGATTGGTTTTTCGTGGCTACAGAGGCTTGCGGCGGCGGAACTTTTGATCTAGGGTTACCCCGAGGGTTTTTGGAATATTTGATGATTTATAGGGCAAAGAGGGGGTGCGGGAGGCCACCGAGGTGGGCACAACCCACCTGGGCGCGCCTGGGCCCCCAAGCGCGCCCTGGTGGGTTGTGCCCCCCTCGGGGCACCCCCCAGGTGCTGCTCTGGCCCATTGGATGTCTTCTGGTCCATAAAAAATCCACAAAAAGTTTCGCGGTGTTTGGACTCCGTTTGATATTGATTTCCTGCGATGTAAAAAACAAGCAAAAACAGCAACTAGCACTAGGCACTGGGTCAATAGGTTAGTCCCAAAAAAATGATAAAAAGTTGCTATAAAATGATTGTAAGACATCCAAGAATGATAATATAATAGCATGAATACTTCATAAATTATAGATACGTTGGAGACGTATCAGCATCCCCACGCTTAATTCCTACTCGTCCTCGAGTAGGTAAATGATAAAAGAAATAATTTATGAAGTGTGAATGCTAGCAAAGTGCACAAGTTTGATCAATGACAATTTCAATCACTTTTCCTAGCATCATAACAGCAATTCTTTCTTATAAAACTTCTCATGTTAAAGTAGCAACCATTCACATGTTAAGGTTCAAACAATGAAGTCTCTTGAAACTCAACAACCTATGTTCTCAGTCACCAAGCAATTGCAATTCAACTTATTCAACAGAGTCTAAGTAAGAGATCCACATACTCAACCATCATATAGTCTTGTATGATTGCTAACACTCACCGCATACACATGAGCAAAACGTTTCAACCGGACACATAGAAAGATAGGGGCTTATAATTTTGCCTCCCAACGTATTCACCTCAAGGGTGATGTCAACAATAATAACTCATGCTACCCGTATCCAACTGGATATATGTGCCTAGATCTTTCCTCACCACATGATGCTTGCCAAAAGAGAAAAATAAAAAGGAATAGAGAGAAAAACTTTGACTCTTGCATGAAAGTAAATACATAAAAGTAAAAGGTAGGCCCTTCGCAGAGGGAAGCAGAGGTTGCCATGCGCTTTTTGTTTGTATGCTCAACCCCTTAGTGCAAAAGAACGTCACATTATATTGCCCCTTATGATAGCAACCTTTATTATGCAGTCTGTCGCTTTTATTCTTTGCTATCACAAGCTCGTACAACGCTCAATTTTCTCTTACACTAAATGATCTAACACTTTTAGAAGCAATTTTTATTGCCTTATTGCACCGATGACAACTTACTTGAAGGATCTTACTCAATCCTTAGGTAGGTATGGTGGACTCTTGAAAATAAGATTTGGGTTTAAGGGTTTTTGGATGCACAAGTAGTATCTCTACTTGGTGCGGAATTTTGGCTAGCAAAGATGGGGGGCAAGCACCACATGTTGAAGGATCTATGACAATATAACTTCTATGTGAATATGAACAAACATAAATCATTACATTGTCTTCCTTGTCCAACGTCAACAATTTTGGCATATAATATTTTGATGGGGGGTCACAATCACAAAAGATTTCCAAGATAGTGTATTTGCATGTGAAAGTTCTCTTCCTTCTATTAATCATTCATGAATTGCTTGTATGACCAATATTGTGATTGTCAAGCTTCAAAAGATTTCACTTTCTAAACCCAATGTGAAGCCACCACTAGGCATGATATGAACATATAATTTCAACTTCATTATATTCAATTTATTCAACAATTTACTCATAGCATATAAGTGAAGCACAAGAGTAAATGACAAGCTACTCCAAAAAGATATAGGTGAAGATCAAACGAGTAGTTAAGTAAATGGGTAGCAATTTGAGGACTCTCTCTTATTTAAAAACTTTCAGATCTAAGTATTTTATTAAAACAGCAAGCAAAACAAGACAAAATGACATTCCAAGAATACTACAACTCATGTGAAGAAGCAAAAACTTAGGCTCAACCGATACTAACCGATAATTGTTGATGAAGAAAGGTGGGATGCCTACCGGGGCATCCCCAAGCTTAGATGCTTGAGAATTATTGAAATATTATCTTGGGATGCCTTGGGCATCCCCAAGCTTGAACTTTTGTGTCTCCTTAATTCCTTTTATATCACGGTTTCCCTAAATCTTAAAAACTTCATCCACACAAAACTCAACAAGAACTCGTGAGATAAGTTAGTATAAACCAATGCAAAAACCTTATCATTCTCTACTGTAGCAAATCACTAAAATTATTATTCACCATTTCATACTAAATGTCTCTGCATTTTAATACTCCTATCCTCAAATAGAATCATTAAACAAGCAAACATATGCAAACAATGCAAACATAACAGCAATCTGCCAAAACAGCACAGTCTGTAAAGAATGCAAGAGTATCAATACTTCTTAAACTCCAAAAATTATGAAAATTTACCACACTGTAGAAAATTTATCAGATCTTATTTTTCAAAAAGTTTCAACATTTTATCACATTCTGACTTTTCTAGAGAATTTTTGCAACAGCGATAAACTTTGTGTTTTGAAACAGCAACATGTAGACTTGCAAAATAAGCATGGTAAAGGCTATCCTTGATATTTTTATTGAAAAGAAAGATGCAAAACATTATTATAAATATCAGAAAGTAAATCCTAACAAGAAAATGACACTCCAAGCAAAACACATATCATGTGACGACTAAAAATGTAGCTCCAAGTGAGGTTACCGATAATGTTGGAGACGAAAGAGGGGATGCCTTCCGGGGCATCCCCAAGCTTAGTTGCTTGGATCTTCCTTGAATATTACCTTGGGGTGCCTTGGGCATCCCCAATCTTAGGGTCTTGTCACTCCTTATTCTCCTCATATCGACATCTCACCCAAAACTTGAAAACTTCAATCACACAAAACTTAACGGAACTTCGTGAGATAGGTTAGTATGATAAAGAGCAAACCATTTCACTTTGGTACTTTCAAAGACAAGATTCATAATTGTTTCCACACAATTACTACTGTAGCATATCATTTCCACAATTTATATTGAGCAATATAAGCCGTAGAAACTAGAAAACAAGCAAATTATGCATTGAAAACAGAATCTGTCAAAAACAGAACAGTCTGTAGTAATCTGTACTCCAACCATACTTCTGCTACTCCAGAAATTCTGAAAAATTAGGACAACGTAGAGAATTTGTATATCTATCACCTGTAAAAAAATTCATATCAAAATCACGTTCCATTGAATTTTCAAAATTCCTGGACTGAGCGCAAAAGTTTCTGTTTTTGCACAGATTCAAGTCAACTATCATCCACACTATCCCAAAGGCTTTACTTGGCACTTTATTGAAACAAAAGCAATAAAACATGATTAATACAGTAGCATAATCATGTGAAAACATAAAAACAGTAGGGGTAAATGTTGGGTTGTCTCCCAACAAGCGCTTTTCTTTAATGCCTTTTAGCTAGGCATGATGATTTCAATGATGCTCGCATAAAAGATAAGAATTGAAACATAAAGAGAGCATCATGAAGCAAATGACTAGCATATTTAAGCCTAACCCACTTCCTATGCATATGTATTTTGTGATCAAACAACTTATGGGAGCAAGAATGAACTAGCATAGGAAGGCAAAACAAGCATGACATCAAAACTTTCAACACATAGAGAGAAAACTTGATATTATTGAAATGTGTAGAAGCATATATTCCTATCTCATAATAATATTCAGTAGCATCATGAATGAATTAAACAATATAACTATCACATAAAACATTCTTTTCATGATCCACAAGCATAGAAATTTTCTTACTCTCCACATAAGCAAATTTATTCTCATGAATAGTAGTGGGAGCAAACTCAACAAAATAACTATCATGGGATTGAAAATTAAAATCATGATGACAAGTTTCATGGTTATCATTATTCTTTATAGTATACATGTCATCACCATAATCATCATAGATAGCAACTTTGTTGTCATAATCAATTGAAACCTCTTCCAAAATAGTGGATTCACCACTAAATAAAGTCATGACCTCTCCAAATCCACTTTCATAATTATCACAATAAGATTCAACACCCTCCAAAATAGTGGGATCATTAGTACCTAGAGTTGACACTCTTCCAAACCCACTTTCATCAACATAATCATCATAAATAGGAGGCATGCTACCATTATAACAAATTTGCACATCAAAACTTGGGGGACTAAAAATATCATCTTCATCAAATATAGCATCCCCAAGCTTGTAGCTTTGCATATCATTAGCATCATGGATATTCAAAGAGTTCATACCGACAACATTGCAATCATGCTCATCATTCAAAGAGTTTTTGTCAAACATTTATAGAATTCTTCTTTTATCAATTGAGCACAATTTTCCTTTCTATCATTTTCACGAAAGACATTATAGAGATGAACAATATGATGCAACCTCAATTCCATTTTTTTGTAGTTTTCTTTTTATAAACAAAACTAGTGATAAAACAAGAAACTAAAAGATTCAATTGCAAGATCTAAAGATATACCTTCAAGCACTCACCTCCCCGGCAACGGCGCCAGAAAAGAGCTTCGTTGACGGGGTGTGAGTGCCGCTTTCCTAACCTCCCCGGCAACGGCGCTAGAAAAGAGCTTGATGTCTACTACGCAACTTTATTCTTGTAGACTCGTGTTGGTCCTCCAAGCGCAGAGTTTTGTAGGACAGTAGCAATTTTCCCTCAAGTGGATGACCTAAGGTTTATCAATCCGTGGGAGGCGTAGGATGAAGATGGTCTCTCTCAAACAACCCTGCAACCAAATAACAAAAAGTCTCTTGTGTCCCCAACACACCAAATACAATGGTAATTTGTATAGGTGCACTAGTTCGGCGAAGAGATGGTGATACAAGTGTAGTAATGATAGTAGATATTGATTTTTGTAATAGGAACAATAAAAAGCAGCAAGGTAGCAATTGATAAAACGGAGCACAAACGGTATTGCAATGCTTGAAAACAAGGCCTAGGGTCCGTACTTTCGCTAGTGCAATCTCTCAACAATGCTAATCTAATTGGATCATATAACCATCCCTCAACGTGTGATGAAGAATCACTCCAAAGTTCTTGTCTAGCGGAGAACATAAGAAGAAATTGTTTGTAGGGTACGAAACCACCTTAAAGTTATTCTTTTTCGTTCAATCTATTCAAGAGTTCGTACTAAAATAACACAAAGTTATTCTTTCTGTTCGATCTATCCAAGAGTTCGTACTAAAATAACACCATATGATACGCATCAACCAACTCTAATGTCACCTAGATACTCCAATGTCACCACAAGTATCCATGAGTTAATTATACGATATGCATCAAACAATTTCAGATTCATAATACTCGATCCAACACAAAGAACCTCAAAGAGTGCCCCAAGATTTCTACCGAAGAAACAAGGACGAAAACATGCATCAACCCCTATGCATAGATTACCCCAATGTCACCTCGGGAATCCGCGAGTTGAGTGCCAAAACATATATCAAGTGAATCAATATAATACCCCATTATCACCACGGGTATTCATAGCAAGACATACATCAAGTGCTCTCAAATCCATAAAAGTATTCAATCCGATAAAACGAAATCTCAAAGGGAAAACTCAATTCACAACAAGATAGAGAGGGGAAAACACCATATGATCTAACTATATTAACAAAGCCCGCGATACATCAAGATCGTGACATCTGAAGAACACGAGAGAGAGAGATTAAACACATAGCTACTGGTACAAACCCTCAGCCCCGAGGGTGGACTACTCCCTCCTCATCATGGTGGCCGTCGAGATGATGAAGATGGCCACCAGTGATGATTTCCCCCTCCGGCAGGGTGCCGGAACGGGGTCTAGATTGGTTTTTCGTGGCTACAGAGGCTTGCGGCGGCGGAACTTTTGATCTAGGGTTACCCCGAGGGTTTTTGGAATATTTGATGATTTGTAGGGCGAAGAGGGGGTGCGGGAGGCCACCGAGGTGGGCACAACCCACCTGGGTGCACCTGGGCCCCCAAGCGCGCCCTGGTGGGTTGTGCCCCCCTCGGGGCACCCCCCAGGTGCTGCTCTCGCCCATTGGATGTCTTCTGGTCCATAAAAAATCCACAAAAAGTTTCGCGGTGTTTGGACTCCGTTTGATATTGATTTCCTGCGATGTAAAAAACAAGCAAAGACAGCAACTGGCACTGGGCACTGGGTCAATAGGTTAGTCCCAAAAAATGATATAAAGTTGCTATAAAATGATTGTAAAACATCCAAGAATGATAATATAACAGCATGAATACTTCATAAATTATAGATACGTTGGAGACGTATAAATCCCCAAGCTTAGTTGCTTGGGAGTCCTTGAATATTACCTTGGGGTGCCTCGGGCATCCACAAGCTTAGGCTCTTGCCACTCCTTATTCCTTCATCCATCGTGATCTCACCCAAAACTTGAAAACTTCAATCACACAAAACTTAACAAAACCCTCGTGAGATCCGTTAGTATAATAAAGCAAATCACTAGTTTAAGTACTGTTGAAAACCCATTCATATTTTATTTTTGCATTATAGCTAATGTACTCTAACTTCACCATGGCTTATATCGCCGATACAATCCATAGATTCATCAAAACGCGCAAAACAATGCATCAAAAACAGAATCTGTCAAAAACAGAACAATCTGTAGCAATCTGAACATTGACCATACTTATGTAACTCCAAAAATTCTGCCAAATTAGGAAAAAATAAACAATTTGCATAGCAGTAGTTTGTAAAAGTTTCAGAAACTTTTGACGTCCCAGTAAAAAATGTAAATTCACGCACTACAGCCAAAGTTTTTGTTTTTGCACTGCACATACCAAACAAGCAATCTAATCATCCTAAAGGCAAATCTTGGCACATTATTTTTATAATACAATGGATTTGTACAAGGGGATAATTATGTTTTTTTGAAAATTTTCTATAATCGAGGTTCACAAAGTTTCCATGGGCATGAACAAAGTTCAAGGCTAGCTCCCACTTTAACAGTGCTCGTCTTTCTTACTTTCACTTTTCTTTTTGAAAAAGTTTTAGGTTCCCCTCTATATATTTTTTTTGTTTTTAAACTTTATAAAGCACTCAACAGAATAAAATGACTCTCTAAAATTTCTGGGTTATCTCCCTGGCAGCGCTTTCTTTAAAGCCATTAAGCTAGGCATAAAGTGCTCAAGTAATTGATCCACCCAGATCCCAAGGTATATGAAAGCGAATTTTAATTAACAATGATTTGTATTTTAGTAGTGAGCACAAAGCAACATATATCATGCAACAACGAAGTCTAACTCTCTTCCTATGCATTAGCATGTCATAAAAGAACAATTCATGCACACCAAGTAAAGGCCAATGCATAGTATAAACAGTTTCTTGCAATTTTATCGTATTGGAAACATAGAGAGGCAGAGATGTGGTTCCTCTCTCATAATAATTGCAAGTAGGATCAGCAAGCACATGCATTTTATATCTATCAAAATCATCATGTGTAGTAGTAAAATGCAACCCATCAATATAATCCTTAATAAGCGCAAACTTCTCCAATATAGTGTAGTTGGGAGAATTCAAAAAGATAATAGGACTATCATGTGTGGGTGCAATAGCAACAATTTCATTCTTAACATAAGAAACTATAGCAAGTTCATCTCCATAAGCATAGTTCATATTGGCATCATGGCCACAAGCATAGCGAGCATCAATTTCATCAAAAAGGGATATTTCAAACGAATCCAAGGGATCATAGCAATCATCCTTCAATAAGCACGAAGGGAAATGAAACAATGTAT
The DNA here is from genome assembly GCA_011799875.1 of Thinopyrum elongatum. Lineage (NCBI taxonomy): Eukaryota > Viridiplantae > Streptophyta > Magnoliopsida > Poales > Poaceae > Thinopyrum > Thinopyrum elongatum. The sequence goes on along the minus strand of CM022303.1, from coordinate 418,001,277 downwards.
GAGTTGAAGAGTTACTCTCATTAGAAGGTGGGCACGGGTAGCTAATCCGCTCTTCCTCCTTTTGTTCTCCGCTCTTCTTGTCATCTTTTTTATCTAATGAGCTCACAGTGTCATCAATTTCTTCTTCCATAGTTTCCTGCAAAATATTAGTCTGCTCTTGGACAGTGGAGACTTTCTCAATAAATGCATCAATATCGGCACTATATTCATAATTCTCATAGCAATATTTAAGTATAGCAAAATTTTCAGGTCTGTAAACAGCATCATCATAATTTTCACACTTTTCAAACAAAGATTTAATTTCATAAGCACCCTTAAAAGCAATGAATTCTTCTATTTGTTCCACATCATAGTAATCATATATACCATTGGCATAAGAAGCCAAGGTTTCATTATCATTAAATTTACATGAAAAGGGAAGGTGTGGAGCCTTCATCCTAGAGCAACAAGTATAATCATATATCAAGCATAGATCTCAAGCATACCAATGCAACATTTCAATTTGATCCCATAAGAGTTTCCCTTTTTGAGTCAAGCGATAATCCCTAAAGTATTCATGTTGATCCATCATGTCTCCCATTATCAAGTTGAATGGGGTTTTCTTAGGATTATCAAAGTAGTGTTTAATGTTTTTCACATAACGAGCATCGAGGGTTTTAGGAGGTTCCAAATCTCCATGAGTAGCAAGTACACCTTTTTTTTGGTATTTCATGTTCCATATCCATAACTAAAGATAAAGAACAACTTAGGACAGAAAATAAAATTTACTTAGTGATAAAGCAAACAAGCACATACTAGAATATTCACCCCACGCTATTGCTCCCCGGCAACAGCGCCAGAAAAAGGTCTTGATAACCCACAAGTATAGGGGATCAATTGTAGCCTTTCTCGATAAGTAAGAGTGTCGAATCCAACGAGGAGCTAAAGGTAGAACAAATATTCCCTCAAGTTCTATCGACCACCGATACAACTCTACGCACACTTTACGTTTGCCTTACCTAGAACAAGTATGAAACTAGAAGTACTTTGTAGGTGTAAAGGGATAGGTTTGCAAGATAATAAAGAACACATAAATAAAAGATAGGGGCTGTTTAGATAAAGAAACAATTAAGTTAGTTTTAGTAGAGAGCTTTTTGTCACGAGAAAGTTATTTGTCCCTAGGCAATCGATAACTAGACCGGTAATCATTATTGCAATTTATATGAGGGAGAGGCATAAGCTAACATAGTTTCTCTACTTGGATGATATGCACTTATGATTGGAACTCTAGAAAGCATCCGTAACTACTAAAGATCATTAAGGTAAAACCCAACCATAGCATTAAAGTATCCTCTTTACTCCCATACGCAAACAACCTACTTACTCGGGTCTGTGCTTCTGTCACTCACGCCACCCACCATAAGCAAATCATGAACATATTGCAAACCCTACAGCGGGCATCCCTCACACTTGCGTGACAAGAGAGCACCATAGGACAACACCAATAATAAAACATACAACTCAAACCAATCATGATCATCAATCAACCCATAGGACAAAACGGATCTACTCAAACATCATAGGATAACCATACATCATTGGGAAATAATATATAGCGTTGAGCACCATGTTTAAGTAGAGATTACAACGGGGAGAAGAGGTGTTACACCGCTGCATAGAGGGGGAGAGAGTTGGTGATGACGGCGGCAAAGTTGTTGGTGTAGATCGCCATCACGATGATGGCCCCAACGGCATTCCGGCGCCACCGGGAGAGAGGGGGAGAGAGCCCCCTGCTTCTTCTTCTTCCTTGGCCTCCCCCCTAGATGGGAGGAGGGTTTACCCTCTAGTCCTTGTCCTCCATGGCGGCGGAGGGGCGAGAGCCCCTCCGAGATTGGATCTCTCTCTCTGTTTCCTTCTATTTCTGCGTTCCTATTTTCTAGCCTTTGACCATTTCTTAAATTCCCGGAGATCCGTAACTCTGATTGGGCTGAAATTTTAACAGAATTTTTATTCGGATATTATCTTTCTTGCGGCGAAAGAAGGGCACCAACTGCCTTACAGGGGCCCCACAAGCCTCTTGGCCTTGCCTTGGGTAAGGGGGCGCTCCCCTAGGGCTTGTGGGCCCCTCGGGCATCGTTTCACATTGATTCCGATTCCCAAAAATCACATATATTCCAAAATAATTCTTCGTAAAATTTTATCGCGTTTGGACTTCGTTTGATATGGGTATTCTGCGAAACAAATAACATGTAACAAACAGGAACTGGCACTGGGCACTGGATCAATATGTTAGTCCCAAAAAACAATGTAAAAATTTGCCAAAAGTATATGAAAGTTGCAGAATATTGGCATGGAACAATAAAAAATTATAGATACATCGGAGACATATCAAAGGTTCATTGAGGACTTCTCTAAAATTTCTAGGCCTCTCACTAATCTCCTACAAAAAGATGTTCCATTTGTTTTTGATGATGATTGTGTAGAAGCCTTTGAAATACTTAAGAAAGCCTTAATAACTGCACCTGTTGTTCAGCCACGTGATTGGAACCTACCCTTTGAAATTATGTGTGATGCTAGTGATTATGCCATTGGTGTTGTTTTAGGTCAAAGAGTTGATAAGAAATTAAATGTTATTCATTATGCTAGTAAGACCTTGGACAATGCTCAAAGAAATTATGCTACTACCGAGAAAGAATTTTTAGCAGTCATGTTTGCATGTCATAAATTCAGACCTTACATTGTTGATTCAAAAGTTACTATTCACACTGATCATGCTGCTATTAAATATCTTATGGAAATGAAAGATGCTAAACCTAGACTGATTAGGTGGGTTATTTTATTACAAGAGTTTGATTTGCATATTATTAATAGAAAAGGAGCTGAAAATCCTGTAGCAGATAATTTGTCTAGGACAGAAAATATTCTTAATGACCCACTGCCTATACATGATAGTTTTCCTGATGAGCGATTAGCTGTTCTAAATGCTTCTACTTCTCGTAATAATCCTTGGTACGCAGACTATGCTAATTACATTGTTTCTAAGTATATACCACCAAGTTACACATACCAACAAAAGAAAACGTTCTTCTTTGATTTAAGACATTACTTTTGGGATGATCCACATTTATATAAAGAAGGATAGAGTAGATGGTATTATTAGTCGATGTGTACCTGAGCATGAGGAGGAAAAAATCCTAAGGAAGTGTCATTCCGAAGCATACGAAAGACACCATGCGGGAGACAGAACTGCGCATAAGGTATTGCAATCTGGTTTTTATTGGCCTACTCTCTTCAAAGATGCATGTAAGTTTGTCCTTTTTTGTGATGAATGTCAAAGAATTGGTAATATTGGTAAACGTCAGGAAATGCCTATGAATTATTCACTTGCTACTAAACCATTTGATGTTTGGGGCTTTGATTATATGGGACATTTTTCTTCATCTAATGGATATACTCATATTCTAGTTGCTGTTCATTATGTTAGTAAGTGGGTAGAAGTTATTCCAACTAGTAGTGCTGATCACAACACCTCTATTAAAATGCTTAAAGAAGTTATCTTTCCAAGGTTTGGAGTCCCTAGATATTCAATGACCGATGATGGTTCACATTTTATTCATGGTGCATTCCGTAAACTTCTAGCTAAATATGATGTCAATCATAGAATTGCATCACCTTATCATCCTCAGTCTAGTGGTCAAGTTGAATTGAGAAATAGAGACATAAAGTTAATTTTGCAAAAGGCCGTTAACCGATCTCGTAAGAATTGGTCAAAGAAACTTGATGACGCATTGTGGGCATATAGAACTGCTTATAAAAATCCCATGGTTATGTCTCCATATAAAATGGTCTATGGAAAAGCATGTCACTTACCTCTTGAATTAGAAGATAAAGCTTATTGGGCAATTAAAGAACTTAATTATGATTTTAAACTTGCCAGTGAAAAGAGGTTATTTGATATATGATGACCCACAAGTATAGGGGATCAAATGTAGCTCTTTTCGATAAGTAAGAGTGTCAAACCCAACGAGGAGCAGAAGGAAATGACAAGTGGTTTTCAGCAAGGTAATGTCTGCAAGTGCTGAAATTGTAAGTAACAGAGTAGTTTGATAGCAAGATAATTTGTAACGAGCAAGTAACAATAGTAGTAACAAAAGTGCAGCAAGGTAGACCAATCCTTTTGAGGTAAAGGACAGGCCAAAACGGTCTCTTATGATAAGCAAAGTGTTCTTGAGGGTACACGGGAATTTCATCTAGTCACTTTCATCATGTTGGTTCGATTCGTGTTCGCTACTTTGATAATTTGATATGTGGGTGGACCGGTGCTTAGGTGCTATTCTTACTTCAACAAACCTCCTACTTATGATTAACCCCCTTGCAAGCATCTGCAACTATGAGAAAAGTATTAAGAATAAATTCTAACCATAGCATTAAACTTTTGGATCCAATCGGTCCCTTACGGAATAGCGCATAAACTAGGGTTTAAGCTTCTGTCACTCTCGCAACCCATCATCTAATAACTACTCCATAATGCATTCCCTTAGGCCCAAATATGGTGAAGTGTCATGTAGTCGACGTTCACATGACACCACTAAGGGAATCACAACATACATACTATCAAAATATCGAACACATATCAAGTTCACATGATTACTTGCAACATGATTTCTCCCGTGACCTCAAGAACAAAAGTAACTACTCACAAATGATAATCATGCTCAAGATCAGAGGGGTATTAAATAGCATATTGGATCTGAACATATAATCTTCCACCAAATAAACCATATAGTAATCAACTACAAGATGTAATCAACACTACTAGTCACCCACAAGCACCAATCTTTAGTTCCGGTAACAAGATTGAACACAAGAGATGAACTAGGGTTTGAGATGAGATGGTGCTGTTGAAGATGTTGATGGATATTGCCCTCCCCAAGATGGGAGAGTTGTTGGGGATGATGATGACGATGATTTCCCCCTCCGGGGGGGAAGTTCCCCTGGAGGAATCGCTCCACCGGAGAGCAAAAGTGCTCCTGCCCAAGTTCCTCCTCGAGACGGCGGTGCTCCATCCCGAAAGTCCTCTCCTGATTTTTTCTAGGTCAAAATGACTTATATACCAGAAGATGGGCACTGGAGGTGGGCTTGGGTGAGCACAACCCACCAGGGCGCGCCTGGGCTCCCTGGCGCGCCCAGGTGGGTTGTGCCCACCTGGTGGGCCCCCTCTGGTACTTATTTGCTCCAATATTCTTCAAATATTCCATAAAAAATCTCCGTAAAGTTTCAGCTTGTTTGGAGTTGTGCAGAATAGGTGGCCTGACGTAGCTTTTCCAGGTCCAGATTTCCAGCTGCCGGAATTCTCCCTCTTTGTGTGTACCTTGCATATTATGAGAGAAAAGGCATTAGAATTACTCCAAAAAGCATTATTATGCATAAAAACATCATAAATAACAGTAGGAAAACATGATGCAAAATGGACGTATCAACTCCCCCAAGCTTAGACCTTGCTTGTCCTCAAGCGAAAACCGAAATCGAAAAACATGTCCACATGCTTAGAGAGAGAGGTGTCGATAAAAATAAAATACGGACATAGAAGCATCGTGTAGATTATTATAACAGCAACAAATTTAAACATAAAACTTTTATCATAGAACTTTTATCATAAACTTCTCATGAATACGTGGCAGTTCATCACACAATTGAAGTATAAAGCATAAACTCTATTAGAAACCAACAAACTATGTTCTAAGTCAACTTTGCAACTACAATTCATCATCTTTTCAGGAAGGGTCATGTATCGGAGCCGTTAGGAAAGTCCACATACTCAACCATCATATAGTCTTCTATGATTGCTAACACTCACCGCATACACATGAGCACAATGTTTCAGCTAGACACATAGAAAGATAGGGGCTTATAGTTTCGCCTCCCAACGTATTCACCTCAAGGGCGATGTCAACAATAATAACTTATGCCACCCATATTCAACTGGACATATGTGCCTAGATCTTTCCTCACCACATGATGCTTGCCAAAGGATAAAAATAAAAGAAAAAGAGAGAAGAACTTTGACTCTTTGCATAAAAGTAAAAGATAGGCCCTTCGCAGAGGGAAGCAGAGGTTGCCATGCGCTTATTTGTTTGTATGCTCAACCCCTTAGTGCAAAAGAACGTCAAGTTGTATTGCCCCTTGTGATGGCAACCTTTATTATGCAGTCTGTCGCTTTTATTCTTCACCATCATAAGTTCGTACAACGCTCAATTTTCCTTTACACTAAATGATCTCACACTTTTAGAAGCAGTTTTTTATTGCCTTATTGCACCGATGACAACTTACTTGAGGGATCTTGCTCAATCCCTAGGTAGGTATGGTGGACACTTGAAAATAAGATTTGGGTTTAAGAGATTTTGGATGTACAAGTAGTATCTCTACTTAGTGCGGAATTTTTGGCTAGCAAAGATAGGGGGCAAGCACCACATGTTGAAGGATCTATGACAATATAACTTCTACGTGAATATGAACAAGCATAAATCATTACGTTGTCTTCCTTGTCCAACGTCAACAATTTTGGCATATAATAATTTGATGGGGGCTCACAATCACAAAAGATTTCTAGGATAGTGTATTTATATGTGAATCTTCTCTTCCCTTATTAATTCTTTCATGAGTCGCATCATTGACCAATGCTATGTTTGTCAATCTCTAATAAAATTTTCTACTCATACTTTTCCTTATGTGGTGCCATCACCTACCATAAGATTAGCATATGATCTTTTTCTTTTATTTCCTTTCCCCCCCTGTTTTTATTGCAACATGAAAGTAAGAAAGCAAAAACTCAAACTAAACTTTATTATATATCTTGCACATGATTACAAGGATAGACCACTAAGCAAGCTCTAAAAAAGAAAGGCTCAAACTAAACTTTTATTCATCTAAAGCAAAAGATCGAACTAAAATAAGTAAAGGCAAAAAGATAGTGGGGATGATACGATACCGGGGCACCTCCCCCAAGCTTGGCGGAAGCCAAGGGGAGCGCCCATACCCGAAACTCAATTTTCCTTTGGTGATGAAGAAGGTGGTGTTGATGAAGTAGCTCCCAATATATCCATGAGTATCTCCTTCAAACTTTGAATCTCACGAATGGCTTTATGAGGCAACTCAGTGTTTTTCTCCACTTCAGCCATAATATGTTTATTCTCTGGCCCCCAAGAACTTGTTCCTGCATCACTTTCTCGCGGACGAGATATGTCCCAATTGGACGGTATGTGCACACGAGGGGTATTCTTGAACCCATAGTTATGAATCAAATTGTGAAAATTGTTACGGTGTAACCTGTGTAAAGGCCTTCTTGGTGGGAGTCCTTCATGCACTTCGGGGCTCTCTTGATTGTTTGATGATCTCACAGCTTGATGAGGATTTGGATGAGTGGAGATGCCAGCCAATGTGCCTCTTTCGGAAGCAGGAGGGTGAACTACAAGAGAGTTCCCTTCGTCTTCCTCCATGACCATCTCCAGGATTCCCTCCCCCTCTAGGTCCTCTTGCAACAACTCTGCATCGTATTCTCCATTGTTGAAAGAGGGGGAAGACATGATGCTTGGCTTGACAGATCTGATCAAAAACAGCAAGAAAAGAAAGCAGAAAATTTCTCCGCGATACCGTGGTCAACAGGTTTGGGGGGTATATAAAGATTTTTTTATCTTGGGAAACAAGCAAACGGAAGAAAAACAGAGTCCGGAAGGTGTCCCAGGTGGGCACAACCCACCTGGGCGCGCCTGGCAAGCCAGGCGCGCCCTGGTGTCTTGTGCCCACCATGGTACGCTTCTTGGAAGTTTCTTATTTTCCAAATTTTCTAAATATTCCAAAACTGACAAAAAATATTTTTGCGGATTTTTCGAAGTCCGTTTACTTACCGTATCACGTACCTCCTTATTTTCATGATTCTGGAGTGTTCCGGAAGGACTCTTTTATGTGTTCTTCCGGTGTCAAAGTTTGGATAATATTACTTTCAACATTAATGGGCGTACCTGAGATATAATGTTTTATTCGTTGCCCATTAACAACCTTCGGGTTAGTACCTTAGGCATTATTTATTTTGATAGATCCACACCGATAAACCTCCTCGATAACATAGGGTCCTTCCCATTTGGAGAGGAGTTTTCGTGCAAAGAATCTGAAACGAGAGTTGTACAAAAGAACATATTCTCAAACTTTGAACTCACGCTTTTGGATTCTTTTATCATGCCATCTTTTAACTTTTTCTTTAAATAATTTGGCATTTTCATAAGCTTGGGTTCTCCATTCATCTAGTGAGCTAATATCAAATAACCTCTTTTCACCGGCAAGTTTGAAATCATAGTTGAGTTCTTTGATTGCCCAATATGCTTTATGTTCTAACTCAAGAGGCAAATGACAAGCTTTTCCATAGACCATTTTATAAGGAGACATACCCATAGGATTTTTATATGCTGTTCTATAAGCCCAAAGTGCATCATCTAATTTCTTAGACCAATTCTTCTGGGACCTATTGACAGTCTTTTGCAAAATTAATTTTATTTCTCTATTGCTAAGTTCAACTTGACCACTAGACTGATGATGATAGGGTGATGCAATTCTATGGTTAACATCATACTTGGTGTCGGTGTACTAAATATTGGGCCATTAGTACCCCATACTTGTGCACGGGCAATTGTAGCCATACCTGCGGCAAGGCTTGTCGGGGGAACAGCTGAAGATTGATCCAAAGTCATCAAGAGACATCCACGCCAAGGACCAGACGATAAGGAGGGCTGAAGGCCAAGGGCTCGGCTCCCGGCAAGATCTTGCCGGGGTAGCCCGCCAAGCCCGGCAAGACTCGCACCCGACAAGGTTCCGCCACTGTGCCACCGCTCCAGTACAGTGACCGGCCTAGCATTCTGGCCCCACTTCTGGATGCGTGGCAAGGCACTAGTGGGGGTGAGCTTAAGCGGTGCTGATGGGATGGCTCCTTTTTCCATCCCCAAGAAAGTAGAGACACCTAAACGGACACCTCACGGTGCATTAAATGCATTTGTCCAAAACCGTCAGTGGTTAGGTATGATAACCATGTAGCTACTTTACACCTCGCGAATAAGCAGTTCGCCACTGTGGTGACCCCTTGGATCATATAAAAGGAGGCCCAAGGCAACTACTACAGAGGAGGACGACTCTCAGCCCATTCTGCATGTGTAGCTGCTACTTGAACTTACTGTTCATCGCAAGCGCTCCAAGAACTGGGACGAATCACTGATAATAAACTAAAGCAGGAGTAGGGTTTTACGCGCCGATCCTCAGTTCTTCTCTTTGTACGTCCCTCTCTCCCTACCGAACCGTAAAGGGGTCCCTCGGATCCCATAGGTGTCGTACGCCGACATCTTTGGCACGCCAGGTAGGGGGTGTCGAGGTTGCACGAACCTAATCTGGTGATCAGCGCGTCAGTTTCTTCATCATCTTTGTTACCATGCCACCCAAGAAGAAGGGTGCATCAGTGGCTGTTCCGTCTACGTCCGTCTTGCCCGTGCCTACTCGAACAGGTGACGGCGTGGATGCAGGAGGTGGAGGTTCAGAGCCTCCACGACGTTCTGGTGATCCAAGCCAGGCGAGCGGCGTCGTTCGCAGTGGCGATGACAACCTGCACGCCGCTAGATCCAGAGATGGAGCCGTGTTGCCTACAGGCGGCGCAGCGAACTCCAGAGATTGAGGGACGCCGTTCAGGGCTCCCGCGCCGGCGCAGGCATCGCGGCCTTCCCAGGCCGCACTCGGCGAGCAGCACCGTGATGTCAGTGGTCCTGAACGTCCCCATGCAGAGACGTCTGCACACCGATCCCAAGGTGCGCAGGCCCAGCGTGCACACCAAACTACCGGTGGAGGTGGCGCGCGGTCGCGTGGTCGTGACGATGCTCCTTCTAACGCTGTTAGGAGTCAGAGCACCTCGCGCACCTCGCACCTCTCGCCGCCGCCTACGCCAGCAGAAGCTTTGGCATGTGCACAGCTGCTCCTCGATTTTCCTCCTGCTCCGGAGAAGATGGAGGAGTGGCGATCTACTATCCAGAGCCTTGTCGACTTCGCCAACAAGGATAGACCGCATCAAGCAGGGCCCTCGCGGCAGCGGTCTATCGTTCCGGCGCGAGCCAGAGGTGAGAAGACCGGAGGTGGTGCTACTACGATGCACTCCCCTCCACGAGAACAACGACGGCCATCACCCCGGCGGACCGAAGGCTATGATGACGATTCCACAGCGTCGTCCGATCCGCGGATGCGCCGCGATCAGCGTCAAGTTCTTCGGGAACGAAGTAAAGAGGACGCTCGAACTACCATCGAGCGCCGGCGGGAGGCGCGTCATCAGTCTGATAAACGTGCAGGACCTACTGTCGACAAGCCTGCGCCAGGGGACGCAGGCGACTTGCCTTATGAGGTAGGTTGCCTGGCGTTTACCCGTGAGCTGCGGCGAGTCCAGTGGCCCAACTCCAGAACATTCAAACCAGAGGTTCCGGAGAAATATGACGACAAGACTCATCCCTCGGAGTTCCTGAGCATCTACACCATTGCGGTGCAGGCTGCCGGAGGCCGAGACAACAAGATACTTGCCAACTAATTCCCGTTGGTGCTCAAACCTAACGTCAGGTCGTGGTTGATGCATCTGCCGGAGAATTCCATTTCTTCCTGGTCAGATCTGTGCCATCAGTTTGTTGGCGCCTTTGTTGGAGGCCACCAAGCTCCTGGCCAAGAAAGTGATTTGCATCTCCTCCCTCAAAAGGAGGGCGAGCCCCTGCGCAAGTTTATCCAGAGGTTTAGCCGAGTGCAATACAATATTCCAGACGTTCATCCTGCCGCTGTTGTTAGCACGTTTCATCAGAACATGCGTAACCGCAAGATGCGCGAAGAACTGGCGATGAACAAGGTCAGGACTATTGCCGAGCTTTATGCTTTGGCAGATAAATGCGCTCGAGCTAAAGAAGGGAGGAAACTCCCCGACGAGAATGTTGGCGCAGGGGGCGAATCCGAAGATGAAGATGTCACCATTCCGTCGAAGAAAGGCCGACGGCGGAACAAGAAGCGCAAAGGCAAAGCCGTGCTTGCTGTCGAGGGATCTGGCAGCCCCGGCACCGCCAAGAAGGCCAAGGTTGATGACCCCGGCAAGGAAGTTGCCGGGTGCGCTTCCTGTCAGGCCTTGGCGGCTGCCGACAAGCGAGAAGGCTCCGGCAACCAGTATTGCAAGATCCATCGCACCAAGGGCCACGATCTCCAAAACTATCGGCAAGTTGAGCAACTTGTCGAGAAGCAGAGAGCTGAGTATGAAAGACGAGATAAGGAGAAGGCCCAGGACGGTGCTGGGGGATCCAGCAAGAAGCGTGGTGGCCGAGGAGGCCGCCGCGGCAAGGCTAAGCAACAGAAGGAGAGGCCCACCCGAGGCCGCGACAAGGACGAGGGAGGCGATGATGATGATGAAGACGACGAATCTAGCGAGCACGAGTTCCAGAAAGTCACAGAGGCCATGTGTATCGACGGGGGCGCCTCGTTGCATTCTTCTCACCGCCAACTTAAACAGTGGGTGCGTGAGGTCAATGCAACAGAGCCGTCGCCTGAGGCACGGAAACCTTTGAAATGGTCCCACACGCCTATCATTTTTTACGCCGAGGATCACCCTGATCGCACAACTGCGGTCGGGTGCTTGCCTTTGTTGGTCTCACCAACAATCCGGAACCTCAAGGTGACGAAAATGCTAGTTGACGGTGGGGCCAGGCTGAACTTAATCTCACCGGATGTGCTCAAGAAGCTGCAAATTCCTGATGAAGATCTCGAGGAAACGGGCACGTTTCAAGGGATCAACCCAGGAAGGACCCAGCCAAAGGGCAAGATCACGCTACCGGTGACATTTGGTAGCGAGCTCAATTTCAGAACAGAGAAAGTAGTGTTCGATGTCGCCAAGATCCCCATGACATATAATGGGATCCTTGGCCGCCCAGCGCTAGCCAAGTTTATGGCGGCATCACACTATGCGTACAATGTGTTGAAGATGCCTGGACCGATTGGTGTCATCACCGTTCACTCTGACAAGAAGGATGCACTGATCTGTACCGACCAACTCTACCGGGAGGCAGCCGCAGCACCTGCCGTCAAGGCATCTGCTCTTGCCGCTGGAACTCCCGGAGGGAAGGAGAAGAAGACCGGCAAGATCTCTGGCGCAAACTCCGGCAAGCGCACCTCTTCGGAGTGCTGCGCTTCCGTTGAGGACGCACCAGAGAGCTCCACCGGCAAGAACAAGAGGTCCAAGGCTGCTCCACCAGAGACCAAGAAAGTCCCTGTCAGGGAGGACGGAACGGGAGGGACTTTCACCATAAGTTCCACCCTAGATGGCAAATAGGAAAGCGCGCTCGTTGCTTTCCTGCGGGCGAATGTCGATGTGTTTGCATGGCAACCATCTGACATCCCCGGTGTTCCCAGGAAAGTAATTGAGCACCACCTTGCTGTCTGTCCTCACGCGCGGCCCGTCAAGCAGAGGGTGAGAAAGCAGGCCCTGGAGCGGCAAGAATTTATTGCCGAAGAAATCAGGAAGTTGGAGGCGGCAGGCTTGGTCAGAGGGGTGCTTCACCCAACCTGGTTGGCCAATCCGGTCGTAGTGCGCAAGGCGAATGGGAAGTGGAGGCTGTGTATTGATTACACAGACATCAACAAAGCTTGTCCAAAAGATCCTTTCCCCTTGCCGCGCATCGACCAGATTGTGGACTCCACTGCTAGTTGTGACCTACTGTCGTTCCTTGATGCCTATTCGGGGTATCACCAAATCTTCATGGCAAAAGAAGATGAAGAAAAGACTGCATTTATCACCCCATGTGGTACGTATTGTTTTATACGAATGCCTTTCGGGTTGAAAAGTGCTGGTTCTACATTTGCGAGAGCGGTCCAAATCGGTTTTGAGCCTCAGCTACATAGAAATATGGAAGCATACATGGATGATATAGTGGTCAAAACCAAGGATAAAGCGACGCTCATACAAGACTTAGAAGAAACATTCGCAAATCTGCGCAAGATCAATTTAAAGCTCAATCCCGAGAAATGTGTGTTTGGCGTTCCTTCCGGCAAGCTTCTCGGGTTCTTTGTATCTCAGCGTGGGATCGAAGCGAACCCCGACAAGATCAAAGCCATTGAGCAGATTCAAGCACCAAGACGCGTCAAGGATGTACGTCGTCTTGCCGGCTGCATTGCTGCCTTGAGCAGGTTTATCTCCAAATCTGCTGAGCGCGCCCTGCCCTTTTTCAAAATTTTGAAGAAGGCAGGCTCAATGAAATGGACTCCGGAAGTGGAGGCAGCGCTGTAAGATTTGAAGAGGTACCTCTCCTCTCCGCCGACACTAGTCGCACCTAGGCCGCAAGAGCCGTTGCTACTGTATCTAGCGGCAACAAATCAAGTGGTTAGTGCTGCGTTGGTGGCGCAGAGAGAAGTCGATGAGGAGGCAGCGGCAGCGGCAAGACTGTCAGTTGACGCGCCGGGATCTTTCCCGGCAAGGTCTGGTGCCGACAAGACAAGATCTGCGCAGTCAGAGGAATCAATACAGAAGAAGAAGGTGGTGCAACGCCCAGTTTATTTTGTCAGCTCCCTTTTACAGGGAGCTAGGTCAAGATACTCTGGTGTGCAGAAATTGGTCTTCGGCCTTCTCATGGCCTCGAGGAAGCTGCGCCATTATTTCCAAGCGCATGAGATTACTGTCGTCACTCGCTTCCCGTTGCAACGGATTTTACAAAATCCGGAGGCAACTGGCAGGATTGTAGAGTGGGCGTTGGAGTTGTCGAGCTTTGGCCTCAAGTTTGAAAGTACCTCAACAATTCAAAGCAGAGCCTTGGCAGAGTTCATTGCACAATGGACCCCAACGCCTGACGAGGAGATTCAAGAGACGACTCTTCCCGGCAAGGAAACAGATCAAGAATGGATTATGTACTTTGATGGTGCTTTTATGCTGCAAGGCGCCGGGGCTGGTGTGCTACTCGTCGCACCCACCGGAGAGCACCTTAAGTATGTAATTCAGATGCATTTTCCCCGGGAGAGCTCGACAAACAACACTGCGGAGTACGAAGGCCTGCTTGCCGGTCTCAGGATCGCGGCAGACCTTGGTATCAAGAAACTCATCATCAGAGGTGATTCGCAGCTTGTTGTCAGACAAGTTAACAAAGATTATCAGAGTCCTTTGATGCAAGCTTATGTGGATGAAGTGAGAAAAATGGAAGAGCGCTTTGACGGTCTGCATACAAAGCACATTCCTCGTGCTGAGAACAGTATTGCTGATGACCTGTCAAAACGCGCCGCCCTTAAGTTGCCTGTGGAACCAGGAAATTTTGTGCTCCATTTGACTCAGCCATCTGTGGTGCCATCAATAGGGCAAGCAAAGAGAAGGAAGTTGAATTCTGGTCACTACTTTCCGGCAGACCTCCCGGGAGCCGCCGGCAAGAAGGTTGCCGGAGTCAGCGGCAAGCCTGCCGGGGAACAACAGGCTCCAGTAGGGGCTCAGGCCCTTGCCGTCGAGACAAACGTTCCCCCGGCAGAAGAAATGCCTTTAGTCCTAGTTGTCGAGCCCCAGGCTCCAGCTTGGGCACAGCCCATTGTCCATTTCCTTCAGACAGGAGAACTCCCTGAGGAACAGGAAGAAGCGGAAAAAGTAGCCCGTCGGTCCAGCATGTACCAGTTCGTCGATGGCGTTCTGTACAGAAAAATGCTGAACGGTGTGAAATTGAAGTGTATTCCTCGAGAAGATGGACTGGAGCTGTTGGCAGAGATACATGGAGGTATATGTGGCTCCCACATAGGGTCAAGAGCGCTTGTCGGAAAGGCATTCCGACAAGGTTTCTTTTGGCCCACCGCTCTCCAGGATGCAACTGCACTAGTAACCAAGTGTGAAGCGTGCCAGTTTCATTCAAAGAAATCGCATCAGCCAGCTCAAGCTCTTCAGACAATCCCTCTCTCCTGGCCATTTTCGGTCTGGGGGCTCGATATACTGGGCCCTTTTCCCCGTGCTACCGGGGGCTTTGAGTACTTGTACGTTGCGATTGACAAGTTCACAAAGTGGCCGGAGGTGGAAGCAGTGAGGAAGGTGACAGCGCAATCAGCTGTCAAGTTCTTTAAAGGGATAGTTTACCGTTTCGGTGTGCCCAACAGGATCATCACCGATAACGGCACACAGTTCACAAGTCGCACCTTCATGCAATATGTCCAAGACCTTGGTAGCAAAGTTTGTTTTGCCTCTGTTGCTCACCCGAGAAGCAACGGCCAAGCGGAGAGGGCTAATGCTAAAGTGCTGCACGGTCTCAGGACCAGAACTTTTGACAAGCTGAGAAAGTGTGGAAGACGCTGGATTGATGAGTTGCCGGTGGTTCTTTGGTCAATCAGAACGACACCAAATCGAGCCACTGGCCAGACACCCTTCGCTCTAGTTTACAGAGCGGAAGCAGTTCTCCCCATGGAACTCATATACGGGTCACCTCGAGTGCTCGCTTATGATGAGCTTGAGCAAGAGCAACTGCGGCAAGATGATGCTATGCTCCTTGAGGAGGATCGTCTTCAGGCTGCTGTGCGAGCTGCACGCTACCAGCAAGCTTTCGCCGCTACCATAGCCGCAAAGTTCATGCCCGAAGTCTTGAGGAAGGCGACCTTGTTCTTCGGCGGATTCAGTCCGCCAAGAATTCAAACAAGTTGACGCCGAAGTGGGAAGGCCCTTATCGGGTAGTACGAGTCACCAGGCCTGGCGCTGTCCGCCTGGAGACCGAGGATGGCGTTCTAGTGAGCAACTCCTGGAATATCAAACATCTTTGCAAGTTTTACCCATAAGGCGCGGTTGCCGGGGGCCCCCGGCAACCTCCTTTTGTACAAGTCTTGCCGGCAAGGCATATAATCCTTTGTACAAAGCCAGGCACAGACCCTGTGCGCAGTTGAATGAGTTTAAGTGTTGTGCATTTCTTGTTGATTTCCATGTTTATATATATGCATGTTTATCTGAGATATTGTATGACACTTGTCCCCGGTAAGACTAACGAACCGCCAAGGTTCCATATCTTTATTTTCTCCTCTTTCTTTTTCTCAAAGGATAGAAGGTTCCCTCACATGCAAGTTTGCTGAGGGGGGGGGAGGTATGGGTACCGGTGGGCGATGTTCAGAATTGGTTTCTTGCCAGAAGGAATTAGCGACAGAAAGCTAAGTTCGAAACTTTGAGCAAGCTTTTCAATTTTTGCTACTAGGCTATTTCCTTTGGACGATTTTGGCCCTTGTATGGAAAACCTGCACGCGAAGGAACCCTTGTCATAATTGGCTGCGCCCTTGTTCTGTTCCGAGTCTGCTCGACAGTATAAGTGGCTGCGCCAAGAGTGCCAAGGTGTCTTGCCGGCTGCTACACCTCCAGCAGGCTGCTGAAGTCCCGCACCCAGCGCTCGCGGCAGGTTGCGCGCCGACAAGTTTCCAATAAGTGTGGGGCGTAACCATACGGAAAGAAATCGAACAAGGGGCATGGCATGCATATATTCAATTATAGCAAGTTATATTACATCAATAATTGCCGCGTTTCTAATCAAAGGCTAAATTGTCTTTGACATGGAATGGTGGCGGCAAGAAAAAGCGAAACAGCTAGTCCCTGCGCTGGCCTTCGACCCTCTTGATAGAATCCACCTTATCAAGGATGGGCGCGACAAGCTTTTCAAGGGCCTGGAGATCTGCATCCTTCGGCAAGTGGTCAAGCACGTTGGTGAGATCGATGCCGGGGTTCTTATGCGCCACCTTGATAAGCACCTTGTGGAGGACGGCCCGGCAAAGTTTGCGGGATTCGTTGGCCAGCTGGGTCGCTCGGTTGGACTGGAGCAGCTTCAGAGCATCAATGATGCTTTCGAAGAACATGGTCAACCTGGCGCTCGGGGATATTCTTTCTTCAGAAGAATACCTGAAGTTTTGCAGGCCCTCCCGGCCCATGGTTGACAGCTGTACTGTGAGCTTCTCCGCCGTGTCAACAAGGCGTTCGGTCCAGATTTGCACGCCCTTCTCATAGTCAACTTGGGCGGCAGCGGCGCTCTTGAGCAGGTTCCTCTCTTCCTGGAGATCTTTGCTCAAGGCCTTCTCGCGGGCCCTGCTGTCCTTGAGAGACTTCTCTAACGTGGTCAGCTTCAGCCTCAGATCGGCAATGGCGTCGTTGGCTGAAGAGAGCTGCTTGGTCTTGTCGGACATAGCAACTTGCATCTCCGCCAGGCTGTGGAGAGTTTTCTCCCTGTCGGCTTTGAGCGTCGAGAGCTCTTTGCTGTGCTCCTCAAGGTCCACTTCTAGTTTCTTCACCTTGTCGCTCAGCTCGTTCTTGGCGGCTTCTGCGGCCTTGGCGGCATCGATGGCTTCCTTGAGCTTGCTAGCATGATCTGCAGTTGCAGCTTCGAGCGCCTCTTTGTGCGTCTGCTCCAGCTCCCGGGTCCGTTGCGTGACAAGTTTCTCAATCTCTTCATCTTTGCCGTGGAGTTTGGCGGCAAGTGCCTGCTCGCGCGCGGCAAGGTCTTCTTCATGAGCGTTAAGCCTAATACGGTGCTGCGTCAAGAGAGCTTCTTCAGCGGCAACCTTTTGCGCGGCTTCCTCTTGCGCCCTCTCCATATCAGATTGTTTCAATTGGAGCTCTGTCCAGCTTTGGCTCACTTGCTCCCGGCCGGCCGTCAATTCTTGGAAGGCCTCGGCGTACCAGATCTGCATTTGCTCGACACGTTTCTGGAAATCCGCCTCGGCTGCTTCGACAACTGCAACCCTGGCGTCTACCTTCTCCTTTCGAGTACGGTGGAGTGCCTGGAGCTTGCGGAAGTTATAGCCCATGGCCTGGAGGAGCCGATCTTCTTTGGACTTGCTGCTGCTGGCGCTTGGTTCGTCGACAATCTTGAGCCCAGCAGCGGTGATGACTTCTTCATCAAAAGCTTCTCCTTCGGTTGGTGCCTCAATACTTGTCGTCCCCGGTAGGTTGACGAACAAGTTGTCGCCGACCTTGAGATACTTGCTCGATGGGGGGGCCTCAGATGTTGACGGTTGATCTTCGGCAAGCGTCTCACCGGTGGCTGGGGGCTCTGTGGCCGGCGTAGCGCCTGGCGCTCCTGCGGCAGGAATGCCGTCAGTACGGTCATCGACCTCCTCGCCGGCCCTCTCAGCAAGTTTCTTGGCGGCCTCCTCAGCAGCGGTCTCGCCGACCTTGATGGTGGCATCTTCGGTAGCCTCGCTAGCGGCAATCCTGTCAGCTTCGGTGGCAGCATCCCTGGCGGTCTCCTCGATGACGACATCGACGTCCATGGTTTCCATCACAGGGAATTCTGAAGGACGAAGGAGGGAGGCCAAATCATATCAAGATCAAAGTCCAGAAAGATAAAGAAAGAACCACAAATGCTCTGGGGCAAGCAATCACCTGTGTCGAGCTGATGAGGAGTAGCTTCACCGCTCCCGGCAACATTGCTTGCCGGGGAAAGGTTACCGGTGCCTTGGCTCACCAACTCTTCCTCCTCCAAGGTGGGCTCGTCGGTGGGGGCTCTTGCCGGAGATGCACTTGCGGGTTGTGCGGTTGACGGGGGAGGCACGACAGGGGCGTCTTCCAACGATTCTCCTTGTTGCCATTCTTCTCCTGCAAGCCCAAAAGATGTAAGCGGCGAAAGGTAGAAACCTTAGCACCCGCCAGCGGGAAACAAGTAATGAACTTACGCTGGGGGCTGTGCTGGGGGCTGCGTCGAGGGCTGAGCTCCGAGCTGATGGAGATAGTCTCTGGCACGCTCGTAGAGCTTGTCGGTGGCTCGTCGCCCGTGGAGGTCTTCGCCCTCTTCGCCATCCTTTCCGCCAAAGTTTCTGCCTCCCTGCAGAGACAAGACAAAGCAAGGCGATGAGATCAACTGAATTCAGAATTTCGAGAAATAAAGACTGCGACAGGATACTTACTCTTCCTCTTCCCGTTCCGGGCTGAAGCCGGAGATGTCGAAGTCGACCTCTGTTACGGTGTCCGTATGGGGGGGCGAAGGAGGGGTCCTGGGTCGCTTGGCTGCGGCAGGTGCAGGGGGTTGGTGTGGCTCTGCCACCTCAGCTTCCGGTGCTGCTGTGTGAGACGCCCCTACTGTCCCAGTGGTTGCCGCAGGAGCGTGTCTCGTGCGCCGCGTGGGTTGCTGTCAAACCCCTTGCCGCGGTGCAGCCTTGCCGGCCGCCCCCTTGCCGGGGGCCTCGCTACACGAAGCCCGACTTGCCGGGACGCCAGAGACAGCTTTCCGAAGGACGCGCCTTGCCTTCTTTGGAGCTGGGGGTTCCTCCTGCGGCTGCTCTTCAGCTACCTCCTCGCTTGATGAGCTCTCAGCGGCTGCGTCACTCTGTTCCCCGGCAACCGCATCCTCCCCGGTAGGTTTTTCCTCCAACACGACCTCTGCGTCGCTGGTTTCCCATTTTGTGAAGCCGACGTTGCCAGCCTCCACGGCGAGATTCGCCTCTTCCACTCTAGTGGCAATGTACGCCACTTCTTCGTCAGTGGTGGCGCGGATGAGGTTTGTCTCCTCCCGGACGGGCCTCTCCGACAAGTTATCGAAGAACTCTTGCACCTCCTCCACAGACGGCTCGACCCAGGTCGCGTCAAGGCCGTGGGCGTTGAACACTAGCATGGCGGCGATGATCACCCCCAGGGCGGAGTTGTTGCACAAGGGAACAATTCTTGCCGGCAATTTATGCTTGTCTTCACGCTGGAATAGCCGGTGGCGAAGAGCGCCAAGATGCATGATCGTCAGGTTGTTGTTCAGTCCGGGGCGCAGCCTCATGATATCTGCCGCGTTCTGAAACTCCCAGGCCGGTCTCCCCTTGTTCTGCAGTGGGGCGATGCGCCAGCGAAGAAAATCAGAGCCTATCATCTCGATCGTGAGCCCGACGGCTTTCAAGCGGAGGATCCTGGTTGTGGCGATTGTGAGCTTGTCATCTTGAGCATCAAGATCGCTCCAGTCCTCGCCACGAACCGCCTTTTGTCGTCGGGGCGAATAGAAGGGATGGGGGTCTGCTTCCTTGATCCAGCACCACTCAGACCGCCATTCTTCCCACTTTTCGCGGTAAACCCCATCCGGATAAATCTCCTTGTTCCATGCCCTTGGGATCCAGGCGATAGAACCGGCAAGGGCTTCCCCTTTTTGGACGCGAGGAATGAAGTAATGGCGGAAGAGGGCGGTGTTGGGAACTACTCCGACAAAGTTTTCGCAAAGATGGGCGAAGATAGCCATACAAGTTACGGCATTCGGCGTGAAGTCTAAGAGATGGAAGCCGTATGTATACATGATATCATTGAAGAAATCAGAGAATGGAGGGCAGAGCCCGCAGTAAAAGTAAGCGGCGAAGAAGGGATATCTGTCAGGGCCGCTTTTAAAGGAAGAACCTGGGGCCACGCGAGTCGTGGGGTGAGCTTTCGTCTCCCTCGCCCACATGCACTGGTACCGGTTCCTCAAAGCTTCCGCATCGAGCGTCGGAGCGAAGACGACATACTTCTTCCGCATCCTCACCAATTCGCTCTCCGGGACATCGGCCTTCGGCTCCTTGCCCTTGCTCTTGCTAGCCTTGGGCGGCATGGTGGTTGCAAAGGCGGATGCCGAGGAAGGAGCGGATGTGGGGGCGATGAGCGGATGAGGAGAAGTTTTGCTCTGGACTCGGAAGAGAGAGGACAGTGGCAGATTTCAAATTGGAAAGAAGAGGGGGTGAAAGAGCAGCGCCTTTGCAGATTCCTTTTTATGGGGAAGGAGCGAGGCTGCCTCTTTTACTGCCCAATGTGAACACACCTATACAAGCGCGCTGCGGCTATGGCCGTTCAGTGCACGCTTCCCACGTCGTGCATTCAACGCACGTAGTGGGGAAGCGCAATAAGCAGAATAATTACAAGCAGTTAGTCCCTGCCACACATGCCCGTGCACTGTTTGGGCCTAGCCCAACAATGCCTCGCACCCGTGTGTGGCCTAGGCCCGGGGGCTCCTGTTGGTGTACTAAATATTGGGCCATTAGTACCCCATACTTGTGCACGGGCAGTTGTAGCCATACCTGCGGCAAGGCTTGTCGGGGGAACAGCTGAAGATCGATCCAAAGTCATCAAGAGACATCCACGCCAAGGACCGGACGATAAGGAGGACTGAAGGCCAAGGGCTCGGCTCCCGGCAAGATCTTGCCGGGGTAGCCCGCCAAGCCTGGCAAGACTCGCACCCGACAAGGTTCCGCCACTGTGCCACCGCTCCAGTACAGTGACCGGCCTAGCATTCTGGCCCCACTTCTGGATGCGTGGCAAGGCACTAGTGGGGGCGAGTTCAAGCGGTGCTGATGGGATGGTTCCTTTTTCCATCCCCAAGAAAGTAGAGACACCTAAACGGACACCTCACGGTGCATTAAATGCATTTGTCCAAAACCGTCAGTGGTTAGGTATGATAACCATGTAGCTACTTTACACCTCGCGAATAAGCAGTTTGCCACTGTGGTGACCCCTTGGATCATATAAAAGGAGGCCCAAGGCAACTGCTACAGAGGAGGACGACTCTCAGCCCATTCTGCATGCGTAGCTGCTGCTTGAACTTACTGTTCATCGCAAGCGCTCCAAGAACTGGGACGAATCACTGATAATAAACTAAAGCAGGAGTAGGGTTTTACGCTGATCAGCGGCCCGAACCTGGGTAAAAATCCCCTCGCGCCGATCCTTAGTTCTGCTCTTTGTGCATCCCTCTCTCCCTACCGAACCGTAAAGGGGTCCCTCGGATCCCATAGGTGTCGTACACCGACACTTGGCAAGCATTTTACGGAAAGCACCATGAATAAAGTGTGAACCACCATCAGTCATTAAATATCTAGGGACTCCAAACCTTGGGAAAATAACTTCCTTAAGCATTTTAATAGAGGTGTTGTGATCAGCACTACTGGTTGGAATAGCCTCTACCCATTTAGTAACATAATCAACAGCAACCAAAATATGTGTATACCCATTAGAGGAAGGAAAAGGTCCCATGTAATCAAATCCCCAAACATCAAATGGTTCAACAGCAAGTGAATAATTCATAGGCATTTCTTGACGCTTACCGATATTACCTATTCTTTGACATTCATCACAAGATAAGACAAACTTACGGGCATCCTTGAAGAGAGTAGGCCAATAAAATCCAGATTGCAATACCTTATGAGCAGTTCTGTCTCCAGCATGATGCCCTCCATAAGCTTCGGAGTGACATTTCCGTAGGATTTGTCCCTGTTCATGCTCAGGTACACAATGTCTAATAATACCATCTACTCCTTTATAAAGATGTGGGTCATCCCAAAAGTAATGTCTTAAGTCATAGAAGAATTTTTTCTTTTGTTAGTATGTAAAGCTAGGTGGTAAATATTTAGCAACAATGTAATTAGCATAGTCAGCATACCAGGGAGTGTTATTAGAAACATTTATTGCAGCTAACTGCTCATCAGGAAAACTATCATCAATAGGTAGTGGGTCATCAAGCACATTTTCAAGCCTAGACAAGTTATCAGCTACGGGGTTCTCAGCTCCTTTTCTATCAGTGATATGTAAATCAAATTCTTGTAGCAAGAGAACCCATCGAATAAGTCTAGGTTTAGCATCTTTCTTTTCCATAAGATATTTAATAGCTGCATGATCGGTGTGAACAATTACTTTTGAATCAACAATATAAGATCTAAATTTATCACAAGCAAACACCACTGCTAGAAATTCCTTTTCAGTAGTAGCATAATTCCGTTGTGCACTGTCTAGAGTTTTACTAGCATAATGAATAACATTCAGTTTCTTATCAACTCTTTGTCCTAGAACAGCACCAGCAACATAATCACTAGCATCACACATAATTTCAAAAGGCAAGTTCCAATTAGGTGGTTGAACAATAGGTGCAGAAATTAAGGCTTTCTTGAGTGTTTCGAAGGCTTCTAAACAATCATCATAAAAAACAAAAGGAGTATCCTTTTGCAAAAGATTTGTAAGAGGCCTAGAAATTTTAGAAAAGTCTTTGATAAATCTCCTATAGAAACCAGCACGACCTAGGAAACTACGAATACCTTTGATATCTTTAGGACATGGCATTTTCTCAATTGCATCAACCTTAGCTTTGTCCACTTCAATACCTCTTTCAGAAATTTTATGGCCCAAAACAATACCTTCATTAACCATAAAGTGGCACTTCTCCCAATTCAAGACAAGATTTGTTTGGTCGCATCTCTGCAAAACTCGATCAAGATTGCCTAAACAATCATCAAAAGACTTCCCATAAACAGAGAAGTCATCCATGAAAACCTCAACAATCTTTTCACAAAAGTCAGAGAATATAGTAGTCATACATCTTTGAAAGGTAGCAGGTGCATTGCATAAACCAAAAGGCATACGTCTATAAGCATAAGTTCCAAAGGGACAAGTGAAAGTGGTCTTTTCTTGATTAGGTTGAGAAACAGGTATTTGTGAAAAACCAGAATATCCATCAAAGAAGCAAAAGTGTGTGTGCTTAGATAATCTTTCTAGCATTTGATCAATAAAAGGCAGAGGGTAATGATCTTTTCTAGTTGCTTTATTTAATTTTCTAAAAATCAATTACCATTCTATAGCCTGTAACAATTCTTTGTGGAATAAGTTCATTCTTATCATTAGGAACAACAGTAATACCTCCTTTCTTAGGAACACAGTGAACAGGACTTACCCATCTACTATCAGCTATAGGATAGATTATACCTGCTTCCAGAAGTTTTAAGATTTCCGTTCTTACCACTTCCTTCATTTTCGGATTTAACCGACGTTGGTGATCAACAACGGGTTTAGCATCAGGTTCCATATTAATCTTGTGCTGACATAGAGTGGGACTAATGCCCTTTAAATCATCAAGAGTATACCCAATAGCAGCTCGGTGCTTCCTTAGAACTTTCAATAATCTTTCTTCTTCATGTTCTGAAAGGTTAGCACTAATAATAACAGGATATATCTTCTTTTCATCAAGATAAGCATATTTCAAAGTGTCTGGCAATTGTTTTAATTCAAACACAGGATCACCTTTAGGTGGAGGAGGACCTCCTAGAGTTTCAATAGGCAAATTGTGTTTAAGCAGAGGACGTTGTTCAAAGAAAATCTTATCTATTTCATTTCTCTCATGCAAATGTAAATCATTTTCATGGTCTAGCAAATATTGTTCTAAAGGATCAGTAGGAGGCACAACAATAGAAGCAAGACCAATTATTTCATCCTTACTAGGCAATTCTTTTTCATGAAGCTTTCTACTAAACTTGGAAAAATTAAACTCATGAGACTCATCACCAAAGCTAACACCGACACTTTGTTTTTCACAATCTATTTTAGCATTAACGGTGTTCAAGAAAGGTCTACCAAAGATAATGGGACAAAAGTCATCTTGTGGAGAACCAAGAACAAGAAAATCAGTAGGGTATTTTATTTTCCCACACAAGACTTCAACATCTCTAACAATCCCAATTGGTGATATAGTGTCTCTTTTAGCAAGTTTAATAGTAACATCTATGTCTTCTATTTCTGCGGGTGCTATGTCATTCATAATTTCTTGATATAAGGAATAAGGAATAGCACTCACACTAGCACATATGTCACATAGACCATGATAACAATGATCTCCTATTTTAACTGAGACAACAGGCATGCCAACAACAGGTCTATGATTATCCTTTTTATTAGGTTTGGCAATTCTAGCAGCTTCTTCACAGAAGTAAATAACATGCCCATCTACGTTTTCTTCCAGGAGATCCTTAATCATAGCAACACTAGGTTCTACTTTAATTTGTTCATCAAGTTTAGGTGTTCTAATATAACTTTTGTTAACCACAGTTGAAACTTTAGCATGTTCCTTTATCTTAACAGGGAAAGGTGGTTTCTCAATATAAGCAGTAGGAACAACTGGATCAACATTATAAATTATGGTTTCCTCTTTAATTGGTACCGGTTCTTTAACTTCTTCTTTAATAGGTGGGTGATATTTGAACTACTTCTCCTTAGGGAGATCAACATGAGTAGCAAATGATTCACAAAAGGAGGCTACTATCTCAGAGTCAAGTCCATATTTAGTGCTAAACTTTTGAAAAGCATCGGAATTCATAAAAGATTTAACACAATCATACTTAAGCTTAATACCTGACTCTTTACCTTCGTCGAGTTCCCAATCTTCAGAGTTGCGTTTAATTCTTTCCAAAAGATCCCACCAGAATTCAATAGTCTTCTTCATAAAAGAACCAGTACAAGAAGTATCAAGCATGTATTGATCATCACGAGAAAGCCGAGCATAAAAGTTCTGGATAATAATTTCTCTTGAGAGCTCATGGTTGGGGCATGAATATAACATTGACTTAAGCCTCCCCCAAGCTAGAGCGATACTTTCTCCTTCACGAGGCCAAAAATTATATATATAATTCCGATCACGATGAACTAGATGCATAGGATAATTTTTTTGGTGGAACTCCAATTTCAATCAATTCCAATTCCAAGATCCAATATCATCGCATAGCCTATACCATGCCAATGCTTTTCCCTTCAAAGATAAAGGGAAAACCTTTTTCATAACTTCATCTCCGGGTAAACCTGCAAGCTTAAACAATCCACACATTTGTTCCACATATATCAAGTGCATATCGGGATGTTCGGTTCCATCTCCTGCATAAGGATTAGCTAGCAGTTGTTCTATCATACCTGAAGGAATTTCATATTCAATATTTTCAGTAGGTGCAGTAGGTTGAGGGGTAGCTAATTGTGGTTCCGGTCGAGGTGAAGATACCCCGAACAAACCCCTCAAAGGATTGTTTTCCATAGTAACAAGTGACAATAAATTTCAGCACACTATATAAATGTTTCCTTACCAAATTCCACTTACCAAAGGCGCTTCACTCCCCGGCAACGGCGCCAGAAAATAGCTTTGATGACCCACAAGTATAGGGGATCAATTGTAGCTCTTTTCGATAAGTAAGAGTGTCGAACCCAACAAGGAGCAGAAGGAAATGACAAGTGGTTTTCACCAAGGTAATGTCTGCAAGTGCTGAAATTGTAAGTAACAGAGTAGTTTGATAGCAAGATAATTTGTAACGAGCAAGTAACAATAGTAGTAACAAAAGTGCAGCAAGGTAGCCCAATCCTTTTGAGGTAAAGGACAGGCCAAAACGGTCTCTTATGATAAGCAAAGTGTTCTTGAGGGTACACGGGAATTTCATCTAGTCACTTTCATCATGTTGGTTCGATTCGTGTTCGCTACTTTGATAATTTGATATGTGGGTGGACCGGTGCTTAGGTGCTATTCTTACTTCAAACAATTACACCGGAAGAACATATAGAAGAAATCTTTCGGAGCCAGGCACCACCTCTACCTGGATGGCGCCGGTCCGTCTGTGCCGCTATGCTGAACTGGACGTCTGATAAAGCTTTCGGAAGAAACGTACGACGCAGAGTGCCCATACTTATTCCCGCGTGATGGTTAGTGCTATCGGGCCAGAGGCCCACTCGGATCAAATATCCAAATCGTTAGTGTATTGGGGGTGCGGTAACGAGCAGAGACTCACGATCGATGTGACCCCATCGCCCCGTCTCGAGGACTTGCGGCAAGGGCTAAGAATGCCCGGCCACGCCTCGTATTTAACTCTCGGGTACCCTCCAGGTCAACCCGTCTTCACATCACTCGCGGGTACCCCTCAGGGTCGACCCGCCTTTCCAAGTAACAGTTGTAAAGTCCAAGTATCCGTGTGTCCAGAACATCAGGGAATCCGAGGTATCACCCTCGTTGGATTCCTACTCGATGTATCCGTCAAGGTGAACTTAGGAGGAATCATCCTCGAGGTTCACACTTGAGGTGTTGCACGACAGCGTCGTTATCGGGAGTGGTGAAGGAGGAATAACCCTCATAACCACGACCGAATAGCTACTCTACAGAGTTAACATCAGAAGTGCTAAACGAGGTATCACCCTCGGTACTCGATAGTAACGCTGCAGTGTCGTACAACTTGGGGGGTGAGGTGCGGTGCCTAGTTGTCGATCACGTTGATCGAGTCATCTGATAATCCAGCGGGGCAACTAGGTCAAAGTGGGGTCTCTGGTGAGTCTCTATCCAGCCTATACTAAGCAGTTAGGATAAGCAGTTAATTATCAAAAGCAGGTTACAAAAATCAGGCTATGCATCAGAATAGGTAAAGCCATAGCAGCAGCAATTCTAATGCAAGCACAAGAGAGAAGAGGATAGGCGATATAGGCATGCTCACGGGGGGGGTGAGGGGTGCTTGCCTGGAAGCTCTGCTGAGAGGGGCTGGTCGTCAGAAGGCTGCTCGTCCGGAGCGTAGTCGTACTCTGCTGCGTCGGCGTCGGTCTCGGCGTCTATCGAGAGAGAAGGAGGGGGCAAGAAACAATAAATTCACGGCAAAAATGCAAACAATATGCATGTCATGCCTAAATGATATGCCGAGGTGTTCTGCTGCCTAACTAGATGATTTAGTTAATTTAGGAATTTATTTGGATTTATTTTATTAAAGTTGAGCACTATTCATTTATCAAAAATAGTCTAAAAGTTCCATGTTCAGGTAGTTAGGGGCATCTCGCAGCAATACGAAGGGCGTATTCGGATTCGTCTCGTCGTTCTGAGCAACTTTCATGTACAAAGTATTTTCATCCGAGCTACGGTTTATTTTCTATGATTTTCTAAAGTTTTAAACATTTTCTGGAATTTATTTAATTAAGTTAAATCAACATTATCCAGAATAGTGAAAGGTGACATCAGCATGACATATAGGTGACATCAGCGGTCAACAGTCAGCTGACCAGAGTCAAACCTGACCTGTGGGTCCAGTGGGATCCACATGTCAGCCTCACAGTGCTTAATTAGGTTTTATTTAAACTAATTATAATTAATTAAGGGTGGGGCCTAATGGCAGTGAGTGACTAGTGTTTTAATTAACGAATTAATTAATTTACAGATTTAGTTATTTATATAAATCATTTTAACAAGCGGGACCCACATGTCATAGACACAGGGCTAGCCCAGTCAGCGTTGACTAAGGCAACTGGTCAAAGGGGGCCCGTGGGGCCCGCGGTCAGTGACTCTGAGGTGGGGCCCACCGGTGCCAGGTCAGCACGGCGGCCGGAGCGACGCCGGTGACCATTTCCAGCGGCGGCGCGGCTCGGGATCCGCCGGAAATCGGCCACAGGCCATCATTTTGGACGCGGGAGGTCGCGTTCGAACACGCACGAGGTGGCGCATCTAGCGGTGGTACTGGTTCGGCCAGAGACGGGCTAGTTTGACAGCGGTGAGTGGCGAGGCGGATGCCGAAGTTCAGCCAAACGCGCGATTGGCGCTGGGGTGCGTTTGCGGGCAAACTAAGCGGCTAGGCGAGGCCTACGCGGTGCGGCAAGTGCAACGGTGGCATGCACTGGACCCTATGGTCGCCGTGGCCACGTCGGCGACGAGGCCAGGCAGCGGAGGGCTCGGCCTAACGCCAGAGCAGGGGCTACGGGCGGCTAGAGGGGGTAGGGAAAGGCGCATTTGGCGCAGGAGCTCACCGCGGGGGCGTAGGGACTAGGCAGCGAGCTCGGGGAGGCACGAGATAGGCGGAATCCTCGCCGGAGCTGCGGTGTCCGAAGGAGGAAGAAGAGCTCGGGGATCTTGATGCAGAGGCTCTCGGCTCCAATGGCTTGGACCGGATGACGCGGAGGATGACCGCTACGTCATCGGGGCGAGGCGAGGGATCGCCGGAGAGCGCGGGATCGAATGGCGCGGCGACGACGGCTTTCGGGTGAGTGGGAAAAAGGGAGAGGTGAGGCGCGGGCGAGCGTCTGAGGGGGCTAGGGTTCGCGGGGACGGGCGAGGGGCTCTCGGGCGGGGCCATATAGGCGTCGGGGAGCCGGCGGATGGACGACGCGCGGCGATGGGCGGCTCGGGCGCGCGTGCGTGCTGACGCGTGCGGGAGGAGGGAGACGACCTCCAGATGGGCTGGGCCGGATCCTGTAGCAGCAGGCCTAAGTGCACAGTAGCACTAGGCCCTTTTCTATTTTCCTATTTCTGTTTCTGTTTTCTTTTCTGCTTTCATTTAACTCTGTTTGCAAATTGTTTTAGCCACCGCTTGAGTTTTGTAAAATATGTGATTTAGCTCAATAATTATAGTGCAATATTTACCAGTGCCAGAAAATAGTTTGGAGCCAAAATGATTTCATTTGATTTTTGGTTTAAATGAAATGGACTTAATCCTTGCTATTTTGGTACTGTGTGCAGCTGTTGGAGTGACTTAACTAATTCACTTAATGTGGATTATATTTTTATAATTGCTTCTGGATTATTTGCAATATTGTGAACAATTTTGATTTGCTGTTTGAAGAAATAATTATTTGACTTGCATTTCAAATTGAATTTGGGTTTGATTTTGGACAAGTGGCAGATTGACTGAGTGATTATGGTAACATGGCCACTGTTAGAGAGAGATCACTGTAGTGTGATAGTGGGGATGTCACAAGTCTCCTCCACTACAAGAAATCTTGTCCCAAGATTTAAGTCGGGAAGTGAAGGGTATCTTCGGGGGAACTGACCCTTATAGGGTTAATTATCTGGTGAACAATTCAGGGAATGCGGCAGAAGTATCTCTCGAGTTGAAACTTAAGGAAACATCGAGAGCAAAGTATGAAGGTACAATAGGAAGTTTCAAGTGAATGGACAAACGATCGATACCTGAACAGAGTGTGAGAAGGGGGTTCAGAGCATCAGGAATATATCATCTCTCGGAGGGTGACTCGTGATAACACACAAGGCCAAGAGCAAATGATACTTCGGAATCAAGGATATACAGGAGAGTCAGGTTCCGATCCTGAGGAACTGTGGGGGGTGTCGATCGAGAGTAGGGAGAGCGGTGTCAACTTACCGGTCACGACAAAAGGTATGTTAGAGGATAGTCTGTCAGTTATGTCGGTGGCAACATCGGTTCCAAGGGCGAGGGACGAAGAGAACCATTTTCCTGCTCGTGAAATGAGGCGGACCAATAGGCAAAGTTCTCGTCCATCGGTGGTTACCGGAATGTCATCAACAATAGTAACAGGGTCTCACTGACAAGGTTGTCCATCGAAGTGTTTTATAAGCAGGGAATTATTTCTGCTTATATCATATAGATCACAAGAAAGGTTAAACAAACCAATGGAAAGGAAAAATGTGATTATCGGAATTAAACAGACCATTGGAAAGGGAAATATGTACATACAAGAATTGGGGGTATATCCTTCCCAAGGAAAAGCCAAACATGATATACCTGACAGTACAGCAGGTACAAAATCATTTAGATAAAGGGGCGAGGAAAAATCAAGACGTTACCCGTACAAGGGTGTCCGGATAATAGATCAAGAAGCATTTGGCAATGTGCTTCCAATGTTCCTGTTGATATTCGGAATACCACAATCATGCTTCGAGGTAGCAATGATATGGTGTTTTCAAGAAAAGGTTGGCTCTGAAGGCCACAAGAATACACAGGGAATAACTTCAGTAATAGCAAAGAAAACAAGGTATGAGCAAAACATAACCAAGTCTGTGTTGGCAGGAATGCAAGGAGGTTGTCGATGATATCACAAATCGTCGAGGGGCAGGGATGGTATTTCTAGCCATGAGTTCAATTGACATCTCTGAAGAAGCCAAAGTGTTGATGGTGATCATGACAAATTTTGTCGAGAGACTCTATGGAGATGCAATTGAACAACGACGGCATCCGGCAAAAGGAATGATGAAGTGAAAGACTATTGGAACCATGGTTGCGACACAAACTCGAGATCAAGATTGTTGTTCGAGGTGAAATGATAAGATGAAGAAGATCGACGTAAGCTTAGCTCATCGTTGGAAGTTACTTCGGGCATGAGGACCAACGATACAAGATGAACTTATACCAAGGGAACAATTGATTTTAAGAGAAGCTTCCATGATAAGATCTGCATCGTATCCATGGGCATGAACTCAAAGGTTCAAGGTCGACTCCCACTTCTTCAATGCATAACCTTTCATTCACTCCTCGTTTTCAAAGAAATTGTAGTGCTGAAGATTTATCTGGTGAAGCACCAGAAGAGTATGACTCGCATAACTTTCGAGTTCACACGAATTAGGGAAAGCATAGGTTCAACCCATCAGGACA
Source organism: Thinopyrum elongatum (assembly GCA_011799875.1). Lineage (NCBI taxonomy): Eukaryota > Viridiplantae > Streptophyta > Magnoliopsida > Poales > Poaceae > Thinopyrum > Thinopyrum elongatum. The sequence goes on along the minus strand of CM022303.1, from coordinate 417,970,182 downwards.
TTTTAGGAACATATACCACGAACTTCAGGAGTAATTAACACAACCTCGACAGCAGAGCATGGTTGACAAAAGGAGAGGATACAATTTACCAAAGGCATTATGTATTAGGGAAAGAACTCACAAGAATTTTGGATGTGAAAGACACTGTCGGATAACAACCCAACAATGGATCTGGCGATTCACGACGGAGTTGATGTGAGTATCGGTAATCAAGCAGAGGAAGGCACAAAGGATTCTCGGAATAATGGAGAGTATTAGGGGTAACTTGTAACAACAAGAGCAACTGGGGATGAAGGTACAAACGGCTAGGATGTTATTCACGGGGATTATCGATGGTCAGGAACTACAAAGCAGTGGGCACAGGGTCTCGGGAAACTTCGAGAAGTATCTACAGAATCTTCTGGCGAAGCAAGCGATCATCTGTAGTGAAGGGGCTCTCCGGGATGAAGTGGTTACGAGAACCTAGTGTTAGAGTTAGTAAAATCTTAACCCGAAAGGAAGAGAGATCAGAATCCCAGAGTAAGGAAGAGGAATAAAAGATCCTAATACCACCCAATTGGCGACGTGGGCCCGTAAGCCACATAACCAAGTTAGTAAAACAGTTTTGGATGACTAGACTCAACTTCGGCCAAGGAGTTGGAAAGGGGGACCCTACAGGCAGTCGGCTCTGGTACCAACCTGTGACGCCCCCGGCTTAATCGTGCACTAATCATACACGCAAATGCACACGATCAAGCCTAAGGACTCACTTGAAGGAATCACAACACAACTCTAAAACATAAATAAAGTCATACAAGCTTTATATTACAAGCCAGGGGCCTCGAGGGCTCGGATACATAAGCTCGCTTACAAGCGTCAGCGGAAGCATCAGATATCTGAGTACAGATATAAAAGATAAAACAGATAAGCCTTTATAAAGGCGGGGCAACAGAAAACACTATGATCGAAATGCGCAGGCCTCCTGCCTGGGACCCTCCGAACCTACTCCTGGTCGTTAGCCAACTCGTAGTAGTAACCACCCTCGGGGTGGTAGTAGTAGTCATCGACGGGGGCAGCTGGCTCCGGGGCTCCGTCATCTGGTCGCATCAAAAGGATTTGGGAAAAAAGAGGAAGCAAAGCAACCGTGAGTACTCATCCGAAGTACTCAGCAAGCAAAGGATCTACACTACATATGCAACATTATCAAAGAAAGGCTGTATATGTGGACTGGGCTGTAGAAATGCCAGAATAGAGAGAAGGCCTAGTCCTATCGAAGACTAGCATCTTCAGCGGTCTTGCAGCATTAGAAGAGTGTCGATTAGCACAGTATGAAGTAGTAGTAACATTAAGTATCAACCTCGGCCAGAGATCCTTTCTCGACTCCCTGCGAGAAAGCAATCCCAGAGCCATACTATCCATATCTCATCACAAGTATCCAGTTCTAGTTGTATCGATCGGGATACAACTCCGAGCGTCCGTTACCGAGGATCCGGCTATGCATAGATTAGTTCTTCCCTGCAGGGGTGCACCAACTTACCCACCACGCTCGCTTAACTCCGGCCGGACACACTTTTCTGGGTCATGCCCGGCCTCGGCCAAACGACACACCGTAGTCCTACCTAGGCTCAGCAGAGAGGTCCCTGTCGATCTACATCCTAAGCGCTAAGGGGTCTTGGGCCATCACCCTGTGCACTCCGGGTCGTTGCGCACACGGTGAAGCCAGGCACCACCTCTGCCTGGATGGCGCCGGTCCGTCCGTGCCGCTATGCTGAACTGGACGCCTGACAAAGCTTTCAGAAGAAACGTACGACGCAGAGTGCCCATACTTATTCCCGCGTGATGGTTAGTGCTATCGGGCCAGAGGCCCACTCGGATCAAATATCCAAATCGTTAGTGCATTGAGAGTGCGGTAACGAGCAGAGACTCACGATCGATGTGACCCCATCGCCCCGTCTCGAGGACTTGCGGCAAGGGCTAAGAATTCCTGGCCACGCCTCGTATTTAACTCTCGGGTACCCTCCAGGTCAACCCGTCTTCACATCACTCGAGGGTACCCCTCAGGGTCGACCCGCCTTTCCAAGTAACAGTTGTAAAGTCCAAGTATCCGTGTGTCCATAACATCAGGGAATCCGAGGTATCACCCTTGTTGGATTCCTACTCGATGTATCCGTCAAGGTGAACTTAGGAGGAATCACCCTCGAGGTTCACACTTGAGGTGTTGCACGACAGCGTCGTTATCGGGAGTGGTGAAGGAGGAATCACCCTCGATGACCATGACCGAATAGCTACTCTACAGAGTTAACATCAGAAGTGCTAAACGAGGTATCACCCTCGGCACTCGATAGTAACACTGCAGTGTCGTACAACTAGGGGGGTGAGGTGCGGTGCTGGGGCCTGGTTGTCGATCACGTTGATCGAGTCATCTGATAATCCAGCGGGGCAACTAGGTCAAAGTGGGGTCTCTGGTGGGTCTCTATCCAGCCTATACTAAGCAGTTTAGGATAAACAGTTAATTATCAAAAGCAGGTTACAAAAATCAGGCTATGCATCAGAATAGGTAAAGCCGTAGCAGTAGCAATTCTAATGCAAGCACAAGAGAGAAGAGGATAGGCGATATAGGCATGCTCAAGGGGGGGTGCTTGCCTGGAAGCTTTGCTGAGAGAGGCTGGTCATCAGAAGGCTGCTCGTCCGGAGCGTAGTCGTACTCTGCTGCGTCGGCGTCGGTCTCGGCGTCTATCGAGAGAGAAGGAGGGGGGAAGAAATAATAAATTCACGGCAAAAATGCAAACAATATGCACGTCATGCCTAAATGATATGCCGAGGTGTTCTGCTGCCTAACTAGATGATTTAGTTAATTTAGGAATTTATTTGGATTTATTTTATTAAAGTTGAGCACTATTCATTTATCGAAAATAGTCTAAAAGTTCCATGTTCAGGTAGTTAGGGGCATCTGACAGCAATACGAAGGGCGTATTCGGATTCGTCTCGTCTTTCTGAGCAACTTTCATGTACAAAGTATTTTCATCCGAGCTACGGTTTATTTTCTATGATTTTGTAAAGTTTTAAACATTTTCAAGAATTTATTTAATTAAGTTAAATCAACATTATCCAGAACAGTGAAAGGTGATGTCAGCATGACGTATAGGTGATATCAGCGGTCAACAGTCCGCTGACGAGAGTCAAACCTGACCTGTGGGTCCAGTGGGATCCACATGTCAGCCTCACAGTAGCTTAATTAGGGTTTATTTAAACTAATTAGAAATTAATTAAGGGAGGGGCCTAATGGTCAGTGAGTGACTAGTGTTTTAATTAACTAATTAATTAATTTACAAATTTAGTTATTTATATAAATCATTTTAACAGGCGGGACCCACATGTCATAGACATAGGGCCAGCCGTGTCAGCGTTGACTGAGTCAACTGGTTAAAGGGGGCCCTTGGGGCCCGCGGTCAGTGACTCTAAGGTGGGGCCCACTGGTGCCAGGTCAGCACAGCGGCCGGAGCGACGCCGGCGACCATTTCCAGCGGCGGCGCGGCTCGGGATCCGCCAGAAATCGGCAACATGCCATCATTTTGGACGCGGGAGGTCGCGTTCGAACGCGCACGAGGTGGCGCATCCAGCGGTGGTACTGGTTCGGCCGGAGACGGGCTAGGTCGATGGCGGTGAGCGGTGAGGCGGACGCCGGAGATCAGCCAAACGCGTGATCGGCGCTGGGGTGCGTTTGCGGGCAAACTAAGCGGCTAGGCGAGGCCTACGCGGTGCGGCAAGTGCAACGGTGGCATGCACGGGCCCCTATGGTCGCCGTGGTCACGCCGGCGATGTGGCCAGGCGGCGGAGGGCTCGGCCTAACGCCAGAGCAGGGGCTACGGGCGGCTAGAGGGGGTAGGGAAAGGCGCATTTGGCGCAGGAGCTCACCGCGGGGGCGTAGGGACTAGGCAGCGAGCTCGGGGAGGCGCGAGATAGCCAGAATCCTCGCCGGAGCTGCTGTGGCTGAAGGAGGAAGAAGAGCTCGGGGAGCTTGATGCAGAGGCTCCCGGCTCCAATGGCTTGGACCGGATGACGCGGAGGATGACGGCGGAGCGCTACATCATCGGGGCGAGGCGAGGGATCGCCGGAGAGCGCGGGATCGAATGGCGCGGTGACGGCGGCTTTCGGGTGAGTGGGGAAAAGGGAGAGGTGAGGCGCGGGCGAGCGTCTGAGGGTGCTAGGGTTCGCGGGGACGGGCGAGGGGCTCTCGGGCGAGGCCATATAGGCGTCGGGGAGCCGGCGGACGGACGACGCGCGGCGATCAGCGGCTCGGGCGCGTGCGCGTGCTAACGCATGCGGGAGGAGGGAGACGACCTCCAGATGGGCTGGGCCGGATTCTGTAGCAGCAGGCCTAAGTGCACAGTAGCACTAGGCCCTTTTCTATTTTCCTATTTCTGTTTCTGTTTTCTTTTCTGTTTGCAAATTGTTTTAGCCACCGCTTGAGTTTTGTAAAATATGTGATTTAGCTCAATAATTATAGTGCAATATTTACCACTGCCAGAAAATAGTTTGGAGCCAAAATGATTTCATTTGATTTTTGGTTTAAATGAAATGGATTTAATCCTTGCTGTTTTGGTACTGTTTGCAGTTGTTGGAGTGACTTAACTAATTCACTTAATGTGGATTATATTTTTATAATTGCTTCTGGATTATTTGCAATATTGTGAACAATTTTGATTTGTTGTTTGAAGAAATAATTATTTGACTTGCATTTCAAATTGAATTTGGGTTCGATTTTGGACAAGTGGCAGATTGACTGAGTGATCATGGTAACACGGCCACTGTTAGAGAGAGGTCACTGTAGTGTGATAGTGGGGATGTCACACAGGTGCCCCCCCCCGGCGCACCGTGTGAGCTCGTGACTCCCCTGTGGACTTTCCTGACTCCGTATTCTTCTCGTAGACTTTTCCTTCAAGGAAAAAATTCATTATATATATGTTTCGCTGTTTTGACCTCGGTATCGCAAGTTTCTCCTCTGTTCTTGTTTTGGGCTATTTTTTTCTGTCAGATTTTTCAAGGCCAAGCATCATGTCTTCTTCTTCTCCAACAACGTGGGAGACGATGCTTGGTTGCTGCAGATGGAACTCGAGAGAGAGGAGACCGAGGAGATCACCATGGAAGAGGAAGCAGGAGATTCACTATAAGTCCACCCTCCGGTTTACGAGAGGGGTACTCTAGCTGGCATCTCCACCACTCCAAACCCCCATCAAGCCATGAGGATGAAAATGAGCCAAGGAAGTCAAGAAGTACAAGAGGGGTCTGCTTCAAGGAGGCCCCTGAGCAGGTTGCATGGGAATAATTTTCATAATTTGATTCACAATTATGGAGTTGAAAATACTCCTCATATGCACATACCTTCCAATTGGAACATCTCCCATCCAAGTGAAAGTGATGCAGGAAAGAACGCTTGGGGTCCAGAGAACAAGCACATTATGGTTGTCCAAAAGAATGCCAAGATGATCCAACATGTGCTCCGGGAAATTCAGAGCCTAAGGGAGATCTTTATTAACATCATGAAAGACAAGCCTACTACTTAATCACCACCATCACCGAAGAAAGAAACTTGAGTACACAGGTATGTGCACCACCCTTGGCTTGTTCCAAGCTTGGGGGAGGTGCCCCGGTATTGTATCACCATCACCTTTTATCATCATTATCAATCTTAGTTCGATCCTTAGTTACTTCGTGATTTAGAAGAATAAAGTTTTAGTATGATTTAGTTTCGAGTGCTTGGTTCGTGATCTGTCTATCTGTGTAATCATGTGTGAGAGTAATATAATAAAGAGTAGTTTGAGTTTTGCTATTTTCCTTTCTTGATCCAATCTTAGCAAGAAAGAGTAGAAGAATAAAGAATCATATGCTAATCCCATGGGGAGTAATAAATTCACATATAAGAAGTATGAATAAAATTTATGGGGATCTAGCAAACATAGCATTGGTCGTTGATGCAATTCATGAAAAAATAAATAAAGGAAGAGAGGTCTCACATATAAATATACTATCTTGGACATCTTTTATGATTGTGAGCCCCCATCAAATATTCCTTGCCTGATCAAATAGTTGATGTTGGACAAGGAAAACAACATAATGGGTTATGTTTGCTTACATTCACATAGAAGTTACATTGTCATGGATCCTCTAACATGTGGTGCTTGCTCATAATCTATTGCTAGCCAAAAATTCGTACTAAGTAGAAATACTACTTGTGCATCCAAAAACCCTTGAACCCAGTTTCTTGCCATAAGAATCCACCATATCTACCTATGGATTGAATAAGATCCTTCAATTAGGTTGTCATCGGTGCAAAAAGGCACTAAAAATTTCTCCTAAATATGTATGATCTTTTATTGTAAGGGAAATAAGCTTTGTACGAACTTGTGATGGTAAAGAAATAAAAGCGATGGACAACATAATAAAGGTTGCTATCACAAGGGGCAATATAAACTGACATTCCTTTACATTAAGAGCTTGCACATCCTAAATGAAAAGGCGCATGACAACCTCTGCTTCCCTCCGTGAAGGGCCTATCTTTTACTTTTCAGTTTTTAATTTTATGCACGAGTCAATAATGTTCACCCTATTCTGGTCTTAATTATTCTCCACTTGGCAAGCATCATGTGGTAGGGAAAGATCCAGGCACATATATCCAGTTGGATGTAGGTAATCATGAGTTATTATTGTAGACATTATCCTCGAGGTAAATAAGTTGGGTGGTGAAAACAATAAACCCCCATCTTCCTGTGTGTCTGATTGAAACTTTTGTTCCAAAAATATGTCGTGAGTGCCAGCAATCATACAAGACTATATGATGGTTGAGTATGTGGAACTTGCTAAACCAAAAAAGCTCTTATATAGACTCTTCCCGAAAATATGATGTGTAATTGCTTTTATGACTAAGAGCATAGTTTGCTAGTTGTCAAGAAAGTTTATCTTGTTGGAAATATGCCCTAGAGGCAATAATAAAATGGTTATTATCACATTTCCCATTCATGATAAATGTTTATTATTCATGCTATAATTGTATTAACCGGAAACTTAAATACATGTGTGAATACATAAACTACACTGTGTCCCTAGTAAGCCTCTACTAGACTAGCTCATTGATCAAAAATGGTTATGGTTTCCTAACCATAGACATGAGTTGTCATTTGATAACGGGATCACATCATTAGGAGAATGATGTGATGGACAGACCCAACCGTAAGCTTAGCATCACATCATTTAGTTATTTGCTATAGCTTTCTTCATGTCAAGTATCTTCTCCTTCGACCATGAGATCATGCCACTCCTGGATACCGGAGGAATGCCTTGTGTGCTATCAAACATCACTTCGTAACTGGGTGATCATAAAGGTGCTCTACAGGTATCTCCGAAGGTGTCTGTTGGGTTGCATGGATCAAGACTGGGATTTGTCACTCCGTGTGATGGAGAGATATCTCTCGGCCCTCTCGGTAATACAACATCATAAGAAGCTTCATGTGACTAATGAGTTTAGTCATGGGATCTTGTATTACAGAACGAGTAAAGAGACTTGCAGGTAACTAGATTGAATTAGGTATGGAGATACCGACGATCGAATCTCGGGCAAGTAACATATCGCTGGACAAAGGGAATTGCATACGGGATTGACTGAATCCTTGACATCGTGGTTCAACCGATAAAGATCTTCGTGGAATATGTAGGAATCAATATGGGCATCCAAGTCCCGCTATTGGTTATTGACCGGAGAGGAGTCTCGATCATGTCTACATGATTCTCGAACCCGTAGGGTCGCACGCTTAACGTTCGATAGCGCTAGGGTAGTATTGAGATATTAATAGTGGAAAGACCGAAGGTTGTTCGGACTCTCAGATGGGATCCGAGACATCACTGGGAGCTGCGGACTAGTCCGGAGGTAAAGATTCATATATGGAAAGTTGTTATCGGGGTTCCGGAAAAAGTTTGAGTTTTTTCGGTATTGTATCAGGAAGGTTCTAGATGGTTCCGGAGTGGGGCCCACCTGCATGGGGGACCCACGTGAACATGGGTAGTGGGGAAAGTCCCCACAACCTTGGTCTAGGCGCACCAAGATCCTCCCTTAAAAGGAATAGTATCATATCCCAAAGGGATAAGATTAGGATCCCTAAAAAGGGGATAGCGATCGGTGGGGAAGGAAAGGAGGGATTTCCTTCCTCCCCCTTTGACCAACGATCCTAGGGCCTTGGAGGGCAAGTCACTAGCCCCCTCCATGCCTATATAAAGGTGGGGGGGTGTTGGGGGGCAGCCCCCTTTGAGCCTTGCCCGTTACCTCTCCCATGTTTCACCGATACGCGCTTGGCGAAGCCCTGCCGGAGTTCCGCTGCCACCACCACCACCACGCCGTCGTGTTGGTCCCGATCTCATCTACCTCCTCTCCCTTGCTTGCTGGATCAAGAAGGAGAGGACGCCGCCGAGCCGTACGTGTGCTAAACTCGGAGGTGTCGTCCGTTCGGCACTAGATCGGATTGGATCGCCATAGGATTGTGAAGAGTACGACTACATCAACCGTGTTACGACGCTAACACTTTTGGTCTACAAGGGTATATAGACACACCCACTCTCATAGTTGTACATCTCCTAGATTGGATCTTGGGTGTTTTGTAGGAATTTTTTTTATTTTCATGCAACGTTACCCATCAGTGGCATCAGAGCTAGGTCTATGCGTAGATGTATATGCACGAGTAGAACACAAAGAAGTTGTGGGCGTTGATGTTCAAATTGCTTACTTCCCTTGTCTTATTTGGATTTAGCGGTATTGTGAGATGAAGCGGCTCGGACCAACCTTACATGTCCATGCACATGAGACCGGTTCCATTGTTTGACATGCAACTTGTATTGCATAAAAGTGGCTTTGCGGGTGTCTGTCTCTCCCAGTTTAGTTGAATCTGATTTGACGAGGGCGGTCCTTGTAGAAGGTTAAAAGGCAACTTGTATATCACTGTTGTGGTTTTTCCTAGATAAGAACGGTTCTTATAGTTTGCCTTAGCAGCCACGTAAAAATTGCAACAACAAAGTAGAGTACGTCTAACTTGTTTTTTGCAGGGCATGTTGTGATGTGGTATGGCCAAAACGTGATGTGATATATGTTGATGTATGAGATGATCATGTTTTGTAATAAGTTCACGACTTGCATGTCGATGAGTACGGCAACCGGCAGGAGCCATAGGGTTGTCTTTAATTTATTGTATGACCTGCGTGTCAACAAATAACGCCATGTAATTGCTTTACTTTATCGCTATGCGTTAGCAATAGTTGTAGAAGCAATAGTTGGCGAGAAGACCACGTGATGACACGATGATGGAGATCATGGTGTCATGCCGGTGATGATGGAGATCATGCCGGTGCTTTGGAGATGGAGATCAAAAGCACAAGATGATAATGGCCATATCATGTCACATATTTTGATTGCATGTGATGTTTATCTTTTATGCATCTTATTTTGCTTAGGACGACGGTAGCATTGTAAGATGATCCCTTCACTTAATTTCAAGATAAATGTGTTCTCCCTAAGTATGCACCGTTGCAAAAGTTTATCGTTTCGAAGCACCTCGTGATGATCGGGTGTGATAGACTCTACGTTCACATACAACGGGTGTAAGCCAATTTTTACACATGCAGAATACTTGGGTTAAACTTGACGAGCCTAGCATGTACAGACATGGCCTCGGAACACAGGAGACCGAAAGGTCGAACATGAGTCATATAGTAGATATGATCAACATGGAGATGTTCACCGTTGATGACCACCCCATCTCATGTGATGATCGGACATGGGTTGGTTGATATGGATCGTGTAAACACTTAGACAACTTGAGGGGTGTTGTTTTAAGTGAGAGTTCATTAGTAATTTGATTAACTGAACTAATTATCATGAACATAGTCTAAATTGTCTTTGCAAATTATATTGTAGATCAGTAGCTCGCACTGTAGCTCCCCGTTTTTATTACGTTCCTAGAGAAAGACTAAGTTGAAAGGTATCGTAAGCAATTATGCGGACTAGGTCCGTAGTCTGAGGATTGTCCTCACTGCTGCACAAAGGCTTATGTCCTTGATACACCGCTCGGTGTGCCAACCCCTCTAGCATCGTCTGTGGATGTTGTGAATGTCTGGCAGGCACGTTCTGACGACTACTTGATAGTTCAGTGTGCCATGCTTTACGACTTAGAAATCAGGGCCCCAAAGATGTTTTGAATGCCACAGAGCATATGAGATGTTCCAATCAGGCTCATGCCCGTGTTGAGAGGTATAAGACCTCTAACAAGTTCTTTTGCCTATGAGATGGAGGAGAATAGCTCAGTTAGTGAGCATGCGCTCAGAGTGTCTGGGTGCTACAATCACTTGAATCAAGTGGGAGTTAATCTTCCAGATAAGACAGCGGTTAACAAAGTTTTCCAGTCACTGCCACCAAGCCATAAGGGCTTCGTGATGAACTATAATATGCAAGGGACGAAGAAGACAATCCCTGAGCTATTCATGATGCTTTAGGCCGCGGAGGTAGAAATCAAGAAAAGGCATCAATTGTTGATTGTTAATAAGACCACTAGTTTCAAGAAATGCAAGGGAAAGAAAGGGAACTTCAAGAAGAATGGCAAGACAGTTGCCGCTCCCGTGAAGAAACCCAAGGCTAGACCCAAACCTGAGACTAAGTGCTTCTATTGCAAGGGGAAAGGCCATTGGAAGCAGAACTGCCCCATGAACTTGGCAGATAAGAAGACTGGCAATGTCATCAAAGGTATATTTGATATACACGTTATTTATGTGTACCTCACTAGTACTCATAGTAGTGTCTGGGTATTTGATACCGATTCAGTTGCTAATATTAGTACCTCAGAGCAGGAGATGCGGAGTAACGGAGACTAGCTGAGGGCGAGGTGACGATGAGTGTTGGAAGTGTCTCCAAGGTTGATATGATCACCATCGGCACGCTCGCAATACCTTGGGGATTAGTATTAAACCTAAATAATGGTTCTTTGGTGCTTGCGTTGAGCATAAAACATTATATCTGGATATTGCTTATTGCAAGACGGTTATTCATTTAAGTCAGAGAATAATGGTTATTCTATTTATATGAGTAACATCTTTTATGGTCATGCACCCCTTGTGAATGGTTTATTCTTGTTGAATCTCGATCATACTAATACACATATTCATAATATTGATGCCAAAAGATGCAGAGTAAATAATGATGGTACCACATATTTGTGGCACTACCGCTTAGGTCATATTGGTGTAAAGCGCATGAAGAAACTCCATGCTGATGGATTTTTGGAATCTCTTGATTATGAATCATTTGAGACATGTGAACCATGCCTCATGGGCAAGATAACTACAACTCCGTTCTCCGAGACAATGGAGCGAGTGACTTATTGGAAATAATACATACCGATGTATGTGGTCCGATGAGTATTGAAGAACGTGGTGGATATCGTTATTATCTTACCTTCACATCTGATTTGAGTAGATACGGGTATATCTACTTGATGAAACACAAGTCTGAATTTTTTTAAAAGTTCAAGCAATTTCATAGTGAAGTTGAAGATCATCGTGACAAGAAGATAAAATGTCTACGATATGATCGTGGAGGTGAATATCTGAGTTACAAGTTTGGTATGTATTTAAGACAATGTGAAAAATTGTTTCACAACTCATGCCACCTGGAACACCATCGTGTAATGGTGTGTCTGAACGTCGTAGTCGTACTCTATTGGATATGGTGCGTTCTATGATGTCTCTTATCGATTTGCCACTATCATTTTGGGGTTATGCATTATAGACAGCCGCATTCACTTTAAATAGGTCACCATCTAAATCCGTTGAGACGACACCGTATGAGTTATGGTTTGGCAAGAAACCTAAGCTGTCATTTCTTAAATTTTGGGGATGCGACACTTATGTCAAGAGGCTTCACCCTGATAAGCTCGAACCCAAAGCGGAGAAGTGCATCTACATAGGATACCCTAAAGAGACCATTGGGTATACCTTCTACCACTGATCTGAGGGCAAGATCTTTGTTGCCAAGAATGGGTCCTTTCTAGAGAAAGAGTTTCTCTCGAAAGAAGTGAGTGGGAGGAAAGTAGAACTTGATGAGGTAATCATACCTTCTCTCGAATTGGAAGGTAGCACATCACAGAAAGTAGTTCCCATGATGCCTACACCAAATGAAGAGGAAGCTCATGATGATGATCATGAAACTTCAGATCAAGTTACTACTAAACCTCGTAGGTCGACCAGGGTACGCTCCGCACCAGAGTGGTACAGTAATCCAGTCCTGGAAATTATGTTGTTAGACAATGGCGAACCTACGAACTATGAAGAAGCCATGATGAGCCCAGATTCCGACAAATGGCTTTAGGCCATGAAATCCGAGATAGGATTCATGTATGAGAACAAAGTATGAACTTTGGTGGACTTGCCCAATGATCGGCAAGCCATTGAGAATAAATGGATCTTTAAGAAGAAGACATATGCTGATGGTAATGTCACCGTCTATAAAGCTCGACTTGTCGCAAAGGGTTTCCGGCAAGTTCAAGGGTTGACTACGGTGAGACTTTCTCACCCGTAGCGATGCTCAAGTCTGTTAGAATTATGTTAGCAATTGCCGCATTTCATTATTATGAGATCTGGCAAATGGACATCAAAACGGCATTCCTTAACGGTTTCTTAAGGAAGAGTTGTATATGATGCAACCATAAGGTTTTGTCGATCCTAAGGATGCTAACAAAGTATGCAAGCTCCATCGATCCATCTATGGACTGGTGCAAGCATCTCGGAGTTGGAATATTCACTTTGATGTGTTGATCAAAGCTTTTGGTTTTATACAAACTTACGGAGAAGCTTGTATTTACAAGAAAGTGAGTGGGAGCTCTATAGCATTTCTGATAGTATATGTGGATGACATATTGTTGATTGGAAATGATGTAGGATTTCTGGAAATCATAAAGGGTTGTTTGAAAGGAGTTTTTCAAAGGAAGACCTGGGTAAAGCTGCTTACATATTGGGTATGAAGATCTATAGAGATAGATCAAGACACCTGATAAGACTTTCACAGAGCACATACCTTGACAAGAATTTGAAGGAGTTCAAAATGGACCAGTCAAAGAAGGAGTTCTTTCCTATACTGTAATGTGTGAAGTTGAGTAAGACTCAAGGCTCGACCACGGCAGAAGAAAGAGAAATGATGAAAGTCGTCCCCTATGCTTCAGCCATATGCTCTATAATGTATGCCATGTTGTGCACCAGACCTGATGTGTGCCTTGCCATGAGTCTGGCAGGGGGTACAAAGTGATCCAGGAGTGGATCATTGGGTAGCGATCAAAATTATCCTTAGGTGCCTAAAGAGGACCAAGGAAATGTTTCTCGGTTATGGAGGTGATAAAGAGTTCGTTGTAAAGGGTTATGTCGATGCAAGCTTTGACACCGATCCGGTTGACTCTGAGTCACAAACCGGACATGTATAGTGGAGCAATTATTTGGAATAGCTCCAAGTGGAGCGTGGAAGCAGCATCTACATTATGACATAGAGATTTGCAAAGTACACACGGATCTGAACGTTGCAAACCCGTTGACTAAAACCTCTCTCACAAGCAAAACATGATCAAACCCCAGAACTCATTGGGTGTTACTCACATGGCGATGTGAACTAGATTATTGACTCTAGTGCAAGTGGGAGACTGTTGGAAATATGCCCTAGAGGCAATAATAAAATGGTTATTATCATATTTCCTATTCATGATAAATGTTTATTATTCATGCTATAATTGTATTGATCGGAAACTTAAATACATGTGTGAATACATAAACTACACTGTGTCCCTAGTAAGCCTCTACTAGACTAGCTCGTTGATCAAAGATGGTTATGGTTTCCTAACCATAGGCATGAGTTGTCATTTGATAACGGGATCACATCATTAGGAGAATGATGTGATGGACAGACCCAACCGTAAGCTTAACATCAGATCGTTTAGTTATTTGCTATAGCTTTCTTCATGTCAAGTATCTCTTCCTTTGACCATGAGATCATGCCACTCCTGGATACCGGAGGAATGCCTTGTGTGCTATCAAACGTCACTTCGTAACTGAGTGATCATAAAGGTGATCTACAGGTATCTCCGAAGGTGTCTGTTGGGTTGCATGGATCAAGACTGGGATTTGTCGCTCCGTGTGTCGGAGAGATATCTCTGGGCCCTCTCGGTAATACAACATCATAAGAAGCTTCATGTGACTAATGAGTTTAGTCACGGGATCTTGTAGTACGGAATGAGTAAAGAGACTTGTCGGTAACGAGATTGAACTAGGTATGGAGATACCGACGATCGAATCTCGGGCAACTAACATATCGCCGGACAAAGGGAATTGCATACGGGATTGACTGAATCCTTGACATCGTGGTTCAACCGATAAAGATCTTCATGGAATATGTATGAATCAATATGGGCATCCAGGTCCCACTATTGGTTATTGACCGAAGAGGAGTCTCGATCATGTCTACATGATTCTCGAACCCGTAGGGTCGCACACTTAACGTTCGGTAGCGCTAGGGTAGTATTGAGATATTAATAGTGGAAAGACCGAAGGTTGTTCGGAGTCCCGGATGGGATCCGAGACATCACGAGGAGCTTCGGAATAGTCCGGAGGTAAAGATTCATATATGGAAAGTTGTTATCGGGGTTCCGGAAAAAGTTCGAGTTTTTTTGGTATTGTACCGGGAAGGTTCTAGAAGGTTCCGGAGTGAGGCCCACCTGCATGGGGGACCCACGTGAACATGGGTAGTGGGGAAAGTCCCCACAACCCTGGTCTAGGCGCACCAAGATCCTCCCTTAAAAGGAATAGTATCATATCCCAAAGGGATAAGATCAGGATCCCTAAAAAAGGGGGATAGCGATCGGTGGGGAAGGAAACGAGGGATTTCCTTCCTCCCCCTTTGACCAACGACCCTAGTGAAGGAAATATGCCCTAGAGGCAATAATAAAGTTGTTATTTATATTTCCTTATATCATGATAAATGTTTGTTATTCATGCTAGAATTGTATTAACCGGAGACTTGATACATGTGTGAATACATAGACAAAACAACGAGTCCCTAGTAATCCTCTACTAGACTAGCTCGTTGATCAAAGATGGTTAAGTTTCCTAACCATAGACATGTGTTGTCATTTGATGAACGGGATCACATCATTAGGAGAATGATGTGATGGACAAGACCCATCCGTTAGCTTAGCATTATGATCGTTAAGTTTTATTGCTATTGCTTTCTTCATGACTTATACATATTCCTTTGACTATGAGATTATGCAACTCCCGAATACCGGAGGAACACCTTGTGTGCTATCAAACATCACAACGTAACTGGGTGATTATAAAGATGCTCTACAGGTGTCTCCGAAGGTGTTTGTTGGGTTGGCATAGATCGAGATTAGGATTTGTCACTCCGAGTATCGGAGAGGTATCTCTGGGCCCTCTCGGTAATGCACATCGTGACAAGCCTTGCAAGCAATGTGACTAATGAGTTAGTTATGGGATGATGCATTACGGAACAAGTAAAGAGACTTGCCGGTAACGAGATTGAACTAGGTATGAAGATACCGACGATCGAATCTCGGGCAAGTAACATACCGATGACAAAGGGAATGACGTATGTTGTCATTGCGGTTTGACCAATAAAGATCTTCGTAGAATATGTAGGAACCAATATGAGCATCCAGGTTCCGCTATTGGTTATTGACCGGAGATGTGTCTCGGTCATGTCTACATAGTTCTCGAACCCGTAGGGTCCGCACGCTTAACGTTCGATGACGATTTGTATTATGAGTTCTGTGTTTTGGTGACCGAAGATTGTTCGGAGTTCCAGATGAGATCATGGACATGACGAGGAGTCTCGAAATGGTCGACAGGTAAAGATTGATATATTGGACGATAGTATTAGGACACCGGAATGGTTCCGAATCGTTTCGGGTATTTTTCGGAGTACCGGGAGGTTACCGGAACCCCCCGGGGAAAGTAATGGGCCAACATGGGCCATAGGGGAGAGAGAGGGCAGCCCACAAGGGGTGGCGCCCCCCCCCCCCCCATGGGCAGTCCGAATTGGACTAGGGGAGGGGGCGCGGCCCCCTTTCCCTCTCCCTCTCCCTCTCCTTCCCTCTTTCCACCTCCATGAGAAGGAAAAAAGGGGGGGCGAAGCCTACTAGGTTTGGAGTCCTAGTAGGACTCCCCCCCATGGCGCGCCCCTCCTTGGCCGGCCTCCTCCCTCTCCTCCTTTATATACGGGGGCAGGAGGCACCCCAAAGCATATCAATTGTTCTCTTAGCCGTGTGCGGTGCCCCCCTCCATAGTTTACTCCTCCGGTCATAGCGTCGTAGTGCTTAGGCGAAGCCCTGCGCGGTTCACATCACCATCACCGTCACCACGCCATCGTGCTAACGAAACTCTCCCTCGACCCTCTACTAGATCAAGAGTTCGAGGGACGTCATCAGGCTGAACGTGTGCTGAACTCGGAGGTGCCGTACGTTCGGTACTTGATCGGTTGGATCGTGAAGACATTCGACTACATCAACCGCGTTAACCTAACGCTTCCGCTTTCGGTCTACGAGGTTACGTGGACACACTCTCCCCCTCTCATTTCTATGCATCTCCTAGATAGATCTTGCGTGAGCGTAGGAATTTTTTTGAAATTGCATGCTCCGTTTCCCTTCAGTGGCATCCGAGCCAGGTCTATGCGTAGATGATATGCACGAGTAGAACACAAAGAGTTGTGGGCGATGATATTCATACTGCTTACCACCAACGTCTTATTTTGATTCGGCGGTATTGTTGGATGAAGCGACCCGGACCAACCTTACATGACCACGTTCATGAGACCGGTTCCACCGATAGACATGCAACTTGTTTTGCATAAAGGTGGCTGGCGGGTGTCTGTTTCTCCAACTTTAGTTGAATCGAATTTGACTACGGCCAGTCCTTGTTGAAGGTTAAAACATCAAACTTGACGAAACATCGTTGTGGTTTTGATGCGTAGGTAAGAACGGTTCTTACTAGAAGCCCGTAGCAGCCACGTAAAACTTGCAACAACAAAGTAGAGGACGTCTAACTTGTTTTTGCAGGGCATGTTGTGATGTGATATGGTCAAGACATGATATACGTTATTGTATGAGATGATCATGTTTTGTAAAAGTTATCGGCAACTGGCAGGAGCCTTATGGTTGTCGCTTTATTGTATGAAATGCAATCACCATGTAATTGCTTTACTTTATCACTATGCGTTAGCGATAGTTGTAGAAGCAATAGTTGGCGAGACGACAACGACGCTACGATGGAGATCAAGGTGTCAAGCCGGTGACGATGGAGATCATGACGGTGCTTTGGAGATGGAGATCAAAGGCACAAGATGATGATGGCCATATCATGTCACATATTTTGATTGCATGTGATGTTTATCTTTTATGCATCTTATTTTGCTTAGTACGGTGGTAGCATTATAAGATGATCCCTCACTAAAATTTCAAGGTATAAGTGTTCTCCCTGAGTATGCACCATTGCGACAGTTCGTCGTGCCGAGACACCACGTGATGATCGGGTGTGATAAGCTCTACGTTCACATACAACGGGTGCAAGACAGTTTTGCACGCGCAGAATACTCGGGTTAAACTTGACGAGCCTAGCATGTACAGACATGGCCTTGGAACACTGAGACCGAAAGGTCGAACGTGAATCATATAGTAGATATGATCAACATAGAGATGTTCACCATTGAAAACTACTCCATCTCATGTGATGATCGGACATGGTTTAGTTGATATGGATCACGTGATCATTTAGATGACTCGAGGGATGTCTATCTAAGTGGGAGTTCTTAAGTAATATGATTAATTGAACTTAATTTATCATGAATTTAGTCCTGATAGTATTTGCATATCTATGTTGTAGATCAATGGCCCGTGCTACCGTTCCCTTGAATTTTAATGCGTTCCTAGAGAAAGCTAAGTTGAAAGATGATGGTAGCAACTACACGGACTGGGTCCATAACTTGAGGATTATCCTCATTGCTACACAGAAGAATTATGTCCTTGATGCACCGTTGGGTGAAAGGCCTGCTGCAGGAGCAGATGCTGACGTTATGAACGTCTGGCAAGCTCGATCTGATGACTACTCAATAGTTCAGTGTGCCATGCTTTACGGCTTAGAATCGGGACTTCAAAGACGTTTTGAACGTCATGGACCATATGAGATGTTCCAGGAATTGAAGTTAATATTTCAAGCAAATGCCCGAGTTGAGAGATACGAAGTCTCCAACAAGTTCTATAGCTGCAAGATGGAGGAGAACAGTTCTGTTAGTGAACACATACTCAGAATGTCTGGGTACCATAACCACTTGACTCAGCTGGGAGTTAATCTTCCGGATGATAGTGTTATTGGCAGAGTTCTTCAATCACTGCCACCAAGCTATAAAGGCTTCGTGATGAACTATAATATGCAAGGGATGGAGAAGACTATTCCCGAGCTCTTCGCTATGCTCAAAGCAGCGGAGGTAGAAATCAAGAGGGAGCATCAAGTGTTGATGGTTAACAAGACCACTAGTTTCAAGAAAAAGGGCAAAGGAAAGAAGGGGAACTTCAAGAAGAATGGCAAGCAAGTTGCCACTCCCGGGAAGAAGCCCAAGTCTGGACCTAAGCCTGAAACTGAGTGCTTCTACTGCAAAGGGACTGGACACTGGAAGCGGAACTACCCCAAGTATTTGGCGGATAAGAAGGATGGCAAAGTGAACAAAGGTATAGTTGATATACATGTTATTGATGTGTACCTTACTAATGCTCGTAGTAGCACCTGGGTATTTGATACTGGTTCTGTTGCTCATATTTGCAACTCGAAACAGGGACTACGGATTAAACGAAGATTGGCTAAGGACGAGGTGACAATGCGCGTCGGGAATGGTTCCAAGGTCGATGTGATCGCCGTCGGCACGCTACCTCTACATCTACCTTCGGGATTAGTTTTAGACCTGAATAATTGTTATTTGGTGCCAGCGTTGAGCATGAACATTATATCTGGATCTTGTTTGATGCGAGACGGTTATTCATTTAAATCAGAGAATAATGGTTGTTCTATTTATATGAGTAATATCTTTTATGGTCATGCACCCTTGAAGAGTGGTATATTTTTGTTGAATCTCGATCATGGTGATACACATATTCATAATATTGATGCCAAAAGATGCAAAGTTGATAATGATAGTGCAACATATTTGTGGCACTGCCGTTCAGGTCATATTGGTGTAAAACGCATGAAGAAACTCCATGACTTTTGGAATCACTTGATTATGAATCATTTGATGCTTGTGAACCATGCCTCATGAGCAAGATGACTAAGACTTCGTTCTCCGGAACAATGGAGCGAGCTACTGGCTTTTTGGAAATAATACATACTAATGTATGCGGTCCGATGAGTGTTGAAGCTCGCGGCGGGTATCGTTATTTTCTGACCTTCACAGATGATTTAAGCAGATACGGGTATATCTACTTAATGAAACATAAGTCTGAAACATTTGAAAAGTTCAAAGAATTTCAGAGTGAAGTGGAAAATCATCGTAACAAGAAAATAAAGTTTCTACGATCTGATCGCGGAGGCGAATATTTGAGTTACGAGTTTGGTCTTCATTTAAAACAATGTGGAATAGTTTCGCAACTCACGCCACCTGGAACACCACATCGAAATGGTGTGTCCGAACGTCGTAACCGTACTTTATTAGATATGGTGCGATCTATGATGTCTCTTACCGATTTACCACTATCGTTTTGGGGTTATGCATTAGAGACAGTTGCATTCACGTTAAATAGGGCACCATCTAAATCCGTTGAGACGACACCGTATGAACTGTGGTTTGGCAAGAAACATAAGCTGTCATTTCTTAAAGTTTGGGGTTGCGATACTTATGTGAAAAAGCTTCAGCCTGATAAGCTCGAACCCAAATCGGAGAAGTGCGTCTTCATAGGATACCCAAAAGAAACTGTTGGGTACACCTTCTATCACAGATCCGAAGGCAAGATCTTTGTTGCTAAGAATGGATCCTTTCTAGAGAAGGAGTTTCTCTCGAAAGAAGTGAGTGGGAGGAAAGTAGAACTTGATGAGGTAATTGTACCTTCTCTCGAATTGGAGAATAGCTCATCACAGAAAACAGTTCCCGTGATGCCTACACCAATTAGTGAGGAAGCTAATGATGATGATCATGAAACTTCAGATCAAGTTACTACCGAACCTCGTAGGTCAACCAGAGTACGTTCCGCACCAGAGTGGTACGGTAATCCTGTTCTGGAAGTCATGTTACTAGACCATGACGAACCTACGAACTATGAGGAAGCGATGATGAGCCCAGATTCCGCGAAATGGCTTGAGGCCATGAAATCTGAGATGGGATCCATGTATGAGAACAAAGTGTGGACTTTGGTTGACTTGCCCGATGATCGGCAAGCCATAGAGAATAAATGGATCTTCAAGAAGAAGACTGACGCTGACGGTAATGTTACTGTCTACAAAGCTCGACTTGTTGCGAAAGGTTTTCGACAAGTTCAAGGGGTTGACTACGATGAGACCTTCTCACCCGTAGCGATGCTTAAGTCTGTCCGAATCATGTTAGCAATTGCCGCATTTTATGATTATGAAATCTGGCAAATGGACGTCAAAACTGCATTCCTTAATGGATTTCTCAAAGAAGAGTTGTATATGATGCAACCAGAAGGTTTTGTCGATCCTAAAGATGCTAACAAAGTGTGCAAGCTCCAGCGATCCATTTATGGATTGGTGCAAGCCTCTCGGAGTTGGAATATACACTTTGATAGTGTGATCAAAGCATATGGTTTTATACATACTTTTGGAGAAGCCTGTATTTACAAGAAAGTGAGTGGGAGCTCTGTAGCATTTCTAATATTATATGTGGATGACATATTGTTGATTGGAAATGATATAGAATTTCTGGATAGCATAAAAGGATACTTGAATAAGAATTTTTCAATGAAAGACCTCGGTGAAGCTGCTTATATATTGGGCATCAATATCTATAGGGATATATCGAGACGCTTAATAGGACTTTCACAAAGCACATACCTTGATAAAGTTTTGAAGAAGTTCAAAATGGATTAGTCAAAGAAAGGGTTCTTGCCTGTGTTGCAAGGTGTGAAGTTGAGTAAGACTCAATGCCCGACCACTGCAGAAGATAGAGAGAAAATGAAAGTCATTCCCTATGCATCAGCCATAGGTTCTATCATGTATGCTATGCTGTGTACCAGACCTGATGTGTGCCTTGCCATAAGTTTGGCAGGGAGGTACCAAAGTAATCCAGGAGTGGATCACTGGACAGCGGTCAAGAACATCCTGAAATACCTGAAAAGGACTAAGGATATGTTTCTCGTTTATGGAGGTGACAAAGAACTCATTGTAAATGGTTACGTTGATGCTAGCTTTGACACTGATCCGGATGACTCTAAGTCACAAACCGGATAAGTATTTATATTGAATGGTGGAACTGTCAGTTGGTGCAGTTCCAAGCAAAGCGTCGTGGCGGGATCTACGTGTGAAGTGGGGTACATAGCTGCTTCGGAAGCAGCAAATGAAGGAGTCTGGATGAAGGAGTTCATATCTGATCTAGGTGTAATACCTAGTGCATCGGGTCCAATGAAAATCTTTTGTGACAATACTGGAGCAATTGCCTTAGCGAAGGAATCCAGATTTCACAAGAGAACCAAACACATCAAGAGACGCTTCAACTCCATCCGCGATCAAGTCAAGGAGGGAGACATAGAGATTTGCAAAATACATACGGATCTGAATGTTGCAGACCCGTTGACTAAGCCTCTTCCACGAGCAAAACATGATCAGCACCAAGACTCCATGGGTGTAAGAATCATTACTATGTAATCTAGATTATTGACTCTAGTGCAAGTGGGAGACTGAAGGAAATATGCCCTAGAGGCAATAATAAAGTTGTTATTTATATTTTCTTATATCATGATAAATGTTTATTATTCATGCTAGAATTGTATTAACCGAATACTTGATACATGTGTGAATACATAGACAAAACACCGAGTCCCTAGTAAGCCTCTACTAGACTAGCTCGTTGATCAAAGATGGTTAAGTTTCCTAACCATAGACATGTGTTGTCATTTGATGAACGGGATCACATCATTAGGAGAATGATGTGATGGACAAGACCCATCTGTTAGCTTAGCATTATGATCGTTAAGTTTTATTGCTATTGCTTTCTTCATGACTTATACATATTCCTTTGGCTATGAGATTATGCAACTCCCGAATACCGGAGGAACACCTTGTGTGCTATCAAACGTCACAACGTAACTAGGTGATTATAAAGATGCTCTACAGGTGTCTCCGAAGGTGTTTGTTGGGTTGGCATAGATCGAGATTAGGATTTGTCACTCCGAGTATCGGAGAGGTATCTCTGGGCCCTCTCGGTAATGCACATCGTGACAAGCCTTGCAAGCAATGTGACTAATGAGTTAGTTACGGGATGATGCATTACGGAACGAGTAAAGAGACTTGCCGGTAATGAGATTGAACTAGGTATGAAGATACCGACGATCGAATCTCAGGCAAGTAACATACCGATGACAAAGGGAATGACGTATGTTGTCATTGCGGTTTGACCGATAAAGATCTTCGTAGAATATGTAGGAACCAATATGAGCATCCAGGTTCCGCTATTGGTTATTGACCAGAGATGTGTCTCGGTCATGTCTACATAGTTCTCGAACCCGTAGGGTTCGCACGCTTAACGTTGGATGACGATTTGTATTTTGAGTTATGTATTTTGGTGACCGAAGATTGTTCGGAGTCCCGGATGGGATCACAGACATGACGAGGAGTCTTGAAATGGTCGAGAGGTAAAGATTGATATATTGGACGATAGTATTCGGACACCAGAATGGTTCCGGATCGTTTCGGGTATTTTTCGGAGTACCGGGAGGTTACCGGAACCCCTCGGGGAAAGTAATGGGCCAACATGGGCCATAGGGGAGAGAGAGGGCAGCCCACAAGGGGTGGCGCCCCCCCCATGGGTAGTCTGAATTGGACTAGGGGAGGGGGCGCGGCCCCCTTTCCCTCTCCCTCTCCCTCTCCTTCCCTCTTTCCACCTCCATGAGAAGGAAAAAAAGGGGGGGCCGAATCCTACTAGGTTTGGAGTCCTAGTAGGACCCCCCCCATGGCGCGCCCCTCCTTGGCCAGCCTCCTCCCTCTCCTCCTTTATATATGGGGGCAGGGGGCACCCCAAAGCACATCAATTGTTCTCTTAGCCGTGTGCGGTGCCCCCTCCACAGTTTAGTCCTCCGGTCATAGCATCGTAGTGCTTAGGCAAAGCCCTGCGCGGATCACATCACCATCACCGTCACCACACTGTCGTGCTGACGAAACTCTCCCTTGACCCTCTGCTGGATCAAGAGTTCGAGGGACGTCATCGAGCTGAACGTGTGCTGAACTCGGAGGTGCCGTACGTTCGGTACTTGATCGGTTGGATCGTGAAGACGTTCGACTACATCAACCGCGTTAACCTAACGCTTCCGCTTTTGGTCTACGAGGGTACGTGGACACACTCTCCCCCTCTCGTTGCTATGCATCTCCTAGATAGATCTTGCGTGAGCGTAGGATTTTTTTTTTGCAATTGCATGCTCCATTTCCCTTCACCTAGGGCCTTGGAGAGCAAGTCACTAGCCCCCTCCACACCTATATAAAGGTGGGGAGGCGTTGGTCGACCCTTGCCCATTACCTCTCCCACGTTTCACCAGTACGCGCTTGGCGAAGCCCTGCCGGAGTTCCGCTGCCATCACCACCTCCACGCTGTCGTGTTGGTCCCGATCTCATCTACCTCCTCTCCCTCGCTTGCTGGATCAAGAAGGAGAGGACGCCGCCGAGCCACACGTGTGCTAAACGCGGAGGTGCCGTCTGTTCGGCACTAGATCGGATTGGATCACGATAGGATCGTGAAGAGTACGACTACATCAACCACGTTACGACGCTAACACTTTCGGTCTACAAGGGTACATAGACACCCCCCTCTCGTAGTTATACATCTCCTAGATTGGATCTTGGGTGTTTCGTAGGAATTTTTTTGATTTTTATGCAACGTTACTCATCATATCTCTCATACTTTGAACATTGTGGATGAATTGTTACGTATTCATGAGAAGTTTTATGGTAATTCCTTGTTGTTATAATAATGATCATGATGCTACCATGTCCGTATTTTGTTTTTCTCGACACCTCTCTCCATAAACATGTGGTCATGATTATCGAGTTCGGTATTCGCTTGAGGACAAGCGAGGTCTAAGCTTGGGGGAGTTGATATGTCCATTTTGCATCATGTTTTCCTACTGTTATTTATAATGTTTTTGATCATTATTTCACTTCATGAAGAAACTCTAATGCCTTTTCTCTCTTAATTTGCAAGTTTCACATGAAGAGGGAGATTGTCGGCAGCTGGAGTTCTGGACCTGAAAAGGCTACAACAGAGATAGATATTCTCCAAAGCTCCAAATGATCTGAAAATCTATGGATAATTATTTTGGAATTAATAAATAATATTGGAAGAACAAGACTTTCGTGACTAAGTACCATCGTCTTGAGGCAGAACCTTGGCAGGAGCACTTTTGCTCTCCGGCGGAGTGATTCCGTCGGGGATACTTTCCTCCGGGAGGGGGAAATCGAAGCCATCGACATCACCAATGTTCCTCTCATCATGAGAGGACCGATTTTCGTCAACATCTTCTCTAGCACCATCTCATCTTAAACCCTAGTTCATCTCTTGTATTCAATCTTTGCTCCAAAACCTCAGATTGGTACGTGTGGGTTGCTAGTATTGTTGATTACATCTTGTAGTTGATGCTAGTTGGTTTATTTTGGTAGAAGATCATATGTTCAGATCCTTAAGCATATTCAATACACCTCTGATCTTGAACATGAATATGATTTGTGAGTAGTTACTTTTTTTCTTGAGTACATGGGAGAAGTATTGTTATAAGTAATCATGTGAAGTTGGTATTCGGTCGATATCTTGATGATATGTATGTTGTTCTTCCTTTAGTGGTGTCATGTGAACGTTGACACTTTACCATACTTGGGCCTAAGGGAAGGCATTGGGGAGTAATAAGTAGATGATGGATTGCGAGAGTGACAGAAGTTTAAACCCTAGTTTATGTGTTATTCCGCAAGGGGCTGATTTGGATCCATATACTTCATGTTATGGTTAGATTTATCTTAATTCTTCTTTCGTACTTGCAGATGCTTGTGAGAGGGGTAATCATAAGAGGGTTGCTTGTTCAAGTAAGAACAACACCGTAGCACCGGTCCACCCACATATCAAATTATCAAAGTAGCGAACGCGAATCAACTAAACATGATGAACGTGTCTAGATGAGAATTCCCGTGTGTCCTCGAGAATGCTTTGCTTATTATAGGAGAATGTTCCGGCTTGTCCTTTGCAATAAAAAGGATTGGGCCACCTTGCTACACTTTGTTACTATTGCTACTTGCTACTTGTTACGAATCACCTCGCTACAAAACTATCTATTACCACTACTTCCAGTACTTGCAGAGAACACCTTGCTGAAACCCACTTGTCATTTCCTTCTGCTCTTTGTTGGGTTCGACACTCTTACTCATCGAAAGGACTACGATTGATCCCCTATACTTGTGGGTCATCAGGGCGTCATCTTGGCTGCTGAGGGTGCTCCTCCTCGGCGGTGTTGTGGCGCTTGACGAATCCACGACGAGGTGCAGCGACTGGCAGGAGGTGGCCATGGTGGGCCGACATCGGGTGTCCATGGGCGCCAACATGATCGGTGACCCAGTGCGGGCACACAAGGGGTTGGCAGGCACAGATCTGCCGCGTGGAGGTCGCGCGGTGGCGCTGGGAGGTGTTGCAACTCTGGAGCAGCCTTATGGTGATGGAGCAGGAAGGCATATTTGTCTGTCGGATTTGTTGTCTTCGTCCTTAGGTGGGCTCGCGTGATGCGTGTGCCCGTATGGAGCATAGTTGTGTCTGGAAACCGAGGTGTTTCTTGGCCTTGGGTTGACATCTCCAGTCCCTTGTCGGTATGGTGCTTTACAAGGTTTGGTGGTTCGTGCTGCATTCGCTGGCCCAGCTTTGACATCTAGTGCTAGTAGGTGGCTTCCACCGGCCTCTACAAGGTGCAGTTGGCTGCTTGGCTTCTTCGACTGTGAGCTGGCTCGGTGGTGGTGCTTGGTGGACTTGCCGACGGCGGTGCGGGTTGTGTGTTTGGGAGCTTGGGTGAAGACACTGTCTCTTCCTTGGGCCTGTGACCGGTGATGGCGACGACAGCAGACGTCGTAGACCTTCTTGGAGGCATCGTCACATTGTTGCCACACTCCTCCTGCATGGATCCGGCTCTGGGGAGAACCTAGATCTTTTGCGATCGGACGACGATGGCGGCGCCTTGGCATCGATTCCCCTCTCGAGCGCTTAGTCCTTGGAGCTTGCCATCGGCAAGAGGGACCAGTGGATGGAGTTGGTGTTGGTGTCAACGCTTCTGTGGCAACGATGATGTGGGAGCGATGGTTTTGGTTGATGTAGTCATCCCTGGTGTGTCTCTAGGATTGCCTCAGCTGGTTTGTTGTTGTGAAAGTCGAAACTGCGGTGGCGGGGTCCTAGTGGGATACGATGACGCACAGCAGGTGGTTCGTTCGTTGATCTT
Organism: Thinopyrum elongatum; assembly: GCA_011799875.1. NCBI lineage: Eukaryota > Viridiplantae > Streptophyta > Magnoliopsida > Poales > Poaceae > Thinopyrum > Thinopyrum elongatum. The sequence goes on along the minus strand of CM022303.1, from coordinate 417,943,450 downwards.
CTAGGGCATCAACGGTGCCTAATTCTCCATCGTAGTACTCCGTCAGAGCCGTAACAACGTTTTCTGGTCGCAAGTGGTTGAGTGGCGTGGATCGTCGTACAACTCCACATGGTCTCTACAGTGTGGGTTGAGTCGACGATCGCTTACGGCGAATTCAAAGTCGTCTGCTCAGGATTTAGGTATGATGATGACGCATGTGTGCTGTCTCGGCGAAGGCCTCTTTGAAGTGGCGTGCGAAGTATCTTGTATGTGTCGCTCGGCGACTGCGATAGTTTTGGTCTGTTTTTTCATAATTAATTGGGCAATCTAGCTTTTGCTCGGTTTTCCGTCCGGCCATTTTGAAGAAAGAAAATGTGACGCAACACCTTGCAGCGAGCAAGCGGGGAGATTAATATCTAAACCTGATAGCTTGTGTGCAAAAGTGTTAAAAGCCAGGTATTATCCGGATGGTAAAATTGAAGACACCGTCTTCGCTGGTAACGCATCTTCTTCTTGGCAAGCAATTAGTTATGGGCTCGAGCTCTTGAAGAAGGGATTGATTTGGAGAGTGGGAAACGGAAGGAATATACGTGTGTGGCGCGATAATTGGATCCCTATACCGTTCTCTTATAAACCATTCACATTACAAGGGAGGTGCAGGATACGCTTTGTTTCAGACTTGCTCAATGAAAATGGATCATGGAATGTTAGCCTGTTGCAGGTATTTTTTTGCAAGCCGATGTGGTTGAGATTATGAGAATCCGGGCGTCGCCCAGACAGGAGGATGACACGCTTGCCTGGGGTCCAGGCAAGTACGGAGTATTTTCAGTTAAAAGTGCTTAACAATTCGGTTTCGAATAGGCTCACAGAAGTACGTCGACGGGCTCTAGTTCTTATCCGGATGGAAGACGCGGCTGTTGGAAACTTATATGGTCTACGGACGTTCCCCCTTCAGTTCGTAATTTTGCGTGGAGGGTAGCTACAAATTCCTTGCCAACCTGGAGAAATAAACATACAAGGGGGCTGGAAGTTAGTGATATGTGCCCTGTGTGCGCATCTGAAACTGAGGACTGTTACCATGCACTTTGTCGCTGTACTCTTTCGAGAGTTCTCTGGGAAAATATGACAGAAGTATGGACACTTCCAAGTATTACTTCCGTGAGGAATACAGGAGATGAATGGCTGCTCCAAGTCCTTGAACCTCTGACGGAAATTGAGCGTTCGATGCTTCTTATGACGCTGTGGAGGGCGTGGCACATTCGCAACGAAATTGTCCACCATAAATCCCCGCCTCCCATGGAAGCGTCTAGAAGATTCTTGATGAGTTACTTGGACTCTCTTATAGGCATTAAGACTGACCTATCCATTGATCCTAGTAAAGGCAAAACAATCATCACGTATGCTTCAGACAAGCCACATACGATGTCAAGTGCAGCAGATACCATGTTGACTGCTCCTAAACCCGGCTGGGTAAAGTTGTGTACTGATGGTTCATACAAGGATGATGGATCGACTGGTGCTGGTATGGTGTTAAGAGATGAACATGGCGCCATAATTTTCTCATCTTGCAGGCAGCTGTTTTCGTGTCGCGATGCTCTCGAAGCGGAATTATGCGCTTGTATGGAAGGTTTGTCTCTCTCTATTCAGAGAAGTGACCTTCCAGTGCAGATTGAAATGGATTCCATAATCGCAGTGAAGTTGATCCAAGCTTCAGAGGTTGACAGATCGGTTTACTCGTCCATCGTCAAGGAGATTAGGTATCTTATGTCTTTGAGAGGAAATTGTATTACTCATGTTAATCGTAGCCAAAATAGAGTTAGTGATAGCTTAGCAAGTTTTGCTCGTATTGAGGGTAGAATCATGACCTGGTTAGGGTTTGGTCCTCCTGGTACTTCGGTATTGGCTGTGATGGATTGTAAGGGTTCTGAAGTTTGAGTAATACAAATTTTCATCCCGCAAAAAAAAAAAAGCAAATGCTTGCTCCGTTTTTTTCTTTCTCTGACTTTTCGTTTTCTAAATCAGTTTTACTGAAAAACGCAAAATTCATTTATTTTTATTTATGAAAACGGTAAATATGAAAAGCCCAAAAGGGACTAAAGTTGGGATTTAGAGTTGTGTGTGGCCCATTTGGCTCCTCACTGCGTCGTCATTTTCTTCCTTGGGAGGAACAGGGGAGAGGGAGAGGGGGAGAGAGATGGGGAAGGAGGCGCTGGACTACGTGCTGGTGCCTCTGGGGCTAGTGCTGATGCTGGGATACCACGCGTGGCTTCTCCTCCGTATTCAGCGTCGCCCGGCGACCACCGTCATCGGCGTCAACGCCATCAACCGCCGCATCTGGGTCCGCCACATCATGGAGGTCCGTCCGCCGTTAACCATGCACCCACCCATTTCCTCCGATCGATCCATCATCGCGTTCATCCTCTACTCGCAGAGCCATTGTTTCTCCGGAGTTTTCTTTTACCGATTCACCTTCGAAATTTCGGTTTTTATTCAACCGATCAAGATCGATGGGTGCATGCAGGAGCCGTCCGGGAAGCACGCGGTGCTGGCGGTGCAGACGATCCGGAACAACATCATGGCGTCGACGCTGCTGGCGTCCACGGCCATCACACTCAGCTCGCTCATCGCCGTGCTCATGTCCGGCGGCGGCGGCGGAGGGTCAGGAGCTGGCGGCTGGGGCCTCCTCCCGGACGCGCCGCTGGTCGTGGGCGCCACCGGGGAGGCGGCTCTGTCGGCCAAGTTCTTCGCCATCCTCGTCTGCTTCCTGGTGGCCTTCCTCCTCAACGTACAGTCGATTCGGTACTACAGCCACACCAGCACGCTCGTGAACGTCCCGATCCGAGCACACCGCCTCCGCCGCCCGGGCCTTGCCGTCGACTACGTCACCGGCACGCTCAATCGCGGCAGCTACTTCTGGTCGCTCGGCGTGCGGGCATTCTACTTCTCCTGCCCGGTCTTCCTCTGGCTCTTCGGGCCCATCCCCATGTTCGCCGCCTGCGTCGTCATGGTCTGCGTGCTCTATTTCCTCGACGTGTGCGAGGACTGGGAAGAACAGGGCGTGAGTGGTGGTGATGAGACGTCGGAACGAGGGAAGGATGTAGGAGACACGCAAGTTTAGGTAGGTGGCTAGCTGGAAATGCAAACTGAAGAATTTAATTGGCAGTCAGGTAAACTGATTATAGATGACTAATGTCCTCTATAAATTATCAGATAACTAATGATGATTTGGTGAATTCCGAATTGTCACTTAAAAAAGATTAAAAATCTGACGTCAGATTATTAAGCATGGCAAAATTGACGTCCGAGATGATAAATCATGTTATTGGGAGCATGATAATTTTCTTCAGCAACCATACAAAGATTTGCCACGCTTGCTGAAGGAAATTGTCGTGCTCGTGACAATACAATTTGCCATCTCGGACGTTAGATTTGTCATGTTTTAAAATCTGACTTTGACGTGAACCGCACAACATTCGCTTCTCCTGCCTCCTCCGTCCATGACCACCGACACAATGACGACGACCGACGGCGCGTTGTGGAAGCGGCTCTCATCGGCACATAAGCACGAGATGCCACCCCCCACGTGTGCGACACATGTTCGGCGACCTCGGAGGGCGATGACCGCACGGTGGAGGAGGCGTCTGACGACGAGGCCGTGCCCGCGCCCACACCGGTTTCCAGCTTCACCATGACGCAAGTCCAGGCGCACTATGAGGCCGTCATGGCGGAGGAGAAGCATCCGAGGTAGCCTGCGCCACCGATATCTGCGTTCTAGACGCTGCAGGAGGAGTAGTTGTACAACCTCCGACTCCTCGAGTATGTCGTCACGACCATGGTCATGGAGAATCCGGGCTTCCTCGACGAGCAACGAGCGTTGTACCAGTCCATGCACAACGCCCGTGAATCCGCTGCGAGCGATGGCGCCCCCGTCCTATTGGCGAAGACCAACGCCATGTTCTCGGGGGGATCGACGCGGAGGCGGACGTAGAGGCGAAGCAGACATCACGGACGGGAACGTCTACGCCGACAGCTTGACGTTTGTCGCGCACGACCACAACGACCTCGAGGCCGGCCCATCCACGTAGATCGTGGACCTCATCTTGACCGGCGACGTCTTGGCGGTGGACTATGACGAGGAAGGATAGGACATGAGAGACGAAGGTGTTTATGTGTCATGTGTGCACATCCGTGTCTCATGTCTTACTCTTCTACACCAGTGACCCATAACTTAACTTCCCGAAGCTCACGACCGGCAAAGATGCTGGACATGGGGAACAATAAGGACTTAGGACATGGATACCGGCGAAGAAGACTAGGTTTATTTTTGCTCTGTTAAAAAAATGCCTTGCTAACGGATATTATGATAGCTTTGGAGATGCCCTAACTTCTCGAAGTTGTAAATATGTAAGCAAAAACGTGAATATCTAGCACTCCCTCCATTTTTGTATACATGCCACTTTGTTTTACGTATCAATCTTTGACTTATAATATTGATCAAAATATGAATCATATGTCATCAAAAATTTATCATCGAAAGTTCTCTGAAATGTGAATCTAATGAAATACTTTCTCCGATCGAAAATAAGTGTCATGGTTTAGTTACGATAGGAGTACTTTTACTTTGGCCACTTATAGGCGCCGGCGCGCCGGCCCAAATTTGGGCCGGTCGTAGCGCAACCGCCCGATTTTGCTGCGATCAGCCGTCCGATCTAGCCCCGTGCGTCGACTTCCTTCCTGTCTTCCCCAATCCCACACCTAGAGAGCTTTGTCGCCCCGCCACAGCTGGCCGCACGTCCTCTCCGGCGACCAGTGGATGCCGGTTTGCAGCATCCCGCGCGGCGACCGGTTGCAGCATCCGCCCCCGGCCCCATGCTGGATCTTGTCGCCGGGATCCGCAGCAACCCACCACCGCCGGTGAAAAGAATGGATGTAGCAAAAACAATCGACAGTAGTAGTAAAAACACACACGGTTGCAGCAAAAAAAACTTCATTACGCCGTCGTCGCCCCGCCTCGTGAAGAATGGATGTAGCAAAACAATCTTCGGTAGTAGAAAAAAAAAGATGGTTGCAGCACCCCCGCCGTTGCCGCCTCTGCTCGCCGCCGACGGAGGCTTCCACCACCATGTTCAGCAAAAAAAAAAAAACTCAGCAACAGAAAACATGATTCGCTAGTGGTAACAAAAAAAAAACTGTTTCAGCAGAAAAACATCACGGTTCCAGCAAAAATGTGTCGCCGCCGATGTCCGCAGACAAAGAAATCTCGCCGGATCCAACAATTTTTCTGCTGGTTGTAGCAAAACAAAAAGACAGTACCAGCAAAACGACTCGGCGGTCGTTCGATTTCAGCATTGGTCATGTGTCGATGCAGCTTTTTGGCCGGCCGGTTCCAGCCAACTAACTTGATGGTTGCAGCACCAGAGGCCGCTCTCTCCACCGTGGATGCCAGCACCGGTGGATTGGTGTTGGTCACCAAACCACCATGGCTGTTTCAGCTACTGCCTCACAGCTCATCACAGCGTGGGCGCTCGGCGGCGCTGCAGGGGTGAGGAGTGTGACGCCGACGACCGCACCGTCGATCTGGGGCGAGATGGGCGCCGCAGCAACAACGTGGCCTCTCTTCGCGTGGGGAGAAGGGGTGGAGGCAGAGAGTTGAAAAAGAAAGGGCTGCAATGCGGGACGAGGAAGATGCTTAGAGGATAAGGCAAAGCTATGCGGGTGGGCCTTAAACTACGCACGTGGCGGCGTGGGAGGCGCCAGCGCAGGTGCGACCGGCCGAAGCTTCGGCCGGCGCCTCGGCATGAAACGTTTTCCTTTTACTTTTTATGACACCCTCCCTTCGTCACAAAATACAAAGTTAAGACATTTATTTTGCGACGGAGGGAGGGAGTACAACTTACTTTTTGGTTGGTAAAATTAATACTAGTCGGAGTTAGACACAAAATATGAAGTGTCCTTGGCTAAAAAATAGACCGAGTGGAAAAGGGTCGATGGAATAGTAGAAGGATCTATGTGCGCATTCCCTCTGGTGGTCCGCCGCCGCATTTCCGAAGACCACTCCGGCAACGGCGCCGCTCTGGGCCGTTCCGAACAAGGAAGGGGGCGAAAACGCGGCCGAGGAAGGCGGAAGCGGCAGCGCAGCTGGTGAGTCCAATCGCGTCATCCCGCACTTCTCGAGGGCACGGGTTACCAAATTCATATCCTACCACTATAGCATATGCATCATGTGGGGACGAAATCTTCTCGGAAGTTTTCCAAAGCTAGATTCGGGTATGCAAATTAGCAAAACATGCATCTTCTGGAGAATTGCATCCCAAGACAGGGTTTTCGTCGGGGAATTGGGGGTGCACATACACCAGGAGTCTCAAGGACTTCTAATTCGAGCGCGAACGAATTTAAGATGCTAGGATTGATAGAAACTGGGTTTTTTTTTGTTTGTTTGTAACGCACCGGTGCTACATTTCGCCTCGCCTGTAAACTGGACTCATAGTAACAACTCCATATATCCTTGGATTGTATCTGCTGTATGTCAGTGGTGTGGCACCAGTGCCATACAATCATTTCCCTTCGATTTGGTCGTGAATGCAGTTATGGACAATAACACACTGGCCGTAGTTCCTCGCAAACTCAAGACTAGGATACACATAATGCGGAGAAGAAATCTTTGTGGAATTTTCAAAAAAGAAAAGAGGGGGGGGGGGATTTCGTGGCTATGGATTATAGGTTTGGATTTCCTGGTGATGTTTTAGTTTCTCTATCGATACTTGTGGTCAGCCTCTTGCAGAAATGTAGGGGAAGGCTGCATACAATAGACCCAAAGTGGTCGGACCCTGCGCAAGCGGGAGCTACATACACCGGTCTGCCCCCTTTTTTTTTATCGATGGTTGCGGTATGTCATTGACTTACCAAATGGTTTCTGTACTTTGTTGAAGATTTGGATATGTAAATAAGCAAAACATGCGTCTTCTGGAGAAATGTATGCGTTGGAACATGGGGGGTCATGGGGGGTTACACATTCCCATGAGCTTTTCATTCAAGTAGAAATGAATTTACGAAGCTAAGATTGGTAAAAGAACTGGAAAATAGTTTTATGGCACTGGCGCTACATTGCACCTTGCCTAGAAATTTGACTCAAAGCAATAAATTTCCATTGCACGTTGAAGGATTGCATCTCTCACATTCAGTGTTCCACTGGTGTCTTATTATTTTCCTTAGATCTGGTTTGTGAAAACGCAGTTATATAAACATTAGTACAGTGACTTATAGCTAACAATTTTTCTTGGAATATGGAAGTCACTTATAGCTAACAACTTTCCATATATTGTAGCATTTACCCTATTTGGAATAACCAACGTATTCAGTAGGCACAAAAACTGTCAAACTCTGTCTTTACATTTCCCCCCCATCTGGCATCAAATGCTTGAAAAATGATGCTATCAGCAAAAGGACTGATCATGAGATCAGTCTTTCCCTGCTTTGATTTGCATATTGTACAGTCTCGAGTAAACACCATTGCTTGCTGAGACTAATGATGTGTGGGTACCCGTCTCTACCACCTCACCTTTGTCCATCACGACAATTACATCTGTGTTTGTGACTGTGGACAGCCTATGGGCAATCGTGATACTTGTGATCTTGCTTGAGAGCTCACCTTTGTTTTTCCACCCTTTTGCACCGAGGGTGTTCATTACCACCCTCTCAGATTCACCATCTAGAGCACTTGTCGCCTCATCTAGTAGCAGTATGACAGGCTTCTTCAGTATAGTTCTTGCCACAGCTATCCTCTGCTTTTGACCTCCGGAAAGTTGGCTTCCTTTGTCCCCGACCACAGTATCATACCCTTTTGACAGACTGCTTATGAAGTCATGGATGTTTGCCTCCATTGCGGCCTCCACTATTTCTGTTTCTGATGCGCCTTCATTTCCATAGCTGATGTTCTGTCTTATAGACAGGTTGAACAAGATTGGCTCTTGCTGCACCAGTCCTATCTGCTTTCTCAGGCTCTTGAGGTTGTAGCCTCTGATGTCCTTACCGTCTATAAGTACTCGGCCGCTGCAAGGATTGTAGAATCTTAGCAGCAGAGCCAACACTGTGGATTTTCCCGAACCACTTGGCCCAACCAATGCGACCCTTTGGCCTGATTCAATAGCTAAACTGAACCCATCTAGTATGATCACTTCTGGTCTTGAGGGATAGCTGAAACTGACATCTTCAAACTCAACATTACCTACAATTCTGTCCTCGCAGTTCAATTTTGGTTCATCCGGTACAATCTGCGTTTCTCGGTCGAGAATGTCCACTGCAGGATCCAATATCGCAATGGCGGACATGACCATGGGGATCAAGGACCATAGCTCTGTGATGGAAGGTATCGTCATTGCAAATGCTTGGTATGATCGTACACAGTTCTCAAATGTTGCTAGTTTCCTGTCAAGTAGCACAATGGTATAACTCAATGCAATAGCATGTGTCATATGCCACAAGCAAAGGGAAATCCCCTGTACCATACCATACTTGATACTCTCGATCCTGCTTATCCGCATCGGTTCTTGCAATGCCAAATCTGCTTTCCTGAGTATTTCTTCTTCCTGAACAAAAGAGGCCACAGTGCGGATGTTGCTAACAGCCTCTGAAGTGAGTGAGATGAGCTTCCAGTGAGACTTAGAGTTGTCAGTGGCAAAACCTTTTGCTGATCTGACCTGTACAAGGCCAGCGATGAAGTGACATGGCATCATAGCCCATGCAACTAGACCCATCCTCCAGTTCACTGCTGTGCTTAACGCTGTTGCTATAATAATTGAAGAGATGCATTGAACCATGACAGCCATTCGATCAGATATAATCGTTTTTATCACGGAGGTGTCACTGACAACACGTGAGGTCAGGAAGCCAACACTGTTTTTTGGTTCCTCAAACCAACCTATTTCACTTCGAAGAACAACTGCATTTATTAAAGAGAATTATTGTTACATTGAAAACAAGAACACAGTATATTCTTTATTAGGTGCAACTCATGACTTTGCGAGATACCTGAAAACAGGGCCTCCCTTAGGTTATTCATTGCCCTTTCGCCGACCAGGCCGTAGATATAGTGCTGGAAGATGTTACTGAAAAATGTTAACATCCCTATTAGGAACAAAATAATCGAGTACTTGCTGACTTTTTTATTTGCATCTGCCTCGAGGTATGCCATGCCAACTGTCATGATATAGAAAGCAAATAGAGGCCTTGAGATCCCAGAGATTGCTGCTGCTGTGGAGCCCACCAGAACCTTTCCTGGGACCAGTTTAAAAGTTCCGAGGAATATCCTGTTGAAAGCAGACGTTCTCTTTCTGATCCCTTGCTTCGATTGCTTTGAGGTCGGTTCTGGTTTCTTCTCTTGTTCATATGCAGCGAAAGATTGTTCTTTATATGTTCCACTGTCTTGTTCTTCTTCGACCTGATCAGTAAATCTATTTTAACAAAATAAACAAGTGAGTGAACTATACTCTTATTCATCATTGGATTAGTTGCAGAAAAAATGTATTTTCAACTTTAAACTGATGCATCTTCTGGCATGTATGGCATCGAATAGTTTTCGTTCATAATTCCACATGTACAACGCGATTATGGATTCCATAAATAAACATTATACAGTGTGAAAAGAAGTGTGCAATTGATTGCATTTACCTGTCTTCACTCTTGCCGGATTTCTTTTCTAGACTTTGCATACTGCATACACTCGAGTAGAATGTACTTCTCTCCAACAATTCTTCATGCATTCCGTGTTGAGCTACTCTCCCATTCTCCACAATAACAATCTTGTCTGCATTTATTATTGTTGACATTCTGTGGGCAATCAAGATAACAGTCCTCCCTTGCATAGCTCTGTCAAGAGCATCCTGAACTAGCTTCTCTGATTCTGAATCAAGTGCACTTGTGGCTTCATCAAGAAGAAGAATGGGAGGATCTTTTAGTATAGCCCTTGCAATAGCTATTCTCTGTTTCTGACCTCCTGATAGTTGCACACCTCTTTCTCCTACCTTAAGTGGTTCGCAATAAAGCATATGAGTGATGCCTGCTATTATATAGACTTGGTATGTAACTAAATTCTGTACAACTAGCTATGTTTGGTGCAACAAATTGATGTTGTCCTAAGTAATTTGGTGGTGCATACCTACACGCTCTGTCTCACTATGCACCATGTGACAAAGGAAACACTAAACCTAAGAAATTTTTAATACAAGATAACCTTAGATAACATACTACAACCAGTCAGAAATTCCTGAAACAATTTAATAGGGGTACAGAGTGAAAACGTTGCGACAACTACACTCTTGATTCCCTCAATGGACGGATATATTAAAACAGAGCTTCCCGAGGCCAGCCGCAAATAGTCAAACGGAGGGAGTAACACATTGAATGAACTCCTTTCCAAAAAACAATGCGTGAACTAAAACAATATACCAGTGCCGAACTAAGTATAGACTGCATTTCTTAAGGCTATTTAGACCTATCTGTTAATAACTTGAAATTATTTGATTCGCAACCATACAAAATAGAGAAATTTGTGAGGTTGTCACTAGTCTTTTGTTTCACAAACATAAAGTCTTACCTCAGTTGAGTATTGATCTGGAAGTTTGGATATGAAAGAGTGCACATTAGCTGTTTTTGCTGCTTCAATTATCTCTTCATCAGTTGCATCCAGTTTTCCAATTCTCAAGTTATCCATGATAGTACCAGAAAATAGTGCTGGTTCTTGAGAGACTGAGCCTATATTTCTCCTCAGGGACTTCAGGTCAAGTTCCTTAATGTTTTGACCGTCAACAGTAATGTCGCCTGTGTTGTTACACGCAAAAAATCTGAAAGTTACACTATGAATCACATGATTTTTTTTTCTATGGAAAACTGTATTCTGTTTGAAATGCAAACATTTCATCACCGTGTATGTAATCTAAAAGCACTCGTGAACATAATCGAACACAACAAATGAAGAATATAGACCTCAGGAAATATTTATGCAGGGATAGCGTTCTCTTCTAGAAGCCTACCTGATATAGGATCATAGAATCTTTGAACCAGAGAAATCACAGTGCTCTTCCCACATCCACTGCTCCCCACAAGAGCCACCACTTTGCCTGCTGGTATAACTAGCGTGAAACCTTGAAGAATCAGCTTGTCTTTACGGGACGGATATGTGAAATCCACCTCTCTTATTTCAATATGTCCAGTGACCTTTTCTAAGATTCTTCCATTTGATTCATAATTTATCGCTGGTTTTCTTTTGATAACCTTAAATACTTCTTTACCAGCAGCTTTTGCTTGGCTGAAGGTCTGAAGATCCGGCGCGGCGTTTGAGAGATATCTGAAATTGCAGATAAAAACATCAGCTGGAGCAACATCACATGGTATATACTAGATTGCTGGAAATATAATACTCAGTATTACATCGCAGCGGAGAGGATATTAATGACTGCAGCAATTGTTTCACCCCCTTTTGCAGATCTTCTAGTTACTGCCAATGCTCCAATATAGATGGTCAATGAGTATGAACAGAAGGTTGCAATCTGTAACATTCCCAAACCTAGTCCTTTTGTAATTGCCTCTTTCTTGCCTAGCTTGTATTGCTTGTCCATGCATTTGATGAAGGATTTCATCGCCGAGTTTTCTCCAACAAATGAGAAGACGGTCTTGATATGTGAAATAGTCTGTGCACACATTGTATTGGTATGCTAAAAAAATTAGTATGGCACTAACAAATTTAATATGGCAGAGGCTTAGTTCTAACAAGGTATTCATTTGCGTAGTACCTGTTCTACAACTGAGGTTACTTCAGAGACCAAAGCTATCCTTGTCGTCGACATGCCAACCATCATTTTCGCATATGTTGCTCCAACCACGAGGAGCATCGGAACTACCAAGAATGCCATCATACCCACCTCCCAGCAACACACAAAGGCAATAATGATAGCAACTAAGAATGTGGAGAAGTTGGACATAAAGTGACCCATCTGAGGGAAAAAAAAGTAAGGCATGATTGCGGTTTGTTATCATCAAAAGACATTTTAGTGCTTCACTTGCTGAAACATGCAATACCTTCTCTCCAATTGCATCTTTTATGACACTCATGTGGTTGGTTGCTCCAGCCATGATAGTCGCGGTGGTTAAGTCAGTGTCAAAAGCTCCGATATCTTGACTGAGCACTGATGTCAGATATGCCATCTGCATGCGTGTCATTTGTCTTTGACTTGTATACATCCAGCATGCGATTTCTGCGGCAGGATCATTGTGACAAAAAAGGTAAGACTGTTTACTGGAATAACACTAATGCTATTCATATTGCTAGTGTTCCCATCATGCGGTGTTCTCTTGTTACTGTACATGCGGATAAGTAACCAAATGAGGACCGGTGTTATTATGAAATCTGTCACCATCATAGCATATCTTCAGGTGTCTACTAGATGATGTTTGGTTAAGGAATTCGACAAAAAGATCAAATTCTAGCCAGCTTGAACCATTTTCTTTGTAACTTCACCGATATATTAATGAGCCCCCAATCCACACTTTTCTGCAAGCTCAACCCAAAATCACTTGGTACACCAGCCTTTAGTTTCTGTGAACTTACTCAAACTCTGGTTTACATGCAACTCGCAAAGAATGTCAGGCAGAAGGTAGTTCAAGTTACTTTACGTTATATCTAATTTGATTGACCATGATTTATGCAGCTGTTTTGCGGACAGTTTGTTAGAAGTTTTTTGTACTGAATGTATGCTGTCAGGTTTTACTAGTGCTGTTGTTCTCATTTTCTCCATGCTGAAAACTTGAAATATTCTATTGTTCTTCACGTACACTCATGCTCATGCTTCTTAAATACTCCCTCCGTCCCAAAATAAGTGACTCAACTTTGTACTAACTTTGTACTAAAGGTAGTACAAAGTTGAGTCACTTAATTTGGGACGGAGGGAGTACTAGTTTAGTTCACTGTGATTTTCAAAGTTTCATAGATTTCTGTAGACCTGCACTATGCTCCGTTTCAGGGCATAAGTAAGAACTAATAACTTGCATCTTTTGTTTACATTCTTAAAAATAGCAAAGGTAGAAGCTTCTACTCACCTATTATTCCAGCAGGGAGTGTGATAAGTGCCAAGAACCACATATATGGAACTAACTGCAACAGCAAAACAAATACACTGTCAATAGCACGACAAACAATTTTTCCTCCAATAAAATGGAAGAAAAGCATTTAACCAAACCAAATAATAATTATATATATAATAGCTTGAAACTATTCTGGGTAGAAGGTAACCTTAGAAAGTTCATGGACTATGGCGTTCAGATCGTGTATGTTGTTCCCGAACGCGTCGACAGTTTTCCCGAGTATGTAATACGACATCGAAGGAGCCATGCCATGCACAAGGGAGCCCATGGTCCCCAACACCATGAACATCCAATCTAGTGCATCAGCGTAGCAAAGCAAGCCAAAGAACGGGAATGGCTCGTCCATGGCCATCTTTTCTGGCGTTGATGGTGTCGGCGGTGAGGTGTTTTTCTTGTCAACAGCACTGTCGGGTGTACATGATTCGACGGGGAAGTCATTCTCTTGAATGGATGGCATTGTATTTGTAAGCAGATAATTTGCAGGAGAGTAGCAAAGAGCACCGAGCAAATATGTAGTGTAATAGGAGTAACTATATAGTTACAAGATAGGACAAACAATTGTTACTCCCAAGGTTTATATTATGTATGCACTACGTCAGTGTGGAATCAAATACCAATAGTTATTGAATCGATCCTAGCGGTTGACGCTTTAAATTAAAGCTAGGTTGCTGGCATGAACAGATCAACTTCTTGTGAAAGTTCACAAGAAATAAATTATTTGCTTTTAGTGACCCGTGGAACTCAATTATTCGCTTGATGTCACATCATTGTGAAATACTAAGAATGAATCTTTTGTTGTTGTGTAAAATGCTACGCATGAATCTTTTGTTGTTGTTGTAACCAAATTGAGGGACACGAGGGCAACCTTGTTTTCATCTACGACTTACATAGAGTTAGGCCAGCTGCAGATTAGTCCAGATAGGCCATGACCAGGGTTATGACACTTGGTGAAAGCTACTTTAGCACTCTAGCATACTTTGGTGTTACTTTGCATGTTCTTGTTACCTTCCAGAATTTATTAAACTAATATTCTAGCCTCGTTGCATAAATGCACGATGCTCTGCTAAAATATCTTTTCAGTTTCTGTTGCAAAATATTTTACAGATTAGGTCATGTAGAGTTGTCTAGTAAATTAAACTGATGGATACCTAGGAGGAACTAGTTATCAGTTTAACAAGAAGAATAGGCCCCCCAAATTTTACTTGAAGAAGACTTGAACCTGGGTGGTGGTCTGTACATTCACTTCCCGATCCTGTAGTTCTAGATAGGTGGTAGTTTCCGTTCAAGTCCACCACTTAGGTGATATGTCCACAAAAGATACCGAGTCATTTTGATACAACCCTGTTCTCGTGGCATATCTATTTACTTAGATTATGCTCCTTGTACTCACCAAATCTGGTGATCCGGCATGCCTCGGTTGGCCAGTTTTGTTTTCTATTGCCTATAGGAGTAATAAGTCAAATGTGCTATTCCCTCCGATCCATAATAAGTGTCGTCTGTCGGGGTTCTAGGACCCGGGGTACCCAGACCCGTCTGCCTACGGCCCAGCGCGCGGCTCCACCAACGGCCCGGCGCGGCCCAGCGGGACTCCACGAGCAAGACCCTCGCGAGGGCCCCCGCCTCGCGAGGCGAATGACATCAAGGCCTCCCGAGGTGCGGTTTCCCGAGAAGCGGACATCTCTAGGCAGGCATCCCACCTCGCGAGGCGCGTGGTGACGTGAGCCATGACGACCAGGGCCAGAAGGGCGCCAGCGGGCGCAGTCTAGGACAGTTTCCTCTTTGGTGCTAAGGAGGCAAGGACGTACGCGAGTTCCCAAGGAATCCCCCAAATGTTTCCATTCCGGTGCAACAAGACCAAGACCACGGGCTCGGCAAGACGAAGGTCATCACCGAGCCCACCGCTGCGTCATGACCAGAAACTTTGCAGGCGAAGACCACCTTTAGTCAAGATAGGGTGTATTGTTGTCCCCTTTTAAATTGGCCACTGTGGTATCCCTTCCCGCCTGAGCCATGAGGGAAGAGGACCAAGGCCACTATAAATATAGGTTAGCCTCCACCGTAGAGGGGATCGAATCCATTCACTCCCTAGAGCTCTCCCAAGGCAGTTCACACTTGTACTAGCTCATACTCATCCTCCTCACGAGGCAATCCACCACAAAGCAGGAGTAGGATTTTACACCGCAAGGTGGCCCGAACCTGGGTAAACCACCGTGTCCACTTCTTCTTCCTGCTCCCGTGAGCGCGACGGAGCCAGGCCGTGGGGTGGTGAGCAGACGGTTGTAGCTAGGCAGAATCCTTCGCACACGCCCCAGAGTTCGAACCTCATTTGGGTCCGCGGAGCCCCGATTCCGACATTTGGCGCGCCAGGTAGGGGGGGGTGTCGAAGTCTTCCCTCTTCGTCGGCCTCGCTCCGCCCTCGCTTCACCGCCTTCATGGCCGACGCTCGTCGTGTTCGCGCTGAGCGCCGGGCCGCCCGTGTCGCCCAGACGGCACCGGTGGGCTGTGGCGCCCCTCGCCGCTCCGCTTCTCCCGCGGCCAACGTTGCCACCGACCCTGCCGCCCATGAGCAGCAGGACTCTTCGCTGCCACCCTCCGTCTAGCGTGATGGCCGCACCGCCACGCCTTACCTCACTCCGGCCACGGCCTCGTACTCCCACGCTCGGCGCGGGCCGGCGAACGCGTAGGCTGCGCTGCTCATGGCGCGCGAGCTGCTACGCTACCGCCCCGCCAACGAGGGTTACGACGCCTGGCTGGGCCGCATCACCGAGCTCGTCAACGCCGCTGGCGAGGCCCCGGCGCCCTCCCACTCGCTCCGTCCCCCGCCGTCTCGTGCGGGCGACGTGGCTCATGGCGCGCCTCCGCCTCCTCCCCTGCGCAGCGCCGGCATCGGGCCAAGGCGCGACGTGCATCCACGCGACCCGCCGCGTGGCGCGTCGGCGCCGGCCCAGGACGAGGCTAGTTGCCAGGTTGTGCAGCAGCCGCCGTACGACGCGCGCGCCCTGCCGGCGGCGCCGCGCCAGCACCAAGATCGGGCCGTTCTGGAGGCTGCGGCGTGTGGGCGCCAGGACCATGCCCCACTCGCGCGTGCCGCGCCCGTGAGCGCGGCGGGCTGCCGCGCCTTCACTCGCGAACTGCGCCGTGTTGTCTGTCCAGTCAAGTTCAAGCCAGATTTGCCCCCGCGCTACGACGGCGTCCCCGACCCTGCGGAGTTCCTCCAGCTCTACATGCTGAGCATCGAGGCGGCAAACGGTGACGACAAGGTCATGGCGAACTGGTTCCCCATGGCCCTCAAGGACGGCGCGCGTTCCTGGCTCATGCACCTCTCGGAGGGATCGATCTCCTCGTGGGATGAGCTCCGCGAGCGGTTCATCGCCAACTTCCAAGGAACCCGTGACCGCGCCCTCACCGTCAACGACCTGCGGCGCGTGAAGCAGCATCCAGGCGAGACCCTCCGCAAGTACATTCAACGCTTCACCCAAGTTTGCCTCAAGATCCCGAAGGCCTCGGACGAGGCCATCATCTTCGCGTTCACGGAATGCGTCACAGACGTCAGGATGAGCGAGGAGCTCGCCATCAACGATGACCTGTGCTCAGCATTGGAGCTGTTCAATCTGGCCGACAAGTGCGCCAAGGCTGAGGAGGGCCGCCTCTCCCTCCTCAAGCACCCTGACGTCGACCCCGAAGACAAGAAGGCCAAGGCCAAAGAAGCGAAGCGCAAAGGCCCCACCGTGCTGTCAACGGAGCCTGAGCTGAAGCGCGGCCGTCACCGTGACGAACCCCCCAAGGATGCTCGCCCGTTCTGCATCTTCCACGATGTGCACACCCACAACACCGATGACTGTCAGGAGCTCAGGGCGCTCCGGGACGAGCGCCTGGGCCGCCGCCCCGAGCGCAGCGACCGTGGCTTCGGCCGTGGAGGCCGCGGCGGAGGCCGCTGGGACAACCGCAACCCTCGCCAGGGCTGGCGTGATCAGCCTCGCGAGGGTGGCTGGCGTGACCAGCCTCGTGACGGCGCCTGGTGCGATCAGCCTCGTGAGGCCCGTCCTCAGGGCAACGCTGGTCTTCCGCCGCCGCCCAGGAGAAACGACGACAACCAGCAAGACGAAGGGGCTGAGGACTACCAGGAGCCTCGCGCGATTGCCTGCATCCTTGGCGGTGCTCAGGCACCCGCCTCGAACCACATCTTCAAGCAGTTCTCTCGCGAAGTGAATGCAGCCCTCCCGAGGCTTGAAGCTGCGCGCCCCCTCAAGTGGTCACAGTACGCCATCACGTTCGACTCCAAGGACCACCTCAGGTGTTCGGCTTCTGTTGGCGCGCTCCCCATGCTGTGCACGCCCACCATCAGCAACGTCTCGGTCACCAAGACCCTCATCGATGGCGGCGCCGGCCTCAACGTCCTCTCCGTGGAGACCTTCGAGACGCTTCAAGTGCCTTATGACCAACTCATGCCCACCAAGCCATTCTCTGGGGTGACCGATGGCTCCACCACTCCCCTGGGGCAGGTGCGCCTCCCCGTCACCTTCGGCAAGCGCGACAACTACCACACCGAGCTTATCGACTTCGACGTGGCCCACATCGGCCTCCCGTACAACGCCATCCTGGGATACCCTGCCCTCGCCAAGTTCATGGCGGCTACCCACCATGGCTACAACGTCCTCAAGATGCCAGGGTGCAGCGGCGTCATCACTGTCGCCTGTGACGAGAAGGATGCGGTCTGCTCCCTTGAGCATGCCTACCGGGCCGCGGCGGCTGAGAACTCAGATGGCGAAGGTGACGCTGCGCCCCCTGAGGCTGCCCCCGCGAAGAAGCAGCTCCTCCCCAAGAGCCGTCCGGAGGCCAAGAAACCCCCCGGCGACGCCTGCTGCCGGGGCGCCTCTTCCTCCCGCATAGGAAGGCGCGCCCGGTGCCTCCCTCAGGACAGGCTTGGGGGCTCCCATCTGGAGAGCGTCTGACCTGACCAGTGCGACGGGGGAGGTGCTCGGGCACCACTTGGAGGCGTGCCTCCATGCGCGCCCCCACAAGCAAGGAACACAGCGCGAGGCGCCAGGAGCGCGAGAATTCATCACCAAGGCGATCAAAGAACTTCAGGAAGCGCAAGCCATGCGCGGCGAGCGCCGCCCCGCGCGCCCCACCAGTGTAGCTGCCGCCCCTGACGCTGGCGACGGGCTGCGCGTCTGTGTCGACATCCCGGAGCCTCAACAGGGCCGCTTCTCAGGACCTCCTTTGGCTGTCTCGCATCGGCCGGAGCGGGGGCTTCCCCTGCAACTACGTCCGCATGCCCTTCGGCCTGCTGAACGTCGGCGCCTCGTACCAGCGCCTTGCGCAGCGCGCAATGGCGTCTCACGAGGCCCGGCGCTTGGAGGTGACGTCTCAGGAGGCCCCGGACCCTCGCAAGCCTCTTGGGCCTCGCGGGCCTCCCGAGCCTCCGGAGCCATCCGGCTCGTGAGGAGTGAGCCTCCACGGCACGCTTCATCGACTACCTCGACGCCTCCGCAGCTTCGTACCAGGTGACTTTTTGGTTTGTTCAATTGAGGGCGCCCCACGGGATGCATTACCCTCGGGCTGTTAGGGCCCGTCCCTGCAGTTGCATCGTTTCGTTCATGTACCTCAAACCAGTTATGCTTTCATGAGTTACTATGGCTGTTAACCCTGCGCTTGATGTCACATCACTTCTGGAGTCGCCACCCAGCGGGCTTCACGCGTTGCCAGCTCTCCTCCTGAACATCCCATTAGAGGGGGCTACCGGCACGGCGCCTGTGCTTGGGCCCGTCCCTGCAGCGTCGATAAATCTAAGCGACTGAGCTCTGGCTCGCGGGCCGGCCCCGTGCACGTCACCTCACCAGGTCCTTAGTGCCTTGTCTTCTCACGGAACAATCATGAGCAGATCAGCAAGCGCGCTCCGCCCTTTGTATGTCGTGATCTGTCGATGCGCAGGAACTTCAGGAGACAGGCATTCGAACGGCTCCTTGATGGCACCCTGCCACTTCAGGAGGGTCCGCCTCGATCAGGCAGCGGTTTGACCCGCAAAAGGCTAAGTAAAATCACTTCATCCGTCGCGTGTTGCCGGCCAAAGTCCCTTTCCTTGCAACCCCCGCGAGGCAAACCGCTTCTTTTTGCGTAAGCCGCTTGCACGTTAAAAGGGGGCTCTTGAGCATCGCGCCTCAGGAGCCCCTACTGGCTCTCGGGCCCTCACCCCCTGGCCTTGTCCCAGGCATCGCGACCTGACATACCAGCGGCGGCTGAGCTCCGCTCGAGGGCCGGGTCCTGAGGACGTAGAGCACCTTGGTGAGCAAGGAAATGTGGGGTAAACCTTGCAAGGGAACATGGGAAGAAGGGCGCAGTCCGGCAGTGCAGGCATCGCTTGAAATACAAAGGGCGTCAATCTTTTCACGCACCCTTAGTGGGACTTGTGTTGACTCGTTGCAGAGCAAAAAGCATACAGAGGATCAAACTCCAGGGAGGCGCACCCTCGCGACGCAGGAATCCCTCACGGGCCACGAGCACCTTAAGCTAAGTCGTCTCATCCGCGCCAGGTGCGAGCCTTACTATTAACGCTTTACCTTGACTCTCGCGATCTCGTTTGGGCGAAAAACCCCGTTTTCTCTCGAAAGCCACTTGCGCGTCTAGGGGGACCTCTTGAGCATCGCGCCTCAGGAGCTCTTACCGGACCTCGGGTCGCTCACCTCCTGGCCTTGCACATGGCATCGCGACCTGACATACCAGTGATGGCAGAAGCTTACCTGGGGACTGGGTCCCGACGACGCAGAGCGTAAGGCGATCGAAAAGAAAAAAGAGTTAAACTCAAACGAGAGGCACCATAATAACTTGAACACGAGCTGGAAGCGTTAAGATAAAGGCGCGAGCGCCACAGTTCCTTACACGCCCCCACGGGGCCCTTGATGGTTTCGATGCAGGAAATAAAAGAAACAGCCTCCCGAAGGCCGCAGCTCCTGAAGCACCGACTCCGACAGCACGGGCGTCTAGTCGGAGTCATCTTCCACCTTGATGCGGTGGCGTCGCGGCTCGTTGTAGTCGTCGTCACTCCCGCTGTTCCCGAAGGAGGTGCCGTCGTCGCTGGAGGTGCCGTGGCCGGCGCCTATGGCGAGTTCACCGCCGAGGACGCCACCGCCGCTGCTGTAGTCGTCGTCGCTGCCGCTGCTGTCGCCCTCTGGGCAGCATCCGAGACGGCAGCCGGTCTCCCCGAAGATCTTCACGTAGAGCGTCGCTGCCCTGTCAAACTTGAACTGGAGGGTGTGCCTCCCCTTCAGGCCGTGGGCGCGGGCGAATGACTGCCACCCCCGGGTCAAGTACACGAAGCCGGAGGGGGTGACTTCGACCTCCGCCTAGGAGGATTTGCTGCTGCAGCCGTCGGGCTGCAGCCACAGCCCGACGGGGCCGTCCGCCGCCAGCTCCCCCGCGAAGGACCCCGGGAGCTGGATCCAGGTGCTCGGCGGGCTCTCCATCCACACGACAAACTCGCGGGCCGACTCGGTGGAGTGCGCCCACGCCTGAGGCGGCCGGGCACCGACGCCGCTCCGCCCCCCACGTCCGTCGGCGTGCCGCTTCCCGCGGCCCCGCCCGCGAACGGTCTTCGCGCGGCTGCCAGAGCCGGCGCGGAGCGCCAATGGAGGGCGCCCGCGCCCTTGGGGAGGCGCCGCGGGCGTGGCGTCGGACTTGCGGGGGCGGCCGCGCCCCCTCTTGGGCTGCGGCAGCTCCGGCCCCTCTTGGGGTGCCTTGCCCTTCTCGGCGGTGGTGAACCTCCTTACGGGCGCCATGGCTGCCGCGACAGGGGTTGGAGACGAATGGATGAGAAGACGGAGATGGGTCGAGGGCCCGGCCCCTTCGCCCTTTTATAAGCGATCGGTGAAGGCCAGCCGGCGCCCCTTCACCTTCGGGCAATGATGGCCCTGCGGCGCGCGCCAGGCTTTTTGTCAGCTTGGGCAGTTGCCGAGGCGACGTGGGGAAGTGGGGGCGTCCGCGTCCCGTTGTGCGCCACGCGTCAAGCCTGGCCCGCAAGCGGTTAGGGCCCGCGTCGCTTCGCCCTCTCCTCTTTGCCTTCGCCTCGAAGCCAGGCCGAGCGCGCCATGGGCCCGGGGGCTACTGTCGAGGTTCTAGGACCCGGGATACCCAGACCCGTCTGCCTACGGGCCAGCGCGCGGCTCCACCAACGGCCCGGCGTGGCCCAGCAGCAGGACTCCACGAGCAAGACCCTCGCGAGGGCCCCCGCCTCGCGAGGCGAACGACATCAAAGCCTCCCGAGGTGCTGTTTCCCGAGGCTGCCTCTCGAGGAGCAGACATCTCTAGGCAGGCACCCCACCTCGCGAGGCGCGTGGTGACGTGAGCCATGACGACCAGGGCCAGAAGGGCGCCAGCGGGCGCAGTCCAGGACAGTTTCCTCTTTGGTGCTAAGGAGGCAAGGACGTACGCGGGTTCCCAAGGAATCCCCCCAAAGGTTTCCATTCCGGTGCAACAAGACCAAGACCACGGGCTCGGTAAGACGGAGGTCATCACCGAGCCCACCATTGCGTCACGACCAGTAGCTTTGCAGGCGAAGACCACCTTTGGTCAGGATAGGGTGTACTGTTGCACCCTTTCAAATTGGCCACTGTGGTATCCCTTCCCGCCTGAGCCATGAGGGAAGAGGACCAAGGCCACTATAAATATAGGTTAGCATCCACCGTAGAGGGGGATCGAATCCATTCACTCCCTAGAGCTCTCCCAAGGCAGCTCACACTTGTACTAGCTCATACTCATCCTCCTCGCGAGGCAATCCACCACAAAGCAGGAGTAGGGTTTTACACCGCAAGGTGGCCCGAACCTGGGTAAACCACCGTGTCCACTTCTTCTTCCCGCTCCCGTGAGCGCGACGGAGCCAGGCCGTGGGGTGGTGAGCAGACGGTTGTAGCTAGGCAGAATCCTTAGCACACGCCCCAGAGTTCGAACCTCGTTTGGGTCCGCGGAGCCCCGATTCCGACATCGTCGCTTTAACTAAAACCACGACACTTATTATGGATCGGAGGGAGTACATATCATAGAGGAATGACCTAATTGATATAAAAGAGTACTTCAGTATGATACTCCAAATGTGCCAAATATTAAGTTGGATGGAGGATAATATGACCCATTTTTTAACTCATGGATGAAGCATCTTGAATATGAAGAGATAACTATGTTATTACAATCTGTCAACTGACAGTAAATGCATCTGAGCAATACTGCAAATGCTGGCAAAGCACCTAAATATATTTAGATCAGGTCTCGTGGCTACAATGGGGCTTTATTGGATAGAGCTATCAATCCTTCATGTTGCTTTGCAAGTGAAACAGCCTTGAGTAAACACCATCATCTGCAGATATCAGTGTTTGGTGGTCACCGATTTCGGTCACCTTCCCTTTCTCCATCACAACAATCATGTCTGCATTTATGACTGTGGACAATCTATGCGCCACTGTGATGCTTGTAATATTGCTTGATCGCTCACCTCTGTTGTTCCACTCCTTGTCCCCTAAAGAAGTCATCACCACCCTCTCAGACTCACCATCGAGTGCGCTAGTTGCCTCGTCAAGAAGCAGAATGTCTGGCCTCTTTAGTAGAGTTCTTGCGATAGCTATGCGCTGTTTCTGCCCTCCTGAAAGCTGACCTCCTTTGTCTCCAACAACTGTGTCGTACCCTTCTGGCAGACCGCTGATGAACTCGTGAATGTTTGCGTCCATGGCAGCTTGGATGATTTCAGTTTCTGAAGATTCTTCACTTCCGTAACTAATGTTATCTCTGATGGATGTGTTGAACAGAATTGGTTCCTGTTGAACTAATCCAATTTGCTTCCTCAGCCATCTGAGATTGTAGTCCCTTATGTCTTTGTTGTCAACTAGCACTGTACCTCTGTGTGGATCATAGAATCTCAGTATGAGAGCCAGGACAGAGGATTTTCCTGCACCACTTGGGCCAACCAATGCTACTCTTTGGCCTGGCTCGATGACTAGACTGAAGACATCCAGAATGGTGACCTCTGGGCGTGATGGATAGTTGAAGTTCACACCCTTAAATTCAATTCTCCCCACGAGCCAGCGTTCACTTGTCGCTTTTGGTTCATCTGGCACAATCTGCGTCTCTCTGTCAAGTATGTCAAATGCAGGATTCAGTATTGTTATGGCTGACATGACCATGGGAATCAGGGTCCATAACTCTGTGATGGAAGGCACTGTGAGCGAGAATATCTGGTATGACCGTATGCTGTTCTCAAATGATGCTTGCTTTCTCTGGACCAGAACTGTGGTGTACCAGAGTGCCACTGCGTGCGCGATGTTCCACAGGCAGAGTGAGATCCCTTGAATTATCCCATACTTCAAGCTCTCAACCTTGGTGATTCTCATGGGTTCTTGCAGCGATACTTCTGCTTTCTTCATGATTTCATCTTCATAAACAAAGGATGCCACGGTCCGGATGTTGCTAGCAGCCTCCGAAGCAAGGGACACGAGCTCCTGGTGAGCGATAGCAGCGTCGCCATAAAATCCCTTGGCTGACCTGGCTTGGATAAGGCCGCCGATGAAATGGCATGGCATGACTGCCCATGATACTAAACCCATCCTCCAGTTGACGTACATGCTTACCGTTGTTGCTATCAGGATTGAAGAGATGCATTGCACAATGACTGCCATCCTATCAGATATGATGCTCTTGACCGTTGATGTGCCACTGACAATGCGTGAGGTAAGAGATCCTACACCATTCTTTGGCTTTTCAAACCAACCAAGCTCATTTCGGAGCACAGCTGCAGTGTATTAAAACAAAAAACTTGTCATATTGTGAACAATGAAACTCTTGCAATATGTTAACAAGAACAGTGAAAAAAAGTTTTCACATGGCATACATGAAAAGAGGGCCTCCCGTAGGTTTTTCAGTGCCATTTCTCCAATAACACCGTAAATGTAGTGCTGCAAGATGCTACTGGCCAGTGTGACCATCCCAGCCCCGAAGAAAATCAAAGAATATTTGCTGACTTTTCTTTTTGCATCTTGATCATAGTAAGCCACGCCAATTGTCATGATGAAGTAACCAAACAAGGGCTTTGAGATTCCAGAGATGGCCGCTGCTGAGGATCCTAACAGAATTTTTGCAATGTCGTCTTTACGTAGCCCATACCAAATTCTGAAGAAAGGAGGTATTTCCTTTCTGACCTCTTGCTTTGATTGCTTTGAGTTTAGTGGTTCTAGATTGTTCTGTTGTCCTTGCTTCATGGAGGGCTGTCTGTTGTATGCTTCATCAGTTTGCTCTTCTATTACTTTATCAGAAGGGCTGTTTCATAAATCAACATAAACAGAATAGTAAATTTTTATGGAGTAATCCTACTTGCTATATTATCACTTAACTTCTGTGCCATAGATTTTATGAGCATCACCTAACCCTTAAAAATGGTATACAAATTCTTGTTATCAGCATCTTGGTAAAAATGAGTTCAGTTACATTTTGGAAAATCTTTAGCGGGTAATCATTAAGGGCACAACTCCGGAGTAAATGTTTACCAATTTCTTAACTTGTACTCCCTCCGTCCGAAAAAGCTTGTCCCAAACTTGTCCCTCAAATGGATGTATCTAGCACTAACTTGGTGCTAGATACATCCATTCGACGGACAAGCTTTTTCAGACGGAGGGAGTAAGTGGTACAGTTGAGACACGTGAATCAACTGCATGAGAAACTGCATCAAGTCAACTACGCGAAAAAATGCAGTTGAATCAACTGAACGAAAAAATGCAGTTAAATCAACTACACTGTTTACTAGATTCTTATGGGGTAAATGTGCACTACTTAGCAAAACACATCATGAAATACCTAAAATGCATATACTGTTTTTTCAGCAAGAAGCATAAAACGTTGGTGAAGCAAAGCTTTCCCTTGGCTAAAGTTAAGTTACCTTGCTACCATCTTTCCAGATTCCTTCTCAATATTTTGCATGCTGCATACGTTTGAGTAGAATGTGCTTTTCTCGAGCAACTCTTGATGTGTCCCGGTCTGTGCCACCCTTCCATTCTCTACGACAACAATGGTGTCAGCATTTACAATTGTGGACATCCTGTGGGCTATCAGGATAACTGTCCTCCCATGCATGGCTCTCTCAAGTGCATCCTGCACTAGCTTTTCTGACTCTGAATCAAGGGCACTTGTCGCTTCATCCAGAAGGAGAATTGGTGGATCCTTTAGCATTGCCCTTGCAATAGCTACTCTCTGTTTCTGGCCTCCTGACAACTGCACACCTCTTTCTCCTACCTGATGAACCAAGATGTTGTAAGGCACAAGGGGAGTTCTTTAAAAAAAAAACTTGATATACATAATGAACTATTACAGAGCCACCCATGATTCTCCAACAAGATCAAGTTTTGGCTATTTATATATTTTTGAACTTCTAATTATAATATATCGACTACTCATTGTACTTTATTCTTGGAATTTTCTTGATCATAAGATAACAGGAGTTTTATGATTTATCTTGAACTTTCAAATGGTTCCTTGGAATAGGCATTCATTGTGCTTGGTTTATTAACTGTACAACTAAAAAGGATTTGTTGTGTTTTTTTTATACTAACCTCTACTTGCGTTGTTCTGGCTTCCATTGCAAGTTGTATGCACATTTGATTTTCAGTCAAAGCTCTGTGTCTTTCATGTTTAAATTTGGAAATTCATATGCGGTATTACCATTGGAAGGTCATTTGCATACTACTCATTATTATCTATTTACTTTACCAGCCAATTCTGTTGTAATATACTCCCTCTGATCCATATTAATTGTGGCTGACTTAGCTGATTTAGTACAAAGTCAGCGACAATTGATATGTATCGGAGGGAATAAAATTATTGACAGAACGTTGTTGACAAAGTGCCAACTATGAGTCTGATAAAAGACAATGCAATTGCCATGATCATAATAGTGACACGTTATTGTCAAAGCGCCAATCACAAGTCTGATGAAACAAAAACTATTGTCATTGTAATTGTATCACAATGTTTTTATTCTAACTTTCGATGGTCTTAACCTTTTCGTGTCCTAATAAAAAACATAAAGGAAGACAATTCATGTTTAAGTGCAGAAAGTAGCTAGCCTTCAGTCAAATATACAGAATTACCCTTTTCTTGCATTCCTTGCTGAACACATACGTACCTCTGTTAAGTATTCATTGGGAAGTTTAGATATGAATGAATGCACATTAGCTGTTGTTGCTGCTTCAATTATCTCTTCATCAGTTGCATCCATTTTACCAATCCTTAAGTTGTCCTTGATTGTACCAGAAAACAGCGATGGCTCCTGAGATACTGAAGCTATATTTCTCCGCAGGGATTTCAGATCTAGTTTCTTAATACTGTGGCCATCAATGAATATGTCACCTGCAACATTATGTCTCATCACTGACTGAAATATTATGACTAGTTTAGCTTGCAAGTACATAGGCATTTTAATTGATGACAGCCAAATTCTAACGTTAATTCTGACACAGAACTTTAATAATATATGACTTAGATCACACATACAGTTGCACCAGGCAAATGATGGAAGCCTACCTGAGGTTGGATCATAGAACCTTTGAAGTAGTGAAATAACTGTGCTCTTCCCACAGCCGCTGCTTCCTACCAGAGCAACGACTTTGCCTGCGGGAATGGACAGTGAGAATCCTTGGAGAATTGGCTTATCCTGGCGGGAGGGATAGGCGAAATGCACCCCATGGAGTTTGATCTCTCCATAAACCTTTTCTAATGCAGCTCCACCTTTTCCATAACTTATGGATGGATTCCTTCTGATCACCTTGAAGACCTCTTTTCCTGCAGCCTTTGCTTGATTAAAGGTCTGAAGGTCTGGTGCAGCGTAGGTAATTGATCTGCACTCATGTGGTGAAAGCAGTCAAGTCTATTGATTATAATTCATGGAAAAGGAAAGAATATGCATGCATACTAGTACCTATGTACCTTGCAAAAATTCATATTTGAATGAAAATAGTTACGCGACTGAAGCAATCAGAAAGGGTGTAGTTTTATTACATTGCGCCAAAGAGGATGCTCATGATGGCAGCTATTGTGCCACCTCCTGTTGCTGTCCGGTTGCTTACTGCAACTGCCCCAATCCAAACCATCAGTGCCCATGAACAAAAGGTCACTGTCTGGAACAAGCCCAGCCCTATTCCCTTTATCATCGCCTCCTTCTTGCTTAGTTTGTATTGACTGTCTGTGCACTGCACAAAGGATTTCATGGCCCAGTTCTCTCCGACAAAGGAGAAGACAGTCTTGATATGTGACAAAGTCTGCCCACAAATGCACACAAGGATTACGAACTTAAATTTTGTCTGATAACATTTTTAGTTTTTAACATTTCTGTTATTCAAATAACCTAGCTTCAGGTACGGAGCGTTGACTTAGCGGTTTACCTGTTCTACAACGGATGTTGCTTGCGAGACAATAGCATTGCGTGACAATGATATGACATTCATCTTTTTCGTATATGTCGCTCCAATAGCGAGGATCAGAGGAATGACCAGGAAGGAGAGCATCGCGACTTCCCAGCAGCTGGCAAATGCAATTATTATACCAGCAAAGAAAGTGGAGAAGCTTGCGACGAAATGACCGAGCTGCAGAAAATTTAAAAGCTCAGATGCAACTTCTCCACAGAACTTTAGAAATCACAGTTTACGTTTGGTATGAATGTGAAATGCATTACCTTCTCACCAATTGCATCTTGTATGATATTCATGTGGTTGGTTACCCCGGTGATGATGTTTGCAGCTGTCAAGTCTGTGTCGAAGGCCCCAACCTCTTGATTGAGAACTGATCTCAGATATTCCAGCCGCATGCGTGCTAACTGTCTCTCACTCGAGTATATCCAGCAGGAGATCTCTGCAGCCAGGTTATCAGGGGAAATGTAAGCAATGTTTTGCCAGCCAATATTGCTACCATTAGATCTCCTATAATTCTCATTTTTTCGAACATAACTAGGTATTATTTTCTAATATGTCATTCATCCTGCACATTAGTGTACTTCTATTAGAGTTTAGGATATGCTTTTATGCCCTTGCAAAAAACATGGATTTTGAAGCAATATATGTTGGAAAAACTTGCAGCCATAAAAAGAATATCTTTTGAGCAATCAATGACCGAAGTTTATAAAATCAGACCAAAATTCAATGGAAAATATTTAAAGAAGTTATGGAGTCTATATTTTCCATTCTTGTCTCTCCATATTAGTTTGTTTTTTAACCATTACAGGCGAATGCAAATAGTGTATGGCTTGTTATCATTTCTTTTTACCAAACGAAATGCTACACGCATCATCGAAGAAATTAAAGGTCCCTTGAGTCTTGACTTACCAACCATTCCAGCAGGAAAAGTAGCTGCTGCCATGTACCACACATACGGAACCACCTTCAAGCATCAAGGAGGAAAAAACAATGGCGTTAAAAGCAATTGTAGACCAATACAACCCAAGTTCAGGAGGGTAATATGTGCATGAATGTTTACCTTGTACAATGCCTGAACCATGGCCTCCTGATTGTTTATGTTGGTTCCGAAGGCATCAAGCGCTTTCCCGAGAAGGAGATATCCGATCGGGAATGCCATGCCATGGATGGCAGACCCGACGGTTCCCAGGGCCATGAGGAGCCAGTCCACCTTATCGGCGTAGCAGAGCAGCCCGAAGAACGGGAATGGCTTCTCATCAGCACTAGCTACTGGGATGGTGCTCCTCCTGTCATCCGTGTCATCATGCTGAGATGATGAAATGGAGTGGTCTTCATCATAGGCTGTGGCCATTGTTTCCGGTGGTCTTGGTTGCGCTTTTGCAGCAGGGAACCATGGAAGAGGAGGTGCATAGATGGCATGGTATTATAGGCGTAGGTGCTGCATACCGGTGTGCATGTTTACATGTAGGTGCTGACGAACATGTTTCTAAAAATGGTGTGAAACAATAACCGTAGGTACTCTCAAGGTTGAAAACAAAATATGCCGAGTTGGTCAAGGTATACATTAGCATATTACATCAATTTTATGTAGCGGTGTTTGCTTTAGTTTTGACAGGGTTTAGTGTCTGCCAAGTTCATTTTTCATTGGAGAATGATATGGCCGTTGGTTGTGTTTTTTTGTTGTTGAGAGAAATGGTCGTTGGTTGTGTTGGAATAGAGGAAGCATGTGATACATCAATGATGGTTTGCATAGTTTTCTGTGTGAAACAACTCGATTAGTTGCTTCACCTTGACTTAGATGCATCTGGCAACCGGGTTAATAATGTCCAGGATCTCACTTGATAGATCCCCAAAGCTGCCACTTAACTATATTTCTGGCATCCTGGAAGGCGTTACGATTCCTTAATAAAATAGTTAAATATGTAGTTAAGACCAAGAAAACTTTGATGTGCATAATAATACGTTAATGAGTGCTTACATAACCTATGCGAGTGTCTCGGAATAACTGGGGCATAATTTGAGCATATGCTTTTTTGGACTGCAGATAAAACTCGAGGTTGTCAATGTCTTGTGCGTCTGCAACCAGCTCGGAGTGTTTGTTTGCACCTGCACCAGTTTGCTGATACGCTTGTGTCCAAGAAGGAGCGTCCAAAGGGAGATAATGCAACACTTCTCCTGGAGCATGCCATTCTATCTCGTCGGAACTCATGCTCATTTCTCATCAAATTTTGGCCAAAGCTAACAGCTGCGCCGTACCGCATTGTGCGGGTTTTCGGCACGGCAGCTGGGTGGTTTGTTCTCGGATTTTCGGAGCGAAAGCGCGTATGTTTTGCAGCTAGTTTTTCCAGATGCAGCCCAGAAGGCCGACTGGAAGCTAGAGAGGAAACAAGTTTTGGGCAAGCATGTGTTGTTTCGGCAGTTATTTGTTTCTTTCCCAGGGGAGTGCAGGCGGATCAGAGCATGTACAATGGTTGATATGATAGTCTTATCTTAAACCTTGCATGTAATTTTGGGATGACAATAAAACATGTATACAATGGGTTATCTCTTAGCCTTATCTAAGAGAACTAACTATTCCTAAAATCATGGTGACACATATTGGGCTAAGAGATCATCTCTTAAATAAGAGAAGACAAGCCTTTTCTTATAGATTCTCTCTTCTTCACCTCAGCAATTATCCTAGGTGGCACACCTAAGATAGCACCATTGTACATGCCCTTAGATCTTTCTAAACACGTCATCGTCCATGTCATTTTCACTGATGGGATAAGCGGAGAATATCCGAGTGACGTCCTGAAGGCGCCAAAAGTGACCAGTTCAAATGCCCTGTTAAGAATTCAGATTGCCGTCTCATGCGTCTGTCTATATTCTAAAGTACTCATCTCCGCTCCGCATAATTTTGTCTGCAAATTTACCCATAGCCTATCGACGTGTAATATATGATGGAGTTATGTGGGCTTATGTGTAGATTCTCTTATTGGAGTATAACCAGAAAGAGAGCGATGTAACGATCTGGAAAGAATTTGTCACCATATGATGGTGTTTATTGGGAGTGACCGTCCGTCACCATGCCTGATATTTTTTGCCGTTCAGTCAAATTTGCCGTTGGATTCAAATCCAACGGATGCCATTCATCTTCCTCCTCCGCGCCACCCCCTGCCTCGCCTCCAGCAAGTTCATGTCGGGGCCTCTCAGCCGCGTCACCGTCTCATGGCTCCATCTAATCCGAGTTTGAATCAAATACTAAAAGGCTCCACATCTGCACTTGTCAAGCCGCCAACTCGACTCCGTCTTCGCAGCGTCTCTGGCTATAGCGTATTACTAGCTTAGCCCGCGTGGCGACACGCCGCGCCCTTCAGTAAATCGCAACTATGTAGACCGTAGTTGAAACGGTAGAATTATAAACAATTATGAGTTAAACAGAATATGCATTGTAGCTTTATGTATGTTTTACTATTAGGTAAAGAAGAGCATATCAATATATATGAAAGTTCAAGACGGCAAAGAAGTACATTT
The DNA here is from genome assembly GCA_011799875.1 of Thinopyrum elongatum. Lineage (NCBI taxonomy): Eukaryota > Viridiplantae > Streptophyta > Magnoliopsida > Poales > Poaceae > Thinopyrum > Thinopyrum elongatum. Next base: position 417,912,386 of record CM022303.1, on the reverse strand, counting down.
ATTACAACCATAGACGATACATGCTGATAAACAGAACGATAAAAGCTGGTACACCTCTCATAAAAGGTACTTATTAAAACCGTATAGAGTCCACCCTACATAGTGGGCTGTATACGGTGACACGACCATACTGCAATAAGAAATCACAACTGATTTTCTTTGAATTAGATCATCCTGGTATAGCGCCACCTGCAGGATTAGTTCCAGTAATAAAGTGATACAAAGCTTTTGCAAATTCTTGGACACGCCCGCCAGGAGGTTTTGCTCCCGTGCATGTGATAATAGGATCTTTGTTGTGTGCACACTGGGGTACATACAAAGTGGCAGCACATTGGAAAACTTGTTGCACATTTTTGCAAAATCATTGTCTGCCTTGCGAATTCATTCTGCTGAGTAGTTACTTGCTGGGGGGCCATGTTAAATTGCCATTTCTTTGTTTGTGCGCTCTGCTGATGCGGAGCTGCCAGGTTGCCACATAATTACAGAGATCGAGACTTTAGCTTAGAATTACGTTCATGTAATCATTTTATGTTACAATAAAGCAAGTAGTGTACAAATTTGGATTAGAAATTATCTAGTGATAACCTCCTGCAGGATTGGTGTTCGTAATGAATAGTACAAAACTTTCGCAAATTCTTGAATACGGCGATGGGGTCATTTGGCACCTGTGTATGTGATTAGTAGACCTTGAGTCTGCGGGCGCCGAGGATACATACATAGTGGTATGATGTCTGAAAATCCGTCACATATCTTTGGTAAGATTTTAACTTGCCTTGTGAATTTCTTCCGTTGAGTGCTTATTTGCTGACGGGCCATGTTAGATTGCCACTGTTTGGTATGGGTCGCTTCATGTGAGAAAATCAGACTTCTCTTTGTAGCTTCAAAGACACAATAATTGTAGTACTCTTCAAATTGCATCTTTTAGGATAGGTTTGCCATTCCTTGTGCAATATACTTTAAAACCATTAATCCAACTTTGCGTATTTTTTTTTTTTTGCTCTAGACAAATATTATGAAGTACTAATGTTAGTGTTGAATTATTGTCGGGGGTTTCCAACTGATGGTATGACTGTAGGTGTGAAGGACCTAAATATTGGGCTCTACCATACATCCGTGAGCAATTATTTGCAAGAAAACCTGTAAAAATACATTTAAGAAAATAATGATCCCAACGATATGATGGATATATCATACTTAATTTTGAATGCATCAGATTCTTATGGTAAAAAAAGCAACAATGCGGAGGAGATTTTGCACAAATGGTCATTTTTTGCAATCCAGGGAAACTTCCAAGCAGAGTATGTATGAGCTCAAGTGCTAATCAAAATTGTTATTCTTGATAGTAATTTGTGTCTTTTCTGCAACATATTGCTTTCCGGCAAATCAAAGAAGATATAGAATTCGTACTTCAGCCAGAGATCCATCTGCACGTACAGACCAAATACCCAATCATCCCAACCAAAGATCTCGTCCGCACAAAATAACCAAAACTGATGGGAGAAACGGAATTCCTCAATCATTTGGGGAGGGTGACATGCAGACAGCGGCCAACAGCTCCAATACTGGTCAGTTCATACTCACCACGGGCATGGCACGGCGAGCTTGCCGTCGATGCGATCAGATTCAGTCATGCAGTGGGTGCGTCGTACCTAATTGGAATGGGAACATCAGTATCAAGTTGAGCACAGTTCTATTCTACGACTGCCTTCAGAGAAGTACAAGGTTGTGTCATAGAAGAAGAAAGAGTTTGAAGATCTTGAAGATTTGCTAGGTTCTTTTAGAATTTATTTTGTAATCGTTATAGTTTTTTTTTTGAACAATCACCGGGGGGGAGAGGGTCCCCACCTGAATATATTACTCAAAAGTCCCAAGAGGGCAGGTTACATCAGAGGTTACAGCGAGAGGAGAGGTAAAGGCGCCAAGACACGGCAGCCTCCCTACTGACGGGGTCCTTAAATCTAAAGGCCCAAAGAGTGAAGTCCGAAACAATGTTCCGGAGAGTATCAATTGTTGTGTGTAGCTCGTTGCGAAAAACACGAGCATTCCTGGAGTCCCAAAGCTTCCAGAGGATGATGAGAGCAACGGTGGGCCAAATGTTGATGTCGAGGCCGACCGGGGTTGGCGTGTCCCAGATGAGGTCGATGGAGATCGGAGTCTGAAGGCCCAAGATGGACCAAACCTGAATCGCGTGAGGGCAGAACAAGGCGATGTGCGAGGCATCCTCCCTAGTTAAGGGACACATAGAGCAAGAGTCGTCGGAAGTGATGGACTTGCGGTGAAGATTCGCCATCGTGCTCAGCCTGTCGCGGCAGAGGAGCCAGCCGAAGATCTTAACCTTGATAGGAGCCTTGGAGCTCCAAATGTACCCGGCGTTGAGGTCGATCACGTGGTCGGGGGAGAGCAACGAGTAGGCGCACCTCGAGGAGAACGAGGAACCGTGGGTGAGGAACCTGTCGTTGGCCGCATCGCTGGGAGTGACATCCTGCAACAAAGACAAAACAGACACAAGCTCGCCAGAAGCAACAGAGGTTAGGCGGTTCCGCAGAGTAGCGTATAAACCATTAAGCATGACATGCGATACCAGGACCGAAGGGGCAGTAGAGTGAGAGAAAATATGAGGGTAGGTGTCGGCGAGAGGAGTAGGCAGAAGCCAGGCATCGAGCCAGAAAAACGTGGAGGAGCCATTGTTAGTAAGGACGAAGGAAATCTTCCTAAGGGGGTGAATTTGAGAATTGACAATTTTCCAGAGAAAGGATGGGTTGTTGGGCTTGTTAGTGAAGTCAAGAGAGTAGTGCTGGAAGAACCAGTTGACCCAGGGGAGATCTGGTTTTTGTAGAAGTTTGAAGGCAAATTTCATGAGAAGGCAGTTGTTTTGGAGGGTAAGGCTTTTGATGCCTAGGCCCCCGATAGGTTTGGGTGTGCAAACGTTCTTCCAAGCTATAAGACACTTTGCACCAGAGCATGATTCCTCCGCGGCCCAAAAAAAGGATCTACGAATCGCGTCTAGTTTTTTAAGGATCTTCTTAGGTAACCTGAAAACTGACATGAAGTGGGTGGCGAGAGCGTCAAGGGAGGAGGAGATGAGAGTAAGTCTTGCTCCTCGAGAGAGAAGCTTAGCAGCCCAACCGGTTAGATATTTGAGGAAGCGCTGAATGATAGGTTCGAAGGCCGAGGATGGGAGGTGCATATGAGATAGAGGGAGACCTAGGTAAATTTGAGGGAAGGAGGAGAGGTCGCACCCGAAGGTTGAAGCAATTCACTACTATAAGACTATCCATAGTGGGAGTAATATATGTAGTAACATCACACATATCTAGATAAAATAGATGATGTGGCAAGCAATAAATAAAGAAAGAGAGACATGTGGTAACATAGCTAGTTACTAGTAGTATGAGTAACATCATACATATCAAGGCAAGATGAGTCTATAGCCTAATAAATGAAGTGTTGCATGTTACCACATATATGTTACTTCCCACTATAAATATAGTAACATAGCCTATGTTACTAGTCTATGTTACTCCCATTATGGCTAGTCTAAATATATCATGGTATTGATTGTCAAAGAAAAAAAGTTGACCACAGTTCTAACCACAAAATAAAATAAAATTGGGCACAGTTCTAACATGCAGTTGTTTACATTTTTTTTCTTCTGAATATTACACGGACAACTTAAACATAAGTTAACACAGATTAAGGCGGTGCCCTAAGATCATGCATGCAGCAGGCCACGCGGTGCAACAAGGACATGCATGCAAGCAGTCCTCGAATGCTGCACCAGGGACATCGGTGGTCGTTTGCGCACCTTCAGACCATGCAGCAGGATAGTCTAAACTAGCAATACCCGCGCGGCGACACGCCGTGCCTTGCTGAAACATTGTATCAGAATCCTGTATGCGATGATGAAAAAGCATATGTGCTATGTCGTTGACTAATTGGTTGATTATTACTTGTTTATTTAATTTTTGCATTATTTTGTATGTATGAATATCAAGTTGTTTTGAGAAAAGCTTTACCGCATGAATTAGTCGATACATTTTACAAAAAGGAGATACATTTTGATATTGCATGCTAAACTTGAATCCCTTGTGCTCTTTGGTAATTCATATCATCATTGTAGGACCACCTGTTCGATTGGTGCCGATGATGAAATGATGAGCCTGTGCACATTATTGTGCAGGATTTTGTGGTGGCTTGGTACCTGTTTCTTCCTACACTTTTGCTTGAATTATGCCCTTGGAAAGAACCAAGTTCCCAAACATAATTAGCATAATACAGTGCACTTCAAAATTTTCTCCTCACATATTTAAAATATCAAGTCGATAGTAATTGTGTGCTAAAATTAAGTAGATACTATAGGACTCAAAATATTTTGTTAGAAAGATCTAAATTCACCATACATGTTATTTGATTCAAGCAAGCTTTCAATTGGAGGTCACGAAGATATTTTTTTTAACATGCTATTTGAATTGCAGAATCCAACTATGCATGCTACTTATTTGCCTTTCTTCCTGGTTTGATTAAGAGGCAACTGCTGGCTGTGTATTACTCTCTTCATTTACCGTTTGCTTGAAAGGCAGAGTAGCTCATATTTGTTGTTTTCTTCCACCATATCATCACGCCCGAATGCAACTATTATTGTCATGGTTACTTCAGTTGGTTTATTCTGCTTTCTGCTCGTGCTATGCCACTCAATTTTGCGTGGAAGGGTCCTTGTGCTGTATTGAAGCATATGCTATTATTTTATAAATTGGTTGATGCTAATGTTGTTGTAGGCATGGAACTCTGGGTCAGTGTGTTACTTTTCTCGTGTGTATCTACCTAGATTAGGAAAGGATATCCAGTGCTTCACACCGTGAACATACATGACGGAATGAACCGTCAAAATACCTATTGTCCTAACCATGACAATAGAGAGGCACCAAAAAAACCGGCCCATAAACCAGATTCTAGTTTCTGGTCATCAAGGTTATTCCATATAGTATCTCTATTACACAACACACGAGAAGTAGTTGCTCATATAGAGTTGTTTGTCATTTGATTTACTTTTGCTAAATGATGAGACCTACAAACAGTTCAAAAGAATTTCAAAAATCAGCAACCAGACTGGCATTTTAAACAAAAATAAACCTGTGCATTCTGCCAACAGCACCTTATTTATATCTACTATCAAATTTCTCTTTTGATGTGGGGAAATGATACATCTTGGAAAGAAAAAATGGGACAGCATAGAGAAAAGGTACAACATGTTGCAGTCTAATATAAGGAAGAGGTCGTGCTAAAAAACAGAGAAAAGTGCATCACTACGTAGGCATGCGCGTCGGTTCTAACCATGATAATTAACGATGATAAATGGCCCAAACTTGGACTGGAAGCAGAGTAAATTCAGAAAACATATGTATTAACTTGCAATAACAGCGGCACAATGGAAAGCACTGCATAAAATAAAACCAAAAAGCAACTGATATTCAGTTTCACAAACTGAACTATATTTACAAAAACTAATAACAGAACTGCCATATCTGTATGAATGGCAACAACTTCACATGAGTTACTCACAACATTTCCATAATAAAATTGGCATAAGGAATTAGAGCATCGGCACGGAGTTGGCAAGAGTGCACCTCATTTGCAAGTTAATAGGCGCTGATCATGATGAGAAGAAAAAGTTTCATCTTTCTTAACTTTGCAGGCATCAGTATTTGAAGAGAAGTTCCAAATTTGGAATAGTGCAGTCTGCATAATAATCCAGTGAAACTTAACATTGGTACAATACTTTGTGATTATAATAATTCAAGAGAAATAATACAAAAATTACGTTCCTCTTCTTTTGTGGTAGAATCAGAGAGGAATAAACAAGAGGTTTAAATGTAATATTACACTTTCTTTCAAGAAAAATAATACATAAACTAGGTTCCTCTTCTTTTGTGGTAGAATCAGAGAGGAATGAGCAAGAGGTTTAAATGTAATATTACAATTTTATTTGCGGACACATTGTACCTTGTAGAAAGACAAAAGATCTTACAGCCTACAGGATGTAGCCATCTTCATTATTTTTTTTTTTGAGGAAACGCAGGAGAACTGCGATCTCATTGCAGGAGAAAACGACGTAAGAACGTCAACTGTACAAAAGTTTAGCCTGTCACACGGACGAGGTAAACAAAATTAAAAGAAAGCAAAAAGAAGGCGGCCTGGCGCTACTCTCGCAGCAACAGATGACTACCCCCGGCCAGTGCCCACATGTTGAGCTCATCTCCGATCCGTCCCAGAACCGCCTCCAGGGCATGCTCCACGTCGTTGAAGATCCTGTCGTTACGTTCCTTCCAAATGCCCCAGAGGGTTAGGAGCACGATCGAACGCGAACGCTTGACAAGCGTAACCGACTCGCCAAGCTGCGCCAACCAGTCCACAAGGAAGCCCCCAGCCGCGGGCCAGGTCGCAGGGTGCAGCGACGGGATGGCGAAATGCACCGCTGCCGCCGCCCGGAGCTGCCTCGACCAAGGGCACTCTTGAAAGAGGTGCACGTTGGTTTCTAGGTTGCGGCGACAGAGCGGGCAGAAGTAGTTATTTGGCCATTGCCGCGCCAAGAGCCGATCGGCGGTAAGCAGTCTGTTGATACTAAGTAAGTATAGGAAGCCTCCCCCACCCCGGTGACCGTTCAAAAAAGTAAGTATGCATGGAAAACAGTGTTACTAAGTAAGTATACCTACTAAGTAAGTATGAAGGCTCTTAAGTCAATCATGTCAACTTGCTAACTGCTATTTAAAAAAAAAAACAATTCCAAAATCTATGGAAATTAAATTCAGGAAAATTAATTTGGAATAAACAATATGAGACTAACCAGGCTGCAAATCACTTGATATGAGATATAGTACTCATCAAACGGAATTCAAAACCTGAAGTTATACAAATACTGTGGTGAATGGGAGTTTTAGCAGAAAGCCACCTTCCATAGCAAGAAAGCAGACTCCCTGCACTTTCAGGCCATGGTGTTGGATGGTTTGCACTTTTTTATCTCTTACCAATCCACCAATGGTCACACACATTGACTACTGCCCATAGTTTCTTGAAAAACCTGAGAAATGTGATGTCCTGATGGAGATCAGAGTCCAAGTGCACCTGGGGACGGTACTTAGATTTAGTCAGGCTTTGGTTGATACAAAGTATGCATTTTTCATAGAAACTCTCTGAAGTGTTATTTTCCTAACAATCTAACATACCACTTGCAGAACAGAAATACCATAGGTCCATATATCATACATCATACACCAAAAGATCCATCTAGAGAGTAAGCTAACCACTTGTAGCTAAATGGGAAACCCCAAACCTTGTAAATCATTAAAAGCAAAAAGATTTTATCGAGACCGCAAAACAAACACACCACTCTGCAAACATAACTACAACTATCCAACTATCTCTGCTATCATCATTGTAGTAGAGCCGCAAGATTGAGAGAGATGGGGGAGGCGACCGCAGGGGCGACCGCCGCCCATGCGCGCACTTCGACAACTTCCCCCAGTGTACGGCGGCGAGTCGGGGGGCGCTTCTGGGCGCTAGCCGATGACGACGACGATGAGGCGGATGGGGAGGCGGGTGATGACTCGCCGGAGTCGCAATCGCCGTCGCCGACGCCGTCCGACATGATCTGCGAGTTTTTTAACTCCGGCTACGACGAGGAGGAGGTGGCAGCGATCGTGGAGAAGGTGTTGCCTCTGGAAGATCCGGCAAGGGCAGGACTACAAGCGGGGGAGAAGAAGGAAATGGTCCGGCGGGTCGTTCATCGGAGGACGGCGGCGACGGCGATCAGGCCATGGAAGGGCCCTCTTCCCAAGGTATGTATGCCCAAACTCACGCTTTTCGATATGGTTCGTCCAGATTCTTGGACCGTGGTCGTGAGGAGGAAGAAAGGCCACCGGGCGGCGGCTGGACAGGCGTCGGCGGCGTCATCGCCGGAAATTGGGCAGATCGGGATTAGAGCTGCCCGAGCGCGTCGTTTGAATTTTCTGTTGGGCCGTGATGGACCGGTAATCCGCGATACCGAGTCGGGCCTAGCTAGGACTGGGTATGAGGCCCAGGTCCCCTGCCAGGAGACCGATCGGAGAGTCGGCGACTGCTTTGACGTGCATGGGATTGAGTCGACGTGTGGTTCGATTAGTCCTGCCGTCCTGAGTTCGTCGCTTCGCAACTCTGAGAAAGCTACGGTTCGTCGGATCGCTGTGCCTGGTTTCCCTAAGCTTGCGCACGGGAGAGCTGCTAGGGTTCGACCCAAGGCAGCCATGGCTGGTCGGGGCGCTGCCCCCCTCCCCCCCCCCCAAGCCGGCGCCGCCGAAGCCGAAGGCCGCGCCGCCGCAACCCAACGCGGCTCCGAGGCCTGCGCCGCCGCCTCACCACGTCGCGCAGCCACCGCAGAACCGGGCGGGGCCGACGCAGCAGGCGCCCGTCCCACCACCGCAGAGTGCGGGGCAGCCTCCCGCGGCTAGGGCAGCGCCGCCGGTGCATAGGGGTGGCAATGGATCGAGTCAGCCACGTTTCCCAGCAAACCGAGGTAGGGAGTTGGCCCATGGCGGTCGTGGACCCCCCCGTGGTCAATGGGGTGATGATGGATACGATGCTTATGGTGATGGCCAGCATCGGGGCTCGTCGGCGGCGGGCGGCGGGCGTGGGTACGCTTGGCAGAGTGACGGGACGGCGGATCGTCTGTTCTACGGCCCTCCGGGAGGTTTCGTTGAGGGGGCATCTGGCCCGGATTACCGGCAGAGAGGTGGCTACCGTGGTTATCGTGGCGGCCGCGGAGGCAGGAACCGCCACCGACAGCCTCCACCGCCTGCCGCTACCGTTTCTGATGTCGCAGAGCCGACTGGTACTTCGGAGGTGGTTGCGTCTGCGCAGGCGCCTGCGTTGTCAAGTCAGGTCATGGCCGCGGTGACGGCTTTGGCAACTGCGGCGGTGCCCGAGGCCGAGCCCAGTGCGTCGGGGACTGTCAGAGTGGCTGAGAAACCAGATGGAGATAGAGCTACCAAGTGGGCCCGTAAAAAGGAGAAGATGTTATGTTACCGCTGTGGAGAGCAGGGGCACTTTATTGCAGAATGCGTTACTGAGCTTTGTCACACAAGCCTCAAACCGATGCACGCTACGGGGGAGTGCCCGTTGTTGCGTGAACCGATGCCGGGAGTCACCATATATGGAGTTTGCTGTGCCGAGTTGATGTTCTTTGAGTCTCCTAGTGCGATGGAGGTCCCAGAGGCGCCGCAGAGCGTGACCACGGGGGTGGTCAAAGTGACTAAAGGAGACCTGTCTGAGGCACAGATCCTAAAGAGGCTGAATGAGCTGGCTCCAGGTAACTTTCAGTGGGAGCTTATTAGACTCGAGGCCAATGTGTACAAGGTTGATTTTCCTTCAGCAGAGGACCTGCAGAGACTTCTGAGTTTTGGGATGTGCAGAGTGCCTGGCACAGAGTGCATCCTCGAGTTTGACGAGTGGAAGAAGGTCGAGCCGAAGGGCAAGCCACTTACTCAAGTCTGGTTACGTTTCTCGGGGGCACCGTCGAAGCCTCTGAATGATGTTCGGGTCGCGGCTAGTTTGGGGACACTTGTTGGAAAGACCGAGCAGGTGGACATGCCGTTTACCCGAGCAAACGGGGTGGCGAGGTTGCTCGTGAGTGTTCTGGATATCGAGTTCGTACCGGATGTGGTTAAATGGACGCATGCTGGCATGATATACAACCTCGAGATTGAGTTTGAGGACACTGATCTATTCACTGAGGCCATGGCAGGGAATGATGTGGATATGGTTGATAAGGATGACGGCTCGGGCAACAAGGAGCTGCGTGAGGATGATAGTGGACGAGATAAGTCCATCACCCCGGGTTCAAAACGCGCCTCGGTGGCGCCTGGGAAGGGGGCTCCACCATCAACTTCTGCGCCTATGAACTCGCTGAGATTTGGTTCGTTTGAGCCTGCTTCTGCTCCTCCTAGACTGTGGAGTGATCGGGTGGAGCGTGATGATCTGTTAGAGCACTCGCTACCTCCTCTTGATCTTGTTGGGCATGACGCCTTAGTTGGTGGTTGCTCGGATGTGCTTGCTACAGAGGTGACCTCGGTGGAGTGTCCACCTACTTCAGCAGTACCCGCGGCAGTGCTCGGTCAGGCAGCCGAGCTTGGCCTCGAGGGTGGGGAGTCACAGGGGCAGGCGGCGCCCCGTTCCCCCATTGCTCGCGCTCAGAGTAGCGCTTCGCAGCAGACGAGGAGCACGGCGGCACCTTGCATGGTTGGTGGTGTTCCGCGCGCCAGTGGGGGTGCCGGGTCGGGAGGGGGGCATGGGCAGGTGGCCTCCACTCCTACCTCTCCCATGGCGCCCCTGGGGGGCGGCACCTGCAGCTTCCCCTGGCTGCGGCCCCAGGCCGACACCGCTGGGCGCTTCGGGCCCCAAGACGGTGGTGGCTGGGGGGCGTCGCTGGTAGGGCGACGACACATGGCAGCAGCCCGGCTGGGTCAGCTCAGGTGACCCCTGTTGGGGGTTGGGCAGGAGGCCTTACCCCGAACGGGGCTACGCGGAACGAGATCATCGCTTTCGGAGGGATCCCGGATCCTGTGTCCGAAGGTCGACGGATGAGCTGCCGACTCCAGGACCAGCCGGATGTTGATGACATGCAGTTACGGTGCGCCATGCGGGCGGCCAAGCTTCGTGACATTGAGGTCACTACTGGTATGTCAGTCAACACTTCCAATTCTATTTTGCATTTTTCCAATGATGAGATTATACATAATGCAAATCAGTTGGGAGTTTCACTAGGTAGTAATGGTAGTGAAATTTCTAAATCTGTTAATGATATCCTGGATCTTGAAGTGGAGCGTGCCTTAGAAATGATTCGAAACTTAGCGGCTGTAAAACCTATGAACGATTCGGATATAGATGCGTTGGGAGTTAGGGTACTTGATAGCTTTTGTGCGGATCTTGCACCCTCACTCCCCGAGTCAGAGGAGGATGAGTTTTCTATTTCCCCAAGGGGTTCAATTCTTGCAGAGACTCAGGTGGTTAGGTCCACTGAGCTCGGTTGTGAGGACCGGGTAGAGGACCAAAACAAGCCTAAGCGCAAGTGGAAACGAAAGATTTATCCGGCTTCGGCTGTGCGTAGAAGTGCTAGGATCCGGACCAATAAAAAATTTCATGATGAAATATGAAAGGAATCTTTTGGAATAGTAGAGGTCTTACGGACTTGGCTAAAAGAAGGTTTCTAGCGGATGCTTCTATAGAACACAAGTTGGATTTTATCGCCCTCTCCGAAACTGGAAGGGACAATTTTACCCCCCAGTTTCTTAGCACTTTATCGGGAGGAGTTGATTTCGATTGGCATTGCTTACCTCCAAGAGGAAGATCTGGTGGGATTTTACTTGGGGTTAAATGCGACACTTTGGAAGTCCGGAATGTGGTCATGGGAGATTTTGCGGTTAAGTTTCGGGTCAGATCGAAGGCCGATGGGTTTAATTGGGCACTGGTGGCGGTGTATGGCGCCGCACAGCCTGAACTCAAATCAGGTTTTTTGGCAGACTTAGTTCATATTTGCGGTAGCGAGAAGCTCCCAATTCTGGTTGGGGGCGATTTTAACATTATTCGAAGACGGGAGGAAAAAAACAATGATAATTTTGATGGCAGATGGTCGTTTATGTTTAATACAATCATTGAAAGCATGGATCTTAGAGAGATCGAGCTTTCCGGTAGAAAATTCACTTGGGTGAATTCGTTACCAATCCCGACGTTTGAGAAGCTGGATCGTGTCCTCGCTAGCGTTGAATGGGAGCAGAAGTTTCCTCTGGTGACGGTCCAAGCGTTGTCACGCACGATCTCCGACCATACCCCATTGCTGGTTGACTCTGGAGAGGCAACTCATGTGGGAAACAAAAACACTTTCTCTTTCGAATTAGCATGGTTCGAAAGAGAAGGGTTCTTGGATCTGATAGCAAGAGAATGGGCTAAAGATTCAGGAGGGAGGTCGAATGTAGAAAGATGGCAGAATAAGATTAGGCACCTAAGACAGTTCTTACGTGGTTGGGCCAAACATTTGAGTGGGATATATAAGGTTGAAAAGGAAAGGCTCCTTCTCCTTATTCAATCCCTCGAATTAAAAGCCGAGTCCTCCATTCTAGATACCAGGGAGCTGGAAACTAAAGTGGAGGCGGAAATGAGGCTGAAATAACTGCTTCGAGAGGAGGAATTGAAGTGGACACTAAGAGCTAAAGTTCGCAAAATCGTCTAAGGGGACAATAACACTCAATTCTTCCATATGATTGCGAATGGCAAGCATCGAAAGAAGAGAATCTTTCAGCTCGAGCAAGATGAGGGGACGATTTTAGGACAGGAGAACCTAAAATTGTACATCACCAATTACTATAAGCAGCTGTTTGGGCCACCTGAGGATAATTTCGTATCCTTGGATGAGTCGCGGGTTGAGGATGTCCCTCAACTAGCAGCGGATGAGAACGATATTTTGACCGCCCCATTTTCGGAGAAAGAGGTGTTTGAGGCAATTTCACAAATGAAGAATAATAAAGCACCGGGCCGGATGGTTTTCCGGCGGAGTTTTATAAAAAGTGCTGGCACATCATTGAGGGTGACTTGCTTCCGATGTTCCATGATTTATTCTCTGGACAGTTACAACTATTTCACTTGAATTTCGGAACCATTACATTGCTTCCTAAGAAAACAGAGGCCGTGCGGATTGAGCAGTTCAGGCCGATCTGTCTTCTTAATGTCAGCTTTAAAATCTTCACCAAGGTTGGAACTAATAGGCTTACGCAGATTGCGCACTCTGTGGTGCAGTCATCTCAAACTGCTTTCATGCCGGACAGAAACATCCTAGAAGGGGTTGTGGTCCTACATGAAACACTCCATGAAATCCACACGAAAAAACTAGATGGGGTGGTTTTTAAAGTGGATTTTGAGAAAGCGTACGATAAGGTAAAATGACCATTTCTTCAGCAGGCCTTGCGTATGAAAGGATTCGATCAGTCCTGGAGAAACCAGGTAGATTCTTTCACACAAAAAGGGAGTGTAGGAATCAAAGTGAATGATGACATAGGTCATTATTTCCAGACACACAAGGGTATGAGGCAAGGAGACCCGATGCCACCGATTCTGTTCAACATAGTGGTAGACATGTTGACGATCCTAATAGGAAGAGCTAAGGATAATGGCCAGGTAGGTGGCCTCGTCCCGCATTTAGTAGACGGAGGAGTGTCTATCCTACAGTACGCTGATGATACTATCATCTTCATGGAGCATGATTTGGCAAAAGCAAGAAACATGGAGCTTGTATTATGCTTGTTCGAACAATTGTCGGGGTTAAAGATTAACTTCCATAAAAGTGAATTGTTCTGCTTTGGAAGAGCTAAAGACGAACAAGAAGCTTACAAACAATTGTTCGGGTGCGAATTGGGATCTTTGCCCTTAACATATTTGGGTATACCAATCCACCATCGCAAGCTTTCCAACAAAGAATGGAAGTGCATTGAGGATCGATTTGAAAAGAAACTAAGCTACTGGAAGGGCAAGCTTATGTCATACGGAGGCCGACTAATTCTCATTAATTCGGTACTCACGAGTATGCCTATGTTTCTCTTGTCCTTTTTTGAGGTACCAGTTGGAGTTCGGAAAAGGTTAGATTTCTATAGTTGGAGTTCGGAAAAGGTTAGATTTCTATCGATCGCGCTTCTTCTGGCAGAGTGATGAGTTAAAACGAAAGTACAGACTCGCTAAATGGGATATCATTTGTAGGCCAAAAGACCAAGGGGGTTTCGGCATTGAAAATTTAGAGGTGAAGAACAAATGTCTTATCAGCAAGTGGTTGTATAAGCTATCTGTAGAGACCGATGCCACATGGGCCCAGATTCTGCGTAATAAGTACCTTCACTCCAAAACCTTATCCCAGGTGACGGTCAGGCCGACCGATTCACCATTTTGTAAGGGACTGATGAGAGTGAAATTAGTCTTTTTCAACAGGACAAACTTTATAGTTGGAAATGGTACCACCACGAGATTCTGGGAGGATACATGGTTAGGGGAGACGCCCCTTGCACTCCAATATCCTTCTCTCTATAATATTGTTCAGCGAAGAGACGCTTACGTTGCAACAGTATTACAGTCCAATCCTCTCAATATTCAATTCAGGAGGACGTTAGGGGGAAACCGTTGGGAAGATTGGCTCCATCTTGTGAGAAGATTGATGGATGTTCACCTATCTCAACAGCCCGATCAGTTGCGCTGAAAACTAACTAAGAATGGAGAATTTTCGGTTAAATCCATGTATTTGGATATTATCAACACTGACTCTATACCTCGATCGAAACATGTTTGGAAAGTCAAAGTGCCTTTAAAGATTAAAGTGTTTATGTGGTTTGCCCATAAACAAGTCATTCTAACTAAGAACAATTTGGCAAAACGCAACTGGACAGGATCTACAAGATGTAGCTTCTGTGATCATGATGAATCCATCAAACACCTCTTTCTTGACTGCCCATCGGCAAAAATTTTGTGGCGGTCTGTCCACATAGCATTTAATATTACTCCTCCGAATACTATCAACACGTTATTTGGGACATGGCTAGATGGGATAGATTCAGAAACGGCGAGACATATCCGTGTAGGAGTATCTGCATTATTATGGGCAGTTTGGAACTGCAGAAACGATTTGGTTTTTAACAGAACAACAAATATTCATTTCTTGCAAGTTATTTTCCGGACCACTGCACTGATCCGTACGTGGTCGCTACTCACTCCGACGGATGCCAGGGAGCGTATGGTTACTGGGTCTATCTGGTGGGAGACGGTAGCACGGGCTATCTTCAACCGGTTTGGATGGCGGTCATGTAATAGGATAGGTGTTTAGTTTCCTATCTTCTTTTTTGTCCGCCGGTTGTGGCTATCCTGTTCTTTTGTTTTTGCTTTGAGACCTGAAGACTTTGTTGAACCTTTTGCTTATTAATAATATGGCCGTATGCATCGTTCTGATGCAGAGGCCGGGGGATAACCTTCTTTTCGAAAAAAACTATCTCTGCTACCATAAAAAATGTACTAAGGCACATAATCTTTCCTCTGGCTCCTCTGCATCAGCCGTGAGACAAGAGGGTGCCAGCAGCCTGGTGGGCAGCGAGAGGTCGAGGAACGTGCAGCGCCATACAACCGGATGACGTGGGGTCGACCGGCGGAAGCCTCCGGTGGCGCGGGGCGGCAGAGCTGCCGTGGCCTGGGCGGGCTTGACCTCCGGTGGATTGGCAGGCTCGAGGACACCGGCGCATTGTCCTATGTTGCCCCGCACTGCGCTCACGTCAGGGCCCACCCATGATGCTCCTCCTCAGCGAGCTCGACGCCGCAGGGGCCGTGGGCGCTGCCGGTCATCGACCACCCGCACCACCTCGCTGGCGCCCTCCTGCACCGCGCTGGCGCCACGGCCTGCTCACGATACTCTGAGTCGGCGAGCTCGACGTGGTTGCTCCCTGATGACGTGCACGAGATCACGAAGACCCACCATGCGTTCTCACACGTCCTTTGCCTCCAGGCCTATGAGACTCATGCAGCAAATGGCGCACCGCGGCGCCGATAGCTTCATCTTCGCATCCTACGGCGACGCGTGACTGCTGCTTCGGAAGATGGCATACAACGACGCCGGCCGAGGGCATCATCTGCGCATCCTACGGCGATGCATGGCGGCAGCTTTGGATGATATGCACCGTCGAGATCGTCCTCCGCCCCCGCCATGTCCAGTCCTTCCGCCCCGCCCGTCAGGAGGAGCTCGGCCGACACCTCCGCTCCGTCGCGGCGGCATCGGCATCGTCTTCGCCGGAGAACCTGAGTGAGCACACATTGGCATACGTCGCGGACTACATAGTGCACGCCATCGTCAGCGCATGTTCAAGCAGTGGCACACGTACCTGAGGATGCTTCAAGAGGGGCTGAGAAGAGGAGGGAGCCGGGGGCAGGAGCGAGCTCTTGTTCTTGGCGGTGTCAGTGAGCGCGGGCTAGTGGTCGGCATCAATGACGGCGGTGGCGGCGGCACATCAGCTTGCGAGGCGCCAGGCAGAGAAAGAAGAGGGCGACTTCCAAGCGGACTTCTTGGGCATGGCCGACGCCGGGAAGCGGGCCACCGGATCGGACGACGGGCGAGCGACTCCATGGCTGGGGTGGAGTAGGGAAGGGTGGTCACCGTCGGAGGGAGCAGAAAAGCGGAGGATAGAAGCTTATGGGTCGGCTGGGGAGAGGCGGAGGTGGAGCAGCAACGAAGACTGGCCAAGGCTTCCTATATATAGAGCGATAGGGGAACGAAGATAACTACAGACTATTTGAGAGAGTTTTCGATAGACGGTGACCGCTTAATAAAAAAGAGACACGTCAGTTGCCCACCGCTCAAGCATGCATGCACTAAGTAGCAAATACCAATCACGCTACGCATCTACATGCCCAAGCCACTCCATGCACAAACGACATCATTACAATCGGAATGTCTCAAATCTCCTACGAAATTGCTGCGCGCACCCGCCATATTACCCCGCCAGATCCCCAATAATAAACGTGTCGCGTCCCAATTGGTCGGTTTTTCACTGATAGAAAAAAGTCAAAAAAACCAGGTAAAAGAAACCTAGCTAGGTTTAGTATATTAGTAATTCTTGTTTTGATGGCCAAGGGCCTAAACTTGGTCCTTCGTCTTGTTATCCGTTGGGAATAGCTCCTTTGTAATTTTACCGATTCCATAATGGCATAAACATTTAGTCAAAAAATAGTGAAAATTTTGAATTCAACTGAAACATTTTTTAATACATTTTCTTAGGTCTCCCTTCCTGAGTAGAAGCTTGTTTATTACTCCCTCCGTTCTAAAATGTAGTGCGCCAACGCTTTTCGAGGTTCAACTTTAACCATAAATTTAACCAACGAGACCGACTGCGACGGGAGCAAAAATTATACCAGTGAATTCGTATTCAAAAGAAGTCTTCAAATATATATTTTTTGCTTCCGCCGCAGTCGGTCTCATTGGTTAAATTTATGATCAAAGTTGAAGCACGGAAAACAAGGACGCACTATATTTTGGAACGGAGGGAGTAGTATATATATCCATCATGTACAGATGCCTTGGGAAATAAGGACTTGACCCAGCCGTATCAATCATAGACAGAATACAATCGGATAATACGGCAAGGGCTGATTACATGCCAAATATACAGGATATTTACTTTAACATCCCCCCTCAGTCAGTGCGCCGGGAGGACGAACGCACAGGCTGTACCGAAAGTCCAAAAACAGCTGAGACGGTAGACCGTTCGTCATGATGTCGGCGAACTGTTGAGACGATGGCACTTGAAGAACCCGAATCTGCCCGAGAGACACCTTTTCACGAACAAAATGGATGTCAATCTCAATATGCTTCGTGCGGCGATGTTGCACAGGGTTGGAGGCCATGTACACAGCGCTGACATTGTCGCAAAAAACGATGGTCGCGGAGTGGAGGGGTCGATGAAGCTCATGAAGAAGCTGACGGAGCCAACACCACTCAGATACAGCATGGGCCACTGCGCGATACTCCGCCTCGGCACTGGAGCGGGAGACTGTAGCCTGGCGTTTGGAAGACCATGACACAAGGTTATCTCCAAGGTAGACACAGTAGCCAGAAGTGGAGCGACGAGTGTCGGGACAGCCTGCCCAGTCAGCGTCGGAGTAGGCCGTGAGAGACGTAGCCGGTGTCGAGTGGAGGCGAAGACCAAGATCCAGTGTGCCCTTGACATAGCGAAAAATCCTCTTTACCAGGTTTAGATGCGGCTCCCGTGGTGCATGCATGTACAAACATGCCTGTTGCACAGTGTGAGCTATGTCAGGACGTGTCAGTGTCAAGTCCTGAAGTGCACCGGCAAAACTGCGGTACTCCATGGGATCGTCAACGAGAGGACCCTCATCGGCGGAGAGCTTGCAACGAGTGTTGATGGGGGTGGCACACGGGTTGCAATCAAGCATGCCGGCACAGTGAAGAAGGTCGATGGTGTACTGGCGTTGGGATAAAAACATCCCCGATGACGAGCGAGAGACCGAAATCCCGAGGAAATAGGATAGATCCCCGAGATCCGTCATAGAGAACTCACGGTGAAGCAGGTCGGTGATGTGCCGTAGTAGATCCGAACTCGAAGCTGTGAGGATGATGTCATCAACGTACAACAGTAGGTACGCAAGCTCATCGCCTTATCGAAGTATGAAGAGAGAAGCATCACAAAGAGATGCGACGAAGCCGAGGCGATGAGCATAGTGGGCGAAGCGTTGGTACCACGCCCTCGGAGCCTGCTTGAGACCGTAGAGCGACTTGTGAAGGCGACACACGTGGTGAGGACGAGCCGAGTCGATGAAGCCAGGGGGCTGCTCACAGTACACCACCTCATCAATCGTGCCATGGAGAAAGGCATTTTTGACATCGAGTTGGTGAACCGGCCAGCCATGAGAAGCCGCGATGGTGAGGACGACGCGGATGGTGGCGGGCTTGACGACGGGGCTAAATGTCTCATCGAAGTCGACGCCCGGCTGCTGAGAAAAGCCACAAACCACCCATCGAGCCTTGTAGCGAGCAAGGCCACCATCAGATGCGAACTTATGCTTGAAGATCCATTTACCTGAAACAACATTAGCACCAACCGGACAAGGAACCAGAGTCCATGTGCGATTATGAATTAGTGCATCATATTCATCAACCATTGCACTACGCCAGTTAGGATCATGGAGGGCACCCCGGTATGTTTTAGGAATAGGAGAAATGGAAGTGTGAACAGCCGAAAGATTAAGGCGATCAACCGGTTGGACAATGCCGTGCTTGAGGCGTGTCAGCATATGGTGTGTGTTGGTGGCTGGTTCGGTGCGAGAGATAGTACGTCCACGTTGGGTTTTTGGCTGGGGTTCTGGTGCAGCAGCTTGCGCCGGCGAAGCGACAGGTGCGGGAGAGTCGGCCGAGGTAGGCGAGGCATGCATAGGAGGAGACTCAGGTGCTGGTGAGTGTGGCTGATGCATGGGCAAGCTAGGACAGGAACTAGCACGTGAGCTAGGGCATGCAGTAGTACGTGAATCAGTAGTACGTGCATGTGGTGCAACAGGAGCATGCGTGAGGGAAGTAGTGAATGGAGGTGGCTCGGTGGCTACTAAATCCAGAAGAAAGTCGAGAGATGTAGCGGAAGGAGCAGGGTTAGTACTAGCAAAGGGAAAAGGTATGTTCGTCGAAAATGACATGACGAGAAGTGATTATACGCCGACTTGAAAGATCGAGACAACGATAGCCACGATGTGAGGGGTATCCAAGAAAAACACATGCAGGGGAGCGAGGGCATAATTTGTGTTTTGCTGTGGCAGATTGGTTTGGGTAGCAAAGGCATCCGAAAACACGTAGCTCGGCATAGGAAGCGGGCATGCGATAAAGAAGCTCGTATGGAATGGAAAACCCAATAGGCTGAGAAGGTCGTCGGTTTAGAAGATAGGTAGCAGCAGCAAGAGCTTCAGCCCAATAAGAGGAGGGCATGTGGGCTTGGAAGAGAAGTGTATGAGTAATATCATTGAGGGTGCGAAGAGCACGCTCGGCTTTTCTGTTTTGTGGAGATGTGTAGGGACATGAAAGGCGAAAATGGATGTCGTGGCCAGTAAAGAAGGTGGACAATGTGGAGTTGACAAACTCAGTGTCATTGTCGGCTTGCATGGCAACAACGGGAAGGTCAAACTGTGTGCGTGCAAATGCCACAAAGTTAGTAATCACAGTGGTTGCATCTGACTTATGGCGGAGAGGAAATGTCCACATGTAGTGAGAGTAATCATCGACAATAACAAGATAGTATTTTAAACCAGAATTACTCGGAACAGGAGATGTCCACAAATCACAGTGAATTAACTGAAAAGGCACCACACTAAAAGTTTTAGACCTAGAAAACGGCAAACGAACGTGCTTGCCAAGTTGACACGCATGGCAGACTGAAATCGGCTGCTTTATTACAAGGAATAGCAAACTGTTTTGATAAATGTGACATAGCGTCACGACCTGGATGACCTAATCGACGAACTCGGTGGAGTCGGATGATGCGAGGAGTCCAAAAGTAGATGACGGGTTGGCGGCGGCGGAGATGGTGTAGAGAGGACCGGGACTACTGCAGCGTGTGATCTCGCGCCTGGTTCGAAGATCCTTGATGGAAAAACCAAGAGGGTCAAACTCCACAGAACAAGAATTATCGGTAGTAAATTTGCGAGTAGAAAGAAGATTTTTAATAACATCAGGAACTACAAGGACATTATTTAGAGCAAAGGTACGTGTCGAAGTAGGCAGAGTCGTGTGGCCAATGGAGACAACGGGCAAAGTGACCCCATTGCCGACGGTGATATGAGAAAACGGAGGCGGTTTGGAAGGAAGAGAGATTATACCAGGGTTGGAAACCATATGGGAGGTGGCTCCCGAGTCCATGATCCATTCACCAGCGGATGAAGATGATGCAGCAGCATTATTTAGGGCAGCCATGAGCGCCGAGCAGTCCCAAGCTGGAGCGCCGTGGCTGGAGGGTGTAGCCGACGGCGGTGGGTCAGTGCCGTACGCCTGCCCATGGAGTGGAGCGAGCAGCGTAGTATACGCTTCCTGCTGGGGCGGCGCGTACGAAAACTGCTGTTGGGCAGGTACGTACGAGCGCTGGGGTGCAGCAGGCCATGGTCCAAGGAGGACTGCTCCACCAGCGGGGCGCCAGGAGGCCTGCAGCGGCTAGGCCTGGCCCGTGTAGGGGTTGAAGCAGATCCACGGACCAGCTACAGCGTGGGTACTGGAAGAGCGATCGTAGCCGCCGCCGTTGCTGTTACGCTCGGCGCCGTTGCCACGGTAGCGACCGGCGCCGCTGTTCTTCTTCTTTTTCTGGAAGCGGCTGCCATTGCCGCCGGAGTTGCGGTCACCTGAGGAGCGGTCTCCATTGTAGGCACCACCAGAGGAGGCACCGGCGCCGTACATGGCGGTAACCGGCGGTGGCGTAGGCATGGTGTGCAAGAGCTGCGTCTCACGAAGAAGAAGGAGAGACCTTGTCTGCAGGAACGTAGGGAACGGAACCTGCATGGTGACCAGAGTGGTGATGTCGGCGAAGCGAGAATTGAGGCCGCGTAGGCACGTCAAGACCAAGGTCTGATCTGACACCGGCTGACCGACGTCGCGGAGTGCATCGGTGAGAGATTTGAGCCGGTGACAATAGGCGGTGATGATGAGGTTGCCTTGGACGATGGCACGGAACTCCGCCTCGAGATAAACAACGCGCGTCATCTGGTTGTCTTTTTTTTTGAAGGGGCGTCATCTGGTTGTCGAGGAACAAGTTCTGGATGAGCGTGTACGCCTCGTGCGCGGTCTGGTCTTCCGTCATGATAATATCCAGGATGTCCTCGCTAATGGAGCCATACAACCACGAGCGGACAACGAAGTCCTCGCGGCTCCACTCTGGCGTGCGATCAGCAGCCGGAGTAGCGACAGTGACATGGCCGATGAGGTCGTACTTGCCAAGAGAACGGTGATCAGCATGCGCCACTTGGTAAAGTTCGACGCCTTGAGGTCGAGGACGACGGGGACATGGGTCTTGACGCTGGCCACATGCACTGCGTTGGAGGCCGGGGATGCAGGAGCCGTGACGGTGGTGAGGGCGCTGTTTGTGGCAGAGAGCTGAGATGGCGAGGTCATGGCGCCAAGAGCGCCGGAAGTCTGGCCGGAGGAAGTCATGGCGTCTAGGTGCAGGCCGAAGGATTGAACTATGCAGATGCGATGCAGATGTAGTCTGATACAATGAAAACAAGAGAGACAGAGAGAATTGAGGAAAACGCCACGCTTGGGCGATCAGCTCATATTAGTATATATATCCACTAGTAGAATGCCTGTGCGTTGCCATGGGCTCTTGAAATATGTTGCAAGAGTTATATAAAGATAATGCATGCTAACTTTCACATATACAGAAAATATAGCACGTACACAATTAATTAATAATTGAAGTCAACTTCACTTGCAATATAAATTGATAACAAAAAGAAAAATTGACGACATGTCCATGTAAAAAATTGAGCGATGTTCCAACTAAACATCTATTACAAATTATTAAGATCTACTTGATGCGCTTAAGAAATTCTTGCACAATATCAGGGAAGTTGCCTTTAGCTTCATTCCCACGATGTTTTAGCAAGTATAATAGAAAGTGCTTCCTCAACTCATACCCATCCTGCACAAATAATATATGTAGTTATTATGAATATTTCACGTCGAATGTCTTAAAACGTGTAACCGACAATACTCATCGCACATGGCTTGACCAGTTCTTTACCGTTCCACCAGAGCATAAAATGAAAAACAAAATAGCTAGACACATCCCTGCAATTTTATAAATTAATAATATAAAAAATAAATTGATAAGAAAAATAAATATTTTATTATGAACTTATTACCCGTCTATGCTCGTTGGAATATCAGACGGAAATAAACATTGCCATTTAGATATATCGGAATTCCAACTGGGTAGCTTAATTTCGAGTGCTTCTTTGAATTCCCTCGCAAAACTTTTTAGTTTCACTACGTGCCTCAGATTTTTAGTCTCTGACGACTGTGATGTAAACCAAGTATATCGGTTTCTTCTCTCAAAATTGTGATTTTTTTGTGATACTCTGAATATATCTAATACGTATAAAAATATTTATTTTCATGAACCATGTTTAATTAATATATATACACTCTTTATTTTTTTGAGGCGTATATATATATACTTTTTTTTGGGCAAACGTTGCCGATCCAAAGCCCAAATTAGCTATCCAGCACGGCTCAACCAACATCCAATCTACCCCTTAAAAAAAGGAATATCTTAGCCCACGTTAACCCCACTAAAAAAATAAAAGAAGCCCACGTTAACAGCAACGACACCCACTCTCCTCTCCTCTCCTATCCTCTCCCGTAAAAAAAAAACCCGTCTCTCATCTCCTCTCCTCTCCACTCACCACGACACCCACTCCCCCCCCCCCCCCCCCCCCCCCCCCCCCCACTCCCACTACCTTATCTTCTCGCCGCCGGATCCGAAGGAGAGGCGGCCCGGCGGTTGTGCCGTTGCGCGGGCGGCGTGAGTGTTGTGTCGTTGCCCTGCGGGAGGGCGGCGGCCGGCGGGCACTCGGGTTGTTGCCCTGCGGGAGTGCGGCGTCCGACAGGGCACCAGGCCTCTCCTCTCCTCCCAACACGTCTTCTCCCACGGCCTGCGCCAGAAATCCACCACCCCCCGAGGTCCAAAAATCAATATTTTAGGCGCCGGCGACGAGCTTCTGGGTGGCGGAGGCGCTGGTTCTGTGCGCCACGTTTTCTCTCTCGCTTCGTTGCTACTGCGGCGGCGGTCGGCGTCGAAGACACACAGAAGAATAAGAAGGTTATTGGGAAGAGCAAAAGCAGGGCGTCCCCGCCGTCGGATTCAGAGGCTACCACGGCGCCTCGCGCGTCGGTTCGGGGGCTCCTCCATCGCCGCCATGGAGGCCGGCTCCGGTGCCCACATCAAGCTCTCTGGATGCTGGTGGCAGCGCAGCTGAGCTGACCTGACCTGAGCTGTGGTTTCTGCTCCGAGGTGAGACCTCGATCCGCCCCAATTAAACAGATTCGCTGGATTTAGTGACTGATTCGTGCGCGCGCGTGGATGCAGGTGCTCTACTTCCCCGTGGAGGTGCTGCTCCGGTCGGGGCACGAGGAGGTGTACGCCGCCGTCGAGAGGCCGCTCCAGCTCGCGCAGACCGCCGCCGTCGAGAGGTATCACCCGCTGGCTGCTGCTCTCACTCGATCTGTTCTTCTTGCTGCGTGCATACCTGATGCCCTGTTTCCTCTGTTTTCTTTCTTGCCTCTGCAGCTGGCCCATCACCTTGTGTCCTGTTGGTGTTCGTGCTGGGATGCATGGCGAGGAGGAGTCAACCATGGGGCAGCAACAACACCCAGCCATGGGGCAGCAGCAACCCAAGGTCAAGCCTCCCTCTACGTTCAGAATATTACTCCTAGTGCTTTGGCATGATTACCAGCCATGGGGCTAGGCAGCATCAAGCAATTTTCATTTTCTACTGATTTTGCTGCTGCTCTAAATTCAGTAGCTGCTATGTTTGGCCCTAGGCAACAGCAGCAAGAATCATGGCTGGTAATTTGGCCCTAGGCAGCAGCAAGCATCCCATTTTGCACTGATTTTGCTGCTGCTCTAAATTCAGTAGCTGTCTTGTTTGCCAATTTGGCCCTAGTGCTTTGACTGAATCATGCTTGACTGAATCTACTTACTGTAGTACTCAAAAATTCAGTAGCTGCTGCTCTAAATTCAGTCAGATATACTCCAAGATTTTAGGGAGTAATGGTAATTTGGGAGATGCCATATGAAGATTTTAGGGCTGTACTCCAAAATTTAGAGCATCAGGATTCTACTGTACTCCAAAATTGTGATATGAGTACTGTATTTTGCTCAAAGATTTTAGCGTTGTACTGTACGCCAACGGGGAGCTGAGCTTGCTGCATGTTTTGGAGTTAAATTTGCAATAGTACTGGGTTAAATTTCTTGGAGTACATTGTTTTTCACATCAAAATCTAGCACCTCATTATACTGTAATTCAGTCAATAACTGTCTGGAGTACATCGTTGTTTTTCATGTGTGCTGATGTGCAGGAAATTCCCCGAGGTCCAAAAATTTGTTTCCGTAACCGACTTTTAAAGTTTGCCATGGCAAAAAGTCCTGTTTATATCATTTGCCATGGCAAATCCTTACAATGTATGTACAAATAGTGGTCTCCTGATGGCAAATCCGTACAATGTCTTTTTGCCATGGAAACTACCAAAAATATCTCTTTATTTTATAATTGCCAAGTGCTTAAACAGGCTATCAACACACGAGATGTTCTATGTTTCATAACTAAAACACACCACCTGCACATCCATAGTAACAGGTGCGAACATTGGGAGAGGAGGAGATCGAGGAGAACTTGAAGAATAATGTCATTCACATTGCGACTCTGGGTATAAGGTATGTGCCTTATAAGCATCATATGCTCGGTCAATGGCTTGGTTCAAGTAAAGTACATATACATTTTTTAAGTTGGATAATTCGTAGCTTGTATGTGTGATGATTTCCGACGAAGTAAACCTCATATCATATAACAGTGCGTGTATGGATGGAGTTATACGATGAGGAAGTATATGATGCGATCCATGATACGACTGCAACAACTCGCCAGCCATAGTACCTCCCCTGCCATTTTTAGTGAATTCTATGGTCTTCGTATTTCTAGTAGGGGTGATAGTGCGTCAAGGAGGGCGCGCCATTTTTCTAACTCAATTGGGACTCGCAGTTCATGGTAGGCAAACACAATGTATTTGTAAGAGAAAATACATGATAGAAACGGAACAAGCAACCGACATTGCAGCAAATACAAAGCTAATGCAAGCCAAAACCATAAAGTAATTTAAACTTCACACGTAGAAGATAGAAGTTTTAATATCCCTAGCGAGTAGCTTAATTAGCAACACACGGGCATGATGAGATAATCGTCAAGCAGCAGTCCACCTTACTCGCTAATGAACCTCAATGCCGCTCTAATTTCCTGTGGAATGTTATCACATGCTTGATTGCCCCTGACATTCAGCATCTGGATCATGAGTCGCATTCTGAGTTGTACCGGATCCTTTAAAATATGCAAAACCCAAGTCACAACATAGATTTAGCAAATATATGGAAGACGGAAGCTCGTTATATATGCACCCACCTCAGTCCTGGACATGTTATGCCCGAGAGTATGATCTTGGTGGGCCATCTCCTGTAGGACTTTCAATCCAGAGTCCAGGCTGTGACAAAAAAAACTTCATATGTTAGAAGCTATATCGGTGTGGCTCCAATGTGATAACCAATTTAAACTATTACCGTGGAGCTGTAATATAGGTTTCATCTTGTGGCCAATCCATGATTTGGGCATTCAAACCAGGCCTCTCCCATTGCATCACACTTCCAAATTCTTGCTTCACTAATAGGGCTTCCTTCTTCAATTCTTTTTCATGAAAGTCCAAGCCTAGGAAGGACTCGTTGGACTGATCAATCAGGAGAGTCCTCCTCTCTTCAATATTCACTACAAGTAGCCCGTAAGAGGAATCTACGGGAGCCAACGGCAGTAGGTACTGCAATGGGTAGACCCAGGTTATTGGCAAACATATAGTTTGGAAGACTAATTTTAAGAATGAGAACCCTTACAATGGACGGGGTCGTGAACACGTTATATTTCGGAAAAGGCTGGATCATGACAGTGTCGATCAACGCCTTGGTGCGCTTAGCTTGGTCTAACGGGGACTGACTCAGCACCCGTGCTAGGCCATGGAATCGCAAATCAAAAAAATGTGTCGATCCAACAAAGTCAGTGCCTGCGTTCCTCTCTGCTGCGTCGCTAATAAGCTTACGCACTGCAAGATTGAAGCAAGTTGGATGTACCCGTCCATCCCCTCGGATGGTCTCTTGGATCATACGGAGAGTAACGTCGATCAGGTATGGTCGAGGGCTCCTTATCCATATTGTGCTGCAAACAAAAGCAGAACAAGGTTTAGGAAAAAAACATAATTTAAAATAAACGTAAAATTCAAATG
Organism: Thinopyrum elongatum; assembly: GCA_011799875.1. NCBI lineage: Eukaryota > Viridiplantae > Streptophyta > Magnoliopsida > Poales > Poaceae > Thinopyrum > Thinopyrum elongatum. The sequence continues at coordinate 417,885,763 of CM022303.1, read as the reverse complement.
GGACAAGTGTCATAGCGTCCGTGGCTGCTCGTGTGTGTCTGATCCCTGTAGTACTGGTCAACTGAAGCGACCAAAAATCCACTGCCAACAGTAGTAGATCTCTACTCAAATTATAAACAAGATCTTGAAATCTCTATAATATACAGTACTTTCATAGTATATACATGCAAAAACCTTTATATGATTTAACATATTTTCTTAGCAGTACATATCGCTCGCTGCATTCAAATTGGTGCACATTTAGTGTGCGTTGGGTAGCACAACATTTGACTTTTTTTACGAATACGTAAGTATTTGTTAGAAACCATAGTTCTAGTTTTATAAACCTTGGCAGTTTAGCAGCAAACCAGCATGGCAGCAAAGTTGTTAGAAAAACAGGGTAATAAAAAATTTAGTGCTTCAATGTGTCGTCAAGCAAATAGTACGTGTTTTTATAACAACTATTAGGTGAGAAGCACTGCTGCTTAAGATGGGATAATCTGATGGTACTTATCAGCCTGGGTAGTCACATTAGTAATGGCTGAAATGTATGCATCTTCTATATGGTTAGTGTCATTTCTAGGAGAGAAGCACTGCTGCTTAAGATAAACAAATCATGACTAAAAAAATGTACCATGTCGACACTGCACAACTGTAATATCACGATCTGCACCAAAAGTAAGTTTCCGGTGATGAAGACAACTATATGTTGTTGTTTTCTGAAGGAATACTTGCACACATATTAATGATAGCCAAACAGGCCACAATAATTAAATCTGTCTAAGCAATACTAATCGAACTGAAACATATAGATTTAAATAAATCATTGTTATCTAATTGGTCGTCTTGGCTATACCTACATCTAGAGACGTTCAAAGCATAGGTGTAGTGGATGCAAGAATTGTATAGATGCATACTCTAAATCCTCAGGGTCTGAGCAAAACTTGATGTAAGTGAAGATGAAGTCGACTGCATCGTTGACGCCACCAAAGCTGGGCACTGCTTCCATTGGATCGGGAACTGCCTCCATTGGCGCGTGAGGGACGAGATGCGAGCTAGGAGGCAATGAAAGCTGGGTGGACTCACAACATGCACGTGCACGTTTATATGATGCTGTCGGCATCGGAAGGTGCCCCTTATATCCTTCTATAAGCGCATGATTCCATTGCAAAACATATCAGATAATATGGTAATAATTTATTTTTATCCAATACTCCACGTCCCAAATGAATCAGCGCCGGATCATCTTTCCTATCTATGTCTCTGTTCACAAGGAGATTTTGGGGACGTTGTCATTGAAGAGAAAGAGAGCAGATTCGTTTTGGCCCTTTCACAAGGAAATATTTGGGACGTTGCCATTAAAGAGAAATTAAACAAGGAAACAAATCAAAGGTTCCAGTTTTGGTTTGGTTGTAGCATAATCTGTGATTCGTATGATAACTTGCCTTGCCAGAAGGCATCGGATTTATCACATGCGTCCACAATCTCAATTTCTTATTTGTTTCCGTAATATTAAATAGGGGAATTTGACTTTCTTCTCTATGGATATTCCTCCTTAACCTTACTGATGTTCAGATTAAGTTATTTCCTTTTTCCCTTTATATTATATTATTTTCCATTTCCATTTCACCAGCTAAGTTAATAAGATTACACCCATTATTTGATTTCTTTCATTATTTGGTTCTGTAGACTGGTTGCGTCGGAACAGTCAAGGACAAACCTGGGAACGACCGGGTTTGCTGACCTTTTGTTTATTAGCGAGTGCATGCATGCATGCCTGGTGCGTGTTTGCGCCCTTACATACGTCGCCAGTTGGTCATTCTTTCATGTTCTTTCTCTTTTGCCGGCCGCCGGTCGATCGTAGACAGCATAGGTACACTGGCTAGCTCAACACAGGTGTATGCCTGTATGCGCCATACAAAAAATGATACGTATTGTATATGTGTACGCGTACTTGCAAGCACATGAGGATCGCGTACTAACACGCCCATTTCTCAGGCAAGGCCTTATTTTGCAGCAGTACCAACATGAGTATATGTACCAACAGTGTATCAAGCTGAATCGAGGAAACCAAATATTAGACACTCGCACTGCTCGTGGCAGACTCTGGATCATAGTGGAAAACAAAGTATCTGGCTGGAAAGGTAATAACAAAACTTGATAAGCTAGACCACAGCGTTGAAATAATGCAACATTAAGAAAAAAAAGATGGGCAGATTATTGAGGAATTATGTAAAAAAAACATCTTATAATCTACAAAATTATGTTTATGAAAATACTTTAACCTAACAAAAGGGAGAAGGAATACTTGCTGGTAAACAAAAATTTGACCTATCAGAATAATAAGGGGATATAAAGGATGACAATCAATTAACCAGTTCGCATAAGAAGCAAGATATTATCAATCGGACAAAAGAATAACTACAAAATCTATTACATCCTCTTTTAAATAGGTGTTTTCATCAGGTTCACCAGATCAAACTGTAAATAACAGTTTTCAGTGCATGTGAGGAGTGTTACAGGCCATCCATTATATTAGTACATCATATTACACATTTCAAAGTATACTGCTCAACTCCCCGCATATACATTATATTAGTGATTCAACAGATTATATTTTGTCACTTATATCTAACAGGAGGATTTTCCAGCTCAACTCCCCGCATAGACCCGTGTCAAGTGACGAGGAAGCAGAGGCCGGCAACAAGGAGCGGGCGTGGGTGCTCATCCTTTGCTGACCACAAGTGCTGCGAGAAACCTCCTACATTCGCTGCCTCCACTGGTATGAGCAAATCACTTGTTGCTTCGTTCTGTCTGTCCCTTTCCTGTTGAAATAGCTAATAGATCCATTCAGAGTGATGTGAACTTGGTTACTTCACATCTTCTGCTAATGGTCAGCAACCTCATGAAGGCTGGAGTGTGTGACATGTACTCCCAACATTTTACTTTGATGTAGTACATGATTGATTTCAAAACAACTATCCACAAATTAGTGCATACTGTCAAAAAAATAATATACATAAACAATCTATCAAAAGGAAAAATAAGCTTGACTACAAGTAATTCTCTGTACCACGAGTCGACCATGCCTATGCCAGAAACAAGGCCGTCAAATAGAAAGCCTCAACAATGATGACGCTGCTACTGTTTCCATTTCTTAAACATTAGTTAGGAGTTCACCAGATTGGAGTCTAGCTGAAGCTACCTAAAAAAAGGTAAAAGGAACAAGCAGACCCAGCACAAATGAACTAAGAAACAACTATACTGCAAAAAAAAAAAATTAGTGACATTGTGCGTGCCTGATTTGGGGCCGCAACATAAGTTTTACCGTGCCAATTGTAGAACACTCAAGTTGAGTCTAGTTTCACAACATCATCATGACCCATACAGTGTGCAATACGTGTGCAAAAAAAAAAAGTGTTCGCGTACGTTTATAAATACATAGGATGCAGGTACCAGGTTTGTCACGCCCGTCTACAATTGGCAACTTGCAAAGTCACAAATCTGAGGCAATATTATTAATATTTGACTTTTTTATAAACATATTAAAGCTCAATTGCTAACAACCAAAGATAAAGATGTGTACAAAAACTCCGAAGAGTGGCAAATTTTCTTAAGTGCGGACTTCAGCCTGTAAGGACTTACTTATAAACGATGTTCTTCATCAAGGTCTGTAAGAACACGGTAGGCCTTTTTCTCTTCTTTGATTTACTGTTTTGCTTCTTGCCCTTCTCCTTCTCCTCCCCCTTCTCAATGAGGATCTTTATGTTTCTCTTTGCGGTGGCTCGAGACAACGCGACGTAGAGTTGACCTGAGAGCACCGGATTAGGTAGGTACACGCCAACAATCGGGATGGTCTGACCTTGAGCCTTGTTAATCGTCATAGCAAAGCTAAGCCTCATAGGAAATTGCTTCCTCTTGAACTTGAATAGAAACATGTCGTTGTCAGACGGGCATAGGGGTATTCGAGGAAGGTAGACCCTCCTACCCGCGTGTTGTCCTATCACGATTTCTGCGTCAATGGCGTTCCTCTCAAAACCTCGGACCACAAGTCTCGTACCGTTACACAGTCCATTGGCCGGATCAATGTTCCTCAGAAGTATGACATGGCAGTTCAACTTGAGTTTGAGTACATGTGGTGGCAGACCATTGGGAGTCAATCCATTTAGGAACTCTTGAGCGTAGTAGCCATATGGGTCGTCCTCTGCACTGTCAAAACTATGGTAGATCACTTCTTCTCCCTTGAAACGCTCTATCATGCGTATGTTTATCTTGTCGACGTTGTCGTTCGTTGTGGAGAGGATTGCGCGAGAAGTCATGTAATTCGGATCAGACATGTTGTCATCTAGACTCGGAAAAACATGGTCAATCAGCTTCTCCAGGTCATCATCCTCACCAGTACACGACACACAAATATCCTCAGGGAGTCGTATGTTGCCTTGATCGTCAGCTTCCTCGGTGCCATTGCCTACCCTGAGCAAGTATTCCGCAAACCACGTGTCATTGTGAGCCCTCATGTTAGTGACGAGCCTTAGCTGGCGCATACCCTTCCAGAGATGAGAACTTCGGAGGGTTGCGTCGATTATCTGACCCCGAGACCCTCTCCTGACGACCGGAAGCACCTGCCTGAAGTCCCCGCCAAAAACAACAGTCTTTCCTCCAAAGGGTTGGTCCCGTCTTCCCATGATGTCGCGCATGCTGTTGTCCAGTGCCTCGACCGCTTGTCGCTTAGTCATGGTGGCCTCGTCCCATAGTATTAATGAGGTCATCCTTAGTAGCTTGGCGGTCCCACTCTGCTTGGTGAAACTGCATGAGGCACCATCGCCGCAGCTCAAAGGGATCTTGAACCTCGAGTGGGCAGTCCTGCCTCCAGGCATGATAGAAGCGGCGACACCCGACGTTGCGGTAGCGATAGCAATGTTGCCCTCGCTCCGAACCTTGGCGAGTAGCGCCCTGTACAGGAAGGTCTTCCCTGTACCTCCCGGCCCATCAACAAAGAATACACCCCCATCACCGCGGTCAACTGCCGCTAGTATCTCGTCGTATGCAACCCTCTGCTCATAGTTTAGCGATGATGCCAATTTAGTGTCGTTCATGTCAAACTCGACGGTGGATTCCTCGATAACCTCTCTGGCCTCGCCCCCGGTTGGGTCGAACGTATCATCGATGCTCGGTAGATCGAAATCAACTATGTCTTTGCCCATGGACTGCAACATACCCCTAATGTCAAGCAACACCATCTGCTCCACCTCATTCGGGCACGTGTGTGATCGACGATAGTCATCAGACATAGGCTCAAAATGCCTATCCCATAAACCACGCACGTCACCTGGCTCACAATGCACCAAGATTGTTGCGAAGAGCCTCCTCAGCGAACACGGCATCGCCCACTGCTCTGCCTCGGTAAGACAATCGTCAAGCGTGTTGTCTGCCTCGATGAGTCCCAACCTCTCAGCAGCCTCTCGAAAGCTCCCACATAGCCTTCCGTCCACGGTGAGCAGGTCCTCGAAGGATGTCTTGCCCGTAACATGGTTTAGCAGCACACGCAGATAGTATCGCTCCCCTTCCGCAGGATTGGCAGACACGATTCGGCCTATTTGAGTACGCTCCTCCCGCGGCTTCCAATACTTCGGTCCCTTCTGCCATGTGAAGCTTTTAGGAAAATCCTTGTACAATATATTCCTAGCCCACGGGTGGACCTGGTTAGCCTTGAAATACTCCGTCAACATGGATTTTTGCGCATTCTCAGAGGCAACAACGTCGTTCAAGTCAGCTTGCTCATTGAATGCCACCCGGTGCATATTCGGGAGATGAAGAGGCAACTGTAGGACAGACGGGGAGTTGGCACATAGGGGGAAGCCAAATATCCTCCACATCGCCCCCGGAGGAGTAACCCACCTTGCGTCGACGTATCTTTTGATTTCATCAATGTTACCATCTGCGTCGGGCTGGTCGATGCTGAAAGAAGCCCTATCATGGCCCTTGTATATGTACTTGTAAAGGTATTTGACGGCCTTTATGCTGGAGCAGACCTCAACATTGATGTGGCCATTGAACATCCGCAGAAGGTAAGGGTTATAAGGCACAACCCATCTGTTGTCCAACATTTTACCCCGAACCTTAGCCTACCGACCATCGTCTCTACGCCGATAAACTGGGTATGAGTCCTTGCCTTGTGCCGTGTTTTCATTGAACGACCGCGGGTATCTTCACTTGCACTCGTTTTGTTGCATGCACACATTTTTTGGGTTGAGAGCACCGCACGGTCCGTGCATCATATGTTTGACTACTAAGGCGTAGAGTTTCGGATACTTCTGCTTGTCTGGGAGCTCGGCGGAAATGAGTCGGTCGTACTGCTCAGGAACGACCAGCTTATACGTTGAATCCATGATCAACAGAAAGTGTGCGTGGGGGAGGCCCCTCTTCTGGAACTCGACTACATATACATACGCGACAACAACACCCAGTATGTGCTTCTTGAACAACATCTCTTTCATAGCCTCTAGCTTGCCATGGAACACGCGAGCCACAAGATCAGGGCGGTCTTGCGCTGTCTGACCAGGAAACAACTCATTCGTTATCTCTTCCCAGTTAGGGTTGCAGGTCATCATCAAGAAAACGTCAGGCTTCCCGTATGTGTGTACAATTGCCATGGCATCCATATGCCTTCGCTTCATGTCGCGGTCGCCACCTGGGTACGTTCCAGGGAGCACTATCCTTACTCCAACAACGCTTGCTCGTGTCTCCCCAGATGTGATCGCATCAACAACTCCTTTATATAGGTCGGCACGGATCTTCGTCTGGTTCTTTCTGTACCATTTCAACCTACAACTCTCAATCTTGATGTACATGTCGACCCCCCATTGCTGGAGCAATCGTGCTCCACATAGTATGGGATTGAATATCGCAGGCCGTGTCTGCAGCCTGTAACAGTAGTAGTCTCTCACGGAGACGCATAACCTGCTATTCCCGTCTGCAAATGGATGAGTAACGCGGAAATTAGGATTCATATGGGAATTATACTATTTATCAGAACGACAGAATACGCAAAAGGCATACCTGCATCCATATCATCATCGCCCCCTCTTGGTTGTTGTACAACCTCCCAAGGGACATTCCGTTTAGGTAGCTTCGGATGCCAACCGAGCTCCCCCCTTGGGTAGAAGAGTGGATAAGACAACGGGTCATATGAGCCATCAGTCACATGTATACTGTGCCTCTGGTTGTCGTTACCGCAAAGTGTAATCCTACGATCAAACCTTTTCGCTAGGTCAGTGCCCTCGACCCAGATTGCAGCGACCTCAGATGACACCGGTCTATTATATTTCCGTTGGTCAAGCCTCTGGTCGGTGTTGAGGTCTATCCTGTAATCGTCAAGGTTGTCCTTGTGTGCACCCAAACTCCTAAACTGCTGGGAGTACGGGTTTCCCCGGAGTATGTCCACTAACTTCTTGACAACATTCTGGTCCATATCCTTGGTGGCAGCCTTGCGATGGGTCAGGTTCGGGTCGTCGTCGTAGAAGTACAACTGGAGATGTTCTGGACGGGAGCTTGGCCCGAAGGAATGCACGTTGTGGTAGATGGTGCCGTGCGTCCGGAACGTGTACACCCCAGACTTCATGTTTGTGTAGTTTTCATCAAGGCTGACGCCCAGGGTTGTGAAGGAGAAGTGGCCGTTGAAGAACCGTATGTTCTCCCGAAAGTGTCTAGAGTCCGCATCCGTGCTGGACCAAAGCCTCATTAGCTCTGGTATGGGATCCGGTTCCTTGAGCTCGATCTGCCCATTGCGACAGCAGAAGCCGTCGGTTTCGGACTCAAACTTCTTGGCCTTGCAGTGGTCGCAGTTCGCGGCATGCTTCAGGATGTGTGTGCAGTCGGGGAGGTTTGAGTAGACATAGTCGAATGGATCAATGTCGATACGCTGGACATGCTCGCGGCTTCGCCTCCATCCATGCTCTCAACATCGGATCCTGCGGGCATTTGTTGAAACATCGCATTCAGAACATCGTCTACTAATATTTTCAATAAAAAAAAGTTACACCGTGTGCTTGTTCACCGTTGACCATACCTTGGCCGCCAAATAGATAGTACTCGTCATCCATGAAGTCAGGTGGTATCGGATCATCGCCCATTATGCGGCTAAGGAATGCCTCCGTGTCTTCTGCGACATCATTGAGAAGATTGTGACAATAGCCAATATTGTGACAAAAGAGGGTACAACTGAATTATGCGTGGGAGATTGTGACATAGCCAGTCCTTACCATTGGTACCGAGAGCGTAAGTCGGCATGCTCGTCGGCGGGCTGCCATCAGGTGAAGCGGCTTCGGTGGCCTGAGAGACGGGTGATGCGCGTGAGGTGAAAGCCCGAGAGTGGGAGGTTGTGCTAGTCACATCTGGACATGGCATCGCGATGGATTCAGCACACGGGGTGTTTTTCCTTGAAGCATATTTTGCCTTTCTCTGAGCACTTGACTCCCCCTTCTCAATTGCATTCATGCTTCTTCGACGTTGCATGCGCTTCTCTCGTATCTTTTGATTAAGTTTTTCTCTAACATCTGTCGTTCCCTCATCCATTTTCTTCTGATAATATGCTTTCATCCGTGCGTTTCTTTGCTCCTTTTGGTCGTCTGTTAATTTAGACTTGCGTTCATTATCACGTTGCCTCCTAGCTAGGTCTTTGTCATGAATGACACCAGATGTGATTGTAGTTGAAGGAGAAAATGGTGCATCATCATGTGAGAATGATGTATAGGTGGAGCTAGTTGGGTTAGCTGGTTCTACAACAGTGTGGAAACATACTCAGAACTTCATTGTTGAACAGGAATGAAGCTAGTGACATCGCGTCAATCTATGTAACGATTAATTTATACATATATACTATCATCGTAAAGATGAAACATAAAACAATCGTACCTGATATCGTAAGGGGAGGCAGATTTTCATCTTGGATAAGCTGCTCTTTTTTCTTCCGGTAAGCAGCTCGCCTCTGGGCGTTTTGTTTCTCCCTTTTTTCGTCTGCAATGTTATTGTTGCGTTCTTCTACGCGTTTCCGTCTAGTGTTTTTGGTGTCATTCAGGACAGCTCCTGGTGTCATTGAGGACATACTCAGAACTTAATTGTTCAACAATAATGAAGCCAGAAGAACAACTGAATCTATACATTGAGTACCGGTCATGTATAGACGACGCTGCAAAATTTGACAACTGTACCTGATATCGCCTGGTGAGGTTGATGAACATTCGTGATGTCACCGAGAGGGGGTCTGGGAACAGTTTGCACATGATCTTGTAGCTTGCTCGCAGTATCCAACTTTTCTTCCTTATCATGTTGCATGCTCTCTAATTCCGTGTCATTAGAGAAACCAGGTAATCACCGAGGTTGATTGCCTCTCATTAGTGATATCACCGAGAGTGGGGCGGGGATTATTTTGCACATCATCTTGTAGATTGATGGTACCCTCAACCTTTTTCTTCTGATAAGTTGCCCGCCGCCTTGCGTTTATAAGCTCCCTCTTTTCCTCCTGGATACGTTGCACGCTAGCTAGTTCTTTGTCATTAAGGGTGTGTTTAGTTGCTGTCACCGGGTAGAACGTCACGGGTCCGACCCGTTCCCACAGCCCATTCTCGCGTTCGGTTAGTCGAAGGAACCAGAACCCACCCGTCCCAGGGAACGGAATATTCCCTCATTATGCGGAATGGAGGCATACCTCCAAATCGAGCGGACGACATGGAACGAGCCCTCTTCCTCTCGCACGCGCCTCTGCCCTATCCTCTCGTGACTCCCCTGTCTCAGCACCGCCACCCTCCCGCATCTCCCTCCCTCTCGATCTACCACCTCCATTCCTCTCCGGCGCCGGCTTCACTCTCCTCCCCTCCGTCTCTCCTCCGTGATGGCGCGCAGCAGCAACTTGGCGGCGACCTAGCGGCGGGAACGACGCAGCGGGGCGGTGAGAGGCCATGGCGCGGGGACCTGCCGACGGCGGCGCGACGCACGGGGCGGCGCTGGTGCGCGCGCAGGCGCCGGCGCCGTGGAGCGACCGGAGGCAGTGCCCGCCGTGGCACGCCAACTCGCTGGAGAACGTCGTGCCGGAGAACCTGCCCCGGCCGTCCGCGCGCCGGAGGTACAACAGCGTCGCGGCCGCCGACAAAGCGCATGCTCCCGCGCCCGCGGCGTCGCCTGACGCGGGCGACGCCGTGCTCCCGTTCCTGGCGCTCCGCTCCGGCTCTGGCATGGGCTGCTTCTCCCTCTAAAGCTTGGTGGTGTAAATTGTAATTAAGTGGGGGTGATTAGACTAGCTGATTAATTAGCTTAGCTTCTAGAAGAAATAAGCTCTCGTATTGGTAAGAGCTGGGAGTACATACGACCAACATATTGTTTTATCTGTGATGATATTCTTCTATGTATTTCAATTCATTGCTCAAAAAGAGCTACTAGTAGATAATCATTATTTCTCTGGCTTATTATTGGCCACATGAACGACGCAGCAAAGAAGCCAATATTGCGATATGGTTGTATGACTGAGTATAATAACTTGCATGTATGGATGAAGTTGGTACCTTCTGTTGAAATTGGTGTTTGATTGATGTCATATATGTGTGATTCTTGTCAATATATATACTATTATGTTGTTTTTCTTCGAAATACAAATGAAATGCTGCCAAAATTTTGAATTTCATGTGGTTCCATTTCTCATTCCATCTCTCTAACCAAACACAGGAGCGGAACCAACCCGTTCCACTTTTCTGTTTGTACCAAACACAGGAATGGAACGGACCTGTTCCAGTGGAATGGAACCATTCCATTCCGTCCCACTTGGTTCCTCAACCAAACACACCCTAAAGAAACCAGAGTGAGAGTAGTCGACGCAGGACCCAATAAACAAGAATGAAGCTTGCTGAACCACTACATTGCATGACACATTTAGGATAGAAGGGTAAATGCATTGGTTGGCTGCTTCAAGTGTTAATAACAAACACGATGGCGTATCAGTTGCATACCCAACAGCGGACATTCTATTTTTGTTTCGTGGTAAAAGACGACATTCAAATGTATGTTATAACATGGCAATGGTTGGGGAGACATCGGATGTGCCTTCTTGGCTCGGGAGAGAAGGCGTCACGGGTGGTGCATGCCTCGTCTCCCTTCATGGCGGTGCTGGATCAACACAAACACGGGAGGGGGGAGGATCGGGGTGGATAGTGGGGTGGTTGGTAGAAGACTCCTCGACGGTCCGTGGGGAAGCACGGTGTGAAGGAGCGAGGGTCCCATGACAAAGATGAGGTGGGTAACATCCGGTTTTAAAGGAGATAGCTCTATCGAGAAAGAATGAAGCTAGATGAACCACTACAGTGCATGTAACGTATGCAATGACTACTTAATATATATTCATTGTTCATTGTATTGCTGAAACATTAATCAATCATACCAGACATTGGAACGGAAGGTTGATTTTCATCTTGGCGCTTGACCGTACCATCCTCTTTTTTCTTCTGATAAGCAGCTCGCCTCCGGGCGTTATACTGCTCCCTTTTTTTGTCTGACCTCCCATTTTTCAAAGTTTGCTTGGCGACATTCAAAGCTACTGAAAAAACATAAAAGCCATAAGTCAGGGCAATTTATGAAAATAATCCCATAATTAGTTCATACGAAACACGTATCGGGAAATACCACTTGAACTTTGTGCTACATCTGCGGAATAAACGTGAGTGAGATTACTAGGCACCGGCAACGAAGCTTCATTATTTATGAAAGAGACTGCTGGGTTGTCTGCATCATGCAAAAATAACAAATAATGGACAGAAAGAAGCAGTTTACAGCTAACCGCACCATGGCAAACCAACATTACGTTTAATACTTACCTGGAATGAAACTCGGAGGTTGATGCACATTTGTGATATCACAGTTGGTGTGTTGGGGAAGAGTACCATGCATTCCTACAGGTCACACACTTGGTCCGTTAGATATGATGTGCGTCTCCAAATCGGTTAGTTATGAGTGATCCCATAAAAAGCATATGATGGACGTAAAAAATCAAGTTGTCTATATGTCCACAGACTTAAACCTGGACTTCTTGGGTGTATCTCATCAACGACGTCAGTTACGGCTACAATCTCAGGGCTGTAGTCGTCAACATTTGGCCCCTCCATCTGCCCTGCAACACCTCCAGTACTCACAAATGTCATTAGGAGTAGAGATAAGGGGATCGTGTTTGACATGTATAGCCGAACACATACCTGGAGGTACATCCGACGCTGGCATTTGTTCTGTTGCTTTGCTTTGTGGATTGCCCATATGTACCTATCAATGGCCATCACAACAACCCGTACCCATTGTGTACTCAGAATTATAAGCAAGTCAAGCAATGGATAACTATTCAGCTAAATACATCATAATGAAACACACATAAGAGAATATTTGACGAAATACATCACATAACTATTCACCTAAATGTTTACTGTACCTATCAATCTCTTGAAACACCAACAGATAGATATGTGATGGGAAAGTTTTCAATTTTTATAGCACGCCTTGGGCCATGAAAGAGACACGCATTTATGTTATAGCAAAAGATCTGTATGGGTGCGAGACTGACATGTTATAGCAAATTTTATAACAATAGTGATAGAAAGCATTTATGTTATAGCAAAAGATCTGTATCGAGGAATACTGTAAGCCTAACGAGTTTTCACATTCTCTTTTGCCAACACGCTACAGGGCTTCCATTTTCCCAGGTATGTCCCTGGCTTGAAAACCAGCAGCAGGCCTTCATTGACGGCATGCCGCCGCGGTCTCCATGCCAACCATCAGTAGCAGTGGCGCCTCGACTCCTACCTTATGCACCCAAACCCAACTGCTTCTCTGATTTCGGTTGCATTTAGAATTCATAATTCAGGTAAGAATGAAAAATTAAAATGAAGGCTCCTACTACAGCAGACTATGTTAGTTGTTACAGAGCATCTCATACAGAAAAGACTATGTTACAACGCAGTTGTGGGACAGATTATGCCCCTTAACTTCAGCACGATTAAGCTAGCTAAAGTTTTAGTAGGCATCATATAGTTACATTCAGATTTATTAGGCATTCATAGCTATTTATGCAGACTTACAGTCATTTATGCAGACTTATAGTTACATTCAGATTTATTAGGCATTCATAGCCATTTATGCAGACTTACAGTCTTGAATGATGACCTGTGTTAAACACCATGCATCAATGCTTGTGATTCTGCAGATAGAGAAAAACCAAGGCTGGCATTTGTATGTCATTTTCAAAATAATGGGGACGCAAATAGTTCCTGGACAATAGTCGTCCCCAGTCTTGTTGAGGTCTGTTCATTTTTTTGGTGTATTTTTTCTCAGATTCAAGTGGGAGGTATACGTTCTGTACATCTCTAGGCGTGATGCGATCTGTCCAGCGTTTGATGAGATATGTCCAGCATACCTGATGAGGTTCGTCGCTTGCACTGGGTCGAAACCGCCCTGACCTGGGGGTCGTCGGCGTATCCCCTAGGAGATCGGCAGCGTCGGCCGCGTCGGCGGCGGCTCCCCTCAGAGATCAGCGGCGTCAGCGGCTGCTCTGGGAGTTGGCGGCGTCAGCGTCTCACGGTCAGCGCCGTCTCGAGGACCCCTCGCCTCCGGCAAACTGATCTGCGACGGCTGGTAGGGCGTAGGGATCGGAGGAGGCGTAGGGATTGGCGGCGGCGGTGTAGAGATCGGCGGCGGCGGCGGCTGGATGCACGTAGCGAGGGCAGGTCCTTTCGTCTGAGAGGTCTTCGCTACCAGGTCGTGCGAGGGTGCTCGCCCGCTGCGTCCGGTTCTTTCTTCGTGCGAGGTTGCTTGTCCGTTTCGACCGCTACCAGGTTGGCCTCCGTCGGTTTTTTTTAGCGAGAGGGGTTGTTTTTGTATGTGCGTGGTGGGGTGGGAGGTGGGAGGAGGGGCGAAAAAAAACCAGACAAAGTGGAAGGTGAGACGAAAAAAAACCTGGAACAAAGACTATTAACTGCTCCATTAGGAGTAGAGATCATATACAGATGCCTTGGGAAACAAGGACTTGACCCAGCCGTATCAATCATAGACAGAATACAATTGGATAATACGGCAAGGGCTGATTACATGCCAAATATACAGGATATTTACTTTAACATGTACTATCTTCGTCCTGGTTTATTGGTCTCTTTTGTAATTTGTGTCAAATTTTGATCAAATATTTAACTAACAAAATATTAATGCATGTCAACAAAAATTATATTATTGGATTCGTATTTAAACGTAGTTTTCAATGATATAATTTTTTATAACATGCATGAACATTTTATTAGTTAAATTTACGGTCAAAATTTGACACATAATACAATGAGGACCTATAAACCAGGACGGAGGTAGTACTGGTTAGTGATTTGTGAAAGCATGTGAATTCTAAGTCCTCACTTACGTGGATAGGTCTCCTGTTCGAAAGGAATGCCAACATTGGCAGCGCTAAGATCATCGCTCGTCCATCGTAATAGTAGTTCTGCCCCCAACGCTGAAGTACAGTAAACAGTAGCCCAGCCACCGTACCGTCAGCGCCGCGCCAACTCTCACATGGACGAACGTGAACTTTTCCTTCCATGCAAGTTGCAGCAAACCACGGCGCCCCGGGCACGTACTCTCGAGGCCATCCATCAACGCGCTAAGAAAACGAACGTGCAAATGCAAACGCTGGTGACACTCGTCGCATAATGCACTACACACTTGGAGGCGCCGCTCGGAAGAGGAAGGCTAAGCACGCCCAGTCGGCGAGCCTGCTTTCCGTGCCACCCCGTCCACACGCACCTCGATGCCGGAGTCTGCGCACTCGAGGAATGCATGGTCGGCCTCCGCCGCGGACGGGTATTCGGAGCCCTCGCACACGGAGGCTGCCCTGGCCGCACGGGTTCCTCACGCTCACCGTCGCGTCCGTCTCGTTCGAGCAAGCGCTAAAAAATCTAATCACGCTCTAGCAGAGCGTCGCGGGGCTGCGGGCAGAGGCGTACGGTTGGAGACGGCACATGGTCGCCGCGTCGCTTTAGGCACGCAGTCGCTCAGAGAAGCCAGAAGGAGCAACGCGGCCTTGCTGTGACGATGCGGCACGCCCCGAGACACGCCATGCTGGCGCGGCGAATGCCGTGGATGGTGTGGTCGCCGGCGCGATGGCGAAGGAGGCGGAGGCTTGCCGCACGAGAAAAATCGAGAGGTGGCCATGGGCACCACAGCGCCTCCTGACGATGACATGTACCTAGGGTAGGGTCATAGGCCTGATCTGGGTACCCCAGATACTCAAGGACGCTGCCCTAGAGTCAAAGGCATACGAAGTTCTATAGAAGATACCGACTGAAATCACCCTGAAGTGTAATCCACTCGACGGAAGATTCCACTCGGATATCCCAATTCCACTCGACCATACAAAGAACCACTCTGAGTGCAGAAGGCCTACAGTCACCCAGGATGGCAACGGTAGGCATTCACTTCGTAGTCATAAAGATCATTAATAGCAGGCGTTACCAGTAACGCCCCTGTCTTAACTCGCATTGAACCCTGTGTAACCGAGGGCTGGAGGGGCCTGGCGCACTCTATATAAGCCACCCCCCCTCCTCTGACACAAGGGTTCGCATCCCCTGTAACTTTCACACATAATTTAGTCGACAAGCCTCCGAGCCGGGACGTAGGGCTGTTACCTCCTCCGAGAGGGGCCTGAACTCGTAAACTTGTGTGCACAACTTCGCCGTAGCTAGGGCCTTGCCCCCTCCTACGTACCCTATACTATTACTGTCAGACTCATACCCACGACAGTTGGCGCCCACCGTGGGGCCGGCGTCCGAGCGACTTCCGACGAGGTTGCGAATTTCGTTCTCCATCAACATGGTTTCCGGCGGTGGCTTGGCTTTGGGTCGCGAGATCCGTCTCGGCGCGCTTGACTTCATCGCCGACGACTCCGCCTGGCTTCAAGAAGCTCCCCTTGACGTCGAGGCCCTCCCCATCCGCGGGGCGGCGCACTTCCGCGCGAGTGCCTGCGGTGTCCTGCTGCGGCAGCCGTCGACTCAGTATCGGTCGGCTCCCGTGGCGTTTTCGCTCCCCGCCGTCCGCCGTCGCAAGCGATCCGGTCGTTCGCGGCTCCAGCGGTGGGTGAAGCACGCGGTGGCTCGTCAGTCGACCACCCCGCAAGTCGCGGTGATCGAGCCCGACGAATCCTTTTACGGTTTGTTCGATCTGCCAGCTGGTCACTCGGATTCGCTTTCCGAGTGCGAGAGCAACGATCCAGCGGCAGAAGTCCTCATGGTCGACTCCCATCGCAGTCCGCCTGGATTTCATCGCGGCGGCGGCGGCAACGGCAGCCCGTCACTCGATCATGATGAATATATTCCCGAGGCCCTCACTGCGGAGTAGAGGGAGGAGCTGCATCGCCGCAACGTCCAGGCGCTCCAGACCCCCATCGTTGGGGAGTCCTCCGAGGCTCGGGCTTTAGAGGCTGCGCGCTTAGCCACCTTGGCTGAGCAGGCCCGTTTGGAGAATCTCCAGCAGGCACTCGACGAACGCTCCCGGAGGATGATCCCTAGTTCCAGTCGACGTCAACGACAATTGTTTCCGACTGGACCTCGGGAAGAAGTTCAGGTATACCGTACTCCGATTCAAAATGTTGCAGCAGTTGCTTGTATCGCAGATTCAATTCAGCCGTCCTGGTCAGAAGCTGGTAGAGGGCTGCAGCAGATCCGAGTGCTGCTCCGAGCAGCAGGGGAACATAATTCACTTGTTTCTCAGTCGCGCAACAGAATTCATAGCAGGTCTGTAGTGGCGGACACAGTTCAGTCGGCACATAGTCCGAGATCGCCTCCGCGGCGTGAAGATCGTGGTCACCGTCAGGATCAGTTCCTGGGTCGAGGCCACAGACAATATGATCATCGATATCCCCGTGATGACCACCGTCGAGTGCCTACGCCCCCTCCGAGGGGTGGGTCGTACACGCCCCGACGGTATGACGACAGGCGCCCGTATGGTGACGAGCGGAGAGCCCCAGTCGACCCGAGAGAGCCTGGGTTTGATGCGAGGTCACTCCTCGTACAAGGTTTGGTCGACAGAGGCAGGGCAAACAGAGAAGGACAAGACAGAGACCGTCCGATTGGAAGCAGAGCATTTGTTTCTAGGCCCGAGTGTTTCAGTAGAGCCATCCGTGCCGCTGAGATCCCTCCCAACTTCAGATTGGCTACGGGCGTGAGCAAGTTCACCAGTGAGTCGAAGCCAGACACGTGGCTGGGAGATTACCGTGTGGCGGTGCAGATTGGTGGAGGCAACGATGATGTTGCCATGAAGCACCTCCCCTTGATGCTTGAAGGTTCAGCCAGAGCTTGGTTAAATCAGTTGGCCCCTGGAAGTATTTTCTGTTGGGAAGAGTTAGCCCGAGTGTTCATCAAAACATTCGAGGGCACCTGCAAGCGACCTGCTGGGCTGACTGAATTGCAACACTACGTCCAGAAGCCGGATGAAACTTTGAGAGACTTCATCCAGAGATGGACTACACTTCACCATACGGTGGAAAATGTGTCAGAGCACCAGGCAGTTTGCGCCTTCAAAGATGGTGTCCGATACAGAGAGCTCAACCTGAAGTTTGGTCGTTCTGGAGATATGTCTCTTGGCCGAATGATGGAAATTGCCACTCGGTATGCTAATGGCGAAGAGGAAGATTGGCTTCGCAGTGGCAAGGGAAAACCAGTCGGCCAGGACACTGGAGGTGGAAACACCAGTCGGAAGCAAAAAACGTAAGGCCGAACCTGCAGGTCCTACCGAGGCCGCAGTTCTGAATCAAGGAAAGTTCAAGGGAAAACCTAAGGGGCCGTGGGTTCCCAAAAAGGTGAAAGATCAGTCAGGCCAAGACGTCTTGGATTTGCCGTGTCACATTCACACGAAGAAAGATGAAGAGGGTAACTTGATTTTGCCCAAGCATACCACTCGACAATGTCGACTCCTGATTCAGCAGTTCCGAGATGGCCAGCCCAATGAGAAGGATTCTGATAAGGATGAAGAAAAGGAAGAAGATGATGGTTACCCTAAAGTCAATGCTACCTTGGTGATTTTTGCTGATGTCGAGAGAAAAAGTCGACTGAAAGTTATCAACAGAGAAGTGAATATGGTTGCTCCGACAACTACGACGTACTTGAAGTGGTCGAAAACTCCCATTACGTTCGATCAGTCGGATCACCCAGTGCACGTAGCTACTCCTGGGCGGCAAGCGCTGGTGGTCGACCCAGTCGTTGGGGGCACCCGACTGACTAAGGTCCTTATGGATGGAGGCAGTGGTTTGAACATTTTGTACGCTGAGACCCTCCAAGGGATGGGCATTCCGATGTCCAAACTCAGTGAGAGCAACATGCAGTTCCACGGCGTCATTCCCGGGAAGAAGGCAAAGTCACTCGGACAGATCGCTCTTGATGTGGTTTTCGGTGATTCCAAGAATTACCGCAAAGAGAAGTTGACATTTGAGGTGGTGGATTTCCACAGTGCCTATCACGCTATTCTGGGCAGGCCCGCATATGCTCGTTTCATGGCCCGACCATGCTACGTGTATCACAAGTTGAAGATGCCCGGACCTAGAGGTGTGATCACAGTCACGGGGAATAGGCAGAGAGCAGAGGAGTGCCTTCAAAAAGGCTCAAAAATTGCTGATGAACAAATGGCAGCAGTCGAGATGGAAGAATACAAGAAAAATGCAGATCCGGGAAGAAGTTCAGGTATACCGTACTCCAAGGGATGAGCAGAGGAGTGGTTCTGGTGTCCCCAAGGGGCGACAAGCTCAGTTACGTCCTCCAGATTCACTTTGATTCCTCCAACAATGAAGCTGAGTACGAAGCACTTCTGTAGTCGTGGAATTGTCACGGCAGATGCCCTAGCATGAGGACTTAGGTGTGGAGCCATCGTCACGTAGTTAGCTTGAAGGGGTTAAACGGGACAAAGGACACGGAGAGTTTTACCCATGTTCGGCCCCTCTCAACGAGGTAAAGGCCTACTCCTGCTTTAGGTTGTATTGCTTGGGTTTCGATTACTAGGGAGCGAATACGCTTGACCTAGCTCTCGACTTATGGTTTCTTGCCTTAACCTGCCGCCGGGTCACCCTTTATATACACAGGTTGATGCCCGGCGGCTTACAGAGTCCTGGCCAGCTCATACACAATGTGTCCGGCCCGGTGACCAATACTAAACTTTCCTTAACATACAAGTTAAACATATGGCGGTTTATGCCCGTGGGCCTCAAGTCACCTCCGGGTCTTGGGCCTTCAGTAAGCTTGTTACATGAACCGCCATCTTCAGCATCTTCTTGGGCCTTCTCATCATGAACCACCAGTGGTATGACCCGGCCCCTCCTGGGCGGGTTATACCCAATAGTTATATCCCCAACATTAGGCCCCAGGTTGATGTGAACTTGTTCATATCAATTTTCAATACTTGACTTAGAAAAAATCCTTCATCGTCAGTCCTTATGAAATCTTATAACCCGCCATGACGTCTGCTCACAGAATTGTGCTAACCCGCCATGACATCATCTCGCATTAATATCGCACGAGGCCCAAATCTTAATATGCCTTCTTTTTTAATGAACCTCTGAAAATCGAGGCATCTGTGCTGTCACATAATCATTTTTCAGCCTCCTCGATTCCCGCGCATGCCATCTATCCACTGCCTTATAAATAGGGACATGGGTCCTTTTCATTTTCCCCCCTTGCCTCCTCATCTTCATCCTCTTCCTTGCAACGCCACTCGCGCCCGAGCTCCGCCGCCGTCGACCTCGCGAGCTGCCTCCACTCCGGCCGCTGCATCGACCTGAACGCACCAGAGCACCGCCGCGCGCCACCGCTGTCCAACAGCCCCGGTAAGCTCCCCTCTTTTCCTCACCGCAGATCTCCATTAGGGTTTGCTCGAGTTCTTCAGAGTTCATCTCGGTTCATCTTTGTTCCTCCCTAGATCATGTAGTTTTTTTATCTAAGTATAGTACCAATCTTGTGCGGTAGCAGTTTAGCACTCGTTTTTAATATCTGAACGCCTCCCCTCCATAGGAGATCTCATCTGAGCACGTGAACTGTTCTACTTCCGCCACTTTAGGTTTAGAATTTTTCTTCATTATCTGTACTGCTGTAGATCCAAAATTATAACACCGATCTATGAAAACTGTTTGTCCAATACTTAGCAATCCTTCACTCATAGATCTGAAAACTGATAGCTATGTAGGCAGCTTAATTGATAAACCATAACCCGCCAGGTACCATTAGTCCCCTCTTAAGCCGCCAATAGATTTCTCTGCATCTCAACACTATCCTCCGGCTTAACACATTGCATGTTTATAGTTTTTACCTTTGAACCAATGACCGGCTTAACAACATAATCTTAAACCGGCAATATTTTCTTTTCAGACCTTCATCATCAACAATGACTAAGACCTTCACTTCATGCAACTGGGTCGCATCCTGGGTTACCGAGGAAGACTTGAACAATTTTGTTCAGACTGGTGTCTTAGCCAAAAAAGATGACATCCACTGGAGGGTCCCAGGCACTGAAAATCCTCCTGAGCCCAAGGAAGGCGAAATAATCGTTTTTACAGATCATATGATCCGGGGGTTTACCCCGCCCGGTTCAAAATTCTTCTGAGACGTGCTACACTTTTTCCAGCTCCATCCTCAAGATATTGGGCCCAATTCTGTCTCCAACATCTGCAACTTCCAAGTTTTTTGCGAAGCTTATCTTCAACAAGAGCCCACTGTCGAACTGTTCAGGGAATTCTATTACTTGAACCGGCAGACTGAATTCACAGACGGACCCAGCTTGGAGCTAGGCAGAGTTTCAATTCAGAAGCGGAAAGAAGCCACCTTCCCATATGCCAAACCGCCCAGTCATCCTAAAGACTGGAACCAGACTTGGTTTTATTGCCAAGATACATCTCCAGAGGGTGAAAATCCCTTGCCGGGCTACCGTGAACACCGGCTTAGCAACACACATCCACTCCCAGAACGGATCAGCACAAAGGAACGGGCCAAGTATGCGCCCATATTTTCAAAGATTAGAGCCTTCATGGCTAACGGCTTAACCGGCATCGACCTTGTTCAGTGCTGGGTCGCCTGGAGAATTCTGCCGTTAACCCGCCGCCCCGGTTTAATGTGCGAGTACACCGGCGACTTAAAAGATCCGCAACGCCACTACGAGATCCAATTGACTGATGAAGATATCAATGAATCGACCAAGGCTTTATTGAACGAAAGCTTGGCAGCTTGCAGCAAAACCGGACTCAATCCTTTCTGCACTCTCAACAAACCGCCAGCTGTAAGTTTTGTACATAATTTTTCAGTTAATCATGTTTTCATAAAAACTGTCCTCTTATACTCATCTGGCTTCCACAGGCCGATTCTCCTTTCTGGAAGAAGAAGCTGCAGGACAAACCGGCCAAGAAGACCCAGACAAAGACCAAGGCTAACAAAAAACCTACCAAGAAGAAGACCGACCCCTCCGAGTTACTTAACTTGGATGACGATGATGATGATGATGAGTCGGAGGTAGAACTTGATTCTCTTGGCTCATTTTTTGTACATCTCATTGACAACGATTATTATCAGGATGATGCGGAAGCCAGCCGTGCGGGTGATGAAGAGGTAATTGTTCTTTCCTCCGGCTTAGAACCTCTGCCAAAACAGAAATCTCGACAAGCAAGCCGGAAAGTAAGGTTTTCTCATCCTTTAGCTCATTTGGATCCCAACTTTATTTTGAAGAAGTAGCAACATGAAGCTCGCCGCACAACCCGAAATAGCGGAGGCGGGATCCTTTCCTCCGGCTTACCGAACACACCAGCCCCTCGCAAACGTCGTCCAGAGGTCTCACCAATTTCCGACTTAGCTTATCCCAAGGCTGGTCTTTTTCGACAACCTCTTAATCCTTCCGACTCAAATTATCAGGGAACATCTCATTCCTCCTCTGGCGATTCAATGGGAACTCACATCCCAGTCTTCAAGACTGTGCCTGGGTAATGTTAAATCTCTGCTTTCCATCATATACTCAATTGCTGTGTTAACCTCGTCTTGTGCTGCATTTACAGAGCTATGGCAAATCCCAGCAAGAAGTTGAAGGTGACAAAAACAACCGAACATCCTTCTGAACCAGAGAAACAGTCAGCAGAAACTTCCCTCCATGCCACTGAAGCCACCGTTGATGAACCGCTACTGGAAGAACACAACATCACCATAGATCATATGGATGTTGACCCAGCCACCGCTAAGCCGCCAAGTCCCATCAAGCCTACTGAAGAAAAGGCTGATGATGTTATCATTACTGGGCTTGGTTATACAGCGCCAGGCAATCCCACTGTCTTGTCAAAGCACAGTGCCAAGGAAGAAATAACTGTTGCTGACAAAGGCAAGTGGCCAGTGAATTTAGAGAGCTATGCTCACTATAGTGCTCAAGAGATCCACTATGGGTACTTGAACCGTCTGCACACAAGCCGTGACTTCGAGGCCGACTTAGTAAATCTTATGAAGGAACGTTTTGAGGTAAACGCTAGCCTTCTTCATATAAACATACTTTATCAGTCGCCAAGTTTGCTGGACATGATAGAATTGAATGTACTGTAGACTTTAGATAGCCTTATAGATCAAATCAAGTAGCCCCCAAGGGCCGGCTTACACTTTCAAGATAAGCCGAGACTTCAAATAGTAATGATTCAATTTTGCACCTGTAGCCCCCAAGGGCCGGCTTAAACTGTTAAGATTAGCCAGGTCTCATTACCATAGTTGTCAATAAAATCCAAGTATATAGCCCCCATGAATCGGCTATAGCCACAATAGTGTAGCCGAGTCATCATGAAATTGTCTTTGAAAAGAGCAATGTGCATTAGCCCCCAAGTGCCAAGTGAAATACTTGTATTGTGCTTGGGACTTTAAACAAAATGATTGTAATAGCACCTGTCGTTTGCATACTACAGGCTGAACTCAATGCAAAAGAATCCCAAGTCGCCGACCTTCAAGAAAATATCAAGTCTCAACAATCTGAAACTGCCAAGGCCAAATCAGAACTGACAACCGCCTTGGAAGAAATGGAGAAGTTGAAAAAGGACTTCAAGGCTGACAGGACAAACTGGGAGTCTGACAAAGCAGCTCTGTTGAAAAGAGCGGAAGAAGCAGAGGCGGCCCTTAAGCCGGTGACTGAAGAGCTTTCCGGTTTAAAACATCAAATTAACACCATGACCGCCGCTGTCTTTGGTAAGTAACATTATTCCAATCTGTTACCATACATGTAGTTGAATAATCATTCATCCGACTTATCAATTTGTTTGGTAATGCAGGCTCCAGAATCGCCCATCTTGGTGCAGACATGCGCATGAAGCTGAAAGCTGCCTATACTCTTATCGAGCAATTGTATACTGGCGCGCAACGAGCTATCTCTGCAGCTTCTCATAAAAAACAACCACCAACTCTTATCAAAGACACGCTGGAAAAGCTGTCTGTATTGCCCCAAAGAGTGGAGGATCTGAAGCTATCAGCTGCTAGAGCCGGTGCCATCACTGCGCTAACCCGGGCCAAGGCGTGGCAAGCAGATCTGGACCCAGAAGACTTGGCCAATGGCTGCCCAAGCGTAAAGGAGGACGGGTCTCCCTTCAGTACTGAGGACTTTGCGACGATAGCAAGAGAAATGCGCCCTCTAGCAAGCAAACTGGCTGAAGATACGGACCTATCTCATTACCAGGCGGCTCATAATGTTGATAACAAGAAAGTGAAGGCGCCGGTTCACGACTCCCAGCAGCTTATTCCGCCAATCCTTAAGCACACCTTTGCTCCTGATATTAACCCGTCAACACTTATTGATGACGAAGTTGTGTTCAAAGCTTTGACTGGGATCAATTGGGCCACCTCTGACTTCCAGCCAATGGGTGACGAAGAAGAAGATGAACCGGTGCAAGATGACCCGGAATCCTCTACTCGCCAAGGTCAAGATCATTAATCCAAGGGCCAGCTTATTATCTGCCCATTGGACTACCTTATGCCTCAAAACACTTACTCTTTTGGGCCGTCCAGTGCCTTGTAATAGGCTAGTTTGAAAATAGTGATCTGCCATGCCATCGTGCATGTTGATTTGCATAACACTTATGAGCCGTTTTGATCTTATCTGATGATCCACCGTTTATGCTCGTAATCATTGTCATCTTTGCTGATCATGTTGTCTTAAACCCTGCATACAAATAGAAAACAAGTGCCTTGCCGGTTTACCCCAAGGCGGGTCATAACACCCCATATGAAAACCACTGGTGACTGCATCGTCCGTAACCAGGGCCAGTTTATCAAAACTTCATATAATCATAACAAAGCAAATATCATACCTGTGATATTTATTCATACTGCCGGCTTACAACGCCGCATGTAGTAAGGGTAACAGCCCAAATCCTCAGAGCGCATCGCTCTTTGTAATTTTATTCATACTGCCGGCTTACAACGCCATAGACAGCAAAGGGTAACATCCCAAAAACTTAAGAGTATAGAACTCCAAGCATACACACTGGCGACTTATTGTCCAAAGCCAGGCCGGGTTATCAAAGCACCGGATATTTTCAAATATGAATCATAAGATCAAGGCAACATGGCCCGAATCAACTTTCAACCATATATCAATATGGTATAAACAGAAATCACCAAAAAGATTCAAAGTCAATATAAACCAGAAAACCAAGGCATTCAAAGGCTGCCAAGCCTCAACATCAAGTGCTATTCAAGGGCTGCACAGCCACTGAGTTACTCCTTAATTCAAACCTGTAAGCCGGGCCTCACATGACCAATTGCCGTTTTAACTTTGACAAGTTCAGGGTCTTTACAAGATTAACTGTCAAGAGTACGGCGAGTCATTCCAGGATTACCTGGTTGGAGTGGCAGGCATACAAAGGCAGGATAACCCGGATTTTTGGTGAATACACCTGGCATCCAAGCCCATTACAAGGGTCAACAAAGCTCTGTTCATTTAACCAGGAGCCCCCAAGTAATATTCCGATCCAGGCGTACAAGCCGGACCAATAGGGTAGTCATAGCTATGCTCAATGAGCAGGAAGCCCCCCAAATATTTTGCAATCAAGGCGTACAAGCCGCATCAAAAGGGTAATCATAGCTATGCTCAATGAGCAGGAAGCCCCCCAGTGACCTTACGAAGTGACAATAAAGACTCAGATTCTCAGAAATGAAACGACAGAGGCCCTGAATCATCAGGGATGCCGGCTTTATTATACTAATCATAATATATACATTAGCAAAAGTATGTACATCACAAGAGCCAGTGGCTCAGGTGTAATAAGGCCGAAGATGAGCAATATTCCACGGCCGGTGGGTCTCCTCCGACGTGCGTGAGTCCTTGTGGCTTCGAACATCGATAAGGTAGTATGACCCGTTGTTCAGATTTTTACTGACCACAAAGGGCCCTTCCCAAGGTGGGGATAGCTTGTGCATATCAGTTTGATCCTGGATGAGCCGAAGCACCAAATCTCCTTCTTGAAAAGTCCTGGTTTTAACCCGGTGGCTGTGATAACGACGCAGATCTTGCTGGTAAATCGTTGAACGAGCCGCCGCAAGGTCACGCTCCTCATCCAAAAGGTCAATAGTATCCTGACGTGCTTTCTCATTATCAGCTTCAACATAAGCCGCCACGCGGGGCGAGTCATGACATATGTCACTAGGGAGAACCGCTTCTGCTCCGTAAACCATGAAGAAAGGCGTGTAACTCGTAGATCTGTTGGGGGTGGTATTGATACTCCAAAGCACTGAGGGCAATTCTTCCACCCAACAACCCGGCGTCCTCTGCAAAGGGACCATAAGCCGGGGTTTGATACCTCTCAAGATTTCTTGATTGGCTCTTTCAGCTTGACCATTAGACTGGGGGTGAGCCACCGATGACCCATCAAGCCGGATATGCTCTTGTTGACAGAATTCTTTCATTGCACCCTTAGACAGATTAGTACCATTATCAGTAATGATACTATGAGGGTATCCAAAACGAAAGATCACCTTTTTAATGAACTGAACCGCCGTTGCTGTATCACATTTGCTGACCGGCTCAGCCTCAACCCACTTTGTAAACTTGTCAACAGCTACCAGGAGGTGAGTCTTTTTGTCCGTGGACCTTTTAAAAGGCCCAACCATATCCAGTCCCCAGACTGCAAACGACCAAGTAATTGGAATCATCCGCAATTCTTGAGCCGGCGCATGACCTCGTCTTGAAAATTTCTGACAGCCATCACATTTACTGACCAGATCTTCCGTATCAGCATGAGCTGTCAGCCAATAAAACCCATGACGAAAAGCTTTAGCAACAGGAGACTTAGAGCCGACATGATGGCCGCAATCTCCTTCATGAATTTCCCTTAAAATTTCACGGCCCTCCTCAGGAGAAATGCATCGTTGAAACACCCCTGTAACACTGCATCGGTGTAACTCACCATTGACAATAGTCATTGACTTAGACCTCCGGGTTACTTGCTTGGCCAAAGTTTCATCATCAGGTAACTCGCCCCGGGTCATATAAGCTAAATATGGAACAGTCCAATCAGGAATAACATGGAGAGCAGCCACCAACTGTGCCTCCGGGTCAAGAATTGCAAGATCCTCCTCCGTAGGCAATTTAACTGATGGATTATGCAAAATATCGAGGAAAACATTAGGGGGCACCGGCTTACGCTGAGACCCCAGCCAGCTTAAAGCATCAGTGACCTCATTTTTCCTGCGATCGACATGCTCCACTTGATAACCCTTAAAATGACCAACAATTGTATCAACTTCTCTGCGATAAGCCGCCATGAGTGGATCCTTGGAATCCCAAGTCCCTGAAACTTGCTGAGCCACTAAGTCTGAGTCACCAAAACACCTCACCCGGCTTAGATTCATCTCTTTAGCCATCCGAAGACCATGGAGCAAAGCTTCATACTCAGCTGCATTGTTAGTACAAGGGAACATCAACCTCAAAACATAACAAAATTTATCACCTCGTGGGGAAGTCAAAACAACTCCAGCCCCCGAGCCTTCCAATTGCCTGGATCCATCAAAGTGAATAGTCCAATACGTGGTATCCGGTTTTTCCTCAGGCATCTGCAGCTCTGTCCAATCATTGATGAAATCCACAAGTGCTTGGGACTTGATAGCCATCCTAGGCATATATTTCAAACCATGAGGTCCGAGCTCGATAGTCCACTTGGCTACCCGACCTGTGGCTTCTCTGTTTTGAATAATATCCCCCAAGGGAGCAGAACTAACCATAGTGATGGGATGACCGAGGAAATATTGCTTCAACTTGCGGCTAGCCATGAACACGCCGTAAACCAATTTCTGCCAATGTGGGTATCTCTGCTTAGATTCAGTGAGCACCTCACTGACATAATAAACCGGCCTTTGAACCAGATACTCCTTGCCTGACTCTTTCCTTTCAACCACAACTGCCACACTGACAGCTCTGTTGTTTGCAGCCACATATAAAAGTAAGGGCTCCTTCTCAATAGGAGCTGCAATAACCGGCGGTTCAGCCAACTGTCTCTTAAGCGCCTCAAATGCCTCATTGGCAGCATCACTCTAGACAAAGCTATCTGTCTTCTTCATCATTTGATACAAAGGGATAGCCTTCTCTCCCAGGCGGCTTATAAACTGGCTCAAAGCTGCAATATGACCCGCCAACTACTGGACGTCATTGATACATGCCGGCTTAGCCAAAGAAGTGATAGCCTTGATTTTCTCCGGGTCAGCTTCAATGCCTCTCTCAGAAACCAGGAAACCCAATAGTTTGCCCACTGGCACGCCGAAGACACACTTGGCCAGGTTAAGCATCATTTTATAGACCCGGAGATTGTCAAAGGTCTCTTTCAAATCATCTATCAAAGTCTCTTTCTTCCTGGATTTCACAACAATATCATCCACATAGGCGTGAACATTGCGTCCAATCTGGTCATGGAGGCAATTCTGAACACACCGTTGGTAAGTCGCCTGGGCACTCTTGAGCCCAAAGGGCATAGACACATAGCAGAAGGCTCCAAAGGGAGTGATGAAAGCTGTCTTCTCCTGGTCCTTAACTGCCATCTTGATCTGATGATAACCAGAGTAAGCATCCAAAAAGCTCAAACGCTCACAACCCGCCGTAGCATCAATAATCTGATCAATACGAGGGAGAGCAAAGGGGTCAGCCGGACAGGCCTTATTAAGGTCTGTATAATCCACACACATACGCCAAGTGCCATTTTTCTTAAGCACCAGCACCGGGTTAGCTAACCACTCCGGATGAAAAACCTCAATGATGAATCCAGCAGCCAAGAGCCGGGCCACTTCTTCACCAATTACCTTGCGCCTCTCTTCATTGAAACGACGAAGAAACTGCTTGACCGGTTTAAACTTTGGATCAACATTAAGAGTGTGCTCAGCGAGTTCCCTCAATACACCTGGCATGTCAGAAGGTTTCCATGCAAAGATGTCCCGGTTCTCACGGATGAACTCGATGAGCGCGCTTTCCTATTTCAGATCCATATTAGCATTGATGTTGAACTGCTTGGACGAGTCGCCAGGAACAAAATCGACCAACTTAGTGTCATCTGCCGACTTAAACTTCAACAGGGGGTCATTCTCTGTAGTTGGCTTCTTCAAAGGTGTCATATCCGCCGGGTCAACATTATCTTTATAAAACTTCAACTCCTCGACGGCACAGGCCGACTCGGCATACGCAGCATCACCCTCTTCACAATCCAGAGCAATCTTCCTATCACCGTGCACCGTGATGGTGCCCTTATGACCCGGCATTTTAAGCTGCAAATAAACATAACAAGGCCGTGCCATGAATTTGGCGTAAGCCGGCCGCCCGAATAAAGCGTGATACAGGCTTTTGATCTTGACCACCTCAAAGGTCAATTTCTCAACTCTGGAATCATGGTCATCTCCAAAGGCTACCTCCAGGGTTATCTTACCCACTGGATACGCCGACTTACCAGGCACCACCCCATGAAAAATAGTAGAAGGCATCTTAAGATCTTTGTCAGTCAAATTCATACGATGAAAAGTATCATAGTAAAGGATATTGATACTACTGCCCCCATCCATGAGCACCTTTGTAAGCTTATATCCTCCTACCTGAGGAGCCACCACCAATGCCAATTGACCCGGATTGTCAACCCGGGGCGGGTGATCCTCACGGCTCCATACGATAGGCTGCTCAGACCACCTCAAATAACGAGGTACTGCCGGCTCAACTGAGTTCACTGCCCGCTTATGGATTTTCTGATCCTGTTTGCACAGACTTGGGGTGAATACATGATATTGACCACTATTCAATTGCTTTGGATTGCTTTGATAACCAGACTGCTGCTGCTGATTTCCTTGGCCAGATTATTGATTAAAACCGCCTTGATTGTCTTGGCCCTGGAAACCAGAACTTGAACCGCCACCTCCAAATCCAGGTTCATGAGGGCCGGATCCTGAACCGCCATGCGGGCCATGATTATTCTGGAAAAAATTAGAGTTTCTATATTCCCTCATGATGAAGCAATCCTTCCACAGATGACTGGCCGGCTTTTCCTGGGTTCCGTGCTTTGGGCAAGGCTGATTCATCATGGCCTCAAGGTTGAACTTCGACCCTCCAAACCGGGGCGCTGACGTTTTCCCCTTACGACGCTGGTTATTACTCTGCGCATTGGTGTTAGCCACAAAGTCTAAACCGCCGTCAGCCTTGCGCTTACCATTGCCACCTTGACCCGCCGTGTTATGCTGTCCCTTTGTATTGCCACTCTTTTTCCCTTGACCAGCTTTCTCCTCATCAGACTCAGGGTCTTTAGTGCTATCAGAGTTGACATATTTGACGAGAGCCACCATGAGCTCCCCCATATCATTGCAATTGCGCTTAAGCCGCCCCAATTTCTGCTTAAGGGGAAGAAAACGGCAATTCTTCTCCAACATCAGGACTACTGAACCGGTGTTGATACTGTCCGACGAGTGTATAACAGCTGAGATCCGGCGCACCCAATTGGTTGTTGACTCACTTTCACCTTGGACGCAAGAGTCCAAATCCAGAATCGATATAGGCTGCTTGCACGTGTCTTTAAATTTTTGGATAAAACGCGCTTTCAACTCTGCCCATGATCTGATGGAGTTAGCGGGCAGCCCTTTTAACCAAGTACAAGCCGGCCCATCCAACATCATGGTGAAATACTTGGCACATGCAGCATCACTAACATCCAACATCTCCATAGCCATCTCATAGCTTTCAATCCAAGCCTCCGGGGGTTGATCCGCCGTGTAGTTAGGCACCTTACGGGGGCCCTTGAAATCCTTAGGCAAGCACTCGTTGCGTAGAGTCGGCACTAAACATGGCACACCCAAGGTTCTAGAAGTCACCCCTATCTCCACAGACGCTGACGGATAAACCGGAGGTTGCTGTTGAGCTGCCAACTAAGCCGCCAGCTCAGCCTCACGCCGCGCCCTGCCCAGGTCCACTAAAGCCTGAGCATCATTACCAGCACACGGCGGGTCAGGCCTACGAGGCTGATTGCGGTGCCGCTCACTGCTCGATACAGCCGGTTCATCAATGTGCCTGCTATAACTCCGACTTGAACGCGGGGTCGAGTGAATCCGTTCACGACTGTATGAATAAGCCGCCTGTTGAGCCACAATCGTCTGAAGAAGTTCTTCAGCTCGCCGTATTTCCATCGCCGCTGGCGACTCATCCTGAACTAGGAGAGCCGCCAATCGAGTAGCCGCAGCTATCATGTTATCCAGAGGATTAGAGTAATGACCCAGGGGCGTCAGAACATGCTGAGGAGGGGTCAGATTCAAACGTGCGGGGTCTGTAGCACGTGGCTGAACCGGTGCTCCAGCCGCCGGCGCCTCAACGGCCCGATCCACCACAGGCGGGTTACTGGTTCCTACCCCAGGCGTGTTGAAAAGGTTTCTCGCATCGTAAACCGGGGGTAAACGACTCACATGCCTTCTGTTAAAGACAGCGTTTGATGCGTCCTGGTCCAAGCTCAAGCGAAAATTTTCTGCTTGAAGCCGTTCTGCCTCCCTCTCCAAGGTGGCTCGCTCCGTCGCCATCCGGGTGTTCTTAGCGTTTAGATCCTCCTTTGCTTGAGCTATTTCATCACGTAACTTTGCAACGTCCACATTATGTTGCGTTTGGTTTGCCGGGGTCACCTCCGCCGTCAACAACGTTGCCAGAGCCTCCAACAGTTCAGATAAAACTTGAGTTGGCGGGCGCACAGGGCCTCCTGCCCCAGCTGCCATTGCCGTCGCTGAACCGGAGATCATTGCCGCCGCAGTTGAAGAATTCTGCCTTGGCTGTGTACCGGCCATGAAGATTGTCACCCGGTTTGGCGGCTCATAGGGGTCCGGAATACTGTCGCCATCAGAACAGCCCCCAAGCCCACCATCCTGAACTTGATACATGGAGTTGGTCTCACCGGTTGAGGACTCATCACCTGAATAGATGGCCGTCTCACCACCGGACACAGATCCTCCTTCCAGATCTACTCCTTGAGTAAAACCAACAAAGACATGCTTCGGGGCGGCTTGAACCTTGGCAGGCCGCGCGCGCTGAGCCGTCTCGACAATGTCGGCGCAGGTGTCCGGCTCAGCTTCCGACTCACCAATCTTGTCGATGAAGACATGAATTCTGCCAAAGGGGACCCGGTACCCGTACTCGATTGAGCCGGCCTCGGGGCCCCAGCCCGCGTCGTCGATGTAGAGCTTGTCGCGACGACTTTTAGTCATCCGGCCCATAGCGTATCCCTTGAGCCCTGTGAAGCTGCCCTTCAAGAACTCGAAACCATCGTGCGCTGGCCCCACGGTGGGCGCCAACTGTCATGGAATTGTCACGGCAGATGCCCTAGCATGAGGACTTAGGTGTGGAGCCATCGTCACGTAGTTAGCTTGAAGGGGTTAAACGGGACAAAGGACATGGAGAGTTTTACTCAGGTTCAGCCCCTCTCAACGAGGTAAAGGCCTACTCCTACTTTAGGTTGTATTGCTTGGGTTTCGATTACTAGGGAGCGAATATGCTTGACCTAGCTCTCGACTTATGGTTTCTTGCCTTAACCTGCCGCCGGGTCACCCCTTTATATACACAGGTTGATGCCCGACAGCTTACAGAGTCCCGGCCGGCTCATACACAATGTGTCCGGCCCGGTGACCAATACTAAACTTTCCTTAACATACAAGTTAAACATATGGCGGTTTATGCCCGTGGGCCTCAAGTCGCCTCCGGGTCTTGGGCCTTCAGTAAGCTTGTTACATGAACCGCCATCTTCAGCATCTTCTTGGGCCTTCTCATCATGAACCGCCAGTGGTATGACCCGGCCCCTCCTGGGCGGGTTATACCCAATAGTTATATCCGCTACAGGTTGCGTATGGCCATCTCACTCGGCGTCCGTCGCCTGATGGTTTACGGCGACTCAGATTTGGTGGTTAATCAGGTGATGAAGGAGTGGGATATCAGGAGCCCTGCTATGACTGGATACTGCAATGCAGTGAGGAAATTAGAAAAGAAGTTTGAAGGGTTAGAGCTAGACCACATACCCCGACTCAAGAATCAAGCAACTGATGGTCTGGCGAAAATAGGTTCCACTCGGAAGCCTATTCCCAGTAATGTGTTCTTGGAGCATATCCACACCCCGTCAGTACAAGAAGATCCCTTTACAGAGGAGCCCCCACAACCAATAAGTGCTACCAATCCGACTGAGGTCGAAGTGCCGGCGGTAGTCGACTTAATCATGGAGATTGTGGTAATCACCCCTGACTGGACTATGCCGTATATTGCATATTTGCTCAGGCAAGAGCTTCTAGAAGATGAAGTTGAAGCATGTCAGATCACCCGCAGGTCAAAAGCCTTTACAGTTATAGGTGGACAGCTTTTCAGAGAAAGTGTAACTGGCGTAGCTCAGCGATGTATCTCTCCAGAAGAAGGTCGACTGATCTTGAACAAGATTCACTCGGGAACCTGTGGTCACCATGCGTCCTCTCGGACCATCGTGGCTAAAGCATACCAAGCAGGATTCTACTGGCCACGGGCAAATGAGATGGCGAAAGATATCGTCGACAAATGTGAAGGCTGCCAGTTTTACTCGAACATGTCCCACAAGCCCTCATCGGCCTTGAAGACTATTCCACTCGGCTGGCCATTTGCTGTTTGGGGACTGGACATGGTTGGGCCCTTGAGGACTGGCAGAAGCGGCTTCACCCATCTGCTCGTGGCAGTCGACAAGTTCACTAAGTGGATTGAAGCCAAACCCATCAAGAACCTCGACTCAAGCACAACCATCAGTTTTATTAGAGAGTTAATATTCAGATATGGAGTTCCGCACAGCATTATAATGGACAACGGCTCAAACTTTGATTCCGATGAGTTCAGAGCTTTCTGCGCTTCCCAAGGCACTCGAGTTGACTACGCATCCGTTGCGCACCCGCAGTCGAATGGGCAAGCCGAAAGAGCAAATGGTTTGATCCTCCAAGGGCTGAAACCCCGATTGATGCGTGACCTCAAGCATGCAGCAGGCGCTTGGGTGACCGAGTTGCCGTCCGTTCTGTGGGGATTGAGGACAACTCCCAACCGGTCGACTGGTCGAACTCCTTTCTTCATGGTATATGGGGCTGAAGCTGTGCTTCCGAGTGACTTGCTCCACAATGCGCCCCGAGTAGAACTTTTCTCAGAAACCGAAGCAGAGCAAGCACGTCAAGACGTTGTCGATCTTCTGGAGGAAGAGAGAGAGATGGCCTTGATCCGGTCGACCATCTATCAGCAAGACCTTCGTCGATTCCACGCCCGAAGCGTCAAAGGGCGAGCATTTCAAGAGGGAGACCTTGTGCTCCGAGTGGATCAGCAACGCCCTCATAAGCTCGCCCCTGCCTGGGAAGGCCCCTTCATTGTCACCAAGGTACTCCACAACAGGGCATATCACCTTTACAACGTGGCCAAGAAGAAAGACGAGCCGCGCTCCTGGAACGCGGATCTGCTCCGCCGTTTTTACACCTAAACACTCGGATCGTCGGGATGTAATAAGAATAGTTTCGGATTGTTTATCAAAGACGTGATTTTCGCAGTCTCCTAAATGATTGTTATCGCATAAACGTGTGTTCAAACCCCAGTGGGTGGCTTAGCTGCGAACCTGTTTCGCCTAAGTTACAAAAAAACACTCCGAGTGGAGAGCAATCCTCCCACTCGGGGGCTTAGCTGCGACCCCGTACTCACCTAAGTTTCAAAAACAAACTCCGAGTGGAGAGCAATCCTCCCACTCGGGGGCTTAGCTGCGACCCCGTGCTCGCCTAATTTAAAAAAAAAACACTCTGAGTGGAGAGCAATCCTCCCACTCGGGGGCTTAGCTGCGACCCCGTACTCGCCTAAGTTTCAAAAACACACTCCGAGTGGAGAGCAATCCTCCCACTCGGGGGCGACCCCGTACTTGCCTAAGTTTCAAAAACAAACTCCGAGTGGAGAGCAATCCTCCCACTCAGGGGCTTAGCTGCGACCCCGTACTCGCCTAAGTTTCAAAAATGTTTTCCGAGTGGAGAGCAATCCTCCCACTCGGGGGCTTAGCTGCGACCCCGTACTCGCCTAAGTTTCAAAAACAAACTCCGAGTGGAGAGCAACCCTCCCACTCGGGGGCTTGGCTGCAATCCCGTACTCGCCTAAGTTTCAAAGCAAACTCCGAGTGGAGAGCAATCCTCCCACTCGGGGGCTTAGCTGCGACCCCGTACTCGCCTAAGTTTCAAAAAAAAAAACTCCGAGTGGAGAGCAACCCTCCCACTCGGGGGCTTAGCTGCGATCCCGTACTCGCCTAAGTTTCAAAGCAAACTCCGAGTGGAGAGCAATCCTCCCACTCGGGGGCTTAGCTACGACCCCGTGCTCGCCTAAGTTTCAAAAACAAGCTCCGAGTGGAAAGCAGTCCTTCCACTCGGGGGCTTAGCTGCGATCCTGTACTCGCCTAAGTTTCACAAACACTCCGAGTGAAGAGCAACCCTCTCACTCGGGGGCTTAGCTGCGACCCCGTGCTCGCCTAAGTTCCAAAAACACGCCGAGCGGAGAGCAATCCTCTCACTCGGGAGGAACGAGGTGCACCCTGAGCTGCGCCACAAGTACAACGTCTACTCCGAGTGAAGATCGATCCTCTCACTCGAAGACTTAGCTGCGATCAAAGATTCGCCTAAGTCAAAAGATCCAAGAGCATTGGAGATAAAGCAACTGCGTTCGAATAAAGCAACCAAATTTGGATAAATTCAGCAAGGTTCAGAACCGTGAACAGAAGTACCCGGGCGTCAGGCCCGAAAGAGTTTAACAATTACAAAATCACTCGGCATTCCGAGGCAAGTAAAGTTAAGTTATCAAGTTTTTCACTCGGCAGGAGGAGGACTAGCTAGCTCGACGAAAGCATCCAAGTCGATGCCGTCTGCGATGCGAGTGGCTGCGTCGATGAAAGTCTCCATAAAAGATTGCAACTGAAGCTTTTTGGTGTTTGCCACCTGAAGAGCTTTCAGCTTCTCTTCCTTGACGTCCTTGCAATGAACATGGACGAGTGATAGAGCCACGTCAGCGCTGCAGCGAGCAGCTGACTTCTTCCATGCTTGCACTCGGTCAGGGATGCCATTGAGTTGAGTCATCAGTGACTCGAGGTCATTCAAAAGCGCATCCTCAGGCCACAGCTCCTTGTCAATTCACGACAATGCAACTTTCAGTCGAGCCACATAGTCCAAGACGCTGTCAAGGCGAGATTCCAGTCGCAGCACGTTCATGGCAGCTTCATCCTTAATGGGAGAGTTGATGGGGTCCAGTCCTGTCTCGATCCGCCCGGTTTCCTCCTCGAAGTTCTGACAGAACTCTGCACGAAGAGAAAAATGGTAAGATGGTAGCAACATTGTGAGAGAATTCTTTGAATCCAGTCGGACGAGGGAAAATACCTTCGAGCATAAGGAACATCTTCTTAGCAAGACCACCCAGATAAGCTTCCAGTTCGTCCCTCTTCCGAGTGAGAACATCCACTTTGCCAGCCAAAGCCACCTTCTCCTCCTTCAGCTGCACTGCTTCTTTCTTTGCCTCGTCAACGACAGTCTTCAGCTTGGCATTCTCCTCCTCCAACTTGCCGACTGAAGCTAGCTTCCTGTCCGCCAGTTCAGTCTTCTCGCGCGTCGTCTTCTGCGCCTCCGCAAGGTCAAGATCCTTCTGCTCCAAGGCCTGCTTCATTTTGTCTAAAGAAACAACATTCTTCAGTCGGGCTTGGAGTCGACGGTTTTCACTACGCACATCTGTTCGAGTGGAATCACTCACTCGCCTCAAAAGGGAGTGGGAAAGGAAAAACGACAAGGCACGCAGTCGAAGGGTCGTTACCTCCCATGATTGCCACTTCATCTCGAGCTTTCTTCAGGTTCTCCTTGGCCAGATCCAGGTCAAGCTTGAGTTGGTTTTTCTCCTGTTCCAAAGCAGCATACTGAGTACCGAGCTCGCAAGATTTCTGCAATCAACAACAAGACAGGTCAATCGACAGGAAAAAAGATCAGCTACTTCCGAGTGAAAAAGTGCAAGATCAAATTGCTATGGCGAAAGAGTTCTAAGACTGCTGCCGAATCAAACATTCAACAGCAGTCTCGGGGACTACACCCAGTGGGTGCACTCAGCGTGCCCCCACTGGTTCGATTTCCCACTTGGCATGGTCAGCCCAGCCAGAGTGGAAGGAGTAAAAAAAAAACCCACATTTGTTCTAAGACCACAGTCGACTGCCCGCAGTCGACAGCGGTCTCGGGGACTACACCCAGTGGGTGCACTCAGCGTGCCCCCACTGGACCAAGAACTCACTCGACACGACCTGCCTAAATTCGAGTGAAAGAGC
Organism: Thinopyrum elongatum; assembly: GCA_011799875.1. Lineage (NCBI taxonomy): Eukaryota > Viridiplantae > Streptophyta > Magnoliopsida > Poales > Poaceae > Thinopyrum > Thinopyrum elongatum. The sequence continues at coordinate 417,848,937 of CM022303.1, read as the reverse complement.
TACACAGCTACAAAAAACACCCAGTGGGTGTACATATGCAAGGTTCAGACTGTCATCTTACGAATAAGAAAGCAGCAGTTTCCTGATAGCATATCCCAACAGAGCAAGAATCGAGCTGGAAAACCAATCGGAAATCAACTTACAATCCCACTTACTCGGACATTGGCTTGGAGGGCGGAGCTGGCGTCATAGGCGGCCTTGCTGGTGTAATACACCACGTTCAGTCAGTCCATCATCAGACCCGCCTGGATCATGGCCTCCTTGGCAGCTCCTACTTGGTCCTCCGGGACATGATGCATAACAAATGGAAGAACCGGTGGAGTTGAAGCTTGAGGTTGTGCAATCAGATCAGAAGCTTGAGCAGTCGACGCTGAGGGTTGGTCAGTCGACAGAGGATCAGCAAAAGAGACTGTAGCCCGTACTGGATCGTCAAGTTGTTGAACTACAGGCTCAGGTGGCGAGTGAGGTGTTCTGTTGGCAGGCGCCCTCTTGCTCAAAGCTCTGCCTCCTGTAACACCCCATGTATTAAGCTACAGTAATCACCCTTTTGATTATGCCATGTCATCATGATCAACAGTGCCTAATCATCATTAGTATCATATCTCTTTACAAATTCAAATTCAAATGGAAATTCAAACTAAAAGTGATAATAAAAGTTATTCTAATCGAGGAACTAAAATGTTCAACATGTTGCAAATATTCCCAAAGCATTTATAAAAATAATAGCAACATTAATTAAAATATTTAAATGACTCTAACAGCAAGAAACAATAGCAAAATAGAAGTATTTAATCCATTTATATTTAAATGAAATCCAAATGAAATTATCTAGACTTCAATCCTTTTTATAACAGTGGGTAATATTGCACTGAAATTTTGTGGCTAGTTCACATATTTTTACAAATTGCATTGGAGCTAAAACAAGATAGAAAACGGAAGAATTAAAAGGAACAGAGTAAAGAAAAGAGGAAGAGATTAAAGTGACACTGTGCACTTACCGGCCTGCCCAACACAGTGCCGGCCCAGCCCAACACCTCCCGTCCCCTTCCCCAGTTCACCCGCGCGCGCCGCTGTCGCCTCTGCAGAGCTCGCCGCGCCGGCCCCCCTTCTCCCGCACGACAGCGTGTCGCTGCGCCCGTCCCTGGTCGGTTAAGGCCCCCCCTCGACCCTCTGGACACCCCAGCCACCCCTCCTTGTTCTCCATCGCCTTGCCCCCTCCCCGATCGTCGCCCGAGCGCACCCGTCGGCACCGTCGCCATCCACCGTGGCAACCGAGCTCCCCTCGGACAACCACCGGGTCACCGAGATCCACCGCATCGCCTACGACCCCTCTCACCGAGCCACGCGATCGGACAAGCCCCACGGCGGCGTCTTCGACCTCGTCTTCAAGATTCGGCCGCCGAGATCGCCGGCGACCGTACGCCGTCATCCGTGCTACCCCGAGCTCGCTGACCACCCCTACGGCTCCCCCCGTGAGCTCCCCTTCCTCCTCGATCTCTCTCCCCTCTCTCCCGCGACCCGTAGGCTAGATCCCGTGCGCGCCCAACTCCGGCCGCCGTCCGTGTTCGATGCCGCCGTCGTTTAGGGCCACCCCGGGCTGCGTCGCTAGGCTAGGTGGATGCGACTCCTTCGCCCCGTTCGAACGGTGTGCTCCGCCACCCGTTTGGTCACCGGAACGGCGAGTTCCACTATCGCCGCCGCGCTCGGGCTCGCCGGAGTAGCTCCGGCGGCTGGCGCTGACCGGGCGCCCACGTGGCAGCCCCGGGCCCCACCGCTCCGCCACTGAACCTGGGCCCCACTGGCCCCTTTGACCCAGTCAACCCTGCTGACTGGGCGGCTCTGTCACTGACATGCGGGCCCCGTGAATTTAAACTGTTAAAATAAATAAATAAAACACTGATTAACCTGTTAATCCTAATTAAGCTAATTAGTTAACTAAAGCTGACACTGACAGTGGGTCCCACAAGCTAATTAGGTTAATTAGTTAAGTTTAATCCTCTGTTAATTAGTACTGTGAATGACATGTGGGCCCCACCTGTCAGAGTTGACTCTGGTCAGCTGGTTTGACCCGCTGATGTCATGCTGACGTCATGCTGATGTCAGCTACTACTATTCTGGATAATTCATATTTAATAATTAAAATAATTCTAGAAAATCAATAAAACTTTGAAAAATCATATCTTTTAAACCGTAACTCCGATGAAAATAATTTATATATGAAAAATGACCAAAAAATGAGACGAATCCAAATACGCTACCCACATACCTGTTAGATGCCTCTAACTATCTAAACATGCAACTTTTTGCCTGTTTCAGATAGATGAATAGCGCCTGGCTTTTATAAAATAAATCCAAACAAATTCCTAAAATAACTAAATGACTTAGACATGTCTTTAGGCAACCCTGCACTGCACGTTAGCGTAGCCTGCTCTGTGTTGCTCATGTTTGCTGTGTATTTATACTGTTTCTCCCCCTCTTCTCTCTCATTAGACCCCGACGCAGTTCCCGGTACCAACGCAGCTCCAGAGCCCGACGCCACCGTTGACGACCTTGCCCTTGCCGCCGAGCAACCAGGCAAGCACCCCCCCTTGAGCATACCGATATCGCCTATTCTTTCTCTCTCATGCTTGCATTAGAATTGCTGCTATTACTGCTTTACCTATTCTGATGCATAGCCTGTTTATTGTAACCTGCTATTGAAACCTTACATGCTTATCCTAAACTGTCTAGTATAGGCTGGGTAGAGACCTATCAGTGACCCCACTAGTCCCGACGGCCCCGCTGGATTATCAGAAGACCCGATCAACGGGATTGAAGACCAGGCCCCGGCACCGCACATCACCCCGCTTAGTTGTAACAACACTGCAGCGTTACTATCGAGTGCCGAGGGTGAAACCTCTTGTAGCACTTCTGATGTTAACTCTATAGAGTAGCTATTTGGTCGTGGTCATCGAGGGTGATTCCTCCTTCTCCACTTCCGGTACGACCCTGTCGTACAACACATCAAGTGTGAACCCATCGAGGGTGATTCCTCCTACGTTCACCTTGACAGTTACATCGAGTGGGTATCCATCGAGGGTGATACCTCGGATTCCCTTGATGTTATGGACACACGGATACTTGGGCTTTACACTGTTACTTGGAAGGCGGGTCGACCCTGAGGGGTACCCGCGTGTGATGTGAAGACGGGTTGCCTGGATGGTGCCCGAGTGGTGAATACGAGGCATGGCCGGGCATTCTTGACCCTTGCCGCAAGTCCTCGAGACGGGGCGACGGGGTCACATCTTTCGTGAGTCTCTGCTCGTTACCGCAACCCCAAGGTACTAACGATTTGGATATTTGATCCAAGCAGGCCTCTGGCCTGATAGCAATAAGCATCACGTGGGCATAGTATGGGCGTTCTGCATCGTAGCATCAGCCGAAAGCTCTGTCAGACGTCTAGTTCAGCCTTGCGGCCGGGACGGACCGGCGCCCTCCTGGTGCCTAGCTTCACCCTGCTCGCAACGACCCGGAGTGCACAGGGCGATGGCCCAAGACCCCTGAGCGCTTAGGATGTAGACCGGCGGGGACCTCTCTGCTGAGCTGTAGGTAGGGCTGCAGTGTATCGTTTGGCCGAGGCCGGGCATGACCCAGGAAAGTGTGTCCGGCCGAAGTTAATCGAGAGTGTTGGGTAAGTTGGTGCACCCCTGCAGGGAAGAACACACCTATCGATAGCCGGTCCTACGGTAAAGGACACTCGGAGTTGTATCCCGATCGACACAAGTAGACCGTGAGATGATACCTGGATATATGGCTCTGGGATTGCTTCTCGCAGGGAGTCGAGAAGGGATCTCAGGACGAGGTTGATGCCTGTATGGCTCTGGGATTGCTTTCTCGCAGGGAGTCGAAAAACGATCTCTGGGTGAGGATGAGACTTAATGATTCTACTACTCATACGGTACTAATCTACACTCTTCTAATGCTGCAAGACCGCTGAAGATGCTAGTCTTCGATAGGACCAGGCCTCCTCTCTATTCTGACATTTCTGCAGCCCAGTCCACATATACAGCCTCTCTTTGATAATGTTGCATATGTAGTGTAGATCCTTGCTTGCTGAGTACTTCGGATGAGTACTCACGGTTGCTTTGCTTTCTTTTCCCCCATATCCTTTTGATGCAACCAGATGACGGAGCCCCTGAGACAGCTGCCCACGCCGACGATCGCTACTACTACCCCGAGGGTGGATACTACTACGAGTTGACTGACGACCAGGAGTAGGATTGGAGGGTCCTAGGCAGGAGGCCTGCGCCTTTCGATCGTAGTGTTTTCTTTTGTCCCGCCTTTTAAGGGCCTTTCTGTGTTTTCTTTTATATCTGTACTCAGATATCTGATGCTTCCGCTGACGCTTGTACGCAAGCTTATGTATTCGAGCCCTCGAGGCCCATGGCTTGTAATATAAAGCTTGTATGACTTTATTTATGTTCTAGAGTTGTGTTGTGATATCTTCCCGTGAGTCCTTAGGCTTGATCGTGTGCATTTGCGTGTATGATTAGTGCATGATTGAGCCGGGGGCGTCACACCTCCCCTCCCGGTATTCCTCGGAGGCACATCCTCATTGTCATCATCAGGAAGCTGGATAACATTTGTCGGCACTGCAAACACTCGACAGTGAGATTCCAGTCGACCAGAAAGTCAATCGACAGAACCTGAACGTGGCTATGGTATCATACCTGCCCGAGAGGTGGCAGCATCTGCGGTCTCCGCAGCACCACGCTCCTCGTCGATATCCATAGATGTTGCAGAAGTAGCAACACTGAAAGTTCCAAAATTCACTCGGTCAAGTGAGTGAACGAGTCCACAACAACACAGAAGAACAAAGGGAAGAAACTCTTACGTTGAAGCCACAGGCACCGCCACCTTGATCCTGGGCAGAGCCTTCCGGGGTTTCAGTGGAACAACTTTGGCCTGCTTCGCGGCCTTCTCCGATGGCTCTGGAGTTGAAGTCCGAGAACGCTTCGGAATTTTTGCACTCAGCGGGACTGCTTTGCCACGTCCTCCCACAGGGTCCTGCGACTGCTTGGAACGCCGTTCAGAGCGGGGCGGCGAGTTGACTTCCTCGCTGCTGCCAGAATCGTCACTGTCATCTTCACTGTCGTCTGCATACTCATAATCAGCACTCTCTCCGTCACTCTCTACTCCTTGGAGCTGCTCCCCGTTCGGCATCGAGTACATCCTAGTGAAAACCTACAAGACACAGGTTACAAGTATCAGTCAGGTTTCAAGACAGTTACATATCAAAGAAGTCATAAACACTTGACCGAAAACGCCTGACCTCTCCGGGTGCGTTCTGGGCGTCGAATGGCAAAATCCTCCTGGACCCCCGGGGGTTGTCCTTGTTGCCAGTAATGCTCCGGAGCCACTGGGCCACCGTCTCATCGTCGACCTCCTCTGTGTGGGCTCGAGCGGTGTCTTCTGGACCCGAGTACATCCACATATGATGGTCACGGGCTTGCAAGGGCTGGATCCGCCGTCTGAGGAATACCTCCAACAGATCCATACCCGTTACTTCCCCTTGAACCAACGCAACGACCGCGTCGACTAACATGGATACCTCACCCTTCTCAGCCGCAGTTACTTTCAGTGAAGAAGGCTGCCAGAGTCTATCTAGAGTGAAAGGAGGGAGGCCAGTCGACTGACCAGGAGTCGGGACGTCTTTGCAGTAAAACCAAGTCGACTGCCATCCTCTAACTGACTCGGGATAAGTCATGGGCGGAAAAGTGCTCCTACCTCTCATTTGGACCCCTAACCCTCCACACATTTGGATCACGTGCGTCTTTTCGTCATCTGGGTTGGCTTTCTTTACCGATTGAGAGCGGCGGGTGAAAATGTGTTTGAACAGACCCCAATGCGGCTGACACCCAAGGAAGTTCTCGCACGTGGAAACAAATGCGGCAAGGTACGATATTGTGTTGGGAGGAAAATGATGGATCTGAGCACCGAAAAAGTTCAAAAAACCCCGAAAGAACGGATGCGGGGGTAGGGAAAAACCTCGCTCGACGTGGGTGGTGAGGAGGACGCGCTCATCCTCGCGCGGCCGGGGCTCAGATTCCCCCTCCGACAGCCTCCATTACCCATGAGCAATCAGGCCGTCGTGGGCGAGATTCTCCAAGTCTTCCTTCACGACGGTCGAGCGGATCCAGTCCCCCTGGATCCAACCAGGCGGCAGACCGGACCGCGACGACGACCCCCGAGCCGTCTTCTTGCCCTTCGCCGTCGCCTTCTTCGCGCGCTCTAGAGCCGTGGTCTTCTCCTTCACCATGGCGGCGGAGCTCGAGGGGAACAGGAAGTGGCGAGGCGGAGAAGTGGAGAGGAGGGGAACGAATGGAATGCACAGTGCTTCGCATCGGCCTCGGCGCTTTTTATGGGCCCGCTTCCGAGTGGCTGACCTGTGGGCCCGAGCGATCCTATCACATCCCGTAACAGGCGCTGGCTCGATACGTGGTGAAAAAGGCGGCGCGAAGATCGAGGAGCCCCTATCTACTCGTTTCATTTATTGCGCCACGCCCCGTCCCACGTGCTTCCCCAAAATTTCGAATCCCGTGAGATCCGGAGACCGCAGAGCAGTCAATCGCCTCAAAGATATCACATTCCAATTCACTCGAAGATTTACAACATAATTCACTCGGCAATCTCAGAGGCCAGAATCGATCGAGGCGACTGATGCAGGGTTAAAGTGCCCGAGAGCTTTCAAGACCTCGATGAAATGCCTTCGAAGCATTGAATCAAGTCGGAACCAACTTCAACCCTTCCTCACTCAGACCTCAATCCATTCGGGGGCTAATGACGATGACATGTACCTAGGGTAGGGTCATAGGCCTGATTTGGGTACCCTACCCAAGGACGCTGCCCTAGAGTCAAAGGCATACGAAGTTCTATAGAAGATACCGACTGAAATCACCCTGAAATGTAATCCACTCGACGGAAGATCCACTCGGATATCCCAATTCCACTCGACCATACGAAGAACCACTCGGAGTGCAGAAGGCCTACAGTCACCCCAGGATGGCAACGGTCAGGCATTCACTCCGTAGTCATAAAGATCATTAATAGCAGGCGTTACCAGTAACGCCCCTGTCTTAACTCGCATTGAATCATGTGTAACCGAGGGCTGGAGGGGCCTGGCGCACTCTATATAAGTCACCCCCTCCTCTGGCACAAGGGTTCGCACCCCCTGTAACTTTCACACATAATCCAGTCGGCAAGCCTTCGAGGCACCAAGAGGTAGGGCTGTTACCTCCTCCGAGTGGGGCCTGAACTCGTAAACTTGTATGCACAACCTCGCCGTAGCTAGGGCCTTGCCCCCTCCTACGTACCCTATACTATTACTGTCAGACTCATACCCACGACACCTCCCACTCCGGTAACCACTGGTAACCCCCCACACCACCTACAGCTAGGATAGATACACCACTGACGTCGTCGCTGCACACAACAGCGGCTCGAGCCTACGGCCACTACGTCGATCTCGTGCCGCCTCGCGGAGCCTGCAGGTTGTCGTGGCGAGCGGTGTCGACTTGCACCATCTTCAGTGGAGAAACAACGCGAGGTAATAGCGGAGACGGACCGTGCGGTCCTTGCGAGTGGTGGAGCTCCGGTCGTTGCAGTCGGAGGCAGCTTCCGAAGTGGTAGCGGCACGGTTGTTCTTGTGTCGAATCAAGGCAGCAGCTCGAGCGACCACGCGTTCGTGGCTTTCATCGTTGGAGGCATCCGGACGTTGAAACGGCGAGGCGCAGTCGTGGCTTCATGCGCTGGAGATGAAGGACGGTCAAGTGGTGACGGACGCGAGCCAACATGACCGGTAGTTGACGTCCGAGACGACAATGATGACCGATGGGTACTGCCTCCTTCTCGACGGTAGTGGCGGCGGGGTGCTGGATGGAGGGGAGTGGTCGCGCCGGGTTGGGGCTGCCTCCGCGAAGCCCGACGAACTGCGCCACCAGCATGTACATCCCCGCGAGGAGGCCGGCGCGCACAGCCGCCGCTGCTGTCTATACCCCGCATCGCTCCCGCGGTGTGTATCGGCGCCTCGCTGAAAGGATACTAGTGGTTGGGGCGCCAACCTGCGGCGCCGCTTGAGAGAAAGTTGTGCGCACGTTTTCATTTAAAAAATATATAGTCCTCGCCTTCGTCTAAAAGAACATCTCAGAAAAAAATTCTCACCTTCATCTAAAAAAATAATAAAAAAAGAAAAATTACCACCACAGCCTACCCACGAGTGCCACTTTGCATAACCCTCCATTTAAAAAATACCAGAGGTCCTCACCTCCATCTAAAAAGAAAAAATACATTTAAAAAAATAATCCACACCTTTATCTAAAAAAATTCCAAAAGATCTTTCATCACGGCCAACCAGCTTGTGCCACGTGGCACAGCTGGTTGGCCCCCTTCATGCGTAACTTAATGGGTTTAATGTGGCCGCAAGCTGCCGGCGGGAGATGCCGCTCGGGACCAAGTGACCAGGAAACCTTCCTATTTATATACTCCCTCTGACCCAAAAGTCTTGTCTTAGCTTCGTCTAGATATGGATGTATCTAGTCTTAGATTTGTCTAAATACGGACGTATCAAGTCACATTTTAGTATTAGATACATCCGTATCTAGACGAAGCTAAGACAAGAATTTTGGGACAGAGGGAGTAGGAGGCTAGGAAGGCTAGAAACATCTTTTAGAGCGGCAGAAGATCAACCGACTAACCTAAACTTAAGCGGCATCAGGCCTGAACACTACACGCGGCAGCACACGTGGCCATGCAACACGAAGCAGACTCCAGAACATGCATCGGTGTTGCATGCAGGTACGTAGTCATATCAACCACGCAAATAGACGCCGACCAACCCACGCATTCACACCATCAAAACAGATCATGGCACTCCAGCAATCAGATACTTTTTGTAAAAAAGGAACATACGCTAAACTCACCCAGTCGTGTACCTGGCCAGATCCCCCACCAATTTGCGTGTCATCACCCCATTGGCCAGGTTTTTACTGATTGAAAAAAGTGAAAAAAAAAACAGGTAAAAGAAACCTAGCTAGGTTTAGTTATTTATAATTTTTACTAAATGAACCCCTGGACGTCCTTATCTCACCCACTGACCCCTAAAAAACTTATTTCGTCGCCTGACACCCCCGCCTCGCGTCGGACCGTAAGGCACCACACATGCACGTCGCCACGCCGCCTGCCAAGGCGCCGTTGACCAACGATGACGACCGGCTGCCAGCGTGGCAGCCGTCAAACGCGCCCAACCGGAAGGTGCGACGTCGCTGGATGAGCCGGACTTGTGAGCATGATCCTGTTATCGCGAGGTCAGACTGCCTGATATATCCAAGTATTGATGGGTGTGGTAGCTGCATTCGGCTAACATATTAGATAGTCTGATGTTAGATAGTCTGATGTGCTCCCTCGACACGCCCGGTCATTCGACGCGGTACATAAGGCAGATAATCCGGCATGCTAGGTTGGTGCGGCTGGGTCGTTGTGGGACATAGCTGCACGTAGCCGCGCGTAGTAATGAGGTATTTATGCCGAAATTAAAAAAAATACCTTGCTAGGTGCTTAAAAGTCAGACAGTCCGGCTCTCCATTAAATGTGTGACTACTGTGTGGGTCCATGATGGCATTGGAAGCGTCATATTTAGCCGTCGAACCCCGGTGAAACCATCTGTCATTTCTCCCCCGCCGCCCTCTCGTCATCCTCTTCCCCGCCGCCTGTCCTCCTCTTCCCCGCTGTCGCTCGTTTTCATCTTCCCCGCCGTCGGCCCCGCCACCTGCACGTGCCTCCGCCATGCAGGATTTGTTCTCGATGGCCGATAAGCCGACTCCTTCCCCAAATCCAAGGAAGGCGATGGTTGATCAGTACATGGAAGCACTGGAGCGTCAAGTTACGTGCGAAGATTGCCGGAAAGCAGCATGTTGGTGGCAAACCCATTGAGGGAGGATTTAGCAATCCTTTGTCTCATGTAAGTAATCCCGTGGCAACATATGTACCGTTGGTTGATTTCAAATCTGTAGGATCTATCCTTTGTGGGTGGTTACAGATTTTGATTATGCATGTAGCATTACTGATTGAATCCTAGATTTGTGGGATAGTCTAGATTCATGCGTGGGTTCAAAATCGTCCGGATCCGTAAATATTTATTTTAGTATTAGAGTTTTCTAATGCGCAGAAGGCATCCGAAACCAGTAGTAATAAAATCCGTCATTATAGGTGGTATTTGATATATCCCCAATTGCAGTTTGGTTCAATTATATAGATTTGCCAACACAGTTTGCTCGTATTTAAACATGCTGTCATGTGTTATTTGATTTATTCCCACACACAGTAAGCAGATTCATCTGTTTGTTTGGATTGCATAGATGGGTTATCCACGCTGGTGTACATATCGTTCTCTCTCTAGATTACTTATTGAGCAATTCTATGGCACATGCAGTTTTGAATTGTATTAGTTCATTGGTCCTTAGATTGGTCATTCAGCAAACGGCAACCGTGCCATGGCGAACTTTGGTGTCGCTATCGACAAGGTTCCGGAGGATAATACTGTCCATGTCCTACGTGCGCGCATTTTTGCGAAGCTCCAAGCGAGAATGGCACGTGCACTCGCACGCGAGCAAACTCTAGCAGTTCGTTCGCTCGCCGGCCTTCCTCCCAGAGAGGAGGATTTGGAGGATGCCGAGGATGACTCCAACAGCTCCGGCAGTGAGCAGATAATGCTTGACCCATATTGTGTTTTTGGCCGGTATGCAGGCAGTGAAAATGGCAAGGGGAAGAAGCGGAAGCGAAAGCGGAAGAAAGGGAAGCGAAAGGGAAAGGTCGTCTCTGAATTTCCTATAATAGCCATGTTTTAGCTATTACATTGCAACATCTCTATTTTAATGTCCCTACTCTACATTTGTGTTTATGTAGATGAATTATGTACTCTGTTTTATCATTTTCTTGAGATCATTTTGTATGGTGGTTTATTGACTTACTAAATGCAATTCAGGCACTGCAGTCAACCAGTGGATCGTCGTGCTTACCACCAGCTGTGGATGCTGAACCGAGGCTTCTTGCTGTAAAAAAAGCAGTATGTTATGTTTTATGATGTTGTTGTATGTCATTCAACCCACTACCCTGAAGCAATTGTCCCATTTTTTAATATCTGAACTTGCTAAATGCAGTCTACAGTGCCAACAATTAGTACAGTCTCAGCACCTGCATGTGGTTCTGTAGCCTCTCATGACAGAGCCCCTAAGGTATGTTCATCTTGTTTTTACAATGAAAAGTTTGATTTACCAAAAGATATAAGCCGTACGTTGTTTTCATTGACAGGGGAAGTCCTCGTCTGAAGTGAAAAGGTATTGTGCTAGCATCGGTCACTTCCACGATGAAAAGAGGCCAAACTATTTTGTCAGAATCATGTAGGACAAGCGGTGCGAATCCCGTTTGGTAATACCCGACGGTGCAACCTCTCTTTTACAGGCCAGCAATCTGAGCTTGCCTAAGTTTATCAATCTCGAGACTTTCACGGGGTGTGGTTGGCGTGTTGAGTTGAAGCAAGAAGAAGATGGAATGCTGAAGTTGGGTGCGTTGTGGTGTGCGTTTGCCAAGGTCCATGGACTCAAGCTTGGATGCATCGCTGAATTTGAGCTTGTACACCCTGAGCTCATGAAGGTCATCATCTACAATGAGGCAGGAATTGAAGTGACATACACACGGTGTGGCGATGCGAAGTTGTTTTCGCTGGATAAGTGAGCCTTCCTCATGTTAACTTAGTCTGGTAGTTAGTGTGTCGTGCTTGCGAGAAGGTTTGCCTTGTCAATGCCTAGAACAAGATGATTTAAGTTGTGTGTCTTTTGTGAACTGCTTATGGTTCATTTAATGTGTGTGTCTGTAGAATTTAAGCAGTGTGACTGCTTATGGTTGATTTAAGGTGTGTTTCTGAAGAATTTAAGCTTAATCGTGTGGTGGTGCCCTATAAGAATTATTTTCCTAGTCATCTTATTACTGAAAGGACGATTGGCCATCCCATTTGTTCCTAATAACCTGGGCTGCGTGCCCTATGCCATCCACGTTGAATCTGCCCTCATGTTAAAAGTTTACTGAATTTGTCATGGTGTCAATTGTTATTTGAATCTGTCAAGGTGTTCAAAGTTAACTGAATTTTTGAGTCATCTGAATCTGTCCGGGTGTTCAAAGATGACTGATTTTTGGGGTAACCTAAAATTATCCTGGTGTCAATTGTTACTGAATGTTTCAGTTAACTCAATCCTGGTGTTGAGTTAACTGAATTTGTACTAGGGTCAGTTGCTAAGAGAATGATGAACGTGCCTAGTACTTTGGCATTTTAAGAGGTGCACAGCAATATTGGACTGGCCGGTACACCATTAGCCGTCTAAACAGCTGGCGTGTCAAGACAATATTACAAGACAGTGCAGCACACAGGGTTGGCTGGGCGGGCTACCAGTCACGCTTATCCATTGGGCACTACAAATATAGTAAATGTAAAGCCGGATGACCAGGCCAACTTTTTCAACATGCAAAGCGTGCGTGTTCCCGATACACGCCTCTTAATTTGTCGTTTTAATAGGTGCTTTGTAAATGTTGGACGGTCCAGCTCTCCATACACCTGACTATGTGGGCCACACTGCCCCTCTCTCGCCGTCTAGTCTTGTCTCATTATTTATGCGGTTGCGCTCTGCACTCCTCCGAAACCCCTTTCTCATCATCACTAAGACTCCTCCTTCTCTTCACCGCTCCCACACCCACCTCCCTCCCGTCGATGATGGACTCGGCCAAGATCAAAGAAGAAGAAGAGTGGGGGAGTTTTGTCTGAAGCTTCTGGGAAAGGCAGTACGCACGGAGTGACAGATTGGCGGCGGAGATAGCTGGCACTCGGCAACAAGATGTTCGGTCCAATGGAAGCAATGTGCCCCGTACTGTAGGTAATCCCCCGTCGTTGTTGCTACAACTGATTTGCATGCTAGCTTTTGTCAAATCTCCCATCCTTGCCTGTATTCAAATAGGTAGATGAATGATTTGGCCGTTCCAATCTAGGCTGAAGGATTTGCTAGGTTTTTTTATGCAGTTGTTCCTTTCAAAACCGCATGGAATTGGTCAGACTAGATTAATTTTAGAAGCTAGGATTAATCCTCATCAACAATTGGTACGGATTTCCAACCAACGGATCTTCTTACCTTTGGACCGGAACCTTTAGGTGCGTCCCCAAGCACATAGAACCGCCAAGTTCTTAGACATTCCACTTTTCTGATGTAGTATTTGAAATCACGCCTATCCCCAACAAGGAACTACCAGAACCATAGAAATTCATGATTACGATTTTGTAATTGGGGTTTTCTAATATGTTAACTTCATACATCACAAGGCATTGCCTAAAGATTTGATCATAATCTACTATGTTATATGGCTTGTACTCTAACTAATTCCCTGTTCTTGCGGACTGATAAATGAATGCAGGAGGTTAAAATGGAAGTACCGAACCATGGCTTGCCAGCAGCGCGCGTTTCAATGCTGGTGGAGACGGCTGTACAGGGCTCCTTGCTTCCGGCAAAACATGAGAAGAAAAGATAGAGAGATGTTTTAGCTGATTGTACGAAGCAAGCAAGTATCGCTGCACTCGCTGGTGTAAGTAACTCGCGTGGTTTAAGTATAGATGTAGTTTATCTGTCGCTTCAACCTACATTCATAGCGTAACTTCCTCGTTGCAGGATTCATCTATCCATAGCCTTGCACGTTCTCCTGTTGCTCTTGCTGCACTGGTTCAGCGTTCTGCTTCAGCTCATCCGGCTTCACCAGAACGCCCAGACCGACCTCACAACAAGCTGCTGAAGAACGAGTTTTCAGACAAGACGGAGGTTGCGGATATTGCCGAGGCACGCAGGAGTGAGTACAGGGGTAGGGGCCGTCCATTGAAAACTGGCCACGTTCATGATGTTCATACTCCTAGTCATTTTACGGTTTAGATAGATGTAGTTCAGAATCTTCAACTGTTCGTGCTGCTGAAAGGAGTGGAGAAATTCTTCAAGGGCATAGTTCCTCGGTGCATACAGGTGCGCACAAGCCCTCGTTGCAACTGGAACATCCATTTGAGCCGTTACAAAGAGAAACTGGTCTTCAATGATGTGGAAACTGGTTGGCGGAAGTTTGCAGATCACCATGATCGCAGGGATGGTGACATCCTCACCTTCACCGTGGTTGATGCGCACAAGCTGGATGTGAAGATCTATAGCGCAACCGACTCCATGCAGAAGAAGATCAAGTGTCGTGAGCACAAACATTTCGCCTGGTCTCGTACATGATGAAGTGTATTGTCCTTAGTGATTAGATGATCTTTTGCATTGACCACCTACAATGATTCAGTGATCTTTAGAACTATGTTGGTCTGTTACCTTACCTTTTGGTTGTATCATGACCCTTTCCCTTAGATTTATGTTCTCATCTTTGCTCAAATGTTTCATCCTAAATCAATTTCAGACAGTACCTGTATGTTGTCATCTTTGGTCAAATGTTTAAGCCTACATCTATTTCAGACTCTCTGGATAACTATGTTTATCTGGCAAGCCATATACAATTGTTTAGACTGTACAGTTCAGACCTGCTAATCATTTTACATAGCACAACTTGTTCCTCCAGATACGCTTAGTTAGTAAGAAGGCGTAACAATATTGCACTAAGGAAAACATTTCATGAAGCAATCGTCTAATGAGATGGCGTATCTATCCAATCTGATGTACAACTTTGCCCATCACACACGCTAGCTGCCTAGGCGCTACAGCACAGTCCCGTCCCATCGGTATCTGACAGTGCTGACCGAGCAGGCTGCATGTCACGCCTATCCGTTTGGCGCTACATATACCCTTTTGTAAAGCCGGATGCTCTGTGTAACTATTTACCATCGGTAGAGGCGCGGGCTGCCTGCCAAGTCTGCGTGATAGGCGCAACCTACAATGCTCCAAAAAAGTTGGATGTGATGATTTACTTTCATCATGCATAGTGCCACATTTAACATATTGGCGCTACGATTGCTATGCAGATTCTTCAGTTAGACTCATTTTGTGGTTTGTGAAGTTGGGTTTGCTCTGTTTTATGATTGCAAAGTTAATCTGAAGCTTGCTATTTTTTCGCTTCCAATGTTGTTAACCAGAGTACACTGCTTTTGCAACTGGGTTAGCTCTATTTATGATTACAGTGTGCACAAAATTGAGTTAACTTTCGAATGCAAACCAAATTCAGTGAGCTGGAACGATGAAGTTAAGTTTAGACACCCAGAAAAATTTAGAAAAAATGGACAAATTGAGTAACACGAAAAATTCAGTTAAATTTAAACTCCCCGACATGTTTGAGTTAACTAAAAAATTTCAGTTAACTTTGGAGAACAAATTCAGTTAGATAACTTAGGACATATTCAAAGTGAACTGACATTTTTAGTTCACTTTGGACAGGAGAAAAGATTCAGTTAATTCTGAACACATGGACAAATTCACTTAACTGAAAAATTCAGATAACTTTGGACAGCAACACAAATTCAGTAAACTGCAATGATCCACCTAAATTTGAACTCCCAGACATATTTGAGTTAACTCAAAAATCCAGTTAACTTTGGAGAACAAATTTAGTAGGCCACAATTTTTGTTAACTTGGACAGCAGCACAAATTTAGTAAACTGCAATGATCCACCTAAATTTAAACTCCCAGAAATATTCCAGTAAACTAAAAAATCAGTTAACTTTGGAGAACAAATTCATTTAGGTCACAATTTTTGGTAACTTGGACAGCAGCACAAATTCAGAAAACTATAAAATGAGTGGTTCAGTTAACGTTGGACAGGATAAGAAATTCAGTCAAGTTTGAACAATTCAGTTAACGTTGGACATGATACAATTTAATTTAGACGCCTGTACATATTTTAGTTAACTGAAAAATTCAGTTAACGTTGGACAAGATAACAAATTCAGTTAAGTTTGAACACCCGGAAAATTCAGTTAGCTGAAAAATATAGTTAACTTTGGACAGCACCACAAATTCATTGCAGAGACAAAATTTGCCCTATTTACGATTGCAAATGTGTGGTTCCGAAGTTAATAAACATGCATAGGAGGTTATGAACAATAGTATCAAGCATTATCTTACATAGTAGCAGAACTACATACAGAAAACTAATGAATTACAGCCAAAAGTTTAGTAGGACTACGGTGCTGAGCACGGAAGAACAGGTAGGACGTACACATAAGAAAGCTTGTGACTGGCAAAAGCACTGTTGGACGAGCTTGTCGTTGCCTTCGGCACGTGTACGTCTTCATGGCAGCCGGCATTGTTGCATCGACGACGGGGGCGCATGAGTCTTGGGCACCGGGAATGCACGCCGATATACGATGCTTAGCGTTGAACTCGGCCTCGCCGGCTATGCGCGCAGCCTCTTGGACGCACGCGTCGCAGTTCCAGACCCTCCACATGGTGTCGCGTTCCGCCTCCGTCGCCTACCGGCGGAGCTAGACGATGCATGCTGACAGGCGCCTGACCTCATCGGACAGGTGTCCCAGCTCTTCGGCTCGCGTCTGCATCATCTCTGCCTCTAGCATAGCCTGGTCCCTCATGGAAGCAAGAACTGACGCCACTTCCTGCACGGATAGGCAATACTTGACTCGGTGGTACCTCCTTTTTGTCCTGGGTCTCCTTTGAGTAGGGGCTGCCAAGATGTCTGTGGGAGCGGATGTAGTTTCTGCGGTGCAATGAGATTCGTCGGAGGAGGTGGGAGGGATTAAAGACGGTGCCGGCTGAGGCAAGTGTACCGATTGGCTTTCGCGGACGTGCCATACGGATATGGCAGGTATCACCTGAGGGGAGCATGCCATGGAGGGGGGATGAGAGCTAGAGGTAGGGGAAACACATTAATTTACCTCCCGTACACGCCTTTTGATTTGGCGTGTCTAGGTGATGGATGGGCCGACATATAATGCATACTGTGGTTAGTACACCAACTGGTCAGTCACGTATAAAAAATATCAAGCCTTTTTCGACGTTGGATGGTCTAACATAACAGTAGGCACTACTGAAATGCCAGCATCTTCACCCGCTTTCCTCCCCCACCTAACCCCCCCGGTACCGTATTCCTCTCCCTCTTCCCCCTTATCTTGTATTCGAATGGACCCAAGCCGAGGCGACATGGTGCTTATGGATGCAGTCAATGAGGCTACTACTGTAGCAGATTTTGTAAGTATTCGACCCAAGCAGACCTGCTTTCATGTGGACGTTATTAGATGCAGTAACTGACTTCAAATCTTGTATCAATGGATGTACTGATGTGGAGTGGTGTCTCGTATGTGTTTTTTGAAGCTGGAAATGATGTGGTCGTTGCTCCCGGCCGGGTTCAGGTTCGATCCCTCAGACCGTGAAATCATGGAGCATCTCCAGGACATGTGTGATGACGATGGCATCGGATCTCACCATCTTATTCATCACTTCATGCCCACCTTAAAGCAGGGCGTATGCTCGACCCATCCCGACAAACTCCCAGGTGATGCGGTCCTCCTTCATGGCCATGTCATTTCTGTCCGATGAGCTACCTCTGATCGTAGATTTACCAGGTTTGAGAATGGATGGCGTGAGTAAACATTTCTTCTACCATCCATCCAATGCGTACAATAAGGGATCGAGGAAGCGTCGGATGATACAGAGTGAATGCCTAGAGGGAACTACGTGGCACAAGACCGGCAGAAGCTTAGGGATTAAGGTCAACAGCCGGTACGCAAGCTGGAAGAAGGTGTTGGTGCTTCACACCAGGTCGGGCAATGCCAGGTACAACACCAACTGGGTCATGCACCAATACCACCTCGGAGAGCAACCCGACGAGAAGACGGGAGAGCTGGTCGTCTGCAAGATCTTCTACAAGACGGAGAGAAGGACAAAGTCAAAGACAGTGTGTTAGGTACTAACAGAGTGTGCTTTTTCATGCGAAGGACCTTTTCGTATGTTACATGTAGTACGAAGGAAGGTTTTCGGTTTGCCTAGCATTAGTGTGGTGCGATCTTTTGGTATGGTCTGTAGTACAAACGAAGTGACGTCTTCATGTATGACTGAATGAATCATTTTGTGTACTCAATTTGCTGCTTATGTTCCTAATGTATCAATTAATGGTTGTACAGCATGTCTTGTGTAATTTGGCAGTAAGCCTATATTATCGTCTTTGGATTAGACGGCTACGTTGGTCACGACACAACCGTTGGCGTGCAAACATACACCCGATTTTCTTGTTCGTACATAGTTGTTGTGGCTAGGCCTGTTGCCTGTATTACGCCACACTGGCAGGCGTGCTTCAATAGAGTGGATGTTCTGTGTCAGAGGGTTGGAGCGGTTGGGTCTGTTGCCTGTATTACGCCACACCGTTTGCCGTGTTTCAATGGATGCTCTGGGTCGGAGACTTGGAGTGGCTGCGTCTATGGCCTGGGTCACGTCACACTGTTTGGCGTGTAAACATAGTTGATGCTCTGGGTCGGAGGGTTGGAGTGGCTGTGCCTGTTGCCTGTATTACACCACACCTTTTGGCGTGTTTCAATGGATGCTCTGGGTCGGAGGCTTGGAGTGGTTGGGTCTATGGCCTTCGTCACGTCAACCCGTTTGGCGTGCTTCAGTACAGTGGATGTTCTGGATTTTTGCGTTCCAAATATTGGATTCGCCTTCTCCTATTAAATGCCCCATCGGCTGAGTACCCCCCTACCGGCCCACCCCACACCCGTCCACGCTATCTACAGTGCTTACCTCTCATTGTTCATGGCGGATCCATGCTAATCCCCACTGCCGCCAATGGACAACGACGGGGACTGTGGAACTGAATCGCAGTTCGTAGAACGCTGGTTGCGCATCGTTGGTCGGCGGAAATCTCACGGACATGGGGTTATCGCTCGCACAACAGATGTTCCAAGTACCCTCCAGAAGGATGCAGTTACCAAGCCTCCATCTACTGTAAGTATTTCAAATCCAGTGCACTTAATATTTTCATGCTATTTCGGAATGTTTACAACTCAAACTTGACTTCTTGAATGACCTCGTAGGAAATGGTTCGAGAAGCTCTAGATGCCACAGATCTAGAGCACGCGCTCCACTTGTTCAAGACCAATATAGATGATAGGAAGCACCTGTAAGTGAAAATAGTTTATGAGCCCCAACGGATCGACGAAGCATCTGCAGCTCATGTTTACGATTGGATCAAGAGTGTTCTGAAGTTAGACGATGAAAACAACGACATCCCCAAATCGATGCCTGCTAGTATGACTGTAAGTAACATGTGTCTCCCTCTCTGTGTTGCCATCCTAATAGTTGCTCATTGCAAGAATTTATTAAAGAACACTGACTATCATGCCCGCACGGTGTGCCCACAGAAAGTAGGTGCAAACACGTTTTTCGCTTGGATCAACAGTGTGGTGCAGCACAGCAGGGCGAAAGAGATCTTCGCTGATGGTCGACTCACGGAGGCGCAGTTGAAGGAGTGTCTGAGGACAAACCATCACAAACTGCATCTGCTGCAAATATGCATATTGATGGAAGCCAACGACGAGGAGAGGAATGGGACGTGTCCTAAGGCCAGAGAGCTACTATATCCCATGAAATCCATTAGGTGGGTTATCTTTGAAGGCGCGTCTCCGAATCTGGATCAGGCGGCGCGATGGTCCTTCCTATGTGAGCGGACACCATTATTGGATTCCCCTGAAGAGTGTGCTACATTTCTTCCCCCGCCCCGGTTTGGTGGCTAACCATGTAACCATGTAACTGTATGCAATTCATGATAATAGAGTCACGAGTGAATGTGTCCGTCTTCTCAAATTTGTAGAACTTGCGTTACTTTCAACAACAAATGGTACATGCCCACTACAAGACATAAGAGAGTGTAGATTAATGGTACATGACAGTAACAAACATAATGTTCTTCAATCCAAGATTGTATTGTACATTACGCCTCACATGATTTTCCTAATCTTATACCTCGACACCTCTCTTTCGTTGATGAGTTGTTGAATCCATGATTTGAGGCCGATCTTCTCCTCCCTCGCTTTGTTAAGATCTGTGGTCAGCCTATGAACCTGAGCCTGCAGCTTCAGCTTCTCCCCCTCCAGCTTGTAATATTCTTCGGCACTAGAAACGTTGTCCCCGATTCTTCCGCATCTCTCCTCATCATACAACCTCCAAAGCTCTATCAAAGCTTTCTTCATACACTCCGGCCATTCCTAGTCAACCCATTTCAAGAACCCATAGTTCGAGCTTCCCTACAAAGAGTTAGCATGGACGGGCGGACGGATGAGTTACTGCTTGCAGATTAGCTATATCATCAGTATATGAAAGCGCCGATTAGCGTACTCACCAGAACAGCGCATCCTCAAAATCTCCGACCGGTGTCAGTTCCTTCGAAAGCGACTAGTCTCCGACAATAGGCTCGGTGATGGCATCGCGCACTGACATCGACGGCGCGGCCGCAGTATTACACATCGTGGATGGTGTCTAGCACCCGCGTTAACCGATCGGTAACAAAAACATGTCATCCAGTAGTCCGCTGGTCAATTTATTCAGCAAATGACAAATCGAGATGTTCTGGGCGACTTCAATTGAGGAATAGATACACTCACAATGTTGAACAGGGAATCGACGTCAAAGTTGTCTGCTCCGCCGTTGTCCGTGCTGTCACCAGCTGAGACCATGGACGGGTCGGTCGAGAACTATAACCCGGAGGGGACGGGGTGGTTGGGGAGGTCCTAGCTTAGAGGCAGATGCGCGGCGTTGTTGTGTGTGTGTGTGGGGGGGGGGGGGGGGGGGGGGGGGGGGGGGGATTGGGGAAAGGGTGACTTAGGCACCGCTTAGAGATGGTCCAAGCCTTATATCGTACTCCAGTTCCGCCGTACTCCAAGGCGGCACACGTTTCAAATTTTCGGTGAAAACGAGGTCCATTCTGAACGTCAACCAGTTTGGCACGGTAATCCTCTAAAAGGGAAAAAATGGTTTGGCGCGGTACACTTGTGAATGTCGTTCCCTCTCCTTCGCCCCTCCTTTACCCATGACATTTATTTATATTGGCAACTCTTAAAAGCCACAATTCCAATTGCTTGAACTTCCGTTTCACGTGCCAACTACCCACCCCACGATCTATTTCTTCCCCCTTTATTCACTTCCTTGGCCTATTGCCTGCTGCACAACTTCCAACCAAGAGGAACGATCCCTGCGGTTTCGTTCTGTGCCGAACACTCGCTGGAGCCATGGATGAACCAGTCAGCAGCGAGCCAACACCAGTGGCGGAGCCAGGAATTTGCTCCTTGGTATTCCTTCCAATAGAAATGTAAGATAGATTTTTTTTTGCAATAAGCTAGCAACATCAATGAGCCAATGACCTATACTGATATTAGTAGCAAAATAGCATTGTGGCAATATCAATCTCTAACAGTTAAGAAAGATTACAAAACAGCAAAGGAAATTAGAATATAACCCATTTTGTTCCTTAGTTAATTCTTAACATATTTTATTGAGAAAAAAATATACCCTTTTATTTTTTGACCCGAACATGTTCTGCTAGGTTCTCTTTAAATCAGCATCATTATAATCAGGGTCCATGATATAATCGACGAATGAGATAATTCAGTCTATCTGCATAAGTAAGACAAAGCTAGTGTTTTAATTTTTTTTAAGAAAAAGACCCACAAAAATAATAATTAAGATTACACGCATTTTTTTGTGGCATCTTGAAAGATTTTTCCGTTGCACATGTGTGTTTATCCTCTAAGTTTTTTCAGTATGTATCAGCACCTATTAATAGTGTGATATTACTTTTTCTGGGTTAAGATCGAGCGTGAAATTGATATGTTTCATCTAACAAATTTTTGTTTTAATAACTGGGCTTTATTAAGAGAGGGATATATTAATGAGCTACAACAAACACAGAGAATATGAATTACATGCAGTCTGAATGAGTCTTCGTTTAAAACGGGATACTTCCATATTTTAATATATTTTCTATTTCTCATGTCAAAGTTTCTGATGGATTCCGGTAAAAAATGGGTGGATAGTATTCTCAAGTATTTTTAGTGACGGATGGCTTGCAAAATTAATTTTTAGAATGCTTGCTAAATTAAGTGAAACATAAAAAAGAATAGTAGCCCATTGGCTCGCTGGAGTTACTAAACGTATTGGCTACTGACATCATCCATGATGCCAGGAATTTGCTCCTTGGTATTCCTTGCAATAGAAATATAAGATAGATTTTTTTTTTTGCAATAAGCTAGCAACATCAATGAGCCAATGACCTACACTGATATTAGTAGCAAAATAGCATTGTGGCAATATCAATCTCTAACAGTTAAGAAAGATTACAAAACAGCAAAGGAAATTAAAATATAACCCATTTTGTTCCTTAGTTGATTCTTAACATATTTTATTGAGAGAAAAATAAACCCTTTTATTACTAGCCGTGGCTATCGGAAGAACAAGCACCAGCTTAAGAAGTTTGTAAACAATATGATATTTGACTTCTTCACTGACTAAAACAAACTGCTACACAAGTAACGAGCTTGTGGTTGTCTAATGAGACTATGAGGACAGTAGACTTTTTTTTGAGAATCTCCTTCTAGGCACTTTATTCAATAATAGGTGAGTTCATATCCGATTGAACAAGAACAATCAGATGATCAGGGATGGCAAAATAATCACACTGTACTAGAACTTGAACAATAGCCTATGAAAGCACTAGACTAAAGCAATGACTGGACTAAATAATTGTGTCTGCAATTTAAAATGTGCAAAGAGAGGATTACATAAGCCAGAGGAGAAATATTAATTTACCTTGTGCTTTGTGGATGGATCTCGTGCCGAGCGGCCCAGTCGGTCAGCGGGAGCAGAGCTGCGGAGCGCAGGGACTGGCGGAGGCCCAATGGCCAGGCCACGACTTGCTTGCCGCGCCGCGGCTAATTTTCGTGTTTTGACCCTTTTTCGAAGCTTGATCGAGATCTGACCCTGCCTTGCAAAAAAATCGAGATCTAACCCTTTTCTTACCGCCAGGGTCCATGACGGTAGGGTATAACAGTCTACCGCCAAGGTCCCTGGCGGTAGGGTTGCAAGCCCTACTGGAAACTTTTCCTAAGTGTGGAACACAGTGCATGCTCGCACCTACCGCCGGGCACCTTGGCGGTATGGTTGTACATGCTACCGCCAACCTGTTTGGCGGTAGGGGTATTTCCTACCACCAAGGTCCCTGGCGATAGGCTGTTACACACTACCGTCATGGACCCTGACGGTAGGAAAAGGGTTAGATCCCAAAAATTTCACAAACTAGGGTTAGATCTCGATTAACTTTCAGACAAGGGTCAAAACATCAAATTTTGCCCCGCGCCGCTGCCACCACTTTCCTGCCGGTGCCGTCGCCCCCGTCTACTGCAAGGTTAGTAGGTTGGTGACAGGACGACTACGTACATGCATATAGGGGAGTAGGCCCGGCAGGCATACATGCAGTGGATTGCATACAGGTTTCAACTTGAGGGCCGTGAGCCTGTGACTGGACCGGTGTGTATATAGAATACATATATAATATTTTTTCTGCCAAAATCATTGGTATTCCATGGAATACCAAGGAAGACCCCTGGCTCTGCCAGTGGCCAACACCTATCGGAGCCATGGATGAACTAGGCGGCAGCCGGCCCAGATGGCTCGCGGGCGCCATGTCCGAAGATGCATTGGAGGTGATCGCATCTACAATTGACGTCTTGACGGCCACAAGGCTTGCTGCTGGCTGCTCAAGGTTTTTCAAGGTTATCGTTAGGCATTCACGCCAGTTGCGCCTATTCCTTGGTCTTCCGTGCCTCTTCGAGGATGACCATGTCCTAGGGCCCGAACCGGCCCCGGTTGGCCGGCGTTGCAGTATCATGCCGCTGGACAACCAGATTTTTATGGGCACTTGGGTTGCTTCAGACGACGAGGTTAGAAGTCGATTAGTCCATGTCGCTATAATTTGTTCATATCGATCAATTGTGCACTATTCCGTCCGTTCACAGGTGTGGGAGGGCGCCAAAGAAGATTGGATGGCGTACATCGGAAAGAACACAAAAATCAGATTAATTACACAATATGTACACCGGTGTGACCGTGGATGCGGAACCGTTGTCTTAAATTAGTTTTGGTCATACGAATGCGGACCGACGGAAGATGCGATGCGATCACACTGAAGCGGCGTTAAAGAAGGTGGTCATTATCTATGCACCAACAAGGTACCACGGGTACAACGACCACTATCTCATCGCTGTGTTCGACATAGCAGTGGCTACCAGGGACATCAGACAAGGATGGTGTCGGCTGGCTTCCGCGCAGTTGTGCCTCGCCATATACGACGACGCTTTGTGCGCCGGCGGCCGGATCTACGCGCTCACAGACGAGGGGAGTTGTTTCGTGTGGCATGCTGACAGCTATGGTAAGAGATCGTACCATTAATTAACTTTTCCATGCGTTGTACTAAATGATATTAAGTATACTTCGCAGGATGACACGCCCCCCAGTGAAAATCAGTTCACCATGGCAGGCAGTTCCACCTCCCGTAGGACTCACATGGAACCTTACGATGGACGACCAGGGATGGGGAGGCATCGTGTTCTTCATCGTCACTTTTAGTCAGGTCATAGAGGAAGAAGTCGAGAAGCCTTACCTGGATCGGACCCTCACCGTGTACACAGGTTCCGTCGATCCTCAAAAGCACGACATGATGTCTAACTTGCTTTGGTTCGGCACTGACCACTTATGTGAACACGTAGGGTTGCACTTCTTGGTATTTTGCTTGGGCGGCGGCGAGGATGATGTACATGACGCTGCATGGGCACCCAGGAACACTATCGGGCAACACTCGATCTTCGTTGGGGACAACTACACACACTAATGCCGAAGATGCCAGCAAACGTGCACCATGCCGACAGCATGCCTTTCATGAAGGCGGGTTGTGTTTTCAGTGCCCACAGGTGGCTCGGAGGAGGAGCGGCGTACCATGCCCCTGACCTGTGCCGCTTTAGCTTGGATGGGGCTCCTGCATTAGGTACCGCTCTCAGAAGCTGCCAGGCCTCGTCTAGAAGCCTGCCTATGTGGATGGTCCCATCCATGGCGCGCATCCGGGACTGGAACATACCGGAGGATGAAGCAGAGACCATGTACTATTTCGATGCCATGTGAGCATGGCGATGAGTTCAATTACCCTTGTACATATTTACTCATCCTGCAGTTAAATCATGCAGTTGTAATGTTGCTGTCGAACAATCTGGTTCTTTCACTGCGTGTTTGATTGTGTTTGATGCACGAACATGTACTTAATGCCTCCTATGTTTAGTTTTCATTGCTAAGGATTGACTGAATTTAGATATAAACTAACAATGATTCGATACAGTATTACGTGCCACATTAGAACATTAACATCACAACGATAACAAAGATGATAAAGGTACCATATGAGTACACAACAGTTGGCCTACATCAGATGTCTGAAGACTAAATACGCTGGAATGTCTTGTACCAATCAGCTAGCCAACCGTAGTTCTCCTCCATACGCCGCTTCTTCCTTTCTTGCCTTGCAATTTCTTCTAGCTCTTGGGCCGCCTTCGCCTCAAGTTCTCGCTTGAGCCGCTCAGATTCACGGGCCTCCATTTTTCGACGCCATAAAGCTTCAAATTCTCTGTCTCTGATCTCCTGTTCCATGCAGAGTTCCTTGTCATAGACCTTCCAAGCTTGGTCCAATGTGTCTGGACTGTACAACGGGCACCACCGAGTTATGTCTTGGCAATGCTCGCACCACACCGGATCTGGCGCCCGTGGTGTTGTCTGACCCAGACACCATACAGCCGGTGGCGATGGGGGAGGACGGACTGTGCGTGTCCAAGTGTCTGCAGGCTTCTTACGGAGCGCAAAACGGGCTCGGCTGCTAAGCAAATAATCTTCATACACATCTGGGCCATCGGTCCATTGGAAAAAGTAGCAACACAGCTGACTCTACAACGTAGATACGAACTATATTAACAGGATACCTTGCGTCCATACATCCTATTAGAGGAAATGAGCAAAAACACACCTCCCAATGTCCACAATAGTAGTACGCACGACCAGCCGTATCTGGATGCATCGACTGGAATATGTATGCTGGGTCGCCGCATCAGCATAAAGGAACTAGCAGCCTAGGTGGAACTGGAGCATCTTTTGAAGCAATAGTTGGGTACGTACCCTTGCTCTTCTTCACGAGGGCACGGAGCCTATTGAACTCATCCCAGTCCACATGTCGCTCTGTAAATAAGCTATTAGGACAGATCTAACAAGTTGCTAAAGAAGAAATAGGATCTAAAAGCACGGAAAGCAGGGGTAATCACCTCCAAGAACCATGGCCATGCCTATCGTGCGAGGACCTGGATGCTCTTGCGGCTACTTTGGTAGAGGAGATGTATAGATTTGAAATACAAGGGGGGTGAGGGGTGCTATTATAGTGTTGTGAACACGCCAGCTTGGTCGGCGCAACTGATTGCAGATACATACATCGGACACACCTGTGTAAGCTGCTTGTGACGGGCTGTGGTAAACCGCCGGCCCGAAATAGTGGCAAGGTGGGCCTGGCCTAGCGGCCGGTGTCATGATGGGGAGGCTACATCTCCCACATCAGCTGCCATATCTCGTATTGCCCTAAGCGAATATCCCCTAAATCCCTAGCCCTTGTCGGCGTCCTGTCTCTCATCGGCGGTCCTGCCTACCCATCGGAGCTGTCAACCGGGAGCGTGGATCGACGTCGCTGGGTCAACGCGTACCCGCCGATAGGAACCACTCGTCGGAGACGTCCTATCACACTTCATATTTGAGGGTTTTGTCATGCCGGACCGGGTTAGTGTAATGCTCGTCCCTCAAGTTTATCCACCTAATGTATTATGAAGATTAGGGACTTCTGTTGACGCCAGATTTTGGCATGGTATGAAACGCAATTAATATGGCCTCATATGAAAAAATGTTCTACATGAATTGTTTTCGTCTCATCGAATCGGTTGATTTTGATATAAAAATCATTCCAATCCGAGTTCGTATGCAAAAGTTAGAGGCACCACTTTGCGGACCGGTCCTGAGTGAAAACGCGAGGGACCAGACACCCACCTAGGTGGTGTCTGATGGGTCGCGTGAGTTATTCGGCCTTTGCCGGCTGAATAAAGCTTGCCGGCCGAGTAAAAAGCTTGCTGGCAAAATGAAAAGCTTGCCGGCGCGAAAAGCTTGCCGGCATGGAAGCTTGCCAGCGTGAAAAGCTTGCCGGTGTGAAACCTTGCTGGTGTGAAAGCTTGCCGGGGTGGAAACCTTGCCGGTGTGGAAAGCTTGCCGGCGCGAAAAGCTTGCCAGCGTGGAAGCTTGCCGGTGTGAACGCTTGCCGGGTGGAAACCTTGCCGGGGTGGAAACCTTGCCAGTGTGAAAGCTTGCCGGGGTGGAAAGCTTGCCGGTGTGGAAAGCTTGCCGGGGTGGAAACCTTGCCGGGGTGGAGAGCTTGCCGGAAAAAAGCTTGCCAGAAAAGTGGAAGCTGCCAAAGTCAATCCGACCCACAGTTAAAGATGGGCCCTAAAAGTCATAAAGACGGCCTTAAAAGGAAAAGTGGCTCGCGTTGTGTTATGCAGATCATCGAGGTGGACAAGTTTGATGTTGAACTCGACTCTATCCGAGTTAGTATGCAATTTTTACAGCCCACGCGAGAAGCAGGACAGAAGTATGGGACAGATTCGGGCTGAATCCGAGTTGGACTGAAACTAGAACTGTAGGACGTGAATTGATGTAATTTTCTTGTAAGGAAATCCTATATGAATCCTTTACTTGTACGGGAAGTCCAGCCGCCTCTTATATATGTTGGGGGTGACGGCCGATTGAACAACACATAATTGAACAAATCAATATACTACTTTTACCCTAGTTTTACATCTCTTCATTGTTCTTTCTCTCTCGTTCTTCGTTCGTTCTTCGTTGAAGGCAGCGATCCTCGAGGCTCTAGGGGCGGGCGAACCGACCTAGGGCAGCCCATAGCCGCCGCACTCCCTGACGGGGTCCCTCTCGGGCGTGTGGGGTTTCGGGTCCTGAAAAGCGCCCGCCGGATTATCTTGCGTACCGCACTTCTGGCGGGTCTCCTTCGACGTGAGCTGCTGTGCATCACCCCCGGCGTCGAGGGTACACGGTGACGTGTTCGTGTGCGAACAACTTCCTTCGCAGTGCGCCAACTCTTTGGACAACATAGGACATTGCGGTGATGCCAAGATGGAGCGCATCTTCTGTATCACCCTGCCGGAGGGATTCAGGTTCCGAACGGTACGTTCAAACATTGCAATAGTACTGTTAGGGTGTTCGACATGATGTAATGCAATAATACCATTAGGGTGCTCACAGTTTACATGCAGTCCAAAATAGCAATGGCGTGTGTTAACCATTTATGTTGCAAGTAGTACATCCCTTGCTACGGCAGAACACCTCTCCTGAGAAAGCTTCAGGTTCCGAGATATATATGTACTAGAGTTCGGATGTTGCTGAAAACTAAACATGGATTCTTGTGGGGATGTTGGCTGAAGAACTCGGATGGACGATGCTATAATGACGGAGAGGATGGTCTGTGGGATGAGTTCCGCAACACTTATGCCCTCATCACAGGTGATAAAATGATCCTCGATCTAGAGAGCTCGGTCATGGGAGACCATGGCGTTATCATCCCTGTGACCTTTGACCTAGATTGCATTCCGTACATGCATCCAAGTAAGTACTCGTGGACTGGCAATTTGTTATCATGGTGTTAACTGCCCCTTTAACTTCTATAACCGCTACAAATCTATGCAAATCTTAAGCAGGTTATTACCAAGTAAGCAAATTGACGCAAACTTTAATTGGGACCATGAGATTTACTGAGGGGACAACCAGAGTTTCATGGCAAACCTTGGGCCATGTAGTTCATTTCGTTGAGTTTCTTGGGTCTCTGGTCGATCGTCATCAAGCTGGTACGGCTGCGTGCCACTGCTGCACTCGTTAAGAGAGTCAAGCATCATGGAGAAGCGAATGGCAGCCACTACTATATGTTATCTATGACCGGATCTTTGTTCTGTTCACTTTGTTGCACGAAGCTAACATGTTTTTCTGTTGCAAGAGAGTCTACCCCGTATAATCGTTCCATCCCAATTGCCCGAGAGTGGCGACATGGTGCTAGCACTTGGCAAGAACATTAAGGTCATATCGACCTACTCCATGGCACGTACAGATGGAAGCCTTCTTGTTAATGGGTGGCGCCAAATCATGCCCTTCTGTCCAAGCTCGGCAAGCGGGGACAAGGTCGCTTTCATGCTCTACCATGGCGATAGATGGACTGTGCTATTCATTCACCCAATTTTGGCAGTTGATCTTTCTGCTACCAATGTCGTAATATGCGGTCCCTGATGGTTTGCTCATCCGGTGTATAACATGGTCTTCCTTGTTAACCATGATACTCGGTTGGTATCGGATTCTTTGTCAAATAACGTTATGACATTCTTATTGTGTTGTCTCTTTCTCCTTATTGAGTGCTGGCAGGTTTGGTATATTACCAAACGATAACCGTGATCACTTAAGTAATAAAATACATCTTTCACCATACGGAATGCAACAGGGTGCACAAATGAAATTGATGATGGAAAGTAACATTCAACACAGTGCGATATGAAACCACGAAAGTGCATAGTTCAGCAAAGTACGATATTAAAATGGGCGACACAATCCAAAAGATACCAAACTTAACTACACATAGTGATCTTCGTGATCACATACCGTAGGAGCTTCAACCAGTGATGGGTTGAATGTCGTGACCTTCCAGTAATCAGGCCACACAACATCGAAATGAAGAATGTAGCTGACCAAGACCTTTGTGTCCTTCACAAAACGAAGCCATCCCTCGCTGAGGAACATATTTGTACCCGAAGATCTTAGCTTGACTGACCAGGAGCAGCTTCTGCCAACACGAAGGTTAACGGTACGGTGCCCGAGCTTACCATATCTTAGGCACTCAACAAACTTCTTGGGTATAGGAAAGATTGATTGCAGGTGAGGGGGAATGAGGATGCTAACAAATTTTGTTCCAATACTCGGCTGGAGTATATGCCCAACCAAAACGGGCCAACCCCTCTTCATTTTTGTAGCGGAACCATCTATGTTTTGCTCCTCTTGCAGCGGAACCATCATCTTCTCCCGCTCCTCTTGGAGAGCGTCCCTTGTCACCTTCATCTTCTTCAGCTTCTGCTGGCCAACATTCCTTACTCCCTTCATCTTTTCCTGCCCACCCCTGTTCTACGCCTTTCGTCTTATTCCTCTTCTGCTCGTCCTGTGCAACATCCTTCATCTTCTTTTGATCTTCTTTCGCAACAGCCGCCCAAGAACTTGATCCAAGGCATCGTTGGACCCCATGGAAATAAGGCCTCTTTATGGATCTTGGTCCCGGCGGATAGGTAAGCCGGTCAGCCATTTTATCTAGATTTCGCATGTCTTTCCGGCTGAGGCGCACACCACCACCCTTATGGTGCTTCTCCTCAGTACTAACCTCCGTTGGCTTCATGACAGTGGGCATGCTTCCGTTGTGCTTGTTGTTTGAACCTCTGATCATTATAGGCGCGTCAGCCATGCCTCTGAAGAATTAAAAACATCAACAGCTTACCATCAGTAAATGAAATGTCGAACCCTATAACAGGTCCAAAAGTTATCATCATTAACAACAAACAAATATTGTCCTTCAACCATGAAGAACTGCAATGCTTTCTAATGGACTATCCTAAAAACTAGAACATTACAAGTAGTGCTAAATAGTTGACGGGCGGACCAAGAGGTCAACAATCTAGACCACAAGAGTACCAACCATAGCACTGTGCACATTATTGAAGTACAGACACACAATACAGTATGGCAGATAAAAGTTCGAACGCTGCTAAACAACAAATCTAAATTTGTTGGATACATTCCTGAATCTTAAGCATCAGTAATGTGGGGCGCGAATGGAGAGTGTTGTAAAAACATGAAGAACATAAATCCAATGGTTAAGAGGAGGCGCACCTTTCAGGCGGGGACGATGTACGAGATGACGGCGGCGAGAAGGGGACAACCGAGACGAGGGAGCTCGAATGTGAGCGAGCTTCCACGGACAACGATGGAAAATGAGAGAGGGTTGGGGGTTTTTCCACAAGGAGGAATGGGAACAGTGGCCACCGGTTTAGATTTATTGATGAGCCAGACCAACCGACGTGACCGGACGCATGTTCAGTAACTGACTGCACCTGCCTTTTGGTGCATGGCATGTGGGTCCAACGTTGGATAGGTCCCACCTATCATTTATAATGTGGAAGGCGCAGTCTACCAAAAAGAATATGTCTAAGATTCATGTTGCACCAGACAAATAGGCAAGAGAGGTGAGACGCACCAGTTAAAAACAATTGGATGTTCCGGCTGGTATGGGCTGCCTGATTATTAGGCGCGTATACATTGGATGTGATGAGTGGCTCCTTAAAGAGCCATTTTAGGATTAATAGTACATACAGGCGCCGGTTCTGAATCAGGAAAAGCATATTGAAGCTTGTAATGAACTAATACTACACAAATCTAAACTACTGCCGGTGGGATCATAGTGCAAAATCACAGGATCCAGCCCAGTACATGAACATGCTCTCTTTCGCGTACGAAAACCCAGCGACAAGCTCAACCAGGTTTGGACGACATTCCTTGCCTTATTGTCCAGCCTATGATCTACCCAGGAATATCAATATCCAGCTTATCACATTCATAAATAGAGGTCGACGCGGAGATCTCCATAGCCAACCTGTGTTTCAGCTTGACTTCTTCTGCCTGCAGCGACCGAAGAATCTCTTTCTTTTTGCCGATGGCAAGGTCAATCTCTTCTTGCGTCTCATCGAGCAAACTGGATATGTCAGGATAGCACGAAAAATCCCTCTCTGCCCTAACAATCTCATTGCAACACTCTATCCAGCCGTCTATCTCGACCTTGATGCGGTGCCGCCAAAGCTCTTCCGGTCGCTCCAGAGTATGGTTGGAGCGAGATCCCAAGACAGCCAGCGAACATAGAGCTGCATGATCCATCCTACTTCAGAGGTCAGTGAACGACTGGAGTACTATTACTGGAGTACTATACTAGTACTGGAGGTTTTCGAACATTTCAGAGACAAAACAACATATATAGCGACTAAAGTTCAACGCCATGTTAACTGGCGTCACACCTGACCTGTATGTGCGACCATGCCATGAGATCCAGAACGTAACACGCCTATCGAACTAGCGTGTACCCATACTACCCAAACTAAACAAAAAGTTTTATGACTGCCAGATCACCACAATATGACGCCTCCAAAACTTGTAGTTCCCTAGGGTCGTCCCCTTCGGTTACGATCTATTCTGTGGCTTCCCTTCCACACTAAACAAAAATGTTGGAATAGTATGGTTTCAGAACATGTTATATATTGGTGTCTATGGGGACATATTGTTACTTATTACCTCTATAACTAAATATAAGACTGCAAAACCGTCTTATATTTAGTTGCGGAGGCAGTACCTTGCATTCCACATTCTGACTCGACCGCGACACTGAACAATATATGTTTCTTGCAGTATAACGTGAAATGTATCTGAATTTGGGGAAACCAAGTGCTACCTAACAAGACTCTTGGAACTATGCTGACAACTAAAAGTACAATGAGGCAAAGAAGCATAAAATATAATGTATCTTTGCAGTTGTTAGAGCCATCGTATACAACTGTGGATGCGCAAACTGCTAGTTTTGGATGCCTTTTTTTAGGTGTATACAACGGGTCACTCGAGCATATAAATCAAGAAAAACAAAATTAATAGGAACACTTTATTCTAAACTAATGAAAGACGCGGCAAGAACTATGCAAGTCACGGCCTTTATAGGTAACATGTTCCAACTCACTGCATCAGTTTACTTTCTGGCAATACCAACTAAGGATAAGGATTACATAGTTGCATCCTCTAACTTAAGAACAATACCAGGTAAGGATAATAAATATACTAGTTGCACCCCCCTCGCACGGAACAATCTTGTTGCATCATGGAGCATGCTAACCAGGCAGTTGCCAAACCAGTCCGCCATTGCTGGCATAAACAGAACCCTTCACACAAGGATTCGCCAAGAAAGTATCGTAGATTTCCTTAATGGAACCTCCAAACTTAGGCACAAGTTTCAGAGTCACTCTGTTAAGCATTGGTGAGGATCTGAATATCAGTTTCAAGAAATGATGTTCATGATCTTCTCCAGTGAAGCCATGGATCTACACTTCTTCAAGACGGGACAACGAGATACTTTGGCATCTCCAATTCTTTGGCTCCTCACAACGGCAATTTTCTGGGCATGCTTGCATCCCCTAAGCAGATGAAGAGTATTAACATGCATTTTATTTATGTTCCAGAGTAATATTTAACATGTAGGTATTACTATTATGCCTCCCTCAAGAAAGGAAAAGAGCACGTACTGCAATGTGTATGCCTCTCATCACAAGAAAAAAGAAAGAACATGTAGCATGGATGCAAGATAGAATCAGGGGGAGAATTACCTCGTGCCAAACTGGAATGACGACCATAATCCTTTTCGTCATGGCACAAATCTGATGCAACCCAAAGAGACACAACACAAGTGCTCCGAAAACATGCCCAGGCGATGCAACATTTAGCTTCAATCTCTAGAAGTCGGTAACCGAAAGCTTCTCCATCTCTTGTGCAAACTCCATGTCTTCTGTAGGCTCCAACTCATCATCAAAATAATTCTGCAAAACAATACAATTCGGCAGGATACCATGCATAAAAGGAATTGAAGTTTTAGTGTGCAAATTCAGCAGACTGGGTAGGAACAGGAAATACTAGACGCGTACAGGGAGCGATATATGCAAGTGGAGGACATGAACGGGACGGAGCTGCGACCATGTGTCTTCCTTTCCACAGTACTTAGGGTCTATATATCTGTCTGTCGGCCTGAAGACCGTGATACTGTCGAGACGCCAAAAACCAAATACAAGAGCCAACTCTGTGAAGGAGAACTCCCACTCAACCCTCTCCACCATGGGCGCCGAGATGGAGACGCTGAGGTCCGTGTCGGCCTCGAAATCCATTTTCAAATGCTTAAGCATGGGCGTCATGATGTTGATGCTCCTGCATACCATGTCGCTACTGAGAACAAGTGTCTGCAGCAACCCCGAGTGGACCATGATGTCGTATGCAGATGTTGTTGTTGGGAAACGTTACATCAAAAACAAAAATTTTCTACGCACACGCAATGATCTATCCATGGAGATGCATAGCAACGAGGGGGAGAGTGTGTACGTACCCTCGTAGACCGAAAGCGGAAGCGTTTCACAACGCGGTTGATGTAGTCGAACTTTCTTCACGCTCCACCGATCGAGTTCCGAACGTACGGCACCTCCGAGTTCTGCACACGTTCAGCTCGATGATGTCCCTCGCCTTCTTGATCCAGCAAGGTGTCGAGGTAGTAGATGAGTTCCGTCAGCACGATGGCATGGTGACGGTGATGGTGATGTGATCCGCGTAGGGCTTCGCCTAAGCACCGCGAGAATATGACCGTGGGTGTAAACTGTGGAGGGGGGCGCCGCACACGGCTGACAATTGATGTTGTCTGTTCTAGGCGCCCCCCTCCCCACATATATATAGGTGGGAGGGGGAGGGAAGAGGCTAGGAGGCGCCCAAAGGCTGGCCGCCGGCCCCCTAGGGGCTTCCTTACCCTGCGCCCCCTGCCATATTTGACGGAGGGGGAAGGAAAGAGGGGGGGGGGGGAGAGAGAGAAGGAAGTGGGAATCCTAATCAACACTTGCCTTTCTCCCTTCCCCTTTCCTTCTCCATCCCTAGCCAGCCCATATGGTGGGCGCACCAGCCCCTTGTGGCTGGTGCGTTTCCCCTCTTGGCCCATAAGGCCCATATCTTTTGCCGGGGGTGCCCGGAAACCCTTCCGGTGACGTGATATGTACCCGGTACCCTCCGGAACACTTTCGGTGTCCGAATACCATCGTCCTATATATCAATCTTTACCTCTCAACCATTTCGAGACTCCTCGTCATGTCCGTGATCTCATCCGGGACTCTGAACAACATTCGGTCACCAAATCACATAACTCATATAATACTAAATCGTCAACGAACGTTAAGCGTGCGGACCCTACGGGTTCGAGAACTATGTAGACATGACCGAGACACCTCTCCGGTAAATAACCAATAGCGGAACCTGGATGCTCATATTGGTTCCTACATATTCTACGAAGATCTTTATCGGTCGAACCGTTATGACAACATACGTAATTCCCTTTGTCCATCGGTATGTTACTTGCCCGAGATTCGATCGTCGGTATCTTCATACCTAGTTCAATCTCGTTATCGGCAAGTCTCTTTACTCATTTCGTAATACATCATCCTGCAACTAACTCATTAGTCACTTTGCTTGCAAGGCTTCTTATGATGTGTATTACCGAGAGGGCCCAGAGATACCTCTCCGATACTCGGAGTGACAAATCCTAATCTCGATCTATGCCAACCCAACAAACACCTTCGGAGATACCTATAGAGCATCTTTATAACCACCCAGTTACATTGTGATGTTTGATAGCACACAAGGCATTCCTCTGGTATCCGGGAGTTGCATAATCTCATAGTCGAAGGAATATGTATTTGACATGAAGAAAGCAATAGCAATAAAACTGAACGATCACTATGCTAAGCTAACGGGTGGGTCTTGTCCATCACATCATTCTCCTAATGATGTGATCTCATTATCAAATGACAACACATGTCCATGGTTTGGAAACCTTAACCATCTTTGATCAACGAGCTAGTCAAGTAGAGGCTCACTAGGGACACAGTGTTTGTCTATGTATTCACACATGTATTTAGGTTTCCAATCAATACAATTCGAGCATGAATAATTAAAATTTATCATGAATAAGGAAATATAAAATAACAACTTTATTATTGCCTCTAGGGCATATTTCCTTCAGTCTCCCACTTGCACTAGAGTCAATAATCTAGTTCACATCACCATGTGATTTAACACCAATAGTTCACATCGTCATGTGATTAACACCCATAGTTCACATCGCCATGTGACCAACACCCAAAGGGTTTACTAGAGTCAATAATCTAGTTCACATCGCCATGTGATTAACACCCAAAGAGTACTAAGGTGTGATCATGTTTTGCTTGTGAGAGAAGTTTAGTCAACGGGTCTGTCACATTCAGATCCGTATGTATTTTGCAAATTTCTATGTCTACAATGCTCTGCATGGAGCTACTCTAGCTGATTGCTCCCACTTTCAATATGTATCCAGATTAAGACTCAGAGTCATCCGGATCGGTGTTGAAGCTTGCATCGACGTAACCCTTTATGACGAACTCTTTATCACCTCCATAACCGAGAAACATTTCCTTAGTCCTCTTAGGTAACTAAGGATAATTTTGACCGCTGTCCAGTGGTCCACTCCTGGATCACTCTTGTACCCTCTTTGCCAGATAAGTGGCAAGACACACATCAGGTGTGGTACACAGCATGGCATATCGTATAGAACCTATGGCTGAGGCATAGGGAATGACTTTCATTCTCTCTCTATCTTCTGCCGTGGTCGGGCTTTGAGTCTTACTCAACTTCACACCTTGCAACACAGGCAAGAACCCTTTCTTTGACTGATCCATTTTGAACTTCTTCAAAATCTTTGTCAAGGTATGTGCTTTGTGAAAGTCCTATTAAGTGTCTCGATCTATCCCTATAGATCTTGATGCTCAATACGTAAGCAGCTTCACCGAGGTCTTTTATTGAAAAATTCTTATTCAAGTATCCTTTTATGCTATCCAGGAATTCTATATCATTTCCAATCAGCAATATGTCATCCACATATAATATCAGAAATGCTACAGAGCTCCCACTCACTTTCTTGTAAATACAGGCTTCACCGAAAGTCTGTATAAATCCATATGCTTTGATCACTTCATCAAAGCGTATATTCCAACTCTGAGATGCTTGCACCAGTCCATAGATGGATCGCTAGAGCTTGCACACTTTGTCAGCACCTTTAGGATCGACAAAACCTTCTGGTTGCATCATATACAACTCTTCTTTAAGAAATCCATTAAGGAATGCAGTTTTGACGTCCATTTACCAGATTTCATAATCATAAAATGTGGCAGTTGCTAACATGATTCGGACGGACTTAAGCATCGCTACGGGTGAGAAAGTCTCATCGTAGTCAACCCCTTGAACTTGTCGAAAACCTTTCGCAACAAGTCGAGCTTCATAGACAGTAACATTACCATCAGTGTTAGTCTTCTTCTTGAAGATCCATTTATTTTCTATGGCTTGCCGATCATCGGGCAAGTCCACCACAGTCCACACTTTGTTCTCATACATGGATCCTATCTCAGATTTCATGGCCTCAAGCCATCCGTCGGAATCTAGGCTCATCATAGCTTCTTCATAGTTTGTCGGTTCGCCTTGGTCTAGTAACATGACTTCCAGGACAGGATTACTGTACCACTCTGGTGCGGATCGTGCTCTGGTCGACCTACGAAGTTCAGTAGTAACTTGATCTGAAGTTTCATGATCATCATCATTAGCTTCCTCTCTAGATGGTGTAGGCATCACAGGAACGGTTTTCTGTGATGTGCTACTTTCCAATTCGAGAGAAGGTACAATTACTCATCAAGTTCTAATTTCCTCCCACTCACTTCTTTCGAGAGAGACTCCTTCTCTAGAAAGGACCCATTCTTAGCAACAAAGATCTTGCCTTCGGATCTGTGGTAGAAGGTGTACCCAATAGTTTCCTTAGGGTATCCTATGAAGACGCACTTCTCCGATTTAGGTTCGAGCTTATTAGGCTGAAGCCTTTTTGACATAAGTGTCGCATCCCCAAACTTTAAGAAATGACAGCTTAGGTTTCTTGCCAAACCACAGTTCATATGGTGTCGTCTCAACGGATTTAGACGATGCCCTATTTAATGTGAATGTAGTTGTCTCTAATGCATAACCCCAAAACGATAGTGGTAAATCGGTAAGAGACATCATAGAACGCACCATATCTAATAAAGTACGGTTACGATGTTCGGACACACCATTACGCTGTGGTGCTCCAGGTGGCGTGAGTTGTGAAACTATTCCACATTGTTTTATATGAAGGCCAAACTCGTAACTCAAATATTCGCTTCCACGATCGGATCGTAGAAACTTTATTTTCTTGTTACGATGATTCTCCACTTCACTCTGAAATTCTTTGAACTTTTTAAATGTTTTAGACTTGTGTTTCATCAAATAGATATACCCATATCTACTCAAATAATCTGTGAAGGTCAGAAAATAATGATACCCGCCGCGTGCTTCAACACTCATCGGACCGCATACATAGGTATGTATTATTTCCAATAAGTCATTAGCTCGATCCAATGTTCCAGAGAACAGAGTTTTAGTCATCTTGCCCATGAGGCATGGTTCGCAAGTATCAAATGATTCTTAATCAAGTGATTCCAAAAGTCCATCCGCATGGAGTTTCTTCATGCGCTTTACACTAATATGACCTAAACGGCAGTGCCACAAGTATGTTGCACTATCATTATCAACTTTGCATCTTTTGGCATCAATATTATGAATATGTGTATCAATACGATCGAGATTCAATAAACCATTTACATTGGGTGTATGACCATAGAAGGTTTTATTCATGTAAACAGAACAACAATTATTCTCTGACTTAATGAATAACCGTATCGCAATAAACATGATCCAATCATATTAATGCTCAACGGAAACACCAAATAACATTTATTTAGGTCCAACACTGATCCCGAAGGTAGAGGGAGTGTGCGATGGTGATCTTATCAACCTTGGAATCACTTCCAACACACATCGTCACTTCGCCATTAACTAGTCTTTGTTCATTTTGCAACTCCTGTTTCGAGTTACTAATCTTTAGCAACTGAACCGGTATCAAATACCCAGGGGCTACTATGAATACTAGTAAAATGCACATCAATAACATGTATATCAAATATACCTTTGTTCACTTTGCCATCCTTCTTATCATCCAAATATTTGGGGGAGTTCCGCTTCCAGTGACCATTTCCTTTGCAGTAGAAGCACTCAGTTTCAGGCTTGGGTCTAGCTTTGGGCTTCTTCATGGGAGCGGCAACTTGCTTGCCATTCTTCTTGAAGTTCCCTTTCTTTCCCTTGCCCTTTTTCTTGAAACTAGTGGTCTTGTTAACCATCAACACTTGATGCTCTTTCTTAATTTCTACCATCGCTGATTTCAGCATCGCGAAGAGCTCGGGAATCATTTTCGTCATCCCTCGCATATTATAGTTCATCATGAAGTTCTAGTAGCTTGGTGATAGTGACTAGAGAACTTTGTCAATCACTATCTTATCTGGAAGATTAACTCCCACTTGATTCAAGCGATTGTAGTACCCAGACATTCTGAGCACATGCTCACTGGTTGAGCTATTCTCCTCCATCTTGTAGGCAAAGTACTTGTCAGAGGTCTCATACCTCTCGACACGGGCATGAGTCTGAAATACCAATTTCAACTCTTGGAACATCTCATATGCTCCGTGGCGTTCAAAATGTTTTTGAAGTCCCGGTTCTAAGCCGTAAAGCATGGCGCACTAAACTATCAAGTAGTCATCATATCGAGCTTGCTAAATGTTCATAGCGTTTGCATCTACTCCTGCAATAGGTCTGTCACATAGCGGTGCATTAAGGACATAATTCTTCTGTGAAACAATGAGGATAATCCTCAGATTATGGACCCAGTCCGCATCATTGCTACTATCATCTTTCAACTTAGTTTTCTCTAGGAACATATTAAAATTCAAGGGAACGGTAGCACGGGCCATTGATCTACAACATAAATATGCAAATACTATCAGGACTAAGTTCATGATAAATTAAGTTCAATTAATCAAATTACTTAAGAACTCCCACTTAGATAGACATCCCTCAAGTCATCTAAATGATACGTGATCCAAATCAACTAAACCATGTCCGATCATCACGTGAGATGGAGTAGTCATCAATGGTGAACATCTCTATGTTGATCATATCTACTATATGATTCACGTTCGACCTTTCGGTCTCCAGTGTTTCGAGGCCATGTCTGTACATGCTAGGCTCGTCAAGTTTAACCCAAGTATTCCGCATGTGCAAAACTGTCTTGCACCCGTTGTATGTGAACGTAGAGTCTATCACACCCGATCATCACGTGGTGTCTCAACACGACGAACTGTCGCAACGGTGCATACTTAGGGAGAACACTTATAGCTTGAAATGGAGTGAAGGGATCATCTTATAATGCTAATGTCGTACTAAGCAAAATAAGATGCATAAAAGATAAACATCACATGCAATCAAAATATGTGACATGATATGGCCATCATCATCTTGTGCTTTTGATCTCCATCTCCAAAGCATCGTCATGATCTCCATTGTCACCGGCTCGACACCTTGATCTCCATCGTTGCGTCGTGGTCGTCTCGCCAACTATTGCTTCTACAACTATCGCTAACGCATAGTGATAAAGTAAAGCAATTACATGGCGTTTGCATTTCATACAATAAAGCGACAACCATAAGGCTCCTGCCAATTGCCGATAACTTACAAAACATGATCATGTCATACAACAATGTATATCACATCATGTCTTGACCATATCACATCACAACATGCCCTGCAAAAACAAGTTAGACATCCTCTACTTTGTTGTTGCAAGTTTTACGTGGCTGCTACGGACTTCTAGCAAGAACCGTTCTTACCTACGCATCAAACCACAATGGTGTTTCGTCAAGTTTGCTGTTTTAACCTTCTTCAAGGACCGGCCGTAGTCAAATTCGATTCAACTAAACTATGAGAAACAGACACCCGCCAGCCACCTTTATGCAAAACTAGTTGCATGTATGTCAGTGGAACCAGTCTCATGTACGTGGACATGTAAGGTTGGTCCGGGCCGCTTCATCCCAAAATACCGCCGAATCAAAATAAGACGTTGGTGGTAAGCAGTATGACTATCACCACCCACAACTCTTTGTGTTCTACTCGTGCATATCATCTACGCATAGACCTGGCTCATGATGCCATTGTTGGGAAACGTTGCATGGAAAACAAAAAATTTCTACGCACACGCAATGATCTATCCATGGAGATCCATAACAACGAGGGGGAGAGTGTGTCTACGTACCCTCGTAGACCAAAAGCGGAAGCGTTTCACAACGCGGTTGATGTAGTCGAACTTTCTTCGCGCTCCACTGATCGAGTACCGAACGTACGGCACCTCCGAGTTCTGCACACGTTCATCTCAATGACGTCCCTCACCTTCTTGATCCAGCAAGGTGTTGAGGTAGTAGATGAGTTCCATCAGCACGACGGCGTGGTGACGGTGATGGTGATGTGATCCGCGCAGGGCTTTGCCTAAGCACCGCGAGAATATGATCGGGGGTGTAAACTGTGGAGGGGGGCGCCGCACACGGCTAACAATTGATGTTGTCTGTTCTAGGCGCCCCCTCCCCACATATATATAGGTGGGAGGGGGAGGGGAGAGGCCAGGAGGCGCCTAAAGGCTGGCCGCCGGCCCCCTAGGGGCTTCCTTACCCTGCGCCCCCCCCCCCCGCCATATTTGACGGAAGGGGAAGGAAAGAGGGGGGGAGAGAAGGAAGTGGGAATCCTAATCCACACTTGCCTTTCTCCCTTCCCCTTTCCTTCTCCATCCCTGGCCGGCCCATATGGGGGGCGCACCAGCCCCTTGTGGCTGGTGCGTTTCCCCTCTTGGCCCGTAAGGCCCATATCTTTTGCCGGGGGTGCCCGGAACCCCTTCCGGTGACCCGATATGTACCTTGTACCCTCCGGAACACTTTCGGTGTTCGAATACCATCGTCCTATATATCAATATTTACCTCTCGACCATTTCGAGACTCCTCTTCATGTCCGTGATCTCATCCGGGACTCTGAAAAACATTCGGTCACCAAATCACATAACTCATATAATACTAAATCATCAACGAACGTTAAGCATGGGGACCCTACGGGTTCGAGAACTATGTAGACATGACCGAGACACCTCTCCGGTCAATAACCAATAGTGGAACCTGGATGCTCATATTGGCTCCTACATATTGTACGAAGATCTTTATCTGTCGAACCGTTATGACAACATACGTAATTCCCTTTGTCCATCGGTATGCTACTTGCCCGAGATTTGATCGTCGGTATCTTCATACCTAGTTCAATCTTGTTATTGGCAAGTCTCTTTACTCGTTCCGTAATACATCATCCTGCAACTAACTCATTAGTCACTTTGCTTGCAAGGCTTCTTATGATGTGTATTACCGAGAGGGCCCAGAGATACCTCTCCGATACTCGGAGTGACAAATCCTAATCTCGATCTATGCCAACCCAACAAACACCTTCGGAGATACCTGTAGAGCATCTTTATAATCACCCAGTTACATTGTGACGTTTGATAGCACACAAGGCATTCCTCTGGTATCCGGGAGTTGCATAATCTCATAGTCGAAGGAATATGTATTTTACATGAAGAAAGCAATAGCAATAAAACTGAATGATCATTATGCTAAGCTAACGGGTGGGTCTTGTCCATCACATCATTCTCCTAATGATGTGATCCCGTTATTAAATGACAACACATGTCCATGGTTAGGAAACCTTAACCATCTTTGATCAACGAGCTAGTCAAGTAGAGGCTCACTAGGGACACAGTGTTTGTCTATGTATTCACACATGTATTTAGGTTTCTGATCAATACTATTCTAGCATGAATAATAAACATTTATCATGAATAAGGAAATATAAAATAACAACTTTATTATTGCCTCTAGGGCATATTTCCTTCAGTTGTCACCATGAGTAAGCGCAAGCGCGGGCAGAGGGTGACCAGGGTTGCCGCGGTTGATGACGCTGCAACCGTCGAGAGATAGTCACTACTGCAGGATGCTGCTAACGCGACACTACAATCAGAGAACCTTCGACGAAATTGTGTGCGATGCATTAATCGCAAACGGTGATGTAAAAAAACATCCAAAAAGATGCAAAACATTTGCGATGGCGGTTACATAAAACACGGTTTAGATTTTAGTTGCGTGTGCGATGCGGGGCATACGGTTCAGTTCAATGAACTGTTTGTGATGAGGCAGAACAACAGAAATGGGTAGCCAGATGAAGGTGTGTGCGATATACGGCATACAGTTCACTCGGATAAACTGTTTGTGATGAGGCGGAACAACAGAAATGGGCAGCCAGATGAAGGTGTGTGCGATATACGGCATACAGTTCATTCGGATGAACTGTTTGTGATTAGGCGGAACAAAAGAAAGGTCAGCCAGATCAAGGTGTGTGTGATAGAGGGAAAATAGTTCACTCGGATTAACTGTTTGCGTTGAGCCAAGAGAACAGAAATGGTTCAATTTAACAAGATGTGTGATACACGGCAAACAAGTCTGTAATTAGAAGTATGTGCGAAGATTGATAATAACACAGACGATTGCTGCTAATAAGACGTGTGTGTTGTGCGATGGGATTGCATACAGAACAACAACATGTATATACACACTTATAAGGACATGGTTGCATAACCAAATTAAACATCCAATTACATAGGTGGCTACTACACACATGACATTTGCACACACCAAAGTAAACTATTACATGCATAATTACATAGGTGGCTACTACACACATGCCATTTCTACACACCAAAGTAAACTATATATTACATGCATAATTAACTAGGATAAACGATCATATGATCATCATCTACTTCTTGTGACGCTTGCCACTACTGCTCTGCTTGTGGCTCGATTCGGCCTCGTCGATTTAGGGAACAAGGTGATGCGGCTTGAAGCTACGTCGGTATTTCCCCAAAGAGGAAGGGATGATGCAGCACAGCGGCGGTAGGTATTTCCCTCAGTGATGAAACCAAGGTTATCGAACCAGTAGGAGAACCAAGCAACACTACGTAAACAACACCAGCACACAAATAACAAATACTCGCAACCCGACGTGTAAAAGGGGTTGTCAATCCCTTTCGGGCAAAGGCGCCAGAAATTGGCAAACAGACGTGAGAGAGTAGTAAATATTGATAGATCGAACGCCAAATAGAATAAAGTGTAGCAAGGTATTTTTTGTATTTTTGGTTTAATATATCTGAAAATAAAAGCAAAGGAAAATAGATCACAAAGTCAAATATATTAAAGAAGAGACCCAGGGGCCGTAG
This sequence comes from Thinopyrum elongatum, assembly GCA_011799875.1. Lineage (NCBI taxonomy): Eukaryota > Viridiplantae > Streptophyta > Magnoliopsida > Poales > Poaceae > Thinopyrum > Thinopyrum elongatum. Next base: position 417,804,620 of record CM022303.1, on the reverse strand, counting down.
GTTTCACTAGTGGCTTCTCTCGAGAAAAAATAGCAAACGGTGGGTGAACAAATTACTGTTGGGCAATTGATAGAACTTCAAATAATCATGACGATATCCAGGCAATGATCATTATATAGGCATCACATCCAAGATTAGTAGACCGACTCCTGCCTGCATCTACTACTATTACTCCACACATCGACCGCTATCCAGCATGCATCTAGTGTATTAAGTTCATGGAGAAACGACGTAATGCAATAAGAATGATGACATGATGTAGACAAGATCTATTTATGTAGAAATAGACCCCATCGTTTTATCCTTAGTAGCAACGATACATACATGTCGATTCCCCTTATGTCACTGGGATCAAGCACCGTAAGATCGAACCCACTACAAAGCACCTCTTCCCATTGCAAGATAAATAGATGAAGTTGGCCAAACAAAACCCAAATATCGGAGAAGAAATATGAGGCTATAAGCAATCATGCATATAAGAGATCAAAGAAGACTCAAATAACTTTCATGGATAAAAAAGATAGATCTGATCATAAACACAAAGTTCATCGGATCCCAACAAACACACCGCAAAAAAGAGTTATATCATATGGATCTCCAAGAGACCATTGTATTGAGGATCAAGAGGGAGAGAGGAAGCCATCTAGCTACTAACTACGGACCCGTAGGTCTACAAAGAACTACTCACGCATCATCGGAGAGGCACCAATGGAAGTGGTAAACCCCTCCATGATGGTGTCTAGATTGGATCTGGTGGTTCTGGACTCTGCGGTGGCTGGAATTGATTTTTGTCGACTCCCCTAGGGTTTCTGGAATATTGGGGTATTTATAGAGCAAAGAGGCAGTTCGGGGGGCACCCGAGGTGGGCACAAACCACCAGGGCGCGCCTGGGCCTCCAGGCGCACCCTGGTGGGTTGTGCTCCCCTCAGAGCACCCCCCAGGCGCTTCTCCAGCCCACTGGATGTCTTCTGGTCCAAAAAAAATCCACAAAAAGTTTCACTGCGTTTGGACTCCGTTTGGTATTGATTTCCTGCGATGTAAAAAACATGCAAAAAAATAGCAACTGGCACTTGGCACTATGTCAATAGGTTAGTACCAAAAAATGATATAAAATGACTATAAAATGATTGTAAAACATCCAAGAATGATAATATAACAGCATGGAACAATCAAAAATTATAGATACATTGGAGACGTATCAGCATCCCCAAGCTTAATTCCTGCTCGTCCTTGAGTAGGTAAATGATAAAAACAGATTTTTTGATGTGGAATGCTGCCTAACATGTCATCTCATATTCTTTCTTTTATAGCATGGACATTTGGACTTTTATATGATTCAAAGCAATAGTCTAGTTTTGACATGATGACTTAAATACTCAAGCATATCAACAAGCGACTATGTCTTTCAAAATATCAATGCTAAAATAAGTTATCCCTAGCCCATCATGCTCAACCATTGATCCATTCATGAAACACACTCGCATATTAACTACACCCAATGCTCAAGTACGATCATAGTGACTCCTAGTTGGTGCTTTATAAGAGAAGATGGAGACTCAAAATAAAATAAAAATTGCATAAAGTAAAGAAAGGCCCTTCGCAGAGGGAAGTAGGGATTTGTAGAGGTGCCAGAGCTCAAAGCGAAAAACTTAGAGATAAAAACATTTTCGGAGGTGTGCTTTTCCCACCAACGAAAACGACTTAGAGTTCCCAACACTTTCCATGCTAGATATATCATAGGCGGTTCCCAAACAGAAAATAAAGTTTATTCCTTTTTCCACCATTTCTTTCACTTTCCATGGCTAGCCATATCCATGGGTGCCCTCCATACCAACACTTTCCAAGGAATTTATTATTTGACAACATAAAGTAAATTCATTTTTCATTTCGGGACTGGGCATCCCTAATACCTTTGCCTTACTCTCGGGCAATGACAAGTGAATAAACACTCATCGTGAGAATAACACATCTAGCATGGAAAATATTAGCCACCCCTCACCACCTCGCGAGTGGTACTAACACACAAAAGAGAAGTTTATTTTGAAAATTAGAGATGGCACATACAAATTTGCTTAGAACGGCAAAAGAATACCGTATATAGGTAGATATAGTGGACTCATGTGGCAAAACTGGTTTAAAGGGTTTTGGATGCACAAGTAGTGATCATACTTAGTGCAAAATGAAGGCTAGCAAAAGATTGAGAAGCGACCAACCAAAAAATGAATAATCTCATAAGCGAGCATTAAGCATAATTAACACCGAATAATGCACCACAAGTAGGATATAATTTCATTGCATGACTATTGACTTTCGTGCTTGCATAGGGAATCACAAACCTTAACACCAATATTCTTACTAAAGCACAATTACTCATCAACATAACTCACATATCACATCATCATATCTCAAAACTATTACAAGGAATCAAGTTTATTTTTTCCAATGATCTTCATGAAAGGTTTTTATTATATCCTTCTTGGATATCTATCACTTTGGAACTAATTTTCATGTGTTGCTTTTGATAAGCGCAAACAAATATAAGTGAAGATCATGAGCATAATACTTGCTTCTCTCAAATTAATTTAAGTGAAGCAAGAGAGAATTTCATAAAAAAAAATTACTAACTCCCAAATAAATCTAAGTGAAGCATGAGAGCATTTCTTCAAAATACTAAAGCACGCCGTGCTCAAAAAGATATAAGTGAAGCACTAGAGCAAATCCATAGCTCATAAAAATTTAAGTGAAGCATAGAGAGCAATTCTAACAAGTCATGGCATAATTTTGGCTCTCTCAAATAGGTGTGTCCAGCAAGGATTCATGACTTAGAACACAAAGAAAAACTAGCAAAGACTCATATCATACAAGACGCTCCAAGCAAAACTCATAGTATGTGACGAATAAAAATATAGCTTCGAGTAAAATACCGATGGTCGTTAGAAGAAAGAGGGGATGCCACTCGGGGCATCCCCAAGCTTAGTTGCTTGCTTCTCTTTGGATAATAGCTTGGGATGCCATGGGCATCCCCAAGCTTAGGCTCTTCTTACTCCTTATTCCTTCATCCATCGTAAGATAACCCAAAACTTGAAAACTTCTATCACACAAAACTCAACAAAACCTTCGTGAGATCCGTTAGTATAAGAAAGCAAATCACTACTATAAGTACTGTAGCAAACCAATTCATATTTTGTTTTTGCATTATATCAACTGTATTCCAACTTTTCTATGGCAAAAACTCATCAAATAAAACCATAGAATCATCAAAACAAGCACACAACGCAAAGAAAACAGAATCTGTCAAAAACAGAACAGTCTGTAGCAATCTGGATATTTCGAATACTTCTGAAACTCCAAAAATTCTGAAACATTATGACAACAGATGAAATTTGTATATCAATCTTGTGTAAAAAATTCAGAATTTTTTGTCTCTGCTGTGAATTTTCAAAATTGTTTTACTGGACGCAAAAGTTTCTGTTTTCCAACAAGATCAAATCAACTATCACCCAACATAATCCTAAAGGCTTTACTTGGAACAAACACTAATTAAAATACAAAAAACACAATTATAACAGTAGCATAATTGTGCAAACACTCAAGAATAGAAAGCAAAAATAAATTGTATTCATTGGGTTGCCTCCCAACAAGCGCTATTGTTTCACGCCCCTAGCTAGGCATAAAGCAAGGATCTAAGTTTTGTCATCTTTGTTTCGAGATCCATAAGATGCCCTCATGATTGATTCATATGGAGGCCTAATTCTTGTTCTAGGAAAGTGTTACATACCCTTCCTTAGTGGAAATTGAAATTTAATATTGCCTTCTTTCATATCAATCACGACACCAATAATGCGTAAAAACGGTCTACCAAGAATAATTTGACAAGACGGATTGCAATCAATATCAAGAACAATAAAATCTATGGGCACATAATTCCTATTTGCAAGAATAAGAACATCATTAATCCTTCCCATAGGCTTTTTAATAGTAGAATCCGCCAAGTGCAAATTTAAAGAGCATTCTTCAATATCGGTAAGACCAAGCACATCACATAAAGATTTCGAAATTGTAGAAACACTAGCACCCAAGTCACATAAAGCAAAACACTCATAATTTTTAATCTTGACTTTGATAGTAGGTTCCCACTCATCATGTAATTTTCTAGGAATTGAAACTTCTAATTCCAACTTTTCTTCCAAAGCTTTCATCATAGCATCAACAATATGTTTAGTAAAAGCTTTATTTTGTTCATAAGCATGGGGTGAATTTATCATGGATTGCAACAAAGAAATACAATCAATCAAAGAGCAGCTATCATAATTAAAGTCTTTGTAATCCAAAATAGTGAGCACATCACTAGTTAAAGTCTTGACCTCTTCAAACCCACTTTTATCAAAATTTTCAACAAGATTTTCACCCTCCAAATTATCGGGACGCCTTCTAACTAAAGTTGACTCTTCTCCAGTCCCTTTTTCATCAATCTTAATTTTACTAAACAAGGAATCAATAGAAGAAACACCAATCATTTTAAGATCTTCATCACTTTTATCTTCTAACGAGATTGGTTTAGCGGCCATTTGATTTACTAGGTAGCTTGTGCATCGAATATTTTTCCTAGCAAACTTTCAGCAAAAGCATATTTAGATTGGAGATTGCAAACTTCCCTGCTAATATCATCAAGTTGTTTTGTTATAGCATCTAGCACAACGGAGTGCTCCTTAAGTTCTTCGGTAAAATACTTATTATGCTCAAATTGTGTAGTCATATATTCCTTAGTACTTTTCTCAATTTCAACAAAAATATTGGGGTAAGGAACATCATAATATTTTCTTTGAGGCATCATGACTAAGCAAACAAGAACGCACGCAAAAACAGATCCGACAAGAAAACGGCGAACGAAAAAGAGGGCGAATAAAACGGCAAATTTTTGTGAAGTGGGGGAGAGGAAAACGAGAGGCAAATGGCAAATAATGTAAATTGTGAGGAGATGAGATTTGTGATTAGGAACCTGGTATATGTTGAAGATCCTCCCCGGCAACGGCGCCAGAAATTCCTTTTGATGCGACTTGAAGACGAAGGTATTTGAGCGTTGTACAGCCGATGAGCAGGCGCTCCAAATCCTCCTTCGAGATATAGGCAGAAATGAGCTCGAGGTGCTTAAGTTTAGGGAGATGAAGAGCACGCGTGGCATCAATCGGGGGGAAAATGCACTGCCTAAATGTAGCGCGGCGCAGCATGGGCGCGAGGCGCAGTGCGGATGCCCAGCTATAAAGCTGAGCTCCTCTAGCCGATCTAGGACTAGGGATAGGAACCAGTAGTGAAACCTGGGTTCGGCCATGTAGTGGGGACTGAACCTGCCGATAGCAAGGCGTCTGACCGTCCCAGGGTGCGTGGCGAGGACGTGGGACAATGCATCCAGGCGTTGCTGCTCCCCGCTGCAGAACTCGTGGTCGACAATGAGGTCCAGGGGGTGGAGTGCCAGAGGGGGCGCCACCGCCGCGAGATGACAGTGGTCCGCATGCCATATTTGAGCGGAAGGTGGGATATGATGGTTACCAACATCTCGTAGGGGAGGCCGCTGATGAAGTCCATGTTCGCCGGAGGCTCTTGCGTTTCTAGCTTGACCCGCCCCCGCTTTTTGGCCGGCTCGTCCTCCATCTCATAGCAGGCGGCGATCCTCGACGGCGGTACTTGTAGATGAGAACAGAGGACTATTCTACGTACCTTCCCTAGGCGGTCGAAACAAAAGTCCCAAACCAGCAATAAATTGCAGCGCTCGCGACTCGCTTCCCGGTATGGTGAGCGTGTGCGGCGGACTGCTCCCAGTCGTCCCGTCTAATCAAACAGCTGCCCGCAGTAGTAAATGGTTAGTTGAACACCCATGGTTGGACTAATACGTGGTGGCTATTTGTTAAAATTGCCTAGGAAAATCAATGTATAAAAAGGCAAAACGAACCCTGAATAATTTCATATGTTTAGCACAGTTGCATGTTGCCTCTGTAAAATAAATCAAGGCGGGAAGATACAGCATATGTCATTTCGCACACAGATAATGTGACCAAGTTCCCTCTCGGAACCATGAGGCTTCTTGATAGAAGCTCCGGTTTGTATGCAAGAAAATATGGGTCAAAGCCGAGTTGAAAAGGGCAGCAATATCTAACTCCAGCTTACAGAAGGTACAAAAGCATGATGATTAATTATTCATCAGGTTTACACAAAATCCAGATTGAACATGACAATAACAACTAACTCAACCAAAGTTTTCGGCAGTCACAATCAAATGGATCGGTCTGATCCATAAAAACAAGATCCTGGGCCAGAAAATCTACTGGTACATGAAGACAAGTTGTTGTAAATAGAAGTCGAGCACGTTCAGAAGCTCTTTTGTCCACCTGAAACTTCTTTTTATGTTGTTCAACGTGTCCATCCGTGAGAAAGTTTTTGTTAAAAAACTTAATCCACATGCACAATAGTACTCTATCATTCAAGAGGAAGTATGTGACAAAGTTAGTGTTTGCATGGTTGGATGCATATCCTTCCAGCGTTATTGTTCTCAAACGAATGTCATGAGAACTGAGAAAATCCCGGTGCTTTTTATGCCACCGATTGGTTATACCTTTTTGTCCATGTCCTTTAGCCTAAATAGACATGAAGACTGAAAACAGTTAATGTCTAAAAAAAGTAGTATGACTGAACGGTTAGTTCTAGTAAAGTATATCAATGTGCTTGATATCATCACCTCTATATACAAATTCTCTAGACATGGAAAGCATCGCAGCAAGCCGATAATCATGTTCAGATCAAAATACCACATACTGATATGTAAGGTCTTGACAGAATCCAGCACCATTGATAGGGTACCCATGGACAAACTCTTCATTGAGCATAGAACATAATATTATTAGTACCAAAAGTGTACTCCAAGATTATATAAAACTTATGCGCACAAATGAAAAATGCAGCTTATGATTACAAAAGTGTTGATGATAATATACAATACCTAAATAAGTGTGGAGCCAACCACCATCTTGTAACCTTCAAACGGATCAGGAATTACACCCAAGGTCTCCTGTTTAGGTGCAGAGACCACAGTTATTTGCGAAGGTGCATAACGATAATCAAGGAGCAGCCTTTGGAGTGAAGGGGCGTCTTTGATGATGAGCTCCTCTCCTTTAAAGCAAATTCCAATGCTTACAAGGCGATGCGACTTTATTTGGAGACAATAGATACGGATTTATTTTCCAAAAACAAGCAGCAAGCGCTCCAGGGCAGGGCAGCAAGAGTGGATGATGCTGTGCAGTGAGGCCTCCGACAGATCCACCACCACAAGCGCGAGTTTTTTAGAAGTGGGAGTCGAAGCATTTGTACCAGGTTGTCTGGTAGATGACACCGGGCCAGGGTGGCGGTGTGGAGAGAGGAGGAAAACCATGAGATGGACATTGGCGATGAGGGCACAGCTACAACGCTTGGTGGAAAGCTAGTTGCATAGTAATGGTAGAAATCAAGATGTCGGAGTTTTTCAAATTGACGGGATGTTAGCTAGGCGTCCACCGTGCAGGGTATGTGCAGTGGGCAGCATGCCAGGATGCATAGGCATTCAACGGAGCCCTGGTGGGAGGAGACGATGGCTCTATGCAGTTCAAGATCATGAACGACAGATAGCCGGCGACAGTCGAGATTAAGAGGCACGGCGCGCCACAGAGTGCACCACCGAGATGCAAGGACCTATGTGCGGCAGCCATCCTTGGTGGGGAGAAGGAAGATGATCTCCCCAAGGATGGCGTCCGGGATATCGCTGATGAGGTCCGCCCGATATTCTACGGGTTCCTCGGATCCAGGGGCGTGGCCGCTTCTGCCCGCGCTGCCGGGTGCAGGATCTACAGCCGGCGGCACTGCTGGCTGGAGCCTCATCTGTGTACATACCAATCTGAAAAAAAAGGCAGAAACATACATATAGGACATTTAAAATCAATTCTCAAGATCTGAAAGAAAAAAAAGGCACAAACATATATGTAGGACATTCAAAACCAATTCTCAAGATCTGGCTATGAATTATTAGCACGTACGCTAACCCTAGTCGGATTATTAGCAAAAAATCATTTGTACAGAACAAAAAATTAATCACTAACCATAGATACAATTCAAACAATCAGTACACTACACGGATCTAACGAATCTTACTATGATTTCATGGACTGGGTGAACATAACCAAGGATTTCTATTCCCAGCAAAAGAGGGGGGGGGGACTAACCGGTTTTCCGTCGGAGTCAGAATCGTTGCCGGAGTAATTGTGGACCTCTGGCTCCGGCTGGGGAGGCACGACGACGGCGACGAAGTTAAGGTCATGCTGCTACCCGTGCGAGACCTCGTCGGCGGTGACAGCAACCTCTGTGCCCAGCTTCTTGCGTTGCGCGGGTGCTTCACGAGCCCCAGCGTCGCCACTGCCTCCGATGGTGCGCTTCGGCAAAATCCTAATACACTCCATGCGGCGGTGACAACTGTGGACGGGGGGTGCGGCCGCCTATTATGACCACCGGATCGGGCGCGCCATTAATATGGAGCAGTGGGAGCGAGGTGGGCGGTGGTCAAAGGGCTGGCTCGCCTCTCGATGAGCCTGCGCAGCGGACTGCTAGCACGCCTACCATCATTTCACACAGCTACTAGCACGTCCCCCGATGACACCGCGTAGCGAACACGTGCATGCCTCGGCCTCCCGGTCTGCCTACGCGGTGGACTGCTAACATGCGTCTCGTCAACTCACACATGCTCGTACGGCACACGGGACGCGTGTCGGCACGTATTATATTGAGTTTTCCTTTTTGATGATTAATTATGCCGCTTTATTGCTTAACCAAAGCACGTCACGTACATTGTTGGTCTAACACACACAGTTTGAATAAAGAGTCCGTTTGCGATATTGGTTGATAATTATTGATAATTTCCTGTCTGTAAGAAGATTATATCAAAACTTGTCCCAAATTTAAAAAAAAATATAATATCACAGTCTATTGGTGTCCATATGACACCATGATAAGTTTCATGAATTTCAACTTAGTTTTGGATTTACTGGATTTTAAAATCAAGATTCTCGATCTTAGAAATTTCTTGCATGGGGACTAAACATGCACCCAGGGACACGTACACATATGATTTTCCAATCCATTTTGGTGCACTATCACGGGTCTCATGTACATCAAATTTCATTTTTGCACATTAAATCCCTGGGAAATCAATCAATGTATAAAAACGGACAAATGTTATCTTTTTTTTCAATTTTTAACACTAAACTCCTTTGGTCGCATGTTCGCTGCAGAAAAAGTTTGACATGCATCTTTGGGCCACATGCATGCGGTGGTCCTAGGACACTCACTCGCGTTTGACTCTCTCTATGAGCCCGCGAGGTCGTCGTCCAGCACTATGACCTGCGGTGAGAGAGGTTAATTTCACCAACAAGGATGGTCTTTTTTTGGTTTTTGTTACGTACGGGAGGAGTATATATAGTATGCGTCAAAGAGGGTGGCCGGGGGCAACATATACTATGCGTCATATAGGACAGTCACTCGCGTGCGATGCTTCCATCCGTGGGCCTGCAAGGTTGTCCTCCATCACTTTGACCCAATGAGAGAGGTTAATTTGACCAACAAGGAGGTTTCTTTTTTGGTTGTGTTGTTGTAGGAGTATATAGTACATGTCAAAGAGGGGAGGATGGGGCAGCACATACTACACACACGTCATGAACGATCTCGCTCTATGTGGGGACTTTTCGGTTTCCAAGGCAGGTGCCACAAAGAAGTTGTGCATATTGGGTAGTAAAAACACCACCAACACCTTGGGCCACGTGCAGACGATGGCCGTCACTCACTCGCCTGCGACGCTTCCCTCCATGGGCCCGCGAGGTCGTCGTCCATCTAATATATGACACAACGAGAAAGGTAATTTGACGAACAAGGAGGATTATTTTCAGGTTGTGTTACGGTACGTAGGAGTATATATTACGCGTCGAAGAGGGGAGGGGGCCCAGCATATACTGCGCACCATGAACCTTGCTTCATGTGGGGGACTTAAAGGTTTCCGAGGCAGGTGCCACATCAAAGTTCTGCATATATATTAGGTATTCAAACATCACAACCACACATCTCCATACATGTGTTTGGCCCACATGCAAGCGATGGCGGTTGTCCTCTAGCACTCACTCACGGGGTTATCGGCGAGATGCTTCGTCCATCTGTGTGTCCCCGCTACTTGGTCAATCACTTTGACCGACATCGATAGAGGTTAATTTGACATATAATTAGGAGGGGATTAAATTTTGATTCGTCTTATACAGTATGGTACATGCATGTCATGATGTGAGAGATAACATATTATACTTTGAGCGCATGTGTACGCATGAGTCCCTCCCACCGGATCGAAGTGGGGGGGGGGGGGGGGGGGAGCACGTGACACGTCATGAACCGGATCTGTGTGGGTTGTGCGATTTGCGACGCATGCACGCGCCACATCAAAATGTTGTGCTTTTGGTATTCAAACATATATGCATGCATCACGCATGTCCATACATATGTTTGGGGCACATGCATGCAGTGGTTGTCTTTGGACACTCTCCCTCGCTTGGTTATCATCGACGGCCTATATATTTGTGGGCCCTCGTGGACGTCCATCACTTCGACCAACAACGCGAGAGAGGTTACCAGGGTGGATTCTTCTTCTCTTGGTCCGTGTTACCGTATAGTCGTATGTCGATCATGGTGAGATTGGAGACCTAAGTTTGAGGGCATGCATGCATACACATGAATCCCTATATATATAATATATGTGTCGTGAACCCTCGCTCCGTCTGGGGACTTTCCGGTTCCAAAAGCACGGTGCCACATCAAAGTTGTGCATTGGGTATATTCAAACACCACATAACACTTCATACATATGTTTGGGACACATGCAGGTAGTGGTTGTCTTCAGGCACTCCCTCGTGTGGTTATCGGTGACAAGCTAGCCTATTTGTGGGGCCGCATGTGGACGTCCATGCATGACTTTGACCCAACAACGAGAGAGGTTATACGACCAAGGTGGTGATTCTTCTTGGTCAGTGTTACAATACGCCATGGTGAGATGCCCCTCCCACCAACTCAAAGTGTGTGGGGGGGGGGGGGAGGGCATACATAGTACTACTTCACACTAGATGAACCTCAATGGGGTCGGGGATGTCCGGTTAATTTGCGATGCACATGTGCCACATCAAATTTGTGATTTGGTTATTTAAATATCACACCACACCGTTCACACACACACACACACATCGGGCCACCCGCGGGTGTGGTTCATATGTGGTCTCACCCATCTCATGCCACAAGAACACATCTATGGGCCCGCACATGGTCCACATTTGATCAGAAGCAAAGGGGGAGGGGGGGTTGACCATGATGTACTCCTTTCGGTTTTGTGTTACAGTAGGGTGAGATGTCATACCTAGCTATTTGGGGGCATGCATTCATAGCTAGGATTCCCCTCCCGCCAACATGAAGTGTGTGTGTGTGTGTGTGTGTGTCTGTGTGTGGGGGGGGGGGGGGGGGCTAGCAATAATAACGTGCGCTTTGTGCGACAGGTGCCACATCAAAGTTGTTCATTGGGTATTTGAACATCAAACCACCCTTTTCATACATATATTTGGTCCACATGCAAGTGTGTTCGTGTTCTGACCCTTTCCCGCGTTTTTTCGCCAAATTTATAAACAGCAGACGAGTCAGACGCAGCAACCATCTGCGATCGGGTATGCAACAGACATGGTTCCCTAGGACTACCTTGTGTCGCGCCCCTGCCCCTGTCACCCACAACATCACAGTAGATTGGGCTCCACGAGGCTTCCCTCCCACTCTCGAAAATATCTACTCCCTGCAAACTCAAAAATATCTACCCGCGTAGAGGGTTTTTCTGTTTGATAGCACACGATTCGTATGTGTGGACCGTGTGCAATGTCTGTTACTTCCGCTCTGCTTCAATCAGTTTATCCAAAATTTTAGTAGCCCCGGCATTTTTTTGAACTGGAGCCCCGACATTTTACTCCCGCCTGCATCCTTCGCAATCTCAAAAATAACTGCTCGGCTGGAGTGTTTTTCTGTTTGATAGCACGCAATTATTATGTTTTAACCGTGTGTGATGTTTGTTACTCCCGCCCCGCTCTGCTTCAATCCCTTGATCCAAATTTTCGGTAGCCCCACCATTTTACTCCCGCCTAGTAAAATTTTCAATACCCGCGGCATTTCCTCAAACACCACCTTGGACCCCCTCCACACACACACCCCAAATCCCCCGCTCACCCCAATTCCCCGCTCACACACATACACACCACTCCTCCCTCGCTCGAAACCTAGCTAGGTCGCCGCCGCAGCGCCGCCTCCATCCTCAACCTCTGCCAGTCTGCCTGTGCAGGTTACCCACTGATATACATACCCTCGCCGCACTGTGTTTCTTAGATGACGCCTGCGAAATGCCCCTTTCCCACAGATCCCCATCCCCACCCCCTCCCCCACTCCAGAGCATCGCAGCCTAAGCTCGGCTACGCTTCCCAGGGAGCTCGAGGAGCGAATGGCCCAAAAGAGCTTTACCACGGCCTCTTTGCCCGACGTCAGCGAGGTAGCCGTCGAGGAAGCTGATGACGATGACTGGACGCAACCTTTGAATCAGCGGGCTAGAGTATTCTGTCATGCTGCGGACACCGGCTACGACATCGAGGTCATCGACAGCGACGGCTTGACGCGGGCTATGTCACAGGTTAAGTTTCCCACCCCCACCCCCTCAGGTTCGATAGCCGTCGATCTCATCAATGGCCTTGCCGCTGATCTCCTGTCGCTCGTAATGAAGAATTGGCCATCCTTCATCGCCATGGAGCCCCTTTTGTCATTTCTGAAGGACACGTTCTACGACGCTGGCTTGAGATCCTCAGCTGCCAAGTCAGACCTTATCGACGGCGACCATGAGGAGGAGCCAATATGTGACAAGTGAGGAAACCCATGATTTATTTTGCCGTGCCTCTTCACCGGGGGAATCCCATGATTTGTTTTCTTGAACCCCTTTTGTATTGAGAACCTGTCCAGTATTTATTGATATATTTGGTTGTTTGCATTACGCCTTGTTTATTTCTATGGTTTTTGGTTGTTCGGTTGTTTGTAGTTAGCATATGTCCAGTTTCAATTGCCATCTTTGGTTGTTCGTAGTATGCCTTGTTTATTTCAGCTATTCACAGTGTGATGTTCTATATGTGGTAGTATGAACTATGCAGTTCAATTTCATCAATACCAATATTAACAATAGCTCTATGAATGACTATATTTGGTTGCTGTTAACCATGTTGTACTCCCTCTGGTCCTTTTTAGTTCGCATATAAGATTTGTCTAAAGTCAAGCCTCGTAAAGTTTGACCAACTTTATAGAAAAAATACCAACATTCACAATATGAAACCGATATAAGTAGATGTGTCATGACTTAAGTTTTCATATTGTATAACTTTAGCATGGTAGAGATGTTGATATTTTTTCATATAAATAAGGTCAAACTTTATGAAGTTTCACTTCAGACAATTCTTATATGCAGAGTAAAAAGGACCGAAGGGAGTAATTAACATGCCTTTCCATTTGATTTAACAATAACTAGTGTACTTAGACCTGCACAATACAAGTTTGAATGACTATGTTTGCTTGTTTTTAAATATTAGGCCTGTTGCAGTTAATAACACACCTTTCAACTACTTGTGTTTCTTAACTAGCGTGCTTAAACCTTCGCCATGAAGCTACCATTTGGAGATTATGTTCTCTACCATGGATATATTTGGTTGATGTTTAGCCTGTTGTGCTTAACATGCCTTTAGATGTACTTACACAGGACAATATTGGGAACATCTGATGTTTACCATCGAGGTTAGTTTCATCCCATGGCTTATATATACTCACTATTCATGATATCGGTAGCTGGTACCATATAGGCCGGGGGATGATAAGGGATTAATCGTTGAATCGGACATTTAACTGAATATATCTGTAACCCATTTATCGGTAGGTTACCTAGGGCCGTATCTAACATATATGTGGCTACATAGCAAGATGCATTGTACTGAATGACTAAATATGCAATCCTAGGCCAGACAGCAATAAGGAAGGGCTGTTTGGTTCTAGGCCTAGGAGTGCCACACTTTGCCATACAATGTTGCCAAACTTTCCAAAGGGTTAGTTCTTCAAAACGAGAGCCACAAGTTGGCATGCCTAAGAGAATCTTGCCACACTTTTTGAGTGTATGTGATGTGGGGACATAGTGTGGCTTGCCTAAGATGCGGCTTGAACCAAACACACACCTAAGTTGGTCAAACTTGCCTAAGCTTAGGTGTGGCAACCTTTGGCAAATGTAGTCTCAAACCAAGAGTGTTACCTTAATGTTCTGATGATGTCTAGATATACATAGAAGAGCAGCAAGAACACCAACAACACAGCAGCAGTTAACTGCAGTTAATTGGCTGATATTTGTAGAAATGTAATAAACTCCCTCCGCCCCATAATATAAGATGTTTATTCATCCACGATGTGAATATATTGGATGCTTTAAGATCTTATATAATGGGCGGAGGGAGTGTTGTACTACATCATATTGCAATTGATGTTTAGCTTCTAATGTTAACTTGGTGCTTTTAGGTACACGTCATTGGTAAAGATCCATGCTTTGACCCTTTCTACGTATGGGGCAGTGAGATATTCATGAACCAGCTTCAAGAGAGGAAACTGATAATGATTGTTATTAAAATGGGTCAAAAGATGTCAATCGAACTATTTGTTTACACTTTATGCAAGACAACAGTGAACTGCAGCATGGTAAGTAAGAACTCTGCAGCCTTCTTTTTACTGCCCATAATGAGTTGTGTTAGATGACAATATCTGAATCTTTTTCCTTTGCAGTGGTTCTCGAAGCAGTATACTGAAGATTACCTTGCTGAAAACCGCTTGTCATTTCCTTCTGCTCCTCGTTGGGTTCGACACTCTTACTTATCGAAAGGACTATGATAGATCCCCTATACTTGTGGGTCATCAAGACTCTTTTCTGGCACCGTTGCCGGGGAGTGAAGCGCCTTTGGTAAGGAAACATTTATATTATGTGCTGAAATTTACTGTCACTTGTCACTATGGAAAATAATCCTTTGAGGGGCTTGTTCGGGGTATCTTCACCTCGACCGGAAGAGCATAGAGTTGCTCCTCAACCTACTGCACCTACTGAAAATATTTATTATGAAATTCCTTTGGGTATGATAGAGAAACTGCTAGCTAATCCTTATGCAGGAGATGGAACATTACATCCTGATATGCACCTAATCTATGTGGTTGAAGTTTGTGGATTATTTAAGCTTGCAGGTTTACCCGAGGATAATGTCAAGAAGAAGGTCTTCCCTTTATCTTTGAAGGGAAAGGCATTCACATGGTATAGACTATGTGATGATATTGGATCTTGGAACTACAACCGGTTGAAATTGGAATTTCATCAGAAGTTTTATCCTATGCATCTGGTTCATCGTGATCGGAATTATATATATAATTTTTTGGCCTCATGAAAGAGAAAGTATCGCTCAAGCTTGGGGGAGGCTTAAGTCAATTTTATATTCATGCCCCAATCATGAGCTCTCAAGAGAGATTATTATTCAGAATTTTTATGCTCGGCTTTCTCGTAATGATCAATCCATGCCCGATACTTCTTGTACTGGTTCTTTTATGAAGAAGGATATTGAATTCAAATGGGATTTATTGGAAAGAAAGAATTAAACGCAACTCTGAAGATTGGGAACTCGACGAAGGTAATGAGTCAGGTATAAACCTTAAGTTTGATTGTGTTAAATCTTTCATGGATACCGATGCTTTTTGTGAATTTAGCACTAAATATGGACTTGACTCTGAGATAGTAGCTTCTTTTTGTGAATCATTTGCTACTCATGTTGATCTCCCTAAGGAGAAGTGGTTTAAATATCATCCTCCCATTGAAGTAAAAGAAGTAGAACCTATTAAAGTTGAAGAAGAAATTATTACTTATAATGTTGATCCTATTGTTCCTACTGCTTATATTGAGAAACCACCTTTCCCTGTTAGAATAAAGGAACATGCTAAAGCTTCAGCTGTAGTTCGTAAGAGTTGTACTAGAACACCTACACCCCCTGAACAAATTAAAGTTGAACCTAGTGTTGCTATGGTTAAAGATCTCTTGGTCGATAATATTGATGGGCATGTTATTTATTTCTGTGGTGAAGCTGCTAGAATTGCTAAACCTGATATTAAAGATAAACATAGACCCATTGTTGGCATGCCTGTTGTTTCTGTTAAAATAGGAGATCATTGTTATCATGGTTTATGTGATGTGGGTGCTAGTGTGAGTGCAATTCCTTATACCTTATATCAAGAAATTATGAATGATATTGCACCTGCTGAGATAGAAGATATTGATGTTACTATTAAGCTTGCCAATAGAGATACTATATCACCAATTGGGATTGTTAGAGATGTTGAAGTCTTGTGTGGGAAAATAAAATACCCTACTGATTTTCTTGTTCTTGGTTCCCCGCAAGTTGATTTTGTCCCAGTATATTTGGTAGACCTTTCTTGAACACTGTTAATGCTAAGATAGATTGGGAGAAAGAAATTGTTACTGTAAGTTTTGGGGATGTGTCTCATGATTTTAATTTCTCTAAATTTCGTAGACAACCCCATGATAAAGAATTGCCTAGTAAGGATGAAATTATTGGTCTTGCTTCTATTGCCGTGCCTCCTACCGACCCTTTAAAACAGTATTTGCTAGACCATGAAAATGATATGTTTATGAATGAAAGAAAGGAATTAGATGAAATATTCTTTAACCAAATGCCTGTTTTGAAACACAATTTGCCTGTTGTAATCCTTGGAGATCCTCCTCCACCCAAGGGTGATCCAGTGTTTGAGCTTAAACAATTACCTGATACTTTGAAATATGCTTATCTTGATGAAAAGAAGATATATCCTGTTATTATTAGTGCCAAACTTTCAGAGCATGAAGAAAAGAAATTATTGAAAACTCTGAGGAAGCACCGTGCCGCTATTGGATATACTCTTGATGATCTTAAGGGCATTAGTCCCACTCTATGTCAGCATAAAATTAATATGGAGCCTGATGCTAAACCAATCATTGATCATCAACGACGGTTAAATCCTAAAATGAAAGAAGTGGTAAGAAATGAAATACTAAAGCTTCTGGAGGCAGGTATAATTTATCCTATTGCTGATAGTAGATGGGTAAGTCCTGTTCATTGTGTCCCTAAGAAGGGAGGTGTTACTGTTGTCCCTAATGATAGGAATGAATTGATCCGACAAAGAATTGTTACAGGTTATAGAATGGTAATTGATTTTCGCAAATTAAACAAAGCTACTAGAAAAGATCACTACCCTCTACCTTTTATTGATCAAATGCTAGAAAGACTATCCAAACATACACACTTCTGCTTTCTAGATGGTTATTCTGGTTTTTCTCAAATACCTATGTCAAAAGAGGACCAAGAAAAGACCACTTTTACTTGCCCTTTTGGTACTTTTGCTTATAGACTTATGCCTTTTGGTTTATGCAATGCACCTGCTACCTTTCAAAGATGTATGACTGCTATATTCTCTGACTTTTGTGAAAAGATTGTTGAGGTTTTCATGGATGATTTCTCCGTTTACGGAACTTCTTTTGATGATTGCTTAAGCAACCTTGATCGAGTTTTGCAGAGATGTGAAGAAACTAATCTTGTCTTGAATTGGGAGAAGTGCCACTTTATGGTTAATGAAGGTATTGTCTTGGGGCATAAAATTTCTGAAAGAGGTATTGAAGTTTATAAAGCTAAAGTAGATGCTATTGAAAAGATGATGTATCCTAAAGATATCAAAGGTATAAGATGTTTCCTTGGTCATGTTGGTTTCTATAGGAGGTTTATTAAAGACTTCTCTAAAATTTCTAGGCCTCTCACTAATCTCTTGCAAAAAGATGTTCCTTTTGTTTTTGATGATGATTGTGTAGAAGCATTTGAAATACTTAAGAAAGCCTTGATTTCTACACCTATTGTTCAACCACCTGATTGGAATCTACCCTTTGAAATTATGTGTGATGCTAGTGATTATGCTGTTGGTGATGTTCTAGGACAAAGAGTTGATAAGAAATTGAATGTTATTCACTATGCTAGTAAAACTCTAGACAGTGCCCAGAGAAATTATGCTACTACTGAAAAAGAATTTTTAGCAGTTGCTTTTGCTTGTGACAAGTTCAGATCTTATATTGTTGATTCCAAAGTAATTGTTCACACTGATCATGCTGCTATTAAATATCTTATGGAAAAGAAAGATGCTAAACCTAGACTTATTAGATGGGTTCTTTTGCTGCAAGAATTTGATTTGCATATTATTGATAGAAAGGGAGCTGAGAACCCCGTTGCAGACAACTTGTCTAGGTTAGAAAATGTTCTTGATGACCCACTGCCTATTGATGATAGCTTTCCTGATGAGCAATTAGCTGTCATAAATGCTTCTCGTAATACTCCATGGTATGCTAATTATGCTAATTACATTGTTGCTAAATTTATACCACCTAGTTTCACATACCAACAAAAGAAAAAGTTTTTCTATGATTTAAGAGATTACTTTTGGGATGACCCACACCTTTATAAAGGAGTAGATGGTGTTATTAGACGTTGTGTACCTAAGCATGAACAGGAACATATCCTACGCAAGTGCCACTCCGAAGCTTACGGAGGTCACCATGCTGGAGATAGAACTGCGCACAAGGTATTGCAATCTAGTTTTTATTGGCCTACTCTCTTCAAGGATGCCTGTAAGTTTGTCTTGTCTTGTGATGAATGTGACGCCCCTGGCTCAATCGTGCACTAATCATACACGCAAATGCACATGATCAAGCCTAAGGACTCACGGGAAGATATCACAACACAACTCTAAAACATAAATAAAGTCATACAAGCTTTATATTACAAGCCAGGGGCCTCGAGGGCTCGAATACATAAGCTTGCATACAAGCGTCAGTGGAAGCATCAGATATCTGAGTACAGATATGAAACAGAAACAGAAAGGCCTTTAGAAAGGCGGGGCAAAAGAAAAACACTACGATCGAAAGGCGCAGGCCTCCTGCCTGGGACCCTCCGAACCTACTCCTGGTCGACGGCAAGCTCAAAGTAATGTCCACCCTCGGGGTAGTAGTAGCGATCGTCGACGGGGACAGCTGTCTCAGGGGCTCCGTCATCTGGTCACGACAAACTGATGTGGGGAGAAAAGGAAAACAAAGCAACCGTGAGTACTCAGAAGTACTCAGCAAGCAAGGATCTACACTACATATGCAACATTATCAAAGAGAGGCTGTATATGTGGACTGGGCTGCAGAAATGCCAGAATAGAGAGGAAAGCCTAGTCCTATCGAAGACTAGCATCTTCAGCGGTCTTGCAGCAATAGAAGAGAGTAGAACAGTACAATATAATGTAGCAGTATCATTAAGTCTCAACCTCACCCAGAGATCCTCTCTCGACTCCCTGCGAGAAAGCAATCCCAGAGCCATACAGTCATCAACCTCGTCCTGAGATCCCTTCTCGACTCCCTGTGAGAAGTAATCCCAGAGCCATAGTATCCAAGTATCCAGTTCTAAATGGTATCAATCAGGATACAACTCCGAGTGTCCGTTACCGTAGGATAGGCTATCGATAGAAGTTTTCTTCCCTGCAGGGGTGCACCAACTTACCCAACACGCTCGATTAACTCCGGCCGGACACACTTTCCTGGGTCATGCCCGGCCTCGGCCAAATGACACACCGCAGCCCTACCTAGAGCTCAGCAGAGAGGTCCCCGCCGGTCTACATCCTAAGCGCTCAGGGGTCTTGGGCCGTCGCCATGTGCACTCCGGGTCGTTGCGAGCAGGGTGGATACCAGCGCCAACGGCACGATTCGACCCGGCCACAATGCTGAACTGGATGTCTGACAAAGCTTTCGGCTGATGCTACGATGCAGAACGCCCATACTATGCCCACGTGATGGTTAGTGGTATCAGACCAGAGGCCTGCTCGAATCAAATATCCAAATCGTTAGTGGACTAGGGCTTGCGGTAACGAGCAGAGACTCACGAAAGATGTGACCCCATCGCCCCATCTCGAGGACTTGCGGCAAGGGCCAAGAATGCCCGACCACGCCTCGTATTCTCACTCGGGCACCACACAGGCACCCGTCTTCACAACACTCGCCTCTCAGGCGCACGCGGGTACCCCTCAGGGTCGACCCGCCTATCCAAGTAACAGTGTCAGGTCCAAGTATCCGTGTGTCCATAACATCAAGGGAATCCGAGGTATCACCCTCGTTGGATTCCTACTCGATGTAACCGTGAAGGTGAACACGGAGGAATCACCCTCACTGGGTTCACACTTGAGGTGTTGTACGACGGCGTCGTTATCGGAAGCAGTGAAGGAGGAATCACCCTCGATGACCACGACCGAATAGCTACCCTACAGAGTTAACATCAGAAGTGCTACACGAGGTATCACCCTCGGCACTCGATAGTAACGCTGCAGTGTCGTTACAACTAAGGGGGGGGGTGATGTGCGGTGTCGGGGCCTGGTTTTCAATCCCGTTGATCGGGTCTTCGGATAATCCAGCGGGGCGGTCGGGACTAGTGGGGTCACTGACAGGTCTCTACCCAGCCTATACTAAGCAGTTTAGGTTATGCAGGTAATTATCAACAGCAGGTTACAATAAACAGGCTATGCATCAGAATAGGTAAAGCAGTAGTAGCAGCAATTCTAATGCAAGCATGGGAAATTAGAATGGGCGATATCGGGATGATCAAAAGGGGGGCTTGCCTGGTTGCTCGGCGGCAAGGGCAAGGTTGTCAATGGGGTCGTCGATCTTCAGGACATCGTCAGCGGTCTCGGGGTCTAGCGAGTAGGAAGAGGGGGAAGAAAGAGTAAATACAAGCAAACAGATGCATGACAATAAGATACACGGTGCTAGGGGTGACCTTTCGTAGTGCTACACGACATAGGTGAAGGCGGAATAACATCTGGGAAAGTTTTCCCGAAGTTTGCATTTTCAGACAGGCGATCCGGAGGGGGAATGTCCCATGTTCAGGTAGTTAGAGAAGTGTGACGGACGAACGGACCGCGTATTCGGATTCATCTCGAAATTCTGAGCATTTTTCATATATAAATTATTTTCATCGGAGTTACGGATTAAAAGATATGATTTATCAAAGTTTTAGCAATATTCTGAATTTTCTGTTTAATAATATTTCGAATTATTTTTAATAAATGAAAATGCTATGGGTACCCACTGGTGCACCCAGCAGAGTGCTGGTGTGGCTGACAGTGGGCCCCAGTTGACTGCCCAGTCAGCAGTCAACTAGGGGCTTGACTAGTCAAAAGGGGCCCACTGGACCCACATGTCATTGACTGGGTCCAGCCCAGTCAACATTTGACTGGTCAACTAGGTCCAGCGGGACCCAGTGGTCAGCCTCTGGTCTTATTAACAATATTTAGTTTAATCTAATTAGTCTAGTTAGCTAGTGGGCCCAGTCTGTCAGTGATACAACTAACAGTGGGTTAATTAGTACTAATCCTAATGCTACAGTAACGGGCCCACTCGTCAGCGTCTGTTAGGGCGGGGTTAGGCGCTAATTATCTGGCGTGCGGGACCCACCGGAGTTTTGAACTCCGGCGTGCGCCGGCGACCAAACTAGCGGCGGCGACGCGCTGGAACCGGCCGGAAAACGGCCTCAGGGGCCCGTTTCGGCCACGAATTAAACCTACGGCACTGCGGGGCTCTCGCGCATCCGACTGCGGTGGTGGCTTGGCCGGAGCGCGCCTGTAGTGACAGCGGCGAGCGGTGAGGGTGGCGGCTGGAGCACGGGCTCAACGGGGATGGCGAAAGAGGGCACGAGCGGAGGCGCAGGCGCTCGTGTTGGACTCCTGGGAGACCCAGGAGCACCTCGCTGTGCTCGGACGCGAGCGTGAGCAGCGGTGGCCGCGGCGGTGATGTGGACGGCGGCGGCGAGCTCGGACACCCATGGCGGCAGCAGCTAGCGGGCTCGAACGTGGCCTGGAAGAGAGGGGAAAAACTCGGGAGCTCACAGTGGGGTCGCAGAGATGGTCGGCGAGCTCGGGGAGGCCCTCGACGACGCGAATCGACTGGAGGCGGACGACGGTGCTGAGGACGAAGACGAGCTCGAAGGCGATGGCTCAGAGGCGTTCTAGCTCGTTGGGTTGGGCGTAGATGACGACGATGATGAGGCGCAGCTCCTGGTCAACCTTCCATGGCTCGGGGTGGCTCCTGGCCGTGCAAACAACGGCGAGGCGGCGAGGGTAGCACTCGGGAGAGAGAGAAGAGAGCGGGCGCGTGCGCGAGAGGGAGGAAGTAGAGTGGCGAGGCGACCAGGGGGAAGGGCTCGGCGGGTCCTTACCCACCGGGGCGAGCGGCGGGGCGCGGTGTCGAGCGGCGAGGAGAGGGGCCAGTGCGCGCGGGTGCGTCTGCGGTCGACAGCGAGAGGAGTGAGCAGGAGGATGGGGATAACCACCTGGTGGGTCGGGCCGGCGCCTGTAGCGACTAGAGCCCACGGGCACAGTAGCTAGGGCCTTTTCCCATTTTCTTCTATTCTCTTTCTCTTTTTTTTTCTTTTCTTTTCTGTTTTGTCTTTTGTCTTTTGTTTTTATTTCAAACCACTTTTCTAAAACATGAGACTGGCCCATATAATAACAGCGCATTATCAGTCACTACTAGGAATTGGTTCGGTGTCCATATCTTTTTGTTAGAATTTTATTTAATTGAAAAAGGATTAAATAGTGCTGTTTTGCTACTGTTAGAGTCTCTTAATTAATTTATTAATTGTTGGTTATAATTTTAGAATAGTCTCTGCAATATTTGTTATTTACTGAACATTTTAGTTTTCTGATTTTGGACAACTTTTATTTTCACCTTTAGTTTGAATTTCCATTGGAGTTTGAATTTGAAAGGGATTTATTACTAATGATGATTAAGCACTGTTGATCCTGATGACATGGCATTATCAACAGGGTGATTACTGTAGCTTAATACATGGGGTGTTACAATGAATGTCAGAGAATTGGCAATATTAGTAGACGTCAGGAAATGCCTATGAATTATTCACTTGTTATTGAACCATTTGATGTTTGGGTTTTGATTATATGGGACCTTTTCCTTCCTCTAATGGGTATACACATATTTTAGTTGCTATTGATTACGTTACTAAGTGGGTAGAGGCTATTCCAACTAGTAGTGCTGATCATAACACTTCTATTAAGATGCTTAAAGAAGTTATTTTTTCGAGGTTTGGAGTCCCTAGATACTTGGTGACTGATGGTGGTTCACATTTTATTCATGGTGCTTTCTGTAAAATGCTTGCTAAATATGATGTCAACCATAGAATTGCATCTCCATATCATCCTCAGTCCAGTGGTCAAGTAGAATTGAGCAATAGAGAGATTAAATTGATTTTGCAAAAGACTGTTAATAGATCTAGAAAGAATTGGTCTAAGAAACTTGATGATGCATTATGGGCTTATAGAACTGCTTATAAAAACCCTATGGGTATGTCTCCGTATAAAATGGTCTATGGAAAAGCATGTCACTTACCTCTTGAACTAGAACATAAAGCTTATTGGGCTATTAAAGAGCTCAATATGATTTCAAACTTGCCAATGAAAAGAGGCTATTTGACATTAGCTCACTTGATGAATGGAGAACCCAGGCCTATGAGAATGCCAAGTTGTTTAAAGAAAAGGTTAAAATATGGCATGACAAAAGGATACAAAAGCGTGAGTTTAATGTAGGTGATCATGTTTTGCTATAAAACTCTCGTTTAAGATTTTTTGCAGGAAAGCTTCTCTCTAAATGGGAAGGTCCTTACGTCATCGAGGAAGTTTATCATTCCGGTGCCATCAAGATCAACAATGCCGATGGCACCAACCCGAAGGTGGTAAACGGTCAAAGAATCAAACATTATATTTCAGGTACTCCCATAAATGTCGAGAGAATATTATTAATACCGTAACACCGGAGGAGTACATAAGGGATACTTTCCAGAACGTTTCAGACTCCGAAAGGGAATAGGTATGTGGTACGGTAAGTAAACCGACTCCAAAACTGTTCTAATGGTAATTTTTCTCCGTTTTGGAATATTTAAAAAATTAGGAAAATTAAAAGTAGTCCGGAAAGTGCACGAGGAAGCGGCAAGGCAGGAGGGCGCGCCCTACCCCCCTGGGCGCTCCCCCCACCCTTGCCGCCACCTCGTGTGCCCTCCGGACTCCGTTTTCTTGCACAATACTTCTTTTGGTCGGTAAAAATTCATTATATAATCTCCCGAAGGTTTTGACCACCGTACCACGGCAATACCTCCTGTTCTTGTTTCGAGCTATTTTTCTGACAGATCCAGATCGCCATGACGTCTCCAAGCGCCCCCAAGGACAAGTTTTTCGAGAAGGTCATCAACCCTTATCTCGCGGAGGTGCTGCAACACCCTCAAACCGTTGAGATACATGAGGGGGTGCTGCACATCCGTGCTACTGAAGGGCCTAAGAAGACCGGAAGCGTGGAGACAAGGCTCGAAGCAATGGAGTAGCAAGTCTTCAAGTGCCAAGGGATGGTGGAACGCGTACTCAACGCCAACCACATGATGATCGCTGAATTTACTAATGGTCACAAGCTGGATGCCGAGAACATTGGGGAGGCCATCTTCAAGCTTCATGAGAAAATCGAGCATCTCCAAGCCCAGATCTATGACCTGCAAAACCAAAACTGTGAGTATGAATACAGATTTAAGAGGATGAGTTTGGCTGCAGATTTGAGGATCCCGGAGACTCGTTCATCTTTTTACGATGGTGAACCTATGCCTTGGAAGACGGAGGATAAGATTCTTTCATCATCAACCACTCCATCATCACCACCTCCGAAGAAAGAGACCTAAATACATGGGTATGGGCACTCCCCTTGGCAACTGCCAAGCTTGGGGGAGATGCCCCAGTATCGGATCACCATCACACCTTTACTTTTATCATTTTTCTTAGTTCGATCCTTTTGGTTATATCTTGATTTAGTAGAATAAAGTTTTAGTATGGTCTAGCCTTCAGTTTTGCTTTATGTTCCCTCTATGTAATCGAGTCCGAGAGATATATAATAAAGAGTAGTTTTGAGTTGAGGGCTTTGCTTTCTTGCTATGATCTTGAGGGAATAAAATAAAAGAAAGAATAAAAAGAAATAAAAAGACCATATAATGATCTTATGGAGAGTGATGACTTCACATATAAAGAGTATGATGAATAAAAGTTGTTGAGAGTTGACAACCATAGTTTTGGTCATTGTTGCAATTAATAGGAAGTAATAAAGAAAGAGAGGTTTCACATATAAATATACTATCTTAGACATCTTTTGTAATTGTGAGCACTCATTAAAATATGACATGCCAAAAAGTTGATGTTGGACAAGGAAGACAACATAATGGGTTATGTTCTCTTATATCCGAATAGAAGTTATAGTGTCATGGATCCTCCAACATGTTGAGCTTGCTTTTCCCTATTATGCTAGCCAAATACTTTGCAACAAGTAGAGATACTAATTGTGCATCCAAACATCCCTTAAACCAGTTTTGCCATGAGAGTCCACCATACCTACCTATGGATTGAGTAAGATCCTTCAAGTAAGTTGTCATCGGTGCAAGCAATAAAAATTGCTCTCTAAATATGTATGATCTATTAGTGTGAAGAAAATAAGCTTTATACGAACTTGTGATATGGAAGAATAAAAGCGACGGACTGCATAATAAAGTTCTTCATCACAAGCGGCAATATAAAGTGACGTTCTTTTGCATTAAGATTTTGTGCATCCAACCATAAAAGCGCATGACAACCTCTGCTTCCCTCTGCGAAGGGCCTATCTTTTACTTTTATCTTCTACCCTTATACAAGAGTCATGGTGATCTTCACCTTTCCTTTTTACACTTTTTCTTTTTGGCAAGCACTATGTGTTGGAGAAAGATCCAGATATATATATATCCACTCGGATGTAGGTTATCATAAAGTATTATTGTTGACATTACCCTTGAGGTAAAAGGTTGGGAGGCGAAATTATAAGCCCCTATCTTTCTCTGTGTCCGATTGAAGCTTTGAACCCATAAGTATCGCGTGAGTGTTAGCAATTGTGAAAGACTAAATGATAGTTGAGTATGTGGACTTGCTGAAAAGCTCTTGAATTGACTCTTTCCAATGTTATGATAAATTGCAATTGCTTCAATGACCGAGATCATAGTTTGTTAGTTTTCAATGAAGTTTCTGATTCATGCTTTACCTTGTGAACGAATTGTTACTTTGGCATAAGAAATTATATGACAATATATGTTGCTGTTCTAAAGATGATCATGATGCCCTCATGTCCGTATTTTATTTTATCGACACCTCTATCTCTAAACATGTGGGCATATTTTTTGATTTCGGCTTTCGCTTGAGGACAAGCGAGGTCTAAGCTTGGGGGAGTTGATACGTCCATTTTGCATCATGCTTTTATATTGATATTTATTGCATTATGGGTTGTTATTACACATTCTAGCACAATACTTATGCCTTTTCTCTCTTATTTTAAAGGTTTACATGAAGAGGGAGAATGCCTGCAGCTGGAATTCTAGACTAGAAAAGGAGCAAATCTGAGAGACCTATTCTACACAACTCCAAAAGTCCTGAAAATCCACAGAGAATTATTTTGGAATATATAAAAAATATTAGGTGAAGAAAGTACCAGAGGGGCCCCACCAGCAAGCCACAAGGGTGGGGGGCGCGCCCCCCTGCCTTGTGGGCCCCTCGCAGGCCTCCGGTGCCGATCTTCTGCTATATGGTGTGTTTTGACCTGGAAAAAAAATCAAGAGGAAGCTTTCGGGACGAAGCGCCGCCGTCTCGAGTCGGAACCTGGGCAGAACCAATCTAGGGCTCCGGCGGAGCTGTTCTGCCGGGGAAACTTCCCTCCGGGAGTGGGAAATCGAAGCCACCGTCATCACCAACGATCCTCTCATCGAGAGGGGGTCAATCTCCATCAACATCTTCACAAGCACCATCTCCTCTCAAACCCTAGTTCATCTCTTGTATCCGATCTTTGTCTCAAAACCTTAGATTGGTACCTGCGGGTTGCTAGTAGTGTTGATTACTCCTTGTAGTTGATGCTAGTTGGTTTATTCGGTGGAAGATCATATGTTCAGATCCTTAATGCTATTCAATACCCCTCTAATTATGAACATGAATATGCTTTGTGAGTAGTTACGTTTGTTCCTGAGGACATGGGAGAAGTCCATTTATAAGTAATCATGTGAATTTGGTATTCGTTCGATATTTTGATGAGATGTATGTTGTCTTTCCTCTAGTGGTGTTATGTGAATGTCGACTACATGAAACTTCACCATGATTTGGGCCTAGGGGAAGGCATTGGGAAGTAATAAGTCGATGATGGGTTGCTAGAGTGACAGAAGCTTAAACCCTAGTTTATGCGTTGCTTCGTAAGGGGCTGATTTGGATCCATATGTTTCATGCTATGGTTAGATTTATCTTAATTCTTCTTTCGTAGTTGCGGATGCTTGCGAGAGGGGTTAATCATAAGTGGGAGGCTTGTCCAAGTGAGGGCAGCACCCAAGCACCGGTCCACCCACATATCAAATTATCAAAGTAACGAACGCGAATCATATGAGCATGATGAAAACTAGCTTGGCAGTACTTCCCATGTGTCCTCGGGAGCGCTTTGCTTTATATAAGAGTTCGTCCAGGCTTGTCCTTTGCTACAAAAAGGATTGGGCCACCTTGCTGCACCTTAGTTACTCTTGTTACTTGTTACCCGTTACGAATTATCTTATCACACAACTATCTGTTACTGATAATTTCAGTGCTTGTAGAGAATACCTTGCTGAAAACCGCTTGTCATTTCCTTCTGGTCCTCGTTGGGTTTGACACTCTTACTTATCGAAAGGACTACGATAGATCCCCTATACTTGTGGGTCATCAGCAAGCGCGACGTCACGGAAGGTGAGATCCGGGAGGCAGGTCCAGAGACCGCGCCACCGGCACAAGAGGACGCCAGTGCGCATGGTGCTGCGGGCGCAACATAAGCGCGCGAGGACCAGGAGGAGCATATCGTCGAGGAGGGCGCTAAGGCGGTCAGGTCCTCCGTCGGGACCATGCCGGAAGCGAACTCGATGCGGCAGCAGCGGCGAGCGCCTGAGAGGACGCCCCGTCACCTCGACATCTGGGTGGCGCATCTGGCCAGCCTCTTCCATGGATCCGTGTCCATGAGGAACCCTAGAGAAAAGGGGGGATTGTTCAGGACTGAGGAGCACGGTCAAACATTCTGAACTTTGATTCTCATACCGAGGGCAAGATGCAAGTTCGATTCTCTTACCTTTTTCTGACTGCTCCCAAGGGTTTGACTTCAGGATTGGTCCCACCTGTCATTCATAATGTGGAAGGTGCGGTCCACCAAAAAAGAATTCATGTCGCACCAGGCAAATAGGCAAGACAGGTGAGACGCACCAGTTAAAGATAATTGGATGTTCCAGTTGGTATGGGCCGCCTCATTATTAGGCGCGTACACATTGGATGTGAAGAGTGGCTCCTTAAAGATATTTGTAGCACATACATGCGCTGGTTCTGAATCAAGAGAAGTAGATTGAAGCATGTAATGAACTAATACAATACAAATCTAAACTAGTGCTGCTGAAGGTTTCCGAACATTTCAGAGACAAAACAACATATATAGCGACTGAAGTTCAATGCCATGTTAACTCGCGTTGCACCTGACCCGTACGCGCGACCATGCCATGAGAGCCAGAACTTAACACGCATGTTGTACTAGCGTGTGCCCATACTACCTACACTAAACAAAATGTTTTACGATTGCCAGGTCACCACAATACCACTTTAGAGGTGTTGCCCCCACTTTTGGTTCCTAGAGGGGGAGTTTTATTAGAGACCTTTCAGACACCTCCTATAGAACCTCAGATTGTAAGAAGCGGTTTATAGCTGACTTCATAGCAGCTCTACCTCACCTCTCCCCTAGCTAGCTTTCTCCACCTCTGTTTTGCTTTTCACCCCACTTGGGGTGCTGTGAAAACCTCTCTGTAACCATGTAACCTAGTACAGGTTCTGATATTAATACAAATGCAGTAGGGGACCTCCCCCTACTATTTCAACCGTCAAAAAAATAACACGCCTCAAAAACTTCCAGTTCCCGAGGGTCGTCCCCTTCGGTTATGATCTATTCTGCGGCTTCCCTTCCTTCCCCACACACAAAACCGCTGCCATGGATCCGCCACCGCGTGGTCGTCCTCGGCGTGGATGGGAGACCATTGACGATGATTCTATGGGATAGATCGTAAATCGCACAGACTTCCTTACCGCCGCAAGAATTGTCAGTTACTGTACCAACTTCTATAGGAAGCTTATGCGTAAACATGGCAACGACAGGCTGATGATAGTTGGTCTTCCATGCGTCTTTGAGGAACATGTTTTCTGGTGGGCCGGTCCAAGGTAGCATGGGCGAAGATGCAAGATTACGCCTGTAGAGTGCCCTACCTTGTAAGGCATGGGACAATAATTGGAAGACACTAGGATTTTCTCTAAGGATGAGGTCAGTGTGATATGCAGTTCAATAGTCTGCTTTTTGGGTGTACTTAGTTGGTAAACAAAGCCTAGGTTTCAACCTTGAAGGCACATACTTTCTGAATATACTTACTTGTTCAATCATGCATAAGTTTGTACCTTCGAACGCACATAGTTTCTGAAAGTACTTGTCCAATCATGCATATACTTACTTGTTTAATCATGCGTAGGTTTGGGTTGGCGCAAACGGTGATTGGCTTGTTTACATAACGCAGGCTACCGAGGTGAAGATTCACAACATCTATATCGGTGTCGACGTTGCCGTAGCCCCGATGTCCACCGTCGGGTTCAGCCATGCTAATTTGTGAAATAGGTACATGCGTTACCATGGCGCCACAGCCACTTTGAGGAAGATAGCACTCGCCAAACCCCCCACAAAGTTGTGCGCGTACACCGACTTTCATCTCATCATGGTGTTCGACATCAGGATAGCCATGACGCAGCCTCAGGAAGACGGGAATGGCTGGTACGTGTTGCTTGTGGCGAGCTTGTGCCCATACAGGTACGAAGACGTCGTGTACCATGCAGGTCGGGTCTTCGCGGTAACAAACCAGGGAGGTTGCTTCGTATGGGTTATGTCATATGGTATGTAATACAGCAAATCAAATTCAGTCTTCCTGTACATACATTCCTCTTGACATTTGTACCTGGTATCAGATGTTTTGCAGGAGCGAGCTACCCCCTATCATAATTGCTCCGCCTGATATTGGGGTTGGACATGTTATTACATGGAACCTTGTAATTGACCTTCAGCGCTTGGGTGTAATATATTATTAGTCCGTGTCAACGGTCCTGGTGCAGGTGTGACCATAAACTACTCCGATCGAACCCTTATGATGCACCCAGGTATTGCTTTAGGATCAAACCCTCAAAATTTGTAATGCATGAAACCTCAAATTGACTAGACGTATGTGATATTTCTTTTTAGGTATGCTTTGTGAGCTATACCAGATGGACGACACAGCGATAGACCTTCGTGATGCTATCTGGGAGCCAGCAAACAATCTTGGCGAACACTCTGTTTTCGTTGGGGACAGCTACCCACTAGTCAGAACAATGCCACCTTCAGTGCATGATGCCGAGGGTTTGCCGTTCATGAAGCATGGCTGCGTATTCACAATGCACCACCGAAAAAAAATCTGGGACGGGCCTCTGCCTGATTTATGCCACTTCAGCTTCGATGGGACTTCTTCATAGGGTATGACACTAAGCAGTTGCGAAAGATATTCCCGCTGCCCTCCACTATGGATAGTGCCATCTGTGAGAAACTGCTGGGACTGGAACAATGAAGTCGAGCATGTCTTGTAAGGAGAAAGTGAGAAACTTAGGTTCTTATGTAACCATTGGCACTCCACGGACGCCTGTTTAAGTGGCTTTGTACTTATTCACGCCTGCAAGAAAGACGCTGCAACTGCAACTTATGTAACCATTGGTACTCCATAGACGCTTGTTAACTGGCGTTCTACCTAATCGCGCCTGCAAGAAAGACGCTGCCACTGCAACTCATGTAACCATTGGTACTCCATAGACGCCTATTTAATTGGCGTTCTACGAAACTGCTGGTACGGATGTTAGAATGTAAGACGCATTGCGAGAAGGCGTCTTTACACCTTTTTTTTTTGCCCACCGTGTACATAGATGTGGCAGCAACTACCCCACGCGCGTATTTCAAGTTTACAACTCCCAAGTAACCAAGATTTCACACTTATCAAAGCCTGCATGCAGAACTTCCATTTCGCATTTCTCCATGGAAACGCCAAATGGTCTGTCGTCCTCTTGTTGGCATACACGCTGAATAAAAAAATGCGGCTAGAGCACACGAATCGCCGAGCCGTCTATAAAATGGTACCTCCGTGTGCTCGAGAATCACTGCACTTCCATCCTCATCATCATCCAAAAGAACAAGCCTTTCTCCTATGTGCTTGCGTCTTCCATGGCCCGTGCGGGGAGCTCTGGATGAAAAAATAACCAAGGAGCATTGACGAAGACTGGGAAGCAAAAGAGAGATATCGACACCTCGCGGCTGCCACAGGGGCAGGCGACAACTCTAACAAGCGCACTCGTCCATGGGGCGAGCAGGCACACGAGGGCTCTGACAAGCGGAGTCATCCTAGGAGCGAGCACGCAGCCGAGGGTTCTGACATGTGCATTCGGCATGGAGGAGAAAAGTCCTTCGCCCATGATGACACACCCGCTGAGGACATCGTCGGCTA
The DNA here is from genome assembly GCA_011799875.1 of Thinopyrum elongatum. Classification (NCBI taxonomy): domain Eukaryota; kingdom Viridiplantae; phylum Streptophyta; class Magnoliopsida; order Poales; family Poaceae; genus Thinopyrum; species Thinopyrum elongatum. The sequence continues at coordinate 417,772,707 of CM022303.1, read as the reverse complement.
GGCGAAGCTGAGCAATGACGCGCTGGACAAGGTGACCGCTCTCATACAGAAATTTATGGATGGCAAGGAGAAGGCGACTGCTCTCATCGTGAAACTTATGGATGAGAAGGAGAAGCTATGCATCGAGCGAGAGCTCCTGAAGGAGGAGATCGCCGGATCGGCAAAGCTACACGACGAGAGAAAGGCCTTACTGCACGACGCAGTAGCCGTCCTGATGGATGAGAAAGAGAAGATCAACATTGAGCGCAACCTGCTGATGGATGAATCAATGACAGCTCTGAAGCAACATCGTGAAGGCATCAAAGAGATCATTGGAGATCGCGTGGAGAAGGCCAAGGCCATGGACGCAATGAAGAAGATGGCGGAGGAGAGGCAAGAGGAGATGATGCCCATGGAGGCGATGAAGAAAGAGATTGAGGAAATACTCGCCGATGAACCCATCATGAATGTGGCTATAAAAATGGAATAGAGCATCCACCCCTATAGTTGTAAGGGTTTACTGAATCTTCCCTCCTGTTAAAGGTTAACTGAATTGTCCCGCTATTAAAAGTAACTTATGCAGTTAAGTGAATTTGTCCTACTTTTCAACTATAACTCCTTTATAGTTAATTGAATCTGTCATGGTGTTAAAAGTTTACAGAATTTTTCAATTAACTGAAGGACACATGCTGTTAATAGTTTACTGCATTTTTCAATTGACTGAATTTGTCCTAGTGTTTAAATTTAAATCAATCTTTTCAGTTCACTGAATTTGTCTGGGTGTTAAAAGTTTACTGAATTTCTTAGTTTACTGCATCTATCCTCGTGTTAAAAGTTTAATGAATTTATCCCGCTATCAATTGTTAACTAAATTTTCTAGTTATCTCAAGCTGTCCTGCAGTTCAAAGTTAACTAAAATTTTGGGGTTAATTGAATTTGTCCTGGTGTCAATTGTCAATTTAACTGAATCTGTACTGGTGTTCAAATTTAACTGAATTTCTCTAAGTTAACTAAATTTGTATCAAAGTTGAAATGTAACTGAATAGCAAAGCAACAAAAGCAACATCGATAACTTGTTCACTGCATACCAAAGCCGGGAACCCAACTTCACAGCATACATAAGCAACAAAAGAAGCATTGATAAATTGCTAACTTATATGCTGAATGTATACCTAATCAGCATACCTAACTAGCCTTCACTTGTTCTGCGACTTCTTCAGTTCTTCAGAGCCTCCGAACGGCACAAACAAAATGATGCTTAAACAAGTCATGCCAATCAACAGTCAAACTAAACCTTCTTCGGTTCTTCAGAAGCTCCAAACGGCAGCACAAATTCTAAAACAAGTGACGCCAATCAGCAATCATACCAAACCACCAAAGTTACTCAGCTTCTCCAGGCGCAAGACGGTGGTAAGGCAGGGAGCCACTGCCCGTAGAGCCCGCTCCCGGTCGATGGGAGCCAGCTCGTCGAAGACGGCGTCCAATGGCACAAATGGATTCTGGTGATGAAGTTCGGACAGGATTCGACTGGCGACGGCACCTCGAACCCCCTCCTTGTCCAGCGCCTCCTCCACCGCTGCACGGAGACGGTTCAGCTCCTCGGAGAGATAACTAAAGAAGGAGACTAGGTCAGGAAGGCATAGCTCATGGAAGTCGATGGGGTGATCGAACGGGTTTAGCCCGACGTCCGGCATGGTCGCGCTGGTACGACGGTACGCGTCGTGAAGCCTCACCACCTACGTGGTAACATGATCCAGCAAGCCATCCAGGCGACCCTGGACATCCTCATGATCAGAGCACTCGCACTCCAGCACAGCTGGCGCTTCCTGCAACAACGCCGACGATGCCTGAAGCATCTTAGTGGTGGACTCCTGCCACTTCTGAAGCTCCGTGAGCTAACATTCATGATGGAGGAGCAAGTCACTCTTCTCCTCCCTGAGCTCATGAAGCTCCACATCCTTGGCCTGGAGCTGCACATCCTTGGCCACGAGCTCCTCTCTCAGGCGCCTCACCTTTGACATGGTGATCTCGTGCGCCCCCATGGAAACCCATAGAAGGAATGGGGAGGCAAGCAAAAGAAGGGACGAAAAGGATGAAGATGGAGGTCTGCAGCCTGATAGAGTGAAGATCAATCTAAATCTTTTGGTTTTCCCCAGTCCATGCCCTTTCACATGAGCGGGTTTCCCCAGACCCTGCCGCGCCCAAAGACCAAAGTAACGCAACACTGATATTTTAATTTTACCTGGCAGTCAGTCGCGACAAACAGACATGCAGTATGAGCTCTAAACACGCCAGACGCCTAGGCATCTCTTCTATGGTTTGATACACGGCTAAGCAAAACCTGTGGCCGCCTTTAAAATGTGCACACCATATTAATAGGCGTTTGTTTGATTGTGGTTAAACATCGTATTAATAGGCGTGTCAAGAACAACGACGCCTTCTGGTTAGGCGCAGTTGACAGCTGCCACGCTGGCGGCCGGTCGTCGTTGTCGGTTGATACGTCTCCAACGTATCTATAATTTATGAAGTATTCATGCCATGTTTACAACAATTTTATATGGTTTGGGTGCAATCTTATATGATTTAAATGAAACTAACATGGAATGACGCTGTTTTCAGTAGAACTACCATGGTGTTGTTTTTTGTGCAGAAATCAAAGTTCTCCAAATGCAGTGAAACTTTTTGATGATTTTTTTTGGAACAAAAGAGGCACTAGAAGCTTCGTGGGAGGGGCAGAAGATGAAGGAGGTTAGCACAACTCACCAGGCGAGCCAGGAGCCTTGCCCGTGTGCTGGTGGGTTGTGGTCACCTCGAGGCCCATCTTAGCGTGAGACCGACGCCAAAAAATCCTATAAATAAAGAAACCCCCAGAAATAACCCTAGATTAGAAGTTCTACCGCTGCAAGCCTCTGTAGCCAGGAAAAACCAATCTAGACCCTGTTCCGGCACCCTGCTGGAGGGGAAATCATCATCGGTGGCCATCTTCATCATCCCGGCGGCCACCATGATGAGGAGGGAGTAGTCCACCCTAGGGGCTGAGGGTTTGTACCAATAGCTATGTGTTTAATCTCTCTCTCTCTCTCTCTCTCGTGTTCTTGAGTTGGCACGATCTTGTTGTATCGCGAGCTTTGTTAATATAGTTGGATCATATGGTGTTTCTCCCTCTCTATCTTGTTGTGATGAATTGAGTTTTCCCTTTGAGATTTCACTTTTATCGGATTGAATACTTTGTTGGATTTGAGAGCACTTGATGTATGTCTTGGCACTCAACTCGCGGATTCCCGACATGATGATACGTCTCCAACGTATCTATAATTTTTGATTGTTCCATGTTGTTATATTATCATTCTTGGATGTTTTACAATCATTTTATAGTCATTTTATATCATTTTTTGGTACTAACCTATTGGCATAGTGCCCAGTGCCAGTTGCTGTTTTCTGCATGTTTTTTACATCGCAGGAAATCAATACCAAACGGAGCGAAACTTTTTGTGGATTTTTTTGCACCAGAAGACATCCAGTGGGCCGGAGAAGCACCTGGGGGTGCCCCGAGAGGGGCACAACCCACCAGGGCGCGCCTGGAGGCCCAGGCGCGCCCAGGTGGGTTGTGCCCACCTCGGTGGCCTCCCGCACCGCCTCTTTGCTCTATAAATACCCCAATATTCCAGAAACACTAGGGGAGTCGATGAAAATCAATTCCAGCCGCCGCAAGTTCCAGAAACACCAGATCCAATCTAGACACCATCTCGGAGGGGTTCATCATGTCCATTGGTGCCTCTCCGATGATGCGTGAGTAGTTCTTTGTAGACCTACGGGTCCGTAGTTAGTAGCTAGATGGCTTTCTCTCTCTCGTTTGATTCTCAATACAATGGTCTCTTGGAGATCCATATGATGTAACTCTTTTTTGCGGTGTGTTTGTTGGGATCTGATGAACTTTGAGTTTATGATCAGATCTATGTTTTTATCCATGAAAGTTATTTGAGTCTTCTTTGATCTCTTATATGCATGATTGCTTATAGCCTCGTATTTCTTCTCCGATATTTGGGTTTTGTTTGGCCAACTTGATCTATTTATCTTGCAATGGGAAGAGGTGCTTTGTAATGGGTTCGATCTTACGGTGCTTGATCCCAGTGACAGAAAGAGAAACGACACGTATGTATCGTTGCTATTAAGGATAACAACATGGGGTCTATTTCTACATAAATAAATCTTGTCTACATCATGTCATCGTTCTTATTGCATTACTCCATTTCTCCATGAACTTAATACACTAGATGCATGCTGGATAGCGGTCGATGTGTGGAGTAATAGTAGTAGATGCAGGCAAGAGTCGGTCTACTAATCTTGGACGTGATGCCTATATAATGATCATTGCCTGGATATCGTCATGAGTATTTGAAGTTCTATCAATTGCCCAACAGTAATTGTTTTCCCACCGTTTGCTATTTTTCTTGAGAGAAGCCACTAGTGATACCTACGGCCCCCGGGTCTCTTCTTTAATATATTTGCCTTTGCGATCTATTTTTATTTGCTTTTGTTTTCAGATCTATATTTCCAAAAACCCAAAAATACCTTGCTGCACTTTATTTTAATTTGCATTTATTCAAGATCTATTTATCCAATCTATTACAACTTTCTCCCGTCCACTAGCCATTTCTGGCGCCGTTGCCCGAAAGGGATTGACAACCCCTTTAATACGTCGGGTTGCGAGTATTTGTTATTTGTGTGCAGGTGCCATTCACGTAGTGTTGCGTGGTTCTCCTACTGGTTCGATAACCTTGGTCTCATCACTGAGGGAAATACCTACCGTCGCTGTGCTGCATCATCCCTTCCTCTTTGGGGAAATACCAACGTAGTTCTAGCAGACATCAAAAGGAATTTCTGGTGCCGTTGCCGGGGAGACATCATCAACATCTACCAGGTTCCTAATCACAAATCTCATATCCTTGCAATTTACATTATTTGCCATTTTCCTCTCCCCCACTTCACAAAAATTTGCCATTTTATTCGCCCCTCTTTTTTGTTCGCCTTTTTCTCGTCAGATCTCATGTTTGCTTGTGTTGCCATGTGCCTTCTATTTGCTTGCATCTTCGCTTGCTAAAAATCTATTGATATGGATCCTCATCCACTTGCTAATCTTTTCAAAAGATCCAATTATGATGAACCAATTGCTAGTGAATTGAGTTCACTAGATTATCTATATGAAGTTTTGCTTGAGATTTATGAATCTGAAAATTGTGATGAAGTGCTAAAAGAAGAAATTTGTGAAGTGATTCACGATAGCTCCTTGAATGAAAATCATGATTGAAATGATGTTACCATAAACTCTATTAATGTCAATTGTGCTAATAATATGCAAAACCCCAAGCTTGGGGATGCTAATTTTGATATGTCCACTACTTTTTGCAATGATCATGATTGGGGTGATTCTTCTTATGATCTTGAAAAAAAAATTATGCCTCATGATGAATATGCTATTGATAATAATTTTTGCAATAGTATTGAAAGTGCGTTTGGAAGAGTGTCAACTTTAGGTAAAAAGAATCCCACATACTCGGAGAGTGTTCAATCTTATGAGAATTTTGATAAAAGTGGGTTCGGAGAGGTCATGACTTTAGTTGATGTTAATCCCACTATATTGGAAGAGTGTCAACTTTGCATGTATGTGGATCATGAAGAGAAAATTTTATATGATAGCTATATTGTTGAATTTGAATATGATCCCACATGTAATTATTATGATAGAGGAAAATATGGTTGTGAAAATTTTCATATTACTAAATTACCTCTCTTCATGTTGAGATTGCTATTGTTTCTTTCTTGCTCCTTGCATATGCTAGATCTTGCTTGTCTTGCTAATTTGTTTTCCTATAAAATTCCTATGCATAGGAAGTATGTTAGACTTAAATGTGTTTGTCACATGTCCTATGATGCTCTCTTTGTGTTTCAATTATTATCTTTCTTGTGAGCATAATTTAAATCTTATGCCTAGCTAGGGGCGTAAATCGATAGCGCTCGTTGGGAGGCAACCCAACTTGTATCTTTTTGCTTTTTGGTTTTCTTGCTGTTTTTAATAAAATACCAAATTATGCCTCTGGTTAGATGTATTTTTGTGGTTTAAATTAGTGTTTGTGCCAAGTAAAGCCTTTAGGATTATGTTGGGTGATAGTTGATTTGATCTTGTTGGAAAACAGAAACTTTTGCGTCCAGACAAATAATTGTTTTGGAATTACAGAAGTGACGAAAAATTCTGAATTTTTTACACAAGATTGATATACAAATTACCTCTGTTTTCCTAATTTTTCAGATTTTTTGGAGTAACATAAGTATTCGAAATATTCAGATTTCTACAGACTGTTCTGTTTTAGACAGATTCTGTTTTCTTTGCGTTGTGTGCTTGTTTTAATGATTCTATGGTTTTCTTTGAATAGTTTTTGCCATAGAAAAGTTGGAATACAGTATATATAATGCAAGAATAAAATATGAATTGGTTGCTATAGTACTTATAGTAGTGATTTGTTTTCTTATACTAACGGATCTCACGAAGGTTTTGTTGAGTTTTGTGTGATTGAAGTTTTCAATTTTTGGGTGATTTTACGATGGATGAAGGAGTAAGGAGTAAGAAGAGCCTAAGCTTGGGGATGCCCATGGAATCCCAAGCTATTATCCAAAGAGAAGCAAGCAACTAAGCTTGGGGATGCCCGAGTGGCATCCCCTCTTTCTTCTAACGACCATCGGTATTTTACTTGGAACTATATTTTTATTCGTCACATACTATGAGTTTTGCTTGGAGCGTCTTGTATGATATGAGTCTTTGCTTGTTTTGCCTTTTGTTTTAAGTATTGAATCCTTGCTGGACACACCTATTTGAGAGAACCAAAATTATGTCATGACTGGTTGGAATTGCTCTAGTGCTTCACTTATATCTTTTTGAGCACGGTGTGCTTTATTATTTTTGAAGAAATGCTCTCATGCTTCACTTAGATTTATTTGGGAGTTAGTAAATTTTTTAAGAAATTCTCTCTTGCTTCACTTAAATTAATTTGAGAGAAAGAAATATTATGCTCATGATCTTTACTTATATTTGTTTGAGCTTATCAAAAGCAACACATGAAAATTAGTCCCAAAGTGATAGATATCCAAGAAGGATATAATAAAAACTTTCATGAAGATCATTGGACAAAATAAACTTGATTCCTTGTAATAGTTTTGAGATATAATGATGTGATATGTGAGTTATGTTGATGAGTAATTATGCTTTAGTAAGAATAATGGTGTTAAGGTTTGTGATTCCCTATGCATGCACGAAAGTCAATAGTTATGCAATGAAATTATATCCTACTTGTGGTGCATTATTCGGTGTTAATTATGCTTAATGCTCCCTTATGAGATTTTTCGTTTCTTGGTTGGTCGCTTCTCAATCTTTTGCTAGCCTTCATTTTGCACTAAGTATGATCACTACTTGTGCATCCAAAACCCTTTAAACCAGTTTTACCATATGAGTCCACTATATCTACCTATATGCGGTATTCTTTTGCCGTTCTAAGCAAATTTGCATGTGCCATCTCTAATTTTCAAAATAAATTTCTCTTTTGTGTGCTCGTACCGCTTGCGAGGCGGTGAGGGGTGGCCGATATTTTCCATGCTAGATGTGTTATTCTCACGATGAGTGTTTATTCACTTGTCATTGCACGAGAGTAAGGCAAAGGTATTAGGGATACCCAGTCCCAAAATGAATAAATGGATTTACTTTATGTTGTCAAATAATAAATTCCTTGGAAAGTGTTGGTATGGAGGGCACCCGTGGATACGGTTAGCCATGGAAAGTGAAAGTATGGTGGAAAAAGGAATAAACTTTATTTTCTGTTTGGGAACCGCCTATGATATATCTAGCATGGAAAGTGTGGGGAACTCTAAGTCGTTTTCGTTGGTGGGAAAAGTATACCTCCCAAAATGTTTTTATCTCTCAATTTTCACTTTGAGCTCTGGCACCTCTACAAATCCCTACTTCCCTCCGCGAAGGGCCTTTCTTTTACTTTATGCAATTTTTATTTTGAGTTTTCATCTTCTCTTATAAAGCACCAACTAAGGGGCACTATGATCGTACTTGAGCATTGGGTGTAGCTAATATGCGAGTGTGTTTCATGAATGGATCAATGATTGAGCATAATGGGCTAGGGATAACTTATTTTAGCGTTGATATTTTGAAAGACATGGTTGCTTGTTGATATGCTTGAGTATTTAAGTTATCATGTCAAAACTAGACTATTGCTTTGAACCATATAAAAGTCCAAATGTCCATGCTATAAAGGAAAGAATATGTGATGAACATGTTAGGCAGCATTCCACATCAAAAATTCTATTTTTATCATTTACCTACTCGAGGACGAGCAGGAATAAAGCTTGGCGATGCTGATACGTCTCCAACGTATCTATAATTTTTGATTATTCCATGCTGTTATATTATCATTCTTGGATGTTTTACAATCATTTTATAGTCATTTTATATCATTTTTAGGTACTAACCTATTGACATAGTGCCCAGTGCCAGTTGCTGTTTTCTACATGTTTTTTACATCGCAGGAAATCAATAGCAAACGGAGTCCAAACGGAGCGAAACTTTTTGTGCATTTTTTTTGGACCAGAAGACATCCAGTGGGCCGGAGAAGCACCTGGGGGTGCCCCGAGGGGGGCACAACCCACCAGGGCGCGCCTGGAGGCCCAGGCGTACCCAGGTGGGTTGTGCCCACCTCGGTGGCCTCCCGCACCGCCTCTTTGCTCTATAAATACCCCAATATTCCAGAAACCCTAGGGGAGTCGATGAAAATCAATTCCAGCCGCCGCAAGTTCCAGAAACACCAGATCCAATCTAGACACCATCTCGGAGGGGTTCATCCAGTCCATTGGTGCCTCTCCGATGATGCGTGAGTAGTTCTTTGTAGACCTACGGGTCCGTAGTTAGTAGCTAGATGGCTTTCTCTCTCTCGTTTGATTCTCAATACAATGGTCTCTTGGAGATCCATATGATGTAACTCTTTTTTGCGGTGTGTTTGTTGGGATCCGATGAACTTTGAGTTTATGATCAGATCTATGTTTTTATCCATGAAAGTTATTTGAGTCTTATTTGATCTCTTATATGCATGATTGCTTATAGCCTCGTATTTCTTCTTCGATATTTGGGTTTTGTTTGGCCAACTTGATCTATTTATCTTGCAATGGGAAGAGGTGCTTTGTAATGGGTTCGATCTTACGGTGCTTGATCCCAGTGACAGAAAGGGAAACGACACGTATGTATCGTTGCTATTAAGGATAACAAGATGGGGTCTATTTCTACATAAATAGATCTTGTCTACATCATGTCATCATTCTTATTGCATTACTCCGTTTCTCCATGAACTTAATACACTAGATGCATGCTGGATAGCGGTCGATGTGTGGAGTAATAGTAGTAGATGCAGGCAGGAGTCGGTCTACTAATCTTGGACGTGATGCCTATATAATGATCATTGCCTCGATATCGTCATGAGTATTTGAAGTTCTATCAATTGCCCAACAGTAATTGTTTTCCCACCGTATGCTATTTTTCTCGAGAGAAGCCACTAGTGAAACCTACGGCCCCCGGGTCTCTTCTTTAATATATTTGCCTTTGCGATCTATTTTTATTTGCTTTTGTTTTCAGATCTATATTTCCAAAAACCCAAAAATACCTTGCTGCACTTTATTTTATTTTGCATTTATTCGAGATCTATTTATCCAATCTATTACAACTTTCTCCCGTCCACTAGCCATTTCTGGTGCCGTTGCCCGAAAGGGATTGACAACCCCTTTAATACGTCGGGTTGCGAGTATTTGTTATTTGTGTGTAGGTGCCGTTCACGTAGTGTTGCGTGGTTCTCCTACTGGTTCGATAACCTTGGTCTCATCACCAAGGGAAATACCTACCGTCGCTGTGCTGCATCATCCCTTCCTCTTTGGGGAAATACCGACGTAGTTCTAGCAGACATCACATGATATTGGGGTAATATATGCATATGGTTGATGCACGTTTTCGTCCTTTTTTCTCCGGTAGAAATCTTGGGGCATTCTTTGAAGTTCTTTGTGTTGGGTTGAGTATTATGAATCTGAAATTGTTTGATGCATATCGCATAATCAACTCACAGATACTCGCGGTGACATTGGAGTACCTAGGTGACATTAGAGTTGGTTGATGTGTATCACATGGTGTTATTTTAGTACGATTTCTTGGATAGATCGATCGAAAAGGATAACTTGGTGTTATTTTAGTACGAACTCGTAGATAGATCGATCGAAAAGGATAACTTTGAGGTGGTTTTGTACCCTACAAGGTTGTTATTTAGTACGAACTCTTAGATATACGAAGGCTGTTATTTAGAATAATGTTTTGTATCTTTTACTTCAATAAAAATGTCAAGTATAACCTTTGCTATGCTTATTTTGCAAGTTTATATGTGGCTGTTTGAAAACAGCAAGTTGCACGCTAGTGCGTGAATTCTTGAGAAAAGTCAGAAGGTGATAAAATGTTCAATGTTTTTGCACAATAAGCTATGATAAAAAATTTACAGTGTGGTAAATTTTCAGAATATTTCGAGTTAGGGAAATGTGAGTAAAATTGCACTCTTTACAGACTGTCATGTTTAGACAAATTGTTGTTATGTTTGCATTGTTTGCATATGTTTGCTTGTTTAATGATTCTTTTTGGGGATAGGAGTATTAAATATGCAGAGGCATTTAGTTTGCAATGTTAAATAATAATTTTAGTGATTTGCTACAGTAGAGAATGATAAGGTTATGCATTGATTTATACTAACTTACCTCACGAGTTCTTGTTCAGTTTTGTGTGGATGAAGTTTTTTAGATTTAGGGGAACCGTGATATAAAAGGAATTAAGGAGGCACAAAAGCTCAAGCTTGGGGATGCCCAAGGCATCCCAAGATAATATTTCAAGAAGTCTCAAGCATCTAAGCTTGGGGATGCCCCGGTAGGCATCCCGCCTTTCTTCATCAACAATTATCGGTTAGACTCGGTTGAGCCTAAGTTTTTGCTTCTTCACATGATGTGTGCTATTCTTATAATGTCATTTTATTTTGTTTTGCTTACTGTTTTAATAAAATACTTAGATCTGAAAAAATTTAAATGAGAGAGAGTCCTCACATAGCTACCTATTTACTTAACTACTCATTTGATTTTCACTTAAATCTTTTTGGAGTAGTTTGTCAAACACTCTCATGCTTCACTTATATTATTTTGAGAGTTGATAATAGTGATGAAAATTTGCACAAGCTATGAAATTGGTCCCAAAGTGATGGATGTTCAAGAAGGATATAATAAAAACTTTCATGTAGATCTTTGGATATGATAAGTTTGATTCCTTGCAATAGTTTTGCGATATGGAGATAATAATATGTGAGTCATATTGGTGAGTAACTATGCTTTAGTAAGAATATTAGTGTTAAGGTTTGTGATTCCCTATGCAAGCACGAAAGTCAATAGTTATGCAATGAAATTACATCCTATTTGTGGTGCATTATTCGGCGTTAGTTATGTTTAATGCTCGTTTATGATCGTTTTTGTTTCTTGGTTGGTCGCTTCTCAATCTATTTGCTAGCCTTCATTTGTACTAAGCGGGAATACTGCTTGTGCATCCAAACTCCTTAAACTAACTTGTGCCAAATGAGTCCACCATACCTACCTATATGCGGTATTTCCGTGCCGTTCCAAGTAAATGCATATGTGCCAACTCTAATTTTCAAAATAAATTTCCTTTTTGTGTGCCCGTACCGCTCATGAAGCGGCAGGGGGTGGCCAATATTTTCCATGCTAGATGCATTATTCTCAAGATGAGTGTTTATTCACTTTTCATTAAACGAGAGTGTGGCAAAGGTAATAGGGATGCCCAGTCCCAAAATGCAAAAAAAAATATGTATGTTGTTCAATAATAAATTCCTTGGAAAGTGTTGGTATGGAAGGCACCCGTGGATACGGCTAGCCATGGATTGTGAAAGAATGATGGAAAAAGGAATAAAATTTATTTTCTGTTTGGGAACCGCCTATGATGTATCTAGCATGGAAAGTATTGGGAATTCTCGGTCGTTTTCGTTCATAGGAAAAGCATGCCTCTCAAAACAATTTCATCTCTCAATTTAAGCTTTGAGCTCTAGCACATCTACAAATCTCTGCTTCCCTCTGCGAAGGGCCTATCTATTTACCTTTATGCAATTTTTATTTTTATTTGAGTCTCAATCTTCTCTTATAAAGCACCAACTAGGGAACACAATTATCATACTTGTGTATTGGGAATAGCCAATATTTGAGTTTGTTTCATGAATGGATCAATGATTGAGCATAATGGGCTAGGGATAGCTTTCTTTAGTGTTGATATTTTGAAAGACATGGTTGCTTGTTGATATGCTTGAGTATTGATGTCATCATGTCAATTATAGACTATTGCTTTGGATCATTCAAGTCCAATTGTCCATGCTACAAAAGAAAAGAGTATATGATGAATATGATAGGTAGCATTCCACATTAAAATTTCCGTTTTCAATTGCCATTTATCATGATGAGTTTTATGAGAAAGAGTTGATGTTATGAAGCTAGGAAAATTGATTGAAATTATCATTTATCAAACTTATGCACTATGCTAGCATTCACACTTCATAAATTATTTCTTTTATCATTTATCTACTCGAGGGCGAGTAGGAATTAAGCTTGGGGATGCTGATACGTCTCCAATGTATCTATAATTTATGAAGTATTCATGCCATGTTTACAACAATTTTATATGGTCTGGGTGTAATTTTATATGATTTAAATGAAACTAACATGGACTGACGCTGTTTTCAGCAGAACTACCATGGTGTTGTTTTTTGTGCAGAGATCAAAGTTCTCCAAATGCAGTGAAACTTTTTGACGATTTTTTTGGAACAAAAGAGGCACTAGAAGCTTCGTGGGAGGGGCAGAAGGTGAAGGAGGTTAGCACAACCCACCAGGGCGCGCCAGGGGCCTTGCCCGTGTGCTGGTGGGTTGTGGTCACCTCGAGGCCCATCTTAGCGTGAGACCGACGCAAAAATCCTATAAATACAGAAACCCCCAGAAATAACCCTAGATCAGAAGTTCCGCCGCCGCAAGCCTCTGTAGCCACGAAAAACCAATTTAGACCCTATACCGGCACCCTGTCGGAGGGGAAATCATCACCGATGGCCATCTTCATCATCCCGGCGGCCACCATGATGAGCAGGGAGTAGTCCACCCTCGGGGCTGAGGGTTTGTACCAGTAGCTATGTGTTTAATCTCGCTCTCTCTCTCTCTCTCTCTCTCTCTCTCTCTCTCGTGTTCTTGAGTGTAACGCCCGGATAATTATGCTACAGTGAACCTCTGTTAATGATGCCACGTCACCTCCGTTACAGTTGCTAATCTCGCGTTAGTTCGAAACCGGTTCGAATTCAAATTTGAATTTTTGTCGAACATCAAAAATTTTCAAACATTAAAACTGAAATGTTCGGAGTGTGCCGAGTAATGACTAGGTAATTATGGTGAAGGAACCATGCTTTTATAAAGAGCCTAAGTACTTTTAAATGAATTAAAACAGAAAAGAAAATAAATAAAAAAAGAAAAGGACTAAACGAAAACAAACAAACAAAAAGCACTCCCCCCCCCCCCCCATGGGCCCGTCGGCCCACTGCCCACCTGCGTCTAGTCCGCCCCTGCCCAGCCGGCCGCCCCCCCCCCCCCTCCTCCCTTATCCCCCACCCCGGTCAAACCCTAGACCGACCCCCCAACTGCTCTCACTCCCCCCCCCGATCTGGATCGGCGACCACGCCGCCTCGCGCTCGCCATGGCCCGAAGCCGCCTCGCCGGATCTCCTCCCCCCCCCCCCCCCGCCGTATCCTGGCTTCCTCGTCCTCCTCCCCGACTCGCATCACCGAGCCTCGCCGGCGTACATCTACAGTGTGGGGTGAGGACCCCGTTCTCCCCTTTCCCCCTTCGGTTGCCAGCGATGACCGCGCCTCGCACAGCAGCTCGTCGACCCCCCTTGCTGGCGCTGCTTCGCCTCCACTCCACCGCCGCGCGCTCGCACCGTGCCGACCGCGCCTCGGCCTCCCGCTGACTGCCGCCCGTCGCGCACTCCCGCCGCTGGCCTCTCCTCTCGCGCACTCTCGCGCGCGCTCGCAACCGCCACCGCGCGCGCGTCCACCGGCTCGCCGTGCCCCTGTGGCTGCGGCTGTGCACGCCGCTGCTGCTCTCTCTACCTGCTGCTGCGCTGCACTGCTGCCCTCGCTGCTTTGCCGGCTACTTCTGCTGCCCGCCCGCGCGCTGGCCGCACCGCGGCCGTCCCCTGCCGTGGCCGGCGCCGCCACCCCTGGTGGCCTACGCCCGTGCCCGTGCCCGTAACCCATCGCCCGCACGCCCGTCAGCCCTCCCTGGCCAATGACGTGTGGGCCCCCACGCCCAGAACATAAAAGAAAAAGAAAAAGAAAAAGAAAATGTAATTAAAAATAATAATAAAGATAAATAATAATTAATTAATTAACTTAATCAATTCTGTTTAAATTAACTAATTAATATTAGTTAACCAAATTAACTAATTAACCTAATTAACTAAACAGTCTATGACATGTGGGACCCACCGTCAGTTTGACCAGTCAACGGTCAGAGTTGACCGCTGACATCACGATGATGTCATGCTGATGTCTTAAATGTATTTTCGAATTAAATTAATAATATTAATTTAAAAATTGTTTAAATCTTTAAAATTAATATAAAATAAATCGTAGCTCGGATGAAAATACTTTCTACATGAAAGTTGCTCAGAACAACGAGACGAATCCGAATACGCAGTCCGTTCGCCCGCCACACGTCCCTAGCATAGCGAACATGCAACTGTTCCCCTCCGGTCATCTGTCTAACAAATGTCCGGAACCGGAAAAACTTTCCCGGATGGGATCCCCCTTTCTCGGTAACGTGCAACCCCACGTTAGAACACACCCGGCACTGCATATTGTCATGTCATACTTTGTGTAGCATTGTTTGCTTTGTATTTACTTTTTCCTCCCCCCTCTTTCTCTCTCGATAGACCCTGAGACCGCTGACGACGCTGCCGTGAATGACTACAGTGTTGACGACCCGTCCTTCTCTGCCGAGCTTCCAGGCAAGCCCCCCCCCCCCTTGATCAACCCGATATCGCCTATTCCTTCTCTCTACTGCTTGCATTAGAGTAGTGTAGCATGTTACTGCTTTCGGTTAATCCTATTCTGCTGCATAGCCTGTCTTTGCTACTACTGTTGATACCTTACCTGCAATCCTAAATGCTTAGTATAGGTTGCTAGAATTACATCAGTGGCCCTACACTCTTGTCCGTCTGCCATGCTATAATACTAGGCCGTGATCACTTCGGGAGGTGATCACGGGTTTATATTATATACTATTACATACTTATGTTTCTGTTCGAAGATGGGGGCTGAAGGGGCAGGTGGTTCCATCCAGGTAGTGGCGGGCCTGGGTTCCCGACGGCCCCCGAGTGTTACTTTGTGGTGGAGCGACAGGGCAGGTTGTGACCACCTAGGAGACAGGTGGGCCTGGTCCTGGTCGGCGTCCGCGGTTATATCAATTAACACGCTTAATGAGATTGGGTATTTGATCTGAGACTGGCTACGAGCCTATACGCACTAACCACCACGCGGTAACAGTTATGGGCACTCGACGTCGTCGTATCAGCCGAAGCCTCCTAGACGTCAGCGACTGAGTGACGCGCGCCGGGTTGGACCGCGTAACGCAACTTCCTTTGTAATGGAGGTTGCTAGGTCTGCTCACCGGCCGCCCACGCAACGTGCAGGTGTGCAATGGGCGATGGGCCCAGACCCCTGCGCGCATAGGATTTAGACCGGCGTGCTGACCTCTCTGTTAGGCCTAGGTAGGGCTGCGACGTGTTGATCTTCCGAGGCCGGGTATGACCCAAGAAAGTGTGCCCGGCCAGAGGGATCGAGTGTGTTGGGTAATGTGGTGCACCCCTGCAGGGAAGTTTATCTATTCGAATAGTCGTGTCCCTCGGTAAAAGGACGACCCGGAGTTGTACCTCGACCTTATGACAACTAGAACCGGATACTTAATAAAACACACCCTTTCAAGTGCCAAATACAACCCGGTGATCGCTCTCTCACAGGGCGACGAGGAGAGGATCGTCGGGTAGGTTTATGCTATGCGAAGTTACTTGATGCTGCACTTGCTACTCTCTTCTACATGCTTCAAGATGGAGGCTGCCAGAAGCGTAGTCTTCGATAGGACTAGCTATCCCCCTCTTATTCTGGCATTCTGCAGTTCAGTCCACCTATACTACCCATTTCATTGATACCATTGCATATGTAGTGTAGATCCTTGCTTGCGAGTACTTTGGATGACCACTCACGGTTGCTTTGCTCTCTCTTTTCCCCCTTCTTCCATTCTTCTCGGACGTCGCAACCAGATGCTGGAGCCCAGGAGCCAGACGCCACCTTCGACGACCCCTACTACACCGAGGGTGCCTACTACTACGTGCAGGCCGCCGACGATGACCAGGAGTAGTTTAGGAGGATCCCAGGCAGGAGGCCTGCGCCTCTTCGATCTGTATCCCAGTTCGAGGCCCCTGGCTTGTATTATGATGCTTGTATGACTTATTTATTTCTTAGAGTTGTGTTGTGATATCCTCCCGTGAGTCCCTGATCTTGATCGTACACGTTTGTGTGTATGATTAGTGTACGATTGAATCGGGGGCGTCACATTGAGTTGGCACGATCTTGATGTATCGCAAGCTTTGTTAATATAGTTGGATCATATGGTGTTTCTCCCTCTCTATCTTGTTGTGATGAATTGAGTTTTCCCTTTGAGATTTCACTTTTATCGGATTGAATACTCTGTTGGATTTGAGAGCACTTGATCTATGTCTTGGCACTCAACTCGCGGATTCCCGAGGTGGCATTGGGGTAATCTGTGCATATGGGTTGATGCACATTTTCGTCCTTGTTTCTCCGTTAGAAATCTTGGGGCACTCTTTGAAGTTCTTTGTGTTGGATTGAGTATTATGAATCTGAAATTGTTCGATGCATATCGCATAATCAACTCATGGATACTCGCGGTGACATTGGAGTATCTGGGTGACATTAGAGTTGGTTGATGTGTATCATATGGTGTTATTTTAAGACGAACTCTTGGATAGATCAATCGGAAAGGATAACTTGGTGTTATTTTTGTACGAACTCTTAGATAGATCGATCGAAAAGGATAACTTTGAGGTGGTTTCGTACCCTACAAACAATTTCTTCTTATGTTCTCCGCTAGATTAGAACTTTGGAGTGATTCTTCGTTGCACATTGAGGGATGGTTATATGATCCAATTATATTAGCATTGTTGAGAGATTGCACTTGCGAAAGTATGGACCCTAGGCCTCATTTTCAAGCATTGCAATACCGTTTGTGCTCCGTTTTATCAATTGCTACCTTGCTGTTTTTTATTGTTCCTATTACAAAAATCAATATCTACTATCATTACTACGCTTGTATCACCATCTCTTCGCCGAACTAGTGCACCTATACAAATTACCATTGTATTTGGTGTGTTGGGGACACAAGAGACTTTTTGTTATTTGGTTGCAGGGTTGTTTGAGAGAGACCATCTTCATCCTACGCCTCCCACGGATTGATAAACCTTAGTTCACCCACTTGACGGAAAATTGCTACTGTCCTACAAAACTCTGCGCTTGGAGGCCCAACACAAGTCTACAAGAATAAGTTGTGTAGTAGACGTCAAGCTCTTTTCTGGCGCCGTTGCCAGGGAGGTGAGTGCTTGAAGGTATATCTTTAAATCTTGCAATTGAATCTTTTAGTTTCTTGTTTATCACTAGTTTGGTTTATAAAAAGAAAGCTACACAAAAAATGGAATTGAGGTGGCCTCATATTATTCGTGTTTATCATGTCTTTCTTGAAAATGATGGAAAGGACAATTGTGCTCAATTGATAGAAGAAGAATTCAATAAAATGTTTGGCATAAATGATGATCATGATTGCAATGTTGTTAGTATTAATTCTATGAATATCCAAAATGCTAATGATGATTGCACTAGTCATGACAAAAATATTTCTTATAAGCATGTCAATTTTTGTGGAGTGGAAAGACTTTGTGAAGACATGCCTTATAGGGATGATAGATTTTGTAAGAAGCATAAACATGATAGAACCAATTTTTTGCTCAAAGTGATAGATGAATTTGCTACAAAACTATGTTCTCTTTATCCTATTACTTGTGAACTTTGCAATAAAATTGGTCACCTTAATTTCCAATGCATGCTTTTTCATGATTGAATCTTGTCCAAATATTGCAATAACTTGATCACCCTTGAACTTTATAATGAACTTTGTTTATTTTTGGGGTGTGAAGAATTGTCACATAAAAATGGTTGGTTTGAAGCATTCATATTCACAGACCATGCTGAAACTAATTTGAAAGAAATCCATATGTTTGGCATGGTAAATTGCAATGAAAATACTTATATTGCCAACTATAGAAAGACAGGAGAACCAATAGAATATAAAAGGAATACTAATGAAAGGGTAAAGATTTCTGCTTTCCCTCCTATTGTCTCTCATGATGAAATAGGTGACGAGAAGGAGCTCCCTATTCAACCAATCACATCAATAAGAAGCTTGGAAAAATTAATTAAACCCACACATGATGTGGTGAAGAAGAATAAAATAAGAAAGAGTAGAGGTAAAAAGGTATCCCTCCCAAATGATGTTGCTCCTATTATTGTTGTGCCTCATGAGAATGAATCAAAAATAATTGTGGAAGATGATACACTTGATGATGATTTTTTTATGCCTATTGCTTGTTGTGATGACTATGATCGGGAAGATAATGATACTTCTTATAATCTTGAAAATCTTTTTGGCACCAACTTGGGAAATTATGATGATAATAATTGCTATACTATTGGTGCAATTCATACTATTAATGATTAGAGTGATTATGCTTATGATATGCCAAGCCACAAGCTTGGGGATGCTATGTTTGATGAGAATGACATATTTGAGAATTTATTTGCTGCAATTAATGTTTGTCCCAAGCTTGGGGATTCTATGCTTAATGAAGATGATCTTTTTAGTCCCCCTACTTTGAATGATCAAATTTGTTATGATGATTGCATGCCTCCTATTTATGATGATTGCAATATTTATGAAAGTGGGTTTGGAAGAGCGTCAACTTTAGATAATAATTATCTCACTATTTTGGAGGGTGTTGAATTTTATTATAATGATAAAAGTGGATTTGGAGAGGTCATGACTTTATTTAGTAACGATTTCACTATTTCGGAAGAGGTTTCAATTGACTATGATGAGAACAAAGTTGCTACTTATGATGATTATTGTGATGATACTTATGTTATAAAAAGTGGTGATAATTATTTTCATAATTTTGAATATCCTGTTACTGAACATTACTCTTTTAATGTGGAAACAATTTATAGTATTCGAGTTTCCTATGATACTCCCACTATTATGAATGAGAATAAAATTGCTTATGTGGAGAGTAATAAAAATACTATGCTTGTGGATCATGAAAGGAATGCTTTGTGTGATAGTTATATTGATGAATCCATTCATGATGCTACTAAAAATTATTATGAGAGAGGAACTTGTGATTCATGATGCTCTCTTTATGTTTCAATTCTTTACTTTTATGCGAGCATCATTGAAATCTTCATGCCTAGCTAAAAGGCATTAAAGAAAAGCGGTTGTTGGGAGACAACCCAACATTTACCCCTACTGTTTTTGTGTGTTCACATGATTAGCCGACTGTAGTAATAATGTTTTATAGCTTTTGTTTCAATAAAGTACCAAGTAAAGCCTTTGGGATAGTGTGGATGATAGTTGACTTGATTATGTGCAAAAACAGAAACTTTTGCACCCAGTAACAGAATTGTTAAAAATCACTAGGAATTCTAAAAAATCTGAAATTTTTACAGATGATGTATCTACAAATTTCCTACGCTGTAATAAATTTTCAGAATTTTTGGAGTTACATAATTATGACCATAATTAAGATCTTTACCGACTGTTCTGTTTTTGACAGATTATGTTTGCAATGCATAGTTTGCTTGTTTTATGGTTTCTATGGCTTATCTTTCTTAATATAAAGTGGAAATTGTAGATTTAAGAAGGAATTATTTGGAAACAATTATTAATCTTGTATTTGACAGTACCTAAGTGAATGGTTTGCTTTTTATCATACTAACGCATCTCACGAAGTTCCGTTAAGTTTTGTGTGATTGAAGTTTTCAAGTTTTGGGTGAGATACCGATATGAGGAGAATAAGGAGTGACAAGACCCTAAGCTTCGGGATGCCCAAGGCATCCCAATGTAATATCCAAGGAAGAGCCAAGCAACTAAGCTTGGGGATGCCCCAGAAGGCATTCCCTCTTTCATCTCCAACATTATCGGTAACCTTACTTGGGGCTATATTTTTATTCGTCACATGATATGTGTTTTGCTTGGATCATCATTTTATTTTATTAGGATTTTCTTGCTGTTATTTAGAATGACGTTTTGTATCTTTTAGTTCAATAAAAACGTCAAGTATAGCCTTTGCTATGCTTATTTTGCAAGTCTATATGTGGCTGTTTGAAAACAGCAAGTTGCACGCTAGTGCGTGGATTCTTGAGAAAAGTCAGAAGGTGAAAAAATGTTGAATGTTTTTTCACAATAAGCTATTATAAATTTAATACAGTGTGGTTAATTTTCATAAATTTTTGGAGTTAGGGAAGTGTGAGTAAAATTGCACTCTTTACAGACTGTCCCTGTTTAGACAGATTGCTGTTATGTTTGCATTGTTTGCATATGATTGCTTGTTTAATGATTCTATTTGGGGATAGGAGTATTAAATATGCCGAGGCATTTAGTATGCAATGTTAAATAATAATTTTAGCGATTTGCTACAGTAGATAATGATAAGGTTATGCATTGATTTATACTAACTTATCTCACGAGTTCTTGTTGAGTTTTGTGTGGATGAAGTTTTTAAGATTTAGGGAAACCGTGATATAAAAGGAATTAAGGAGACACAAAAGCTCAAGCTTGGGGATGCCCTAGGCATCCCAAGATAATATTTCAAGAAGTATCAAGCATTTAAGCTTGGGGATGCCCCGATAGGCATCCCACCTTTCTTGATCAACAATTATCGGTTAGCCTTGGTTGAGCCTAAGTTTTTGCTTCTTCACATGATGTGTGCTATTCTTAGAATGTCATTTTATATTGTTTTGCTTGCTGTTTTAATAAAATACTTAGATCTAAAACAAATTAAATGAGAGAGAGTCCTCACATAGCTACCTATTTACTTAACTACTCATTTGATCTTCACTTATATCTTTTTGGAGTAGTTTGTCGAACACTCTCATGCTTCACTTATATTATTTCGAGATTTGATAATAGTGATGAAAATTTGCGCAAGCTATGAAATTGGTCCCAAAGTGATGGATGTTCAAGAAGGATATAATAAAAACTTTCATGTAGATCGTTGGATATGATAAGTTTGATTCCTTGCAATAGTTTTGCGATATGGAGATAATAATATGTGAGTCATGTTGGTGGGTAATTATGGATTATTAGGAATATTGGTGTTAAGGTTTGTGATTCCCTATGCAAGCACGAAAGTCAATAGTTGTGCAATGAAATTACATCCTATTTGTGGTGCATTATTCGGTGTTAGTTATGTTTAATGGTAGTTTATGATCGTTTTCGTTTCTTGGTTGGTCGCTTCTCAATCTATTTGCTAGCCTTCATTTGTACTAAGAGGGAATACTGCTTGTGCATCCAAACTCCTTAAACCAAGTTGTGCCAAATGAGTCCACCATACCTACCTATATGCGGTATTTCCGTGCCGTTCCAAGTAAATTTGTATGTGCCAACTCTAATTTTCAAAATAAATTTCCTTTTTGTGTGCCCGTACCGCTCATGAAGCGGCAGGGGGTGGCCAATATTTTCCATGCTAGATGCGTTATTCTCAAGATGAGTATTTATTCACTTGTCATTGCACGAGAGTGTGGCAAAGGTAATAGGGATGCCCAGTCCTGAAATGCAAAAAAAAATATTATTTATGTTGTTCAATAATAAATTCCTTGGAAAGTGTTGGTATGGAAGACACCCGTGGATACGGCTAGCCATGGATTGTGAAAGAATGGTGGAAAAAGGAATAAAATTTATTTTCAGTTTGGGAACCGCCTATGATGTATCTAGCATGGAAAGTATTGGGAATTCTCGGTCGTTTTCGTTGATAGGAAAAGCATGCCTCTCAAAACAATTTTGTCTATCAATTTAAGCTTTGAGCTCTAGCACCTCTCCAAATCTCTACTTCCCTCTGCGAAGGCCTATCTATTTTACCTTTGTGCAATTTTTATTTTTATTTGAGTCTCCATCTTCTCTTATAAAGCACCAACAAGGGAACACCATTATCATACTTGTGCATTGGGCATAGCCAATATTTGAGTGTGTTTCATGAATGGATCAATGATTGAGCATAATGGGCTAGGGATAGCTTTCTTTAGTGTTGATATTTTGAAAGACATGGTTGCTTGTTGATATGCTTGAGTATTGATGTCCTCATGTCAATTATATAGACTATTGCTTTGGATCATTCAAGTCCATTTGTCCATGCTACAAAAGAAAAGAGTATATGATGAATATGATAGGTAGCATTCCACATCAAAAATTCCGTTTTCAATTGCCACTTTATCACGATGAGTTTTATGAGAAAGAGTTCCTGTTATGATGCTAGAAAAAGTGATTGAAATTATCATTGATCAAACTTATGCACTATGCTAGCATTCACACTTCATAAATTATTTCTTTTATCATTTACCTACTCGAGGGCGAGTAGGAATTAAGCTTGGGGATGCTGATACGTCTCCAACGTATCTATAATTTATGAAGTATTCATGCCATGTTTACAACAATTTTATATGGTTTGGGTGCAATTTTATATGATTTAAATGAAACTAACATGGACTGACGTTGTTTTCAGCGGAACTACCATGGTGTTGTTTTTTGTGCAGAAATCAAAGTTCTCCAAATGCAGTGAAACTTTTTGACATTTTTTCTAGAACAAAAGAGGCACTAGAAGCTTCGTGGGAGGGGCAGAAGGTGAAGGAGGTGAGCACAACCCACCAGGGTGCGCCAGGGGCCTTGCCCGTGTGCTGGTGGGTTGTGGTCACCTCGAGGCCCATCTTAGCGTGAGATCGAAGCCAAAAAATCCTAAAAATACAAAACCCCCAGAAATAACCCTAGATCAGAAGTTCCACCGCCGCAAGCCTCTATAGCCATGAAAAACCAATCTTAAACCTGTTCCGGCACCCTGCCGGAGGGGAAATCATCACCGGTGGCCATCTTCATCATCCCGGCGGTCACCATGATGAGGAGGGAGTAGTCCACCCTCGGGGCTGAAGGTTTGTACCAGTAGCTATGTGTTTAATCTCTCTCTCGTATTCTTGAGTTGGCATGATCTTGATGTATCGCGAGCTTTGTTAATATAGTTGGATCATATGGTGTTTCTCCCTCTCTATCTTGTTGTGATGAATTGAGTTTTCCCTTTGAGATTTCACTTTTATCGGATTGAATACTTTGTTGGATTTGAGAGCACTTGACCTATGTCTTGGCACTCAACTCGCGGATTCCCGAGGTGACATTGGGGTAATCTATCCATAGGGGTTGATGCACATTTTCGTCCTTTTTCTCTGGTAGAAATCTTGGGGCACTCTTTGAAGTTCTTTGTGTTGGATTGAGTATTATGAATCTGAAATTGTTTGATGCATATCGCATAATCAACTCACGGATACTCGCGGTGACATTAGAGTATCTAGGTGACATTAGAGTTGGTTGATTTGTATCATATGGTGTTATTTTTAGTATGAACTCTTGGATAGATCGATCGGAAAGGATAACTTGGTGTTATTTTAGTACGAACTCTTAGATAGATCGATCGAAAAGGATAACTTTGAGGTGGTTTCGTACCCTACAAACAATTTCTTCTTATGTTCTCCACTAGATATGAACTTTGGAGTGATTCTTCGTCGCACGTTGAGGGATGGTTATATGATCCAATTATATTAGCATTGTTGAGAGATTGCACTAGCGAAAGTACGGACCCTAGGCCTCATTTTCAAGCATTGCAATATCGTTTGTGCTCCGTTTTATCAATTGCTACTTGCTATTTTTTATTGTTCCTATTACAAAAATCAATATCTACTATCATTACTACGCTTGTATCACCATCTCTTCGCCGAACTAGTGCACCTATACAAATTACCATTGTATTTGGTGTGTTGGGGACACAAGAGACTTTTTGTTATTTGGTTGCAGGGTTGTTCGAGAGAGAGCATCTTCATCCTATGCCTCCCATGGATTGATAAACCTTAGGTCATCCACTTGAGGGGAAAATGCTACTGTCCTACAAAACTCTGCGCTTGGAGGCCCAACGCAAGTCTACAAAAACAAGTTGTGTAGTAGGCATCATCGGTCAATGGCGCCTTGGCGGGTGATGGTGTCCTGGACTAGGGGGTACTCACCACGTCGTCTCCCGACCAGGTGGATCGGGCCAAGGACCCCCATGGCGGTTCACTGATGGGCCACTTCGGGCAGCCCATGACGAATACAAGGGAGATTCCACAAAGACTTGGCGCCCAAGATGAGGACTCCTCTAAACCCTAGGCCTCTGGTACACTATATAAACTGAGGCCAGGCTAGTCAATAGATGATCTCTTATTCATTTGAACAATCTCGTGGTAGACACATGTACTCTGTACTATCCCCCATATGAATACAATCAAAAGCAGGACGTAGGGTATTATCTCTTCTAGAGAGTCCGAACCTGGGTAAAATCATGTGTCCATGTTACCATCGCTCCAAGACGCCTAGCTTAGGACCGCTACTACGAGATATGACGGATATAGAACCGACATGGTGCTTTCATTGAGAGCCTGCTAGGTGATCACCACGGTTTGATGTGCAGGTTCATCTATGTGTATTCCGAGCTCTTCGATCAGGATCTAAAAAATTTCCGGCATGAATCAGGTGTTGTCCTTTCAGTTTAACGTGTTCGGCGTAATCAATTCTTTTTTGTTCGTCTTTTCTACTTTGTGTGTTGTTTTGTTCGCAGGAGCATGCAGAGCGGAGATCAATCTACCTGTAGGTGCTGCCAAATTAAAGGATTGTGAGCGGGCGCAGGTCTATTACTAGCCACTGTTTCCAAACAGCGGCAACCGATGTGAAACATCAACTGGGGGAGCAGGGTTTGGGTCCCCGTACCAATCTTTTGCTGCTCTCCTGCAATGCTGAGTCCTAGCTGTCAGGACTACTGCTGCCCCATGGTCCTACAACCATACACGATTTGTTCCCGAGTAGCCACGCATCCAAGGAAGCCTCTTTACTTACTTTTTTACCTTTTTAAAACTAAGTATTAAAGCTGTTGCTGGTCGGCCATTGCATTGTATTGAACATACGTAAGCTATGCACTAACACACTACTAATTTGTAACACGATTTTTGAGGTCTGATTGATGAACAGTACAACCAGTTTTGCACGTACTGAGTCATGTCAAGGAAACTTCATCCACGGCGGCCGGCATCATCGTGCTGTCATCAGGCCGCGTTGACGTAGTCATCTTGTGGATGTTGACATACCGCCTCCACCAAACCGATCTTGGCGTCTAAGCCATAATTTTTTTCTTTAAATATATTTTGCATATATTAATTATGCAGAGAGTTGTTTTCTCTTTTCATGACCTGCATTACTACATGCATGTAGGTATATTGATATGCTACCCCGTCACTTGGTGAGCTACACGGCGATCCAAGCTGAAGAGATCATGCCTGACCATATATTAACTTAAGGATCGAGACAGTCTACACAATTAGTGGTCGGCAGGCAATGCCTTTGTGACACGGTTTATTCTGTATATTGCAACACCGACCTACGTCGACGTCTCTGCATCGCGTCGCCAAATCAATTTCAAAACTAAGGCTATATTTCTTTATTTATTCACTTTGCATAAATTAATTATGCGTCATTTTTTCTTTCAATTATTATTATTATTTCTTGCTTGCACTGCTTTATATGTGCAGGTAATCTATTTCGACCGTGTCACACAGTCACCTCGGCGTGCCAACGTCGTCGTCCCGCCTCCGCCGACCAAGTTGTGTGGTCACCGTGGCGCGCTACCCTTCAACAAACCGGCATCTGCCACACCGACCTGTTTCGACACGTCGAACGACATGGGGCTTCGGTGTCACCCCACTGGCCCGCTCCATCAGCTAGGCTGGACCGGAGCCTTTGTCGTCGCTTCATCAACCTACTCTGCTGACTTTGGCGTCACCAGCCGACCAGCTTCTTCATGTTAGCTGGACCAGGGGCTTCGCCTCACCGCATCCACCGTCCTGTGTCGCCACTTTGTCAAGCCGAGCTCCTCGCCCGGTAACCTCGGGCTTAGGGGCTGAGACCTCGGCCAGGCCGAGGACTACGTCTTCGTCCCGCCACAAGCCCAGACCTCGTCATCTACACCGAGCACATTAACCAGCTAAGTCGCTTTCATGCTCAAGTTTTTCAATGCTTAATTCTTGTTTGGTTCGACCAAGCACTATATTTGTGTTTAAAAAAAGAGATGTTTGTCAAAAACGATGTCTGTCAAAAATAACTTTCTTTGCCTAGGTTAACTGAGGGCTCTTAAATTTATATGAGTCGTTTTATAATAAATATTTTTTTCTTCTAAGTCATTGCCAAGTTTTTTTTCTAACACTCCTTTTTCAACTCGAGTGTATGGTCAATAGCGAGATAGCCTAGTTTCTCTCTAAAAGCTGCTCAAGTTTAGTTCGCTATATTGGCCCCTGAGAAGCACTCCGCCTTCGGGATATGGAGATTAAAGCCGAAGGCTGACCTACTTGAAGTTTAGAGATCGGATGTGTCATGATAAAGCACGACGGAAGGAAAAATTTATTTTAAGACCGATTTTTGGATTGGCACCAAAAAACTTGATTTAGTTCAGACATCAAGCTTTTACATAAGTTTTTTGGCTTTTCGAGTTGATGGCACTTTTAAGCTATTTGTATGTTTTTTCTTTCAGGAAGCGGGACATCCTCATGACCGAGGTGCCCTGCGTAATAATTCAGCTCGGGATCTTTTTTGACCCACAGCTCGGCATCTTTCCTGCCGACCTGGACCTCGGCGTTGGCGAAACGCGCATGACATCCGGACTAGTTCCCGAGGAGAATCGATCCTCATGTTGGTCGGCCGCACCCAACCTTAGTCTCGGGGATACTGTGTGTCTTCAGCATAACTCTCGCAGTGCAACGCTAGGCACCTTTAAAGCATCAGCAATATTAACGGGGGGCTGAGACTATAGCCGAACCCACCAAAAGCCAAGGTACTCCAGGGAGTTGTCGGCAAAATGTTCTCGGATATTGCTTTATATGCATCGGTTTCGAATTGTGTCTTAGGTCAATAGTTGGGTTGCCCGGCTCCTGTGCTTGCCTCCTACGTTCTGCTTTGTTCGGCTAGGTGTGCAAAGGGAGAACCACTGCGATTGTGCTTCTAGCTCGAATGGTTAAGCGCCTCAGTGGAGAAAGCCAAAAACTGACTATCACAATGGGCGTAAACTGGTCAGCGATCCAATGACTGTGTCAATCTATAGATCGATAGAGGTTACCCCGTGTTAAATGATGGGACTTTCATAAAATTGGCCGAAGTGTTAATGGCTTGACCTAGGTTGGCGCCGAACACTAACCGGGGGTTAGTAATCGGCCTCCCAACTTTAAGCTCCTATGACTAAGTGAAAGTTATAAAGCCTGCATATCTGTTTGCCTCATTTTCGCTAACGCAACCGCCTCCGGGCACCGAGATGGCTAAGGGTTGTCTTGTTACTGCAAAAACACCCTGCATAGCATCTACAAAGGGGTAGAAGCCGACAATGAGCCACTTTCAAATGATAAACGGTCGCAACAGAGTCAAAATAAACATATATCATCAATGTTTGTATTCAGTATACAAGCGCTGTCTTCCGTAATCATCGTTATAAAGCCATAAATATGAATCAAATTTGACTTCAGATTTTGGCCAAGCTGGGTTGCCTGGCTCCTGTGCTTACCCCCTACGTTACCGATAGTTAGGCTAGGGGGTAAAGGGAGGACCTCTGTGATTGTTACTTCCGGGTCATCTGGGTTAGTACCTTAGACTGCGTGAAGCCGAAAGCTAGCCATCTTAAGAATATAATTGGTCGGCAACGACGGAAGTGAAAATTTAGGTTCATTAAAGACCATAGAGTTCGGGAAATTTTCCCAAACTCAATCCTCAATATTTTCCTCCCACATTGATCGGAGTTGAGGTTTCACGATCATGGTCAACATGATAGACTGGGAAAAGGAACTATTTTTCCTAGAAGATGTTTCTTACGATTAAAAAGTAATATAACATATCTCTTTCCGTACCTTTGTTTATAAAACCGTATGGCTGGATTGCCTTATTTGCCGTAAATCTTTGCCCTCGTAAAGGCTTTATAAAGTAGGACAAACACTCCCCAGCTACTGGCGGAGGAGGTTGAAGCCGATGGTCGGTCAATAAAGTTTTGTAAAATGCGGATCCGAGCATTAATGATGTAAAGTACTTGTATACATAGAATCATTACACATAAATTGCGAATAAGTCAATTTACTGCATCCATTGTTTCAAAGAGTCAAGGGCAAAATCTCGCTGAGACAACCGAGTAGCTGGCATAATGCTCTCATAATACCCTATTGGCATTGATTTCCTATTTATTAAGCCCCTTGGGACCGACCTTGGCGAGCTCGGCTTTCACTAGCTCTGGCTCCTTTAAGAGATCTTTATTCTCTTTCCGAGAAGTCTGTGTTAAACACAACAAAATTTCCTATCAAACGGATATCGATCCTTAATTCGGCCACCCGTGCCCACATTAAGGCTCGGGGCCACTGGGCTTCGCGCTTTTTCATTTACAAGTATTAAAGGGGCACATCGATCCCCTGATCTGGTGTTGCCACCCGACCAGTGGCTCGGGGGCTACTGCATTGATGATTCAATGCAGAAACTAAAAATGCAATGTGGTTTCCGAGGAGATTCGATCCTCAGGTTGGTCGGCCGCACCCAACCTGAGTCTCGGGGGCTACTGCACACCGATTGCCGGTTTTGTCATAAATTCCATAAAAACCAGCCCATGGCCGAGGTAGTGCACCACCACGACAGCAGTCCGGCATAAAGCTCGGATGCAAGTGGCTAGATCCATATAGGACATTTCCGGCATTAAGCTCGGTTGAACTCCTTCAACTTTTTCAAGACCGAGGTAATCTATGACACCTCGGATGCCGACCGGTGTTGGAGCTCGGCTGCAAAAAAAGACACCTCGGATGCAGTACGGCGTTGGAGTTCGGCTACAAGAGGACACCTCGGATGCAGTCCGGCATTGGAGTTCGGCTGCAAGAGGACACCTCTGATGCAGTCCGGCGTTGGAGCTCGGATGCAAGAGGGCACCGCTGCATGGGAAAAACTTCAAACCCGAGGTGTGGCCTAAAAATAACAAGGCATTAATAGTGGCCGAGAACTTAAAGGGGCTCCTCAGACGCCCGACGTATGAACTCTTCAGATTCAGCTCGGCGATCCTCAAGATCGAAGATGAGAAGATTTGTTGAACCAGTTTTCAAGACCGATGGTCGAAGATGAAGAATAGTTCGGAAGAACCAAGGAGCATCCCCAACTTCAACACAGGTTCAGGGGGCTACTGATGGGGTCCTGGACTAGGGGGTACTCACCACGTCGTCTCCCGACCAGGTGGATCGGACCGAGGACCCCTTGATGGTGTCCTGGACTAGGGGGTACTCACCACGTCGTCTCCCGACCAGGTGGATCGGACCGAGGACTCCCATGGCGGTTCAGTGATGGGCCACTCCGGGCAGCCCATGACGAATACAAGGGAGATTCCACAAAGACTTGGCGCCCAAGACGAGGACTCCTCTAAACCCTAGGCCTCCGGTACATTATATAAACCAAGGCCAGGCTAGTTAATAGATAATCTCATATTCATTAGAACAATCTTGTGGTAGACACATGTACTCTGAACTATCCCCCATATGAATACAATCAAAAGCAGGACGTAGGGTATTATCTCTTCGAAAGAGCCTGAACCTGGGTAAAATCCTGTGTCCATGTTACCATCACTCCAAGACGCCTAGCTTAGGACCCCTACTACGAGATATGCCGGATATAGAACCGACAGCGGGTGGCACGGCTACGTGCAAGTATGGCGCCTTACGGCCCGGTGCGAGGGGGGTCAGGCTACGAAATAAGTTTTGGGGGGGGGTCTGTGGCTGAAATAAGGACGTCCATGTGACATTTAGTAAAAATAATACGTCTATAGCTCGCCTCCTGCTCGACCTGAAGAGCTCCGCTGTTGTGCTTTGCAGAAGGTGATTGGCGCCTGGAAAATTACAAGCGCCTGTCAAATACTATCTCTGTATCAAATATAAGACGTTTTTTCAGTTCAACGGAGGGAGTAGCAAACATAGTATTTATTTTATTCCTTGAGAAGGCGGGGATTGCACCACTCTTAACTTTCTTAGATTGAATCAACTAATTTTGATTTTTCTTTTGCACATGTAGATTAATAAAGAGAAATTCTTTTGAAAAGCCTATGAGGGTGATCGCCAACCTGAACATTTTCATTAAATCATGGTTAACACGGCAAGGGTAAGTATAGCATACAGGGGTGGCCGGAGGTCAGCGTGCATAAAACACAAGCTCATGCTACAACGGAGAAATTTGGACCCAAACCTCCAACATGCTCCGATGGACCAAGAGCATTGCCAGCACCACAACAAGACATCAGCGGCGATGTTGCGAGCAACCACTAGGAGGGCAGTGATCTGGTACAAGACCATGGAGTTCCTGCTCCCCCAAATCCCTCATCGAGTGGTAGTCGCCACTATGGACCGCATGTGAAGAGACGGGGAGTACGCCACCGGGGAGCACCACGTCCCAAATGTCTTGCACGTGCACACACTCGAAGAACATGCCAGGTGGTTTTGTCGACATCCAGAAGGCGCGGGCGGGCGAGTTGATAATCTGGCGGTGATGTAGGAGCAACACGCAGGGCAGACGAGTCAATGGCAGAGCCACGAGAAGAGCTCACGTGATATCGTTGATAGGGAGGGAAGCAAGTTGGAGGTGATACACCCCACTGGTGGTTGATGACCCACAAGTATGGGGGATCGATCATAGTCCTTTCGATAAGTAAGAGTGTCTAACCCAACGAGGAGCAGAAGGAAATGACAAGCGGTTTTCAGCAAGGTAATTTCTGCAAGCACTGAAATTGTCGGTAACAGGTAGTTTGATAGCAAGATAATTTGTAACAAGTGACAAGGAAAAATAGTAACAATAGGTGCAGCAAGGTTGCCCAATCCTTTTTGTAGCAAAGGACAGGCCGGAATGGTCTCTGATAATAAGTAAAATGGTCTTGAGGACACACGGGAATTTCATCTAGTCACTTTCATCATGTTGGTTCACTACAAAAAAAAGACACATCCGTGACATTTTGGCCCGAACGAAAAAAAATTCTGTCATGCTTATGACACTTCTATGACGATAATTGTGACAAAAGCACATATCATCATAGATGTGGTGGGCTCCTACTTCTATGACAAAAAATCATGACAGAAAATGGGCTTTTCGTCCTGGGCGGGCCGGGGACGCACCTGCATGACATTCTTTGGGCCGTCCATGACGAACAAAATCGTGGTAGAAGCGAGGGCGAAGAAAATATCGGGAAGTTCCCGGTTACGGTGGGTGGTCGGGGCCAAGCGATGCACGGAGGTTTGCGTGTTTCTCTCGTACACGTACGCGCGTGGGTGCGAGGCGTTGGGCTCTAACTGAACCCAAGCGATTGCACTAGCTACGTTACTGAACTCGAGCGATCGATCCCTGGCTGTTAACTGAACCCGAGCGATTCCTTCGCTACTGCTGCTAACTGAAGCCGATCGAACCTACTGCCTCTTGATGAACAGTGACCGTTGTTGGGGGTTGGATGAACAGGACCCCGTGGTAGTAGAGGCCATTGCCGCTGGATGAACAGGACCCTGATCGAGGAGGCCGCCACACACCCGAGCCAGTTGGGGTGGATGAACAGGACCCCGTGGAGAGCTGGTTGAACAGTAGCCGGTGGAGGCTGGATGAATAGGGCCCCGTGGATGAACAGTAGCTGGTGGAGGCTGGAGGAAGTCGACGGTGGATGAACAGTAGCAGGTGGAGGCTGGATGAAGTCGACGGTGGATGAACAGTAGCCCGTGGAGGCTGGAGCGAGGCACTAGACTGTGGATGAACAGTAGCCCGTGGAGTCCCGTTTTGCGGTACGCCACACCCCTCCAGATGAACAGGAGCCCGTTTCGACCATAGGCGCTCCAACACAAGTCTGTTTCCTCCGTTTTGTGGTACGCCACACCCCTCCCGATCAACAGGCCCCCATTTCGACCGTATAGGAGCTCGAACAGAAGGTCGTTTCCTCCGTACTGCGGTACGCCAGACCCCGTTTCGGCTGTTCAGTCCAAGCCAGTTGGCTCCTGATGAACACGACGCATTCCGACCCAGTCTGTTGCCTCCCGATGAACACGACGTTGTTTCTCTGTTCTCACCCAGCGGGTTGGCTGCCGATGAACAGGACACCGTCGCTGTACGTGTTCGAGACCCTGCCCGTATGTATGTACGTAGCCGTATTTACTTTCTTGTTGCGTGGTTGTACGTACGTGTACACGATATAGATGTGGCTGCCTGAACAACTACCGCTCCTTACTGGGCCACGGTTCATCATGGCAGAAAGACCGATGGGCCAGTATGTACGTACACGTTTGCGACCAGAATGACAACGCTACGTACACTTCGACCAGGTGGGTCCCGGCTGTCAGGGAGGATAAGGACACACTTCCTTGTGTGCGAAGATATTGATGGTGGGTCCGAGGTGACAGGGGGCGGATTCTTTTTTTTTTGCGTGTAATAAGGAGGCACTTCCTTGCGTGCGAAGATGTAGCTGGTGGGTCCATCTGTCAGCCTCACCGTGTACCGTCCTCTTTCGATGGCTGTCGTTCGTTGACCACGTTGACCACGCCGCGCGAACAACACCCAGGCGATGGACGACGGTGAGGCAGGGAACGACGCGGAGCATGGGAACACGCAGAGGGTAGTACGAGGGTTGACTGGTTCGGCTGCGGTGTGAGGCTGCCGTCGCCGCAGAATAACAGGGGTTGTGGGTGAGTAGAGGGATGGCCTGGCCAGCGGTGGGAATAGTAGGGGCGGTGAGGCCTGCGCGGCAGCACATCCGGCCACGGGAGGCAGGAGCACGCGGTGGTTTGGACGGCTGGAGCAAGAAAATCAGAGGTTGAAGAAGCAGGACGACCGTTGGATGTTTACAATCCAACGGTCACTGGTGATAGAATCATCTGTTGACTAAGTTGACAAAGCCCTGTGTACGCGTCGACTTAGTAGGGCCACAAGTCAGCCTCCAAATCTGGTGGGCCCCAACTGTCATTGGGAGCACTCGTTATTTTTCGCTTAATAAGGAGGCACTTCCTTCCGTGCCAAGATATAGCTGGTGGGTCCCAGCTGTCATGGGGAGGATTCATTCTTTTTGGCGTAATAAGGAGGTACTTGCTTGCGTGCAGCCATGGACCATGTGGGTCCCAACTGTCAGCCTCTCCATGTACATCCCTCTTCCGATGTTGTCATTTGTTGACAATGTTGACCACGCCATGCCGAGAACACCAACGCGATGGACGACGGCAAGACCCAGTAAGGGAATGACCCGGAGGCGGCGAAGCCACAACAGTGGAGGGATGTGGGAGAGTACAGGTATGACCTAGCTAGCGGTGGGAGTAGTAGGGGGCGGCGAGGCGTGCGCGGCAGCACAGCCGGCCACGGGAGGCAGATGCAGGCGCTCCAGCCGATGATGGTTTTGGCGGCTGGAGCAAGAGCAACTAGATCAGAGATTGAAGAAGCAGGATTGTCGTTGGATGTCAATCCAACGACTACAGATGTCAGAATAATTTGTTGACTTTTTGTTTTAGACCATTAAATCGTTTTGTTCACTAAATGGACAACACCTTGCGCATGCTTCGTCTAGTGGGCCAACAAAGTCAGCTTCGAAAGCTGTGGCGGAATGCAGCCCATTTATTTAGGTTTTACAGCCCATTTCATTTTGTTTGCCAATACATCTATTTCCTGGGCTTTGACTCAAAAAATAATCTATTTCCTGGGCTGGGTAAAAATAATAATGCCGATTAACTATTTATGATAATTTACAGCGCATTTGATTATTTATTTGAATACACCTATTTACTGGGCTGGGTGAAAAATAATATTGCGTACATGCAGCCCATTTATCATTTCTGATAATTTACAAGCCATTTGATTTTAGTAGAAATGGACCCATTTTCTGGGATGGGTGAAAAAACAATGATGATCTGGACTGAGCATTTCGTATAAGAAATAATATTAAGATAGGAATATTATTAAAAAATTAAGTTGGGTTTGGTAATCTTATTATATAAAAACTGAACTGAGCTATGCATTTTATTAAAAGAAACATAGGCGAGGCTGCGCTTATTTTAGGATCTTGGGTACAACTGTCGGCCCAGTTGCATTGCTGATGTTCAACGAAAAAGGCCTGTGTAGTACAATACAACTTTACATGGCTACTCAGCCCACATTCAACGACGCCTGAAACGGCCTAAACAAGGCTTCTATAAAACTTTTTGAAGTCACTGAGCTCAATTAATAACTTAAGAAAAAAGTTAGAGTACAGTGGAACCTAATTAAAAGCTGTCACAAGCGAAGAAATAATTCAACGGTCCCACTTGTGTGTGTGTGTGACAGAGAGAGACCTATCGGTCAATGCTCGTAAATACATCTTTCAGCCATATGCATTGCTGATGCTCAGTAAAAACTTATATAGTTGACATAATCATATAGTACATCATAGCACACTGAACTTGCATACAAAAATTTCACGCGGGCAGCACAATCAGGGTGGAAGCAGTGGATCGCTACGGGTAGGGCTATGTTGAAACTAACGAACTCGTACATAACCGTTCATCGTCTTTATCAATGACGGGGAAATATCTTGAATGTTGTGCAAAGAAAACAGAGAGACAACACAATAAGTTCTGCTAGCACATTAAGTTGACGTACACCCCTTTCTAAAAAAAGTTCAGGTACAAAAATAGAACAGGTCACAATCAAATGTACTGGCACATCAGTGCTTCACACCGATAGCTCAGATTTAACTAGTATCTGAGAAGATTCAGTTGTTACCTCAAATTAGAGCACATCCAGGCAGCCAGCCCTGCCTCTTATCCCAAAGAAGCAGTGGCCTCCACCGCGCGATGGAGTAGGCCCTGTGCCATCCATCGTTCCGAGCAACACGGGGAAAGTCTGACGTTGACTCCTGTAATGGACATCGTCGACGGACCCTGGCACCAGCGGCGGCGGCAGGACTTCGATTGATGGATTGACCACTTCTTCAACATGCACGAACACTCGATACAGGTACATCCCTAACGTGGTCCGCGGCGGCCTTGGTGGCGACGAATAGTACAACCCCGGTTCCTGCACCGGCATCTAAACACCTGTAAGTGCATCTAGTGACCCTTAGTGATTTTGGTGTATTGAAGACTTATAGGTTAAGGGACTAATGTGTTTGTGAGTGTACACAGGTTCTATAAGTCTATGAGGAGTTTGATATTTACGATGAAAGTCGACCCCTAAAAATGAATCTCTTCAGTTGAAGACTTTGGTTTTCTTGAAGACTTTGAAAATGAGGAAATTGGTGTGACTTTGAAGACTTGATATTGATGTGAGGATTATGAAGCATGAAGACTTTTGTTTTCATTGTTTTGTTTTCCCTTTCTTGAGTCATAGGAAACACCGTACTGTTAAAGGGGGTCAAGGTAAAACTAAGGAAAAGTTTCCAAGTGATGCTCAACTCAAATCCTACACCTACCCAATCCTTTCGAGTGAAGCCATTGGAAATCTCATACAGTTCAGTCAAGTTCTTCAGTGACAGAGACGAAGTTCTTCTGTTCTCTGAGGAATTTGTTCTGACTGAGGAGTTAGGAATTCGCCAGTGTGGATTGCCTACAAGTGAGGAACATGATAGCCCTGAGGAATTTGAGAGCTCAAATTTCCGACCGTTGCTGTGCTATGCCCAGCTGTCCAAAATATCCTATCCACCTAACGGTCATATCATTGAAGGGGATTTATGTCTTATCATGTCGGGCTGCTCCCCGGCTATAAATAGCCGCCCCCTACAACCACTAGCTGGTTGGCTGCTCCGAGAGAAACTGACACTTGTCATTTAGAGCATCCCATCCTCCGAGGACTTTGAGAGAAAATCATCAGTGAGGAAAAACCCAAACCCAACACCTAAAACCCAAAGTGATTGAGCATTGCTGAAGAGCTTGTTCCTGTGTGGAACCAATGCTTGTTACCTTTAAGGACTATGCATCCTCCAGACGGTTAGGCGTCATGGTCTAGAGCATCCAAGAGGAATTGTGGATCGCTGAGTGACCAAGTCTGTGAAGGTTTGGAAGTCACCTGTGAAGACTTACCACGAGTGATTGGGTGAGGTCTGTGTGATCTTAGCTCAAGGAGAATACGGTGAGGAATGTGTCTCCGGGACTGTGTGTCCTCGGGTTTAAATACCTAGCCGCTCCAACCAGACATACAACTGCCACAACAGTTGGAACTGGTCTACCAAATCTCTGTCTTCACCAAGCTATTGGTTCTATTTCCTCAACCCTTTCATTTCCTCGCATACTTGCTGTGTACTTGATCGTTACTGTTTGAAGACTTTGACTGAAGACTTTCTCAATTTCCTCAATCCTATTTCTTCAGTCACTTTGTCTTCAGCCTGCTTATCTTGTTTACTCGCTACCTGTGCTCTATGCTTGTTTCATATCATCATGATGACTGTGTTACTGCCATGTTATGCTTGCTCCTGAGTACTTATTCCGCTGCTTGTAGTTCGTCACTTAGCAAATTCCTCAAGTAGTATTTCCTCAGTGACGAATTTGTAAAAATCGCCTATTCACCCCCCTCTAATCGATATAACGCAATTTCAATTGGCATCAGAGCAAGGTACTCCCTTGTTCTGTGTGATTTTGGTTTAACCACCTGGAGTTTTAGTTATGTCGACTGCAGGCATGATCAAGGTCTCGGCTGGGTGTCCTACCTTTGATGGGACGGACTATCCCTACTGGAAGAATAAGATGTGCATGCATCTTGAGGCAATTGACAACGATCTCTGGTACATTGTGGAAAATGGCGTTCCCTCTGTCTCTCCTTCCGTGAACGCTGCTGATGTGAAGAGATTCAAGCAACTCGACTCTCAAGCAAAGAATATCATATGTGGCCATCTGAGCAAAGGACAGTACGGCAGAGTGAGTGCTTTGGAGTCTACAAAGCTGATCTGGGACAGGCTGTCCAAGGTCAACGAAGGAATCTCAACCCAACGTGATTCTCGAGTTGACATTCTTCGCAATCTCTTCAACCGCTTCAAAAGACTCGACAATGAGAATGTCCAGCAAACCTTTGATCGCCTCACTGACATTTCAAACGAGCTTCAAGCACTTGGTGCCACTGACATCACCGACCATGAGGTGGTGAAGAAATTGCTGAGGTCACTCGATTCTTCATTCGATACACTGGCACTGATGATTCAAGAACGTGGAGACTACAAGTCACTAGATCCTGCTGATATCCTTGAGAGGCTGAACACTCATGAATTCCAACAAGCTAAAAAGAGAGATCTCTACGGGCCAAGTTATGGAAGATCACGCGCTCTGAAGGCCAAGGCATTTTCCTCATCTGAAGGAGAAGATTCTGATAGCAGCCTTGGTGACCCTGAGGAACTAAGTCAGGAGCTAGCAATGCTCTTGAAGAAATTCCAGAAGTTCTCAAGGCGTGGTCGCTTTGTAAAATCTTCAAAAGGTGATGAGACTAGATCAGATTCCTCATCCCGTGATTACAAGAAGAGGACTTGCCACAAATGCAAGAAACCTGGTCACTACATAACTGACTATCCTCAGTGGGCAAAGGAATCAAAGAAGAAGAAATACAAGGATGATAGTTTAGATGACTCTAAGAAGAAGAAGAAATCTTCAAAGTCCTCATCATCAAAATCTTCAAAGTCTTCATCTCACAAGAAGAGAAGTTCCAAGAAGGCTCGAGCATTCATTGGCAATGAAATGGACTCTGAAGCTGAATCTGAGGAACATGAGGAAGAGGAGGCATCTGAGGAGTCAGACTCTGGTGTGGCGAGCCTAGCCCACGCTACTGCTTACATCCGCAAGTCCATCTTCAACACTGAGGAAAATGGCTTCCCCAACACTGCTGATGACGGCAACGATGACTATGCTCCCACCTATTGCTTCATGGCAAAAGGTGCCAAGGTATTCAAATATCCCTCCTTTGAATCAAGTGAGGATGAATCTGATGAAAACCTCAAACCCAGCTATTCCAAACTTGCTAATATTGCTGTTAAACAACAAAAGGCTTTGGAAAAGGTTCAAAATATGCTAGACAAAAGCGATGATCTGTTAGGTGAGGAAATGGATCGAACTCAAACACTGACTGATAATCTTCAGCAACTACAGTCTAAGTTTGACAACCTTCAAAGTCGTCATGAAACTCTCTTAGCCGATCATGAGAAGGTTTCTTATGAATTTCTTCAAAGAAAGCAAGATCTTGAGAAGCTAAGGGTGAGTCATGAAGATCTTCAGAAGGAAAATGATTCATTACTTGCTCAACAGATCAGTTCCGCTCAGGAAGAATTTATTCCACCATGTTTGAAATGCATTGAACGTGAAACTTCTAATTCTTCACCTGAAAGTTCAAATGCTTCTATTGCTGCAAATTCTTCAACTATCTCTGTGGTCACAAATTCCTCATCTGAGGATACCACTAGTATCACTGACAAAAATGCAGGGTTGAAGGAATTGTATGTGACAGGCATGTAAAAAAGCCTCAAAGGGCATCAGACTCTTTGTGATGTGCTCAAAAAGCAGATCTTGAACAGGAACCCTAGGAAAGAGGGTATTGCCTTTGAGAGGAAACTCAATGCTGATGGAACCTATTGGAAACCTGAGCAGTATCCGAAAACCTCATGGGTTGCTGCGAAGGGACCTCCCGTAGATCCATCCACTTTATCTGGCTTTACTTGTGAATCCTCATATTCATCTGATGAGTCATTTGACTCCAACTATAAACTGTTCAAAAATCAGAATGGTGAAGTATTTGCAAGATATGTTGGAACTAACTGCAGGAATGGTCCCCCTATGAAGAAAATCTAGGTTCCCAAAAGGTGCCTTGAAAGTCTTCAGGTGAATGTCATCATGACACCACGTTCGAAGAATAGGAACCCCAGATCAAATTCTTCATATGGACCAAAGGCTTCAAATGGATCCAAGTCCTCATATGGACCAAATTCCTCATATGGATCAAATTCCTCACATGGATCCAAATCCTCATATGAACATCATTGTGCTAACACTTCTGTTTCGCAGGAAAAATCTAAGGGCTATGAATATGTGCATTACTCTTCAAATCATTATGTTCATAAGTCCTCGAAGAATTTCTCTGCTTATTCATATGCCTATACTAACCCCTCTCCTGTGAAACGAAGCGCATTGGCTTCAATGCCACCTTTCTCTTATGGAGCTCGCAGAATGATGAACTCTTTGCCACCCCTCCAGATGTGGGTGGTGAAGAAAAAGAACTAATCTCTTATGCAGGGTCAGGTCTCCAGACGAACTAAATCGTCTGAAGAATTTTTTGGAGACCTGAAATGCTTGAAAGGACGCAAGCTAATCATGAAGAAATGATTCATTCATTTCTCACGTACTTATACTGCTATATATACATATGTTGCATTAATTGATGAAATTATGTCTGATGAATTTGATGTCATATTCTTCACTCTGAAGTATATCAGTTCGTAAGAAGCACTAATTCATCTGCAGGATGATTTACCCAAAGCTACTGAGTGGTCCTCGATAGTGGATGTACTAATCACATGACCGGTGACAAGAGCTTACTGATGGACATTCCTTTATCTCCATCACATTTGAAGCATATCACCTACACTGACAAAGGCAAAAGCAAGGTATTGGGTCTAGGTAGGGTTGCAATCTCAAAGGATCGACACATGGACAAAGTCATGCTTGTCGAGTCCCTCGGATTCAACCTCATGCCTGTCTTAATGCTTTGTGATCTTGATATGGTTGTTGTCTTTGGCAAATATTGCTGCTTAGTGCTCATGGAATCTGACAATTCCAAAGTCTTCGAAGGCTTTAGGAGAGGAGACTTGTATATTGTTGATTTCTCTGCAGGACCACAGCCTGCCACATGTCTACTTGCAAAACCTTCAGAAGGCTGGCTATGGCATCGACGACTGGGTCATGCTGGCATGAGGAACTTACACACGCTCGTGAAGAAAAAGCACATCATCGGCATTGAGGGTGTCAAATTCCTCAAAGATCATCTTTGTGGGGCTTGTGAGGCTGGAAAGATGACCAGAGCCAAGCACCCCTCG
This sequence comes from Thinopyrum elongatum, assembly GCA_011799875.1. Classification (NCBI taxonomy): domain Eukaryota; kingdom Viridiplantae; phylum Streptophyta; class Magnoliopsida; order Poales; family Poaceae; genus Thinopyrum; species Thinopyrum elongatum. The sequence goes on along the minus strand of CM022303.1, from coordinate 417,732,065 downwards.
AAGACTATCATGACTACCTCTCGTCCTTTTGAATTGCTTCATATGGTCCTCTTTGGCCCTACTCATTATGCCACACTAACAAATGCAGCATCTCTATATGGCTTTGTCATTGTTGATGATTATTCTCGTTACACATGGGTGCATGTCATTACTTACAAAACTGAAGTGCAGGAAGTCTTCAGACGATTTTCTTCAAGGGCTTCGACCAATTTCGGTGTGAAGGTCATGCATATACGGAGTGAAAATGGGACCGAGTTCAAGAATACTGGTCCTGATGACTATCTTGATGAACTTGGTATTACTCATGAGTTATCTACCCCATACACTCCTCAGGAGAATGGCGTTGTGGAGCGCAAGAACAGGACTCTTGTTGAGATGGCTCGCACCATGCTTGATGAATACAAGACACCTCGTCACTTCTGGCCTGAGGCAATTGATACTGCATGCCACATCATCAACAGGGTATATCTTCACAAATTCTTCAAGAAGACTTCATATGAACTCCTCACTGACAAGAAACCCAATGTGAGTTATTTCAAAGTTTTCGGTGCTAAATGTTGGATTAGAGATCCCCATCACAATTCTAAATTTGCATCGAAAGCACATGAAGGTTTGCTTGGTTACGGAAAGGACTCGCACACCTACAGAGTCTTCAACACCTATCACAACAAGGTTGTTGAAACTATAGATGTGCGGTTCGATGAAACTAATGGCTCGCAAAGAGAGCACCTACCTCCTGTGCTAGATGAAATGACTCCTGAGGAATCCATCAAGCTAAAGGCTACTTAGGATGTCATACCTACTGAAGAATCTGCTGAAGAAGTCATTCCTGATCGTGAAGAAAATCATGCTGGTGCATCTGAAGAAAATGGCTCTGAAGAAAATGCTGAGCCAAATCAAAGTCGTCAACCTGCTCATCCTCGCGTTGCAAATAAAGTACAGATTGAGAGAATCATCAATGACATCAACGCACCAGGTCCTCTCACACGCTCAAAAGCTTCACATTTGTCTAACTTTTGTGGGAATTTTGCTTTCGTCTCTATCACAGAGCCTACCAAAGTTGATGAGGCATTTCTAGAGCATGAGTGGATTCAAGCGATGCAAGAAGAATTACATCAATTCGAGCTGAACAATGTGTGGGAGCTTGTCAAGCGACCAGACCCACGCAAGCATAATATCATAGGTACCAAATGGATCTACCGCAACAAGCAAGATGAAAATGGCCTAGTGGTGAGGAACAAGGCTCGTCTTGTAGCTCAAGGCTACACACAGGTTGAAGGAATTGATTTTGATGAAACTTTTGCACCTGTTGCTAGACTTGAGGCTATTCGCATATTGCTTGCTTATGCTAACCATCATAATATCATCTTATATCAAATGGATGTGAAAAGTGCATTCCTCAATGGTAAGCTTGAGGAAGAAGTATATGTTGCTCAACCCCAGGTTTTGAAGATCCTAAGCATCCTGACCAAGTCTTCAGACTCAATAAGGCCCTCTATGGCCTCAAGCAGGCCCCTCGGGCGTGGTATGATACACTGAAGGAATTCCTCATGAAGAAAGGCTTCAAACCCGGTTCACTCGACCCAACTCTTTTCACCAAAACATATGATGATGAATTATTCATGTGCCAAATATATGTTGATGATATTATCTTTGGCTGTACTAACCAACATTACAGTGACGAATTTGCTTATATGATGAGTGAGGAATATCAAATGTCCATGATGGGAGAATTGAAATTCTTCTTAGGTCTTCAAATTCGTCAACAACGCAATGGCATCTTCATTTCTCAAGAAAAATACCTCAAGGACGTTCTGAGGAAATTTGGTATGCAAGATTGCAAAGGCGTCAAAATCCCTATGCCCACAAATGGCCATCTATGCACCGATGAAAATGGTATAGACTTCGATCGAAAGGTATACCGCTCCATGATTGGCTCTTTATTGTACCTATGTGCATCTAGGCCAGATATTATGCTTAGTGTTTGCATGTGTGCCCGTTTTCAAGCTACACCGAAGGAATCACACCATAAGGCTGTGAAACATATTCTTCGATATCTAGCTCACACTCCAACACTTGGATTATGGTATCCCAAGGGCTCGGCTTTTGATCTCATTGGATATTCTGACTCTGACTATGCTGGTGATCGAGTGGATCGCAAGTCAACATCAGGCACATGCCATTTCCTCGAACGATCTTTAGTATGTTGGTCCTCAAAGAAGTAGAACTGCGTATCACTCTCCACTGCTGAGGCTGAGTATATTGCTGCTGGTTCTTGCTGTGCTCAATTGCTGTGGATGAAGCAAACCCTCAAGGACTACGGCATCAACATGAAGAATGTGCCACTCTAGTGCGACAATGAGAGTGCCATCAAGATTGCTCATAACCCAGTTCAGCACTCGAAGACAAAGCACATCCAGATTCGTCATCATTTTCTTCGAGATCATGTGTTGAAGGGCGACATCTCTATTGATCACGTGAAGACTGAAGAACAGCTAGCGGATATCTTCACCAAGCCCTTTGTGGCACCCTGGCTCAGAGAAACCAGAACGCCCCGTATTCCAGCCCAGAGATCGAGGTGTCTGGAATACGGCACTGCTTGGCATAGAACAAATCAGCTCTTATTACAAAGGATAATGGATACAAGGGTCTGATGTTACAAAGGATCACATCAGCACGGCGACACTACGCCTGCGATACTACACTTGCTCTATGCTAGCAGCAGAACAACTTGTAGCAGCGGAATACTTCTAGCAGCGGAACAACGACGAAGGTGGTGAACTCCACTCCGCAGGGACTCTGGCTGGGACACGATCTAGCTCGCACGCATGGTAACCTCGACAAGCAATCAATCAATCACGGCATCACCTGCAATCTGGCATGATACGCCAGGTCAGTACATTGAATGTACTTGCAAGCTCACAACAACCAAAAGCATCAACGCAAGACAACAACATAGCATTAAGCAGGTTAATTAATTAACAACTACTATGAAGAAGCAACTACTAATCCTGATATGATACTACTAGAATACTGATGAACCAACATCTCAAGAACCACATGAACCATCTCCCACTTGGCTATCCGGCCAAGTAATATACCATCTCGATCACCTCGTGATCCACCTGATCACCTCGTGACCAAAATATCCACATGATCACCTCGTGATCAAAACATCCACATGATCACCTCGTGATCAAAACATCCACATGATCACCTCGTGATCAAAACATCCACATGATCACCTCATGACCACATCACAAACTGAATGATCATCCCCGACATCATTGATGTCTACTACGCAACCTTATTCTTGTAGACTCGTGTTGGGCCTCCAAGCGCAGAGTTTTGTAGGACAGTAGCAATTTTCCCCCAAGTGGATGACCTAAGGTTTATCAATCCGTGGGAGGCGTAGGATGAAGATGGTCTCTCTCAAACAACCCTGCAACCAAATACAAGAAGTCTCTTGTGTCCCCAACACACCCAATACAATGGCAAATTGTATAGGTGCACTAGTTCGGCGAAGAGATGGTGATAAAAGTGTAATATGGATGGTAGAAATATATTTTTATAATCTGAATAAATAAAAACAGCAAGGTAGCAAGTGACAAAAGTGAGCACAAACGGTATTGCAATGCTTGAAAACAAGGCCTAGGGTCCGTACTTTCGCTAGTGCAATCTCTCAACAATGCTAATATAATTGGATCATATAACCATCCCTCAACGTGCGATGAAGAATCACTCCAAAGTTCCTATCTAGCGGAGAACATGTCGGGGCCGGGACACAACATATCCCAAAAATTAACACCTCGTGTCATCACCAGCCCAGGATTACTGTTACTGGTGGACACGTCCTTGTTACAGAATACCAAGCTATTACAAGAATTGAATACAAGACCATAAAGGTCCAATGATACAACACTGATATCCGGTGGTGGATGAAGGAATTGACTCGTGGTTCTCCAATGTCAATGGAGCTCCATTCCCACAGGAACAGCTGACCCGGATAATTCCTATCCCGCATGGCTGCCATCCTAGGCTCCGCACGGACATCTCTGTGGTACTCCTCGTAGAACTCCTGACCTGGCCAAGTAAATAGCCAGGGACAAGCCAGTGAGTACGTTTGAATGTACTCGCAAACATCCTGAACAAGAGATATACCGAACGCAGGAGACAGAATATATGATCATGATGAACTACACTATATGCGTATGCTCATGATGAACTTAAATGCATACTGTCAGGAATTAAATCATGGCATGATAAAATATTAGCATGTGCAAATAAATGGATATATAAAAAAATGTTAGTGATAAACAAGGAACGTTTAAAGGAAAATAAAATAAAAGAAATGCCGGTCGGATGTCTAAAGTGACACCACGGTAGGTCTTGAAAAGAAATGCCAAACGGGTGTCTAAAAGAGAATTCGGACGAGACAGGACCATCCGAGAACTCAGGCGACACCACGAGAGGTCTTGAAAAGAAATGCCAGTCGGGTGTCAAGTGACGCCACGGTCGGACTTGAAGAGAAATGCCAATCGGATGTCCACAAGAGTAGTGGCGTGATAAACCACCTGTTAACTCGAGAGACGCCACGAGAGGTCTTGAAAATAAAGTTGAGTGCCCGGGGTAGTCTAGCCAGCCCCTGAGACACTCAGGAAATTCAAAATAAGAGAAACGGGTTAGTCCTCAATAATATGCATAACCATAATAATATTTAACAAGCATAAAAAAATGCATTGTGGTGTCAGGGTGACAAAAATTATCTTGCAAAATAATTCAGGCTCAATTTAATTATTTTCCTCCGAAGACCGACACTAAGACCGACACTTGACCAACCCAGACTGTAGCCCTTAACCGCGGACACGGCTATTCGAATAGGTTTAAACTCTGCAGAGGGTGTACTCTTTACCCACAAGTAAAGGATTTCTTTAGTCAGTACCGTGACACTGACTAATTCCCATTACGGTCTTTGGGTTGAAAACACACCTGACCGGCACACATCAGATTAACTTTTCGGATGCCAGGAATCACCCAAAGCATCGTTCAAGAAAAACTTTAAGACGGAGAGACCAACGTCCTGCATGGGATCACTATTAATACACGCGGATTACAAGGGGTGCCCCCCTCTCAGTCACAACTGGAAACACCCATGCCCCCTGACCCGATGACAGGATTTAGTCCACCAACATGGAAACCCTCATCGTAGCCCTCTATGTGGTGTGTGCACGGAAAGGGGTTAACAACTTACTGAACCATACCCCACCTGTGGCACGGACAAGTGGCAACACGAATCAAGTATGGAGGTTACCGGAACAAGACTCGATCTATGGTCGACTCAGGAGGTTAAGTTTTCCTGCAGTGGTTAGCACAATATATTCCTTGGTGATAACCAACAGCATCACCACCCGGCATGTCCCGACATGCCCTTACTGATCATTCTCGTCACCACGAGAAATTTCAGTCTCACGGTCACTTTACTCGTGACTGATTCTTTCCTGCAGTTTAGTCCATAACAACACGGGCATACATGACAAGTGAAAGTAACCATACTCACTCATATTTCATGCTTTAAATATGACAGCAAAATAGCCATGGATCATGCATGCAAAAATAGCCATATGCAAATTCTATTAAAGATTATCACAACCATGATTCAAATATTCTAGCTAGCAACCACAAAACATTCACCATATCAAATGTTCAAGATGCTTGCCTTGAGCATGTAAAAGTGTTGGGTGCACTCCAAAAGTTTTGAAAATTCTCTTCCGTCCATTTTCCTATTTTCAAAAAATATTGCAATTACCATATAAAACAAAAAATAGTGCTAAAAAGTGTTTCACATATTTTTGAAATAAATACTAAAATAAACTAGGTGAAAAAATAATAAATACAAGAAAAAGAATCAAATTATTTGGAGTTCATATGATTTACCTAGAGAGTTTCTAAGCTGAAACAATTGATTAAAAGGACTATTTAATTGATCCAGTGGAGAAAAAGCTTAGGAAAAATGTTCACCCTATCTGGGTTAATAAAGAATGATTTTAGGAACCTACAGAAATTTGAATCATCAATTTTGGGCTATAAATGGTATCTGTGGAATTATTTGAATCTCACAGGAAAAAGAAAAAGAGAAGGACAGCAGCACGCTCTGGGCGGAATTTAACCGCAAGCGTCACTGGGCCGAGCCCAGCCGATCAGGTGTGCGGGGAGGCGATGACGTCGAAGGCATATTTCGAAAATACGCCTTCACTTATCCGCGCTGGCGTGGCCCCTAGCCACTGACGGTGGGTCCCGCTGGGCCCACCAGTCAGGTTTGACTGGTCTTCATAGTCCACCGCGCGGAAACAGGGGAGGACGCGGCTGTCGCCGGCGATTGCCGGCGAACAACGGCGACCCATGGCGATCTGAGCCCACGTGCGTGTGCAGGGGATCAAGGCGATCCTCTGGGTACCCTCCTCGGGCTCCGGGGTGGACGGAGTCGCCGGCGATGAGATCCTCGGCGGGCGGCGGCGTCGGGTAAGATGAGGCTTCTGTCTTTGGTGGTGCTTGAGCCAAATTGAGAGGGGGAGAAGATCAGCGGAAGCTCCAGGAGGCTAGTGGTGCAGAGAGATGAGGAAGGGAGGCACGGATGGCGCCGGAATCAACTGGAAGGTCGTGGCGGTCGGGGTTGCCGGAGACGATGAGGACGACCAGCTCTGGTCATGATGCTGCTCTGGGTTGCTTCACAGGGGGAGGAGGGAATGCCGTGCTATTGGGAACGAGCTTGCAGTGGCCTTTTATAGGCGGGGAAGGTCGGTTCCGTGGCTTCCCCGAGAAGACACGACGGTGGCGGCCATTTATGGCAGTGGGTGAGGCTGGTGGGGAGGTAGCTGAGGTCGGCGAAGGGGCGGTGGTTAGCAGTTAACGCCCAAGTGAGCTGGTTGGCTCAGAGGGGCTCTAGGTGCCCTGGTCGGTGCCGTATCCGAGAAGGCTACGGCGGCGGCGGCGTAGGGCAGTGGTTGACAGCGCTGGCCGGCACCAGGCGACAATAGGAGGTGTCGGCGTGGGCGGTGGCTTGCCCATGAAGCTAGCAGATGAGGGACACGAGCGAGGGAGGTGGCAGAGGCACGGTGCCAGGGCGATGCCGATGCCTGCAATACCGGTGCTCTGGCAGCGCTCTGAGCATGCACTTGAAGTGCTCGATGAATTGCCAGGGTGGGCCATAGTGACCTTCTCAAGCTAAATTTTGGTAGGACCATGTTTACAGTGATGGCAAGGCTACTGGACATGCTTGTTTGGGCAGGAGAGCAAGTTCCTAATGTAGTTTTGGTAGATAGCCAAATTCTGTCATGCACACAATCTGTTTGATAAAATGCTAGGGCCACCTAGGTGTCTTTTATGATAGTGAAAATTGGCAGTATTATGTCTCATTAGATGGTAGGGATGTTGGTGGAGTTGGTTGGGTAAGAGGAGAAACTTGCTAGTGCAAGTTTTACTGATATTCATTTCTGGACAGAAACTTTGGGGGAATATTTGGTGAACTAAAAAGATTCCAATGGAGCTAAAATTTTGGACTTAAGGGTTTGGTTGTAAGGACTATAAGTGGGAAAAATTTCAGAATTTTTGGAGTAAGAAAAATTAGGGTTGCAGTTGAAACTCAAAAATAAGACAGAAATGAAAGGAGGTTGTTTCACTCAAAATTTACAAAAGACCAAGTTATTTTCTTGCATAAAAGTGATCTGTAGGCATCACATGACCTCCCATAATTTTTGTGGAATTTTAAAAACAATTATTTAAAATAGTTGTAGTGCAACAGGGGCATTTAAAATATAGAAATAGCTATTAAAAGAATTGTTTAGAGGCAAATTTTATTCTGAAAATAATTCTTACTGTTATTAAACTATAATTGAAATGTTTTAAGAGAACTACCCAAGCCACAATATTATTTCCAAAAATTTCTATATGGAGGGAAGAATTTTGAGAAAAACAGAAACAGAAAATGGTTCTGAAATTAATAAAAGACCTAGCAAAAATTCAAAATTATATTTCTGGCCAAATTTTTATTTAGTAAAAACATGATTAAATTTTTGGGGTGTTACAGAACATAAGAATAAATTGTTTGTAGGGTAGGAAACCACCTCAAAGCTATTCTTTCCGATCGATCTATCCAAGAGTTCGTACTAAAATAACACCAAAGCAAATTCAGATTCGTAATGCTCAATCCAACACAAAGAACCTCAAAGAGTGCCCCAAGATTTCTACCGGAGAAACAAAGACAAGAACGTGCATCAACCCCTATGCATAGATTACCCCAATGTCACCTCGGGAATCCGCGAGTTGAGTGCCAAAACATATATCAAGTGAATCAATACAATACCCCATTGTCACCACGGGTATTCGTATGCAAGACATATATCAAGTGCTCTCAAATCCATAAAAGTATTCAATCCAATAAAATGAAATCTCAAAGTGAAAACTCAATTCATCACAACAAGATAGAGAGGGGAAAACACCATATGATCCAACTATATTAACAAAGCCCGCGATACATCAAGATCATGACATCTCAAGAACACGAGCGAGAGAGAGAGATTAAACACATAGCTACTGGTACAAACCCTCAGCCCCGAGGGTGGACTACTCCCTCCTCATCATGGTGGCCGCCGGGATGATGAAGATGGCCACCGGTGATGATTTCCCCTCCGGCGGAGTGCCGGAACGGGGTCTAGATTGGTTTTTCGTGGCTACAGAGGCTTGCGGCGGCGGAACTTCTGATCTAGGGTCTCCGCGAGGGTTTTTGGAATATTTGGCAATTTATAGGACGAAGAGGCAGTGTGGGAGGCCACCGAGGTGGGCACAACCCACCAGGGCGCGCCTGGGGGCCCAGGCGCGCCCTGGTGGGTTGTGCCCCCCTCGGGGCACCCCCCCCCCCAGGTGCTGCTCTGGCCCATTGGATGTCTTCTGGTCCATAAAAAATCCACAAAAAGTTTCGCTGCGTTTGGACTCCGTTTGGTATTGATTTTCTGTGATGTAAAAAACAAGCAAAAAATAGCAAGTGGCACTGGGCACTATGTCAATAAGTTAGTCCCAAAAAATGATATAAAGTTGCTATAAAATGATTGTAAAACATCCAAGAATGATGATATAGCAGCATGAATACTTCATAAATTATAGATACGTTGGAGACGTATCAGCATCCCCAAGCTTAATTCCTACTCGTCCTCGAGTAGGTAAATGATAAAAGAAATAATTTATGAAGTGTGAATGCTAGCAAAGTGCATAAGTTTGATCAATGATAATTTCAATCACTTTCCCTAGCATCATAACAACAATTCTTTCTTATAAAACTTCTCATGTTAAAGTAGCAACCAATTCACATGTTAAGGTTCAAACAATGAATTCTCTGGAAACTCAACAACATATGTTCTCAGTCACCAAGCAATTGCAATTCAACTTATTCAACAGAGTCTAAGTAAGAGCTCTACATACTCAACCATCATATAGTCTTCTATGATTGCTAACACTCACCGCATACACATGAGCAAAACGTTTCAACCGGACACATAGAAAGATAGGGGCTTATAATTTCGCCTCCCAACGTATTCACCTCAAGGGTGATGTCAACAATAATAACTCATGCTACCCATATCCAACTGGATATATGTGCCTAGATCTTTCCTCACCACATGATGCTTGCCAAAAGAGAAAAATAAAAAGGAATAGAGAGAAAAATGTTGACTCTTGCATGAAAGTAAATACATAAAAGTAAAAGGTAGGCCCTTCGCAGAGGGAAGCAGAGGTTGCCATGCGCTTTTTGTTTGAATGCTCAACCCCTTAGTGCAAAAGAACGTCACGTTATATTGCCCCTTATGATAGCAACCTTTATTATGCAGTCTGTCGCTTTTATTCTTTGCTATCACAAGTTCGTACAATGCTCAATTTTCTCTTACACTAAATGATCTAACACTTTTAGAAGCAATTTTTATTGCCTTATTGCACCGATGACAACTTACTTGAGGGATCTTACTCAATCCTTAGGTAGGTATGGTGGACTCTTGAAAATAAGATTTGGGTTTAAGGGTTTTTGGATGCACAAGTAGTATCTCTACTTGGTGCGGAATTTTGGCTAGCAAAGATGGGGGGCAAGCACCACATGTTGAAGGATCTATGACAATATAACTTCTATGTGAATATGAACAAACATAAATCATTATGTTGTCTTCCTTGTCCAACGTCAACAATTTTGGCATATAATATTTTGATGGGGGCTCACAATCACAAAAGATTTCCAAGATAGTGTATTTGCATGTGAAAGTTCTCTTCCTTATAGTAATCATTCATGAATTGCTTGTATGACCAATATTGTGATTGTCAAGCTTCAAAAGATTTCACTTTCTAAACCCAATGTGAAGCTACCACTGGGCATGATATGAACATATAATTTCAACTTCATGATATTCAATTCATTCAACAATTTACTCATAGGATATAAATGAAGCACGAGAGTAAATGACAAACTACTCCAAAAAGATATAAGTGAAGATCAAGCGAATAGTTAAGTAAAGGGGTAGCTAATTGAGGACTCTCTCTTATTTAAAAACTTTCAGATCTAAGTATTTTATTAAAACAGTAAGTAAAACAAAACAAAATGACATTCCAAGAATAGCACAACTCATGTGAAGAAGCAAAAACTTAGGCTCAACCGATACTAACCGATAATTGTTGGTGAAGAAAGGTGGGATGCCTACCGGGGCATCCCCAAGCTTAGATGCTTGAGACTTCTTGAAATATTATCTTGGGGTGCCTTGGGCATCCCCAAGCTTGAGATTTTGCTTCTCCTTAATTCCTTTTATATCACGGTTTCCCTAAATCTTAAAAACTTCATACACACAAAACTCAACAAGAACTCGTGAGATAAGTTAGTATAAACCAATGCAAAAACCTTATCATTCTCTACTGTAGAAAATCACAAAAATTATTATTCAACATTGCATACTAAATGCCTCTGCATATTTAATACTCCTATCCTCAAATAGAATCGTTAAACAAGCAAACATATGCAAACAATGCAAACATAACAGCAATCTTCCAAAACAGTACAGTATGCAAAGAATGCAAGAGTATCAATACTTATTTAACTCCAAAAATTATGAAAATTTACCACAGTGTAGAAAATTTATCAGATCTTACTGTGCAAAAAGTTTCAACATTTTATCACATTCTGACTTTTCTCGGGAATTTTTGCAACATCGATAAACTTTCTGTTTTGAAACAGCAACTCATATACTTGCAAAATGAGCATGGTAAAGGCTATCCTTGACATTTTTATTGGAAATAAAGATGCAAAACATTATTATAAATAACAGCAAGCAAATCCTAACAAGAAAATGATGCTCCAAGCAAAACACATATCATGTGACGAAAAAATGTAGCTCCAAGTGAGGTTACCGATAATGTCGGAGACGAAAGAGGGGATGCCTTCCGGGGCATCCCCAAGCTTAGTTGCTTGGATATTCCTTGAATATTACCTTGGGGGTGCCTTGGGCATCCCCAAGCTTAGGGTCTTGTCACTCCTTATTCTCCTCATATCGATATATCACCCAAAACTTGAAAACTTCAATCACACAAAACTTAATGGAACTTTGTGAGATGGATTAGTATGATAAAACAAATCATTCACTTGGGTACTGTAAAAGACAAGATTAATAATTGTTCTCACATAATTCCTACTGTACTATACAATTTCCACAATTTATATTAAGCAATATAAGCCATAGAAACCATAAAACAAGCAAACTATGCATTGCAAACAGAATCTGTCAAAAACAGAACAGTACGTAAAGATCTGAATTAAGGTCATACTTATTTACGTCCAAAAATTCAAAAAAATTAGGAAAACGTAGAAAATTTGTGTAGCCATCAACTGTAAAAAATTAAGAATTTTTCCACGGTCCAGTAAAAGGAAGGAATTTCTTCACTGGACGCAAAAGTTTCTGTTTTTGCACAGAATCAAGTCAACTATCATCCACACTATCCCAAAGGCTTTACTTGGCACTTTATTGAAACAAAAGCTATAAAACAAGATCACTACAGTAGCCTAACCATGTGGACACACAAAAACAGTAGGTAAAATTGTTGGGTTGTCTCCCAACAAGTGCTTTTCTTTAATGCCTTTTAGCTAGGCATAATGATTTCAATGATGCTCACATAAAAGATTAGAATTGAAACACAAAGAGAGCATCATAAAGCATATGACTAGCACATTTAAGTCTAACCCACTTCCTATGCATTGGAATTTTGTGAGCAAATAACTTATGGGAACAAGAATCAACTAACATAGGAAGGCAAAACAAGCATGACAGCAAAACTTTCAACACATAGAGAGGAAACTTGATATTATTGAAATATGTAGAAGCATATATTCCTCTCTCATAATAATTTTCAGTAGCATCATGAATGAAATCAATAATATAACTATCACATAAAACATTATTTTCATGATCCGCAAGCATAGAAATTTTCTTACTCTCCACATAAGCAAATTTATTCTCATGAATAGTGGTGGGAGCAAACTCAACAAAATAACTATCATGTGATTGAAAATTAAAATCATGATGACAAGTTTCATGGTTATCATTATTCAATATAGCATACATGCCATCACCATAATCATCATAGATAGCAACTTTGTTATCATAGTCAATTGAAACCTATTCCAAAATAGTGGATTCATCACTAAATAAAGTCATGGCTTCTCCAAATCCACTTTCATAATTATCACAATAAGATTCAACACCCTCCAAAATAGTGGGATCATTAGTACCTAGAGTTGACACTCTTCCAAACTGACTTTCATCAATATAATCATCATAAATAGGAGGCATGCTACCATTATAACAAATTTGCACATCAAAACTTGGGGGACTAAAAATATCATCTTCATCAAATATAGCATCCCCAAGCTTATGGCTTTGCATATCATTAGCATCATGGATATTCAAAGAATTCATACTAACAACATTGCCATCATGCTCAACATTTATACCAAACATTTTATTGAATTCCTCCTCTATCAATTGAGCACAATTTTCCTTTCCATCATTTTCACGAAAGACATTATAGAGATGAATAATATGATGCAACCTCAATTCCATTTTTTGTAGTTTTCTTTTATAAACCAAACTAGTGATAAAACAAGAAACTAAAGGATTCAATTGCAAGATCTAAAGATATACCTTCAAGAACTCACCTCCCCGGCAACGGCGCCAGAAAAGAGCTTCGTTGACGGGGTGTGAGTGCCACTTACCTAACCTCCCCGGCAACGGCGCCAGAAAAGAGCTTCGTTAACGGGGTGTGAGTGCCGCTTACCTAACCTCCCCGGCAACGGCGCCAGAAAAGAGCTTGATGTCTACTACGCAACTTTATTCTTGTAGACTCGTGTTGGGCCTCCAAGCGCAGAGTTTTGTAGGACAGTAGCAATTTTCCCTCAAGTGGATGACCTAAGGTTTATCAATCCGTGGGAGGCGTAGGATGAAGATGGTCTCTCTCAAACAACCCTGCAACCAAATACAAGAAGTCTCTTGTGTCCCCAACACACCCAATACAATGGCAAATTGTATAGGTGCACTAGTTCGGCGAAGTAGAAATATATTTTTATAATCTGAATAAATAAAAACAGCAAGGTAGCAAGTGACAAAAGTGAGCACAAACGGTATTGCAATGCTTGAAAACAAGGCCTAGGGTCCGTACTTTCGCTAGTGCAATCTCTCAACAATGCTAATATAATTGGATCATATAACCATCCCTCAACGTGCGATGAAGAATCACTCCAAAGTTCCTATCTAGCGGAGAACATAAGAATAAATTGTTTGTAGGGTAGGAAACCACCTCAAAGCTATTCTTTCTGATCGATCTATCCAGGAGTTCGTACTAAAATAACACCAAAGCAAATTCAGATTCGTAATGCTCAATCCAACACAAAGAACCTCAAAGAGTGCCTCATGATTTCTACCAGAGAAACAAAGACAAGAACGTGCATCAACCCCTATGCATAGATTACCCCAATGTCACCTCGGGAATCCGCGAGTTGAGTGCCAAAACATATATCAAGTGAATCAATATAATACCCCATTGTCACTACGGGTATTCGTATGCAAGACATATATCAAGTGCTCTCAAATCCATAAAAGTATTCAATCCAATAAAATGAAATCTCAAAGGGAAAACTCAATTCATCACAACAAGATAGAGAGGGGAAAACACCATATGATCCAACAATATTAACAAAGCCCGCGATACATCAAGATCATGACATCTCAAGAACACGAGAGAGAGAGAGAGAGAGAGAGAGATTAAACACATAGCTACTGGTACAAATCCTCAGCCCCGAGGGTGGACTACTCCCTCCTCATCATGGTCGCCGCCGGGATGATGAAGATGGCCACCGGTGATGATTTCCCCCTCCGGCGGAGTGCCGGAACGGGGTCTAGATTGGTTTTTCGTGGCTACAGAGGCTTGCGGCGGTGAAACTTCTGATCTAGGGTCTCCGCGAGGGTTTTTGGAATATTTGGCAATTTATAGGGCGAAGAGGTGGTGCGGGAGGCCACCGAGGTGGGCACAACCCACCGGGGCGCGCCTGGGGGCCTAGGCGCGCCCTGGTGGGTTGTGCCCCCCTCGGGGCACCCCCCAGGTGCTGCTCTGGCCCATTGGATGTCTTCTGGTCCATAAAAAATCCACAAAAAGTTTCGTTGCGTTTGGACTCTGTTTGGTATTGATTTTCTGCGATGTAAAAAACAAGCAAAAAACAACAACTAGCACTGGGCACTATGTCAATAAGTTAGTCCCAAAAAATGATATAAAGTTGCTATAAAATGATTGTAAAACATCCAAGAATGATAATATAGCAGCATGAATACTTCATAAATTATAGATACGTTGGAGACATATCAATCATCTCAACATCATCATCGGCATCCTGCCAAACTATTACTGTTCACAATATCAACATATAAATCACCTATAAGTCATTCCGTCAGGTGAGTGTTGATCGAACGGTGTGACCTAGTAAGAACTTGTGCCCATGACCGAGGACGCGGCTATCGATAG
The DNA here is from genome assembly GCA_011799875.1 of Thinopyrum elongatum. NCBI lineage: Eukaryota > Viridiplantae > Streptophyta > Magnoliopsida > Poales > Poaceae > Thinopyrum > Thinopyrum elongatum. The sequence goes on along the minus strand of CM022303.1, from coordinate 417,716,978 downwards.
ATTAAACACACACTCTGCAGAGGTTAGTACACTGTACCCACACCACGGAACCCATGGCCTCACACTCCCATTCGGGTGGACCAACGGCATTCTGACAAAACCGATCTATTCCCATCACACTCTCCCGGCCACTCCGACCAACACCCCTCTTTGGGTTCAGTCCTGGGTGGCCCCGATGTCAATCCGTGACATCCAACGGCCACCATCGTGGCAAAACATAAACGGTCCCAAATGGGGACAAAAAGGCACCTACAACAACTACGGGCACACAAGGTTATGTCTTCTTACCGGGCCAAGGTACCGCACACCCATAACCTTTCCTCGTTGGAGGCACCGACCAAAGGCATGACAATAGACCGCATTAGGGCCTTCCCATAAAGGCAAATGTGGTTGCACTGGAAAAGCCCGGCTCGGTGGCACCTGACCAACTTAATGACGGAATTTATCCCCAAAGTATATCTGATAACTGCTACTCCGATATCATCTATGAACCTGTAATCCAAGTCATAGTAATATCCAACACACCATCCAAACCATAACATAGCTATAACATAATACTCCGAGGATAACAAAATACTAAGAGCATGCTGAATCCAAAAACAATAATTCTACTAATCCAATAGCAAGAACCCGATATTAAGCTAAGATCCACATGATAGCATCAACTCCAAAATAATACTCCAAAACATAATATCAGATACCAAAATAATATAAGCCACTAATAATCCAATGGCAACAATTCATCCTCAATCTGCAAGCATTAGTCCTAGTAATCCGAACAACATCATGGCAATAGCAAGATCAACATATCACTCCGAGAAATGCCATGAACAAGTCACATGTAGCTAAAGCAAATTTTAAACAAGTTTAAATAAGTAAACCATGGCATTTCATTGCAATCATGCAAATGGAGGGTGTGGCTTGCCTGGGATGGAGGGATTCATCGGGAAGAAGTGCGAGAAGCTCGCGGAAAGAATCGCCGGAAATCTTTCTCTCTCGAAGGGGGCTGAATAAGTGCAAGGGCATAATGGTCATTTTAAAAATGTGACAACATCATGAAAATGATACCAACAGAACGGGCTCGACGAGACGAAGAAGTGGGCTTTGGAATCACCTGAATCGGAGTTGTGAGCAAAAAATTATGGGTAGATGAAGTAAAGGGACCAATTTGTAAAAGAATCTTCACAAATAGGCCCCTGGCTGGAAAAACAGAACGCGCGTTCTAAGAAAATACGCTTTCCTGCAGACAAAACATATTCCAGTCACAAACAGAACGAAAATACGCTTTTAACTGGAGGAATCGTAAATCCCGAACTGCGCTTTCACTTATCCACCTCAGCGGGTCCGATTCAACGGGCTGGGACGCTGACGGGTGGGGGCCACGGGGCCCACCGGCCAGCTGGAGGGGGCGGCCTAATCTCCTTCCTCTCGCCCGCGCCTGGCCGCGGCAGAGCCGACCCCGACGAGGCCTGCCGGAGCTACAGGGCACCTCCGGCGAGGCTCCGCCTATGGGTGAGCTCAGCGGGCTCCGGCGCATCTCCAGGGCCCATCCACGGATGGCGGGGTGCACCAGGGCGATGGCAACACGGGCGCCGGCGGACGGGGGTCTTCGGGCTCCGGTGAACTCGCGGCCAGAGGCCACCGGAGAAGGGCGGGGAGCGCTGGGGTGGTTATATGATGGATGTGGAGGTCTCTTGTGGTGGTGGAATGGACAGAGAAGCCCGGGCTCGCCGTAATTTAGGCCGAGGCCAACGGCGGGCACGGCGGCCAATCGCGGTGAAGAAGAGCTCCAAGGGGTGGGCAGGGGGCTAGGGAGGAGTAGAGGAGTGAGGTGGAGCGGTTGGTGAGCTCGGGAGCGGTCGGGGACGGCTTAAATAGCCAGGGGAGGAGGAGGCCGAGCTGGAGATCGCCACGGACGCGTGGCCGGAGCCGCGGACGCGTGGCCACGCTCGCGAGCTCGGCGGTAGGCGACGGGGGAGGAACAGGGGAGGTTCACGGGGAGGTATACGACGCCAGGAAGCACGGGGAGGAAGAGGTCGAGCGCCATTAAAGCCAGACCGCCACTGTTCGCCCGTGGGCGTGCATCGCCGAGCGCCGACGAGGAAGTTTCCGGAGGGGGAGAGGGGTCCAGGGTGAAGGCGACGACGAGGTGAAGCCACTGGACAAGCTCACGCGCACGAAGACGGCAAGAGGGAGAGGGGCCGGAGCTAGAAGACACCCTGGACGCGGCCACAGCGCGCAGAGTGCGTGAATTGCCATGCCAGCGTCGTAGTCACCATGGGATATTTCACGGGGAGGACTGGAGGGGATGGAAAACTTTGTCTACAGTGACGTCCCTCCAATATAGAGCAGCCCTGACGCAATGAAACGATCACAGGCACTGAGAAGAGAAGGAAACAAGCTTCACAATTTCCTGCAGCAAACTTGGCTGTGCACTAGTGATCAACAGGGAATTGATTGGAGCCAAAGTTGTTGTCTGGGGTGTTTATATTAGGAAGAACTATGATCCTGGGTTTTTTTAGGGGATTTGGACCAAGATACATCCTAGTTTCTTCACAACTGCATATTTGGTCCAGAAACTTGATCTAGATGAGGCACTCACATGGTGTAGCCATTTGAGCTGAAATTTGGTAGATCATGATTATTTGGACATATAATGATGATGTAAAAATTTCACACCAATTGGACATGCCAAAGTGGTACTTCCTTCACAGACACCCTTTCTGTCCAGAAACTTGGAATAATATTGGTGATAAAATGGCTTGATTAAATGGTGCCAAATTTGGTGGAGAGATGTTATTTGGGAAGAAGCATAATCTGGTAATTTTTCAGAATTAATGAAGTAATAAAAATTATACTTGCTTCACAACCTAAAAATATTGCCAGAAACAATTATTTGAAGGTGTGCTCACATGGATGATTCGATGAGGTTGAAAATTGGATGAGTGTGATGATATGAGCACATTAAAAGGCATGCAAAATTTCAACTCATTTGGATACTCCTAGCTAGTACTTCCTTCACAATGGCTTCTGTCTGACAGAAACTTTGAAAAATTGCTGAGGAAGATTGGCTAAATAAATGAAGTTTAATTTTTGCATGTGGCAATCATTTGGACATAAGAGAATGACCAAAAATTTTGGGATCAATCAAGAAAGGATAGGTGGCACTTCCTTCACAAAGTGCCACTATGGACAGAATGGAAGAATGAATATTGGAGAAATATTTTTGAACTGTCCAAGGGAAAGTTTGGGCATATTTGAGCAATATATGACCCAAATAAATTATGAGAATTAATCGGGAATTTTGGGAGTGACAGAAATATAGGTTGCTTCACAACCTAGGGCAAACAGGACTATTCCTTTAATAGAAAAAGGAATATCCTAAGAAAAAGAATTTTGGGTTTGGGCTAGAATGAAAATGACATGACCTAGGGAAAGATTTGAGAATGATGAGTCACTTGGGAGAAGAAATGATGATGATCTCCCAGGTTGCAAGGCCACAGAACCACTCCAAAAAGAAAATCAGAGCAAAAACCAATAAATCAAAAAGAAAAAGAAAAAGAAAAAGGCAAAAAACCAGGCTGTTACAAACCTTCCCCCCTTGAAGAAATCTTGTCCTTGAGATTTGGTTGCTCAGGGAACAAGTATGACTTGAGGATACCGTTTCCAACTCGGGTATCCTTTTCCTCTGTTTATTGTTCCCTCAGGAATTTCATCTGATATGCTTACCTTGCTCTGGGGTGGTTTGCTTCACCTTTTCCCAAATTCTGATGGGTTTTTGCTCATATACCAAATCCTTTTGCTGACGTTGATTCTCTCATATCTGTGGTGATATCCAATGGATCTGAGCATAACTTTTCCTTTGGTCATGAAAACCTTTTTACTTCTGCAATGGGGTTGCCCAAACGAATGCATGTCTTCCGGGTTCAAATAATGCTGGGAATCATGGCCATTCTCCTGACAGAAGCTGACTGCTCACAGGTGGTACTGACTTATCTTGATTTATTTCTTTGGCTCGAGCATGAGATATGTACCAAAGATTCGACTGCCTTCTGTCGTGAGCAATATAAAGGGATATGGACTTATAGCTGTAGCATACCTCAAACATTAGCATCTGGAGACTGTCCTGACAGTTGTTCTGTTGGGAAGATACTTTTCATGACAAGATGTCTGTGTACTTGGTTCCACCAGCGAGTATACCTGGTCTGTGCGGATCGTTCGGCTTTTAACTTACCCATGCGGTTGGTATACCCATCTGTGCTAATAGGCTGTGAGATGCTTTAACACTGTCGTTGAATTCAAACTGCTAAGGTTGCAAAGGAATCTTGGATTCTGACAGAACAGACTTGGATATTCCACACTAACCATTATGGGCAGGTGTCGTGGGACAAGCGGGTCAGCGGGATAGGAAGTCCTTGAAGAACATAGTAGGCCTCTGAAGTCAGTTGAGGTCATGGATTCCAACTGACCTGGGTATCCGGACCCTGATGGTTGCGCAAAAATCATCATACCTTTGCTATCAGTCTCACCCTTTGACGGTTATGATTTTATTTGTCGGATACCTTACTGAAATAGCTTGGCCACATCTATCCTTGATTCTTTGACCCTGAATGTGGTTAGTGCAATATTTTTGGCATTATTCCTTTTGCTTATTTTCTGACTTGGGTCCGCACATATGACATATGCTCGGGGCATGTAGTTGTACAGATCTCGTTGTTGAGGCCAATCATGCAAGAGGGTGACAAGAGTTCATGAGATTTCCTTGTCACCTACGGGGATAATGACCTTGGAAGTCGTTGTCCAGACTGTTGATGCTGCGTTATTGGCCTTGGCACTCGTTGATTCTTGCACCACATGAGATGTATCTCTGCTTATCTTTATTGGGCATGACTCATGAGGCTGTTGAACCCTTACCTTTCTTAGGTATATCTGCTTGATCGCTGTCGTAACTTGTATGAGAAACTGGTATAACCGGGGATGCATGCTCACCATATATATAAGGAGAATATGCAAACGAACACTCGATCTTTGCGGCAGGCATATGTCTTGGCTGAATTGTACTTCTGACAAAATTATTGTGAATCTGATCCTTGAGCTGCACTGTCACATATTGCCAACTCACATAGGGGAATATCTGATGACGGTGCATAGTTTTGTACTGACGCAGACTGGTTTCTTATGTGAGAAGCCATCTGAGTAGCTTCCTAAAGAAGACCCGATATCTTACGCTCGAAGCTTTTGCCGCAGTGGCGTGCTGGAGAAGACTGGGTTTCATACTTGCGAAGCTTCTCCTCGGGTTACTTGTTGAGGAAGATTCAATTCCTTATGTCAGAAGCTTTCACTGGGGTATCTTGCTGTGGAAGGCTGGGTATCTTGGACCGGGAATATGTCCATATATACTATACTGAGGAAAAATCGAGGAGCCTTGCATCATAAATTCCTTGCGATAGCTCGTGGAGGAAGACTGAGTTTCTTATGTCCAAAGCTTCATACCGTGGTATGCAGACTGAAACTATACACATGCCCATAATATTTTGCGGCGGGTTACTAGCATGAAAAAAATGGTTTGACTGTCTTCCCTGTTCATAGCACATTCTGGCTTTCTTTCGGAGTATAAGATATTTCAAGTATCATTCATTGCTGAGCCAAAACTTGTGTATGAGCCATACCTTTGACTGAAAATATACCGTTGATCTTACACCTGACTTGTCTTCCTGCTGACTAGATCATAACTGCTGTGAGGATTAAGTTCTGACGTAGACTTGATATGTTTAGCTGAGCTTCTTCCAAATATTTGAAATCCTTATTGCTTCTTTGAGTCCGGTGTCGGTTGATGAGCAACTTCCATAAGGGGAAAATAGGGTAACACCGAGGACCCAAAAAGAAAGGAGCAAAAGAAAACTCAACTAAACAAAAGCACACAACAATCAATTCACACACAAACAATGTCACATATTACTGCTAGTCACACAATATGCATGCCTACTTAAGCACACAAATCTCACAGAATTTCCGGTACTACGATCTAACATGCTGTGACGGTGTGCACGAAGACGAATCAATGTGTGGAAGAGTTGGTGTCAACATCGCTACACCAAGTGCTAGCTCAGCAAGGTAGCATCCTTGACTGGCTCGGAGGCAAGGACGTACTTGGTAACCATGTAGCAGGACACGAATGTCGCGACCACATTATTATCAAGCGGACGGAAGGGATCCGTACTCGTCCAAGGAATAGGATGGCGGGGAAAACTGAGTCTGCTGACATTGCCCTTTCTTGATGACTAAGATCATTAAGGGTTGCCAACACGACAGACAAAAGGGCGATCCGGGATAGAAGCATGTCTATCACCGAAACAATAGGCGGGGCTGAAAGAAAAACATCGGCGCGATACCTGAGCACCATTTTCTGCAAATAGTGTCGGGATCACTTGGCATCACTCCGCTGGGACAGAAATGACGCCAAACACCGAAGAACGAGCAAGAAAAGAAACGGGAAGAATGCAGGGGCTGAGCTGTAGTGGATCCGATCCGATGCCAGCTACACTCACAAGATAAACCATTAGCAACAAATAATAATGTTATATGCATGTTATGCAACAAACAAATGTAGCAACCAATACAACAAACAAACCAGACTCTATACTACCGATTTCTACCGCTCGCGCTGACTAGGGTGTCCTACAGCCAGACCTGCTCTGATACCAAGCTCTGTGGCACCCCGGCTCAGAGAAACCGGAACGCCCCGTATTCCAGCCCAGAGATCGAGGTGAAGTCTTCTGGAATACGGCACTGCTTGGCATAGAACAAATCAGCTCTTATTACAAAGGATAATGGATACAAGGGTCTGATGTTACAAAGGATCACATCAGCATGGCGACACTATGCCTGTGATACTACACTTGCTCTATGCTAGCAGCAGAACAACTCGTAGCAGCGGAATACTTCTAGCAGCGGAACAACTACGAAGGTGGTGAACTCCACTCCGCAGGGACTCTGGCTGGGACACGATCTAGCTCGCACGCACGGTAACCTCGACAAGCAATCAATCAATCATGGCATCACCTGCAATCTGGCATGACACGCCAGGTCAGTACATTGAATGTACTTGCAAGCTCACAACAACCAAAAGCATCAAGGCAAGACAACAACATAGCATTAAGCAGTTTAATTAATTAACAACTACTATGAAGAAGCAACTACTAATCCTGATATGATACTACTAGAATACTGATGAACCAACATCTCAAGAACCACATGAACCATCTCCCACTTGGCTATCCGGCCAAGTAATATACCATCTCGATCACCTCGTGATCCACCTGATCACCTTGTGACCAAAACATCCACATGATCACCTCGTGATCAAAACATCCACATGATCACCTTGTGATCAAAACATCCACATGATCACCTCGTGACCACATCACAAACTAAATGATCATCCCCGAGATCATCTCAACATCATCATCGGCATCCTGCCAAACTGTTACTGTTCACTATATCAACATATAAATCACATATAAGTCATTCCGTCATGAGAGTGTTGATCGAACGGTATGACCTAGTCCGAACTTGTGGCCATGACCGAGGACACGGCTATCGATAGATTAAACACACACTCTACAGAGGTTAGTACACTGTACCCACACCACGGAACCCATGGCCTCGCACTCCCATTCGGGTGGACCAACGGCATTCCGACAAAACCGATCTATTGCCATCACACTCTCCCGGCCACTCCGACCAACACCCATCTTCGGGTTCAGTCCTGGGTGGCCCCGATGTCAATCCGTGACATCCAACGGCCACCGTCGTGGCAAAACATAAATGGTCCCAAACGGGGACAAAAAAGCGCCTACAACAACTACGGGCACACAAGGTTATGTCTGCTTACCGAGCCAGGGTACCGCATGCCCATAACCTTCCCTCGTTGGAGGCACCGACCAGAGGCATGACAATAGACCGCATTAGGGCCTTCCCATAAAGGCAAATGTGGTTGCACTGGAAAAGCCCGGCTCGGTGGCACCTGACCAACTTAATGACGGAATTTATCCCCAAAGTATATCTGATAACTGCTACTCCGATATCATCTATGAACCTGTAATCCAAGTCATAGCAATATCCAACACACCATCCAAACCATAACATAGCTATAACATAATACTCCGAGGATAACAAAATACTAAGAGCATGCTGAATCCAAAAACAATAATTCTACTAATCCAATAGCAAGAACCCGATATTAAGCTAAGATCCACATGATATCATCAACTCCAAAATAATACTCCAAAACATAATATCAGATACCAAAATAATATAAGACACTAATAATCCAATGGCAACAGTTCATCCTCAATCTGCAAGCATTAGTCCTAGTAATCCGAACAACATCATGGCAATAGCAAGATCAACATATCACTCCGAGAAATGCCATGAACAAGTCACATGTAGCTAAAGCAAATTTTAAACAAGTTTAAATAAGTAAACCATGGCATTGCATTGCAATCATGCAAATGGAGGGTGTGGCTTGCCTGGGATGGAGGGATTCATCGGGAAGAAGTGCGAGAAGCTCGCGGAAAGAATCACCGGAAATCTTTCTCTCTCGGAGGGGCTGAATAAGGGCAAGGGCATAATGATTATTTTCAAAATGTGACAACATCATGAAAATGATACCAACAGAACGGGCTCGACGAGACGAAGAAGTGGGCTTTGGAATCACCTGAATCGGAGTTGTGAGCAAAAAGTTATGGGTAGATGAAGTGCAGGGACCAATTTGTAAAAGAATCTTCATAAATAGGCCCCTAGCTGGAAAAACAGAACGCGCCTTCTAAGAAAATACGCTTTCCTGCAGACAAAATGTATTTCAGTCACAAACAGAATGAAAATACGCTTTTAACTGGAGGAAGCATAAAGCACGAAGTGCGCTTTCACTTATCCACCTCAGCGGGTCCGATTCAACGGGCTGGGACGCTGACGGGTGGGGGCCACGGGGCCCACCAGCCAGCTGGAGGGGGCGGCCTAATCTCCTTCCTCTCGCCCGCGCCTGGCCGCGGCAGAGCCGGCCCTGACGAGGCCTGCCGGAGCTACAGGGCACCTCCGGCGAGGCTCCGCCTATGGGTGAGCTCAGCAGGCTCCGGCGCATCTCCAGGGCCCATCCACGGACGGCGGGGTGGACCAGGGCGATGGCAACACGGGCGCCGGCGGACGAGGGTCTTCGGGCTCCGGTGAACTCGCGACCAGAGGCCACCGAAGAAGGGCGGGGAGCGCTGGGGTGGTTCTATGATGGATGTGGAGGTCTCTGGTGGTGGTGGAATGAACAGAGAAGCCCGGGCTCGCCGGAATTTAGGCCGAGGCCAACGGCGGGCACGGTGGCCAATCACGGTGAAGAAGAGCTCCGAGGGGCGGGCAGGGGGCTAGGGAGGAGTAGAGGAGTGAGGTGGAGCGGTTGGTGAGCTCAGGAGCGGTCGGGGACGGCTTTAATAGCCAGGGGAGGAGGAGGCCGAGCTGGAGATCGCCGCGGACGCGTGGCCGAAGCCGCGAATGCGTGGCCGTGCTTGCGAGCTCGGCGGTAGGCGACGGGGGAGGAACATGGGAGGTTCACGAGGAGGTAGACGACGCCAGGAAGCACGGGGAGGAAGAGGCCGAGCGCCATTAAAGCCAGACCGCCACTGTTCGCCCGTGGGAGTGCGTCGCCGAGCGCCGACGAGGAAGTTTCCGGAGGGGGAGAGGGGTCCAGGGTGAAGGCGACGAAGAGGTGAAGCCACTGGACAAGCTCACGCGTGCGAAGACGACGAAAGGGAGAGGGGCCGGAGCTAGAAGACACCCTGGACGCGGCCACAGCGCGCAGAGCGTGTGAATTGCCATGCCAGCGTCGTAGTCACCATGGGATATGTCACGAGGAGGACTGGAGGGGATGGAAAACTTTGTCTACGGTGACGTCCCTCCAAGATATAGCAGCCCTGAAGCAATGAAACGATCACAGGCACTTAGAAGAGAAGGAAACAAGCTTCATAAGTTTCCTGCAGCAAACTTGGCTGTGCACTAGTGATCAACATGGAATTGATTGGAGCCAAAGTTGTTGTCTGGGGTGTTTATCTTAGGAAGAACTATGATCCTGGGGTTTTTGAGGGGATTTGGACCAAGATACATCCTAGTTTCTTCACAACTGCATATTTGGTCCAGAAACTTGATCTAGATGAGGCACTCACATGTGTAGCCACTTGAGCTGAAATTTGGTAGATCATGATGATTTGTACATATAATGATGCTGTAAAAATTTCACACCAATTGGACATGCCAAAGTGGTACCCTTCACAGACATCCTTTCTGTCCAGAAACTTGGAATAATATTGGTGATAAAATGGCTTGATGAAATGGTGCCAAATTTGGTGGAGAGATGTTATTTGGGCAGAAGCATAATCTGGTAATTTTTCAGAATTAATGAAGCAATAAAAATTATACTTGCTTCATAACCTGAAAATATTGCCAGAAACAATTATTTGAAGGTGTGCTCACATGGATGATTGGATGAGGCTGAAAATTGGAGGAGTGTGATGATATGAGCACATGAAGAGGCATGCAAAATTTCAACTCATTTGAATACTCCTAGCTAGTACTTCATTCACAATGGCTTCTGTCTGACAGAAACTTTGAAAAATGGCTGAGGAAGATTGGCTAGGTAAATGAAGTTGAATTTTGGCATGTGGCAATTATTTGGACATAAGAGAATGCCCAAAAAGTTTGGGAGCAATCAAGAAAGGATAGGTGGCACTTCCTTCACAAAGTGCCACTATGGACAGAATGGAAGAATGAATATTGGAGAAATATTTTTGAACTGGCCAAGGGAAAGTTTGGGCATATTTGAGCAATATATGACCCAAAGAAATTATGAGAATTAATTGGGAATTTTGGGAGTGACAGAAATATAGGTTGCTTCACAACCTAGGGCAAACATGACTATTCCTTTAATAGAAAAAGGAATATCCTAAGAAAAAGAATTGTGGGTTTGGGCTAGAATGGAAATGACATGACCTAGGGAAAGATTTGAGAATGATGAGTCACTTGGGAGAAGAAATGATGATGATCTCCCAGGTTGCAAGGCCACAGAACCACTCCAAAAAGAAAATCAGAGCAAAAACCAATAAATCAAAAAGAAAAAGAAAAGGGCCAAAAACCAGGCTGTTACACCCTTGGATGAGAAGAGATTTAGCAAGTTGCGTTGTGAGCTAAATATCTTAGAATCTTTGAATGTTCTTTGAAAGGACACCCATCATAACACTTATGCAAAATTGATGACTTAGATGTGCAACACACGAAGTAACGTTTTTCTTCAATCAATGAAGACTAAACCTCTAAGTGTGAAGAAATTAACGAAGAATTTGATTCTCAGAGCCCTACGACAATTGTACACGGTGTCTGAAATCATCATTCTTATACGGTGGGTCACACCACCAACAAAAGTTGAAAATCTTCAAAATTGAGTTTTTCTTCATTTTGCAAATTCTTCAACTTGCAAAGTCTTCAAAAAAAATCGAGTGGTGTTTATTGACTATATATATATATATATTTGAGTTTTTCATGTCCTCAACAGCATTCACTTATTGCTAATTCTTTAAGTTGATTTTTTTTAAGTGAATGTGATCGGACCCGTTCCCCCTCTATGCTAAACTCAATCCAGTCTGTTCACAAATTCTTCATGTGCATTCTATTTGAAACCCGTTCAAAGTCTTCACTGTATCCTTGACAGCTCAAGAATTTGCGAACGAAACTTTAAAATTTTCATATCTGAATTTTCGGCTTTTGCCGCTCAAACCGTTCCACATCCCACGATGGATGAAAATATTCACCCACGATCGCCCACGATCTCCAGCTATCTGTACGTGGGTGACACATGTCGTTAGAAGAGTAAGGGTCAGGGGCATGTTCATCCAAAAATTTCGGACGGGCTGTTTTTCACCGTGGCTATAAATACCCCCCTCCCTTCCTCTGTCTTCATTTACTCCGCTCGACCACCATCTGGCTCGAGCTCTCAGACCTAGCGCCGTCGCTACTCTCCATCGTCGCCGGTGAGGAAGAGCTTCACTGTCTCGACCTCGTCGCTGTCGTACTCACGCCGGCCGCGGAAAACTTCACTCCGCCGCCGCCGTAGCTGTCTCTCGCCGCCAAGTTAGGGCGTGAGAGATCTGAGCAGACGAACTTCTCCAACTCCACTCCCAGTTTGTCGTGTTCTTCATTCAGGGTAAATAAAATCTAATTTTACTGCCCTACTTTGATTCACATGATTTCCACAAAATCTTCAAAAGGTGTTTATTCTTCAACTTCCCATTCCACAAACACCTGAATGCTTCTGTACCTTCATTTGTTTCTCTAAGCTATGTTTTTATTTAAGATTCCTCAATTGTGTGGATTTTCAAATCTATACAACTCTGGAACCTAAGTCAAGAACGCTTAGTGAAATTCCTCAAGACACCCATGGTCAAATTCCTCAAACTTGATACTTTTGAAAAATTTCTGAGAACGCATATGACCTCTCCAAATTCTTCGCACCTATACTTTGTTCACAGGTACAAAATGTCTGCTGCTGAATCACTAGGTTCTCATCAACTTAACTCATTTGCAGCATTCCTCGAAGATAAGTTGCACACTTCCTCAGAAACATCAATTGTTCAAAATCCTCAAGTGAAGAAAATGGCTGATGGTAAAAGACCTTAGAAGGGAGGAAAGAGGCCTGAGACAAACACTGCTTTTGAGATCCCTGAAGATATCTATGCAGGGTACTGTACTCCTGATGAAGCAACTCATGGCAAAGAGACTAAGAATGAGTGCAAAGTGCGCATACAGAGAATTGAGAGAAGATGGGCTAAGGAATGGAGGGAATATCGTTATGTTACTCCAAAGTACATGAAGAAATTCACTGTAAACCCTCCATGTCCAAGACCTCCATTGGCACCTGGCCAAGAAGCTGATCCCTCAAGCATCAGGCGCGGTGAGGAATTTCCCAAAGAATGGGCTAAGCGTCAAGCCAAATTGGCTAAAGTGGCAAAAGAAGCAGTGAAGAAATTCAATGAAGATTCTGCTGCTGCTGCTGCTGCTGAGGCCTCTGCCAGTAAGCCTAAAAAGGCCATGCCGAAGAAATTAGCTGTGAAGCCGAGTTCCTCAACAGCAATGCCCTCACGGCCAAGTTCCTCAAAGCCCTCAAAGCAAATTCCTCAGGCAACTTCTTCAAGGGCTGTGCCAATTCCCTCTGTTGCCACAAAATCCTCAATTGCTGCTGCTAAGTCCTCAACACCAGTGCATCTTGCAACATGCCAACGGACTGCAGGTTTTTCAATTGCTTCTAGAGCATCTGCAAGTTCCTCAGCTCCACCACTGTCCTCAACTGGTCCAACTCTGCTGAAGAAAAAGGCCACTGCTGGACGTGGAACGAGGCCAAGTCCTCATAAGAAGCAAGTGGCATTCCATGTTCCGTCTGATGACGATGATGCTGATGATGAAGAACTTGCTGAAATCATCAGGGACAGGCAAGAAAGGGCTGCTAGAGCCAAAGGGAGTTGTGTGCCTCTCATGCTTGATCCGAAGAAGATCCTCGATTTCATCGATCTCTGGCACAAAGATCCAAACACTCCACTGCCTGAATTAAACCTCACGCCTGGTCAAAGTCACATGTTGACTACATTCATCAGTGAAGAAAAATGGAAATTTGAAAAGGGAAGGCAAGTCAAGAAGGCTCAGTACAAGAAGGAGCGTTTTCTGAAGAAAAATGTTCTGAGCATGTCTCCTGAAGAACTTGTATCTCTGCAAAAGGAGATCAAAGGCCTCAGTGATGAATTTGACAGATATTATGCCGATTGGTTGGGAGCCAAAGTCAGATTTGTCAAGCTTGCCAAGACCCTCAAGCCTAACATTGCAGCACCATCGCAACAACAAAATCCTCAGGCTGATACTTCTGCTCAGTCTGTTGAAGAAAATGTAAGCGCAGCTGATGAAAATCAGGCTGCTGAAGAAACTGTGGATACCAGGGCTGCTGAAGAAATTCCAGTTCCTGAAGAAATTGCCAGGGCAACAACTAATGTTGCTCCTGAAGAAACTAAACCGGCTCCATCTCTTCCTTCTGCATCAGAAGTGAAGAAAACCAAAGCTGCAGAAAAGGCAGCAGTGAAAAAGAGGAAAGCATCAACGATTGCAGAGTCTTCAGCTCCCAAGAAAGTGAGGACTTTGACAAGTTCCTTCACTAACCCAATTGATGTTGTTCCAATTTCTGTTGTACCATCCAAGGAGCTCATTCCCTATGGTGAGGAATATGTCATTCCAGATGACACAGATGAAGAAAATCCTTCTGCTGCTACCTCAGAGCAGTTGGATGAAGAAATTGAAGTGGAAAATATCCCTTCAACCCCACTGGTATCATCGCCCATGCCTCAGTTCACAGCTGAAGAGGCAGGCGTTGAGAAATTGGAAGAAGAAGACGTGGATATCGGTTCTACCACTCCTGTGCTTAATGATGATTATTGGGAAAGACTTCACCCCAATTCACCATTGACCACACCTCTGTATCCAATTCCTCAGTCCCCTGTACAAACTGAAGAAATTCACACGGGATCTGAAGAACGTCAAACATCTCTCCTTTCCATTCCTGAAGAAATTCCAGCTACTACAGCTGAAGAAATGGAAACACATACCGCTGCTGAAGAACCTGAACCTTCAATTCCTCAGTCAGCAGATCCAGAGATTCTAAACCAAGAGGCTATGAAAACATCAACTATTAATCTTCAGCCCAAGCAGCAAAACCCTCATGCTAAAAGGCCAAAATTCAAGGCTGACGAGTTCTTCGCTGAGCACCATTTCTTCATGGATTTCAATCCATATGACTCAGCAAGACTTCGATGCAAGCGATTCTGGACAGCCAGTCAGATGAACTTCTATTCTTCACTCCTGTTTGATAAGGACAAGGTATTTGAGCACCGTCAAATTCCTCATGTTGACATGGAGTCTATTCCTTGCTTCCAGCCAGTCTTGAATGTTCTTCATGAAGTTGGGCTTCTGAATTTCTGCATCGACATCTGCGATTGGAATGAAGAGCTAATTCTTCAATTCTATGCCACACTGCACCTCACTGGAAATGTGGCTGATGTGAACTCATGGGTGCTAGACTGGATGACTGAGAACACTCATTACAAAGCCCCAACCTCTGAATTATTTCATGCCGTAGCAGTCAGTCCTCCTGCTGAAGGCGCTAGACTCATGTATGAAGAACCTGAGCTTCCAAATCATATGATGCAAGTGTTGATGAAGCCTTTGAAGGCAGGCCAAGCTCCAAGAACTACCTTCCTAGTGAAGGATTTGCTTTATGTGCCTAGGACAATCTACCGCATTCTGACCAAAACACTCAGTCCGATCAAAGGCCACAACTCTGAAGAAGAAGAAGTTGTTGGCATCATGAAGAATCTGTTGTTCAACATGATACATGGCATTCCCATTAACTACCATGATTTCTTCATGAGGACTTTGGCGAATGTTGCACTGTCACCGTTTGAGTTGAAGCCTTATGCTCCATGGATCATGAAGTTCATCAGAACCAGGTCTTCAATTCACTACCAGGCAGATTGTCAGAATCATCTCAGCTATTTGCCTCCTATTGAAGTCCTCAAGCGGACTATTTCTTCAGTTGATGGAAAAGGTAAAGCTGCTGTTATTGATGAGGGCACTCGTCCATTGGATGGTCAGTTTCGCAAAGTTGCATCTTACTCCACCAATGATGACTCTGCAACCCAAGATTCTGCTGCAAAAGCTTCAAAGCCAACTCCTCAAGCCACTACTCCACGAGTGATGACTGATCATGAGCTTCTTCTAAGTCTTCATCAGAAGGTCGATCGTAATCACCAGTGGGTCAAGCGTCAATTTGGCTCAATTCTTCAGAATATGACTGTCACGCAAAACACTGTGAAGAAGAATCACTACTATGCGCATGAAATCTTCGGTCGCACTTGGGCTATATTATCTCATCTATACAGTGATGAAGATCTCAAGCAGATGGGATTTCAACAGGACTTTGACTGGTCTCAGCCACCTTCAAAGAAATTCAAGAAAGTCAAAGTTCCTCAGCTGGTCACAAGTTCATATTCTTCATCGCGCGAGACGGATGAAGCTGAAGATTTGAACGACACTGCGGTAGGCCCTACCTCAACGGACGACCCCAACAATGCTGGCGCTCCTCCATCGACATCATGATGATATTCTTCAGGGGCATTAGTCCTCATTTTTCGTCCCTTTTGGTTATTCGACAAAGGGGGAGAAATTTGAGTTAGTCTTCAAGCGGGTCTCATATATTGGCTGTTTTTCCGTTAAGTTACAACTCTTGCTCTTCTGAGGTGTTAGATCTGATGAGTTGTAAACTTAAGCCCTATGGTGGTCTGACTCTTTTTGAACTGCCTTCTGCATGCTTATTTCCTCAAGTACCTTAATGCACGCATGCTGAATTTCGTCAGACACCATATTTCATCATGCATTTCAAATTCTTCATATCATATGTTAAATGCGTGTATGAATTACAAGATATAGGGGGAGATCTCCATGATATTACTCTACAATGTGCATTTGCAATCCAAAGCAAAATCCTCAATATGCACATCTTCAGGGGGAGTTCCTCTATATCTTGCAATCAAATTCCTCAATATCAATATCCCCCAGCCAGAGCGACAGATTAATTGAAGCAACAACGACGTACTAGTACATGCGCGCCTGGCTGCTGCTGACGGTGCTGAGGCAAGCAGCACCTCCAAAGTACTGAAGGCGGCCGAGGGGGATGGCAGGCGATGTGCGCTGGCGGGCCTAGTTCGCGGCGGACATCGGGGCCGCGCGGCGGATCTCGGTCGCCGATGGCGTGATCTAGCTCCACCGAGAGGCACTCCGCCTGGTTCTCCTCGACGAGCGCGGGGAAATGGTGGATGCACGCTTTCTTCGCGAGGGTGAGTCGATCGACATTGGAGATATTGTCTCGTTTCCCTGTCACTTTGCTAGGGCTCGCGTTAGGATCCCGGTGACGGACTTCAATGGCGCAAGCTCGTCGGCGGGCGCTGGATCCGCGCTGTTGACCGGGGACGCGGTGGGTGAGGATATCAGGCGGGCCCGCGGGGGACACCATCCTCCACCTCTGACAGGGGGGCCAGGAATCCTTGGGTGCGGACCGGTCCACCACAAGTCGGATGCTCGCCACGTGGGTGAGGAGAAATCGGACCGCCATAGAGCTCCTGGCCCTAGGGTTTCCCCGCACGCCACATACATAAAGCGAGACCTGCGGCCCCCCTCCCCCATTCTGGATCTCAGCGAGAGCCTCTCCCACTTCTGGGATGCGTCGACAAGAATCAGATCTAGGGTTCATCAGTCATACGAGTGGTGGGAGGGAAATATCCACGGTGATCCTCGTTCGTTCGCCAAGTTGCCGCCACATCCATGCTCTCTCCTCCCTCCCGCGACATGAGGGGAGACAGGTTTGGAGCCGGGCGGCAAGGGCGGGGTGCCGGGTGATTCGACCGCGGCGGCGGCCGTTGCCGTGGCCTCGACGTCAACGTCTGGAAGCGCAAGACGGAGATCGGGGCCTCCTCGACGCCGAGAGGCTCTGGATCCGGGGGCGCCGGGTTCGAGAAGTGGGATGAGGCCACTGGAAGCAAGCAGACTGCCCGTGCTCACTAGGAACGGTGGGGTGGGGATGAAGGGAGCACGAATGACCCTCGCGGGGGCGATCCTCCTGTTCATGCTGGTAACACTGTTCCCCTCCCTAAACCCTGTCAGATCTGCAACCTAAGAGGGCATCCTACTTCCAGGTGTCCTCAGGCCCTGTGTGATAGATGTAGGAAGAAAGGGCATCTTGTTGTTATCTGTACTGAGTTTCTGCCATGGGAGTACGTTCCTACGATGTGCGCTTTTCAGAGCAAGGGGCAGGGATTCTTTTACATTCCTGATTTCAGTATTGATAGACAGACTAGGGAGAGGATTTACAATGTGGTAGTTACAATTGTTGAGGGATCTGCTCAAACCAAAGACATTGAACATGAGCTTAGTGTCTATGTGGGACAAGGGTGGAGATGTTATGCTAGGTTCTTTGCTCCTTAAAAGTTCGTTATGAGAATGCCTAATCCTAGAGAGGTTGATCGTGCTCTGTTTGTTGAACATGTTAGACTTAAGAAATGTGGGGTTACTGTTAAATTCTCTCCCTGGTCCGAGGATATCGACTCTGAGGGGCTCCTGGAAATTGCTTGGGTTAGGATTGGGAGAATTCCCCCTAACAAAAGGTGCGATAAAACTGTTGCTTATGCCGGGGGGCTTGTGGGCATCACTCTGGAGGTGGATATGTCCACCATAAATCAACCTTCGTCAGTTAGAGCTAAAATTGGGTGTCGCTCTATTGACCAGCTACCTGCCACGGCTAAAGGGGTCCTGGGGGGGCGATTTTACAAATTCACATATGAAGTTGAGGAAATTCTCGTTAAAAATCATGTGTGTACTGAGAATGCAGCTGAGGTGACCAAAGGGGACACACTTAAGCCTGATCAGACCCCTAAACGCAAACGGGCTGATCAGGAAAAAGAAGAAGATGGTTCTGAGTCCCAGGATAATGCTAAAGGGGGGGCATCGACCCGTGGTGGCAAGACCTATCGTCTGTCACCACAGGAGCGTGAAGCCTCTGAGTCTGAAAGCGAGGTGGACTCCTCTTTGCTTATTGAAACCATGGCAAAAGAACATGAAATGCTGGGAAAAAATGGAGGCCAAGACACATCAAACTGGATTGTGTCTACTGAGCTCGCTGTGCCTGATAAAATATGGGAACCTGAGATGGAGTTTAAGGAAGTTCAGGTAATCAAAACACCTGTAGCCTACCGTTCTTTGTCCTATGCTGCTATTGTTACTAACTCTGCTCAGATTGTGGAGGTGAAGGATGACGTGGATTCAGGTCTGAAGATATCCAGTGACTATGTGGTACAGTTACCTTCTCCTGAATGTGGCGATGAGGTGATTCTCACTCCTCCACTTGCGCATGAAGCAGCTCCGAGGTTCAGCAAACGCAATGCTTGTGGAGTGCACGAAAACATTGAAGCCAAGGCCATCCGTCTTGCTCAACAGAGAGACCTGGGAGGTAACATTCAGAAACCTTGTAAAAATTCTTTTGGTGCTTTATCTAATACTGAACTGATGAATAGAGCTGCGGGGATGGGGGTTATCATTCCTGACAATGATTTTACCTATGTAAATGTGCTTAGAGAGCTTGAAAATGTTGGAGAAAATTTAGTTGAAAAGGAAATTAAAGGGGATAAACTTGAGGAGTATGATGAGGTCATTATTGTTACCAATGGCCTTGGCAAAACAGCACAGGTTAATTTGACCTGGCTAGATCAGGAAGAAGCTATGCATGAGCTGATCTCTGCTAGCAAACAGAAAAAAGGGAACCCCAAGAGAAAACCCAATGTTAAGATAGCCAGACCTGTGACTAGAAGCCAAAAAAAAATTTAATTCCTTAGATGAATCTCACTGTAGCCCTCCTATGCCTCCTGGTAGGGCTACTCGATCTCAATTCCATAAAAAACGTTCCAAATGAGAGGCCTTATTTGGAACTGCAGAGGGGCAGGCAAGAAAGGAATGGCCACCTGCCTCTCTGATCTGATTAGTGATCATTCCCTGGATTTCATTGGATTGCAAGAAACTATGAAAAAGGACTTCACTCCTAAATGTCTCAGAAAAATTGACCCCTTTGGCCTATTTCAATGGGAATGGATCCCATCTATAGGGAAATCAGGTGGTATCCTGGGGGGGGGGTTAGACAGGACACTATGGATATCACATCCTACTGTAGGGGTAAATATATTCTACAATTAAATATACATGACAAGAAAAAGAAAAAAGACTGGGGGCTGCTGGTGGCATATGGCTCAGCACATGAGGAGTTCAAAGAAGAATTTTTGGTGGAGTTGGCTGCTATGTGTGGCAACATGAATATACCCTACATTGTAGGGGGGGGGGGGACTTTAATATCCTTAGGCATGAAAATGAGAAGAATAAGAAGATGAACCATAGTAGATCTACAGATCTTTTCAATTCCATCATCAATGCGCTTGCTCTAAGAGAAATTCACACTAG
This sequence comes from Thinopyrum elongatum, assembly GCA_011799875.1. Taxonomy (NCBI): domain Eukaryota; kingdom Viridiplantae; phylum Streptophyta; class Magnoliopsida; order Poales; family Poaceae; genus Thinopyrum; species Thinopyrum elongatum. Next base: position 417,696,851 of record CM022303.1, on the reverse strand, counting down.
TGGGGGGAAGTATACTTGGACAAACAACCAGGCTCATCCCACACTGGAGAAACTTGATCACATCCTGATGTCTGAGGACTGGGAAAATCTTTTTCCAATGGTGCCTGTTAGAAAACTGGTTCGGGAGATCTCGGACCACAATCCTCTCCTGCTCTCATCTGGTGATGAGGCGCGTGGGGCTCCTAAACCTTGTGAATTTTGTTTTAACCTTGCTTGGATCAAAGATGAGATGTTCATTCCCACTGTCAGTAGAATCTGGGCTAGGAAAGTCCATGCATCTAATCCTATTGACATTTTAAATATCAAATTAAAAAGATTCAAGACCTACTTAAAAGGGTGGGGGTCTAATAAATATGGCCATGACAAAAGAAGAAAAGAAGAGCTTAGGGTTGAGCTTGCCTTGCTAGAGGAACTAGAAGAAAATGGGCCCCTGTCTCCTGAAATGTATAGCATTAAGATTGATGTGAGTACGGAGTTGCACGAGCTGCTGATTAATGAAGAAATATTTTGGCTACAACAATCCCATGCACGCTGGTTGCTGAAAGGAGACCTCAACACTGATTACTATCATAAAATTGCTAATGGGAGAAAAAGGAAAAACACAATCCAATCCCTCAAATTGGGTGATGTGGAGATTGAAGGCACGGATAACCTGATTGCTCACGCCACAGACTTCTATAAAAATCTTTTTGGCCCTGGACCTGGCAATATGTTTCATCTTGACCCTGATACCTGGTTGGATGAGGAAAAACTTAATGCCAGAGAGAATGCTGATCTTTGCCGTGAGTTTACTGAAGAGGAGGTGAAAGAAGCATTGTTTTCCATGGCACCTAATAGAGCTCCTGGCCCTGACAACATTCCTGTTGAATTTTATCAGGTTTGCTGGGAGATAGTTAAACAAGACATCATGTCTCTTTTTGAACATTTCCATAAAGGAACTCTGGATGTTCAACGTCTTAACTATGGTGTGATAACACTAGTACCCAAGAGTGTTGGGGCAAACAAAATACAACAGTTTAGACCAATTTGTCTCCTGAGATGCCCATATAAATTGATCACTAAAGTGCTAGATCATAGAGTGGAGAAGTATGCTGATAAGTTGATTAGCTCGACTCAAAATGCTTTTGTTAAAGGGAGGAATATTATGGACGGTGTTCTCTCCCTGCACGAGATATTGAATTATACTCATGTGAAGAAAAAAGTGGGGGTAGTGTTGAAACTTGATTTTGAAAAAGCCTACGACAAGGTGAATTGGGAGTTCCTGTTAGAATGTCATAAACAACGAGGCTTTAGTGAAACCTGGTGTGGATGGATCAAACAAATTCTGCACAATGGGACGGTGAGTATCAAGCTTAACAATTGTGTGGGACCCTATTTCCAAAGTGCAAAAGGGATTAGACAAGGGGACCCGCACTCCCCCTTCTTGTTTAACCTAGCTGCTGACTGCCTTGCAAAGATGATTACAAATGCCCAGAAAAACAATATGCTGGTTGGTTTGGCCTCTGATCTCATCCCGAATGGAGTCGCGGTGCTATAATATGCCGACGACACCATCATTTGCCTTGAACATGATGTAGACAAGGCTGTGAACTTGAAGCTCCTGTTGTATATGTTTGAAATGATGTCAGGGCTCAAAGTTAACTTTCAAAAAAGTGAGGTCCTTACGGTGGGGGGGGGGACAAGAATATTACGAAACAATATGCCGATCTGTTTAACTGTGATGTTGGAGATTTTCCTATCAAATATCTTGGCATGCCAGTCAGCTACACTACCCTAAAGAACTCTGATTGGGAATTTATTGTAACTAAATATCTCAAAAGATTTGAAGCCTGGATTGGAAATGCTGCCTCCATGGGAGGAAGGCTTACCCTATTAGATTATGTTGTCACACAGATTTCCCTATACCACATGTCCATGTGGCTGATGAACAAAACTTTTATTGAGAAGCTCGACAAACACAGAAGATTTTTTTTTGGCAAGGATGTAATAAGAAGAAGAGATACCACCTTGTTAGGTGGGACAGGATCTGCAGATCCAGAGATAAAGGGGGTTTGGGGGTGAAGGACCTGAGGAAACAAAATATCAGCTTGATGGTTAAGTGGTGGTGGAAACTGGAAACTCAAAAAGGGTTATGGCAGGATATCGTGCGAGCACGGTACCTGAAAAACAAAACAGTGGCCTCGGTTGAACCCAGGTTTTCAGACTTCCCCTGTTGGAAATCGCTTCTTAAAGTCAAAAATTTGTATATGGCTGGTAGGAAAATCAATACCAAATCCGGGAACCTCACTAGGATCTGGAAAAATCCCATTAGAGATCGGAGCCCGTTTCAAGAACAATATCCCCTGCTGTTTGATATTTGCAACAATCAAGACTGTACTGTGGATAAACTTGGCCATTTCGATGTACAGACATTTTTTCGTAGGAGACTTTCCTCTGAAATGCTGGACCAGTGGAAAGATATCAAAGACACCATTGCAAGTATCCCGTTGACCCAAGGAGATGATAAGGTGACCTGGGGGCTTGCGAGCAATGGGATGTTCTCGACCAAATCCATGTACAAATGGCTAGAAAGACCCCTTAGTGGGTGTCATTATAGATGGATCTGGAGAGCTAAAATTCCCCTCAAAATCAAAATATTTATGTGGCAAATGTCCCAGGACGCTGTCCTTACTAGACAGGTCATGAAAAGGAGAAGATGACCTGGTAACCCTAGTTGCTCTTTTTGTAATAATATTGAAACATCCCAGCACTTGTTTTTTACTTGCCCTGTTGCTAAAGTGGTGTGGCGCTGTATTGGGATGGCATTGGGTACTGACTGGTGTCCAAATAACTACTGGCAATACTACGCTTGGTGCAACACTTTCCTCCCTTGCGGAGAGAAATACTATACCGTAGGCCTGGCTATCGCGTGTTGGGCTATATGGCTTGCTCGTAATCGAGCTACCTTTGAGAAAAAACAAATCAAAACACCTTTCGAGATTGTTTTCTCCATGTGCTCCTTTCTCATTTATTGGACAGGTCTTCAAAGTGAGGGAGGAGCCAAGGAGCTGTAGGGAGGCGCAGAGATGATCAGGGCAGGTACAATGAATCTGATGAAGATGTGTAATGCGATGCGCCGACCGATCGAGGGCGAATAGAAGATGTCAGATCGCTACTTTCCTTCTTCCGGTGGTGGGACGCTCTTTTGGATAGCTGATGCTGTTTTGGTCTCCATGTAGCTGATTTTGGAGAATGATTTCACCCCTCTAGCCTGGCTGGATGGGCTTTTGTAATAGGCCGTAGCTATTGCTCGAACTGTGATTTGGTGTTATCAGGTTTTCACCCCACGACACTCGTTTCGATGGCGAACGAGTGTGGTGGGTTTCCTGATAATGCCCGAACTCGCTCTCCTCTTTCCCTTCTCCTGTTGTCTCTGGAACTAGTGTATTTCCGTTCATTTGCAATGGAAAGGGGTGCAGCCCGGTTAAAAAAATGTTTTATCCCCGTTGAAAACTTAACCTATTTGTCATCAATCACCAAAAAGGGGGAGATTGTAAGTGCATCTAGTGCCCCTTAGTGATTTTGGTGTATTGATGACTTATAGGTTAAGGGACTAATGTGTTTGTGAGTGTACACAGGTTCTATAAGTCTATGAGGAGTTTGATATTTACGATGAAAGTCGACCCCTAAAAATGAATGTCTTCAGTTGAAGACTTTGGTTTTCTTGAAGACTTTGAAAATGAGGAAATTGGTGTTGGGAAACGTAGCATGCAATCTGTCTAGGAGATGCATAGCAACAAGAGGGGGAGAGTGTGTCCACGTACCCTAGTAGACCAAAAGCGGAAGTGTTTGTTAACGCGGTTGATGTAGTTGAACTTCTTCTCGTTCCGACCGATCAAGCACCGAATGTACGGCACCTCCGAGTTCTGCACACGTTCAGCTCGATGACGTCCCTCGAACTCTTGATCCAGCAAAGTGTCAAGGGAGATGAGTTCCATCAGCACGAGGGCGTGGTGATGGTGAACTGATCCGCGCAGGGCTTCGCCTAAGCACTACGAGAATATGACCGGAGGCGTAAACTGTGGAGGGGGCGCCGCACACGGCTAACAATTGTTGGTGTGTGTTCTAGGCGCCCCTCCCCACGTATATATAGGTGGGAGGGGGAGAAGGACAGCCAAGGGGCGCCCCAAGGAGGAGGAATCCTACTTGGGGGCCTTGTCCAATTCGCCCCCCCCCCTTACCATATCCACCGGAGGGAGAAGGAAAGAGGAGGGAGGAGGGAAGGAAGGGGGAGGCCGAATCCCTCCCCTTCCTTCTCTCTTACCCCCTTTCCTTCTTCCTAAGGTGCGGCCCATATGGGGGGCTTAGCAGCCCCTGCTGGCTGCTGCGTTTCCCCTCTTGGCCCATTAGGCCCATATCTTTGCCGGGGGTGCCCGGAACCCCTTTCCGGTGACCCGATATGTACCCGGTACCCCCGGAACACTTCCGGTGTCCGAATATCATCGTCCTATATATGAATCTTTACCTCTCGACCATTTCGAGACACCTCGTCATCTCCGTGATCTCATCCGGGACCCCGAACAACATTCGGTCACCAAATCACATAACTCATATAATACAAAATCGTCATCAAACGTTAAGCGTGAGGACCCTACGGGTTCGAGAACTATGTAGACATGACCGAGACACCTCTCCGGTCAATAACCAATAGCGGAATCTGGATGCTCATATTGGCTCCTACATATTCTACGAAGATCTTTATCGGTCGAACCGTTATGACAACATACGTTATTCCCTTTGTCATCGGTATGTTACTTGCCCAAGATTCGATCGTCGGTATCTTCATACCTAGTTCAATCTCGTTACCGGCAAGTCTCTTTACTCGTTCCGTAATACATCATCCCGCAACTAACTCATTAGTCACATTGCTTGCAAGGCTTCTCATGATGTGCATTACCGAGAGGGCCCAGAGATACCTCTCCGATACTCGGAGTGACAAATCCTAATCTCGATCTATGCCAACCCAACAAACACCTTCGGAAATACCTGTAGAGCATCTTTATAATCACCCAGTTATGTTGTGATGTTTGATAGCACACAAGGTATTCCTCCAGTATCCGGGAGTTGCATAATCTCATAGTCAAAGGAATATGTATATGACATGAAGAAAGCAATAGCAATAAAACTTAACGATCAATATGCTAAGCTAATGGATGGGTCTTGTCCATCACATCATTCTCCTAATGATGTGATCCCGTTCATCAAATGACAACACATGTCTATGGTTAGGAAACTTAACCATCTTTGATAAACGAGCTAGTCTAGTAGAGGCTTATTAGGGACACGGTGCTTTGTCTATGTATCCACACATGTATCAAGTTTCTGGTTAATACAATTCTAGCATGAATAATAAACATTTATCATGATATAAGGAAATATAAAATAACAACTTTATTATTGCCTCTAGGGCATATTTCCTTCAATTGGTGTGACCTTGAAGACTTGATATTGATTTGAGGATTATGAAGCGTGAAGACTTTTGTTTTCATTGTTTTGTTTTCCCTTTCTTGAGTCATAGGAACACCGTACTGTTAAAGGGGGTCGAGGTAAAACTAAGGAAAAGTTTCCAAGTGATGCTCAACTCAAATCCTACACCTACCCAATCCTTTCGAGTGAAGCCATTGGAAATCTCATACAGTTCAGTCAAGTTCTTCAATGACAGAGACGAAGTTCTTCTGTTCTCTAAGGAATTTGTTCTGACTGAGGAGTTAGGAATTCGCCAGTGCGGATTGCCTACAAGTGAGGAACATGATAGCCTTGAGGAATTTGAGAGCTCAAATTTCCGACCGTTGCTGTGCTATGCGCCAGCTGTCCAAAATATCCTATCCACCTAACAGTCATATCATTGAAGGGCATTTATGTCTTATCATGTCGGGCTGCTCCCCGGCTATAAATAGCCGCCCCCTACAACCACTAGCTGGTTGGCTGCTCCGAGAGAAACTGACACTTGTCATTTAGAGCATCCCATCCTCCGAGGACTTTGAGAGAAAATCATCAGTGAGGAAAAACCCAAACCCAACACCTAAAACCCAAAGTGATTGAGCATCGCTGAAGAGATTGTTCCTGTGTGGAACTGACGCTTGTTACCTTTGAGGACTATGCATCCTCCAGGCGGTTAGGCGTCATGGTCTAGAGCATCCAAGAGGAATTGTGGATCGCCGAGTGACCAAGTCTGTGAAGGTTTGGAAGTCACCTGTGAAGACTTACCACGAGTGATTGGGCGAGGTCTGTGTGATCTTAGCTCAAGGATAATACGGTGAGGACTGTGTGTCCTCAGGTTTAAATACCTAACCGCTCCAACCAGACGTACAACTGTCACAGCTGTTGGAACTGGTCTACCAAATCTCTGTCTTCACCAAGCTACTGGTTCTATTTCCTCAACCCTTTCATTTCCTCGCATACTTGCTGTGTACTTGATCATTACTGTTTGAAGACTTTGACTGAAGACTTTCTCAATTTCCTCAATCCTATTTCTTCAGTCACTTTGTCTTCAGCCTGCTTATCCTGTTTACTCGCTACCTGTGCTCTGTGCTTGTTTCATATCATCATGATGACTGTGTTACCGCCATGTTATGCTTGCTCCTGAGTACTTATTCCGCTGCTTGTAGTTCGTCACTTAGCAAATTCCTCAAGTAGTATTTCCTTAGTGACGGATTTGTAAAAATCACCTATTCACCCCCCTCTAGTCGATATAACGCACTTTCAACACCAATCACCTTCTGTATGGTGGACGGCTTATTCATCCATGCCATAACCGTTAGAGCCCAGCTGTCTGGAGGAACAAACATACTTACGAGCTCACCTCCTAGGTCGTTGATAAGCTCATTCATGGACTCGTTATTCCAAGCACGTCGAGGCATGCCGTGGAAGGTAAGCTTTGTTAAAAACTCAAGCTCAGAGGGCACTGAGCCCCAGCCTGGGTGCCACCGATCAAAGCTCACCAGCGTGCCATCGCAGAACAAACGCCGGGAAGATTTGAACACACGACTCAGTCGAAAGTTGTCCGGAACCTGACAAAGAAATCAGCCGGTGGCGGACAGACTTCGACGAGCAAGTCACTTATTTGGATGTCGTGCACAATGCCAAGAGCTTTGACAAGGTCGTCCGGCGAGATGGGAGGCCGATCGCCGTTGATGGTTACCATCAGCACTTTGCCGGCAAACTGGTCGTCAAGCGCCGCCATACCACTGTTGAGCGACAGCACGCAACGCCCGAAGGCAGGACGGACCTCAGGATCTCCGGCTCGGAGATCCGCGTTGACCGGCGACATGATAGTGCGCTTGAGTACAGAGAGTATAGGAGGGGGATCTGGGGGAACTGGAGTAGGAATTGAGATTCCAGAGGTGGGGGAGGGGCGGGAGATTGGGGATGAAAAGGTAGCATGAATTTCGAACACGCGCCAATATGCTCTCAGCGCGCAAGTGCACGAAAACACAGGTGGCGCCCACATGTCGGCCTAAGAGTCCTTTTTCTTTCTTTTCTGAGCGCCCGGCCTGAGAGTTATAATTGACCTATTTGGCATTGCGTTACTACTTGGCCCATATTCAACGACACCTCACTGGCCCAAACAAGTGTACATCATCGAAAAGACACTGAGCACAAATTATAACTTGAAAAAAAAGGAGATATACTCTGAAAACTGGAGAATGGTGATGCCCTCATTTAGCCCACCAGCAGTTCGAGACAATAAACAGTTCAAAACAACGATATATACAACATTCAAACATTGACTAGTGACTACTACTGACATAAACAGCAAGACATGATAGTTCATAAGAAGTCTTGCTACACCACCAAAACACACCCATCTGCGGCGCTCAGACTCTCGTGATCCAGACGAGAATGACATTCTAAATAGAGGCAACTATTACATAGTAAAAGTGACATAGATGAGGATGACCAAATGACAAGGAGTATGCATAACAAAAGAGAGAACTACCCATCCAGAACAAGCAGCAAAGACAACAAGTCATTCAAAGAGGGATGATCCAACACCATCATAATTTGCAGCCCCGCTTCAACCACCAGTGATTCGGAGACACCAGAACTCCACCCTTTCGACGCAACAGCCCAATTACCTATCAACCTGAAGGCTTGAACCACATCACTGCCTGTCGGACTTGAGACATCCAACGATCAAAGTTAATCCAGATGCCTTTGTCATTCTCACCTTCTTTTGGTTGCAGGCTGTATCGTTGACAATCAGGGGAGTCTGCTCCCGAAGTCCTAGGGCTCGCCGTGTAGACACAGTTTTGCCTAGCAAACAGAGCCTCTCTTCCATCAAGGTCCTTGCCCACCGTGATCTCCTAGTTAATCGGATAATTGAGTCCGAGAAACAGAGAGTGTGAACCAAGGTTGTTTACCCGCCTCCAACTCAAAAATCCTGAAGGCCCCAACAAGCTGGTATCCTGCTCTTAGACATAACAGCCAATGTCCGGATACTCACGTATTTCATGGTGCTTGTACACAGTGGGGTTTTTGTAATATAACTTTTCCGGCTCATGTATGCGAATGATCTTCAGTCTTTTGTCGCCATCTGATCGAGCGAGGAACCAGTTGTGCTTCCCTGTTTTTGGCAAAGGTGGTGTGATTACAAAGGGCAGTAACTATAGGGACACTGCATCATATCAAAAAGGACATGCATTGTTAATGTAAGATTAGCATTGTTCAGAGTATGAGTAGGATAATGCAAGAAACATCATTGATCTGTCCCTGTTGGAACTGAGAGGAAAATACAGGGAAATGTATACTGGGTTCGAAAATATAGAAGCGCCATGCATGGTTATACTCATGTTATCTCGTAATCGATTCTTCACAGGAAACTACCATGCCATGCATGTTATGTAATCATGTTCTGTCCTCACAAATAAATTATTCAAGGAAACTAACACACCATGCATGTTATGTAATCATGTTCTGTCCTCACAAATAAATTCTTCAAGGAAACTAACACACCATGCATTGTTATATACTCATGTTCTGTGGGCAAAATTCTTGTGAGGATATTATTCTAGCCATTGATTGCTGAAGGGCGATAGAGGTATGTAGACATGGTAAGCATTACAGGATTTCACTACTTCCAAATATAGAGTTCTCCATATGCACATTTACTTCCCTAATGTATGGTTAGATGAAACCAACAGTGTGATGCATGTTTCTACATCATGAAAATGAGGAAACTAACATGGCTATTGATACACACTCATATTTAGTAGTATATAGATTACTATAAAGTAAGGAGAATATCCATATCTTCCTAACCGTTTGATTATTCAAGGGTACAAATTGGCTGTAATGACATGGTCACAATCGCATGAATTAACTCATTCCAAATATAGCCGATTTACGGCGTCTCTAATGCATTGCCATAGTTCTACTGAAATTCTGCTCAAACAGGGATATGCCAATCATCACAAAAAGTTCAAACAGTGTCATGGTGTTATCATTAAAATCAGACGAAAACAACTTACACGCGCCGTCCCAGCAATACGTGGTGCCATCTGCTTTGTCAATCGCGTAGATGATGCCATTGTGTTCAATAGCATCACAGAAGTGTGTATCAGCTTTGACGATCCACTACGAGGTGAGTCGTCTCCAGCTAAAGAAGGCACCGGCAGAAAGATAGGCGAGTCCGCGGTCGAACAAGGCAATTAGCTTGAAGTCTGCGTAATCCGCATATCGTGTGGGCACTTGGCAGATTACAATCTTCTGTAAAACAAGGTCCGTCCAACTGATGTGGTAATCTAGATGACTTGGACCGCGACGGTAAAATCCTACATACTCCAACGGAGGAAGGATAATCTCATGGGAGGTGTGGAAGTTCACGAGCACCAACTTTTTCCCGTCTTCTCTGACGTCAGCCTTCCAGTGGGAGTTCATGCCGACCTAGTACATACCTGCCAATAAGTTTCGGGCGATGGTGATCGGATCGAAGTCAAGGGAAATGATGTACGGCGACCCACTACATACCTGCAAAGAAGTTTCGGCTAATGGAGGTCGCATTGAAGTTGAGGGTTATCATGTATGCCTCCGTATCATGGTGAGCAAATCTCGCTAGACCAGATAGCAGCAAGCAGGGTGCCTTGAAAAGCTCAGGCCTCGCTTCGACGATGGCCGCATGCATGTCCCTCGAGCATGCAGCCAGCCGCACGGCGCTCAACATATCCATACACGAACAACAGAGGTCGAGGATGTCACTGGGGAGATTGCTCCAATCGCGGCTCATATGGATGCTGCGCTGTTCGCGTTCGGCCATGGTGGAGTTTGGAAGGTGGGGTTTTTGGGGGCTTGATTTACGGGGGAGAAGGCTCTCAGTGCTGGAGCGGCTAGCGAAGGAATAGTGGTACTGGGGGAGGCGAGCAAGGCGAGGGTACGCAGGGGCACAGTAAGATGATGAAGAGTGACCTCAGGATCTCTGGCAAGACGGAGATGGAGATGGAGTGGTGCTAGGGGAGAGGGAGACGAGGCGAGGCATGCTATACAGCGGCGGTGACAGTGACTACACAGTGCACAAGGTGAGGCTGACTTTGGTAACCCAAACATGCCGCCTGGACTAATGTCACCTCGGGCGCAGGGTCTAGTCACTTCACTGTGAGGACCGGATGAATATTATTTTGACCATCAAGTGTACCATAGTTGTACTACTACTAGTAGTAACATACGGAGTAGTACTGTATAGCGGAAATAGGTCTCCCATGCTAGCATGCCTCTGGGTTCACTTCATCCTCCAGGTAGCATCCATATTGCGAGCAGAACCAAATTCTCGTGCATGCGGAAGCGCGAAGAAGGGCTTTTCTTTTTTTAGGATAACCGCATATTCCTTAACCAGAAAAGGTTGTGTCTCGCGGGCACGCACCAATATCAATCTGAACCAGCTATGACACATTTTTTGTGTGCAAAGAGATGGATATGTTTGTATTTCTATTCGTCCACCCAAGTGGGTTTTGCGTAGGTCCCACCTGTCAGGAGGGGTGCAGAAATAAAAAGGAATCATAAAATGTTTTGCCACGGTGATTTGAAAGAGTGACCTCAACTAACCAGTGGCACATGTAGCGATAGAAGGATGGGCACGTACACGAACACGGACCACTCCTCAGTAGGCTACACGCATAGCCTTTTCGTTTTGCAGGTTGGTCTACCTAGCCGTCTAATCAACTGCCTGCATGCCACTTCTCCCATTTACTTCTCCATCGGGAACCGATTTTCCTCGGCTTCTTCACCTCCCCTTCATTTGCATTCAAACCCCACTGGATTCACATCCTCCTGGAGTAATTCCGAAGCCCCTTTAAATAATCATCTTCTCTAGTTAGACTAGCCATCTTAATTTCTCCAAACCATAGCCCTCCGGTCCAGCGGTTCCAAATGGCGAAAGAGATCCCTATGCAGGTTTTTAGCATCAAACATCTCCTCGTCGAAGGCTCGTTTAGCATAGTTGCCACCGTCACCGACCACCCAAGGGTCGTTCAGGAGTGGATCAACAATGTATCCAACTCCCTCCAAAAGGTGGAGATGAAGGTCGTCGGTCTCGACACAGAGTACACGGAGCATGCCACTGGGAAGATCCAACGCGCCGCCGTCCTTCAGCTGTGCCTCGAAGATGAAGTTTTGGTGTATCACATCATACACGTGCCCCCCATACCATGTGAGCTACACAATTTCATGTCCTGGGAGGACATATACTTCTGTGGGGCAGCCATCGAAGGGGACAAAGAGAAGCTGGCACCGTACAACCTTGACTTGAAAAACAACGCTGACCTAAAAACCAGAATTCCTACAGACGATTGTGATAATGAAACACCATCCCTATTTGACGTAGCAAATTCTGTGCTCGGAACAAATCTTGAGAAGGGTGACGAGACGCTGGGATTAAGGTCGTCTAGATGGGAGAATTATCCCTTGACCTATGAGCGGATAAAATATGCTGCCCTAGATGCCCGTGTGAGTTTCGAGATAGCTGCAAGGTCGAAAGAGGTTGTTGCGAAGCTGTCTCCCACAGAAAATGAGAAGAAGAAGAAGAAGAAGAAGAAGAAGAAGAAGAAGAAGAAGAAGAAGAAGAAGAAGAAGAAGAAGAAGAAGAAGAAGAAGAAGAAGAAGAAGAAGAAGAAGATGCACCAGCAGCAGGGCATTATAGATGGATGAACTATTTCCTCTCTTGTAAAAATTATATTTCCTCTCTGTGTACATTGATATAGATGAACTATTTCGCTGGTGTGCATGTCTTTGGAACAAGTGTACTCTGTGTACATTGATATAGGTCCGCTTGACTATAATGAACTATTTATTCGCCTAGTTTTCTCTACTACTACTCCTTGCAGTGAGCGGTATGCAATGCATGTGTCAGTAGACATGATAGCTTGTCCATGGAAGTTGAACTACAACGACCATCACATTTCTACCACTGCCACACGTGATTCCCACGACGCCGCTCCAACCGACGGCACCACGTCCCCCGACGTGCGCCTCATCCCTCTCGGCCCCACCGCGTTCTCTGCCTTTGTGTGCATGACATGCGGGCCAGATGAACTGCGGCGACCATCAAGTTTCTACCATAGCCACACACGATTCCCACGACGCCGCTCGAACCCATGACACCACACATCCCCCGACCTGCGCCTCACCCCTCTCGGTCCCACCGCCCCTCTGCTTTTATGAGAATGACATGCGGGCCAGCCGTATTTAGGGTTCACATGTCATTGACTCAAAGCTAGGTGCACTAAGCCACAGAAGCTCGGTCCCATGGGCCCCGAGAGGGAAATGTAACTCCTGCGCCAGGCCTTGTGGTGCTCCCGCAGTACGAACTCGTGCCAAACTCGGAATTTGGTTCTTACTACTACCAATGTGCCGGCCCGTGCGTTGCAATGGATCCAAAGTAGTAGAATAATACTTGTTCACAAACTTGAAATATAAACACTCTAGTTTTGATATACATATATCAGTAAAAATAAATTATGCTTCACTGAAGACATATTCCTCGGGTTGTTTTGATGAGGTGAGGGGCGGGTGTGGCTGGTTTCAAGATAATAATAGATTTTTAAAACATTGGAGCAGATTTTTTTTTCTAACATTTTGTAGCATGGCACGGCATCCGGTGCACCTTAGCGTCTGAAAACAACAAGTGGAGTGCACTCTAAAGATATTTACATGCTCCCATTTAGTGGAGTGCACTCTAAACACATTATCTATTTATTTTTCTCTAGCCTTTCCTAGCCATGCAACCAAGCCACATAAGCTAGTCATGCATGCAATCCATAAATTGCAATATACTACAGCATGCAATGCCGCCACATCATCTATTTATGCCTGTTAGTCATAGGTTGTTTTTTGCATTAGTCATGATCCTTCACAGTTTGGTAGAGGTATGATTAATCCAAATATTAGTGTTCCATAAAACTAAACTCGAAATGTCCGCCGGAGCCGAGGCAGAGGATGTACGACTGGGCCGGTGGAGGCGTCTTCGTAAGAGGAGGAGAGCTCGAAGGATAATCTTGCACGTCTGCCGCCACCTGCATATCGGCGCGGGACTCCTCGAGCGCCCACTGGAGCTCGCGCTCCTCCAGGGAGCGGCGGAGTCACGGGATTTTCCTAAACCACGATGGGCACCATGCAGTACTCCTCATAGCCAGGGGCGCGGTGCTTGCGTCCCGACTCCTGGGGTACTGTCTAGAGCACGCGCTCAACCACCTCGTGAGGCGCGAGGATGCCATGCTCGCGGCCATGCTGTTGGAGCACACGCTCGTGCGCCAGAGCAGCGAGGATGCGATGTTCGCGGGCGTGCTGCCGGAGCACGCGCTCGTCCACGTCGAGAGCGGCGACGATGCGATGTTCACAGGCGGCAATGATGCGATGCTCGTGGGCATGCTGCTGGAGAACGCGCTCGTCCACATTGTGAGCGGCAAGGATGCGATGTTGGTGGGCGTGCTGCCGGAGCACGCGCTCGTCCACGTCGAGAGCGGCGACGATGCGATGTTCGCGGGCGTGCTCTCGATGATGCGATGCTCGCGGGCATGCTACTGTAGAACGCGCTCGTCCACGTCGAGAGTAGAGAAAGAGTAGAGATGTGCCCGTGCGTTGCAACGGATCCAAAGTAGAATAGTACTTGTTCACTAACTTGAAAGAAAACACTCTTGTTTTGATATACATATACCACTAAAAATATATTACGTTTCACTCAAATATATTTCTCAGGCTGTTTTGATGAGGTGAGGAAGGGATGTGGTTGCTTTCAAGATAATAAGGGGTTTTCTGCAAATTGGAGCAAAGAAGTGGGCTATTGTTGCAAAAATGCCACAACTTACCTCACAGCCGTTAGATGCAGATCGAATGGTCAGAAATGACGGATGGCAGACACACCATCATCACCAACTGAGTCTTTTATAGGAGTAGAGAAACATGTATAAATTGTAACATTTGGTTCTGCTCCTTGGCACGATCAATAGATAGAAATAATGATTGGAAACGCTAGGGCGGGGCTTTTCCCGCCAGATAAGCAAGGTAGTAGCTAGGTTGGCGCATCATCGGTTTGGTCACATGCGGTCCCACATGTTGTAGTCATATAAAGCCTAGCCAATGCGCGTTGACTGGGGGGTCCGAACGACAGTGTGGTATGCGACGGGGAAGGGAGACATGCTTCATGTATGTGTTCCAGTTTCTTGTTTTGAACTTGCGAACGTGACAGGCGTGTTGCACGAGTAGTTTTGAATTTATAAGTTCGGTCTCAGTTTTTGAATTTAGGAGTAGTTCGTAGATCGGGTCAAGCATCAAACGTAAATTACGAGGTTGATGGAAAAGGTAAGCACAACTTATAAATTAACGGATGGAGTACTAGTTACAATGATGCATATAATTGCCTCCAAATGTGAGCGAAGGGATCGCACATGTCTTTATTGACTGGAACGAGAATGCGATAGCACAATAAGAATTAAGGCCATGATGATGCGATCGCAGTGGTGGTTACAGGAGGCAAGAAGAAAGATGCATCCATCAACCTACGACCTCCTCCTCCTCGACTCAGTGCACCGGGCCACCGACCGGCGGCTTAGGAGCGGCGGCTTTTGTAGCGAGGTCAAGGTGCTTCTCAACAAAGGCGTCCAAGGCTTCCAGCCGGTGTACGAAGGCCCATGTCATAGCATCCTCACCGGCCTTGTAGATACCTATGTACACGACTTCCTCGTACACGTGGATGTGTAGGTCGATGAATTCTTGCAGGGCGAGGCGCCTCGCGGCGAGCGCGACCTCCAGGTGGACATTCTTCATTGCGTCGGCGGGCAGTCGCAGGGCCACCAGTGCTTGAAAGAGGTTCTCGCCATGGAGGCCGATTAGGGTGGCAGGCAATGAGGAGCCTGGGCACGCGGGCTGGAGGAGTACGGCGATGTCGTCCGCGAGCTTCTTGACGACGGTGAACTTGTTGATGGTAGCAATGATCATCTTGTCCAACTAAGAGTCGTAGGTGGCGTCGACAATGGCCATGAACCAACTGGTTGCTAACACCCTCTGGAGACGATCCTCGGTGCCATGCCGCAGGCCAGCGTCGTGGACCATCTGGCACAGCCGCTGGCCGCTCGCGCGCATCGCCGCCATGGGTCTGGAGTGAGCACTTTTGCACTTAGTGTAGGTGCTTAGGTGCGTACGATGTGGTAGATGCATTGGAATGGATGGGTGCCTTTATATGAGTGCAAATTGCATTGCATTCACATCGTGCTGCCTCTTTTCCCTCAGCATGCTAATTAAAGGAGGATGTATCATTGGCCGTTCAACATTTCGGGAACCGCTACCCTCTCCCTCGTCTGCATTAAAGCCGTATCAGGAACTGTCCTGGTTTACTCAATATATTTTTACTGTCCTGGTTTACTAGTAGCTGTCAAATCGAATAGTACTACGCCGCCCGCTGCACGCCAGGCTGAACACGCCTCCTCACCTCCATCAAACGCCTCTGTTAAACCCGGATGCAAACCGAGAAACCTACCCCGCCCACACGTCTGTCATGAGCGGGCCAGAATTAAACGCAACACCGGTCGAGCTCCTCCCGTCCGCCCTCAGCTTAAACGAGGCCAGACGCCGGCCAAGCTCCTACCATCCACCTTCTATTCAAACGAGGCCAGACAGCGGGCAAAAATCGCACCCCTCCGCCTCTCCCCCATCTCCTCCTTCACCATTTTCTCCACTCTTCCGATGGCTTCCGAGGAGCCGTTCTCCGGCATACTACCCGGCTGGGTGACCAGCCGAGCCCTCCGGATACGAGTGAGGCCACTTGGTGCTTCACCTACCTCGCCTGGCCCGACAAAGTCAGTTGCCGCCCCAAGCCGGCGCGTGGTTCAGCAACTCGCCGCTCCAGTTTAGCTCGATGAGGAGTGGCGAGTTGCTCCATGCCGGCACGGCGGCGAGCACGGCGGCACGGGCGCCATCGCTGCCGCATCGTACCGTGCCACCAGTGTCTGCGGCCGCGCCTCCCGTGTCTGTGGCCGCGCCTCCCGTGCCTGCGGCAGCGCCATGCAGGCAGAGACAGAAGCCGGGTGCGCAGAGAGCGACGATTCGGTGGCCAGCTTTTCCGTGTCCGCCGCCATCATCGAGGAGCAGTAGAACACGGGAGGCCGCCGCCGCTTGGGTCCCATGAAGGCCACCGCCGAGGCGACGACTGCGTATACAGGTGGTCTCTTGGCTGCTTCATCTCTTGCGAGGACCTTTGTCGACCCCGCTAGTGTCTGCCGGACATGAGGAAGACAAAGGGATCCGCGGATGGCCATTTAGATTAGGTATTAATTATACCATGAGAGTCGGATTAGCACCGCTTAGTTCATGTAAATGTAATGAAATCCGTCATGTTTATATGAAGATCCGGCTTTTTTAGACGAAATCCTTCATGCTTATATGAAATCAGTCCGTGTTTGCACGAATTTCCTCTGGTTGGTTAGAGTTATGAAAATGCATGCCGCTGGCGTTGGATGTCGTCCTCTGCGGAAGGAAGCGGGAGGAAAATTGCCGGTTGCCGTAGGAGATGCTCTTATGCTGGAAATAAAGGGAAAACTTTGTTTTTGCCACTCTAGCTTTTGACCACTTTGCTTTTGCCACTCTAGAATTTGACATTTCACTTTTGCCACTCTTAGTTTTTGACAATCCATCACAATTGCCATTCCATGGCAAAAGCAATAATTTTAGAGTGGCAATTGTCACACATTGTCAAAATCTAAGAGTGGAAAAAGTGAATGAAAAATTATTGCTTTTGCCACGAAATGGCATTTGTAATGTATTGTCAAAAGCTAAGAGTGGCAAAAGTGATATGTCAAATTCTAGAGTAGCATAACCAAAGTGGGCAAAAACTAGAGTGGCAAAAACAAAGTTTTCCCGAAAATAATAGAGTCACATCCAATCCATTTGAGTTAATTGCATGTATGATTCTCCCTCTATATAAAGTTAATTGCATGTACAGTGTACATGACTTTCAGGGTGGCTACAGATTTGTAACAGAAAGTTAAAAAGAAACAAATCATCCTTAATCTTGTATTCTAAGTACTCTATGGGTTCCACTGTCAGTACAGTAGCGAAAGAAGTATATATTAAAAAAATATAAAAAACTAAAGTTTTATTAAGACAGAATTCGAACTCAGGTCATCGCGTTGCGAGCATCCGACGCTAACCAGTCCACCAGATGTTCGTTGTGGACGATGCAAGAGATATATCCCTACTCTTATAAAAAACAGAGTTGGTGATGATGGTGTGCCTGCCATCCTGCAATATAGGCCGTCTGATTTATATCTGACAGATAGGAAGGAAACTATGGCAATTGTGCAAAAACATACCCACACCCCTCTCCACATTTGCAAATAAGGCCTTCCCTCGTTCATCCATTTCTCCCACAAGATAAACTACTCATGCAAATGCGTCTTGATGTTCTGTGCAACGCACGGGCATCTTGCTAGTTTCTTTTTAAATAGTTACTGCGATAATTGGGTTGACATGATATATTTTATGTCTGCCCCGAATGATCTCAAATTCACTAGTAGTAACAAAGAAAAGGTTACCTTGTTAATTAACAGAAAACAGGGTGAAAACTATCACATGAGGCCGGTAAAAACAAGGCACACTGGGTTCAGTGTCATCGTCACCACAGCTGTGCGCACGCGAGAAATCTACATATCGAGGGGGGCTACGGAGAGAAAGACATATCGAGTGTGTGTGAGCGAGGCACAGAGACACAACTAGCGAGTGTGTGTGTGTGTTTGAGAGAGAAGCCCATTCATAGATTAAAATCAAGATCGAGGTGTCACCCTTCTGCTGTCATTGTTGGGGGGTGGGGAGGGGGAGGAAGAGAAAGATGTATCGAGAGTGTGCGCGCGGTAGGCACAAAGGCACAACTAGCGAGTGTGTGTGTGTGTGTGTTTGAGAGAGAAGCCAGTAGATAAATTAGTATCAAGATCGAGGTGTCACCCTACTCCTTCGGTGTCGGGAAGTGTGTGTGTGTGTGTGTGTGTGTGTGTTTGAGAGAGAAGCCAGTAGATAGATTAGTATCAAGATCGAGGTGTCACCCTACTCTTTCGGTGTCGGGAAGTGTGTGTGTGTGTTTGAGAGAGAAGCCAATAGATAGATTAGTATCAAGATCGAGGTGTGCGAGACATAGTTATACTTTGAGACATTAGTGGCGGTGGGTGGGCGGAATTAAAGGGGTGGGCATGTTCGACAGAGAGAGCGTGTGTGTTTTTGTGTGAGAGACTTGTGGGACGGGGTAGAAAGACGAATTCTAACCTTGATGGAGGGAGAGAAATACACGAAGTACACGTGTGTGATTCCGATGCCCACGAAGAAACGAGATATGTATGCGTGTGAGAGAGATTGCACAATTCATTCACGTATCACTATCTAGCGATCGTGGACGTGCATCGCTTGAACATAATCAATATCTACTTCGTATCATGGCCAACGATACAATATCGATTCAACGCTACAAAGATTGGACACTCACATATCACATTTTGTTTCAAATAGTCTTTTTCAATTGTGCATGCCAAAGTTATAGTGATGTTTCTTCAAACAACCACTGTAGTTATCATGTACATGCACCATTGTTAGTTTTGCATTCAAATTCATTAGTCTTGGATGATTTAAGGTTCTATTATGAAGTAATATATGTAATATTCATATATGAATTCAACGGGTACGCAATTGATGAAATGGAGGCCATGTAATCATATGAGGTAACACTTTTAAGTAGCGGACTACAATATCCGTTTCTTTTGTGCATCTATATTATCCATTTGTTACTGTGCAATATAATTAAAATTAACACGTCAATGCATTGTGTTTAAAATAAATAACCAATGGCACTAAATTATATATTTACATGAGAAATACATAGGCTGAGCGTTTGATCCGTTTTTTTGTGAACGCGCCTCTACACCTGTACGATTGGCCGCGTCCGTGTGAACGTCCAAGTTATCGGTGCATCATCCCGAGTTATTGTCTTTTTTTCTGGGGTGGACTTCATACCAGTTATTAACTGTTGACGTGTGCCCCGTGTACACAGTCTCGCATGACCTTCCCGCTAGCACTGTCCAAAATTAGTTGAAACTGGATACGAACAATCCTGCGGGCGGCAAAATCTCCCTCTTCCTTCTAAAACTTCCGCCACCTAGTCTTTAGCATGCGAAATTCCCCTTATGTCCTTGGTGCACGGAGAACAATAGTTACAATACGACCCTCATTTACATAATAGGTCGGGGTTGCTTTGGTAACTTCCGGTTCCCCCCACCACACGGCACCCCCATTTCCTCTCCCCCTCCTGCAAAAACGACTACTCCATAGCACCAGAGCATCTTACATCACGCCATCCGTACTTCATCGGTCTTTCTACCCCTTCCCTCTCAAAACCCTAGACTGCTCATCCACCGGCGTACCATAGCCCATTCACTGTCAGCGTCGTCCACCTCGCCGGATCTACTTCTGCGACCGCATCTACCCCTACCACCTCCCCTAGAAACAAGTAGACTGCTCATCCACCACTGTACCACAGCCCATTCAGTGCCGGCCTTGTCCATGGCGCCGAATCTGCTTCACCGGTACTCTCGTCAACCGCAGCGCATCTGCAGCGGCTCCTTCGTACTCCCCACCGGAGATGCTTCGTCCACACCCCCGGAGCCGCCCCACCGACGCCCCCGTCGACGGCCTCTGATCCTCTTCGCCGACACCTTCCTCAACCCTACCGGAGCCGCTTCACCGACACCATCATCAACCCTACCGGAGTAGCTTCGCCTATACCATTCTCAACCCTACCGGGGCCGCTTTGCCAACGCCCAAGTCAATGGCCTCAGATCCGCTTCGTCGCACCATCGTCCAACCTACCGGAGCAGCTTCTGACGTCCCGTCCACGGCCGCAGATCCGCATCGTCGACACCATCCTGAACCCAACCACCGGAGCAGCTTCACCAACGCCCTCGTCCACGGCCTCAGAGCCACTTCGCCCACACCGTAGTCCACCCTACCGGAGCCGCTCCACAAACACCCTCCTCCATGGTTCTAGATCTCCTTACCGGACCCCGACAGCCAGCGCAACATCATCACCCTTGACGTTTCTAACCTGATTCCCACCGTCTGGCAAGATGCCAAGCACCCGCCGCGGCCTAGGTACTTGTCACCTTTAAACCCGTCCAGCATCACCTGCCGATGTACTTCAAATATACTAACAGGTCGCTGTTACATGTTATGCAGCTGGCAAGAACTACAAGGATGATGTTTCTTCTGGATCTAACAGCTTGGCCAACCAAGATCCTAGACAGAGGCATTGCTATGATATTGTAAGTGCATCTCTCTCTTGTATTGTTGTGTGCCTGCTAGCGTGCTTTACTAGGATTTTCGACCAGTAATCCCTTTGTGCAGACAATGATTTCCACTACTGGCTGCTAAATTAGAGATGTAGATGTCATACATGATACTTCCTCTGTTCCTAAATATAAGTCTTTCTAGAGATTCCACTATAGACTACATACAGAGCAAAATGAGTGAATCTACACTCAAAAATGCATCTATATACATCTGTATGTGGTCCATAGTGGAATCTCTACAAAGACATATTTAGGAATAGAGGTAGTACATTACACAAAATCATAGGTGGCATGTAGGAATTCCAGTGCACTACATTAAGCTCCCTTAGAGTGCCTGCTAGTCCAGTACACAGTCATGGCTAGTTTATGCTACGCACACAATCGTTAATTGGTGGTTTAAATATGCGCAAGGGATATGCAATGTATTATCATGTGGAGATATCTCAAATTAGCCGTGTCAATTTGCAGATGGGGTGCCACAATGAAAAAGTACAAGATTTCTTAGTTCAAGATGTATGTGGCAATTTCATGGAACATCGCAAAAAAAAAGGAGAGGCAGCGATGAGCCTATACAGTGTGCTATGGTAGGTCACTCCATTGCAATCATCGTGACATGTTATTTGTATGTCAGTGCTGTTGGCCAGGGTTCTTAGGGACAGTTATTTCGAGTTATCCAAAGAAAATAAGCACCTTTGAATATAAGCTCCTGATAATAAGCCAACCAGTTCTTTTCATTGCCTGCCTTTTCTGCTTATCTATGGTATGATTAGTGAAAAGTCTAGATTGCATTATATTTTGTCATTTTGCTGCCCATATGAAAATTAATTTGACTTGCAAACATCACAAATTGAACCCTGTGTAGTAATTAATATGATAGGAAAACAGACCATCAATATTTGTTCAAAATGCAAATACAAAGATACCATTTACTTGGCACAATCTACTTTGGTCAATGTCTTCCATAGAGAGCCTATTGCCTAATTTAAATGAAGAACACATTGCCTAAATTTAAATGAAGAACCATTATTTATCGAAATTCGATGGTCCAAGTGGATGATTATTATCATATACCAGCACCACCTGAAAGAATCATATAGCAGCAGCGGCTCATAGCAACTCATCATACAGCAGCAGCAACAGCTAGCAATTCATCATATACCAGCAGCAGCTCATAGCAATTCATCATATAGCAGCAGCAGGAGCAGCTCATAGCAATTCATCATATAGCAGCAGCAGCTGGAAAATGCCAATGGTGGCCGCGCTACAGGCAGGCCTTAATCTCAGTCGTCGGACCACCATGGGGATCCGTGCGGGCAGGGCATAGGGCAAGTATTCGATTTATTTTTGGGCTGTATTGGATCAGCGATGGCCCACGCACATGCAAAAGCAAGTAGACCTCTTACACGCACCTGACATGTACGCACATCGTTGGTTGCGGTAGTACTCTTGCACAATGCGCGTGGATACCTGTACGAGTTGTTCATGCACGTCGTGGACGTTTTGTGGCCGAGCGAAGAGCACCAACAGGCAAAGGTGCCTACGTGCAGCATTTGGGTCCAGTGAAACACCAACAAGTGTTTACCACTACGTTAATAATCAAGTATTTGGGCGTGTTAATTATGATGTTTGATTTCACCATCGCATTGGCCACATATGTGCTTAAAATCGATAAACACTAACATCGAACTGCAGTTTGTGTCATTTGTACCAGCCAGGAGAACCCAAGCAACCTAGTTACACGCGTTATTATATTGAACCAGATAGATCAATCAGTTTTATCCCCAAGTAACCACGCTTATATGTACAATTGTTCTGAATTAGCCTTAAGTTTCAGGACAGAGGCCCGATCCAGTGCTACAGCTACCCGCCGCGATCTGTGCTTCCCTTTCCTCAGTCTGTCACTTCCCCGAATTTACTATGCCCTCCCAAGAAAAAGATTTGGGGGGCAGTTCTTCCATCACTTGTCACTTCGCAGTCCAACGGCATGTGTTCGTCCAGCATGCAAACTGTCTCATCTAGGAGACCAGGCGGAGTGGCGTGCACACATACAGGATGAGCAAGGAAGAAACCGATTCAGTTAACATGCCCCATTGCTCACACGATCGATTTAACACTAACTTTTTCATCGAGTCATTTCGTTATTTTCTTCGGTTCCAAGTCATAATCTATCTCTTTTTTCCCGTGATTATATTTTAGAAAGGGAGTAAGCACGGAACCCAGTCAACCAGAGCCTGCAGATACGTAGTTGTAGACCATGGAACTCAGCAAACACCCACGCTACTCTGCTACAGACATTCAATGCATGTACCACACCTGTGCTCGACAGAGGGCGCGTGCTCACCCCTGCCAGCCGGTTTCAAAGTGCAATGGAGAGAACCCTACAAAAGCTATGACATCGTATTGTCAATTCATCTGGCGTAACAGCACGCCCTGTTTAAAACGATAAACCTAGCTGCCATGCCATGACTAAGTTGAATAGATAGAAAAAAATGAACTCGTATGAACCTGGTTGCCATGTCACACATAAATAAATGGAGAAGAATCATTTGCATGGCTAAATGTTAACACAACTAAGCATGCTACCACAAATTCTTAAAAAAACAGCAGTTTGGTACTGGAAACAACAACGTGGCCAATGTAGTTTGCACAGAATAGACAAGTGCGTTTAGAAATAAAAGGAACATTAATTAGTATTTACACACCCCTGGCCAGCAGCCTGATCACATGCGCAGATAGCAAAACAACCATTTTTTGTTTCAGCGGCAGCACCTACATTTTTTGCTAGTGGGCACAGTACATGGATTAAGAAAACTATGCAGTATACACTAGCACCGGCAAAGTAAACCAGCTGGAACATCACAATCAGTTCAGGCAAGTTGTTCCACTACAAGAAAGACAAAGTTTGCAGCATTTGGGATTTTCTGGGAAGAAACATTACAAAGGATCAGCACATCAATCCTTAGTCTAGAGGAAGTTTGGTTCGAATGGACCGCTCTTTTTGGCGCCGCAAGCATTGCAACGATGGCCGACCACCCCACAATTTGTGCATTTCGGCAATTTCCTTGGAGTCTTCGGCACATCACCTCTTTGGGGGCAAGTTGCACCCTTGTGGTCCTGCACTTGGCAGATCGTGCAAAACCCAAACCCAGTTTCCCATGAGTAGAGGTTGTAGAACTCATAAGCCTCATCCAATGAATCAAAACGTGTGCCAATTTTGGGATTGACAACATGCCCATCCCCCTTCTCTGTGTAAGCGTGCACAGATTATTCAAGAGATGTCTTCCTGTCATGGTTTATCTCCCTCTCATCAGGTGCTTTCCCGATCCTAACCCTGAAGCAATGTCTCACAACAAAAGAGACAGAATTATAAAAATCGACAGACAGTGTACAAACAAAGGGATTTGCACTAAACAACTTGCGATGCAATGCTTATCACCAACGCCAAAATAAGAAGACCACCCGCTGCAGTTTCAAACTAAAAAAAATCATGTACACCCAACTGACACTTGGAAATCCCCTAAACCAGGGTCTCTGAAAAAAAAGGACCAACCAACCACTGTCACTGTTTTGTTCTCCAAGTACATGTATCAAAGAGAAATCTTCCAAATATCAGGTATTATACCAATTCTAATTCAGTCATGTCCCACCCACCAAAAACCATACTTCATCACAAATCTTCCGGATAAACAATTATTACACCACTACTTACTTAATGCCGTGCCTTCCACCGAATCCAAATTCACCAAATAAACACTATGATATGAACTGAATCTGAACCCAATCCAGCCAACGCTTGGAAATCCCCTAAACCATGGTTGTGTATGCCACAAAAAAATGGACCAATCTGCCACTCTCATTGGTTTTGTTGTCCAAGTACATGTATCAGAAGAAATCTCCCTAATAACAAATATCATACCAATTCTAATTCAGTACTTTCCATCCCAACAAAAACAATACTTCATCACAGTTCTTGCCAATAACCAGTATTACGAAACTACATATTTAATCCCGTGCCTTCAAATGAAACCAAGCTCATCAAATAAACACTCTTAAGATAGACACTGAATCCGATCCCACTCGAGCATTTTTTCATTGCAGAGAGACACTGAGTCGGAAAATCAACATTTTCCACAAAATTTATTACTCATTGTATCATGCTCGCCCTCCCTCCACAAATGCCAGAAACCGAACTAATTCTTTTACCAGAACAACTAGCACTAACAATCCAGATAAAAACAGGGCACAACCCAGAATCAGTGAACCATTTCTTCTAAATGCCAACAACACTAACAACACACATTTTCCCTGTGGTACAGAGAAAATATCCAAAACAGCACACCCCCATCCGAAGCAACTTGTACCCAAACAAATTTGTACTGGAACTATAACAGCACACCCCCGTCCAGCACCATTTTTTCCACACCAACATGCTAATCAACTGGCAAGCTAGCTAGCGAAATCCAACTAACTGAATCCGAACCCAATCCGAACAAAATCCAGAACTAAAACACAGAAAACTAAATCCGAACGCTTCCTGTGTCTCACAGAAATAATTCCTAACAACAAGAATTTTCCACTGAAACAAAGCTCACCAAATAAAACGTTGCAACATGTATACTGAAATCCAAACCCAATCCAGCACCTTTTTCATTTTGGCAGGCGTACACTGATTCGGCAAAATCCCACCATATTCGCCCAACAGAAGTACTGAAGCTAACGCACATCCTAACTGAAACCAAAAGTTCATTTTTACCTGCCAAAGTGAGCTAGACAACACACCTACAACGCAGGATCACTTGCTGAACAGCCGCAAAATCACATGAGCAAATACATAGAAAAGTTTTCTTACTAACCTCCGTGTCTACTCTAGCCACTCGTAGTTTCAGAGCACACCTCGTATCTGTCTCCATCTCCGTCTTCCTTTTCTTCGCCTGCCTTGTCGATGTCTAAACCTGCTGCACTCATGGAATCCTGGAACTCCACTGGGAAGACAGAACCATTCACACAGAGACACCCCTGCGAGAATCAAATCTAGCCACATGAGCAAGTACTTTCCAATCCCATGCCGTTGAATCCACACGCAAGAGAGAGAAGAAGGGAATCAGCGCAGCAAAACGAACATACCCATCGAGCTCGAGGCCGTCGGTGGACATATTGCCGGAGCACAGTCGCCGCCGCCGTGCCCGTGTGTGAAGGAGAATGGAGTGGGGAGCGAATCCTGTCCGGTGGCTCTATCTGCTCCACAAGGTAAGCCCAAGCGGGGTGGGGTGGGGTCTGACGGAGTCGCATTGGATCCATTTACCTGTGCTGTTTTGAACCACCCAACATGTCCCAAATTCCCGTCGCAGGACAGACAACCCTTTCCAGGCCCGGGAACAGCTCCGTCCGATGGGTCAAACACAATACGCCTATGCGCAGATAGGAGTATCATGGGCCGTATTTCCCTCACTAGGCCTGGCAACGCAGCTGCCACGAACTGACAGGTTCCGAATCCCAAGGCCCAAACAGACGAGCCGGATTCCGGCCTGCCTGTAGCTCGGCCACCAAAAGCCCTCACTCCAGCAGGAGCAGCTTATAGCAACTCATCATATAGCAGCAGCAGCTCATAGCAATTCATCATATAGTAGCAGCATCTCATAGCAATTCATCATATAGCAGCAGCAGGAGCAGCTCATAGCAATGCATCATATAGTAGCAGCAGCAGCTCATAGCAATTCATCGTATAGCGGATCAGAATGAAAATTTGGCGAAAAATCAGAGGAGATCCTCACCTTGTTGGATGAGCTCATCCTTCAACAGCACCTCAAGGCCACGGCCTGGGAGGAGGGGAGGGGGAACGAGGTGCCTTCTACCGGAGTGGGGCATCGGCTGTAGTTGTGCGGCGGCCGCCGGAGTAGTGTGTTGGACGGAGCATAGCAGAGCAGCTGCTGGAGACCATGAGAATGAGTAGCGGTGCCAGAGGGAGGAGCACCTGGGGAGATTTGGCCCTACCCGCCAGCCATGTAGCCTAGCTGGACAGAGCATCGTCGAGGAGCAGGCCAGATGGGACCAGTGGCGGCGGCTCGCTGGAGGAACCCTAGCGCTGCAGGCAGGGGATTGAGGTAGAGGGAAAGGGGAGAGGAGATGCAAGCGGGCAGGGCAATGAACGCTTGCGTGTTTGTTTTTACTTAAGGGTCAGGTGTGACATGGGCATGAGCAGTGGCATTTTGAGTGTAATATAGGCAGACAACAGAGTCATTTCACTATTCCCCTTCCCTTCAATTTTTAGTGAGCTTCTACCCAAAGCACCCCCCCTAAAGCGAAATAAATTAAGCCCAAGCCCATAACTCAAAAACGAGTTCTTTACATCTTTTATGGCTTATTTTGACAATAAACTCTGAAAAGGTGGAATAGAACTGGCCCTTAACCTGCAATTCAATTGTGCGTGCAATGATGAATCACTCCTGCTTGCTATAGTGTACATTTAGGCATCATACATGGCATAACCTAATACATGTGCATTTCATTATAGAATCTGAAATATGCAATGTTTATGTTAGTTCATACGTTGCACATGATGTTTAAATGCCCCTTAAATCTGGTCAGTCAAGTGATGGTCTTTAAGCCTCCTTCTATGCTTCTTTTCTTGATATGTAATTCAGTGTTGTGCAAGATTTGCTCACACATCTGTTCAATTACTTGTTTGTATCAGCCAGCCATTCTAGGACTGTTTGCTTTGATTACTTGCTGTTCTTGACTTAACAAAGCTTGTCAACGATTTAAACACTAAGGGCTGCTGTAGTGGGGGCTTGTATAACTCATAGGTGACATAAAGGTTTGGCTGTACACTAAAGTAGGCTCTCCAAGAGTACCTGGAGGTCCAGTTCGAAGGTATGCCTAGTTTTTACACAACGCACACATAGTAAATGCTCATTTCGTTGTGTGCAAGAGATGTGGCATGTTTCATTATATGGTGTTGTTTTGGTATAAACTCATTCTTTGGTGTTGTTCATAGACTGGAAAGTATGCATATTTATCTTCCAAGGAGACCAGTAACTAGTTTGTGTCACTTTGCAGAGGGGGTGCAATGAAGATAAGACTGAGAATTTTCAAGTACAAGATGTTAGGTAGGAACCTTGCAAGAGAAGGAGGAGCAGCGCTGAGCCTGTTCAACTAGTTATGGTAAGTCACTGTATTACAATTATCAGGACATCCTATTTGTCTGACATTGTGCTTGCGTAGGGTTCTTCACCTATAACCCAGTCATTGGGCCATTGATTAAAACTCCCTCCGCTCACTACTATATGATGTTCTAACTTTTTTGTAAATCAGATGTATGTAAACACATTTTAATGTGTCTGTTCACTCATTACGAATGTAGTCTACTTTTAAATATTTAAAACATCTTATAGTAGTGAACAGTGTGAAACTGCTTCCTGCTATGGTAAAGTTGTCGATGTCATAAATGTCATAACCAAACGCATATTCACATCATTAGCCTCCCTATCATTACTAGGATCTTGATTACATACTAGTCGAGATACTTCATAGGGGGCAAACAATATTACATTACTTGTTCCTTTATATAGTAAATGTAGCTAGGCCATGGATGTTATTGAGGCGTGCATGTATGCATGCTGCCAACTCAATAGTTCAATTACTTGTTTGTTTCAGGCATAATTATTGCTCTTTTCAATTGCTTTATTTGTCCTCAGTTAATGAGATGCCCAAACAATGATGCCTGATGTAGGCTACTTGTATAACTATTAGTAGTTGACATAATTAAAGGCCTTACCATTTAATTATTCTGGCGAAGTGTGTCTGAAGCTTTGAAGTCTATTAACCAACTATTACTGCATGAGGTTCATAATCTAGTTTATACAAGGCTAATTATTGCATAGTTTTGCTTGCTGTAGTAGGTTTGTATGAATCCCTTTGTTGTTCATTATGCTTCCTAAGACTCTTCTGGAACATGGCACACAATATTTCAGCTAGTTAATTGAGCTACAGAATGACTAACTGCTTGTTTACTTATACGTAAGATATATATATAGGACTGGACTATTGTGTTACTGGCAACAGAATAACCATCGCGTCTATAAGGGTCCGACCTGTAGTTTCCCGAACCCCTGGAGCCCATCGTTCCCACTCCTCTCGATCCCCATAAAAAAAAGAGCTCCCACGCCCCACCTCCCCACTAACCGCACTCCCAGCTCCCGACCGACGCGCCGCCGCACTGCCATGGCCCCCTCCTCCCCGCGCCGCCGCGGTACCATCCTCCCCGCCCGGCCGCGGGCCCCCTCCTCTCCGAGCCGCCGTGCCCCCTCCTCTCCGTGCTGCCACGTCCTCCTCCTCCCCGCGCTGCCACGGTACCCTCCTCCCCACACTAGCCAGCCCCCATCCTCCCCGGCTCTCGCCCCCAACCGCAATCCCCCCGGCTCCGGTAGCCGCCCCGCCTGTTCCTCCTGCGGGTCTGACGGCGCAGCTCCAGCCGGCATGGTTGGGCGGCGAGACCCTCCGCCTTTGGCCCTCGACAACATTTGTGGGGAGGTCCTGCTCGTCGTTGGGTGGCACCGTCTGCACCCCCTCTAGCAGTTCGACAGGCACGCGTGCCTTAGGTCCACGACGACGAGCCAGGCAGCCGACCTCTTCGTGACCTGCTGTCGTTCCCCCTCTCGCACTGGTGGACTGATGATGGGAGAGCTAGCCTCGTCGCTCCACCAGCTTCTGTTGCCTGCTGGTACCATTGCTGGTCTCAGTGCCCTGCCCGTTCGCCCATGGCAGCGCAAGTTCGTCCTCTAGCAGTTGAATTTCTATTTGTTTCTTACTTCTGGTGAAGCAGGTAAGCTGATTTTGTGGCCACTTCTATTGGTTTGTGCATCGATAGAGGAGGACTTGGTGCTGAGGAATGTAGCGCAAGTACTGATGCTGCTTCCATTGATCTTAGGTGAGCTTGCGAATCTACAGCACCCTTGGTGATTTTAGTAGTGCTATTAGTCATGGAATTCGGGGGTGTTTGATTTCTATTTTTCTGGGATTTTTTTAGGTGTCTGAACATGTACCTATTTAACTGAAAATGAGGTTCTTATGATCATGTTTATTGTTAACTTGTTTAGAAAAACCAATTAAGTTATATCAGGAGGGGGAAAGCAATTAACTTATTCAAACATAATTGCATCAGTTCAGACTCGGAGAGGGTGTAAGTGGAGAAGAAAAAATGGTAGCACTAAAGGTTCATGATTGAAAAAGTTGTAAGTTGAACACGACGTCCCAGATAAGTTCATGAGATCAAACAAAAACAAACCCTCATGGGTCTCTCATATACGCGCGTGACATCTCTCGTTCTGTGTTGCAGCGCCTGCAGCTCCTAGTTCAACTCCTGGGTCGGTGTCAATGTTGCCCATGTGAAGTTCGATGTGATTTGGTTGGACAGGAAGGGAGAAACAACAGGGACAGTACGGAGCTGCTGATGAAGAACCTGTTGCTGACTTGCTCTATAAATGGTCTCTAATCCAACGTATTTTAATTTCTCTGCATTCTAGCTTGGCTTGCTATAAAAAGATGAAATATAAGATCTCATTGTGCTAAAACTTAGTAGATCCATGCAAGATGAACGAGAAAGTGCACTGAAAAAGTTTGGTTTTTATTATCGAGGAGGCCACTACTCCCTAGCGCTTTGATTTTCCTTTCTTTTAATTTTGGATAGTTCGGCTTGTTCTCCCACATGGTAGTAGACATGTATCATTCCGCACAATGATGCTTTAGCTAGCTCATTTTGTCCTGTGAGATTTTGTTCCTCAGTTCATATGCTAATTTTCTGGAGGTTCACAACGTCGCAGTGGTTCGATTTGTTGTTTGTTGAAATTCTTCTTCAACTTCTGTCACGCTTTTGATTAATCTGCACTTTCTTTTTCTGAAGTTTCTTAACTCTGCATGATGTGAATAGTTGAGTATGTACTAAGTACTCTAAAAAAGTCGCTCCCTTTTCTATTTCCTGTGTACTGCGAGGGCAAAACTACTTCTCTTATTTGTTTGAGGGACAAATGGTCATCAAAAGATTCCCAATGGAGAAAAAAATATGGTGGTTTGTTACCACGAAGCAAGTGCTAGTAGTGTAACAAGTCCAGCTCATCATCGCCCAGTCCAAGGTCAAGTCACTGCCCAAAAATAATTCGCTGTCGAGGCCAAACGCCTCGTGCAAATTAACCCTGAACTAATGAGTGCAACGATGGGCCATTAGCTTAATTTCCAGGCGCACGCGACATCTCTGGTCGCGTGGCCGGCACCATTATCTTAATTTTTTGTTTCTGCACTAAGTTTCTTAATGTATTTTGTTCACAAAATTTTATTGAAAGATTTACTTCATGTTACTCGTGATCTCGCAACTGTATGTTCACCTGTGAAGGTATCTCTCATTGCTTATTGTTACATTAATTTCCATGGTAAGAAAGGTTTACATTAAAAGTAACATCCATATAGGAAAAAATGCTTCTATTCTAACACTTTTTTTTTGGAAAAAAGAGCACTAGTACTGATGAGTCGTACTGACAAGGATGCCATCTACAATTCTGATGAGTCGTACTGACAAGGACATAATTATTGTGCAAATGGAAAAAACAAATGTTTTATAAAGAAATGTGCTTGAAGCTCAATTACTATGGTCTAAAAACTAAATTACATCGCTAGTGCATTCAGAATTGCTAATTTTTAAAAAATGAAGTTCCTGTTTCAGGATTATGTAAGTTCAAAATTATTGTATGATGTGTGTGCCATAGTTATCTGAACTTCAATTCTGAATAATATTCCATTATAGTACTACTGCATATTCACTTCTGATTGCTTCTTGCTGCCACTATTTTTATCATGATTTTGTGTGTCCACCCAAGAGTGTTTTTGTTTCTGTAGGTCAGCTGCTCAACAACAGAAGCATGTACTGCCCAGTACATGTATTACTACTGTGAAGGTTCAAAAATCAGAACTCAACAAGTTCAACGTTGATGGTACTGTGCACATGCGCTAAGCCGTTCTACAACATAGCGCTAAGCCGTTCTACGTCGCGGCTCGGGAGGTGCTAGCTTTTCCTCACCTCCCCCTGGACGTTCATCTCCTTATCTTGTATATATTCAGTTCAACATCTGGTGGTTCTTCAGGTCACCTTAGTGTGCATTTTCTGTTCATCTTGCAGGTGAAGGAGCTCCCCTTGGGTTCATCTTGCAGGTTTCGTTCAAACTTGGCCACCTAGGACGTTCAACAACACCACCAGAGCCCGTTCAGTTGGTGGCGTTCCTGCAACTGCAGATGTGGTGCTGACAGTACTAGGCGTTGGTTGTGTTTGATCAAATGCCTAGGAGCTCCCATGATTTGCACATGGAATCCAAATGATTTTGTTTCTTCATCCCCCAAGTACTTCAATGGTGGCTCCTTCCCGGTTGGCTCAATCGCTGCTGGATTTAGGTGGGTGTAGGTGTGGGTTTTCAGGAGCATGGACGGATACGGGGAAGCTGGCACCGCACTTGTGTTATTTTTCTCTAGCAATTGAGAAATGGATACACTCTTTTTAATGTGTAAGTTTATCTGCTCACACTTGTTCGTGCGAATGCCAAATAGCTTCAGAATAGCAACCTGTTCAAGCTTAGCTGAGAGGATTTTGAATCGTTGTGTGAGGCAGTGTGGACACGGCCTTGAGATAATGCATGTTGCTTTATTCAAATAGAGACAGTGCTATTGATTTTATTCAAAGGAAACTGAACCAAAACAGTGGTTGCTACTAGTGTTTAGAATTTATAATTACTAGAACTCTTATTTCTCAAGGACCCTTTCTTAATTGCTGTCTAATTCTTGCAGTTCTGGTTCACAAAAACTAGTGGTTCATCTTGCTAATTATTCAAAATTACTTCTAAACATTTGAGAATTTGAGAAACTAAGGAACCAAGTTCCCGTCGCCATGCACCGCCCCCACATTCCCCTGCGGCCGCTGCGCGCCGCCGCCGCCATGCGCCACCCCCACATCCCGTTGCAAAATGGTAAAAGGTCAAGTGGTAAAATGAGAGAAGTCCAGAATATCGTCGCAAAACAATGTTGAGTTCAAAAGAAAACACAAAACATTTTTGTTTTATTAAAAAAATCATTCAGTTCAAACGGTATAAACTATGCAATTTCGGGCATGATGATACCATTGAGAAGTTACGAGGAAAATTATACCGAAAATACAGAGTAAAGTCTAGTATGTGAAAACACGCTCAGCAGAAAATCATAAAGACATCCGTTCAAGTACTTTCTTTTTGGAACCATTCAAAACTACTGTGAAAAATACTTCAGTACAAACACACAAATAGATCAGTACGAATGCTTTGTTTTTCGACCGGAAAAACAACACAATGGGTCTCATCGTATTCAAAATTACTCTTTAACGGTTGCGAATTTGAGAAAATATTCAACATGACTAAGTTTCGCATTTTCGATATCTTTCCAACGGTATATTATTTGCCCCATTTCGACAAATTTTTTTATAAAAAATCGCGTTCGAAATCAAATTTTACTGTATTCAAATTCGAGTTTAAACCGTAAGGAATTAGAAAAGCATTTCATACGAAAAAAGTTGCGCATTTTCCATAGCTTTCCAACGCCATATCATTTGCATCAATCTGACAAACCGTTTGCAAAAAAAGAGAAAATACATTTCGCACAGAATTTCATCGTTTTTCAAATTACTTTTAAATCGTATAGAATTTGAAAAAACAATAGATATATGGAAGATGCGGATTTTTACCAGCTTTCCAGCGCCATCTTATTTGCTCAATTCCGATAAACCATTTGAAAATTAAGTCCAAAATACGATTCGCGTTTTTGGTTTTGAAAAAAAATGGTTTTTTCAAAACTGCTCTTAAACTATGATGATTTTGCAAAAAATTCCTATATGGTTGTAATGTAGCTTTCAAAAGATTTCCAACGATATATTACACGCCCCATTCCGACGAAAAAAATTCGTACTTATTTTTTGAACTAAAGAGGACGATCAGTTCGACGAGATGAAAATCATCAGTACAACTGCCTGAAACCGTCAGTTCAAGTAGGGTAACAGAATAATATATTCTGTTACGCGAAACAGAATAATATATTCTGTTACGCGAAACAGAATAGCCCAGATGTGTGTGTGTGTGTGTGTGTGTGTGTGTGTGTATATAATGTTCAGTAGCTGCGTGTGGTCTAAATTTGTAACCTGTCTGTGTTTTGGATTTGGCCCCAACATCCAGCTCCTCTGGTGAGCTAAGAGAGATTTCTGTATGCGGGCTACACAGACTACCATTTTTATAATTTTTAAAATATCACCTGCTTATGCTTCATGACGTGTAACATTATTGTTAATCCTGTTTTGCCATGTACAAGATAGTATGTCTTGCTCGCTTCACTATTGTAACTATATTTTTGCCCAAGTCATGTGTACTTAGAGAAACATTTCAGGATGAAGTGACATCAACACAAAGATCTCAGAGCAGTGCGGCATGGCCGTTACCAAATGATTATGGATTGGAATTGGAATGTGCTGATGTTCTCGAGCATCAACTAGAAGTGGCAAGACAACGTATATATGATTCTCAACATGTAATCAAAATGTTGAGGCTGGAGTTGCAGGTATTAGATGCAGGAGTCAAAAAAATGAAACAAGACACTGAGGTAACCACAAAGGAATTGGAGATTTTGTAGACTGAAATTTGTACTATTTGAATCCGGCCAATCTTATTTTCTGAAGAGATTATAGTTCAAATGGTAAGTTCTGTTGATGCGCGTCTATGATGTATGAGCTTTATTTGCCAAGTGTATGTAATTTGCTGTTTCTGTATGCTTTATTATCACTCGTGCAGAACTATAACGCCCAGTGGATATAATCTGCTATAAATTCTTTATTGTATAGTGTAGGATTATTCTTCGTTTCTATGCCTTAGTCTCTTTATTGTATAGTGTAAGTTTTTTAGAGGCGATAGTATAGAGTAGGACAATTATTTGTATATGCTATATCGTTGAAATGGGGGCCAACACGCCCAAACATTACCTGGACGCCATCCGAATGAACAAACATGTGTAGTCAAAGCGGGCCTTAATTGGGCTGGTCAACTAATATTTAGTGGATCCCAATCGCTGTGGCCCACCGTAACAACCTTAGCAGGTCGTTAACAGGCCGAAAGCTCGGTAGGGCCGTATAAATGGAAACGGCCCATGGGCCTCTAGCAGGTTGAAATAAATATCAATTTTGTCTCGGCCCTTTTACTTGACGGGCCAGTAAGAGACCGAAAGTGTTTTGGGCCAATAGAGGCCCAATCTACGAACTAGGCTTTTAACAAGCCGAAAGTCCCGTCGGGCTGAATGCCCTACTTAAAGTGGGCTGCTAATGGACCCAAATTCAGGTGGCACCGACAAAGGCCCAACTGTTGTGCGGGCTGTTAACAGGCCGAGAGACAAAATGGGCTAGAAGTTGGCCCATGTACAGAATGGGCCAAGGAAAGGCCGTAAGTCACAAGGGGCTAGAAGTTGACCCAACTACAGAATGGGCCGAGAAAAGGCTGAAAGACGTACCGGCGGCATATTGGTCCATATCTATAATGGGCTGCTAACAGGCCGAAAGAAGGTCGGGCCGTAATTGAGCCCAAAGACGTAGCGGGCCGTTAACGGGCTGGAATTGACGATGGGCTGGAAATTGTCAAATCTAAAATGGGCCTTTGATGGGCCGATTCTGTGTAACTCGTATGGGCCATGGTTGTGAATGGGCCCAAGTAGGCCGCTAATGGGCCGGCTCGCTTATTCTGACAGGCCCAGCCTTTTAACCTGAATGGGCCACTATTGGACCGAGCCACGTGTCGACTTATCATAGATGCGTCCCGACCATTGGCTGGATGACATCTGTCCCAAGGCTGAGCTGACACGTGGATCCTCCGGCGAATCAGAATTTTACACGTGGAAAATCCCTATTGGTCCGGGCTGTTAACGGGTTATCGGATCAAAACCGGAACCCGGTAGCTTAACGGCGACCCGTTACGGTGGATGCCACGTGTCGGTTACCCTTGACGAAAACACTTCCATGACGTGCCATTTATCGTCATGGAAGTGGACACTTCTGTGATGATAATTTTGGTATTGTCATGGAACACTTCTACGACAGCACAGGTATGACTATCTTGATTCTGTCATAAAATCGTCATGGATGTACATGCATGACAGAAAACGTGACCTACTGTGACAAACGCGTATCATCACGGAAGTGTTTTTTTTTGTAGTTGTTTGATTCGCGTTCGCTACTTTGATAATTTGATATGTGGGTGGACCCGTGCTTGGGTGTTGTTCTTACTTGAACAAGCCTCCCACTTATGATTAACCCCTCTCGCAAGCATCCGCAACTACGAAAGAAGAATTAAGATAAAATCTAACCATAGCATTAAACATATGGATCCAAATCAGCCCCTTGCGGAATAGCGCATAAACTAGGGTTTAAGCTTCTGTCTCTCTAGCAACCCATCATCTAATAACTACTCCACAATGCATTCCCTTAGGCCCAAAGATGGTGAAGTGTCATGTAGTCGACGTTCACATAACGTCACTAAGGGAATCACAACATACATATCATCAAAATATCGAATGAATATCAAATTCACATGATTACTTGCAACATGACTTCTCCC
The DNA here is from genome assembly GCA_011799875.1 of Thinopyrum elongatum. Lineage (NCBI taxonomy): Eukaryota > Viridiplantae > Streptophyta > Magnoliopsida > Poales > Poaceae > Thinopyrum > Thinopyrum elongatum. Next base: position 417,660,355 of record CM022303.1, on the reverse strand, counting down.
GTGTCCTCAAGAACAAAAGTAACTAGTCACACAACATATTCATGCTCAAGATCAGAGGAGCAATAAATATCATAATGGATCTGAACATATAATCTTCCACCAAATAAACCATCTAGCATCAACTACGAGATGTAATCAACACTACTAGTCACCCACAGGTACCAATCTGAGGTTTTGATACAAAGATTGAACACAAGAGATGAACTAGGGCTTGAGATGAGATGGTGTTGTTGAAGATGTTGATGAAGATTGGCCTCCCAAAGATGAGAGGGTTGTTGGTGATGACAATGGCTTCGATTTCCCCCTCCCGGAGGGAAGTTCCCCTGGCGGAATCGCTCCGCTGGAGGGCAAAAGTGCTCCTGCCCAAGTTCCGCCTCGAGACGGCGGCGCTCCATCCCAAAAGTCCTCTCCTTATTTTTTTCTAGGTCAAAAGACCTTATGTACCAGAAGATGGGCACCGGAGGTGGGTCAGGTAGCCCACTACCCACCATGGCGTGCCTGGAGGGGGTGGCGCACCCTGGTGCCTAGTGGGCACCTGGGTGGCCCCCTTTGGTATTTCTTTTCTCTAGTATTTTTTATATATTCCAAAATAATTCTTCGTAAAATATTAGCTCATTTGGAGATGTGCAGAATAGGTATCTCTGACATAGCTTTTTCAGGTCCAGAATTCCAGCTGCCGGTATTCTCCCTCTTTGTGTAAACCTTGCATATTATGAGAGAAAAGGCATTAGAATTACTCCACAAAGCATTATTATGCATAAAACACTATAAATGACAGTAGGAAAACATGATGCAAAATGGACATATCAACTCCCCCAAGCTTAGACCTTGCTTGTCCATAAGCGAAAGCCGATATCGAAAATCATATCCACATGTTTAGAGAGAGAGAGGTGTCGATAAAAACAAAATACGGACATAGTAGCATCATGCTTATTATTATAACAACAATAAACTTTATCATAAAACTTCTTATGAGCAAGGAACAATTCATCACAGCATCAAAGTATGAAGCATAAACTTTATTGAAAACCAACAAACTATGTTCTCAGTCAACTTTGCAATTGCAATTCATCATATTTTCAGGAAGGGTCTCATATCGGAGCCTTTTGGCAAGTCCACATACTCAACCATCATTTAATCTTCTATGATTGCTAACACTCACAACATATAATATTTAATGGGGGATCACAATCATAAAAGATGTCCAGGATAGTATATTTGCATGTGAATCTTCTCTTCCCTTATTAATTCTTTCATGAATTGCATCATTGACCAATGCTATGTTTGTTAAATTCCAATAAATTTTACCACTTATACTTTTCCTTATGTGATGTCATTACTCACCATAAGATTAGCATATGATCTTTTCATTATTTCCTTTATTTTGATTGAAACAAGAAAGGTAAAGAAGCAAAAACTCAAACTAAACTTTATTATATAACTCTCACTCGATTACATAGATAGATAGATCACAAAACTAGCACTCGAAAATAGATCATACTAAACTTTTATTCAACTAAATCATGAAATATCTAAGGATCAAACTAAGATAGGTAAAGGTAATAAAAGTGATGGTGATACAATACCGGGGCATCTCCCCCAAGCTTGGCGAGAGCCAAGGGGAGTGCCCATACCCGTGTACTCAAGTCTCCTTCTTTGATGATGATGATGGTGTTGAGGAAGTAGCATTCTTCTTCTCCAGCTTTTGCTTGAGGATAAAATTTTCCTCCCTCATGTCATCGTTTTCTTGCTCAAGCTTCAATATCTTTTTGCATAATGTCGCCTTGCTTTCCTGCAGAAAATGGGACGGGATAAATTGAACCTTAGATTTGCTTGATCCGTTCGGGAGGCTTGACTTCTTGAATTCCACGTGCATATCTCCAGGTTCAGGTAGTGGAACTTCATCTTCATCAGAGCTGTCATCCCTTGTTTCCTCCATGTCAGTGTCTTCCTCCTCATCCGTGGCCCATAAGTAGGGATGGGTATCCTTAAATATATTTGGATCTGGAGTATGGTGGGAAACATAGCTTTCACCATCCGAATCTTGAGACGACATATTTTCAGATCTGGCAGAAAAACAACATGAAACAAGAACAAAGGATTTCTTCGCGATACGGTGGTCAAATCATCCGGGGGTATATATAAAGAATTTGTATCTTGGGAAACAAGTATACGATAGGAAAATGGAGTTGGGAAGGAGCCCGAGGGACCCACTACCCACCAGGGCGCGCCAAGTGGGGCAGGCGCACCCTGGTGCCTAGTGGGCACCTGGGTTGCCTTCCCAGTTGTTTCTTATTTTTTTAGTTTTTCTAATATTCCAAAACTGACAGAAAATATTTTTGCGGAATTTTTGGAGTCGGTTTACTTACCGTATCACGTACCTCTTCCTTTTCAGGGTTCTGGAGTGTTCTGGAAGGTCTCTTTTATGTATTCCTCTGGTGTCATGGTTTGAATAATATTAGTTTCAACATTAATAGGTGTACCTGAAATATAGTGCTTAATTCTTTGTCCATTGACCACCTTCGGATTAGTGCCTTCGGCGTTATTGATCTTAATAGCTCCAGAACGATAAACTTCTTCAATGATATATGGTCCTTCCCACTTGGAGAGAAGTTTTGTTGTAGGGTGAAACCTGATGTCGCTTGAACTACGTCGGTATTTCCCCAAAGAGGAAGGGATGATGCAGCATAGTTACGGTAGGTATTTCCCTCAGTTATGAAACCAAGGTATCAATCCAGTAGGAGAACCAAGCAACACTATGTAAATGGTACCTGCACACAAAGAACAAATACTTGCAACCCGACGCGTAAGAGGGGTTGTCAATCCCTCCACGGTAAAAAGATAGATAAATTTGTGGTAGATCGGATAAATAGCTCTTGGTAAATCGCGAAATAAAATAAGTAACAAAAAAGTGCAGCAAGGTATTTTTGGGTTTTTGGAATAATAGATCTGAAAATAAAAGCGAATAAAAATAGATCTCAAGGCAAATATGATAAAGAATAGACCCGGGGGCCGTAGATTTCACTAGTGGCTTCTCTCAAGAAAATAGCACACGGTGGGTAAACAAATTACTGTTGGGCAATTGATAGAAGATCGAATAATTATGACGATATCCAAGGCAATGATCAATATATGGACATCATGTCCAAGATTAGTAGACCGACTCCTGCCTGCATCTACTACTATTACTCCACACATCGATCTCTATCTAGCATGTATCTAGTGTATTAAGTTCATGGAGAAACAGATTAATGCAATAAGAACGATGACATGATGTAGGCGAGATCTATTCATGTAGGATTAGCCCCATCTTGTTATCCTTAATAGCAACGATACATGTGTGTCTTGCTGCCCCTTCTGTCACTGGGAAAGAACACCGCATGATCGAACCCATCACAAAGCACCTCTTCCCATGGCAAGAAAAATCGATCTAGTTGGCCTAACTAAACCAAAGATCCAAAGAAGAAATACGAGGCTATAAATAATCATGCATATAAGAGATCAAAAGAAGACTCAAATAATATTCATGGATATAGATCTGATCATAAACTCAAAGTTTATCGGATCCCAACAAACACACCGCAAAAAAGAGTTACATCAAATAGATCTCCAAGAGACCATTGTATTGAGAATCAAAAGAGAGAGAGAGGAAGCCATCTAGCTACTACCTACGGACCCGTAGGTCTATGATGAACTACTCATGCATCATCGGAGAGGCACCAATGAGGATGATGAACCCCTCCATGATGGTGTCTAGATTGGATCTCGTGGTTCTGGAACTTGCGGCGGCTGGAATTGTTTTTCGTCGACTCCCCTAGGGTTTCTGGAATATTTGGCAATTTATAGGGCGAGGAGGCAGTGCTGGAGGCCACCGAGGTGGGCACAACCCAACAGGGTGCGCCTGGGCTCCTGGGCGCGCCCTGGGGGGTTGTGCTCCCCTCGGGCCTCCCCTCCGGTACTTCTTTGGCCCATCTTGTGTCTTCTGGTCCAAAAAAATTCTCCAAAAAGTTTTGCTGCGTTTGGACTCCATTTGGTACTGATACTCTGCGAAGTAAAAAAACAAGCAAAAAACAGCAACTGGCACTGGGCACTATGTCAATAGGTTAGTCCCAAAAATGATATAAAGTTGCTATAAAATGATTGTACAACATCCAAGAATGATAATATAACAACATGGAAACAAGCAAAAATTATAGATACGTTGGAGACGTATCAACATCCCCAAGCTTAATTCCTACTCGTCCTCGAGTAGGTAAATGATAAAAACAGAATTTTTTATGTGGAATGTTGCCTAACATGTTCATCACATATTCTTTTCTTTTGTAGCATGGACATTTGGACTTTTATATGGTTCAAAGCAATAGTCTAGTTTTGACATGAAGATTTCAATACTCAAGCATATCAACAAGCAACCATGTCTTTCAAAATATCAACACTAAAGAAAGTTACCCCTAGCCCATCATGCTCAATCATTGATCCATTCATGAAACACACTCGCATATTAGCTACACCCAATGCTCAAGTATGATCATAGTGCCCCTTAGTTGGTGCTTTATAAGAGAAGATGGAGACTCAAATAAAAATAAAAATTGCATAAAGTAAATAGATAGGCCCTTAGCAGAGGAAAGTAGGGATTTGTAGAGGTGCCAGAGCTCAAAGCTTAAATTGAGAGACAAATTTTTTTGAGAGGCATACTTTTCCCATCAACGAAAATGACTGAGTAATTCCCAACACTTTCCATGCTAGATATATCATAGGCGGTTCCCAAACAGAAAATAAAGTTTATTCCTTTTTCCACCATTCTTTCACATTCCACGGCTTGCCGTATCCACGGGTACCGTCCATACCAACACTTTCCAAGGAATTTATTATTTGACAACATAAAGTAAATTTCTTTTTCATTTCGAGACTGGGCATCCCTATTACTGCCGCACTCTCGTGCAATGATAAGTGAATAAACACTCATCTTGAGAATAAGACATCTAGCATGGAAAATATTGGCCACCCCCTACGGCTTCATGAGCGGTACGGGCACACAAAAAGGGAATTTATTTTGAAAATTAGAGATGGCACATACAAATTTGCTTAGAACGGCATGGAAATACCGCATATAGGTAGGTATGGTGTACTCATATGGCAAAACTGGGTTTAAGGATTTTGGATGCACAAGTAGTATTTCTACTTAGTACAAGTGGAGGCTAGCAAAAAGATTGAGAAGCAACCAACCAAGAAACGAAAAATCACATAAGCGAGCATTAAGCATAACTAACACCGAATAATGCACCACAAGTAGGATGTAATTTCATTGAACAACTATTGACTTTCGTGCTTGCATAGGGAATCACAAACCTTAACACCAATATTCTTACTAAAGCATAATTACTCACCAACATGACTCACATATCACTATCATCATATCTCAAAACTATTACAAAGAATCAAGTTTATTTTATCCAATGATCTTCATGAAAGTTTTTATTATATCCCTCTTGAATATCTATCACTTTGGGACTAGTTTCATATATTGCAATTGCTTTTGATAAGCTCAAACAAATCTAAGTGAAGAACATGAGCATAAAATTTTTCATCTCTCAAAATAATATAAGTGAAGCATGAGAGAATTTCTTCAAAATTACTAACTCTCAAATCAATCTAAGTGAAGCATGAGATCATTTCTTCAAAAATATTAAAGCACACCGTGCTCAAAAAGATATAAGTGAAGCACTAGAGCAATTCCATAGCTCAAAAAATCTAAGTGAAGCTTATAGAGCAATTCTAACAAAGCATAGAATAATTTTGGCTCTCTCAAATTGGTGTGTCCAGCAAGGATACTTGTCACAAACTAAAAAGCAAAACTAGCAAAGAATCATATAATATAAGACGCTCCAAGCAAAACTCATGATATGTGACGAATAAAAATATAGCTCCAAGTAAAATACCGATGGTCGTTAGAAGAAAGAGGGGATGCCTTCCAGGGCATCCCCAAGATTAGTTGCTTGGTTCTCCTTGAATATTAACTTGGGGTGCCATGGGGCATCCCCAAGCTTAGGCTCTTTTCACTCCTTATTCCTACATCCATCGTGATCTCACCCAAAACTTGAAAACTTCAATCACACAAAACTTAATAAAACCTTCGTGAGATCCGTTAGTATAAGAAAACCAATCTTTACTTTAAGTACTGTAGAAAACTCATTCAAATTTTGGTATTGCATTATATCTACTGTATTCTAACTTTACCATGGCTTATACCCCCCGATACAATCCATAGACTCATCAAAATAAGCACACAATGCAAAGAAAACAGAATCTGTCAAAAACAGAACAGTCTGTAAAGATGTGAATTGTTCTCATACTTATGTAACTCCGAAAATTCTGAAAAATTAGAAAAACAGAGGAAATTCGTATATCAATCTTGTGTAAACAATTCAGAATTTTTCGTTGCTTCTGTGAATTTTTAATATTCTTTTACTGGACACAAAAGTTTTGGTTTTTCAACAGGATCAAATCAACTATCACCAAAGCTATCCCAAAGGCTTTACTTGGCACAAACACTAATTAAAACATAAAAAACACAATCATAACAAATTCATAATTGTGCAAACACTTAAGAACAAAAAGAAAAATGCAAAAATAGATTTTATTCATTGGGTTGCCTCCCAACAAGTGCTATCGTTTTATGCCCCTAGCTAGGCATAATAATTTTGATGATGCTCGCATGAAAGACAAGAATTGAAACACAAAGAGAGCATCATAATACATGTGAAAACACATTTAAGTCTAACATACTTCTGATGCATAGGGATTTTATAATCAAACAAATTATCAAGACAAGAAATATATAGCATATGCAAGGAAGAAGAAAGAAACAATAGCAATCTCAACATAACAAGAGGTAAATTAGTAACATGAAAATTTCTACAACCATATTTTCCTCTCTCATAATAATTACATGTAGGATCATAATCAAATTCAACAATATAGCTATCATATAAAATTTTCTCTTCATGATCCACATGCATAAAAGTTTTATAATCTTCCAAGATAGTGGGATTAACATCAACTAAAGTCATGACCTCTCCAAACCCACTTTCATCAAAAATTCCGTAAGATTGAACACTCTCCAAATATGTGGGATTATTTTTACCTAAATTTGACGCTCTTCCAAACCCACTTTTAATATTATTGCAAACATTATTATCAATATCATATTCATCATGAGGCTTAAATAAATTTTCAAGATCATAAGAAGAATCACCCCAATCATGATCATTGCAATAAGTAGTGGACATAGCAAAATTAGCATCCCCAAGCTTGGGGTTTTGCATATTATTAGCACAATTGACATTAATAGAATTTATAGTAAAATCATTGCAATCATGCTTTTTCATTCAAGGAGCTATCATGAATCACTTCATAAATTTCTCCATCACAATTTTCAGATTCACGAATCTCAAGCAAAACTTCATAAAGATAATCTAGTGCACTCAACTCACCAGCAATTGGTTCATCATGATTGGATCTTTTAAAAAGATTAGCAAGTGGATGGGGATCCATATCAATAGATTTTTAGCAAGCGAAGATGCAAGCATATAAAAGGCACATGGCAACACAAGCAAGCAAAATATCAAACAAGAAAAAGGCAAACAAAAAGAAGGCGAATAAAAAGGCAAATATTTTGCTTGCCCTAAACATGACCCTAGGTACAGAATATATAGGCTTGGGGACGAAGTGGAGGCCCAAAACAGCAGCTTCAGCCGGCCATCCTGATGGGCCCGTGCGCACGGGGTAAGTTGGGCCCGTGCGCACGGGGGTCCCGTGTGCACGGTACACGCCCGTGCGCACGGGGTGCTACAGCGCCAACTCCCTGGATAGTCCGTGGGCATGGGGGTTTGGGGGCTCGTGTGCACGGGGTCGCCTGGAACCTGCAGACTTGCTCCTTTTGTGCATCTCCTTCCTCCTTGTGGACTTGGGGTGCTTCTCCTCTTCCTTGGTGATGTTCGTTAGCTGCTTGGTAATTTGTTTACCCACCGTGTGCTATTTTCTTGAGAGAAGCCACTAGTGAAATCTACAGCCCCGGGTCTATTCTTTATCATATTTGCTTTGAGATCTATTTTTATTTGCTTTTATTTCTAGATCTATTATTCCAAATACCCAAAAATACCTTGCTGCACTTTTTTCTTACTTATTTTATTTTGTGATTTATCGAGAGCTATTTATCCAATCTACCACAAATTTATCTATCTTTTTACCGTGGAGAGATTGACAACCCCTCTTACGCGTCAGGTTGCAAGTATTTGTTCTTTGTGTGTAGGTACCGTTTACATAGTGTTGCTTGGTTCTCCTACTGGATTGATACCTTGGCGCATAGTGTCTTCCAAAAGTAGCTTAGGAACTTGACATCTCAGTCCGACACTATGGTCCTTGGCACTCCATGCAACCTCAAGATTTCCCTACAAAATAGATTTGCAACATGTGAAGCATCATCTATCTTAGTGCATGGGATGAAATGTGCCATTTTAGAGAATCGGTCCACAACAACAAATACAGAATCCTTTCCATTTTGAGTCCTAGGCAAACCAAGCACGAAATCCATACTAATATCTTCCCATGGTTGATATGGAATTGGAAGTGGCATATGTAAACCATGAGATTGAGCTTGTGACTTAGCTTTGCGGCATGTAGAACATCGGTTGGTGAAGCGAGCGACATCGCGGAACATCTTTGGCCAAAAGTACTTGAAGGACAGTGTGGCAAAGGTCTTGTCATGCCCAAAATGTGCCATAAGTCCTCCTCCATGAGCCTCTTGCAAAAGTAACAAACGAAGCGAAGACTCGGGTATACAAAGCTTGTTAGGGCACATAAGGTATCCATTCTTGAGATAATAGTTCTCCCAACAAGTGTGAGCGAGACATTTGGCATAAGGAATCGCAAACGTAGGATCATGTGCATAAAGATCTTTAACATGCTCAAAGCCAAAAACATTTAACTCAAGTTGAGTAACTAACATGCACTTGTGGGAAATTGCATCCGCCACAAAGTTTTCTTTACCCTTAATGTACTTGATGACATAAGGAAAAGATTCAATAAATTCACTCCATTTAGCATGCCGTTTATTCAACTTGGTTTGACCTTTAAGGTACTTTAGTGTCTCATGATCTTTATGTATGACAAATTCATGTGGGCAAAGATAATGCTCCCAAACATGCAATACGCGCACTAAAGCATACAATTCTTTGTCATAGATGGGATAGTTGAGTTGAGCACCGGAAAGTTTTTCACTAAAGTATGCAATTGGTCGCTTTTCTTGCATCAAAACTCCAATTCCATTACCACTAGCATCAGAATGGACCTCAAAAGTTTTGTTGAAATTAGGCAATGCAAGAATTGGGGCATTTGTAAGTAAAGATTTGAGCTCGTCAAATGCGGTAGATTGCGAGGATTCCCAAACAAAGGGTGCATTCTTCTTACTCAAGGCATGCAAAGGTGCAGCAATAGTGCTAAAATCTTTCACAAAGCGACGATAAAAACCCGCTAGACCAAGGAAACTACGCACTTGTTGCAAATTAGTGGGTTGTGGCCAAGTTTTAATTGCTTTAATTTTGGACTCATGAACATGAACACCCTTTGAAGACACAACAAAGCCCAAGAAAACAATCTTGTCAACACCAAAAGTGCATTTTTCCATATTGGCATAAAGACGCTGTCGGTGTACGACACCTATGGGATCCGAAGGACCCCTTTATGGTTCGACAGGGAGAGAGGTATGCACAAAGAGCAGAACCGATGATCAACACGAGGGGATTTTTACCCAGGTTCGGGCCGCTGATCAGCGTAAAACCCTACTCCTGCTTTAGTTTATTATCAGTGTTTTTGTCCCAGTTCTTGGAGCGCTTGCAATGAACAGTGTGTTCGTGCAGCAGCTACGCATGCAGAATGGGCTGAGAGTGCACTCTCTAGAGTCCTCCTCCCCCGTAGCAGTTGCCTTGGGCCTCCTTTTATATGATCAAAGGGGTCACCACAGTGGCAAACTGCTCATATGCGAGGTGTAAAGTAGCTACATGGTTATCATACCTAACCACTGACGGTTTAGGACAAATGCATTTAATTCACCATGAGGTGTCCGTTTAGGTGTCCTTACTTTCTTGGGGATGGAAAAAGGGGCCATCCCATCAGCACCGCTTAAGCTCGCCTCCACTAGTGCCTTGCCACGCATCCAGAGATGGGACCAGAATGCCAGGCTGGTCGCTGCGCTGGAGCGGTGGCACAGTGGCGGAACCTTGCCGGGCTCGGCAGGCTACCCCGGCAAGATCTTGCCGGGAGCCGAGCCCCTGGTCTCCAGTTCTCCTTATCTTCTGATCCTTGGCTTGAATGTCTCTTTGATAACCTTGGATTGATCTTCAGCTGTTCCCCCGACAAGCCTTGCCGCAGGTATGGCTACAACTGCCCGTGCACATGTATGGGGTACTAAAGGCCCAATATTTAGTACACCGACAGATGCTCTTTTCTAAGAGTTTGCAACACGGCCCTAAGATGATTTACATGCTCTTGGAGGGATTTGCTAAACACAAGAATATCGTCAAAGTAGACCACAACAAACACTCCAATGTAAGGACGAAGCACATAATGCATAACACGCATGAAAGTACCGGGTGCTTCCGATAAACCCACAGGCATAACTAGCCACTCATATAAACCAATTTTTGTTTTGAAAGCGGTTTTTCATTCATCACCTTCTTGTATGCGGATTTGATAATAGCCACTTTTAAGATAAATTTTTGAGAAAATGGTAGCATCGCTAAGCTCATCTAGCATATCATCTAGGCGTGGAATGGGATGCCTATATCGAACGGTGATAGCATTGATGGGTCGACAATGGGAACACATGCGAAAACTACCATCACGCTTAGGCACAAGAATAACCGGTACGGCACAAGGACTCAAACTTTCACGCACATGTCCATGGTCTATGAGATGTTGGACTTGCCTTTGTATTTCTTTGGATTCTTCGGGGTTGACGTGGTATGGAGCCTTGTTAGGAAGAGGTGCGCCTGGGATAAGGTCGATCCGGTGTTCGATGCCACATAGAGGAGGAAGACCGGGAGGTAGCTCATCGGGGAAAATATCCACAAATTCCTGCAACAAATTAGACAACACTAGAGGAAGAGGGTTAGATGTGTTATTTGTTGCCACCCCATCTTTGCACACTAGGACATAGTGTATGACACTCGATGGGTTCTCACACACTTCTCTCATCTCGCTTTTTGTGGCTAGGAGGACTAAGTTCTTCTCTCTTGATGTGTAGTCACTCATTTTGGGCTTGTGGCTCTCACTCTCTTTGTGGTGGTTCACTCTCTCACTATTCTCTCCATGATGGGTGGATGCTTGCTTGTCGGTGATCACTTGACTTAGTGACATAGGTCGTAGCACGTACTCTCTTCCCTTCATCTTGAAGCTATAGTGGTTTGTTCTTGCGTTGTGGATGACGCCGCGGTCGAATTGCCAAGGTCTCCCCAACAGAAGATGGCACACGGACATGGGAACCGCATCACACTCCAAGGTGTCCTCGTAGGCGCCTATCTTGAATGAAACTTGCACGGTGTGCTCCACTTGAATGGTGCCGGAGTCGCTAAGCCATTGGACCTTGTAGGGGCGAGGATGCTTCTTCTTGACCAATTGTAGCTTGGAACATAGCTGTCACTTGCCAAGTTGTGACAACTTCCTCCGTCGATGATGACCTTTACAGAGCACCCGTTGATGTCGGTCTTGGTGTGGAAGATGTGACACCGTTGGTCTTCGTCTTGTTGGTGTTGAAGCGTCAAGACCTTGGAGACCACAAGAGCGGGACTTGAATTATTGTCGCAAAAGACTTGAGCATCTTCTTCTTCATTCACTTGACGGTGCATGGCGACGTGCTCGAGAGCTTCCATCTCGTCTTCACTCATGGAGTCGTATGTGCCATCATCATTGGCAATCATGGTTCGCCGGTTGATGCATTGGTAAGACTTGTGTCCACGGCACCACATGTGAAGCACTTGAGAGAACTTGTCTTGACGGAGTCATCCGGTGGTGCCGATGAAGAGGGAGTCTTGTTCTTGTAGTTGCTTGCCGGAGGACGAGTCAAGGAAGGCGTCGCTTGCTTGGAACTTGACTTGTTGCCGGTACTTGGTGATGCTCTAGTCGAGGTAGGAGGTGTCGTAGTAGAGGTAGCTTGAGTGTATGAGCCGTAGGTTTTGGATGAGTACTTGGCGTATTTGAAGTCTTCTTGCACTTGTCGCTCCGCCTTGGTCGCTTGATGAACTAGCTCGAGAAGGTTGGAGTAGGGTTGGAAATCGGCAATCTTCCTTATTAGGTGATTGAGTCCGTTCAAGAAGCGTGCCATAGTTTGCTCATCATCTTCTTTGACATTGGCTCTTATCATGGAAATTGCCATCTCTTGATAGTATTCTTCCACCGTCTTCGTTCCTTGCTTGAGGAGTTGCAACTTCTTGAAGAGATCTCGGGTGTAGTGTGTAGGCATGAAGCAAGCTCTCATGACATCCTTCATTTGTGTCCAAGTTGTGATTGATGGCTCGTCCTTCTCGCGGCGTCGCTCGATCACTTGTTCCCACCAAATGAGGACGTAGTCTTGAAACTCGAGAGATGCCATGGCGATCTTCTTTTCCTCATCGTAGTTGTGAAGATGGAATATCTTGTCGAGCTTTAATGCCCATGAGAGGTATTCCTCGGGATCGTTGCTTCCGAAGAACTTGGGCATGGTAAACTTGAGCTTGCCGTAGCAGAGTTCTTCATCATAGTGACGGTGTTGATGGCACTCTTGGCATGGGAGAGTCTTTGAGCACTCGTTCTGCTTGGTGTCGCTCTTGCCGAGGAGGAGGAGGAGGAGGCATGTGTGCCCGGTTTCGCCTTTCTTGTTGCTCTTCATGTCAGGCGGCTTCTTCATGTCGTGCTTGATGAAGTGCTTCCTCTTGCTCACGTACTTGACGGTTGCATTGGGCAATGGCTCAAGAGGACTCTCGAAGTGCGTCTTGAGCCGCTTGAGCTTGTGCTTCACGACTTTGTTGCTCTTGCCGAAGTGCATTGCCGTCTTGAGATGCTTGACATGGCCGATGTGGTGGAGGTTGCTCTTGCTCCATGGCTTGTTGTTCTTGGCATCGTGCCTTTTCACGTGCTCGCATGCGGTCTTGTAAGCCATTTCCATGGAAAGGATTTTCTTGAGCTTGGCGATCTTGAGTGTCATCGCGTAGAGGGGAGCGAGCTCGAGGAGGACTTGCATCGGAAGAAGAGTATGACAACTAGTGTCGACTTGAGTGGCGCCGTCTTGGTGAAGAAGTTGAGGAAGATGCACGGCTCATGATTATGTTGCGAAAATCTTCCATTTGTTTGGAGAGCTTGGTGTCGGGGTAGTCCCGTTGTCTTGCTTCCGAATTACGAAGGTCGGTGGCGAGTTGCTCGATGCGATCACCCAAAGCTTCATCCTTTAGATGTAGAGCTCATTGTGCGATGAAGAAGTGATTCTTGGTGACGAAGTCGCGTTCGTCATCTTGATCCTCGAAGAGAGGGTTCGCTGAAGAAGAAGGCCTATCCATCATGTAGAAGTGGTGGTGAGTAGGAAAATGAGAGAACAATACCAAAGATACCTTTTCCGAAGATTGTGGATGTATCAAGTACGATCCCACGTGATGCTATAATAGTAGAATTGGTACCGGGTTTTGTTTTCTCACACCTACAAGTCAATGGCTTTTGGAGGATCTTGGTTAGGAAATGGCACAAATAATTCAAGCAAATGTTAGTCAAGAATGTTGGAAAAGTTGAAAAGATGCACAAATCGCAAGTAAGACAAATAGATCAAACCCAAGGATATCACTAGGAACACACAGAGAGAAGATAGATGGGATCCGCACAACCAAGGAATGAGCTCTAAGCGGTGGAACCACGGGAATGCTCTTGTTGTATGGATACTAGAGAGACGCTAGCTCGATTGCTCTAATGGGCTAGATACGCTAGTGCACCAACCTAAGAGAGAAAACGGGCCGTCTACTATCCCAAGTATGCTTATGTATGTATTAACCAAGATGATGTAACTATGGTATGAGCCTCAATGCGATAGCTTACAAGCTCTTTGCTTCTCTTCTTTTTATTTTGCTTAAAAGCTTTTATAATTTATTTATTTTTTGACTATGCCACAATGCTTGATATGCGAGCCGTAGTATGAGGTAACAAGTGTGATATGCACGGGAGATACGTAACACTAAAGGTGCACTAAGGCATGGCCCGACAATTCTCAACTTGCTAGTCTCAATGGGTAAGCAACGCAAAAGAGGCTCGAGGCTATCAAGGTAATGGCAAGGGTATGAACAAAGCGTCGTCGAGGTTACTGTCCTTGCTTATGGTTGGTATGAAGATGAAGTGGTCGACGTTGAAGTGGAGTCCAAGCCAATGACGAGTGGCGGTGATGATGAAGTCAAGTCGCGCCCAAGTAGTCGAAACACCTTAGGACACGTGTGAACCGCAACGCAAAAGCTCAAACCCACGAGAAGTAGTGCGGAAGATCAAAGGTGGTGGTGGAGAGGCAAAATGGTGGAAAAATGGGGATGGCTGAACTGCTCTGTATGGCCCGTGCGCACGGGGTAAGTGATGCCCGTGTGCACGGGGTGTTCTGGGAACGCAAGAACACATTCGGATCCGTGGATTTTTGTAAAATTTCGGCCAAAATCAATGGTTGGGTGGGTGGGGAAAGATGGAAAGGGGTAGATCCACTTGTCAAACACCAAATTCGTGGATCAAATCAACCAAATCTCACAAGAACCAACAAATTGCAAGAAAACTTTTGGGGCTATTTTTGGTGCGGATTTTCGGATTAGGACGAAAAACAACAAAATCAAGCTAGAATATGGGGGGTAGGGACTCCAAGATGTGAATCAACCTTGCTCTTCATACCAAGATGTTGTAGGGTGAAACCCTAAGATTGATCTTTTCACACTTGGAGGGGGAAAAAGGATGAACACTAAGAACACAAAGAGGAATTCATTCCAACAAAACCCAATCACACATCCACTAGAATAGCAAACACATAGATCCACAATAATACAAGCACAATCAAAGGAAACAAGCACTAGGATAAAGTTCTTCCCACTCCTAAGAGATGAGGTCTTGATGATAATCTTCTCCAAGAGGTCTTGAAATCCACAAGTGGATCCTCTCCTAAGAGGTCTAGATCTCCAATGGAGTGGTAGAAGGAGCAAAGCTCTCAAATATCTCACATATACTTTGCTTGCCCTAAAAATGACCCTAGGTATAGAATATATAGGCTTGGGGATGAAGTGGACGAAGTGGAGGCCCAAAACAGCAGCTTCAGCCAGCCATCCTGATGGGCCCATGCGCACGTGGTAAGTTGGGTCTGTTTGCACGGGGGTCCCGTGTGCACGGTACACGCCCATGCGTAAGGGTGTGCATTCAGTTTTTTCAGTTTCAATCGGTTCGGTTTATACGGTTTTTGGTGTATACGGTTTTTATACTTCGGTTTATACGGTTTTATACGTAGATACGGTTCGGTTTCGGTAATAACCATTTAATTTCGGTTCGGTTTCGGTAATAACCAAAGTTTACGCGAATTTTTGAAGAACAAATAATTATTTGGTCACATGATTCGGTCTGTGTATGTAGTTTAGCTTTTTCTTGTGAGAACTACATATGTAGAGTAGATCATTAGACGACAACATGATTTCATCCTATACGTTGGATGGCAGCAGAACTGATGGATAATGGATTAGGCATGTTTCAAATGTCCACCCTTCAAATCAGGGATGGTGTGTGATTACGTGAGGGAGCAAGCGGCCAAGCAGAAAAAAGGAAAGAGACTTTTTTAGGGAAAAAAGAGGAAAGAGTCAATCATGCATTGGTGTTGGACGTAGGGATCAAATCGGTCGGCTACCTGATGGACGGATGGACCGATGGAGCACTCCGCATGAACTATATAGGCTGGATAATATGAGGCCCAACAAGCACCGCGTGCGCCAGGTTGCTTTGAGCTGCAGTGGTTTAGTACCACATCACCGAGCGAGCAGCAGCGCCGTGGGTGGAGAGCTATAAAAGGAGGGGCGGCTGAAGGGATTCAACTCATATCTTCACAGTGAACCTGCTTTCGGTTATTTCGGTTTAACCGAACGGTTTTCGGTTTCTAACCGAAAAAACCGAATGCTAAATGGTTTCCTATATTGGAAACTGAAACTGAAACCAAAACCTGAAAAAACCGAAATTCTGGTTTGGTTTCTTTTTTTCGGTTTGGTTTTTGGTTTTCGGTTCGGTTTTGCACAGACCGACCTGTGCGCACGGGGTGCTACAGTGCCAACTCCCTGGATAGTACGTGGGCACGGGGGTTTGGGGGCCCGTGCGCACAGGGTCGACTGGGACCTGCATACTTGCTCCTTTTGTGCATCTCCTTCCTCCGTGTGGACTTGGGGTGCTTCTCCTCCTCCTTGGTGAAGTTCCTTAGCTGCTTGGGAGTGCTCTTCTTCGTACCTAATGATACATAGTGCATTTTGGTGAGGTAGCAACCAAGTTCCATTCGTGTCCATATGCATGTCTGTTAGAGATATATTTGGTAGTAGAGATTGCCCGGGATTAGATAGAGTTATTTTCATCTTATCTCTAGGAGGTGTCTTGCCTTCCAAGTCTTGTACTCAATATATACTCGCCCTCAAGGCTCAATAATAAATCTGTCATATTCCACCAATCCCTCTCTCCCTTCTAACATGGTATCAGCCTAACCGATCCAAACCCTAGCCGCCGCCCACCGCTTCCGCCCCGCGCGCATCCTCCGGAGCGGTCGGCCTCCATGACCGCCGCCGGGGGCCGCGCCGCCCGTACGTAGGGTTCGTCCGCCGGTCATGTTGACCGGCTGCCCTAGAGAGTCTTTTTCCCGAGCCTTGTTTCAGGTTTTTCTCTCTCTCTCGTCAGTCATTTTGATCGGCGTTTTCTTTTCGGTTTTTCGATCTATGCTCTATCGGTTTGCGTCGCCCGCCGTCGTCGTCGACACCAACGCGCCTCTACTCCGACCCCGGCGCGACCGGCCGGCCTCTCCTCCGACCCGGCGACCACGCATGGCGAGCCGGCCCGTCAGGGCCAGCCGCCGTCCATGCGTCGGCCCGCTCGTCGCCCTGCACCGGCCGTCGCCGCCCTGCTCCGAACGGACTACTGCAGCGCCCCAACCCAGTGGCCTCGTGCGATGCGGCGGCCCATCACAGCCGTCGTTCGCGCACCGGCCTGCCCGTCGATCCACGCCATACATCGCCACCCGCCTCCGCCGTGTATACACGGCGGCCCTACGGTGTGCCTCGCCGGCCTCGTCCCTGGCAGCGTCGGGTCGGCTGCGTCAGGCTCGTCGACTGCCTCGAGCTCGGACGCCGCTGCTTCGTAGGTCGCTTGGGCCTCGCTGCCCGGGCGCCGGTACTGACGCGCTCGTCCGCACGACGTCCCATGCCGTCCGTCGTCGGCGGCTTCATCTCGGACTCCGCCGCCACCCCGCCTCCACCGAGCGGCGTCCCCAACCTCGCGCGCGATGGGCTTGATCACCCGCTCACCGCCGCGATCCGCCCCATCTACGCCGCGCGACCGACATGGCCCGTCGGTGGTGCGCGCCTCCGCAGGTCCCGTGAAGATCGTCCCCGAGTTCAGCGCGCCCCTCCACCGATCAAGCAACGGGCTGCGGCTGCGTCGCCCCATCGGGCCGCAGCGCCGCCGCATTGTGGTTCTCCTCGCGACTGTATCACCTCGCGCGTCACCGCTGCGTCGCCCCTTCGGGCCGTAGTGCCGCGATACGCGGTCCCAGCCGCCGCCCGGAGGCCGTCCCCATGGTTGCACCGACCGTGCTCCGCCGCTGCGCCGCCCCTTCGGGCTGTAGCGCCGCGGCCCGCGGTCCCCGCCGTCGCCCCGACCTGCCCGTCGCCGCCGCGTCGCCCCTTCGGACCGTAGTGCAGCGTCCCGCAGTCCACTCCGCCGTCACCATGCGTCGATCTCCCGTGGTATGCGCTGCGCCACCTCTCCTGGCGCGGGAACGCCACCGTCCGCGCCAGTCTTCGTCACGCTGTCCGGTTCCTCGCCTACTTCGAGCATCGCCTCCGCGCTCCTAACCTAGCCGCCCCCACCACCGTCAGGCCACCGCCGTCGCTCTTCTTTGGTAGCCGCTGCAGCTACCCTCGTAGCCGGCGCCGCCCGTCCACCCCCTTCATCTTCGTCCAGCACCAGCTCGTCGCCAGCGTCGCCGTCATCTACCCCGACCGCTTCGTCTACTCCGACCATCGTTGGTGACATCGACCCCGCGCCGATTGGCGCCGCAACCATCGTTGAGTCCTTCTCTGCTGGCCTCTCCGACTTCTCCGACATGGCGTACAGCTCGTGCAGGTCCCAGTCTACGCATGCCCGGTGCTGGCAACACCGATGCATGCCTTCATCCACGACGTGTCCCCGGGCCTGGCAAGCATGGTGTGGCGCTTCGTCAACTTCGTCTTCATCCGTCTACGCATGCCCGGTGCTGGCAACACCGATGCGTGCCTTCGTCCACGACGTGTCCCCGGGCTTGGCACACCCGGCGCGACACTTCGTCAACACCGTCTACCTCCCGGCGCACCCCTACTTCGACATCACTGCGTCCATGCTAACTCGGCGCCTCCTAGCGCCCGCGACTCCACGGCATTTTCCTCGACACTGGCTACCCCGACTCGACATCGACCACGGCATTCTTCGCACGGCTACCTCGACCACGGCTAGACCACCCTACGCTCTCGGCTACCTTGACATCGGCACAAAGGGTTATCATCCGCTTGAGCAACTCGTCGGCTTCCTCTATAGTCAACGCGTCCGCCACGCGACACCGCCCGCGACGCTCCCGCTACGACTGCGGGGGGATGTCAGCCCGTCAGCTGCTATTCTCTCCAGTCTGACCGTCCGCGACGCTCCTGTTGTTCGCAACGCTACCGCTACGACTGCGGGGGGATGTTAGAGATATATTTGGTAGTAGAGACTGCCCGGGATTAGATAGAGTTATTTCCATCTTATCTCTAGGAGGTGTCTTGCCCTCCAAGTCTTGTACTCAATATATACTTGTCCTCGAGGCTCAATAATAAATCCATCATATTCCGCCAATCCCTCTCTCCCTTCTAACAATGTCAAGTAGGAAGGAGTTCACCTCGATTTCCATTGCGCGTACTCGAGCTCTTGTCATAGGTCCACGTGGTGTTTGATGTGTTGGTGTAGAGTCCATGGGGATGATGGAGGGATGCTCTGCATCAAATTTTCCTACAAAAAATCTAAAACGAGAATTGTACAATTGAACATATTCACCAACTTTGAATTCCCGCTTTTCGATTCTTTTGTCATGCCATCTCTTAACTTTTTCTTTGAATAGTTTGGCATTTTCATAGGCTTGGGTTCTCCATTCATCTAGTGAGCTAATATCAAATAACCTCTTTTCACCAGCAAGTTTGAAATCATAGTTGAGTTCCTTAATTGCCCAATATGCTTTATGTTCTAACTTAAGAGGCAAATGACAAGCTTTTCCATAAACCATTTTGTAGGGAGACATACCCATAGGATTTTTATAAGCTGTTCTATAGGCCCAAAGTGCATCATCAAGTTTCTTAGACCAATTCTTTCGGGACCTATTGACAGTTTTTTGTAATATCAACTTTATTTCTCTATTGCTAAGTTCAACTTGACCACTAGATTGAAGATGATAAGGAGATGCAATTCTATGGTTGACATCATATTTAGCAAGCAATTTACGGAAAGCGCCATGAATAAAATGTGAACCACCATCAATCATTAAATATCTAGGGACTCCAAACCTCAAGAAAATAACTTCTTTAAGCATTTTAATGGAGGTGTTATGATCAGCACTGCTAGTTGGAATAGCTTCTACCAGCTTAGTGACATAATCAACAACAACCAAAATATGTGTATACCCATTATAGAAAGGAGAAGGTCCCACATAATCAAAGCCCCAAACATCAAATGTTTCAATAACAAGTGAATAATTCATAGGCATTTCCTGACGTCTACCAATATTACCATTTCTTTGACATTCATCACAAGATAAGACAAACTTACGAGCATCCTTAAAAAGAGTAGGCCAATAAAAACCAGATTGCAATACCTTATGTGCAGTTCTATCTCCCGCATGATGCCCTCCATAAGCTTCAGAGTGACATTTCCGTAGGATTTGTTCCTGTTCATGCTCAGGTATACAACGTCTAATAATACCATCTACTCCTTCTTTATAAAGATGTGGGTCATCCCAAAAGTAATATCTTAAATCATAGAAGAATTTTTTTTCTTTTGTTGGTATGTGAAACTAGGTGGTATAAATTTAGCGATAATATAATTAGCATAGTCTGCATACCAAGGAGTGTTATGAGAAGCATTTATGACAGCTAATTGTTCATCCGGGAAGCTATCATCAATAGGTAGTGGGTCATCAAGAATATTTTCTAACCTAGACAAGTTATCAGCAACAGGATTTTCAGCTCCCTTCCTATGAGTGATGTGCAATTCAAATTCTTGTAGCAATAGAACCCACCTAATGAGTCTAGGTTTAGCATCTTTCTTTTCCATAAGATATTTAATAGCAGCATGATCGGTGTGAACAATTACTTTAGAATCAACTATGTAAGATCTGAATTTATCACAAGCAAACACACCTGCTAGAAATTCTTTTTCAGTAGTAGCATAATTTCTTTGGGCACTGTCTAGAGTTTTACTAGCATAATGAATAACATTTAATTTCTTATCGACTCTTTGTCCTAGAACAACATCAACAGCATAATCTCTAGCATCACACATAATTTCAAAAGGAAAGTTCCAATCAGGTGGTTGAACAATAGGTGCAGAAGTTAAGGCTTTCTTAAGTGTTTCAAAGGCTTCTGCGCAATCATCATCAAAAACAAATGGAACATCCTTTTGCAAGACATTAGTAAGAGGCCTAGAAATTTTATAGAAGTCTTTAATAAACCTCCTATAGAAACCAACATGACCAAGGAAACTTCGAATACCTGTAATAGCTTTAGGAAATGGCATTTTCTCAATTGCATCAACTTTAGCTTTATCCACCTCAATACCTCCCTCAGAAATTTTATGCCCCAAGACAATACCTTCATTCACCATAAAGTAGCACTTCTCCCAATTCAAGACAAGATTAGTTTGTTCACATCTCTGCAAAACTTGATCAAGGTTGCTTAAGCAATCATCAAAAGAAGTTCCGTAAACGGAAAAGTCATCCATGAAAACCTCAACAATTTTTTCACAAAAGTCAGAGAATATAGCAGTCATACATCTTTGAAAGGTAGCAGGTGCATTGCATAAACCAAAAGGCATACATCTATAAGCATAAGTTCCAAAAGGACAAGTAAATGTGGTTTTCTCTTGATCAGGTTGTGATACAGGTATTTGAGAGAAACCAAAATATCCGTTAAGAAAGCAAAAGTGTGTGTGCTTAGATAATCTTTCTAACATTTTATCAATGAAAGGCAAAGGGTAATGATCTTTTCTAGTGGCTTTATTTAATTTTTTGAAATCAATTACCGATGACCCACAAGTATAGGGGATCAATCGTAGTCCTTCGATAAGTAAGAGTGTCGAACCCAACGAGGAGCAGAAGGAAATGACAAGTGGTTTTCAGCAAGATATTTTCTGCAAGCACTGAAATAGTCGGTAACAAGTAGTTTGATAGCAAGATAATTTGTAATGAGCAAGTAACGGTAATGGTAAATAAAGTGCAGCAAGGTAGCCCAATCCTTTTATGGCAAAGGACAGGCCAAAATGGTCTCTTATGATAAGCAAAGCGTTCTTGAGGGTACACGGGAATTTCACCATATCACTTCATCATGTTGGTTTGATTCGTGTTCGCTACTTTGATAATTTGATATGTGGGTGGACCGGTGCTTAGGTGATGTTCTTACTTGAACAAACCTCCTACTTATGATTAACCCCCTCACAAGCATCTGCAACTATGATAAAAGTATTAAGATAAAATCTAACCATAGCATTAAACTTTTGGATCCAAATCGGTCCCTTACGAAATAGCGCATAAACTAGGGTTTAAGCTTCTGTCACTTTAGCAACCCATCATCTAATAACTACTCCACAATGCATTCCCTTAGGCCCAAATATGGTGAAGTGCCATGTAGTCGACGTTCACATGACACCACCAAGGGAATCACAACATACATATCATCAAAATATCGAACACATATCAAATTCACATGATTACTTGCAACATGACTTCTCCCGTGACCTCAGGAACAAAGGTAACTACTCACAAATGATAATCATGCTCAAGATCAGAGGGGTATTAAATAGCATAATGGATCTGAACATATAATCTTCCACCAAATAAACCATATACTAATCAACTACAAGATGCAATCAACACTACTAGTCACCCACAGGTACCAATCCGAGGTTCCGGTGCAAAGATTGAACACAATAGATGAACTAGGGTTTGAGAGGAGATGGTGTTTTTGAAGATGTTGATGGAGATAGCCCTCCCAAAGATGATAGGGTTGTTGGTGAAGATGATGACGATGATTTCCCCCTCCGGGAGGGAAGTTCACCCGGCGGAATCGTTCCCCCGGAGGGCAAAAGTGCTCCTGTCCAAGTTCCGCCTCGAGACGGCGACGCTTCGTCCCGAAAGTCCCCCTCTGATTTTTTTTCTAGGTCAAAATGACCTATATACCAGAAGATGGGCATCGAAGGTGGGCTGGGCTGAGCACAACCCACCAGGGCGCGCCTGGGGTGCCCGGCACGCCCAGGTGGGTTGTGCCCACCTGGTGGGCCCCCTTCGGTAGTTATTTGCTCCAGTATTTTTATATATTCCAAAACAATTATCCGTAAATATTCAGCTCATTTGGAGATGTGCAGAATAGGTAACTCTGACGTAGCTTTTTCAGGTCCAGAATTCCAGCTACCGGTATTCTCCCTCTTTGTGTAAACCTTGCATATTATGAGAGAAAAGGCATTAGAATTACTCCAAAAAGCATTATTATGCATAAAAACATTATAAATAACAGTAGGAAAACATGATGCAAAATGGATGTATCAACTCCCCCAAGCTTAGACCTCGCTTGTCCTCAAGCGAAAAATTAAAATCGAAAAACATTCCCACATGCTTAGGGAGAGAGGTGTCGATAAAAACAAAATACGGACATAGAAGCATCATGTTTATTATTATGACAGCAAAGAACTTTAACATAAAACTTCATCACACAACTTTTATCATATAACTTCTCATGAGCAAGTAACAATTCATCACAACATCAAAGTATAAAGCATAAACCTTATTGAAAACCAAAAAACTATGTTCTCAGTCAACTTTGCAACTACAATTCATCATATTTTCAAGAAGGGTCACGTATCGGAGCCTTTAGGCAAGTCCACATACTCAACCATCATTTAACCTTCTATGATTGCTAACACTCACAGCATACCCATGAACAAAAAGTTTCAACCGGACGCATAGAAAGATAGGGGCTTATAGTTTCGCCTCCTAA
Source organism: Thinopyrum elongatum (assembly GCA_011799875.1). NCBI lineage: Eukaryota > Viridiplantae > Streptophyta > Magnoliopsida > Poales > Poaceae > Thinopyrum > Thinopyrum elongatum. Next base: position 417,636,815 of record CM022303.1, on the reverse strand, counting down.
CGCATTCACCTCAAGGGTGATGTCAACAATAATAACTCATGCCCACTCATATCCAAATGGATATATGTGCCTAGATCTTTCCTCACCACATGATGCTTGCAAAAAGAGAAAAAAAAGGAATAGGGAAGAATACTTTGACTCTTACATAAAAGTAAATACATAAAAGTAAAAGATAGGCCCTTCGCAGAGGGAAGCAGAGGTTGCCATGCGCTTTTTGCTTGTATGCCAAATCCCTTAATGCAAAAGAACATCACGTTATATTGCCCCTTATGATAGCAACTTTTATTATGCAGTCCATCGCTTTTATTACTTTGCCATCATAAGTTCGTACAACGCTCAATTTTCTCTTACACTAAATGATCCAACACTCTTAGAAGCAATTTTTTTATTACCTTATTGCACTGATGACAACTTACTTGAAGGATCTTACTCAATCCATAGGTAGGTATGGTGGACTCTCAAAATAAGATTTGGGTTTAAGGGTTTTTGGATGCACAAGTAGTATCTCTACTTAGTGCGGAGTTTTTGGCTAGCAAAGATATTGAGCAAGCACCACATGTTGAAGGATCTATGACAATATAACTTCTATGTGAATATGAACAAACACAAATCATTACGTTGTCTTCCTTGTCCAACGTCAACAATTTTAACACAAAATATTTAATGGGGGCTCACAATCATAAAAGATGTCCAAGATAGTGTATTTGCATGTGAATCTTCTCTTCCCTTATTAATTCTTTCATAAATTGCATCATTGACCAATGATATGTTTGTCAATCTCCAACAAATTTTACCACTTATACTTTTCCTTATGTGATGTCATTACTTACCATAAGATTAGCATATGATCTTTTTCATTTATTTTCCTTTCTTTTTATTGAAACAAAAGAGTAAAGAAACAAAACTCAAACTACTCTTTATTATATATCTCGCACACGATTACATAGATAGATAGATCACTAAGCAAGCACTCGAAAAAGAAAGGATCAAACTAAAATAGATAAAGGCAAAGATAGTGGTGGTGATAGGATACCGGGGCACCTCCCCCAAGCTTGGCATAAGCCAAGGGGTGTGCCCATACCATGAACTCAAGTCTCCTTTGGTGGGGAAGATGATGATGGTGTGGCCATGTTCTCCAATACATTCAGACTACCTCCCTCAAACTTTGAATCTCTTGAAGGGCTCGATGAAGCAAAGCAGTGTTCTTCTCCACCTCAGCCATAATGTGTTTATTTTCCGGTCCCCAAGAATTTGTTCCTGCATCACTTTCTCTTGGACGAGATATGTCCCAATTGGACGGTATGTGCACACGAGGAGTAATCTCGAATCCATAATTATGAATCAAATTGTGAAAATTGTTTCGATTAACCTGTGTAAAGGCCTCCTTGGAGGGAGTCCTTCCTGCACTTTAGGGCTCTCTTGGCTGTTTGTTGATCTCATTGCTTGATGAGGGTTAGGATGAGTGGAGATGCCGGCTAGTGTGCCTCTCTCGGAAGCCGGAGGGTGAACTCTAAGAAAATTTCCTTCGTATTCCTCCATGGCAACCTCCTCAATTCCTTCTACCCTTAACTCCACTTGTATCAACCAAGCTTTGTCTTCTCCATTATTGGAGGAGCGAGAGGACATGACACCTGGCTTGATAGGTCTGCCGGAAAAACAGCACAAAACAAGAATAGAAGATTTCTCTGCGATACGATGGTCAATATGCTCAGGGGGTATATAAAGATCTTTTATCTTGGGAAACAAGTAAACGAGACGAAAATGGAGTCGGGCAGGTTCCCGAGGCGGGCACAACCCACCTGAGCGCGCCAGGCATGCCAGGCGCGCCCTGGTGTCTTGTGCCCTCCTCGGTTGCCTTCCTGGTTGTTTCTTATTTTCCTAATCTTTGTAATATTCCAAAACCGACAGAAAATATTTTTGCGGATTTTTCGGAGTCCGTTTACTTACCGTATCATGTACCTCCTCTTTTTTAGTATTCTGGAGTGTTCCGGAAGGTCTCTTTTATGTGTTCCTCCGTTGTCATGGTTTGAATAATATTGATTTCAACATTAATAGGCGTACCTAAGATATAGTGTTTAATTCTTTGACCATTGACCACCTTCGGGTTAGTAACTTCGGCATTATTAATTTTGATGGCTCCAGAGCGATAAACCTCCTCGATAATATATGGTCCTTCCCATTTGGAGAAAAGTTTCGCTGCCAAGAATCTAAAACGAGAGTTGTACAAAAGAACATATTCTCCAAGTTTGAATTCCCGCTTTTGGATTCTTTTGTCATGCCATCTTTTAACTTTTTCTTTAAATAATTTGGCATTTTCATAGGCTTGGGTTCTCCATTCATCTAATGAGCTAATATCAAATAACCTCTTCTCACCGGCAAGTTTGAAATCATAGTTAAGTTCTTTAATTGCCCAATATGCTCTATGTTCTAACTCAAGAGGCAAATGACAAGTTTTTCCATAAACCATTTTATAGGGAGACATACCCATAGGATTTTTTATATGCTGTTCTGTATGCCCAAAGTGCATCATCCAATTTCTTAGACCAATTCTTTCAGGACCTATTAATAGTTTTTTTGTAATATTAGTTTTATTTCTCTATTGCTAACTTCAACTTGACCACTAGATTGAGGAAGATAGAGTGATGAAATTCTATGGTTAACATCATATTTAGCAAGCATTTTACGGAAAGCATCATGAATAAAGTGTGAACCACCATCAATCATTAAATATCTAGGGACTCCAAACCTCGGGAAAATAACTTCTTTAAGCATTTTAATGGAAGTGTTATGATAGGCACTACTAGTTGGAATAGCTTCTACCCACTTAGTAACATAATCAACAGCAACCAAAATATGTGTATACCCATTGGAGGAAGGAAAAGGTCTCATGTAATCAAAACCCCAAACATCAAATGGTTCAACAGCAAGTGAATAATTCATAGGCATTTCTTGTCGCTTACCGATATTACCAATTCTTTGACATTCATCGCAAGATAAAACAAACTTACGGGCATCCTTGAAGAGAGTAGGCCAATAAAAACAAGATTGCAATACCTTATGAGCAGTTCTATCTCCCGCGTGATGCCCTCCATAAGCTTCGGAGTGACACTTCCGTAGGATTTGTTCTTGTTCATGCTCAGGTACACAACGTCTAATAATACCATCTACTCCTTCTTTATAAAGATGTGGGTCATTCCAAAAGTAATGTCTTAAATCATAGAAGAATTTTTTTTCTTTTGTTGGTAAGTGAAACTAGGTGGTATGTATTTAGCAACAATATAATTAGCATAGTCAGCATACCACGAAGTGTTACGAGAAACATTTATTGCAGCTAGTTGTTCATCGGGAAAGCTATCATCAATAGGTAGTGGGTCATCAAGAATATTCTCTAACCTAGACAAGTTATCAGCTATGGGGTTCTAAGCTCCTTTTCTATCAGTAATATGTAAATCAAATTATTGTAGCAAAAGAACCCACCTAATGAGTCTAGGTTTAGCATCTTTCTTTTCCATAAGATATTTAATAGCAGCATGATCAGTGTGAACAGTTATTTTGGAATCAACAATGTAAGATCTAAATTTGTCACAAGCAAACAGAACTGCTAAAAATTCTTTTTCAGTAGTAGCATAATTTCTTTGGGCACTATCTAGAGTTTTGCTACCATAATGAATAACATTTAATTTCTTATCAACTCTTTATCCTAGAATGGCACCAACAGCATAATCACTAGCATCACACATAATTTCAAAAGGCAAGTTCCAATCAGGTGGTTGAACATAGGTGCAGAAGTTAAGGCTTTCATAAGTGTTTCAAAGGCTTCTACACAATCATCATCGAAAACAATTGGAACATCATTTTGTAAAAGATTTGTAAGAGGCCTAGAAATTTTATAGAAGTCTTTAATAAACCTCCTATAGAAACCAGCATGACCAAGGAAACTACAAATAACTTTAATATCTTTAGGACATGGCATTTTCTTGATTGCATCAACTTTAGCTTTATCCACCTCAATACCTCGTTCAGAAATTTTATGCCCCAAGATAATACCTTCATTAAGCATAAAGTGACACTTCTCCCAATTCAAGACAAGGTTATTTTGCTCACATCTCTGCAAAACTCGATCAAGGTTGCTCAAGCAATCATCAAAATAAGTTCCATAAACAGAAAAATCATCCATGAAAACCTCAACAATCTTTTCACAAAAATCAGAGAATATAGCAGTCATACATCTTTGAAAGGTAGCAGGTGCATTGCATAAACGAAAAGGCATACGTCTATAAGCATAAGTTCCAAATGGGCAAGTGAAAGTGGTCTTCTCTTGATCAGGTTGTGAAACAGGTATTTGAGAAAAACCAGAATATCCATCCAGAAAACAAAAGTGTGTGTGCTTAGATAATCTTTCCAACATTTGATTGATAAAAGGCAAAGGGTAATGCTCTTTTCTAGTGGCTTTATTTAATTTTCTAAAATCAATTACCATTCTATAGCCAGTAACAATTCTTTATGGAATAAGTTCATTTTTATCATTAGGAACAACAGTAATACCTCCCTTCTTAGGGACACAATGAACGGGACTTACCCATCTACTATCAGCTATGGGATAGATTATACCTACTTCGAGAAGCTTTAATATTTCAGTTCTTACCACTTCTTTCATCTTAGGATTCAAACATCGTTGATGATCAATAACGGGTTTAGCATCAGGTTCCATATTAATCTTGTGCTGACAAAGAGTGGGACTAATGCCCTTAAGATCATCAAGAGTATATCCAATAGCAGCACGGTTGTCGGTGTCAAAACCGGCCGATCTTGGGTAGGGGGTCCCGAACTGTGCGTCTGAGGATCGAAGGTAACAAGGGACAAAGGGAACACGATGTTTACCCAGGTTCGGGCCCTCTTAATGGAGGTAAAACCCTACGTCCTGCTTGATTGTATTTGATGAGTATAGGGGTTACAAGAGTTGATCTACCTCGAGATCATAATGGTAAACCCTAGCAGTCTAGCCTATGAGAATTCTGATAGCCTCTATGGACTAAACCCTTCGGTTTATATACACATCGGAGGGGCCTAGGGTTGTACAGAGTCAGTTCGTAGAGGAAGGAAATTACATATCCGGACACAAATCTTGACATCCATGCATAGGGGAGTCCTACCCGAACACGGGGGAAAGTCTTCCGCTTTGTATCTTCATGGCTCATCAGTCCGGCCCATATCAACCCCCTAATCCAGGACTTCCTTAGTAGCCCCTGAACCAGTCTTCAATGACGATGTGTTCGGCATGTGGATTGTCTTCGGCATTGCAAGGCGGGTTCCTCCTCCTGAATACTTCAAAGCCATCTTCTGAACAAAAGAACTATATCCGACTCTGTATAATTATTACAGCCCTTAGCTACGAAGGCAAGATATCAAACAAAACAGTGTCTTTTCACTGACAACCTTTTGGCAAAACATCATGTCTGGCCTCTTAACATTTCGAACCGTTTTCATGCCTCCCGCTTCGCGTTTCGAGGCACAGCCTCCATTGGCATGTCTTGTCAAAACAGAGATCATGCCCGCCCATTACGGGATCATCATCAATACGGTTTTGGGTAATCCAACCGTGCCATTCGCGCGACCCCTTGGGAACAGGCGAGTTTTAAGGCTTGAAGGGGGGGGCGCTTGATATTCATCGCTTATATAAGAGGATAAAGATCCCTCTTTTTCCCCATGCCTTCTTTTCCTGCTTTCCCATCCTCAAGCCCCAGCGCCCAAACTTCAATCTTTCCCACCGCAACCAGCCTCCCCAGCCATGTCGGGATCTGGTTCAAAGGGCAAGTGGGAGGCCTCCTCCGTCACCGAGAAGGACGTCAAGGAGCTCCGGGGGTGGGATATCTGTCCGCGAAGATCGCACATAGGCTCCCTGCCAAGGATCAAGTCATCCCCACTCCAGAGCCCGGCGAAAGGGTTGTATTCATCCCCCATTTCCTCCGCGGACTAGGGTTTCCCCTCCATCCCTTTGTCCGGGGCCTTATGTTCTATTACGGGATAGATTTCCATGATCTAGCCCCGAATTCATTCCTCCACATCTCAGCGTTCATCGTCGTGTGCGAGGCGCTACTCCGCATCCCCCCACACTTCGGCCTATGGCTCAAGGTCTTCAATATGAAGCCCAAGGTGGTCGACGGGCATCATGCGGACTGCGGCGGCGCCATGGTAAGCAAGCTCCCCAACGCCGTGTGGCCCAAAGGAGCCTTCATGGAGACCGTCAAGGTGTGGCAACAGGAGTGGTTCTACATCACCGAACCCCGCAACGCCAAGTGGGCGGCTACTCCTGAGTTTAGATCCGGACCCCCTACGCGGCTTACCTCGTGGACCACTAAGGGTCTGGATTGGGGATCCAAGGCGGAAGTGTTGATGCTGCAAAAGCGCATCACCAATATGATAGGCAAGAACACCAGTCTCACTAACGTGATTCAGGTGATGCTCTTCCGCCGGATTCTTCCCTGCCAACTCCGGCCCTCTCCCATGTGGGAGTTCAATCCGGAAGATCCACGAACCTTGAAGCACTTCTTCGGCACAAAGCACGAAGACATCTGGAAGCTGCTCTTCAAGGCCCAAAAAACGTGGCCGAAGAAGACCGAAGACATCGGTCTTGACATCGAGAATCCGGCCACACCGGTAAGTATGATTTTCCCGAATATCTATTCGGTCAATAAGTTTTAGACATAATGAATTTTCTGTCCTCCGTACAGAGCTGGATAGCAAAGGCGGAGCGGATTGAGTGTCCGGCACCACTGCCTGAAGACCCGGCCACACCCCAACTGACAGGGATGCTGGTCCCGATGCCCTATCACGTGCCGGAGAAGAAGGTCAAGAAGAAAAAGGGCAATGAGGCAAAAGGCGGCCTCCGCCACAAGGGCCCTTCGGACGCAGTGTCCGGAGAGACTGAAGTCCTCTCCTCCCACGAGGGAGATGAGGAAGAAGAGGAGGAGGAAGCGGAAAGCGACTCCCCTCCTAGGGGGAAGAAGAAGAAGAGGGTGGCCTCCACAGACCCGGAGGAGGAGGCGCCCAAGAGGGGGAAGATAGCCCTCTCGGATGGTTCGGATTCGGAGGCCGAACCAGTCCCCAAGAGACTTCCCAGGGTGAAGCCCCTGGCCGAATCGTAAGTACCAAAAGGGGCTATTATTTGTCTTCGGTCTTTTATGTTTTTATAATATAACATATTACACCGTGTGTCTTTCAGTCCTGCTCGCGACCTCCCCAACCCTTCACTATCTAAGGGGAGTTCTCTGCTGCCCGAGATGGCAGAGAGCGAAACGCCACCACGAGCCCCTTCGCCAATCATCGCAGATGACACCGAGGTGTTGTCCCGAAGGACCTCTCCTGGCCGCGGAGGGGCGAGCGAGGCTGCCGAGAAGGCGCCCGAGGGTGATACCTCGGCTGCCGAAGACATGGGGGGGCGACCCCCATGGCGACCGATGGCGGGGGCCCTGATCAATCCGGCCCCCAGCCAGACATCATTCAGGAGACCAATGTGGCTCCGGAGTCAGGCGAGCAGCCCCCTTCGAAGGAGGGGGGAGCATCAGCTCCGACGGTGGCCTCCACTAATCCGGAGGCGCCGAATACTCTTGTGGAAGCGCTACAACATGCTTCCATCGTGGAGGAGCACCGCACCCTGATGGGTGTGGTGGTAGAGAAGGTTCTGTCCGCCAAGAGCGGGCTGAACGAAGCCTTCACCAGCCTACTGACAGGCTTCGAGGTATGCAACGTAATGCTCTAGACATTTTTTATAAAGGGATATACCTATGCATATATAGTAGCCCCTGAGACTCTGTCTGGGTTTGAAAAAGCCGGACAGAGGATGACATAGTATTCGGAAGAGGTGACATACTTTTCTATTGTATAACAGGCTTCCTTGTTGGCGGCAACCGCTCAGGCCGCTGAAGTTTCCGAACTTAATCGGAAACTAAAGCTGGCTGATGATGAAATAGATCGCATCAACAAGCGATTCAACGAGACACAAGGTATGCGTGTAAAGAGTTTGAGCATATATCTGATATGTAAATTCAGAGTTTAACTCATGTACTGCTGTGATTATGTGCGCAGTTGGCGCGGCCAAGGTTGAGATCCTCAAAAGCGCCCTTGCTCAGGCCAAGGAGGAGGCGAAGTTGAATAAGGCAGTCACTGACAAAGCGGCTGCGGAACTAAAGACCGAATAGAACGCCCGCCGCCAGCATGAAGATAGGGTGGCCGAAGTGGAGCAAGAGCTGAAGGATGCCATCCGCAAGTGCGAGGCCTTGGAGGAGAAGACTACGGACCAAGCGACCGAACTCACCAAAGCCCTCCAGGAGGCTAAAGAGGCGCGGGTCGAGTCCCGGAGTGCTCGTGAAGAGATCCGGCAGGCCAAACAGATAGCGGCTGGTAAGCCTTTTCTTTTACAGAGTGTATTTGGAGGTCAAAGATATGCTTTGCTCACTCGACTGTGGAGTTCTCCAGACGCCTTTGTGGATCTTCCAAGGAGTGCCGCTGACGCCGCACAGTTCTTCCGAGCCCAAGAGGGGAACTCGACCGAGAAGCTGTTCTGGTCACAGTTCCTGGCACCGGAGCATCCGACGCCTCTGAACGACCAGATGAAGCAGCTGACGGAGCTGCATAGGCTGTCCGGCTTGGCCATGAAGGATCTCATAGTCCGGCTTTGGCCAGCCGAACCAATTCCTAGCAGCTACTTTGGTTTGGTGAGGCGACTCGTCGATGCGCTACCTCGAGTTGATGCTGTGAAGCGCTCAGCGTGCATAGAGGGTGCGCGAATGGCCTTTGCTTGTGTAAAGATGCACTGGGCAAAGATGAAGGCCACCGACGTCGCGACTGCAGGCCAGCCCAAAGGCAAGGACCACCGCAAGCCAGAAAGATACTTTGAAGATGTCCTAGCGGGTGCCCGAATAGTAGAGGGCCAATGCTCAAAGGACGTGATGTTTGAGTAAATGTATCCGGGTTGTAAAAACTTTATTTTGTGAACCAAGGCTTGTCATATATTTATGCCTTTTATCCTGAGTTATTTGCCTCCTGTGCGGCCATTTTAATTCTGAAAGTTTGCCAGTCATCGGCTTCAGCCCCCTTGTAGATGCTATGGGGGTGTTCGGTGGAGCGCGCGATCACACTTTATCCAGCGTCTTGGTCCGTAAAGGAGGTGTTTGCGCAATGAACCATGCAATCAGACTATGCGGCTTTATCACTTTCACTTAGCCATAGGAGTTTGACGGTGGGGCTAAGTACCAGCCCCTAGTGCGTGTGCGGCAATCCGAACTAGGATGCCTTTATCGCATGATTGGGCGAAATCCAGCCCTTCGTATAACACGGGGTAAATCACTAAGGATTTGTATTAAGTCACCGAATCGTTGACCAGCTCTCGCCGTATCATGACAGTCAGTTTTCGGCTTTCTCTACTGAGGTATTTGACCGGACGAACCAGAAACACAATCGCAGTAGTTCTCCCTTTACTACCTTAGCCGAACTAGCGGAACGTAAGGTGGTAAGCACAGGAGCCGGGCAACCCAACTATAGACCAAAGACATGATTCGGAGCTGATGCATATAATGCAATATTCGGGACGCCGAAGAGTACCTTATAGGTGTTCAGACTTTTGAAAATATGCATGGCCGGATAGAGCACCCAGCATTTAGGCCGGAACAAAGCATAAGTGGCAATCTGAAGCAAGGAGGGATCTCACGTGGAAAAATAAACCAAAACCGAACAAAAGTTGGCGATCAACTGTTTCCTTTATACCCTGATTGATACGTCAAGACGTACTATTACAGTTAATGCCATGAACATCAAGGCTATTTGACATGCCGAGAGTGTGTACACGAGGGGAAGCTTTATACAGGGCCTAAAAGAAAAGGTAGTCTTGAGGACCCCAGTGGTGCCCTGCCGCACGTCTGCGCCGTTTCCCCTTGGTGAGAAATCCTTTGAGAGGAGAGGTCGATTGTCGGCTATATGAAAAAGGGGGGCCTCAAAAAGGACCTTTGTACGACCGTAGGGTAGGTTTTTAGTGAACCTGTAGTACAAAAGAGGAAAAAAAAAAGAAAAAGAAAAAAGGTTAAGGTCCGAATAGGGTCAAGCCGTATTATAGACCTTTTCCGTAGTGTGCCTCCGTCGCTGCCCAGGGTATTTTAAGTGCGTAATTATGCCCGTGCGGTATGCATGCCGTTGTTTTATGGGGCCATCGGCGGAGGCAAAACTGCTATGCAAGCTCTGGATTCACCGAGCTGTCGTTCTGCAGAGTGGACCGGGCTCGCTTGGCAGTGTTAGGTGTCTTAGTGACCGATGAATTGTTCGGCTTGATGAGGTCGTTCTGTACTTTGGTTGCCAGGGCCACGGTGTGCTCCTCAGTACGGAGGGAGCGCTCCATATTTCCATTGACTGTGATAACGCCACGCGGTCCGGGCATTTTGAGCTTTAAGTAAGCGTAGTGCGGGACTGCATTGAAGTGGGCGAAAGTAGTTCGTCCGAGCAGCGCGTGATAGCCACTGCGAAAAGGGACAATGTCGAAGATTAAGTCTTCGCTTCGGAAGTTATCCGGCGAACCGAAGACTACTTCCAATGTTAAGGAGCCCGTACAACGGGCCTCCACGCCAGTTATTACTCCTTTAAAGGTAGTATTGCTGGGCTTAATTCTTGACGGGTCAATGCCCATCTTACGGACAGTGTCTTGATAGATCAGGTTTAGACTGTTGTCGCCGTCCATAAGGACTCTAGTGAGATGGTATCCATCGATGATGGGATCGAGCACCAAGGCCGCCGAACCTCCATGACGGATACTGGTCGGGTGGTCCCTGCGATCGAAGGTGATCGGACAAGCCGACCATGGGTTGAATTTTGGGGCGATAGGCTCTACGGCGTAGACGTCCCTTAGTGCGCGCCTGCGCTCCCTCTTTGGGATATGTGTGACGTAGATCATGTTCACTGTTTTCACCTCGGGGGGAAATTTCTTCTGTCCCCCTGTGTTCGGTGGACTGGACTCATCATCATCCTCGCTTTGAGGCCCCTTCCCCTTGTGTTCGGTATTTAACTTACCGGCCTGTTTGAAAACCCAGCAGTTTCTGTTGGAGTGGTTGGCAGGCTTGTCGGGGGTGCCATGAATCTGGCAAGGCCTATCCAATATCTTGTCCAAATTAGATGGACCGTCTCTGTTTCCTTTGAATGGCTTCTTTCGCTGACCAGGTTTAGAGCCACTGAATCCGGCGTTGACCGCCATATCTTCAGTTTCTTCATTGTTGTTCCGACGCTTGTTTTTGTTATGTCGTGGCCTTCCGTTGCCGTCCCTGGCTTCAGAGGTGCCGGGGTCGCTGGTACTGTTGCTTCTATGAGCCAACCATCTATCTTCGCCCGCGCAAAAATAGGTCATAAGTGCGGTAAGAGCTGCCATAGTTTTTGGCTTTTCCTGACCGAGGTGTCGGGCGAGCCATTCGTCCCGGACGCTGTGTTTAAAGGCCGCTAAGGCTTCGGCGTCCAGACAGTCGACAATTTGGTTCTTTTTAATCAAGAACCGAGTCCAGAGCTTGCGGGCTGACTCTCCGGGTTGCTGGACTATGTGACTGAGGTCATCAGCGTCCGGTGGCCGGACATAAGTACCTTGGAAGTTGTCTCGAAGAGCGTCCTCCAAGTCTTCCCAGCTGCCAATAGAATTTTCTGGGAGGCTGTTCAACCAGTGCTATGCTGGTCCTTTGAGCTTTAGGGGGAGGTATTTAATGGCATGGAGATCGTCACCGCGAGCCATGTGTATATGGAAAAGAAAATCTTCAATCCATACAGCGGGATCTGTCGTTCCATCGTATGCTTCAATGTTTACGGGTTTAAACCCTTCTGGAAACTGGTGCTGCATTACCTCATCGGTAAAGCACATGGGGTGTGCGGCGCCTCTATATCGGGCAACACCACGGCAGAGTTCGGATGACATCCGTGTTCGGTTCTCGGCCCGAACTTGGTGATGCTTGTCACGCCCGGCTTGACAGTCATCGTCCCATGTTGGAGCGCGTCCCCTTGATCCGTAGATTGATCTGGTCTGGCCGGCTCTATTGTCCAGGTCCTGACGTAAGTCATACGTGTAGCCCGGAGCCGCTGCCTCTCTGCCTTTACGGCGAGGTGGTGCGGGCTGGTATTCGGTGTAATTAGCCGTTTTGTCCCGTCCACATGGTGGTCGGTCCGGTTCATCGGTGTGATTGTATCTTGACGGAATTGGCTCAAGGGCCTCGTCGTCGAATTGGGGTAGTAGCCTGCGCTTTGGGTAGCTTTTTATTGGGCGCTCGAGGCCGTATTCTTCGGCAGCTAGGACCTTGGTCCATCTTTCATTGAGCGTATCCTGTTCAGCTTGAAGCTGTTGCTGTTTCTTTTTCAGGCTCCTCGCAGTGGCAATGAGCTGTCGCTTGAAGATTTCTTGCTCGAGGGGTTCCTCTGGTACGATAAAATCTTCGTTACCGAGGCTAACATCCTCCTCGGAGGCCGGCAGATAATTACTATCCTCTGAATCCTCATGATCGACAGGTTCGTCTGGGTTGACTTGTCCTTCTTCCCACTCATCCTGCTCAACAACAGGCTCGATGAGGTGGTCAGAGTCTTCGGCGTTCTCCGGAGTGTCATTGTCTCCGGTACCGGTATTGCTTTCCTTTTCGCGACGCAGTCGTGAGCGGCGCCGCTGACGTCGATGTTTAGGTGGTGCTTCGACAGGCTTGTCCTCGATCGGGTCTTGAGCGCTATCATCGTCCATCTTTTTGGGTGTATCCACCATGTACACGTCGTATGTAGAAGTGGCCGTCCAACGCCCAGTGATGGGTGGGTTTTGGCCTGATTCGGCTCCAACATCGTCGTCCATGCCGTCACCACAGTTAAGCTACAGTGAACCTCTGCTAATGATGCCACGTCACCACAGTTACTATTGTTAATCTCCCAATGATTCAATCCCGTTCAAATTCAGATTTTAAAATAAAGTCAAACGGTAAAAGTTTTCAAATGTTAAAACTAAAATGTTCTGGAGGTGACAAATAATGCATAAGTAATAAAGATGGAGAAACCAACATCTTTAAAAGTGTTTGGATGTCCTAAAATTAAATAAACCGTAGCAAAACAACTAATTAAAAGCCCATTACAATTAATAAAATGTTAAACTATTTTATTTAGTTGCCCAAACTTAGGTGGCAGTAGTATATTTATTTAGACTAAATTAGGGACTACTTTTATAATTTATAGAACTAAAATAAAAGAGAAACTAAAAGAAAACAGAAAACAAAGGTAAGAATAAAACAAAACAAAACAAAAACCAAACCCCCCTTCCCCCTGGGCCTTTTCGACCCAACCGGGCATCTAGGCCACCAGGCCAGCCCACCCCATCCCCCCTTATCCCCTCGGGCGACCGAACCCTAACCAGCGAGACCCCACTCCTCCCACTCCCCCCACTATCCTCTCGCTCATTCCCCCCCCCCCCCGCATGGATCTGGATCAGGGGCTACCGACGCCCCCGACCCCGCCGGACGCCGCGACGCCACCGCCCGTCCCCGACTCCTCCCCAACCCCGACGTCGCCGACGCCGTCGACGCACGCCGCTACACCTCGCCGCCTCGTCGCGCCAGCCCTGACTCCTCCCCAAGCCCGCTGCCATTCCCCTACGGCCCCGCCGTGAGCACCTCCCTCTCTCTTCCCGTCACCGTCGCCGCAGCCCCCTGCTGCACCCGCGCCTCCTGCTCGCCGTGCTCGCCCGCCATCCCGTCCGAGCCGTCCAGGTCGCTGAGCACCGCCACGGCCACCGCACAGCACCGCCTCGCCCTCCGCTCGCCCGCCTATCGCCGTGCTCCGGCACCTCTGCGCTCTGCTCCCGCGCTCCGCCGCCCACGTGCCGCGCCCGCGCACCGTCGCGGCGCCCCTGCCCGCCGCTGTGTCGCTGCTCCCCTGCTGCAGCTGCCGACCCCACTCTCCCTCGCCGCACCGGTCGCGCCTGGTCACTTCTGCCCGCGCCGGTGACCTGCGCCTCGCCTCCCGCGCTGCCATCCCGGCCAACCGCCGCCTGACTTGGCCTCGCCTTCGCCCGCACGCGCATCCGGCCTCAGCCGCTGCCGTACACCGCCGCCGGCTGTCGCCCACGCCGGCCGCGACCACTCAGCCCCACTCCGGCCATGGCCTTGCCTTGCCCCCCCCTGGTCGGGCTTGGCCTCAGCACGGGCGACGCCAGCGCCCGGGGCCAGTCGCCCGCACGCCCGACGCCTGCGCGCCCGTTAGTCCACCCCCTGTACAAAAGAAAAAAAAAGAGAAATAGATAAATAAATAAATAAATTATTATTATTATTAAAATAATTAATTAATTAATTAATTAACCTAATTAATCCTGTTAATTAACCTGTTAACTACCTAATTAGTCTAACTAATCCTGTTAGTTAACTAGGCGGACAATGACAGGGGGCCCCACCCCCTGTTGACCAGTCAAACTTTGACTGGTCAACTGGGTCCCCCTGGTCCCACATGTCAGCCAGTGTACATTTTTGTGTACACTGTGCTGGGTACATCTAGCAATTTAACATTTAATTTTCGAATTAAAATAATTTAGAAAATAAATTAAAACTTTGAAAGTTAATATAAAATAATCCGTAACTCAGATGAAAATATTTTGTACATGAAAGTTGCTCAGAACAGCGAGACGAATCCGAATACGCAGTCCGTTCATTCACCACACGTCCCTAGCATAGCGAACGTGCAACTGTTCCCCTTCGGTCATCTGTCTAACAAATGTCCGGAACCGGGAAAACTTTCCCGGATGGGATCCCCCTTTCTCGGTAACGTGCAACCCCACGTTAGAACACACCCGGCACTGCATATTGTCATGTCATACTTTGTGTAGCATTGCTTGCTTTGTATTTACTTTTTCCTCCCCCCCTCTTTCTCTCTCGATAGATGTCGAGACCGCTGACGACGCTGCCGTGAACGACTACAGTGTTGACGACCCGTCCTTCTCTGCCGAGCTTCCAGGCAAGCCCCCCCTCCTTGATCAACCTGATATCGCCTATTCCTCCTCTCTACTGCTTGCATTAGAGTAGTGTAGCATGTTACTGCCTTCGGTTAAACCTATTCTGCTGCATAGCCTGTCTTTGCTACTACTGTTGATACCTTACCTGCAATCCTAAAATGCTTAGTATAGGTTGCTAGAATTACATCAGTGGCCCTACACTCTTGTCCGTCTGCCATGCTATACTACTGGGCCGTGATCACTTCGGGAGGTGATCATGGGTTTATATTATATACTATTACATACTTATGTTTCTGTTCGGAGATGGGGGCTGAAGGGGCAGGTGGTTCCATCCAGGTAGTGGTGGGCCTAGGTTCCCGACGGCCCCCGAGTGTTACTTTGTGGCGGAGCGACAGGGCAGGTTGTGACCACCTAGGAGACAGGTGGGCCTGGTCCCTGGTCGGCGTCCGCGGTTATTTCAAAATAACACGCTTAACGAGATTGGGTATTTGATCTGAGTCTGGCTACGAGCCTATACGCACTAACCACCACGCGGGAACAGTTATGGGTACTCGACGTCGTGGTATCAGCCGAAGCCTCCTAGACGTCAGCGACTGAGCGGCGCGCGCCGGGTTGGACCGCGTAACGCAACTTCCTTTGTAATTTAGGTTGCTAGGTCTGCTCACCGGCTGCCCACGCAACGTGCAGGTGTGCAATGGGCGATGGGCCCAGACCCCTGCGCGCATAGGATTTAGACCGGCGTGCTGACCTCTCTGTTAGGCCTAGGTTGGGCTGCGACGTGTTGATCTTCCGAGGCCGGGTATGACCCAGGGAAGTGTGCCCGGCCAGAGGGATCGAGCATGTTGGGTAATGTGGTGCACCCCTGCAGGGAAGTTTATCTATTCGAATAGCCGTGTCCCTCGGTAAAAGGATGACCCGGAGTTGTACCTCGACCTTATGACAACTAGAACCGGATACTTAATAAAACACACCCTTTCAAGTGCCAGATACAACCCGGTGATCGCTCTCTCACAGGGCGACGAGGAGAGGATCGCCGGGTAGGATTATGCTATGCGATGATACTTGGTGAACTTACCAGCTACTCTCTTCTATATGCTTCAAGATGGAGGCTACCAGAAGCATAGTCTTCGATAGGACTAGCTATCCCCCTCTTATTCTGGCATTCTGCAGTTCAGTCCACAGATACTACCCATTTCATTGATACCATTGCATATGTAGTGTAGATCCTTGCTTGCGAGTACTTTGGATGAGTACTCACGGTTGCTTTGCTCCCTCTTTTCCCCCTTTTTCCATTCTTCTCGGACGTCGCAACCAGATGCTGGAGCCCAGGAGCCAGACGCCACCTTCGACGACCCCTACTACACCGAGGGTGCCTACTACTACGTGCAGGCCGCCGACGACGACCAGGAGTAGTTTAGGAGGATCCCAGGCAGGAGGCCTGCGCCTCTTCGATCTGTATCCCAGTTTGTGCTAGCCATCTTATGGCAACTTGTTTAACTTATGTCTGTACTCAGATATTGTTGCTTCTGCTGACTCGTTTATGTTCGAGCATTTGTATTCGAGCCCTCGAGGCCCCTGGCTTGTATTATGATGCTTGTATGACTTATTTTTACTTTTAGAGTTGTGTTGTGATATCTTCCCGTGAGTCCCTGATCTTGATCGTACACGTTTGCGTGTATGATTAGTGTACGATTGAATCGGGGGCGTCGCATCTAGCATGTCGGTTAAGTCCTCGACAGTGGCCATCAAGTGGGTGGTGGGTGGGACGTAAAATTCCCCGCACTCAGCCCCTAGTCCGGGCTGGGCGTAGTTCGGAAGTGATACCTCCGTGATGGCGAGAGATCGCATTAAGTCCAGAGCCTCATTTAGGAGCGATAGTTGGACGGGTGACTGAGAGCCTGCGGAGCTGGGTTCGGAAATCGCTGCCCGACCATGCTCAATAGATGTAGGCCTCAAGAGTTCGGAGTTAACATCCGGAGGTGAGTCCGGCTTCCCGATGACAGGGAGAGCCCTGTTTGATTCCAGGCCTGCCGATAATATGGTCACCTCTGGGTCTCTGGCAGGGAGCTCCGTGATAGGAGAGGGTCCAGTGGGATTCATACTCCCGCCTTCGGACAGGGTGGTCTGCTCTGGATCTAAGGCTAGGGTAGGGACGATGGTTGATCCTTGGATGGAGCCTGATGGTGGATCCGATGGGCCTCCTTCATATAGATGAGGAGCGGCGATCGAGGCCGAAAATCCTTCGAAGATCAAATCTCCTCGGATATTAGCGATGTAATTCAGGCTCCCGAACCTGATCTGGTGACCAGGAGCATAGCTGTCGATCTGTTCAAGGTGACCAGTTGAATTGGCACGCAGAGCGAAGCCGCCAAACACAAAAAGTTGACCAGGGAGGAAAGTTTCCCCGGAAACGGCATCGTTGTTGATGATCAAGCGAGCCATCGAGCCTTCTGCCGATGACACAGTGGAACTCTCAATGAAAGCACCAATGTCGGTGTCAAAACCGGTCGATCTCGGGTAGGGGGTCCCGAACTGTGCGTCTGAGGATCGAAGGTAACAAGGGACAAAGGGAACATGATGTTTACCCAGGTTCGGGCCCTCTTAATGGAGGTAAAACCCTACGTCCTGCTTGATTGTATTTGATGAGTATAGGGGTTACAAGAGTTGATCTACCTCGAGATCGTAATGGCTAAACCCTAGCAGTCTAGCCTATGAGAATTCTGATAGCCTCTACGGACTAAACCCTCCGGTTTATATACACACCGGAGGGGCCTAGGGTTGTACAGAGTCGGTTCGTAGAGCAAGGAAATTACATATCCGGACACAAATCTTGCCATACACGCATAGGGGAGTCCTACCCGGACACGGGGGAAAGTCTTCTGCTTTGTATCTTCACGGCTCATCAGTCCGGCCCATATCAACCCCCTAATCCAAGACTCCCTCAACGGTGCTTCTTCAGAATTTTCAACATGTTCTGAAAGGTTAGCACTAATAATAACAGGATATATCTTTTTCTCATCAAGATAAGCATATTTCAAAGTGTCAGGCAATTGCTTTAATTCAAACACGGGATCACCTTTAGGTGGAGGAGGACCTCCTAGAGTTTCAATAGGCAAATTGTGTTTGAGCAGAGGTCATTGTTCAAAGAAAATTTTATCTATTTCATTTCTTTCATGCATATGCATATCATTTTCATGGTCTAGCAAATATTGTTCTAGTGGATCAGTAGGAGGTACGACAATAGAAGCTAGACCAATTATTTCATCCTTACTAGGTAATTCTTTCTTAAGTGGTTGTCTACTAAACTTGGAGAAATTAAACTCATGAGACTCATTACCAAAGCTAACACCGACAGTTTGTTTTTCACAATCTATTTTAGCATTCACGGTGTTCAAGAAAGGTCTACCAAAGATAATGGGACAAAAATCATCTTGTGGGGAACCAAGAACTAGAAAATCAGTAGGGTATTTTATCTTCCCACATAAGACTTCAACATCTCTAACAATCCCAAATGGTGTGATGGTGTCTCTATTAGCAAGTTTAATAGTAACATCTATGTCCTCTATTTCAGCGGGTGCTATGTCATTCATAATTTCTTGGTATAAGGTAAAAGGAATAGCACTCACACTAGCACCTAAATCGCATAAACCATGATAACAATGATCTCCTATTTTAACTGAGGCAACAGGCATGCCAACAACAGGTCTATGTTTACCTTTTTCATCGGGTTTGGCAATTCTAGCAGCATCATCGCAGAAGTAAATAACATGCCCATCAATATTTTCTACCAGGAGATCTTTAACCATAGCAACACTAGGTTCCACTTTAATTTGTTCAGCAGGTTTAGGTGCTCTAATATTACTTTTGTGAACCATAGTTGAAACCTTAGCATGTTCCTTTATCCTAATAGGGAAAGGTGGGTTTTTAATATAAGCAGTAGGCACAACTGGATCAACATTGTAAATAATAGTTTCATCTTTAACTACGACTAGTTCTTTAATTTCTTCTTTAATAGGGAGATGATATTTAAACCACTTCTCCTTAGGGAGATCAACATGAGTAGCAAAAGATTCACAAAAGGAAGCTACTATCTCAGAGTCAAGTCCATATTTAGTGCTAAACTTGTGAAAAGCATCGGTATTCATAAAAGATTTAACACAATCAAATTCAAGCTTAATACCTGACTCTTTACCTTCGTCGAGTTCCCAATCTTCAGAGTTGCATTTAATTCTTTCTAAAAAGATCCCACCTGAATTCAATAGTCTTCTTCATAAAAGAACTAGTACAAGAAGTATCGAGCATGGATCGATCATCATGAGAAAGCCGAGCATAAAAATTCTGAATAATAATTTCTCTAGAGAGCTCATGATTGGGGGACGAATATAACATTGACTTAAGCCTCCCCCAAGCTAGAGCGATACTTTCTCCTTCACGAGGCCAAAAATTATATATATAATTCTGATCGCGATGAACTAGATGCATAGGATAATTTTTTTGGTGAAATTCCAATTTCAATCGATTCCAGTTCCAAGATGCAATATCATCGCATAGCCTATACCATGTCAATTATTTTCCCTTCAAAGATAAAGGGAAAACCTTCTTCTTAGCTTCATCTTCGGATAAACCTGCAAACTTAAATAATCCACAAATTTCATCCACATATATCAAGTGCATATCAGGATGTTCGGTTCCATCTCCTGCATAAGGATTAGCTAGCAATTGTTCTATCATACCCGAAGGAATTTCATAACCAATATTTTCAGTAGGTGCAGTAGGTTGAGGGGTAACTAATTTTGGTTCTGGTAGAGGTGAAGATACCCCAAAAAACCCTCAAAGGATGATTCTCCATGGTAACAAGTGACAATAAATTTCAGCACGTATTAATAATTTTTCCTTACCAATTTCCACTTACCAAGAGCGCTTCACTCCCCGGCAACAACGCCAGAAAAGAGTCTTGATGACCCACAAGTATAGGGGATCAATTGTAGTCCTTTCGATAAGTAAGAGTATCGAACCCAGCGAGGAGCAGAAGGAAATGACAAGTGGGTTTCAGCAAGGTATTTTCTGCAGCACTGAAATAGTCGGTAACAAGTAGTTTGATAGCAAGATAATTTGTAACAAGCAAGTAACGGTAACTGTAAATAAAGTGCAACAAGGTAGCCCAATCCTTTTGTCGCAAAGGCTAGTCCAAAACGGTCTCTTATGATAAGCAAAGCGCTCTTGAGGGTACACAGGAATTTCACCATATCACTTTCATCATGTTGGTTTGATTCGTGTTCGCTACTTTGATAATTTGATATGTGGGTGGACCGGTGCTCAGGTGCTGTTCTTACTTGAACAAACCTCCTACTTATGAGTAACCCCCTCGTAAGCATCCGCAACTATTAGAAAAGTATTAAGATAAAATCTAACCATAGCATTAAACTTTTGGATCCAAATCGGTCCCTTACGAAATAGCGCATAAACTAGGGTTTAAGCTTCTGTCACTCTAGCAACCCATCATCTAATAACTACTCCACAATGCATTCCCTTAGGCCCAAATATGGTGAAGTGCCATGTAGTCGACGTTCACATGACACCACTAAGGGAATCACAACATACATATCATCAAAATATCGAACACATATCAAGTTCACATGATTACTTGCAACATGACTTCTCCCGTGACCTCAAGAACAAAGGTAACTACTCACAAATGATAATCATGCTCAAGATCAGAGGGGTATCAAATAGCATAATGGATCTGAACATATAATCTTCCACCAAATAAACCATATAGTAATTAACTACAAGATGCAATCAACACTACTAGTCACCGCAGGTACCAATCTGAGGTTCCGGTACAAAGATTGAACACAATAGATGAACTAGGGTTTGAGAGGAGATGGTGCTATTGAAGATGTTGATGGAGATAGCCCTCCCAAAGATGAGAGGGTTGTTGGTGATGATGATGATGATGATTTCCCCTCCAAGAGGGAAGTTCCCCCGGCGGAATCGCTCCGCCGGAGGGCAAAAGTGCTCCTGCCCAAGTTCCGCCTCGAGACGGCGGCGCTTCGTCCCGAAAGTCCCCCTCTGATTTTTTTCTAGGTTAAAATGACCTGTATACCAGAAGATGGGCACCGGAGGTGGGCTAGGCTGAGCACAACCCACCAGGGCGCGCCTGGGGTGCCTGGCGCGCCTAGGTGGGTTGTGTCCACCTGGTGGGGCCCCTCCGGTAGTTATTTGCTCCAGTATTTTTTATATATTCCAAAACAATTCTCCGTAAATTTTCAGCTCATTTGGAGATGTGCAGAATAGGTAACTCTAACGTAGCTTTTTCAGGTCCAGAATTCCAGCTGCCGGTAATCTCCCTCTGTGTAAACCTTGTATATTATGAGAGAGAAAGCATTTTAATTACTCCAAAATGCATTATTATGCATAAAAACATTATAAATAATAGTAGGAAAACATGATGCAAAATGGACGTATCAATTACCATTCTATAGCCAGTCACAATTCTTTGTGGGATAAGTTCATTTTTATCATTAGGAACAACAGTAATACCTCCTTTCTTAGGAAAACAATGAACAGGACTTACCCATCTACTATCAGCTATAGGATAAATTATACCTGCTTCCAGAAGCTTTAGTATTTCAGTTCTTACCACTTCCTTCATCTTAGGATTTAATTGTCGTTGATGATTAACAACGGTTCTAGCATCAGGTTCCATATTAATCTTGTGCTGATAGAGAGTGGGACTAATGCCCTTAAGATCATCAAGAGTATATCCAATAGCAGCTCGATGCTTCCTTAGAGTTTTTAATAATCTTTTCTCTTCATGCTCTGTAAGGTTAGCACTAATAATAACAGGATATATCTTTTTCTCATCAAGATAAGCATATTTCAAAGTATCGGGTAATTGTTTCAAGTCAAACACAGGGTCACACTTAGGTGGAGGAGGACCTCCTAGAGTTTCAATAGGCAAATTATGTTTAAGAATAGGTTGTTGTTCAAAGAACATCCTATCTATTTTATTTCTTTCATGCAAGTGCATATCATTTTCATGGTCGAGCAAATATTGTTCTAGTGGATCAGTAGGAGGTACAGCAATAGAAGCAAGACCAATTATTTCATCCTTACTAGGCAATTCTTTATCATGGGGTTGCCTACGAAACTTAGAAAAAATTAAATTCATGAGACACATCACCAAAATTAACACTGATGGTTTCTTTCTTGCAATCTATCTTAGCATTGATAGTGTTTAGGAAAGGTCTACCAAATATAATGGGACAAAAGTCATCTTGTGGGGAACCACGAATAGAAAATCAGTAGGGTATTTTATTTTTCCACACAAGACTTCAACATCTCTAACAATCCCAAGTGGTGTGATAGTATCGTTATTAGCAAGTTTAATAGTAACATCAATATCTTCTATTTCAGCAGGTGCTATATCATTCATAATTTCTTGGTAAAGACTAAAAGGAATAGCACTGACACTAGCACCAAAATCACATAAACCATGATAACAATGATCTCCTATTTTAACTGAGACAACAGGCATGCCAACAACGGGCTTATTCTTGTCTTTAGTGTCTGGTTTGGCAATTCTAGCAGCTTCATCACAAAAGTAAATAACATGCCCATCAATATTATCTACCAAGAGATATTTTACCATAGCAATACTAGGTTCTACCTTAATTTGTTCAGAGGGTTTAGATGCTCTAATATTACTTTTGTTAACCACGGTTGAAACCTTAGCATGTTCCTTTATCCTAACAGGGAAAGGTGGTTTTTCAATATAAGCAGAAGGAACAACTGGATCAACATTGTAAATGATAGTTTCATCCTTAACTATAACTGGTTCTTTAATCTCTTCTTTAATAGGGGGATGATATTTAAACCACTTCTCTTTAGGGAGATCAACATGAGTAGCAAATGATTCACAAAAAGAAGCCACTATCTTAGAGTCAAGTCCATATTTAGTGCTAAACTTGGGAAAAGCATCGGTATTCATAAAAGATTTAACACAATCAAACTCAAGCTTAATACCTGACTCTTTACCTTCGTCGAGTTCCCAATCTTCAGAGTTGCGTTTAATTCTTTCCAATAGAACCCACTTGAATTCAATAGTTTTCTTCATAAAAGAACCAGTACAAGAATATCGAGCATGGATTGATCGTCACGAGAAAGCCGAGCATAAAAATTCTGTATAATAATTTCTCTTGAGAGCTCATGATTGGGGCATGAATATAACACTGATTTAAGCCTCCCCCAAGCTAAAGTGATGCTTTCTCCTTCACGAGGCCAAAAATTATATATATAATTCCGATCACGATGAACTAGATGCACAGGATAATTTTTTTGGTGAAATTCCAATTCCAAGCTCTAATATCATCACATAGCCTATACCATGTCAATGCCTTTCCCCCCAAAGATAAAGGGAAAACCTTCTTCTTAACCTCATCTCCGGGTAAACCTGCAAGCTTAAACAATCCACAAATTTCATCCACATTTATCAAATGCATATCAGGATGTTTCGTTCCATCTCCTGCATAAGGATTAGCTAGCAGTTGTTCTATCATACCCGGAGGAATTTCATAACCAATAATTTCAGTAGGTTCGGTAGGTTGAGGGGCAACTCTTTGTGTTTCTGGTCGAGCTGAAGATACCCCGAACAAACCCCTCAAAGGATTGTTTTCCATAGTAACAAGTGACAGTAAATTTCAGCACGTAATATAAAATTTTCCTTGCCAATTTCCACTTACCAAGAGCGCTTGATACGTCTCCAATGTATCTATATTTTTTTATTGTTCCATGCTATTATATTATCTATCTTGGATGCTTTATATGCATTTATATGCTATTTTATATGATTTTTGGGACTAACCTATTAACCTAGAGCCCAGTGCCAGTTTCTGTTTTTTTCCTTGTTTTTGAGTTTCGCAGAAAAGGAATATCAAATGGAGTCCAAATGAGCTGAAAATTTACGGTGCTTTTTTATGGACCAGAAGAAGCCCCCGAAGCAAAAGAGTTAGGCCAGAAGAGCCACAAGGCCTCCACAAGGGTGG
This sequence comes from Thinopyrum elongatum, assembly GCA_011799875.1. Lineage (NCBI taxonomy): Eukaryota > Viridiplantae > Streptophyta > Magnoliopsida > Poales > Poaceae > Thinopyrum > Thinopyrum elongatum. The sequence goes on along the minus strand of CM022303.1, from coordinate 417,612,782 downwards.
AGGGCACGCCCTACCCCCCTGGGTGCGCCCTCCGGTCTTGTGGGCTTCTCGTGGACCCCCTGACTTGTTCTCGATGCCAAAAATTCCTATAAATACAGAAACCCCCAGAAATAAACCGAGATCGGGAGTTCCGCCGCCGCAAGCCTCTGTAGCCACCAAAAACCAATCGGGAGCCCGTTCCAGCACCCTGCCGGAGGGGGAAACCATCACCGGTGGCCATCTTCATCATCCCGGCGGTCTCCATGACGAGGAGGGAGTAGTTCACCCTCGGGGCTGAGGGTATGTACCAGTAGCTATGTGTTTGATCTCTCTCTCTCGTGTTCTTGATGTACCGCGAGCTTTGCTATTATAGTTGGATCTTATGATGTTTCTCCCCCTCTACCTTCTTGTAATGGATTGAGTTTTCCCTTTGAAGTTATCTTATCGGATTGAGTCTTTAAGGATTTGAGAACACTTGATGTATGTCTTGCATGTGCTTATCTGTGGTGACAATGGGATATTCATGTGATCCACTTGATGTATGTTTTGGTGATCAACTTGCGGGTTCTGTGACCTTATGAACTTATGCATAGGGGTTGGCACATGTTTTCGTCTTGACTCTCCGGTAGAAACTTTGGGGCACTCTTTGAAGTTATTTGTTGGTTTGAATAGATGAATCTGAGATTGTGTGATGCATATCGTATAATCAAACCCACGGACACTTGTGGTGACATTGGAGTATCTAGGTGACATTAGGGTTTTGGTTGATGTGTATCTTAAGGTGTTATTTTAGTATGAACTCTAGGGCTGTTTGTGGCACTTATAGGAATAGCACAATAGATCGATTAGAAAGAATAACTTTGAGGTGGTTTCGTACCCTACAATAATCTCTTCATTTGTTCTCCGCTATTAGTGACTTTGGAATGACTCTTTGTTGCATGTTGAGGGATTGTTATATGATACAGTTATGTTATCATTGTTGAGAGAACTTGCACTAGTGAAAGTATGAACCCTAGGCCTTGTTTCGAAGCATTGCAATACCGTTTTCGCTCACTTTTGTTACTTGCTACCTTGCTGTTTTTATATTTTCAGATTACAAAAACCCATATCTACCATCCATATTGCACTTTTATCACCATCTCTTTGCCGAACTAGTGCACCTATACAATTTACCATTGTATTGGGTGTGTTGGGGACACAAGAGACTCTTTGTTATTTGGTTGCAGGGTTGTTTGAGAGAGACCATCTTCATCCTACGCCTCCCACGGATTGATAAACCTTAGGTCATCCACTTGAGGGAAATTTGCTACTGTCCTACAAAACTCTGCGCTTGGAGGCCCAACACGAGTCTACAAGAAGAAGGTTGCGTAGTAGACATCAAGCTCTTTTCTGGCGCCGTTGCCGGGGAGGTTAGTGCTTGAAGGTATATATTTAGATCTTGCAATCAAATTTATTAGTATCTTGTTTTATCACTAGTTTAGTCTATAAAAGAAAACTACAAAAAAAATGGAATTGAGGTTGCCTCATATGCTTCATCTTTTTAATGTCTTTCGTGAAAATGATGGAAGGAAAAATTGTGCTCAAGTGTTAGAAGAAGAAGTCTATAAATTGTTTGGCACTAAATCTTTGAATGATGAGCATGATTGCAATGTTGTTAGTATGAATTCTTTGAATATCCATGATGCTAATAATATGCAAAGCCATAAGCTTGGGTATGCTATGTTTGATTAAGATGATATTTTTAGTCCCCCAAGTTTTTATGTGCAAATTTATTATGATGATAGCATGCCTTCTATTTATGATGATTATATTGATGAAAGTGGATTTGGAAGAGTGTCAACTTTAGGAAGTAATGATCCCACTATTTTGGAGGGTGTTGCATCTTATTGTGATAATTATGAAAGTGTATTTGGAGAGGTCATATTTAGTGATGAATCCACTATTGTCGGAAGAGGTTCCAATGATTATGAGAACAAAGTTGCTATCTATGATGATTATTGTGATGACATATATGCTATAAAGAATAATGATAACCATGAAACTTGTCATCATGATTTTAATTTTCAATTGGATTATGCCTCACGTGATAGTTATTTTGTTGAGTTTGCTCCCACTACTATTCATGAGAATAAATTTGCTTATGTGGAGAGTAGTAAAATTTGCATGCTTGTGGATCATGAAAAGAATGCTTTATGTGATAATTATATTATTGAATTCATTCATGATGCTACTGAAAATTATTATGAGGGAGGAACATATGCTTGTAGGTATTGCAATAATATCAAGTTTCCTCTCTATGTGTTGAAAGTTTTGAAGCTATGCTTGTTTTGCCTTCCTATGCTAGTTGATTCTTGCTCCCATAAATTGTTTGCTCACAAAATCCCTAGGCATAGGAAGTGGGTTAGACTTAAATGTGCTAGTCATATGCTTCATGATGCTCCCGTTATGTTTCAATTCTTATCTTTTATGTGAGCATCATTGATATCATCATGCCTAGCCTAAAAAGGCATTAAAGAAAAGCGCTTGTTGGGAGACAACCCAATATTTACCCCTACTGTTTTTGTATGTTCACATGATTAAGCTACTGTATTAATCATGTTTTATAGCTTTTGTTTGAACAAAGTGCCAAGTAAAGCCTTTGGGATAGTGTGGTTGATAGTTGACTTGATTCTGTGCAAAAAAAGAAACTTTTACTTACAGTAACAGAATTGTTTAAATTCACTGGAACGTGGAAAAACTCTGAATTTTTTACAGTTGATTTTTATACAAATTGTATACGTTTTTATAATTTTTCAGAATTTTTGGAGTAACATAAGTATGACCTTAATTCATATATTTACGTACTGTTCTGTTTTTGACAGATTCTGTTTTCGATGCATAGTTTGCTTGTTTTCTAGTTTCTATGGCTTATATTGCTTAATATAAATTGTAGAAATGATAGGGTACAGTAGGAATAATGTGAGAAAAGTTATGAATCTTGTATTGACAGTACCAAAGTGAATGATTTGTTTTATTATACTAACGGATCTCACGAAGGTTTTGTTAAGTTTTGTGTGATTGAAGTTTTCAAGTTTTGGGTGAGATATCGATATGAGGAGAATAAGGAGTGACAAGACCCTAAGCTTGGGGATGCCCAAGGCACCCCAAGGTAATATTCAAGGAATATCCAAGCAACTAACCTTGGGGATGCCCCGGAAGGCATCCCCTCTTTCGTCTCCAACATCATCGGTAAATTTACTTGAGGCTATATTTTTATTCACCACATGATATGTGTTTTGCTTGGAGCATCATTTTATTTTATTAGTATTTGCTTGCTGTTATTTAGAGTAATGTTTTGCATCTTTTAGTTCAATAAAAAGGTCAAGTATAGCCTTTACCATGCTTATTTTGCAAGTCTATATGTTGCTGTTTTGAAAACAGAAAGTTTTCTATTGTTGTCTGAATTCTTATGGAAAGTCAGAACATTATAAAATCTTGAAATTTTTACAGAATGAGTAACAACAAATTTTATACAGTGTGGTAATTTTTCAGAAGTTTTAGAGTTAGGGAAGTATGATTACAATTGCACTCTTTACAGACTGTCTTGTTTAGACAGATTGCTGTTATGTTTGCATTGTTTGCATATGTTTGCTTGTTTAATGATTCTATTTGAGGATAGGAGTATTAAATATGCAGAGGCATTTAGTATGCAATGTTAAATAATAATTTTAGTGATTTGCTACAGTAGAGAATGATAAGGTTTTGCATTTGATTTATACTAACTTTTCTCACGAGTTCTTGTTGAGTTTTGTGTGGATGAAGTGTTTAATAATTAGGGAAACCATCATATAAAAGGAATTAAGGAGACACAAAAGCTCAAGCTTGGGGATGCCCAAGGCATCCCAATATAATATTTCAAGAAGTCTCAAGCATCTAAGCTGTGGGATGCCCCGGTAGGCATCCCACCTTTCTTCATCAAGAATTATCGGTTAGTATCGGTTGAGCCTAAGTTTTTGCTTCTTCACACGATGTGTGCTATTTTTAGAATGTCATTTTTTTTTGCTTGCTGTTTTAATAAAGTACTTAAGATCTGAAATTTTATTTATGAGAGAGAGTCTTCATATAGCTACATAATTATTCAACTACTCATTGATCTTCACTTATATCTTTATGGAGTAGTTTGTCATTTACTCACGTGCTTCACTTATATCCTATGAGTAAATGGTTGAATGAATTGAATATCATAAATCTGAAATTATATATGATTCATATGCTTATCCCATGGGGAGTAATGACTTCACATATAAGAAGTATAGGTGGTAAATTTATTGAAAGTTAGCAAACATAGTATTGGTCACTTGAACAATTCATGAAAGAATATTGAAGGAAGAGAGATTTCACATATAAATATACTATCATGGACATCTTCTATGAATGTGAGCCCCATTAATTATTTTCAAACCTGAGCAAATTAGTTGAAGTTGGACAAGGAAGACAACATAATGAGTTATGCTTGGGTATATTTGTATAGAAGTTATATTGTTATGGATCCTCCAACATGTGGTGCTTGCTATTTAGAATCTTTTGCTATCCAAAATTTCTGTACTAAGCGGGAATACTGCTTGTGCATCCAAAATTCTTGAACCAAGTTTCTTCCATGAGTGTCCACCATATCTACCTATATGTGGTATTTACCTACCGTTCCAAGTAAATTTGCATGTGCCAAACTCTAAACCTTCAAATAATAATCTGTTTTGTATGCCCGAATCACTCATGTAGAGACTAGGGGCTGTCAGTATCTTCCATGCTAGGTGGGTTATTCTCACGATGAGTGGACTCCGCTCATCATTCACGAGAGAGTGGCTGGTAATTGGGATGCCTAGTCCTATGACCAAACGATCAAAAACAAAATCGCAAATAATTGCAAACAAAACTCCCCGAGGATTGTTGGTAGTTGGACGGTACCCGTTGTTTCGGACAAGCCGTGGAGTGTGATTGTTGGTGGAGGGGGAGTAAAAAAAACTTTACCTTTCTGTTTGGGAACCGCCTATAATGTATCTAGTATGGAAGATATTGGGAACTCTTGGTTGTTATGTTGACAATGAAAGCATACCTCTCAAAATTATTTTCATCTCTGTTTTAAAAGCTTCGAGCTCTGGCACCTCTGCAAATCCCTGCTTCCCTCTGCGAAGGGCCTATCTTTTACTTTTATGCAAGAGTCAGTAGTATTCCTTTTCATTCCAACCTACTCTTTAGTTGGCAAGCATCATGTGGTGGGGAAAGATCTAAGCATATATGGCCATTCAAATATATTTGATCATGAATTATTATTGTTGACAGTTATCTATATGATAAATAGGTTGGGAGGCAAAACATTAAGCCCCTATCTTTCTCTGTGTTCAATGGATACTATTTGTTCTAAAAATATGCTTTGAGTGGTAGCAATCATGGAAGACTATATGATAGTTGAGTATGTGGGATTTGCTAAATCAAAGCTCTTACATAGACCCTTCCTGAAAATAAGATGAATTGCAATTGTTTGATGACTGAGAACCTAGTTTGTTAGTTTTCAAGAAAGTTTATGATCTATGCTTTGACATGTGAATAGTTTGCTACTTGATCATGAGAAGTTTTATGAGATGAGCTACTGTTTATGATATATAATGATGCTAGAAAAAGTGATTGAAATTATCATTGATCAAACTTGTGCACTTGCTAGCATTCCACATAAAAAATTCTGTTTTTATCATTTACCTACTCAAGGACGAGCAGGAATTAAGCTTGGGGATGCTTGATACGTCTCCAACGTATCTATAATTTTTGATTGTTCCATGCTATTATATTATCTATCTTGGATGCTTTATATGCATTTATATGCTATTTTATATGATTTTTGGGACTAACCTATTAACCTAGAGCCCAGTGCCAGTTTCTGTTTTTTCCTTGTTTTTGAGTTTCGCAGAAAAGGAATATCAAACGGAGTCCAAATGAGCTGAAAATTTACGATGATTTTTTATGGACCAGAAGAAGCCTCCGAAGCAAAAGAGTTGGGCCAGAAGAGCCACGAGGCCTCCACAATGGTGGAGGGCGCGCCCTCCGGTCTTGTGGGCTCCTCGTGGACCCCCCTGACTTGTTCTCGACGCTAAAAATTCCTATAAATACAGAAACCCCCAGAAATAAACCGAGATCGGGAGTTCCGCCGCCGCAAGCCTCTGTAGCCACCAAAAACCAATCGGGAGCCCGTTCCGGCACCCTGCCGGAGGGGGAAACCATCACCGGTGGCCATCTTCATCATCCCGGCGGTCTCCATGATGAGGAGGGAGTAGTTCACCCTCGGGGCTGAGGGTATGTACCAGTAGCTCTGTGTTTGATCTCTCTCTCTCGTGTTCTTGATTTGGCACGATCTTGATGTACCGCAAGCTTTGCTATTATAGTTGGATCTTATGATGTTTCTCCCCCTCTACCTTCCTGTAATGGATTGAGTTTTCCCTTTGAAGTTATCTTATCGGATTGAGTCTTTAAGGATTTGAGAACACTTGATGTATGTCTTGCATGTGCTTATCTGTGGTGACAATGGGATATTCACGTGATCCACTTGATGTATGTTTTGGTGATCAACTTGCGGGTTCTATGACCTTATGAACTTATGCATAGGTGTTGGCACATGTTTTCGTCTTGACTCTCCGGTAGAAACTTTGGGGCGCTCTTTGAAGTTCTTTGTGTTGGTTTGAATAGATGAATCTGAGATTGTGTGATGCATATCGTATAATCAAACCCACGGATACTTATGGTGACATTGGAGTATCTATGTGACATTAGGGTTTTGGTTGATGTGTATCTTAAGGTGTTACTTTAGTACGAACTCTAGGGCTGTTTGTGGCACTTATAGGAATAGCCCAATAGATCGATCAGAAAGAATAACTTTGAGGTGGTTTCGTACCCTACAATAATCTCTTCGTTTGTTCTCCGCTATTAGTGACTTTGGAGTGACTCTTTGTTGCACGTTGAGGGATTGTTATATGATCCAGTTATGTTATCATTGTTGAGAGAACTTGCACTGGTGAAAGTATGAACCCTAGGCCTTGTTTCGAAGCGTTGCAATACCATTTTTGCTCACTTTTGTTACTTGCTACCTTGCTGTTTTTATATTTTCAGATTACAAAAACCCATATCTACCATCCATATTGCACTTTTATCACCATCTCTTCGCCGAACTAGTGCACCTATACAATTTACCATTTTATTGGGTGTGTTGGGGACACAAGAGACTCTTTGTTATTTGGTTGTAGGGTTGTTTGAGAGAGACCATCTTCATCCTACGCCTCCCACGGATTGATAAACCTTAGGTCATCCACTTGAGGGTAATTTGCTACTGTCCTACAAAACTCTGCGCTTGGAGGCCCAACACGAGTCTACAAGAAGAAGGTTGCGTAGTAGACAGCAGTGCTTCACTCCTCGGCAACGGCGCCAGAAAAGAGTCTTGATGACCCACAAGTATAGGGGATCGATCGTAGTCCTTTTGATAAGTAAGAGTGTCGAACCAAACGAGGAGCTGTAGGAAATGACAAGCGGTTTTCAGCAAGGTAATTTCTGCAAGCACTGAAATGGTCGGTAACAGGTAGTTTGATAGCAAGATAATTTGTAACAAGTGACAAGTAACAATAGTAACAATAGGTGCAGCAAGGTAGCCCAATCCTTTTCATAGCAAAGGACATGCCAGAAAGGTCTCTGATAATAAGTAAAACGTTCTCGAGGACACACGGGAATTTCATCTAGTCACTTTCATCATGTTGGTTTGATTCGCGTTCGCTACTTTGATAATTTGATATGTGGGTGGACCGGTGCTTGCATGTTTTTCTTACTTGAACAAGCCTCCCACTTATGATTAACCCCTATCGCAAGCATCCACAACTATGAAAGAAGAATTAAGATCAAATCTAACCATAGCATTAAACATATGGATCCAAATCAGCCCCTTACGGAATAGCGCATAAACTAGGGTTTAAGCTTCTGTCACTCTAGCAACCCATCATCTAATAACTACTCCACAATGCATTCCCTTAGGCCCAAAGATGGTGAATATTCATGTAGTCGACGTTCTCATAACACCACTAAGGGAATCACAACATACATATCATCAAAATATCGAACGAATATCAAATTCACATGATTACTTGCAACATGACTTCTCCCGTGTCCTCAAGAACAAAATTAACTACTCACACAACATATTCATGCTCAAGATCAGAGGAGTAATAAATATCATAATGGATCTGAACATATAATCTTCCACCAAATAAACCGGCTAGCATCAACTACGAGATGTAATCAACACTACTAGTCACGCACAGGTACCAATCTAAGGTTTTGATACAAAGATTGAACACAAGAGATGAACTAGGGCTTGAGATGAGATGGTGTTGTTGAAGATGTTGATGAAGATTGGCCTCCCAAAGATGAGAGGGTTGTTGGTGATGACGATGGCTTCAATTTCCCCCTCCCAGAGGGAAGTTCCCCCGGCGGAATCGCTCCGCTAGAGGGCAAAAGTGCTCCTGCCCAAGTTCCGCCTCGAGACGGCTGTGCTCCATCCCGAAAGTCCTCTCCTTATTTTTTCTTGGTCAAAAGACCTTATGTACCAGAAGATGTGCACCAGAGGTGGGCAAGGTAGCCCACTACCCACCAGGGCGCGCCCCCTCCAGGCGCGCCCTTGTGCCTAGTGGGCACATGGGTGGCCCCCTCCGGTATTTATTTTCTCCAGTATTTTTTATATATTCCAAAATATATCTCCGTAAAATTTCAGCTCATTTGGAGATGTGCAGAATAGGTATCTCTGACATAGCTTTTTCAGGTCCAGAATTCCAGTTGCCGGTATTCTCCCTCTTTGTGTAAACCTTGCATATTATGAGAGAAAAGGCATTAGAATTACCCCACGAAGTATTATATTGCATAAAACACTATAAATAATAGTAGGAAAACATGATGCAAAATGGATGTATCAGTGGTGAACACGACATGGGAGCCGGAGAGCTCGCGTTTTTCTGCGACGAGGGGGTGCAGCATCGTCTGCTGCAACTCGATGGTCAGATGACAGAGCTCCTTGACCGCGATGGAGGAGATTCGAGGATGGAGGTGGGTAGGGAGCTTGGACAAGACCACCGCGACCAACAAACTGGGGTGGAGGGGCATGGAATTGGACCGCAAGCATGGCTCCACCTGGGCCCATCTAGTGATCCAGCCAGAAGGCAGTGTTCCTCACTTCTCCGATCACCATAGTGGTGCAACACCTAAAAGCAGGGAGGACGACCGACAGGCATTTCCAAGTGGGTGTATCCAGGCTCCCAGCATCACCGAGATCCATGTCCCCGCCGTCTCCCCATTCGTAGAGGGTGGCGAACCAACTTTGCCACATGGTGGAGGCGGGCATGTAGGTCCTGGTGAGGATCTTCATCAACATGTAGGAGTTTGTAGACGTAGGTCACGAACCACGAGCCCTGAGAGCTCACATGAGAGGCAGACTTTTGACAAGGCGGTCTTGCACTAAGCACCTGAGATAGCGGTGTTGTTGGCCCAAAAGAAGGCCAGGCAGCGACACTCGATGGCGACGTGGCTACCCTCGAAGAATTGTAAGGCCGCCATGGCATAGGTGGGAAGCGTGGAGAGGACGGTGTTAAAGAGGATCCCACGACCATCCGTGGTGAGCAGGATGGCACGTCAGTCAGCCAGATATATGTCGATCCAGACAATCAGGGTTAAAAATTCATGATGTGGAGCTTGGTTGACGAGAGCGGCAGTCCCAAATACTATTGTGGAAAGGAGGTGACCTGGCATCCAAAGACAGCAACAAGAAGCCTTGCCTGATCGGGCTCGACGTGGATAGGCATGGTTTTCTATTGTGTTGCTTGGGGGTAGAAAAAAATCGGTGGGTGACGAGGTGAAACGCTGGGAGGGGCATGTACGTGGTGGGAGGAGGTAGAAGCAATGGAAGCGAAAAGTACAAGCTCCCCTTTAGATGTTAGTAGTAGAGAAATGGAAACACACGCAGCTCCAATGCACGAGAGAGCTTTATTTCTAGGGTGTCGGGAAACATAGTAGAAAACAAAAAAATCGCCCCATGATCACTCAGGAACACTATGAAGATGCGATGAACGGTTTGGATCAGATCGTTACAGACTTTGAGTTGCAGCAGAAGAAGATGAGTTGGTGTTGATCGTACTTGAAGTCCCTCAAAACGTAGGTGAACGATCCCGCAAACCGCCCACGAACAACATCTTGAACGGAAGACCGAAAGCACGGCCTCTCTACAAGTTGCAAGCATACGGTCAGTGCTTTGCCGTCCAGAGCTAATCGTCGCCGAAGAACTAGAGGGAGCAGAATAGAACCACACTGGGCTTCTAATTATGAGGATTAGAGGATCTAGGTATAACTCTAATTGATCAACTAGGACGAACTAGAACTAGAGAACTAGAGGAGACTCCAAAACTTGTGTGGAGAAAAAGTGCCAAAGCCTCTAGTATATATAGGTTGGAGGGAGAGTATGGGGCACCACACAAGTGGGGAAAGTCCCCCCCCCCACCTTGAGCCAGCTAGGGAAGGGGGAATCCCTCCCCAATTCGTCCTCCCTCTCTCCTTTCCATGGGAGAGGGGGCGTGTAGGATCTGTTAGGACCGAGAGTATATCGACCAGAGGGGGGTAAATGGGAGATTCCAAATTTCTTTCAAAAGCTTTGAACCAAAACCCAATCACAGCAGCGGAATAGAGTATTGAAGGAAATGGACAGAATCAATCTTCTTCGTCAGAAGCATATTCATCGATAAAAGCATTGACAACAGTACAAGCTTGATAAATCACAGGTTTAACTACAATGAGAGTAATGCAACATGCAAACAGATGTAGCAGAATGAGACACAACATAGTTGGTACTGAATAAAATGCTATAGAACGATTTCACAAGTGAATCTGAAGTACAGGATGGTAACGAAAGAATACATGCGATGATAATGAACGGGGATGAACACAGATACACAGGATGGTGGCAACAGAACAAAATGATCAAGTAATCTATCGGCCTAGAGCACAAATAATAACTGCTGAAGGAAATGTAGTAGAGTAGAAATGACCAGTGGTGCTCGATGGCGACAGAGAGATTTGGTAGACCAGTTCACCCTTCTGCCAAAGGGCCACGTCTGGTTGGAGGGGCTGTGACTTAACACGGAAGATAAACTCTCTTCACCCTATTCTCCTTCAACGTAGAGCTAATCAGACTTAGGTTGATTTCACTCGTGGTAGATCCTTGTCGGCGATCTCCAAACCTTCGGTCGACCTTCACGAACCACAATCACTCTTGGTTGCTGAAGATCAGGCTCGGTGAAGACAACAACTCTTCAACACTTGAAGCCGAAACCTATCCGTCTAGAGAGTGCGCAGCTCTCAAGAGTAATATGTACAAGAACTCACACTCAAAACTACTGTGATGCTAAACCACTGTCTAAGTTTGGGCTCTTGGTTTTTCTCTCGGTGGATCTTAAACTCAAATCACTCGGAGAGGGGTTGCTCAAATCAATCTTCTCAGAAATCTCAAGCGGAGCAGCCAACGCACAAAGTTGGAGCGGGGTGGCTATTTATAGCCGCAGCCTTCCCAGATGGGAAATGACCAAATTAGACATCGGGTTCATCCAATGGCCGAACGACACGATTCCAACGGTTAGATTTGAGCACAACGGTAACATTTCTTGCGGGGCAAGAAATGCTAACTCCTCGGTCCGAGACAAATCTCTCGCAGCAAAGAAAAAACACAGTCTCTTGCTGGCAAGTATTTGCTCAGAGCACAAAGAGATTTCTCTCGCATCTTTCATAGGTTATGGCTAAGCATCACAATAGATCTAAGCATCGAGAACCTATACCCCTCTTAATAGTACGGAGGTTCTATGACTCAAAAGAATGAAAGAAGAACAACGAAATGAATACTACGTCTTCACTTTGTCTTCGACTTCCATCGCTGTAGTCAATTTCTTCGAACGTCAGTACCGAATCAAACGCTTTGCTTCAAGAGTAGATTTTCGAGGGGTCAATTTCTTCACATCAATCTTCTCAACTATATGACTTTAACACACATAGCTCATGCCTCTCTTTAGTGCAGATATGCTTCGGTGAAGTTCCTCGAACTTAGCACTAGAGACAGCATTTTCTTCGGTTGTGTATGGACTTTTTCTCTCTGTATGCACTGGCAAACAAATCAGTCCATACCTGTTTCTGTCAACAATCTCCAAAACACAAGGTAGGCAGATATTGCACCAACAATCACCCCCTTTTTTGATGATTGCTGACAAAACAGATCACATCGATTGATAGATAATGAATGGAATGAAATGAGAAAAATGATGAAAGACGAGAGATAATTACGAAGATAAAATATTCTCCCCCTTGATATATGCTTCGGATCATGAAGGGTCAAGGGGGAAGCGATATTGCTCTTCGTATGAGTGTCATTGACCGGATCTTAAATGTGAGTTCTTTCAATGCACTCATTGGTCTCTGAGGTGATTCCTGTCACAAAATCTTTGAAGAAAGTTAGATGTAAGATAATCGTTGAGTGATTTGTGACAAGGATAAATCATGAAGGTTTTCTCAGAACACAATTTGAATCCACACGAGATGTAGTTTTCCTACATGTTAGGTATTCGATATGATCAGAGCAGGATAAAATAAGAATATGTTGCTCGGAGTGGATATGCTTCGGAGGTGGTTTTCTTGCAATTTAGATGATACAAAGGATATCTGTGAGGAAAACACTTTGTCAGACATAGAGATATCCTTTACACAAGGCATTTGTGCATAGACTGACTTTCTCATCCTGCAAGGTTAGGTAACGAAAGATAGCACTCAGAGCATATCCAACCAAAACAGATATAGTTTGTTCAGTACTCGAAGTACTTCTCCGAATTAGTATCATCGCATGATGATTTTCTGCTCTTCTTCGATAAGCAGATATGTTTCCCTGTAAGATAAATAATTGCCGATGATAATCAATCACAGGATAAACATTCAATGGTACCTGCAGACAAATAGTGCGAAGCAAATGACATTGCAGGCGGGGTTATTAATGTTACATGATAACCGAGTTTTTCAACACCACAAGTGGTGCAATATGTTCATGAAGCAAATTGTTCAAGGGAAAACCAAACAGCGAATGAAAACACACCCTGCAAACCCCGATAAACTATCACTCGATGTAATTCTCCCCCTTTTTGTCTACAAGTGTCAAAAAGAAAGAGAAGACATACGAGGAATTACTCCGTGGGAGTGTCTTCCGAATCTGAATTAAAACCACTCGACGAATCAGTATTGTAAGAATGCGGAATAGTCGAGGCAGAAGCAGGAGTAGCCACCTGGGCTTTGGAAGACTTGGAGCGATGAACATCTGGCTTGTAGACACGAGTACCAGCTATATCTGCAACTTCATCATCATGATTGACAAACAACAGATCCGTTGAAGCAGAACGTTGTGGGAGCACTAGAGTTTGTCTTTGGATGCGCGGGACAACAAGCAAGTCTAGGTAGTCATAATCCTTGTGGAGGCCCTTCTTAGCTAAATCCTTGCGAGAGTAATGCTTTCTCAACAAGGTCCATGAGCGCTTCCTTGCATCCTTCTCATGCAGAAGAATTTGACGAGTGTGATAATGAATCAGATTCAGCTCAGCCATCAATTCCACCTTTTCTTTTCTATACATATTGATGTGTCTTTCCAGAGTCTGCTGCGTGCGAATACAAATATCATAGAGTGATGGATTTTCTTCGCGAGGGATTTCAACCCTGGCTTCCTTAACCTTCGGAGCATTTTCAGACGCAGGAGCAATTGCAGCAGTATCAACAGGTTCCTTCCCTTTGCTATTATCATTCACAATGCGTAGAGTGTCATGAACTGGTGGCATGAATACTTTCGGCTCATAGGCCCAGAAGAATTTCTCATTTGTGAGCTGCTCGATTGCGAACACTATCCATGGAGCATAAGGCTTCAATGACTGAGGGCTATCTACAACACATGCCAGGTTTCGAATGAAAAGGTCAGGAATGTCAAACTTGATTCCCTAAGATATTGCCACAAGAGCATTTCCTATGATGCCTTTGATGGAGTTTGGCTTGTTCGTTGGCGTGATAGTATTGCACAGAATGTGGAATAGTAGTTTGTTGTCATAAGCCAACTTCTTTGGATCAACATCAATGCATTCGTCCCCCACCATGGTGGGATCCATCAGGACGTGGAGTTGTGCTTCGAACACCTCCCAGAAATGCAGTCTGTGCTCTCTGTCGTTCTCAAATTCACATCGAGTCAAATTTATCAAAGCCAGAAAATGATCTGCCGAGCATTTGATTCTTTCTCTGCCAGTCATCCATTCAAGCATCCAAGTTGAGGTATTTCCCATTTCTCCTGTGATGTATAGCGTGGCATAGAACTGAAGAATAACTTTCTTGTTCCAGCCATGATTAAAGCGCATGAAACCCTTAAGTAGAGCATGTTCAATATGCTCAATTGCATTAAGGAAGCAGGGCATTTCTTCGAGCTTGATGAAGTTTAATATCTTTTGATTGAAAATTCCGTGCTTGCCAAACAAGATCCGAGCGTAATAGACTGCTTGTTCTTCAGTCCAAAACCTCGGTGATAATGAAGTCCTTTCTCCTTCATACGGGATGACCCCAAAGAATGCAAGCTTCGATGAATGAAGTTGTTCATTGAATGCGGGGTCATTGGGGCCATACTTAGCTGGAAACAGTGGAAATGATTCTTGAGGATTTTTCCGATATTCTTCTTCGCTAATTTCCATTGGCTGAACATCTTCAGAGGCTGGTGCATTCTCATCGATGGGCTTCAATGGAGCAAGTGGCCTTATAGCTTTTTCTGGAGCAGATGGCATGGGAGCACTGGTCTGACCAACATTTTCCTTTGCTGGAACTCCTTCGGCGGCTTTCTCATTCTCAGACACTAGGGCCTTTTCTTTCGGTGAGTTTTCAATGATGGGCGGCACGACAACTTCTTCAGACTCTTGAGTCACAGTTCTCCTTCGGTCTGTTGTGGCAGCACTGGTGGTACAACTGTTTGATCTAACTCTTCGGGAGACATGGGCTCTTCAAATTTCTTCTCTTCCTGTTTTGGCTGTGAAGCCAAAGAACCAGGAGCAGGGTCAACCTCCATCTGGGTAGGGGCACCAGATGAGGAGACTGGAGGGATATTTCCTTGGGAAGCAATTTGCTCCCCCTCAATCTTCTCACCCTCCTTGGTGGATCCGGAGGGTTCAGCTGGAATTTCCATTAAAGGCGATGAAACTGCCTTTTCCATCTCAATCTCTTCATCAACTTTTTCTTCAGGAGCATTTTGCTCGGGCACGACATTCTCTTCTTCAGGGTTGACTAGATACATATCCACCACATCAGATTCTTGTTCGACTGAGGTAGGAATGATAACCATCACATGCTCAGCTTGATGCTCGGTTTCTTCCTCGAAACGAGGGGATGGTGGAATATGTTGCAGTGGGGCACTTGTGTCAACAGGTGCATCAGTTGATATAGATTGGACATAACGGTCCTTGATATCTTTCGTCTTGTTGGCCCTTGCCTGAGCTCTCTGGCGTTTCTCTTCTTTTTCTCTACGTTGAGCAAGATCCGCTTGACGCTTAATCTCATCGTTCCTACGATCACAAAGCTGAGAATCCATCTTCAGCTTGGAATGCCAATCAATCTTGTTGTTTCTCATGACAGTGAGGGCTTTGGTGATCTCAAGGATTCCCTTGTTCACGTCTTTTCTTTCATACTCAGATTTAGCTTCCCTCCTCATTTTCTCAAGGAGTTTCTTGTCATCGACAGCTTGATTGAGTTCTTTGGTGATTTCTCTCAACTCAGAGAAGTGCTTTGCTACCATCTTGGTAACATTTTCAGGCAGACCCAAACTGCTCAACTCAGCTGGATTTGCATCATAGGAAGCACCTTCAATGATGTCAAATATAAGATCAAAATCATATTCCTCTGTGGAAGCAGGAATAATTTTCTTCGCCTTCTTGGCTGGGACAACAGCTTTTTCATCGGAAATCAACTTTCTCTTTGCTACTAGGGCAGCAGAACCCGAAGGTTTATCTAATGGCACGGGAGCAAGCCTTGGTGAAGATCTCAATGGAGTAGAAACCTTTGCTGGAGAGGGAGTTTGACACGGCTTATCAAGAAGAGCTCTTTGATCGTACATGGGAATTTCTTCGCCAACATTATCATCAGAGGAATCATCAGATGAGGCAGATGCTGCTTTTCTTGACTTTCTGGCAACGGATTTCTTCTTCGAAGCTCGAGGAGAAATAGACTTCCTCTTCTTCTTTTCCTTTCGGGCAGACGCCCTTTCCTTCTTCTCTTGCACATCTTGTTGAGTTAGATTAACATTCTTCTGTTCCAACTGATTCTTCTTCGTCTCCTTGGCGTCATGCTTTGCCTTGGCCTTTGCTCGCTTCTCAACTTCCTCGGGGAAATCAACAGTTGTCTTTAGTGAGTCTGCATGAGCATTGGGGGTGGAGCTGGCCTAACTTTTTCATCATTAGGGCCTAGGCAGCCCTCTGCAATGCAATCATTCCAAGGTGGAGTGAAGGCAAATAGAATCTAGTATTTCCTTTAGACGTTCTCATAGTTGAACCATTTCTTTGCCCAGTGGCAGCGAATCTTCTGCAGTCTGTTATTTCTCTCTTGAGCAGTTTCATCTCCAGGGGGTGTTTTAAAAGATTCGGGATCAGACATCTCAGCTGCAGTATTCCTTTCTCTTCTACGGCCACCCTTCTTGGGATTTCCATCAGATAACAGGGTTTTGGAGTCTGTGACTAGCTCATCCTCTGGATGACTATGCGCTGAGGGAATATCGTCATCTTCTTCAGCAGATTCTGATTCGACCTTTTTCTTCGGTGCTTTTGGCGGCTTCACAGATTTTCTTTCAACCACCTTTGCTTTATCAGCTGCACGCGGCTGCTGTGGAATTTCCTCCTCAGACCCAGAATGCTCATCCAAACTATTTGACATGACCACTCCTGAGAGAAAAACACAAATTTGAAAGAAAGCAAGAGGATGTCACAATCATGCACAAAAGCATTTTGAACTGAAAACAGAATATTTTTTCGAAAGAAGCAAGAGATTCATGGCATACACTTAGCAAAATATCGTCGAGAGAATTGCCATGTGCCCTAGGACAGAATAACAACTCCTCTAACCTTTCGAAGTATAGCTAATGAACCCTAGATCCAAAAGACTGGCACGAGGAACTACTACAAACCGTACAAGCCATAACTTAGTGAATCCTAAGGATCTACCGCACGAAAATAACACAAGATAAATGGCGTCGGGATGAATTGCCCTAGAACAGAAAGATAGGGCTAGCTCTAGATATGTGCACCCTAACTTGGCAATACAGACCGACTACAGCAACGCGGGAGAGATGAGTTACCGCACTGGCGCGACCAACGGTGATGGAGCTTCACCTGAATTGCATGGCGAGGCTGGTCGTCGACGCTGCTTCGAGCTCGGGCTCGGACGGAGAGCGAGAGGAGAGGTTTGAGGCCGAACAAAGAATGAACTAAGGAAGAAGAAACCCAGAGAGGGGGGTTTAAATAGCCTGCGGGAGAAATCGCCCACTCCGAAATCTACGGCCGAGAAACCCGAGACGTTCCACATTCAACGGACAGGATCACGAATGAGAGATCATGGGCACGTGCCAGCTGTTTCCTGCGAAAATCTCGGTAACTGAACTGGATGCCGAAGGGTTTGAGGAAGCACAAGCACCAAAACAGATGAAATGTTGAAGTTGATTTCATTCGCAACCAAGGACGTCGAAGTGAAATCATCTTTAGGTCAAGTTGCATGTTTATGACAAGAGAGAAACTGAACACACGCAGAGAAGAAACTGACTTGAAATCCAAAACCAAACAAAGGAAAAACACAACCACTTCGAATGAAAACCTAGAAAGAGTAAGCACCAACAATAATTGATCTCAGGGCTTATGATAAGCATGAGATATCCCTGAGAGAATTTCCTGCAAGAATTGATTAGTTCTTCTTCACAACCCACACTTGCGTGGGTGGTGAGGATCTCATTTGCTTTGCCTGGCTAGGAATATTCCTTTGGTGAGTCCTGCAAGACACCTGTGCACTATGATGATAATCATATGAATAGTCATTGAAATTGTTTCCAGATATATGAAAGTAATGATTTGAAGATGTACGCATGTACTCCTTCTGACGCAAATCAGAGTGAAAGTTATTCAAGAATGATACTCGAGTAGAATTGGAATGATACCCTTTTCCACGTCGAGAATTAACCTGCATAGTCAGGTTAGCAGTGACAGGCAAGTTTTCAACAATGCACTTCTTTACTCAGATTTGCTTCTTGGGTGCACCTGACCTGTAGTTAGTTCCAACATATCAAGCGAAAACTTTGCCATCCTGTTGTTTGAAGATTTTGTAACTTGAGTCACTAGACTCATTAGTATCAACAGGAATGGGCGAGAGATAACCAATTAAGGTTTCAGGTTCGAGAGTTTTACTCTTTGCACGAACCCAAGTTGTTCGGGGATATTGCTCGGGAGTCCAGTAGGATCCATCCACATTGAGTTTCTTTTCGAAACCTAATCCTTCCTTCTGAGGATTTTTGTTCAGTATGGACTTCTTGAGCACATCACATAGGGTTTGATGCCCTTTCAGGCTCCTTAGCATACTAGTCTCAAGTAAGCCCTTTAACCTGCAATTTTCTTCAGTAATAGCAGCAAAATCCTCGGAAGAGGGTTTAGTGGTACCAACTTCAGGAGTAGCAATATTTTCTATGATAGCATTAGAAGTTTCAGCATGAGAATCTACATTGCTACATTCTAGGCATTTCAAGCAAGGAGGAACAAAGTCATCAGAAAATCGAACAGATTGCTCGGCGAAGAGAGAATCCTTTTCAAACACCAGCTCATTATGAGACTCTTTCAGTGACACGAGTTCTTGATTCCTGTTAAGGAGTTCATCTGATATATTCTTGTAGTCAACTGTAAGTGAATCATATCGATTGGTAAGATCATCAATAGTTGAGGAAAAAGCATCTTGCTCTTCGATCAACTTTTGATTCTTCTCCATCTCTTTGACCAGTAATCCTTCGGTTTTCCTGAGATTTCTCTCAAACATTTCAAGTTCATCATGTTGGGATTTAGCAATTTTCACCAACTTGGCATATGAAATATATTCAGGTGGATATTCATTCATGGACTTTTGGTGTTTTGCAGATACCTGATCCTTTGATGATTTTGCCATGAGACAGAAGGCAACTAGTCCATTATCATTTGAATCATCATTACTTGAGGTATCATCATCAATATCTGATTTGCTGAAGTCCTTCGATGATTCAATGGCAACATATGCATTGCTTCTCCCAATCCTTTTGTAGAATTCTTCATCATCTGAATCAGTGTCTATTGTCTCTTCTTCAGAGTCAGGAGTCAAGTTAGTACAGGCTCTATTCAGCTGAAAGATTTTCTTCATGTTGGGATCAATGATTGCTCTGGCATTTATGTTAGTGACTGGTCTCGTCGAAGAGGATGAAGCGGGTTTCTTTTTCTTCGAGAGCTTAGTGTGATGATCCATTCGAGCAAAACCATTGCAATGAAGATGCTTCCAACGATTACTAGGTGCTTCATCACAGCAAGGACAATCTGCTATGACATGACCGAATTGTTTGCATTTGAAGCACTTCATTTCTTTCGGAGGTAACTGTCTTGAGGATTCAGGCACTTCATCTTCATCATCATTCACAAGATACAAGTTTTGTCTTCTGAGATCACTCAGCCGTTGTGTGAGCATTTCCAATTCTCTTGTGATAGTGTGTTGATTCTCAACATCTTCTTCTTCTTCCTGAGAGCTGCCATAGTGAGAGAGGATTTCTCCTTCACCTTCTGAAGAAGATTCTTGATCTGCATTTTCCAATTCCATCTTTTCTTCATAAGTTGACAGTAGCGTCATGATCTCAACATAGTGAAGCTCTTCATAGTCTGGTCTTTGTTTGATTTCGGCTACAATAGGATCGAAGGATTCATCAAGTGCACTCAATAGCTTGTTTACCACATCTTTATCAGTGACATCGGTTACTCCTTGTTGGCGAAGTCTTTCAACAATGTCTGTTAGCCAATCCATGAGTTCCATCACACTTTCCTTTTGAAGACTTCTGAACCCAATGAACATGGCGCGAAGCATTTGAGTGTGAGAGTCTGTTCTGGAGATGAATTCTTCGTGAACATTTTTGATAGCATCCTAGAGTTGCTTTGTTGTGTCAAGGTTTCGGAATCGAATGAACACGTTCTTTGAGATACTTGCAGAGATGATATCTCTTGCTTGTGCATCCAGACGCATCATAGCCTTGTCATCAGAAGATGGAGCATCTAGGTGTTGAATGGTGTAACCATCTTCTACAATCTGCCACAGATCATAGTCGATAGCTTGAATTCTGATTCTCATCCATTCCTTCCAGTACAGATAGTCATTTCCATCAAAGATAGGAAATCTTTTAGAGTGCGAGGATCTACCTGCATACGACATACTCAAAACTCCAAGGACGTTAGACCTTTAATAAATAGAGACAGGGAGTACCTGCTCTGATATCAATTGTTAGGACCGAGAGTATATCGACCAGGGGGGTGAATGGGAGATTAAAAATTTCTTTCAAAAGCTTTGAACCAAAACCCAATCACAGCAGCGGAATAGAGTATTGAAGGAAATGGACATAATCAATCTTCTTCGTCAGAAGCATATTCATCGATAAAAGCATTGACAACAGTACGAGCTTGATAAATCACAGGTTTAACTACAATGAGAGTAATGCAACATGCAAACAGATGTAGCAGAATGAGACACAACATAGTTGGTACTGAATAAAATGTTATAGCACGATTTCACAAGTGAATCTGAAGTACAGGATGGTAACAAAAGAATACATGCGATGATAATGAACGGGGATGAACACAGATACACAGGATGGTGGCAACAGAACAAAATGATCAAGTAATCTATTGGCACAGAGCACGAATAATAACTGCTGAAGGAAATGCAGTAGAGTAGAAATGACCAGTGGTGCTCGATGGCGACAGAGAGATTTGGTAGACCAGTTCATCCTTCTGCCAAAGGGCTACATGTGGTTGGAGGGGCTGTGACTTAACACGGAAGATAAACTCTCTTCACCCTATTCTCCTTCAACGCAAAGCTGATCAGACTCAGGTTGATTTCACTCGTGGTAGATCCTTGTTGGCGATCTCCAAACCTTCGGTCGACCTTCGCGAACCACAATCACTCTTGGTTGCTGAAGATCAGGCTCGGTGAAGACAACAACTCTTCAACACTCGAAGCCGAAACCTATCCGTCTAGAGAGTGCGCAGCTCTCAAGAGTAATATGTACAAGAACTCTCACTTAGAACTACTGTGATGCTAAACCATTGTCTAAGTTTGGGCTCTTGGTTTTTCTCTCGGTGGATCTTAAACTCAAATCACTCGGAGAGGGGTTGCTCAAATCAATATTCTCAGAAATCTCAAGTGGAGCAGCCAACGCAAAAAGTTGGAGCGGGGTGGCTATTTATAGCTGCAGCCTTCCCAGATGGGAAATGACCAAATTAGACATCGGGTTCAGCCAATGGCCGAACGACACGATTCCAACGGTCGGATTTGAGCACAATGGTAACATTTCTGGCGGGGCAAGAAATGCTAACTCCTCGGTTTGAGACAAATCTCTCACAGCAAAGCAAAAACACAGTCTCTTGCTGGCAAGTATTTGCTCGGAGCACAAAGAGATTTCTCTCGCATCTTTCATAGGTTATGGCTAAGCATCAAAATAGATCTAAGCATCGAGAACCTATACCCCTCTTAATAGTACGGAGGTCCTATGTCTCGAAAGAATGAAAGAAGAACAACGAAATGAATACTACGTCTTCACTTTGTCTTCGACTTCCATCGCTGTAGTCAATTTCTTCGGACGTCAGTACCAAATCAAACGCTTTGCTTCAGCAGTAGATTTTCGAGGGGTCGATTTCTTCACATCAATCTTCTTGACTATATGACTTCAACACACATAGCTCATTCCTCTCTTTAGTGCAGATATGCTTCGGTGAAGTTCCTCAAACTTAGCACCGGAGACAACATTTTCTTCGGTTGTGTATAGACTTTTTCTCTCTGTATGCACTGGCAAACAAATCAGTCCATACCTGTTTCTGTCAACAATCTCCAAAACACAAAGTAGGCAGATATTGCACCAACAGGATCGTAAGTAGGTCTAGAGGGGGTGATTAGACTACTTGACCAAATAAAACCTAGCATTTTCCCAATGTTAGTTGTAGGCAAGTTTTAGCAACAATCACAAGTCAAGCAACAACCTACACATGCAAGTCTAGATAGTAGGCGGCAGAAAGTAAAGACTTTGCATATGAACGTAAAGGAGGGGATCAGAGATATCAAACGCAATGAAGACATGGAGATATTTGGCGTGGTTCTGATAGCTGTTGCTATCATACATCCACGTTGATGGAGGCTTCAACCTACGGAGGGTAACGTGCACGAGTCCACAGAGGGCTCCACCCACAAAGGGCCCACGAAGAAGCAATCTTGTCTATTCCATCATGGCTTACGCTCATGAAGGACTAGCCTCACTCGGGGTAAATCTTCACGAAGTAGGCAATCTCCTTGCCCTTACAAACTCCTTGGTTCAACTCTGTAAGTGCATCTAGTGCCACCCCTAGTTGGTTTTGGAGTATTGATGACAAACTTGGTTGAGGGACTAATGTGTTTGTGATATTCACAGGAGAACACAGGTAGAAGTCCCTGTTGATTCAGTTTGAGAGCAACCCACCTCTGAAGCCTTTGAGAGAGAATCCTTGCAAGGACAAATCCAAAATACCCAGAGCCCAAAGTGTGTTAAGCATCACTGAAGCCTTTCTGTTCTGCGTGAACTGAAGACTTATTACACTTGAAAACTATGATCTTCTAGTCGGTTAGGCGTCGCGTTCTGAGCATCCAAGAGTCATTGTGGATTGACGGTGAACGAGGTCTGTGAAGGTTTGGAAGTCTACCTTGAAGACTTACCTGAGTGATTGGGCGAGATCTACGGGTCTTAGCTCAAGGGGAATAAGGTGAAGACGTGGTCTTCTGAGTTCAATCTCAGCCTCCCTAACCAGACGTACAGTTTTCACAGCAACTGGAACTGGTCTAACAAATCCTTTGTCTTCATCGAGCAACTGGTTCTATCATCTCACTCCTTTACTTATTCTTTAGTTTCGTGAAGTCTTTACTTGCCTATTCCATTCGAAGACATTGTGTGAAGACATTCACTCTAATTGCCATATTTATCTTCACGCTATCTACCAAATCTGATCTATTCTATCTAGATGCTACTTGTCTTCATGCATCACATGTACTGTACTTTGACATCCTTGCATGCCTAGTGTAGTTTATCTTCTGATACATCCTATTTAGTTACTATTTTGTTTGCATGTCTTCAAAGACATTGCCTGTTTTGAAGACTTTCATAAAAATCGCCTATTCACCCCCCCTCCCTCTAGTCGATAACTAGCACTTTCAATTCGTATCAGAGCAAGCTGCTCCCTTGTTCTATGTGATTCGGTTTAACCACCTGGAGTTTTAGCTATGTTGACTGCAGGGATAATCAAGGTCTCTGCTGCGTGCCCCCTCTTCGATGGCACTGATTAGCCCTACTGGAAGAATAATATGCGCATGCATCTTGAAGCCATTGACAATGACCTCTGGTATGTCGTCAGGACTGGCGTTCCCAAAGTCGGTGAAGGTGTCACCGCTGCTGAGATGTCCGTGTGAGTGCTCTGGATTCTGGGAAGCTAGTCTGGGACTGGCTGTCAAAGGTCAACGAAGGCCTCTCATCTCAGAGAGACTCAAGAATTGATGTTCTTTGCAATCTCTTCAACCGCTTCGAGAGGCTTGACAATGAAAATGTCTAGCTCACCTTTGACTGTCTTACTGATATCACCAATGAGCTTCATGCACTCGGCACCACAGACATCACCAAGCATGAAGTTGTGAAGAAGCTATTGAGATCACCTGATAGTTCCTTTGACACTCTATCCTTGATGATCCAAGAATGCCCAGACTTCAGGCAACTAGATCCTGCTGATATACCTGAGAGGCTCAATACTCATGAATTCTAGCTATCTGAAAAGAGAGATATCTATGGCCCTAACTATGGGCGTGTTGGGAAACTTAGTAGAAAACAAAAAAATGCCCTACGATCACCCAGGAACAATATGAAGATGCATAACGGGTTGTGATCAACTATCGTTGCTGACTCCGAGAGTGCAGCGGAAGTGGACGAGTTGGTGTAGATCGTACTTGGAGTCCCTCAAACATCGATGAAGATCCCGCGAACCACCCTCGAACAGAAGACCAAAAGCACGACCACTCTACTTGGTTGCAAGCGTACGGTCTTCATGATCCGACAGCGCTTCGTCGTCCAGAGCTAATCATCGCCGAAGAATTAGACGGAGGAGTTTAGAACGACACTAGGCTTCTAATTATGAGGATTCGAGGTGGCTAGGGATAGCTCTAATTAGTCAACTAGGACCAACTAGAACTAGATCAACTAGAGGAGGCTCCAAAACTTGTGTCTATCATAGGGTGGAAATCCTCTAGTATATATAGGTTAGAGGGGAGGGAGAGGGAAGCCACCAAGGGGGAAAGTGCCCCCTTCGTGTGTCGGTCTGGGGGAGGAGTCCCACTCCCTCCCCTAGTACGATTCCCCCCCCCCAATGAAAGGGGGGGCGCCGACTCCACTTGAGCCCTTGTGGCCCAAGTTGCCTTCCACCTCTTGGCCTTTTAAGGCCCGTTGATATTTTAATTAAATATAAAATGTTCTAAATATTTTCGGAGCATAATATATATAAGTTAACATCCCCGAAAACATTTTCCACCTATATATACTTAATTGGTAATACCCGGTATTACTTGATACTCACCAAAACCCTTCCGGTGACCACGAAACGCTTCCGGAACCTCTCGGAACTTTTCCAGATATTAATGAAACAATTCCACAATTATATTCTCATTACTCCCATCCCACTAACACTCAGCAGATCATGATTACCTTAAGCTTGTGACCCCGTAGGTTCGGTAGATCACAGACATGAACGAAACCCTTTCGTTCAATGACCGATAGCGGAATCGTGGACATCCATATCGATCCCTATGATTACATGAATGATATCTGAGTGAACCTTTGGTTATCATGTGATGTTACCTTTTCTTCTCGATACTTTACAAAACCCGTTGTGCATCGGTATCCTCCTGAGTCATCACCATGCCCACTATACCGTTGCTCCCGTTACCGGTTTTGTTCTTCTTTCTCTTTAACATGTTTCGGCATCCCTGTGACGTGGTGACCTGTGTCTGGCCAGACGATGATGGGTGTCGTCACACCGAGAGGGCCCTAAGAATATCTCTCCATCCTCTAAGGAGCAAATCCCACTCTCGAGTTGTTCGGCCACTTGTCAAACTTTTCGGTGAGCCTGAAATTTGTCGTTATGATCACCTTGTTACAGGTGACGTTTGAGAAACCCAAAGCCCACCGTCTGGTAGGAAGTAACCGAGAAACTCTCATGTTCCGAGGAACTAAAACACATGCTAACACTCCGTGTTATAACAGATGATTTCGGATGATATAATCACAAAGTATAACATACAAGTTTGGGTCGATTCAATATGATCGTTCTTCTAACGTCATATCCTCAATGTTAATTTCAGGACTATCGTTACGCTTAACGATATCCTAAGATCCGGAAAACCTGATCACCAACAACACTTGAGTCATTCATAGAGGCGGGATCCGGAACCTATTGTTTTGCCATTTATCATTCCACACGTGCATATGAGTTTTCCACTGAATCGCATATTCTAGGATCATAGCAGTTATAGCATGAAACATAAACTCTTAATTATGAATAACGAAAATATAATAATACAATATTATTGCCTCTAGGGCATATTTCCAACACGGCGATCCCGTGCTTTGAAGGCAAAGGTTGTATCTTCATCTGAAGACTCTGACTGCAGTTCAATTGGCCCTGAAGACTTTGGCAAAGAACTTGCAATGCTTGTGAAGAAGTTCCAGAAGTTCTCTAAGAAAAACCGCTTTGGAAAGTCTTCAAAATACAACTCGAAGAGTGTTGAGACTTCCACTCGAGACTACAAGCAGAGAACCTGCCACAAATGCAAGAAGCCAGGCCACTACATATCTGAGTGTCCTCAATGGGAAAAGGAAGCCAATAAAAAGAAGAAGAGCAAGGAATATGACTCTGACGAAAAGAAGAAGAAATTCTCAAAGTCTTCTTCAAAGTCTTCATCTCACAAGAAGAGTTCATCTGGCAAAGCTCATGCATTCATCGGAGTCTGCTTCAGAAGAGGAAGAGGTGGAGTCGGAGGAGGAGTCTGATTCAGGCGTCGCATGCCCGGCTCTAGCTTCGGCATTCGTCGCCAAGTCCATCTTCAGCACTGAACACAATGGTTACGTCACTGACGCTGAAGCCGATGATGACGACAATGACTCTTCTCCCACCTACTACTTCATGGCAAATGGCGCTAAGGTAACTTCACGCGCCGCCTACTTTGAAACTGCTTCTTCTTGAGCTTGCGTTGGTTTTTCCCTTGAAGAGGAAAGGATGATGCAGCAAAGTAGAGATAAGTATTTCCCTCAGTTTGAGAACCAAGGTATCAATCCAGTAGGAGGAACACACAAGTCACCAATAGTTGCACCTACACAAACAAACAAATACTTGCACCCAACGCGATAAAGGGGTTGTCAATCCCTTCACGGTTACTTGCAAGGATGAGATTTGATAGAGATAGGTATAAAAGATAAATAAAAGTGCAAAACTAAATAAAAGTAAATAAATTGCAGCAAGGTATTTTTGGGTTTTTAGTTTTATAGATCTGAAAATAATATGATAAAAAGTAGACCCGAGGGCCATAGTTTTCACTAGAGGCTTCTCTCTTGAAAGAACGCATACGATGGGTAAACAAATTACTGTTGAGCAATTGATAGAAAAGCGCATAGTTATGACGATATCTAAGGCAATGATCCTAAATATAGGCATCACGTCCGTGACAAGTAGACCGACTCCTGCCTGCATCTACTACTATTACTCCACACATCGATCGCTATCCAGCATGCATCTAGTGTATAAAGTTAACAAGAACGGAGTAACGCCTTAAGCAAGATGACATGATGTAGAGGGATAGATCCAATCAATATGGTATAAACCGCATCTTTTTATCCTTAATGGCAACAATACAAATACGTGCCTTGCTGCCTCTTCTGTCACTGGGTGAGGGCACCGCAAGATTGAACCCAAAACAAAGCACCTCTCCCATTGCAAGATAGATCAATCTAGTTGGCTAAACCAAATCAATAGATCAGAGAGAAATACAAAGCTATCTTAATCATGCATAAAAGATTTCATAGAAGACTCAAATAATATTCATAGATAATATGATCATAAATCCACAATTCATCGGATCTCAGCAGACGCACCGCAAAAGAAGACCACATCGAATAGAGTTCCAAGAACATCGAGGAGAACATTGTATTGAAGATCAAAGAGAGAGAAGAAGCCATCTAGCCACTAGCTATGGACCCGTAGGTCTATGGTAAACTACTCACACATCATCGAAAGGGTAGCAAGGTTGATGTAGAGGCCCTCCGTGATCGAATCCCCCTCCGGCAGAGTACCGAAACAGGTCTCCAGATGGGATCTCACGAGGATAGAAACTTGCGGCGGTGGAAAAGTATTTTTGGTGTGCCCCCTGGTATACGGGGAATATTTGGGTATTTATGGAGCAAGGATTAGGGTTAGGAGAGCTACGAGGGGCCCACAAGCTTGGGGCGCCCCCCTAGGGCGCGCCTCCCAACCTTGTGGCTCTCTCGTGGCCCTTCTGGCCTCCTCCCGAAGCTTCCTACGTGTCTTCTGGTCCAAGAAAAATCGTCAAAAAGTTCCGTTCCATTTAGACTCCGTTTGGTATTGATTTTCTGTAAAAGACAAAAACAAGGAAAAAATAGCAACTGGCACTGGGCACTAGATTAATAGGTTAGTCCCAAAAAATGACATAAAATAGCATAATAATGCATATAAAACATCCAAGATGGATAATATAATAGCATGGAACAATCCAAAATTATAGATACGTTGGAGACGTATCAGAAACCTCTAGTGAAGATGACTCTGAATGTGAATCCAAACCTAGCTATAAGACACTTGCTAAAATTGCAACTGAACAACAAACTACTATGGAAAAGATTCAAAAAGTGTTAGACAAAAGCGATGACCTGTTGGACGAGGAAATGAATCAAACCCAATCCTTAATTGAAGATATCAAAAATCTTTGAATTAAGTATGAGGATCTTCAAAGTCGTCATGAAACCCTCTCAGCTAATCACGAGAAGCTTTCCTACGATTATCTTTAAACGAATCAAGAATTGGAGAAACTGAGAGCGTCTCATGATGATTTGCGAACTGAAAACGATTCACTACTCGCTCAACAGATCAGTTCCGCTCAGGAAGAATTTATGCCTCCTTGCTTAAAATGTCTTGAGCGTGATAATGCTACTTCTTCTGCTGAATGTTCAAATGCTTCTCAGATAGCAATATCTTCAACAGCTGATGTGGTAACTAACCCCTCTTGTGAGGAAACCACTACTATTGTTGATGAGAATGCTAGGTTGAAGACATTGCTTGAAATAGGCATGTACAAAAGCCTCAAAGGGCATCAGACTCTATGCAATGTCCTCAAGAAGCAGATTCTGAACTAAAACCCTAGGAAAGAGGGTGTTGGTTTCGAGGGGAAAATGAATGTTGATGGATCTTACTAGAAGCTTGAGCAGTATCCCAAAACCACCTGGGTTGCTGCAAAGGGTCCTTTAGTGGTTCCATCCACATTATCTGGCTTTAACTGTGCTAACCCTATCATCATTGATGAGTCATTTGATTCTAGCTATAAACTGTTCAAAACTCAGAATGGTGAAGTGTTTGCCAGGTTTATTGGAACTAACTGCATGAATGGGTCCCCTATGAAGAAGATATGGGTGCCTAAAAGTATTCTTGAGAAGCTTCCCGTGAATGTCATCATGACACCACTAGGGAAGAAGACAAACCCCAGATCGAAGGCTTCATATGGCCCAAAGTCTTCATACAGTAAAAGGACCTCATATGGCCACCCTAACGCCAATGTTTTGCAGGGAAACTATCATCAGGCTCATGAATATGAGCATAATTCTTCGAACCATTATGTTCACAAATCAAAGAACTTTTCTGCTTATTCATTTGAGTACTATTCACCACCTCCAAAACTATTTGCTAGGGCTTCAAAGCCAAAATTCTCAAATGCTGCACTTAGACTCATTGCTTCTAAGCCACCCCTTCAGATGCGGGTAGTTAAGAATAATTAAATTATCTTGCAGGATCGGGTCTCCAGCCGAAAAGCATTGGGCTCCAAAGACAATGCTGGAGACATGATGAAACTTGTGGGGCGCAAGATAAAATGTCCCAATGGACTTACTATGTTTTTCTTCCCATACTCAACTTATGCTAAATGTGTCATGGATTCATACCCAGTTGATGTTTGGAAGTCTATGACAGTACTTCATCTGCTATGGACCAAATCTTTCATGCATGAACAGGTCTCCGGCCAATGTTCATTGGTTTCTGAAGACAATGCTGGGGACCTAAAAAATCTTGTTGGACGCAAGATACAATGTCAAAATGGTCTTACCATTTATTTCGCCCATGGGTTTCTTGATGATTGTCCTATCATATCCTCCAGTAAAATTACAAATACTGAACGCCTTTATCGATACATGTTTGTTCTTCACAACACTCTTGGTGAAGGATATCCTACTAACTACTCTGTAGGGTACATATATGAAAGCCACTGAATGGATCCTGGATAGTGGCTGCACTAACCACATGACTGGCGACCGAAGTCTTCTCATGGACTCTACTATTCGACCATCTTCGCAAAGTCCTATCACCTTTGTTGATGCTGGGAAAAGCAAGGTATTGGGTCTAGGTAGGGTTGCTATCTCAAAGGATCAACACATGGATAAAGTGATGCTTGTTGAATCCCTTGGATACAACCTAATGTCAGTCTCAATGCTTTGTGATATTGATATGATTGTCATCTTTGGAAAATATCTATGTCTCATACTAATGGCCTCTGACCAAACCAAAGTCTTCGAAGGTTTTCGAAGAGGTGACTTGTATATGGTAGATTTCTCTGTAGGACCACAGCTTGCCACATGCATGTCTTCTAGCAAAAACTTTAGAGAGCTGGCTTTGGAATCGAAGGCTAGGACATGCAGGCATAAGGAACTTGCATACCCTTGTGAAGAAGAAGCACATCATTGGGATCGAGGGCGTCAAGTTCAAGAAGGATCATCTATGTGGAGCTTGTGAAGCTGGGAAGATGACTAGGGCCAAGCATCCCTCGAAGACAATCATGATGACTACGCGTCCCTTTAAGCTGCTACACATGGACTTATTTGGCCCTACTCACTACTCTACCCACCCTTACTACTTCTGCACATCTTTATGGCTTCGTGATTGTTGATGATTAGTCTCGATACACTTGGGTGCACATAAACCTGTACAAGACTGAAGTGCAGGGTGTCTTCAGAAGGCTCATCAACCGTGCTATGACCAACTATGGCGTCAAGATCAAACACATCCGAAGTGACAACAACACTGAGTTCAAGAATACTGGACTTGACACTTATCTTGACACTCTAGGCATCACTCATGAGCTATATGCTCCATACACCCCACAGCAGAATGGCATCGTGGAGCGCAAGAACATGACTCTTATTGAGATGGCACGCACGATGCTTGACGAATACAAGACACCATGAAAGTGGTGGCCTGAAGCCATTGATACTGCATGCCACATCATCAACAGAGTTTATCTTCACAAGTTCTTCAAGAAAGCATCATATGAGCTAATCACTGGTAAGAAGTCAAATGTAAGTTATTTCAAAGTCTTCGGTGCTAGGTGTTGGATAAGAGATCCACATCACACTTCCAAATTTGCACCGAAAGCACATGAGGGTTTTATGCTTGGCTATGGAAAGGATTCGCACACCTACAGAGTATTCAACCTCTTTCACTACAAAGTGGTTGAAACTGTAGGTTTGCGGTTCGATGAGACTAACGGCTTGCAAAGAGAGCACCTGCTAAATGTGCTAGATGAAGTGCCTCCTAGTGAATCCATCAAGCTAATGGGTACTGGAGAAATCATACCCACCGAGGAACATGGAGAAGAAGTTGTCATTGCAGATCCTATTCAGCGT
The DNA here is from genome assembly GCA_011799875.1 of Thinopyrum elongatum. Lineage (NCBI taxonomy): Eukaryota > Viridiplantae > Streptophyta > Magnoliopsida > Poales > Poaceae > Thinopyrum > Thinopyrum elongatum. The sequence goes on along the minus strand of CM022303.1, from coordinate 417,581,443 downwards.
GAAGACAATGCTCAGCAACAGCAAAATCTTCGCCTTGTCCCTCCTCGATTGGCCAATGAAGTTCAGATTGAGAAGATACTTGACAGCATCAATGCACCCGGTCCACTCACTCGATCAAGAGCTACGCAACTAGCCAACAACACTTTGAGCTCAATAATGTGTGGGAGCTAGTCAAACATCCTGATCCACGCAAGCACAAATATCATTGGCATAAAATGGATCTACCGCAACAAACAAGATGAACATGGTCAAGTTGTCAGAAATAAAGCTCGTCTTGTTGCACAAGGATACACTCAGGTTGAAGGAATTTACTTCGTTGAAACCTTTGCTCCTATGGCAAGGCTTGAAGCCATTCACATACTGCTAGCCTATGCCAACCATAATGATATCCTCTTATATCAAATGGATGTGAAGAGTGCCTTCCTACATGGCAAGATTGAAGAAGAAGTCTATGTTGCACAACCACCTGGTTTTGAAGATCCAAAGCATCCTGACATGGTCTACAAGCTCAACAAGGCACTGTATGGCCTCAAACAAGCACCTCGTGCTTGGTATGACACACTCAAAGAATTCCTGAAAAGCAAAGGCTTCAAACCTGGTTCTCTGGATCCCACTCTCTTCACGAAGACATATGACGGAGAACTGTTTGTATGCCAAATCTATGTGGATGACATTATCTTCGGATGCACAGACAAAGGATACAGTGATGAATTCAGTCATATGATGCAAGAGCAATATCAGATGTCCATGATGGGAGAGCTGAAATTCTTTCTTGGTCTTCAAATTCGTCAACAAAGCAATGACATCTTCATATCTCAAGAGAAGTATCTCAAGGATTGTCTAAAGAAGTTTGGTATGCAAGATTGCAAGGGCTACAAGACGCCAATGCCAACCAATGGCCATGTGAGCTCCAACGAAAATGGTAAAGATTCGGATCAAAAGGTATACCGCTCCATGATTGGTTCTTTATTGTACTTATGTGCATCTAGGCCAGATATAATGCTTAGCATTTGCATGTGTGCCTGATTCCAAGCGGCACCAAAGGAGTCGCATCACCTCGCAGTGAAGCGAATACTTCGATATTTGGCTCACACCCCAACGCTAGGATTATGGTATCCAAAGGGCTCAGAGTTTGATCTAGTTGGATTCCGATGCTGATTATGCTAGTGACATGGTGGATCGCAAGTCTACATCAGGCACATGCCACTTTCTTGGCCGATCACTTGTCTGTTGGTCTTCAAAGAAGCAGAACTATGTATCACTCTCTACTGCTGAAGCTGAATACATTGCTGCTGGATCTTACTGTGCTCGGCTTCTCTGGATGAAGCAACCCATCAAGGACTATGGCATCAACAAGAAGATGGTGCCCCTCTTCTGTGAGAACGAAAGCGCCATCAAGATCGCCCACAACCCAGTTTAGCACTCTGAGATGAAGCATATTCATATTCGACATCATTTTCTTCATGATCATGTGCTCAAAGAAGACATTGACATCATTCACGTCAACACTAAAGATCAATTGGCAGATATCTTCAAGAAGCCTTTGGATGAGAAGAGGTTTTGCAAGTTGCGGTGTGAGCTAAATATCTTAGAATCCTCAAATGTCCAGTGAATGGACACACATCCTAACGCTTATGCATTGTTGACAACCTTGATGTACAACACACGAAGTAACGTATGCCTTCAATTCATGAAGATATACACTCTAAGTGTGCAGATATTAATGTGGAATTTGACTTCAGAGCGCCACGATAATTGTGCGCCATGTCTGGGTCCAATACTTCCTATACGGTGGGTAACGCCACCACCAAACTTTCTTGAAGACTTTCATCTGGTGTCACATCTATTGCATTATCTTCTTAGTTTGATTTGTCTTCCAACAATGGCTTTATCTTCGCACTTTATTTGATCTCATTGCCTATATATGTATATATGATTTTGTCCTCAACAACATTCACTTATAGCTATGTCTTCAAGTTGCTTTTCTGCGCTAAGTGAATGTGATCGAACCCTTACCCCGTATGTGCTTATCTCTCCCACTCTATCTAAATCTTCATATGCATTCTATTGACACGTGTCGATTATCTTCGTTGTGTCCTTGTCTGTCGAAAATTTTGAGACCAATATTTAAAATGTTTTTATATCCTTATCCACTTTGTTGGCCGCCGCTGAAGCCGGAATGACCTCCCGCCAAAACTGCTAAGTAGTGGGGTCAAGGTGTGGCTGTAAAAACTGTGCATGCATGCCACGCGACAAGCAAATATGTATTGCCAGGGGTAGAGTAGTGAATTTGCCGCACCGAACTCCTCCTTATAAATACTTCGCCCCCCCCCCCCACCCCTGTCCATTAATTTCCTCCACACCTGTCGCTCTCGCCTTCACAACCCTAGCATTGTCGCTAGCTTCCATCATCATCGGAGAAGAAGCGCCGGCTGTGGACACCTTCGCCCCGCCGCCGCCATAGCTGTCTTCCGCCGCCAAGTTAGGGTGTGGGAGATTGAACTGCTTGGCCTCCTTCTAGCTTCGTCGAGCAGTTCATCATCTATTCTTTGTGTGGCAAATAAAACTCACTTTTTACCGTTTGTTTGATCTGTTAAGTTTTTGAATATCTTTAGAAGTTGTTTTTCCACTTCCAAATCTTTATCTTCAGTCAATCACATCTCATAACATGCAAAGTTACTTCACTTATGATACATGACTAGTCTGATTCCTCATGTGTGCCTATTTTCGGATTCGTACAAATCTAGAACCAACATCTCTCTATAAGTGAATGTCTTCGCACTATGAGGTCATTATCTTCACTGATTTAACTTCAAAATCCTCTGAGAATGCATATGACCTCTCCTTCTTCCCTTGCATCTCTAATTCTTTCACAGGTACATGTCCTTGGGCGAGTCTCTTGGTTCTCATAGTTCTTGGAAATATGCCCTAGAGGCGATAATAAAGTGATTATTATTATATTTCCTTAATCATGATAAAGGTTTATTATTCATGCTATAATTGTATTGATCGGAAACTTAAATACATGTGTGGATACATAAACAAATAACAAGTCCCTAGTAAGCCTCTACTAGACTAGCTCGTTGATCAAAAGATGGTTAAGGTTTCCTGACCATAGACATGAGTTGCCGTTTGATAACAGGATCACATCATTAGGAGAATGATGTGATGGACAAGACCCGTCCGTTAGCATAGCATATGATCATTCAGTATATTGCTACTGCTTTCTTAATGTCAAATACATGTTCCTTCGACCATGAGATCATGCAACTCCCGGACTCCGGAAGAATGCCTTGTGTGTATCAAACGTCACTTCGTAACTGGGTGATCATAAAGGTGATCTACAGGTATCTCCGAAGGTGTCTGTTGAGAAGGCATGGATCGAGATTGGGATTTGTCATTCCGTATGATGAAAAGGTATCTCTGGGCCCTTCCCGATAATACAACATCATAAGAAGCTTGCAAGCAAAGTGACTAAGGAGTTAGTTACAAGATGATGCATTACAGAATGAGTAAATAGACTTACTGGTAACGAGATTGAACAAGGTATGGAGATACTGATGATCGAATCTCGGGCAAGTAACATACCGACGGACAAAGGGAACTACGTATGTTGTCACAAAGATTCGACCGATAATGATCTTTGTAGAATATGTAGGAACCAATATGGGCATCCAGGTCCCGCTATTGGTTATTGACCGGAGAAGCGTCTCGGTCATGTCTACATCATTCTCGAACCCATAGGGTCCGCACGCTTAACGTTCGTTGATGATATCGTATTATATGAGTTATGTATATGTTGGTGACCGAATGTTGTTCGGAGTCCTGGATGAGATCACGGACATGACGAGGAGCTCCGGAATGGTCCGGAGGTAATGATTGATATATAGGATGATGGTTGGGCCAAGGGGTAAGGCCCACGGGGCTTTAGGTCGGTGCAAAAGGAAGTTTTGCGAAGGTCGGGGGCCAAACGCCAGGGATCCTGGCGTATGGTGCTGGAATCAGAGAAGGACTCTTCCTTGCATTCCAAACCGACATTGGGGAGGCTCTCTCCCCAAGTAACGACCCCAGGGCTCAACATATAAATAGAGGAGCAAGGCTAGACCCTAGAACACAAGTTTTGGAGCCTCCTCTAGTTGATCAAGTTCTAGTTGGTCCAAGTTGACTAATTAGAAGCTAGCCCTAGCTACCTCTAATCCTCATAATTAGAAGTCCAGTGTGGTTCTAATCTCCTCCCTCTAGTTCATCCTCCGCTCTAAATCCATTGTGCTTGGCGAAGCCCTGTTGAAATAGTTTCACCACCACCGCCACCACGCCGTCGTGCTGCCGGAACTCATCTACTACTTCACCCCTCTTGCTGGATCAAGAAGGCGAGGACATCATCGAGCTGAACGTGTGCTGAATGCGGAGGTGACATACGTTCGGTGCTTGATCGGAATGGATCATGAAGGTGTACGACTACATCAACCACGTTGATAAACGCTTCCGTCTAGCGATCTACAAGGGTATGTAGATGCTCTCCCCCTCTCATAGCTATGCATCTCCATGGATAGATCTTGCGTGTGCATAGAATTTTTTTCCATGCAATGTTTCCCAACAGTGGCATCATGAGCCAGGTCTATGCGTAGATGATATGCACGAGTAGAACACAAAGGAGTTGTGGGTGATGATGTTCATATTGCTTACTGTTGGGGATCGTAGCAGAATTTTAAAATTTTCTACGCATCACCAAGATCAATCTATGGAGTCATCTAGCAACGAGAGAGGGGAGTGCATCTACATACCCTTGTAGATCGCGAGCGGAAGCGTTCAAGAGAACGGGGTTGATGGAGTCGTACTCGTCGTGATCCAAATCACCGATGACCGAGCGCCGAACGGACAGCACCTCCGTGTTCAACACACGTACGGTTGGGAGAGACGTCTCCTCCTTCTTGATCCAGCAAGGGGAAAGGAGAGGTTGATGAGGATCCAGCAGCACGACGGCGTGGTGGTGGAAGCAGCGGGATCTCGGAAGGGCTTCACCAAGCACCAACGAGAGGGAGAGGTGTCATGGGAGGAGAGGGAGGCGCCAGGGGCTGGGGTGTGTCCTCCCTCCCACCCCTCCACTATTTATAGGGGGAAGGGGAGAGGGGGCCGGCCCCCTCAGATCCAATCTGAGGGGAGGGGCCAAGGGGGTGGCTTGCCCCCCAAGCCAGGTGGAGGCGCCCCCCACCCCTAGGGTTCCCAACCCTAGGCGCAGGGGAGGCCCATATGGGGGCGCACCAGCCCACCAGGGGCTGGTTCCCTTCCCACTTCAGCCCATGGGGCCCTCCGGGATAGGTGGCCCCACCCGGTGGACCCCCGGGACCCTTCCGGTGGTCCCGGTACAATACCGATTACCCCCGAAACCTTCCCGGTGGCCGAAACTGGACTTCCTATATACAATTCTTTACCTCCGGACCATTCCGGAACTCCTCGTGACGTCCGGGATCTCATCCGGGACTCCGAACAACTTTCGGGTTGCCGCATACTAATATCTCTACAACCCTAGCGTTACCGAACCTTAAGTGTGTAGACCCTACGGGTTCGGGAGACACGCAGACATGACCGAGACGACTCTCCGGTCAATAACCAACAGCGGGATCTGGATACCCATGTTGGCTCCCACATGCTCCTCGATGATCTCATCGGATGAACCACGATGTCGAGGATTCAATCAATCCCGTACGCAATTCCCTTTGTCTATCGGTACGATACTTGCCCGAGATTCGATCGTCGGTATCTCGATACCTTGTTCAATCTCGTTACCGGCAAGTCTCTTTACTCGTTTCCGTAACACATCATCCCGTGAACAACTCCTTGATCACATTGAGCTCATTATGATGATGTCCTACCGAGTGGGCCCAGAGGTACCTCTCCGTTACATGGAGTGACAAATCCCAATCTCGATTCGTGCCAACCCAACAGATACTTTCGGAGATACCCGTAGTGCACCTTTATAGCCACCCAGTTACGTTGTGACGTTTGGTGCACCCAAAGCACTCCTACGGTATCCGGGAGTTGCACAATCTCATGGTCTAAGGAAAAGTTACTTGACATTGGAAAAGCTTTAGCAAACGAACTACACGATCTAGTGCTAGGCTTAGGATTGGGTCTTGTCCATCACATCATTCTCCTAATGATGTGATCCCGTTATCAATGACATCCAATGTCCATGGTCAGGAAACCGTAACCATCTATTGATCAACGAGCTAGTCAACTAGAGGCTTACTAGGGACATGTTGTGGTCTATGTATTCACACATGTATTACGATTTCCGGATAACACAATTATAGCATGAATAACAGACAATTATCATGAACAAGGAAATATAATAATAACCATTTTATTATTGCCTCTAGGGCATATTTCCAACAGGAGTCATCTAGCAACGAGTGAGAGGGGAGTGTATCTACATACCCTTGTAGATCGCGAGCGGAAGCGTTCAAGAGAACGGGGTTGATGGAGTCGTACTCGTCGTGATCCAAATCACCGATGACCGAGCGCCGAACGGACGGCACCTCCGCGTTCAACACACGTACGGAGCAGAGACGTCTCCTCCTTCTTGATCCAGCAAGGGGGGAGGAGATGTTGATGGAGATCCAGCAGCACGACGGTGTGGTGGTGGAAGCAGCGGGATTTCAGCAGGGCTTCGCCAAGCGCTACTGGAGGAGGAAGAGGTGTCACGGGAGGGAGAGGGAGGCGCCAGGGGCTGTGCTCTTTCTCCCATGCACCTCCCCACTATATATAGGGGTGGAGGGGGCTGGTTTCTTGCCCTCCAAGTCCATTGGGGCGTTGGCAAAGGTGGAAGGAAAGAAATCCCATCCTTTCCCTTCCCCACCGATTGTTATCCCCCTTTTTTAGGGATCTTGATCTTATCCCTTCGGGATATGATCTTATTCCTTCTAAGGGGGAATCTTGGTGCGCCTTGACTAGGGGTGTGGGGCCTTGCCCCCACTACCCACGTTCATGTGGGTCCCCCCATGCAGGTGGGCCCCACTCCGGAACCTTCTAGAACCTTCTCGGTACAATACCGAAAAATTCCGAACATTTTCCGGTGGCCAAAATAGGACTTCCCATATATAAATCTTTACCTCCGGACCATTCCGGAACTCCTCGTGACGTCCAGGATCTCATCCGAGACTCCGAACAACCTTTGGGTTACCGCATACTAATATCTCTATAACCCTAGCGTCACCGAACCTTAAGTGTGTAGACCCTACGGGTTCGGGAGACACGCAGACATGACCGAGACGACTCTCCGGTCAATAACCAACAGCGGGATCTGGATACCCATGTTGGCTCCCACATGCTCCTCGATGATCTCATCGGATGAACCACGATGTCGAGGATTCAATCAATCCCGTACGCAATTCCCTTTGTCTATCGGTACGATACTTGCCCGAGATTCGATCGTCGGTATCTCGATACCTTGTTCAATCTCGTTACCGGCAAGTCTCTTTACTTGTTTCCGTAACACATCATCCTGTGAACAACTCCTTGATCACATTGAGCTCATTATGATGATGTCCTACCGAGTGGGCCCAGAGGTACCTCTCCGTCACACGGAGTGACAAATCCCAGTCTCGATTCGTGCCAACCCAACAGACACTTTCGGAGATACCCGTAGTGCACCTTTATAGCCACCCAGTTACGTTGTGACATTTGGTACACCCAAAGCACTCCTACGGTATCCGGGAGTTGCACAACCTCATGGTCTAAGGAAAAGTTACTTGACATTGGAAAAGCTTTAGCAAACGAACTACACGATCTAGTGCTAGGCTTAGGATTGGGTCTTGTCCATCACATCATTCTCCTAATGATGTGATCCCGTTATCAATGACATCCAATGTCCATGGTCAGGAAACCGTAACCATCTATTGATCAACGAGCTAGTCAACTAGAGGCTTACTAGGGACATGTTGTGGTCTATGTATTCACACATGTATTACGATTTCCGGATAACACAATTATAGCATGAATAACAGACAATTATCATGAACAAGGAAATATAATAATAACCATTTTATTATTGCCTCTAGGGCATATTTCCAACAGTCTCCCACTTGCACTAGAGTCAATAATCTAGTTACATTGTGATGAATCGAACACCCATAGAGTTCTGGTGTTGATCATGTTTTGCTCGTGAAAGAGGTTTAGTCAACGGATCTGCTGCATTCAAATCCGTGTGCACTTTACAAATATCTATGTCTCCATCTTGAACATGTTCATGTATGGAGTTGAAGCGACGCTTGATATGCCTGGTCTTCTTGTGAAACCTGGGCTCCTTGGCAAGGGCAATAGCTCCAGTGTTATCACAGAAGAGAGCCATTGGACCCGACGCATTTGGAATGACTCCTAGATCGGTGATGAACTCCTTCATCCATACTGCTTCGTGTGCTGCCTCCGAGGCTGCTATGTACACCGCTTCGCATGTAGAACCCGCCACGACGCTTTGCTTGCAACTGCACCAGCTTACCGCTCCACCATTCAAAATATACACGTATCCGGTTTGTGACTTGGAGTCATCCGGATCTGTGTCGAAGCTAGCGTCGACGTAACCCTTTACGACGAGCTCTTCGTCACCTCCATATACGAGAAACATATCCTTAGTCCTTTTCAGGTACTTCAGGATGTTCTTGACCGCTGTCCAGTGTTCCTTGCCAGGATTACTTTGGTACCTACCTACCAAACTTACTGCAAGGTTTACATCAGGTCTGGTACACAGCATGGCATACATAATAGACCCTATGGCTGAGGCATAGGGGATGACACTCATCTCTTCTATATCTTCTGCCGTGGTCGGGCATTGAGCCCTGCTCAATCTCACGCCTTGCAATACAGGCAAGAACCCCTTCTTGGACTGATCCATATTGAACTTCTTCAATATCTTATCAAGGTATGTGCTTTGCGAAAGACCTATGAGGCGTCTCGATCTATCCCTATAGATCTTGATGCCTAATATATAAGCAGCTTCTCCAAGGTCCTTCATTGAAAAACACTTATTCAAGTAGGCCTTTTTACTTTCCAAGAATTCTATATCATTTCCCATCAGCAGTATGTCATCCACATATAATATGAGAAATGCTACAGATCTCCCACTCACTTTCTTGTAAACACAGGCTTCTCCATAAGTCTGTGTGAACCCAAACGCTTTGATCATCTCATCAAAGCGAATGTTCCAACTCCGAGATGCTTGCACCAGCCCATAGATTGAGCGCTGGAGCTTGCATACCTTGTCAGCATTCTCAGGGTCGACAAAACCTTCCGGTTGCATCATATACAACTCTTCCTTAAGAAAACCATTAAGGAATGCCGTTTTGACGTCCATTTGCCATATCTCATAATCATAGTATGCGGCAATTGCTAACATGATTCTGACGGATTTCAGCTTCGCTACGGGTGAGAAAGTCTCATCGTAGTCAACCCCTTGAACTTGTCGATAACCCTTAGCGACAAGCCGAGCCTTATAGATGGTCACATTACCATCCGCGTCAGTCTTCTTCTTAAAGATCCATTTATTTTCTATGGCTTGCCGGTCATCGGGCAAGTCAGTCAAAGTCCATACTTCGTTTTCATACATGGATCCTATCTCGGATTTCATGGCTTCAAGCCATTTGTCGGAATCCGGGCCCGCCATCGCTTCTTCATAGTTCGAAGGTTCACTGTTGTCTAACAACATGATTTCCAGGACAGGATTGCCGTACCACTCTGGTGCGGAACGTGTCCTTGTGGACCTTCGAAGTTCAGTGGTAGCTTGATCATGATCATTATCATTAACTTCCTCTCTAGCCGGTGCAGGCTCCACAGAAACATTTTCCTGTGCTGCGCTACTCTCCGGTTCGAGGGTCATCTCATCAAGCTCCACTTTCCTCCCACTTACTTCTTTCGAGAGAAACTCTTTCTCTAGAAAGGATCCATTCCTGGAAACAAAGATCTTGCCCTCGGATCTTAGGTAGAAGGTATACCCAATAGTTTCCTTAGGGTATCCTATGAATACGCATTTTTCCGACTTGGGTTCGAGCTTCTCTGGTTGAAGTTTCTTCACATAAGCATCGCATCCCCAAACTTTCAGAAACGACAGCTTAGGTTTCTTCCCAAACCATAATTCATACGGTGTCGTCTCAACGGATTTTGACGGTGCCCTATTTAAAGTGAATGCGGCAGTCTCTAAAGCATAACCCCAAAAAGATAGCGGTAGATCAGTAAGAGACATCATAGATCGCACCATATCCAATAGAGTGCGATTACGACGTTCGGACACACCGTTACGCTGAGGTGTTCCAGGCGGCGTGAGTTGTGAAACAATTCCACATTTCCTTAAGTGCGTGCCAAATTCATGACTCAAATATTCTCCTCCACGATCTGATTGTAAGAACTTTATTTTCTTGTCACGTTGATTCTCAACCTCATTCTGAAATTCCTTGAACTTTTCAAAGGTCTCAGACTTGTGCTTCATCAAGTAGATATACCCATATCTACTCAAATCATCGGTGAGGGTGAGAACATAACGATAACCACCGCGAGCCTCAACACTCATTGGACCACACACATCAGTATGTATGATCTCCAATAAGTTGGTTGCTCGCTCCATTGTTCCGGAGAACGGAGTCTTGGTCATCTTGCCCAAGAGGCATGGTTCGCATCTGTCAAATGATTCATAATCAAGAGACTCCAAAAGTCCATCTGCATGGAGTTTCTTCATGCGTTTAACACCGATATGACCAAGGCGGCAGTGCCACAAGTATGTGGGACTATCGTTATCAACCTTGCATTTCTTGGCATTCACATTATAAACATGTGTAACATCACATTCGAGATTCAATAAAAATGAACCATTCACCAGCGGGGCATGACCATAAAACATATCTCTCATATAAATAGAACAACCATTATTCTCAGATTTAAATGAGTAGCCATCTCGCATTAAGCGAGATCCAGATACAATGTTCATGCTCAAAGCTGGCACTAAATAACAATTATTGAGGTTTAAAACTAATCCCGTAGGTAGATGCAGAGGTAGCGTGCCGACGGCGATCACATCGACCTTGGAACCATTCCCGACGCGCATCGTCACCTCGTCCTTTGCCAGTCTACGCTGATTCCGCAGTTCCTGCTTTGAGTTACAAATATGAGCAACCGCACCGGTATCAAATGCCCAGGAACTACTACGAGTGCTGGTAAGGTACACATCAATTACATGTATACCACATATACCTTTGGTATTGCCGGCCTTCTTATCTGCTAAGTACTTGGGGCAATTCCGCTTCCAGTGACCGGTTCCCTTGCAATAAAAGCACTCAGTCTCAGGCTTGGGTCCATTCTTTGACTTCTTCCCGGCAGCTGGCTTACCGGGCGCGGCAACTCCCTTGCCGTCCTTCTTGAAGTTCTTCTTACCCTTGCCCTTCTTGAACTTAGTGGTTTTATTCACCATCAACACTTGATGTTCCTTTCTGATCTCTGCCTCCGCTGACTTCAGCATCGCATATACCTCAGGAATGGTCTTTTCCATCCCCTGCATGTTGAAGTTCATCACAAAGCTCTTGTAGCTAGGTGGAAGCGACTGGAGGATTCTGTCAATGACCGCGTCATCCGGGAGATTAATCCCCAGCTGAGACAAGCGGCTGTGCAACCCAGACATTTTGAGTATGTGCTCGCTGACAGAACTATTTTCCTCCATCTTACAGCTGTAGAACTTATCGGAGACTTCATATCTCTCGATCCGGGCATGAGCTTGGAAAACCATTTTCAGCTCTTCGAACATCTCATATGCTCCGTGATGCTCAAAACGCTTTTGGAGCCCCGGTTCTAAGCTGAAGAGCATGCCGCACTGAACGAAGGAGTAATCATCGGTGTGTGTCTGCCAAACGTTCAAATCGTCTGGCAGTGCTGGGAGAGCAGGTGGGCCACCTAACGGTGCTTCAAGGACATATGATTTCTTGGCAGCTATGAGGATAATCCTCAGGTTACGGACCCAGTCCGCATAGTTGCTACCATCGTCTTTCAGCTTGTTTTTCTCTAGGAACGCGTTGAAGTTGAGGGTAACATTAGCGTTGGCCATTTGATCTACAAGATAGATATGTAACATTTAGACTAAGTTCATGACAATTAAGTTCATCTAATCAAATTATGTAATGAACTCCCACTCAGATAGACATCCCTCTCGTCATCTAAGTGATACATGATCCGAATCGACTAGGCCGTGTCCGATCATCACGTGAGACGGACTAGTCATCAACGGTGAACATCTCCATGTTGATCGTATCTTCTATACGACTCATGTTCGACCTTTCGGTCTCTTGTGTTCCGAGGCCATGTCTGTACATGCTAGGCTCGTCAAGTCAACCTAAGTGTATTGCTGTGTAAATCTGGCTTACACCCGTTGTATTCGAACGTTATAATCTATCACACCCGATCAACACGTAGTGCTTCGAAACAACGAACCTTCGCAACGGTGCACAGTTAGGGGGAACACTTTCTTGAAATTTTAGTAAGGGATCATCTTATATGCTACCGTCGTTCTAAGCAAATAAGATGCAAAAACATGATAAACATCTCATGCAATCAAAATAGTGATATGATATGGCCATTATCACTTCGCTCCTTTTGATCTCCATCTTCGGGGCTCCATGATCATCATCGTCACCGGCATGACACCATGATCTCCATCATCATGATCTCCATCATCGTGTCTTCATGAAGTTGTCTCGCCAACTATTACTTCTACTACTACGGCTAACGGTTAGCAATAAAGTAAAGTAATTACATGGCGAATTTCAATGACACGCAGGTCATATAATAAATTAAGACAACTCCTATGGCTCCTGCCGGTTGTCATACTCATCGACATGCAAGTCGTGATTCCTATTACAAGAACATGATCATCTCATACATCACATATATCATTCATCACATCCTTTGTCCATATCACATCACAAAGCACTTGCTGCAAAAACAAGTTAGACGTCCTCTAATTGTTGTTGCAAGTTTTTACGTGGCTGCTATAGGTTTCTAGCAAGAACGTTTCTTACCTACGCCAAAACCACAACGTGATATGCCAATTTCTATTTACCCTTCATAAGGACCCTGTTCATCGAATCCGATCCGACTAAAGTGGGAGAGACAGACACCCGCTAGCCACCTTATGCAACTAGTGCATGTCAGTCGGTGGAACCTGTCTCACGTAAGCGTACGTGTAAGGTCGGTCCGGGCCGCTTCATCCCACAGTGCCGCCGAATCAAGATAAGACTAGTAACGGCAAGAAGATTGACAAATCGACGCCCACAACTACTTTGTGTTCTACTCGTGCAAGATACTACGCATAGACCTAGCTCATGATGCCACTGTTGGGGATCGTAGCAGAATTTTAAAATTTTCTACGCATCACCAAGATCAATCTATGGAGTCATCTAGCAACGAGAGAGAGGGGAGTGCATCTACATACCCTTGTAGATCGCGAGCGGAAGCATTCAAGAGAACGGGGTTGATGGAGTCGTACTCGTCGTGATCCAAATCACCGATGACCGAGCGCCGAACGGACGGCACCTCCGTGTTCAACACACGTACGGAGCGGAGACGTCTCCTCCTTCTCGATCCAGCAAGGGGGGAGGAGAGGTTGGGGAGGACAGCTCCAGCAGCAGCACGACGGCGTGGTGGAGTTGGAGCTGCGTGGTATTCCTGCAGGGCTTCGCCAAGCACCGCGGGAGGAGGAGGAGGTGTTGGAGAGGGGAGGGGCTGCGCCAGGGATGAGGTATGGCCTCCCTCCCACCCCTCCACTATTTATAGGGGGAAGAGGAGAGGGGGCCGGCCCCCTCAGATCCAATCTGAGGGGAGGGGAGGCGGCCAGGGGAGGGAAACTTGCCCCCCAAGCAAGGTGGAAGGCTCCCTCCCCTAGGGTTTCCCAACCCTAGGCGCCATGGGCCCTTGGGGGGGCGCACCAGCCCACTAGGGGGCTAGTTCCCTCCCATATACAGCCCATTAGGCCTCCCGGGTAAATCAGCCCCACCCGGTGGACCTCCGGACACCTTTCGGTGGTCCCGGTACAATACCGATAACCCCCGAAACTATTCCGGTGACCGTATGACAACTTCCCATATATAAATCTTCACCTCTGGACCATTCCGGAACTCCTCGTGACGTCCGGGATCTCATCCGGGACTCCGAACAACATTCGGTAACCACGTACAAACTTTCTCTACAACCCTAGCGTCACCGAACCTTAAGTGTGTAGACCCTACGGGTTCGGGAGACACGTAGACATGACCGAGACAACTCTCCGGTCAATAACCAACAGCGGGATCTGGATACCCATGTTGGCTCCCACATGCTCCTCGATGATCTCATCGGATGAACCACGATGTCGAGGATTCAATCAATCCCGTACGCAATTCCCTTTGTCTATCGGTACGATACTTGCCCGAGATTCGATCGTCGGTATCTCGATACCTTGTTCAATCTCGTTACCGGCAAGTCTCTTTACTCGTTTCCGTAACACATCATCCTGTGAACAACTCCTTGATCACATTGAGCTCATTATGATGATGTCCTACCGAGTGGGCCCAGAGGTACCTCTCCGTCACACGGAGTGACAAATCCCAGTCTCGATTCGTGCCAACCCAACAGACACTTTCGGAGATACCCGTAGTGCACCTTTATAGCCACCCAGTTACGTTGTGACGTTTGGTACACCCAAAGCACTCCTACGGTATCCGGGAGTTGCACAACCTCATGGTCTAAGAAAAAGTTACTTGACATTGGAAAAGCTTTAGCAAACGAACTACACGATCTAGTGCTAGGCTTAGGATTGGGTCTTGTCCATCACATCATTCTCCTAATGATGTGATCCCGTTATCAATGACATCCAATGTCCATGGTCAGGAAACCGTAACCATCTATTGATCAACGAGCTAGTCAACTAGAGGCTTACTAGGGACATGTTGTGGTCTATGTATTCACACATGTATTACGATTTCCGGATAACACAATTATAGCATGAATAACAGACAATTATCATGAACAAGGAAATATAATAATAACCATTTTATTATTGCCTCTAGGGCATATTTCCAACACTTACCACCTATGTCTTATTTTGATTCGGCGGTATTGTGGGATGAAGCGGCTCGGACCAACCTTACATGTCCATGTACATGAGACCGGTTCCACCGACTAACGTGCAACTTGTTTTGCATAAAGATGGCTGGCGGGTGTCTGTTTCTCCCACTTTAGTTGAATCAAATTTGACTACGGCGGTCCTTGCAGAAGGTTAAATAACAACTTGATAATCACTGTTGTGGTTTTGCGTAGGTAAGAACGATTCTTGCTAGTTGCCCGTAGCAGCCACGTAAAAACTTGCAACAACAAAGTAGAGGACGTCTAACTTGTTTTTGCAGGGTATGTTGTGATGTGATATGGCCAAGACGTGATATGATATATGTTGATGTATGAGATGGTCATGTTTTGTAATAAGTTCATGACTTGCATGTCGATGAGTACGACAACCGGCAGGAGTCTTAGGGTTGTCTTTAATTATTGTATGACCTGCGTGTCAATCACTAAGCGCCATGTAATTGCTTTACTTTATCGCTATGCGTTAACAATAGTTGTAGAAGCAATAGTTGGCGAGACGACCCCGACGCAACAATGGAGATCAAGATGTCACACCAGTGACGATGAAGATCATGCCGTTGCTTTGGAGATGGAGATCAAAAGCACAAGATGATGATGGCCATATCATGTCACATATTTTGATTGCATGTGATGTTTATCCTTTATGCATCTTATTTTGCTTAGAACGATGGTAGCATTATAAGATGATCCCTTCACTTAATTTCAAGATAAAAGTGTTCTCCCCGGGTATGCACCATTGCTAAAGGTTCGTCGTTTCAAAGCACCTTGTGATGATCGGGTGTGATAGACTCTACGTTCACATACAACGGGTGTAAGCCAGTTTTGCACATGCAGAATACTTGGGTTAAACTTGACGAGCCTAGCATGTACAGACATGGTCTCGGAACACTGGATACCGAAAGGTCAAACATGAGTCATATAGTAGATATGATCAACATGGAGATGTTCACCATTGAGAACTACCCCATCTCACGTGATGATCGGACATGGGTTAGTTGATTTGGATCATGTATCACTTAGACAACTTGAGGGATGTTGATTTAAGTGGGAGTTCATTAGTAATTTGATTATTTGAACTAAAATTTATCATGAACTTAGTCCTAATAGTCTTTGCAAATCTATGTTGTAGATCAATGGCTTGTGCTACCGTTCCCTTGAATTTTAATGCATTCCTAGAGAATGCTAAGTTGAAAGATGATGGTAGCAACTACATGGACTGGGTCCGTAACTTGAGGATTATCCTCATTGCTGCACAGAAGAATTATGTCTTTGATGCACCGCTAGGTGACAGACCTGCTGCAGGAGCTGATGCGGACATTATGAACGTCTGGCAGGCTTGATCTGATGACTAATCGATAGTTCAGTGTGCCATGCTTTACGGCTTGGAACCGGGACTTCAAAAGAGTTTTGAACGCCACAGAGCATATGAGATGTTCCAAGAGCTGAAGTTGATATTTCAAGCTAATGCCCGAGTTGAGAGATATGGAGTCTCCAACAAGTTCTTTAGCTGTAAGATAGAGGAGAACAGTTCTGTCAGTGAACACATACTCATAATGTCTGGGTACCTGATACGTATCTACTTTTCCAAACTCTTTTGCCCTTGTTTTGGAGTCTAATTTGCATGATTTGAATGGAACTAACCCGGGCTGACACTGTTTTTAGCAGAATTGCCATTGTGTTAGTTTTGTGCAGAAATCAAAGTTCTCGGATTGACCTGAAAATTTACGAAGAATATTTTTGGAATATATAAAAATACTGGCGAAAAAAGATACCAGAGGGAGGCCACCCAGAGGCCACAAGCCCTAGGGGGGCACCTACCCCCCAGGGCGCGCCTCCCAGGCTGTGGGCCCCCTGGATCGTCTCTGACCCTAATTCCAACTCTATATATACCTATTCGCAGAGAAAAAAATCAGAGAGAAGGATTCATCGTGTTTTACGATACGGAGCGGCCGCCACCTCCAGTTCTTCATCGGGAGGGCTGATCTGGAGTCCGTTCGGGGCTCCGAAGGGTGGAATCCGTCGCCATCATCATCATCATCATCATCAACCTTCCTCCATCACCAATTTCATGATGCTCACCGCCGGGAGTGAGTAATTCCTTTGTAGGCTTGTTGGACGGTGATGGGTTGGATGAGATTTATCATGTAATCGAGTTAGTTTTGTTAGGGTTTGATCCCTAGTATCCATTGTGTTCTGAGATTGATGTTGCTATGACTTTGCTATGCTTAATGCTTGTCACTAGGGCCCGAGTGCCATGATTTCGGATCTGAACCTATTATGTTTTCATGAATATATGTGTGTTCTTAATCCTATCTTGCAAGTTGTAGACACCTATTACGTGTTATGATCCGCATACCCCAAGGTGACAATAATTGGGATTCTTTCCGATGATTACCGTAGTTTGAGGAGTTCATGTATTCACTAAGTGCTAATGCTTTGGTCCGATTCTCTATTAAAAGGAGGCCTTAATATCCCTTAGTTTCCTTATGGACCCCGCTGCCATGGGAGGGTAGGACAAAAGATGTCATGCAAGTTCTTTTCCATAAGCACGTATGACTATATACGGAATACATGCCTACATTATATTGATGAATTGGAGCTAGTTATATGTCTCCCTAGGTTATGACTGCTACATGATGAATATTATCCAACACAATTATCATTGCCGATCCAATGCCTACGAGCTTTTCACATATTGATCTTTGCTAAGTTACTTTCGTTGTTACTGCTGTTACAATTACTACAAAACTGATACTGTTACTATTGCCACCGTTACCGTTACTTCCATACCACTTTGCTGCAGATATTAAGTCTTTCAGGTGTGGTTGAATTGACAACTCAATTGCTAATACTCGTGAATATTCTTTGGCTCCCCTTGTGTCGAATCAATAAATTTGGGTTGAATACTCAACCCTCGAAAACTATTGCAATCCCCTATACTTGTGGGTTATCAGTACCACAACCACATGACTCAGCTCGGAATTGATCTTCCAGTTGAGAGTGTTATTGATAGAGTTCTTCAGCCACTGCCACCAAGCTATAAAGGCTTCGTGATGAACTATAATATGCAAGGGATGACAAAAATGATTCCTGAGCTCTTCACGATGCTGAAATCGGCGGAGGTAGAAATCAAGAAAGAGCATCAAGTGTTGATGGTTAACAAGACCAACAGTTTCAAGAAAAAGGGCAAGGGAAAGAAAGGGAACTTCAAGAAGACCGGCAAACAAGTTGCCGCTCCCGTGAAGAAGCCCAAAGCTAGACCTAAGCCGGAAACCGAGTGCTTCTACTGCAAGGGAAATGGTCACTGAAAGCGGAACTGCCCCAAGTACTTGGCAGATAAGAAGGATGGCAAAGTGAACAAAGGTATATTTGATATACATGTTATTGA
The DNA here is from genome assembly GCA_011799875.1 of Thinopyrum elongatum. Lineage (NCBI taxonomy): Eukaryota > Viridiplantae > Streptophyta > Magnoliopsida > Poales > Poaceae > Thinopyrum > Thinopyrum elongatum. The sequence continues at coordinate 417,562,908 of CM022303.1, read as the reverse complement.
TATGTTCCTTACTAGTGCTCGTAGTAGCGCCTGGGTATTTGATACTGGTTCGGTTGCCCATATTTATAACTCGAAATAGGAGCTGCGGAATAAACGAATATTGGCAAAGGACGAGGTGACGATGCGCGTCGAGAATGGTTCCGAGGTCGATGTGATCGCCGTCGGCATGCTACCTCTACATCTACCTTCGAGATTAGTTTTAGACCTCAATAATTGTTATTTGGTGCCAGCGTTGAGCATGAACATTATATCTGGATCTTGTTTATTGTGAGACGGTTATTCATTTAAGTCAGAGAATAATGGTTGTTCTATTTATATGAGTAACATCTTTTATGGTCATGCACCCTTAGTGAATGGTCTATTCTTGTTGAATCACGATTGTAGTGATACACAAATTCATAATATTGATGCCAAAAGATGCAAAGTTGATAATGATAGTGCAACATACTTGTGGCACTGCCGTTTAGGTCATATTGGTGTAAAGCGCATGAAGAAACTCCATATAGATGGACTTTTGGAATCACTTGATTATGAATCATTTGATACTTGCGAACCATGCCTCATAGGTAACATGACTAAAACTCCGTTCTCCGGAACAATGGAGCGAGCTAAGGACTTATTGGAAATAATACACACCGATGTATGCGGTCCGATGAGTGTTGAAGCACGTGGCGGGTATCGTTATTTTCTAACCTTCACAGATGATTTGAGTAGGTATGGGTATATCTACTTGATGAAACACAAGTGTGAAACATTTGAAAAGTTCAAAGAATTTTAGAGTGAAGTGGAGAATCATCGTAACAAGAAAATAAAGTTTCTACGATCTGATCACGGAGGTGAATATTTGAGTTACGAGTTTGGCCTTCATTTAAGACAATGTGGAATTGTTTCACAACTCACGCCACCTGGAACACCACAGCGTAGTGGTGTGTTCGAATGTCGTAATCGTACTTTATTAGATATGGTGTGTTCTATGATGTCTCTTACCGATTTGCCACTATCGTTTTGGGGTTATGCATTAGAGACAGCCGCATTCACGTTAAATAGGGCACCGTCTAAATCCGTTGAGATGACACTGTATGAACTATGGTTTCGCAAGAAACCTAAGCCATTGTTTCTTAAAGTTTGGGGATGCGACGCTTATGTCAAAAGGCTTCAGCCTAATAAGCTCGAACCCAAAGCGTAGAAGTGCGTCTTCATAGGATACCCTAAAGAAACTATTGGATATACCTTCTACCATAGATCTGAAGGCAAGATCTTTGTTGCTAAGAATGGGTCATTTCTAGAGAAGGAGTTTCTCTTGAAAGAAGTGAGTGGGAGGAAAGTAGAACTTGATGAGGTAGTTGTACCTTCTCTCGAATTGGAAAGTAGCACATCAGAGAAAACTGTTCTCGTGATGCCTACACCAACCAGAGAGGAAGCAAATGATGATCATGAAACTTTAGATCAAGTTACTACTGAACCTCATAGGTCAACCAGAACATGTACCGCACCAGAGTGGTATGGTAATCCTATCCTGGAAGTCATGTTGTTAGACAACGGCGAACCTATGAACTATGAAGAAGCTATGATGAGCCCAGATTCTGACAAATGGCTTGAGGCCATGAAATCTGAGATAGGATCCATGTATGAGAACAAAGTGTGGACTTTGGTGGACTTGCCCGATGATCGGCAAGCCATTGACAATAAATGGATCTTCAAGAGGAAGACAGACGCTGATGGTAATATCACTGTCTACAAAGCTCGACTTGTCGCAAAAGGTTTTCGACAAGTTCAAGGGGTTGACTACGAATAGACTTTCTCATCCGTAGCGATGCTTAAGTCTGTCCGAATCATGTTAGCAATTGCTGCATTTTATGATTATGAAATCTGGCAAATGGATGTCAAAACTGCACTCCTTAATGGGTTTCTTAAAGAAGAGTTGTATATGATGCAACCAGAAGGTTTTGTCTATCCTAAGGGTGCTAACAAAGTGTGCAAGCTCCAGCAATCCATCTATGGACTGGTGCAAGCATCTCGGAGTTGGAATGCACGCTTTGATGAGGTGATCAAAGCATTTGGTTTTATACAAACTTATGGTGAAGCCTGTATTTACAAGAAAGTGAGTGGGAGCTCTGCAGCATTCCTGATATTATATGTGGATGACATATTGCTGATTGGAAATGATATAGAATTTCTGGATAGCATAAAAGGATATTTGAATAAGAATTTTTCAATGAAAGACCTCGGTGAAGCTGCTTACATATTGGGCATCAAGATCTATAGGGATAGATCGAGACGCTAAATAGGACTTTCACAAAGCACATACCTTGACAAAGTTCTGAAGAAGTTCAAAATGGACCAGTCAAAAAAGGGTTCTTGTCTGTGTTGCAAGGTGTGAAATTGAGTAAGACTCAAAGTCCGACCACGGCAGAAGATAGAGAGAGAATGAAAGTCATTCCCTATGCCTTAGCCATAGGTTCTATAATGCATGCCATGCTGTGTACCAGACCTGATGTGTGCCTTGCCATAAGTTTGGCGGGAAGGTACCAAAGTAATCCAGGAGTGAATCACTGGGCAGTGGTCAAGAATATTCTGAAGTACCTGAAAAGGACCAAGGATATGTTTCTCGTTTATGGAGGTGACGAAGAGCTCGTCGTAAAGGGTTAGGTCGATGCTAGCTTCGACACAGATCCGAATGACTCTAAGTCGCAAACCGGATACGTATTTATATCGAATGGTGGAGCTGTGAGTTGGTGCAGTTTTAAGTAGAGCATCGTGGCGGGATCTACATGTGAAGCGGAGTATATAGCTGCTTCGGAAGTAGCGCATGAAGGAGTCTGGATGAAGGAGTTCATATCGATCTGGGTGTAATACCCTGTGTATCGGGTCCAATGACAATATTTTGTGACAACACTGGGGCAATTGCCATAGCAAAGGAGCCCAGGTTTCACAAAAGAACCAAACACATCAAGCGACGCTTCAACTCCATTCATGAAAAGGTCAAGGATGGAGACATAGAAATTTGCAAAGTACATACGGATCTAAATGTGGCAGACCCGTTAACTAAACCTCTTGCATGGGAAAAACATGATCAGCACCAAGACTCCATGGGTGTTAGGTTCATTACAATGTAATCTAGATTATTGACTCTAGTGCAAGTGGGAGACTGTTGGAAATATGCCCTAGAGGCAATACTAAAGTGATTATTATTATATTTCCTTAATCATGATAAAGGTTTATTATTCATGCTATAATTGTATTGATCGGAAACTTAAATACATGTGTGGATACATAAACAAATAACAAGTCCCTAGTAAGCCTCTAATAGACTAGCTCGTTGATCAAAAGATGGTTAAGGTTTCCTGACCATAAACATGAGTTGTCGTTTGATAATGGGATAACATCATTAGGAGAATGATGTGATGGAGAAGACCCATCCGTTAGCATAGCATATGATTGTTCAGTTTATTGCTACTGCTTTCTTAATGTCAAATACATGTTCCTTCGACCATGAGATCATGCAACTCCCGGACTCCGGAGAATGCCTTGTGTGTATCAAACGTCACTTCGTAACTAGGTGATCGTAATGGTGCTCTACAGGTATCTCCGAAGGTGTCTGTTGAGTTGGCATGGATCGAGATTGGGATTTGTCATTCCGTATGACGGAAAGGTATCTCTGGGCCCTTCTCGGTAATACAGCATCACAAGAAGCTTGCAAGAAAACTGACTAAGGAGTTAGTTACAAGATGACGTATTACGGAACAAGTAAAGAGACTTACCGGTAAAGAGATTGAACTAGGTATGGAGATACCAACGATCGAATCTCGGGCAAGTAACATACCGACGGACAAAGGGAACTACGTATGTTGTCACAAAGATTCGACCGATAAAGATCTTCATAGAATATGTAGGAACCAATATGGGCATCCAGGTCCCGCTATTGGTTATTGACCGGAGAAGCGTCTCGGTCATGTCTACATCATTCTCGAACCCGTAGGGTCCGCACGCTTAACGTTCGTTGACGATATAGTATTATATGAGTTATGTATGTTGGTGACCGAATGTTGTTCGGAGTCCCAGATGAGATCACGGACATGACGAGGAGCTCCGGAATGGTCCGGAGGTAAAGATTGATATATAGGATGATGGTTGAGCCAAGGGGTAAGGCCCACGAGGCTTTAGGTCGGTGCAAAAGGAAGTTTTGCGGAGGTCGGGGACCAGACGCAAGGGACCCTAGCATCTGGCCCTGGGCCAGATGCCGAGGACTGTGGCGTCTAGTGCTGGAATCTGAGGACTCTTCCTTGCGTTCCAAACCGACTTTGGGGAGGCCCTCTCCCCAAGTAACGACCCCAGGGCTCAACATATAAATAGAGGAGCAGGGCTAGCCCCTAGAACACAAGTTTTGGAGCCTCCTCTAGTTGATCGAGTTCTAGTTGTTCCTAGTTGACTAATTAGAAGCTAGCCCTAGCTACCTATAATCCTCATAATTAGAAGCCCAGTGTGGTTCTAATCACCTCCCTCTAGTTCATCCTCCTCTCTAAATCCGTTGTGCTTGGCGAAGCCCTGCGGAAATAGTTTCACCACCACCGTCACTACACCGTCGTTCTGCCAGAACTCATCTACTACTTCGCCCCTCTTGCTAGATCAAGAAGGCGAGGACGTCATCGAGCTGAACATGTGCTGAACGCGGAGGTGCTTACGTTTGGTGCTTGATCGGAACGGATCATGAAGGTGTACGACTACATCAACCACGTTGATAAATGCTTCCGCTTAGCGATCTACAAGGGTATGTAGATGCTCTCCCCCTCTCGTAGTTATGCATCTCCATGGATAGATCTTGCATGTGCGTAGAATTTTTTTTGTTTTCTGTGCAACGTTTCCCAACAATAGTCTGAATTCATTTGCAGGCTTCCTATAGCTTCATCAAGACTCGCCTGAAGCCAATTCCTGTCGAGTCAGCAAAGCAAAGCCAATCAGTCCTTTGCCTCAAGATCCTGATCCCTCCAGCGTACGGTGGTGCCGTGAAGACGATCTGTTTGAAGCCAACTACCTATTTGCAAAGGCTTCAGCAAAACAAAACAAGAAGGACTATGGTGTTAACTTCAATCCTGGTCCTGCTGAACCAAGGCCCGATGGCACCCGCCAAGCAGATCCCAATCTGACTGGGCCATGGGATAGTCTTCAAGCATACATTGAGCATATTCACGTTCTTCGTGTTTCTGCTGCTGCTACTGCTAAAGGAGTAGCTCAATCTGAAGACGATGTTCCCGCCTCCCCCAAGCCCCAACGAAAGACAAAAGCTTCCAAGTCTAAAGGGGAGAAATCCTCAAAAGCTTCACGAGTGAAGCCATTGAAAACTGCACCTCCTGAATCCAGTGTGTATTTTGAAGATGTGTCTAGGAACTCTCCGAAGACAAAGAAATCTACAAGGCGAGGCCCTAAACCATCTAGCATATGGAGAGCTGATGATGACATCATCGGCTTGTCTGATGATGATGACGATGCCCTTAAGCTGTTGATCAAGAACAAACAGGAAGAGGCTAATATTTTCAAGGACCTGCCTCTGTTTGACCATGATATCCTCAACAATTTCATAGATGAGTGGTTTTGCAACCCCTCACTCTCACTTGATGATCTTCAACTGCTCATTGGCATCAGTGTCGCTTTCCAAGGATTTGTTGCTAAGTAACTTGGCATTGCTCAGCGAGTTATTGAGCAAAAGAACAAGATAAGTCATGAAAAGGCTGTCTTCAAGAAGCATGTTGACAAGCTTGGAGCCAAGGAAATCCAAAGCTTCAAGAGGATGATGGCTGATATGAAAGAAGAATTCCATCAGTGTCGTGAAGCTGCTAAAGGCGCCCGAGAGTGTCTAAAACATTATGCTGAGAAGACTGTCCAAGCTCACAATGAGGGCTTGAAGAGAACGACACTTGGGTGTCCTGCAATTGATCCGAAGCTGATCAAGAAGAAGAAGCCAGTGCCCACTACTGCCGAGGCTTCAAGGCAAGATGTGCCCAAGATTGTCTTTCCGCCAAACTTTGCTGGCTCGAAGCCCTCTGGCCCCTCAATTGCCTCAGAGAGGAAGAAGACCCAGCAAGCTGAAGCCAAAGCAAGAAAGTGCAAGCAACCTGAAGCTTCCGCTGCCTCTCCTTCTCAGAAGCGGCAAAAGACCAAGTCTTCAAAAGCTTCACGCAGGGCACAAGCACCAACTGCTCCATCAGCTTCTCAAGAGCCGCTGCTTGTGACACCTATTTCAGTTGCTCCTCCTACCTCCATCAATGCAGAAAGAAGAGTTGTTGTGCATGAACCTGCTCCCACAAAGGTTCACATCACCGAAGATATTCTAGTTGCTGACCCCATCGCAGCTGAAGACATTGGTCATGATGACAATGTAAGACAAGATGATGAAGTCCCTCCTCAGCTCACCCAGGATGTGGTATCATTGCCTGTTCCTATGAACAGTGAGCATGTGAGCATTGGCGATCCCCCGACGCCAATGGTACAAGATGAGTTCTGAGATGAGCAGCATCAAAACTCCCCGCTGCTTAAAGTCATTCCCACTACTCCACCTCCTCAAGTTGCAACGCCTATTCTGCAATCGCCGCAAGTGACACCAGAAGCCATGGAGAAAGAGAGCTCTTCTCCAAATGCATCACCTACATTCAGAAGGCTTCGCCGTGGCCTGCGGCCCTCGACCTCCATGTCTAGCATTCCTGAAGTGGATGTGCGTCCAACAACCTCTGACTCTCAAGAGGTCATTCAAAAAGATGTTCCTCCTGAAGCCACTCAACTAGAAGCCATCCCCTCTAGTACTGCCACTGAGCCTGGAGCCAAACAGGCTGAAGACATTCCAGCTGCATCAGCCAAAGAAAATCCAGCTGCCACCGCTGAAATCATTGCTGCGCTAGTGGCGAATGAGACTGTCATGACTGACGCCACTGCGTCTGCCACTCCTGCGGCTGAAGCCAATGACGCTGAAGCCAGTGAAGCTAATGTGGCTGAAGACAATGTTCATCCTAAAGCCAATGATTGTCTCGTCTTGGCTGAAGATAAATCTGGGTCTGAAGTTCAACTGGTTCGCGTCCCATGGCCAACTCTTATTCCTCCTGTAATGCCTCGAATTGAAAGTGCTAGTTATCGACTAGAGGGGGGTGAATATGCAATTTTTATGAAATACTTCGAGACAGGCAATGTCTCTGAAGGCAGGCAGTTAAAACACAACTAAACAGAACACAGCGGAAGATAAACTACACTAGCCAAGCAATAGAGTCAGGGTACAATACAGGTAATGCACAAAGACAAGTAGCGGCTCGGAAGACAGATCAGGATTGGAAGATAGTATGAAGCCAATTATGCAATCAGGGATGAATGTCTTCACACAATGAATTCAATCAGAGCAGGCAAGCAATGACTTCACGAAGCTAAACAGTGAGTAAGGGTTGAAGTGATAGAACCAGTTGCTTGACGAAGACAAGGATTTGGTAGACCAGTTCCAGTTGTTGTGACAACTGTACGTATGGTTAGGGAGGCTGAGATTGAGCTCAGAAGACCGTGTCTTCACCTTATTCCCCTTGAGCTAAGGTCACTTAGTCCTTGCCCAATCACTCAGGTAAGTCTTCAAGGTAGACTTCCAAACCTTCACAGACTTCATTCACCGGTGGTCCACAATGACTCTTGGATCCTCAGAACGCGACGCCTAACCGACTGGAAGGTCATAGTCTTCAAGTGTAATAAGTCTTCAGATCACGTGGATAGAAAGACTTCAGTGATGCCAAACAGTCTTTGGGCTTTGGGTGTTTTGGGTTTTCTCCTCTCAAGGATTCTCTCTCAAAGATTTCGGAGGTGGGTTGCTCTCAAACGACAAAAGCCCTGTACTAACTTTGAGCAGCCACCAATTTATGGTGGAAGGGGGTGGCTATTTATAGCCAGGGGCAACCCGACATGATATGTCCGAAACGACCTTGGATCATTTGGGAACCGACACGTTTCCAACGGTCGGATTTCAAACACATGTGGCAGCTTGACTTGGGCTACAAGTAAAGCTTGTTGGAAATATGCCCTAGAGGCAATAATAAAGTGGCTATTATTATATTTCCTTAATCATGATAAAGGTTTATTATTCATGCTAGAATTGTATTGACCGGAAACTTAAATACATGTGCGAATACATAAGCAAATACCAAGTCCCTAGTATGCCTCTACTAGACTAGCTCATTGATCAAAAGATGGTTAAGGTTTCCTGACCATAGACATGAGTTGTCATTTGATAACGGGATCACATCATTAGGAGAATGATATGATGGACAAGACCCATCCATTAGCTTAGCATATGATCGTTCAGTTTATTGCTACTACTTTCTTAATGTCAAATACATATTCCTTCGACCATGAGATCATGCAACTCCCGGATACCGGAGGAATACCTTGTGTGCTATCAAACGCCACAACGTAACTGGGTGATCATAAAGATGCTCTACAGGTATCTCCGAAGGTGTCTGTTGAGTTGACATGAATCGAGATTGGGATTTGTCACTCCGTATGACGGAGAGGTATCTCTGGGCCCTCTCGATAATACAACATCACAAGAAGCTTGCAAGCAAAGTGACTAAGGAGTTAGTTACGAGATGATGTATTACAAAACGAGTAAAGAGACTTGCCGGTAACGAGATTGAACTAGGTATGGAGATACCGACGATCGAATCTCGGGCAAGTAACATACCGACAGACAAAGGGAACTACGTATGTTGTCATAAAGGTTCGACTGATAAAGATCTTCATAGAATATGTAGGAACCAATATGGGCATCCAGGTCCTGCTATTGGTTATTGACCGGAGAAGCGTCTCGGTCATGTCTACATCATTCTCGAACCCGTAGGGTCTGCACGCTTAACGTTCGTTGACGATATAGTATTATATGAGTTATGTGAGTTGGTGACCAAATGTTGTTCGGAGTCCCGGATGAGATCACGGACATGACGAGGAGCTCTGGAATGGTCCGGAGGTAAAGATTGATATATAGGTTGATAGTATTTGGTCTCCGGAAAGGTTTCGGAATGCACCGGGTATTTATCGGATCACCGGAAGGGGTTCCGGGAAGGCCACGGGAGTTATTGGGCCTAAACGGGCCAAGGGGAGGGAGGACACCAGCCCGCAAGGGGCTGGCGCGCCCCACCTCATGGCGCCGACCCTAGGGAAGGAAGGAAAGAGGGCCATCCCCCCTTACCTTCTCTTCCACGTGAGAAAAAGGAAAGGGGAGGACGCCTCCCGGACGCCTTCCCTGCCTTCTCTCCTGCGCCATAGGAAGGAAAGGGGGCTCCTGCGGTCGGTAATGCTCTGATACCAACTTGTGGCGCCCAAGATGCGATTCTATCCCAATCACGTGATGAACTCATGATTGGGGAACAACCGCATTTCGAGCGCATAGCAAGGTGGATATCATTACAACATACCATGTACTGAATGGATGAGAATACAAGATAAAGGCTTACACTCGCCACAAGCTACAACATGAATACATGAATACATAGCAATCATCACACAGAAGAGCAGGATCCGACTACGTATGAAATTAAACGAAAAAGAAGAATGACATCCACCCTGCTAATCCCAGGCTCCCGACCCGGAACCTATCCCTTGATCGAGGAAGAAGAAGCAGAAGAAGAACTCCAAAACAAGCAAGCATCGCTCTCATGTCAAAGCGTTGCTTTACCTGTACCTGCACCTGTTGTTGTAGTAAACTGTGAGCCACGAGGACTCAGCAATCCCATTACCATGGGTATCAATACTAGCAAAGCTTAATGGGTATGGAATGGATAAGTGGTGAGGTTGCAGCAAGCACTAAGCATTGTATGGTGGCTAACTTACGAGTACAAGAATAAGAAGGGAGACTACGCATAACGGTCGCAACTAGTAATGATCAAGAAGTGATCCTGAACTACTTACGTTCAAACATAACCCCACCATGTTCTCTTCACGAACTTCCTCGAAAAGAGACAGTCATGGTTACACACGCAGTTGGTGTATTTTATTTCGGATCTGGTGTCAAGTTCTCTACAACCGGATATTAAAAATTCCCATCTGCCACAGAACCACGGGCATGGCTTTCGAAAGATCAAACCCTGCAGGGGTGTCCCAACTTAGCCCATGATAAGCTCTCACGATCCACGGAGACAATCCTCCATCTCGGGACACCCCGAGTAACCTCGGAATCCCGGTGCACAAGCTCTTCGAAGAAAGGAAAACTATCCCAAGGAGATCTCCCGATGAGTCAGGTCCGTGTCCAGAGCCACACGCTCTCTATCTACAGACTCATCCGTCTATGCAAAGTGGACGATAGCCAAATACCATCGAGTTGCCCCGAGGTGGCACCGCCGACTGCTAGGTAGGTGGACCAACACTCATGAGGAGCACTGGCCCGGGTTGTTGATTAAGAGACCTCGGGTGCTAGCCGGTCCCTATGCAAGTTTTAGTTGTTATTAGGCAAATGGTAAAACCAAAGTTGGATCTCCTCACGAAAGCTTTACTTTAGACAAAGAAATAAGGGGGGCCCATAAACCCCGACCGTGTTAGGAACGCAAAATCAAGGAACATAACACCGATATGACGAAAACTAAGGCGGCAAGAGTGGAACAAAACACCAAGCAAAAGGCCAAGCCTTCCACCCTTTACCAAGTATATAGATGCATTAATTAAATAAGAGATATCATGATATCCCATGATATCCATGTCCCAACATGGAACAAGCTACAACTGCATCTGCAACTAGCAACGCTATAAGAGGGGCTGAGCGAAGCGGTAACATAGCCAAACAACGGTTTGCTGGGATGGTGGAAAAGGTTAGAGGCTATCATGGCAATTTGGGAGGCTTGATAAATAAGTGGTAGGTAGCGCGACATACGATAGCATCGAGACAACTAGCAAAGCAAAGATAGTGGTGGTATCCAGAGTAACGGTCATCTTGCCTGAAATCCCGCTAGGAAGAAGACCGAATCCATGAAGTAGATGAACCAACGTAGTCGAACGAATCCTCATAATCGCAACATAACCGGAACTATCGAGAAGAAGCACAACCGGAAAGAAGCAAACAACATGGTAAACAACCATCACATAAACATGGCATGATGCACAACCAAGTATAATGCATGTCCGTTTTAATGAGTCATGGCATGGCAAAGTGCATCAAATGATACTACAAATTAAGTGGAGCTCAATATGCAACGAGTTGCATATTGACGGAACTTCACAACAATTATTTAGTTCTCTCTCGTTTATGCACCCAACAATATTAAATGTTGTTAAACATGGCAAGCGGTGAAGCATATGCAAACTACCTATTTAGGCAAGTTTAAATGAGGCCGGAAACACAAATAACAATTCCGGAAAATCCTCATATGCATATTTCGAATTTGGTACTGTTCTGCCCTAAATCATATTTTAATGTTGTTGAACAGTAAAATAAAGTGCACCATGTTAATCTATGCATTTTTCTAGACAATTTACATCTAAAGTTTATTTAATTCGGAGATACGGTTATTTAGTTATGAAATAAACCATTTTTACATGTCATTTAGCAAATTAAATCAAACAGCACATTTAAACATTTTTAACATGGATGAGAGTTGCATATTATGAAACTAGAAGAAATTCTAAGCATTTCACATATATAAAACATTTTAATCCGATGCACGGTTTGTGAGATATTAAATGCATGAAGACTAGGGACTTTTCTGTAAAACTGGCGTTCTCTGGATAATTAACAAATTCGCAGAACCTAGAAAAAAAGACATGCGGGCCGAATCTGCTGGCCCAACAGAAGGAAAACAAAGGAGGCGTTAGGGGTGGCCTCACCATGGGCCAAGGCCCAGTCGGTGGAGGCGGTAGCAGCAGGCCAGCTGCTGGCGAGGCCGGCCCGTGCGAGCGAAGCAGGGGAGGCAGGCGCGGGACGACGAGGAGGGGCACGGTCAACGCGCTTGAGGCAAGGGTCGTGCGTTGCTCGACCTGAAGTAGGGGACGCAGGGGCGCGGGACCGCGATGGCGCTAGTGGTCTCCGATGGGGCGGCGCGACGGAGACGGCGATGAACGGAGCAGGGTGGCGGCGGAGCTGCAAGGCCATGGCGGGGAAAATTCAGACAAGTGGCAGGGAGAGAGAGAGAGGACCGGAGTGAGAGCGAGAGGTGGCGAGGCGACCTGGCCGTGACCTTCGCCGGCGGCGGGCGCGGGTGCTCGAGGAGACGAATCCGGGCGGTGGTGACTTGCAGCAAGGGCGGGAGGCGAGGCGGAGGAGCAGACGAAGCTCCTGCAGGGCGGCTCGGCTCCATGGTTCGACGGCCATGGCAGGCGTCATGTGCGTGCGAGAAAGAGAGAGAGAAGCTTAGGAGGAGGAAGGAAACAGGAGGAAGGAGAGGCGAGGGCGCGAGGCAGCTCCTGGCGGACGGCTCGCCGACGGGTGGCGCAGGGCAGAGCTTCGGCGCGGGGTTGAGGACGACGTGGAGGCGACGCGGTCGCCGACTGCTGCTGCTACTCCAGCAAGGGGGCTCGGGGCACACTAGTTCCTCGGGCGCGAGGGATCGAGCGAGGAGGAGGGCTGCGGGGATCGGCTAGGTGGAGTTGGATCGATGGGTGGCTGCGAGATGTGGTTGGATCGGGGTGGATCGAGGGGAGGAAGGTGGTTGGCCCGATGGGGAAAACGAGGAAGGAGGCTGGTTGGGCAGGTGGTTCGATCGAATGGATCGGGCAAGATCCCGAGGAAGGAGGAGACAGTGAGGTGGCGGCGGCGGAGGGATGGAAGGATGGGACATCTTTGGATCTAGGGTTAGACTATTTATATAGGTAGGGGATTAGGGTAAGGGTTACCTGGACCCCTCCGATCATAATCGGACGACCCGGGAAAAATAGGCTAGGACAGTCTAACAAAAAACCGAAGATATTTTATGGATGTTTGGGGATGATCTGAATCCAACGGTGATGACTGAGCGGGTCGGGTTCGGGTAAGCTTTCGGACGCGCATGCGAGGGGGTCTGAGAGAGGTCGACAAAGACAAAGGGGCCTGACAAAGGTCAACGGAGACGAGGAAGAAGCGGCAACTACGAATGACTACGGGTTTTATGAAAACATGCGGATGCGATGCGCATGATGACATGATGAAATGCAACAAGCAAAAATAAATAAAGCGGATACAACAAAAACATGGAAGGCGTCTGGAGCGTCGGTCTCGGGGCGTCACAACACTCCCCCACTTACAAGAGATCTCGTCCCGAGATCTAAGGATGGCACCGGAGAGAAGCGGAAGAGCAAGAGGTAAAACAAAGTTGCTTCTTTGACAAACGAAGGAAACCAAAGAACCTTAGAGTTTGCAAGGACATGAAAGGAACTCAAGGGACAAGAAAGAATTTGAAACCACTCAGGTTTAAATGAGATAGACAACGAATGAGAAGGAAAGAATTCAGACAGCACTCCGGTAGAAAGAGAAGGAAAACTTGATAAGATGAAAAGAACTTGAAAAGAGAACGCCACACTCCGGTTAAATGGATAAGCAAGGAAAAGAACATGATCTTGACAAACGATATGATGGTTCTAAGAGAGCAACATCACCATGCCTCCAGAATGAAAGAATGGAATGAAAAGAATGGAGAAGACAACAACATCTTCTACCATAAATGAATTTGAAAGAGCATCCTTAGGAGAAAGGCTTGAATGGAGTTGTTGAAGAATCAACAACAAAAGAATAAGCTTGTTGACTTATGGAAAAACATCTCAAAACTTGAGGTGAAATTCTGCCACTACGAAATGATTGATTAGTCGAGAGGAACGAAGATATGCAAAACGCTACTTCAAAAGATAAGGGAGAATGAATTGCACTTCGAAATGCAAGAGGGAGAATACTTGAGCTCCTCCAACAAGAATCTTGAAGAACACTTTGAGAATGAATGAAATCTTTGACGAACCACCACGTTGAGTCTCCATGAAGAACTTCCGTAACAAAAGGATGATGAGAAGGAAGTGAAGGATGAAAAGAATAAGATTGAAGCCTTGCATTGATTTAGATGGAGCTTCATGACAATATAACCGAGAAATCTTGGAACTCCGGAAAAGAAACGACGAACAACTTAGAACCGAGAATTTGATATCATGAACGAACTCCAGAAGAAGGAATTAATCACTTGGATGAATAAGAATTATGTTATGCGTATCCTTCACCAATTTAAATTGATGACAAGCAACGGATTTGGCGTACTACTTATTCTTCTTGAAAGGATTAAAGAGAGATATAGCACAAACTTGGGAAAAAACTTGAGCAAACCACAGGTAGGATTTGGAAAGAATGAATGAATTGATACGATACCAAAGGAGATGAATCTTGAAGAAACCACTGTAAGAATTGAAATGAACGAAGAAAAGAGAATGAATCTCCGAGAAGAATTAGAAAACGAACGAAGATACTTGAGTGAATTTAGATACAGGAGAATGAAGAGATAATGAACTGAATTAGAGGATATTTGAACGATGCACCGGTAGAACTGGGGAATGAGAGCTGAATGTTGAGAACGAATAAATCTTCTGAAATGATGGCCTTCGGAGAATCCAAATGGAAAGAACTCATGAAATGCTTCGGATGAGGAATGAAAAGAATTTCTGACGATCGGAACAATTTGAGGGGGATAGCATCAATCTTGAACTACGAATCTTCAAGAGAACAGACCAAGATTTGAGAGAAACTCTTCTTCGGTCTTCACATGCTGAGAAGGACGACAAGAACCACCATGAAGAATTTTGAGATACTCCAGAAGAATGAAGAATACAAAGGTTTAACCAACGATGAAAAGAATTTGAAAGCGATCTTGGAGAAGGCATATGACTGATGGAATCCATTCTTACGTCGCACTTTGAAAAGAATTTGCGAAAAACTCCGGAAAAATTAGAAGAGTCAGGTATGATCTTGGGAAAGACCTGTGGGTTAGGGCCCACTCAAAGATACACCGTATAATGATTACTTGAAAAGGAGATTGCACCGGTTGGTTAAAATGGCTTAAATGAGGTAACAACCTCGATACAAATTGAACGGATTAAGAATGGAAACACGAATCTTCTGAGATATATTCAGCACTCCGGAACAAATGAATAGCGAGAGGTGAATGATTAAGAGGTGCACCGGCATGAGATAGCATTTGAAACAATGAAAGGGGTATGATCAACACCGAAAGCTTGCATTGAATCCACCGGAGAGAAAAAAAATGAGAATGAAAGAATGATTAACTTGAAACTCCTGACCATATTCATGATAATCACCGGATAAGAACATTGAAGGAAGAGAGTGAAGAGACTTCACATCAATAAAATGGATACTTGATTAAGAAATCTGAGTCCTTGAAGAAAAGGGTGGGATGGTGAAAAAAAAACAAATGCAACTTGGGACGGATGAAACGGACACTGTTGAGAAAATTGAGAATTGCTCTTGCAAATGAGAAAGACGATTGAATTATCTTGAAGAGAAGCACACCGGTTGGAAAAGAACTGAAATGACAATCTCGATGATCAGGAAGAATTAGCACTCCCATAGAAATATGAGAACACCGCTTAGGAAAAGGTATGGAATCAACACTTGACTTCGAAGCAACTCGAATACCACAACTCAAAACAAAACAAAGGATTTGGCTTGCAAAACAAGCCGGAACAAACATATGATAGAGATTTCGCCCAAAGTGTTCGTGATGAGGCCCCACGGGCACGACGTACAGCGGACATCACGAATGACAAATGAGACGTCCCCGAATCAGCATAGCCAAGGATTCTTTAAGACGCCTCGCGACCACTGTAAATCGACCGTGAAAAACAAACCACTAGATGTTGGACCCCAATCTCAAATCATATATCTGTCGGAAGGAAATCCTGGGTAACTACTTGAATTCCCACCTATGAACTCCCGAAACTTTCTGGTTATGCAATCTGGTGTTGGGGATACAGGGAGGCACAAATATCTCACACAACTAGCAAATCCTACACTCCAACTGTATCCATCCGTCAACACATAACCAAGAAAACCTCAGAAATCGTGTACCTCAGACCTTCGAAATCATCCGATATACTAGCTATGGCAATACATCTGGTCGCTCTCCCCAGTACTGGGTGGCGCCAAACTACTCTCACCACAAAGAGTATAGAAGCATTTTCGATGTCGGCGTCCTCTGGTATTCCGGAACTGAAACGATTGCGAATGTGACAAGAACCCCTTGGAGCTCAACTCCCCGGAAGAAGTCAAGTCAGACAGGAGGCACCAAGACAGAATTCCCGTCACACCGATATCGCAGCGATTCCAACAATACCCGCGTGATCCTAAAAAAATTGAGTGAAAAAGGAGAGTGATGGATCCAAAACACCTACGTCACGAGTCCTCACCAGAGCGACGAAGGGGATGAGGAGTAAAAAGAATTCCTACTCTCCGATATATAGCTAGACTCAAAATAGTTTTCTTTCTAGACTCAACAACGTCAGCGGTTCGATCAATCAAGGGGGTTCCTGCGGTCGGTAAGGCTCTGATACCAACTTGTGGCGCCCAAGATGCGATTCTATCCCAATCACGTGATGAACTCATGATTTGGGAACAACCGCATTTCGAGTGCATAGCAAGGTGGATATCATTACAACATACCATGTACTGAATGGATGAGAATACAAGATAAAGGCTTACACTCGCCACAAGCTACAACATGAATACATCAATACATAGCAATTGAAAGTGTGTTATATCGACTAGAGGGGGGTGAATAGGCGATTTTTACAAATTCGTCACTGAGGAAATTCAAGGTGAGGAATTTCCTAAATCACGAATGACTAGCAGCGGAATAAGTACTCAGGTGCAAGCGTAACAGAGTAGTAACACAGTCATCATGATGAAATGAAAGCAAGCACAGAGTACAAGAAGTGTATAAACAGGATAAGCAGGCTGAAGACAAAGTGACTGAAGAATTGGGATTGAAGAAATTGAGAAAATCTTCAGTCAAAGTCTTCAAACAGTAACGATCAAGTTTATTAACACATGAATGAGGAAATAAAAGGGTTTAGGAAATAGAACCAGTAGCTCGGTGAAAACGATGATTTGGTAGACCAGTTCCAACTGTTGTGACAGTTGTACGTCTGATTGGAGCGGCTAGGTATTTAAACCTGGGGACACACAGTCCTCACCGTATTCTCCTTGAGCTAAGGTCACACAGACCTCGCTCAATCACTCGTGGTAGGTCTTCACAGGTGACTTCCAAACCTTCATAGACTCGGTCACTCGGCGATCCACAATTTCCTCTTGGATGCTCTAGACCATGACGCCTAACCATCTGGAGGATGCACAGTCCTCAAAGGTAACAAGCGTCGGTTCCACACAGGAACAATTTCTTCAGTGATGCTCAATCACTTTGGGTTTTAGGTGTTGGGTTTGGGTTTTTCCTCACTTGATGATTTTCGCTCAAAGTCCTCGGAGGATGGGATGCTCTAAATGACAAGTGTCAGTTTCTCTCGGAGCAGCCGACCAGCTAGTGGTTGTAGGGGCAGCTATTTATAGCCGGGGAACAGCCCGACATGATAAGACATAAATGCCCTTCAATGATATGACCGTTAGGTGGGTAGGATATTTTGGACAGCTGGCGCATAGCACAGCAACGGTCGGAAATTTGAGCTCTCAAATTCCTCAGGGCTATCATGTTCCTCACTTGTAGGCAATCCGCACTGGCGAATTCCTAACTCCTCAGTCAGAACAAATTCCTCAGAGAACAGAAGAACTTCATCTCTGTCACTAAAGAACTTGACTGAACTGTATGAGATTTCCAATGGCTTCACTCGAAAGGATTGGTAGGTGTAGGATTTGAGTTGAGCATCACTTGGAAACTTTTCCTTAGTTTTACCTCGACCCCCTTTAACAGTACGGTGTTTCCTATGACTCAAGTAAGGGAAAACAAAACTATGAAAACAAAAGTCTTCACGCTTCATAATCCTCGCATCAATATCAAGTCTTCAAGGTCACACCAATTTCCTCAATTTCAAAGTCTTCAAGAAAACCAAAGTCTTCAACTGAAGACATTCATTTTTAGGGGTCGACTTTCTTCATAAATATCAAACTCCTCATAGACTTATAGAACCTGTGTACACTCACAAACACATTAGTCCCTTAACCTATAAGTCTTCAATACACCAAAATCACTAAGGGGCACTAGATGCACTTACAATCTCCCCCTTTTTGGTGATTGATGACAAATAGGTTAAGTTTTCAATGGGGATAAAACATATGGAGTGTAAATACTGATATTGAGGAATTTGATTGCAAGATATAGAAGAACTCCCCCTGAAGATGTGCATATTGAGGATTTTGCTTTGGATTGCAGATGCACATTGTAGAGTAATATCATGGAGATCTCCCCGTATATCTTGTAATTCATACACGCATTTAACATATGATATGAAGAATTTGAAATGCATGATGAAATATGGTGTCTGACGAAATTCAGCATGCGTGCATTAAGGTACTTGAGGAAATAAGCATGCAGAAAGCAGTTCAAAAGTATCAGACCACCATAGGACTTAAGTTTACAACTCAACCAACAAACACTTCAGAAGAGCGAGAGTTGTAACTTAACAGAAAAAAATAGCCCATATATAAGACCCGCTTGAAGACTAACTCAAATTTCTCCCCCTTTGTCATCGAATGACCAAAAGGGACGAAAAATGAGGACTAACGCCCCTAAAGAAATATCATCATGATGTCGATGGAGGAGCGCCAGCGTTGTTGGGGTCGTCCGTTGAGGTAGGGCCTGTCGCAGTGTCGTTCAAATCTTCGGCTTCATCCGTTTCGCGCGATGAAGAATATGAACTGGCAACAAGCTGAGGAACTTTGACCTTCTTGAATTTCTTCGAAGGGGGCTGAGACCAGTCAAAGTCCTGTTGGAAGCCCATCTCCTTGAGATCTTCAGCACTATAAAGATTCGACAGAATAGCCCAAGTGCGGTCAAAGACTTCATGCAAGTAGTAGTGATTCTTCTTCACAGTGTTTTGAGTGACTGTCATGTTCTGAAGAATTGCACCAAACTGACGCTTGACCCACTTGTGATTTCGATCAACTTTTTGATGAAGACTGAGGAGAAGTTCATGATCAGTCATCACACGCGGAGCTGTTGCTTGAGGATTTTGCTTTGAAGTTTTGGCGGCAGAATCTTGTGTTGCAGAGTCATCATTGGTGGAGTAGGATGTAGCTTGGCGAAACTGTCCATCCAATAGATGAGTGCCTTCATCGATAATAGTGTCCTTGCCCTTCTCATCAGCTGAGGAAATAGTCCGCTTGAGGACTTCAATAGGTGGCAAATAGATGAGATGATTCTGAAAGTCAGCCTGATAATGAATTGAAGACCTTGATCTGATGAATTTCATGATCCAGGGAGCGTAAGGCTTCAACTCAAAAGGTGATAGAGCAGCATTGGCCAAAGTCCTCATGAAGAAATCATGGTAGTTAATGGGAATGCCATGTATCATGTTGAACAGCAGATTCTTCATGATGCCAACAACCTCTTCTTCATCAGAGTTGTGGCCCTTGATTGGACTGAGGGTTTTGGTCAATATGCGATATATCGTCCTTGGCACATAGAGCAATTCCTTCACAAGGAAGGTGGTCCTTGGAGCTTGGCCAGCCTTCAAAGGCTTCATCAGCACTTGCATCAAATGATTTGAGAGTTCAGGTTCCTCATAGATGAGCCTAGCACCTTCAGTGGGAGGACTGATTGGGATGGCGTGAAGCAATTCAGAGGCCGGTGCTTTGTAATGAGTATTTTTGGTCATCCAGTCTAGCACCCATGAATTTGCATCTTCAACATTTCCAGTGATATGCAGTGTGGCGTAGAATTGAAGAATGAGTTCTTCATTCCAGTCGCAGATGTCAGTGCAGAAGTTAAGCAGCCCAGCGTCATGAAGAACACTGAGGACTAGATGGAAGCAAGGAAGCGACTCCATATCCACATGAGGAATTTGCTCGTGGTCAAATACCTTGTTCTTACCAAATAGGAGGGAAGAGTAATAGTTCATTTGACTTATTGTCCAGAAGCGCTTGCGTCGCAGTCTTGCAGAGTCATAGGGATTGTAATCCGTGAAGAAATGATGCTCAGCAAAGAAATCATCAGCGTTGAATTTTTGCTTCTTGGTATGAGGATTTTGTGGCTTGGGCTGAAGATTAACAGTTGAAGTCTTCACAGCCGCTTGGAGCACAACCTCTGGAGCCACAGACTGAGGAATTTCCATATCAATTTCATCAGTTGCAGTCTTGGACTCCATTTCTTCAGCATCAGTAGCTGAAACTTCTTCTGGAATAGAATGAAGTGAAGATTGATGTCCATCAGAGCCCGTATGAATTTCTTCAGTCGGCACAGGGGACTGAGGAATTTGTTGCAGAGGAGTGGTCAATGGTGAATTTGGATGATGTCTTTCCCAATAATCATCATTGAGAACTGGTGTAGTAGACCCAACGTCCACATCCTCATCTTCTTCATCAATTTCTTCAACGCCTGCCTCTTCAGCTGTGAACTGAGGCACGGGCGATGATACCAGAGGGGTTGAAGGGATATCATTCACTTCAATTTCTTCATCCAACTGTTCTGAAGTAGAAGCAAAAGGATTCGCTTCATCACTGTCATCAGGAATGTCATATTCCTCACCAAAGGGAACAATTTCCTTTGATGGCATGCTTGAGATAGGAACATCATCAATGGGGTTGGTGTACGAGCTTTGCAAAGTCTTCACTTTCTTGGGAGCTGAAGACTCTGCAGTTTCTGAGGCTTTCCTTTTCTTCACAGCTGCCTTTTCTGCAGCCTTGGTCTTCTTCGCTTCTGATGCAAAAGGAAGGTGGATATCTTTCATCTGTGATGACTTTGCAGGAGGAGCAGATGAAAGTGGTGCAGTTTCTTCAGGCACAACTAATGCAGTTGCCCTGGCTTGTTCAGATTCTTTAGGCACAGCTTCATATGCTTCAGCTGACCTGAGTTGTTCTTCAGGCGCAACATTGGAGGTTGCCCTGGCATTTTCTTCAGTAGGCTGAGCAGATGCATCAGCCTGAGGAACTTGTTGTTGTGATGGAACTGCAACATTCGGGTTGAACCCCTTGGCCATTCTGACAAATCTGACTTTGGCACCTAGCCAATCTGCATGATATGCGTCAAATTCATCGCTTAGAGCTTTGATCTCCTTTTGCAGATTCACAAGTTCTTCAGGAGTCATCTTCACAGCGTTTTTCTTCAAAAAGCGCTCCTTCTTGTATTGGGCTTTCTTGACTTGCCTGGCCTTCTCAAATTTCTATTTTTCTTCGGCTATGAAGGCCGTCAACGTGTGGCTCTGGCCGGGAGTGAGGTTCAATTCAGGCAGAGGAGTATTTGGATCCTTGTGCCATAGATCGATGAAATCAAGGATCCTTTTAGGATCCAGCATGAGTGGCACAGCACTGCCTTTGGCTCTAGCGGCCTTTTCTTGCCTGTCTTTGATGATCTCAGCAAGTTCTTCATCATCAGCTTCATCGTCCTCAGACGAAACTTGGAAGGCAACTTGCTTCTTGTGAGGACTTGGTCTTGGGCCTCGTCCAGCAGTGGCCTTTTTCTTCAGCAAGATTGGACCAGTTGAAGATTGTGGCGGAGCTGAGGAACTAGCAGATGCTCCTGAGGCAATAGAGATTCCTGTAGTCCGTTGGCACGTGGCAAGATGCACAGGTGCTGAGGACTTAGCAGCAGCAATTGAGGATTTTGTGGCAACAGAGGGAATTGGAGCTGCCCTTGAAGTGGTTGCCTGAGGAATTGGCCGTGAGGGCATAGCAGTTGAGGAACTTGGCTTCACAGCTGATTTCTTCAGCATAGCCTTCTTAGGCTTGCTAGCAGAGGCCTCAGCAGCAGCAGAATCTTCATTGAATTTCTTCACTGCTTCCTTTGCTACTTTACCCAATTTGGCTTGGCGCTTGGCCCATTCTCTGGGAAATTCCTCACCGCGCCTGATGCTTGAGGGATCAGCTTCTTGGCCTGGAGCCAATGGAGGTCTTGGGCATGGAGGGTTAACAGCGAATTTCTTCATGTATTTAGGAGTAACATAACGATATTCCCTCCATTCTCTTGCCCATCTCCTCTCAATTCTCTGTATGCGCACTTTGCGCTGAGTCATGGTCTCTTTGCCATGAGTTGCTTCATCAGGAGTACAATATTCATCATAGATGTCTTCAGGAATTTCAAAAGTTGTATTTGTTTCAGGCCTCTTTCCTCCCTTCTGAGGTCTTTTACCATCAGCCATTTTCTTCACTTGAAGATTTTGAACAATTGATGTTTCTGAGGAAGTGTGCAACTTATCTTCGAGGAACGCTGCAAATGAGTTAAGTTGATGAGAACCTAGTGATTCAGCAGCAGACATTTTGTACCTGTGAACAGAGTATAGGTGCAAAGAATTTGGAGAGGTCATATGCGTTCTCAGAAAATTTTCAAAAGAATTCAAGTTTGAGGAATTTGACCCGGGGAGTCTTGAGGAATTTCACTAAGCGTTCTTGACTTAGGTTCCAGAGTTGTATAGATTAGAGAATCCACACAATTGAGGAATCTTGAAGAAAAACATAGCTTAGAGAAACAAATCAAGATACAGAAGCATTTGGGAGTTTACGGAATGGGAAGTTGAAGAATAAACACCTGTTGAAGATTTTGTGAAATCATCAGAATCAAAGTAGGGCAGTAAAATCAGATTTTAATTACCCTGGACGAAGAACATGACGAACTGGAAGTGGAAGTGGAGAAGTTCGTCCGTTCAGATCTCCCACGCCCTAACTTGGTGGTGAGAGACAGCTACGGCGGCGGCGGAGTGAAGATTTCCGCGGCCGGCGCGAGTACGACGGCGACGAGGTCGAGGCAGTGAAGCTCTTCCTCACCGGCGATGATGGAGAGTAGCGGCGGCGCTAGGTCAGAGAGCTCGAGCGAGTTGGTGGTCGAGCGGAGTAAATGAGGACAGAGGAAAGGAGGGGGTATTTATAGCCACGGTGAGAAACTGCCCGTCCAAATTTTTTGGACGAACATGCCCCTGACCCTTACTCTTCTAACGACATGTGTCACCCACGTACAAAGAGATGGAGATCATGGTAGATCGTGGGTGAGTAGTTTAATCCTATCGCGGGATGCGGAACGGTTTGAGCGGCAAAAGCCGAAAATTCAGATATGAAAATTTTAACATTTCGTTCGCAAATTCTTCAGCTGTCAAGGACATAGTGAAGACTTTGAACGGGTTTCAAATAGAACGCACATGAAGAATTTGTGAACAGACTGGGTTGAGTTTAGCATAGAGGGGGAAAGGGTCCGATCACATTCACTTAGAAGAAAATCAACTTAGAAGAATTAGCAATAAGTGAATGCTGTTGAGGACATGAAAAACTCAATTATACATATATATAATCAATGAAGAACATCAGTCGAAATTTTTTGGAAGACTTTGCAAGTTGAAGAATTTGAAAATTGAAGAATTTGCAAAATGAAGAAAAACTCAATTTTGAAGATTTTCAACTTTTGTGGTGGCGTGACCCACCGTATAAGAATGATGATTTCAGACGCCGCGTACAATTGTCGTAGGGCTCTGAGAATCAAATTCTTTGTTAATTTCTTCACACTTAGAGGGTTAGTCTTCATTGATTAAAGAAAAACGTTCTTCGTGTGTTGCACATCTAAGTCATCAATTTTGCATAAGTGTTAGGATGTGTGTCCTTTCAAAGAACATTCGAAGATTCTAAGATATTTAGCTCACACCGCAACTTGCTAAATCTCTTCTCATCCAAGGGCTTGGTGAAGATATCCACTAGCTGTTCTTCAGTCTTCACGTGATCAATAGAGATGTCGCCCTTCAACACATGATCTCGAAGAAAATGATGACGAATCTGGATGTGCTTTGTCTTTGAGTGCTGAACTGGGTTATGAGCAATCTTGATGGCACTCTCGTTGTCACAGAAGAGTGGCACATTCTTCACGTTGATGCCGTAGTCCTTGAGGGTTTGCTTCATCCACAACAGTTGAGCACAACAAGAACCAGCAGCAATGTACTCAGCTTCAGCAGTAGAGAGTGATACGCAGTTCTGCTTCTTTGAGGACCAACATACTAAAGATCGTCCGAGGAAATGGCATGTGCCTGATGTTGACTTGCGATCCACACGATCACCAGCATAGTCAGAGTCAGAATATCCAATGAGATCAAAAGCTGAGCCCTTGGGATACCATAATCCAAGTGTTGGAGTGTGAGCTAGATATCGAAGAATATGTTTCACAGCCTTATGTTGTGATTCCTTCGGTGTAGCTTGAAAACGGGCACACATGCAAACACTAAGCATAATATCTAGCCTAGATGCACATAGATACAGTAAAGAGCCAATCATGGAGCGGTATACCTTTTGATCGAAGTCTATACCATTTTCATCGGTGCATAGATGGCCATTTGTGGGCATAGGGATTTTGATGCTTGCGTTGTTGACGAATTTGAAGACCTAAGAAGAATTTCAATTCTCCATCATGCACATTTGATATTCCTCACTCATCATATAAGCAAATTCGTCACTGTAACGTTGGTTAGTACAGCCAAAGATAATATCATCAACATATATTTGGCACACGAATAATTCATCATCATATGTTTTGGTGAAAAGAGTTGGGTCAAGTGAACCGGGTTTGAAGCCTTTCTTCATGAGGAATTCCTTCAGAGTATCATACCACGCCCGAGGGGCCTGCTTGAGGCCATAGAGGGCCTTATTGAGTCTGAAGACTTGATCAGGATGCTTAGGATCTTCAAAACCTGGGGGTTGAGCAACATATACTTCTTCCTCAAGCTTACCATTGAGGAATGCACTTTTCACATCCATTTGATATAAGATGATATTATGATGGTTAGCATAGGCAAGCAATATGCGAATAGCCTCAAGTCTAGCAACAGGTGCAAAAGTTTCATCGAAATCAATTCCTTCAACCTGTGTGTAGCCTTGAGCTACAAGACGAGCCTTGTTCCTCACCACTAGGCCATTTTCATCTTGTTTGTTGCGGTAGATCCATTTGGTGCCGATGATATTATGCTTGCGAGGGTCTGGTCGCTTGACAAGCTCCCACACCTTGTTCAGCTCGAATTGAAGTAATTCCTCTTGCATCGCTTGAATCCATTCAGGCTCCAAAAATGCCTCATCTACTTTGGTGGGCTCTGTGATTGAGACGAAAGCAAAATGCCCACAAAATTTAGACAAATGTGAAGCTTTTGAGCGAGTGAGAGGACCTGGTGCGTTGATGTCGTTGATGATTCTCTCAATCTGCACTTCATTTGCAACGCGAGGATGAGCAGGTTGACGACTTTGATTTGGCTCAGCATTTTCTTCAGAGCCATTTTCTTCAGATGCACCAGCATGATTTTCTTCACGATCAGGAATGACTTCTTCAGCAGGTATGACATCCTCAGTAGCCTTTAGCTTGATGGATTCCTCAGGAGACATTTCATCTAGCACAGGAGGTAGGTTTTCTCTTTGTGAGCCATTAGTTTCATCGAACCGCACATCTACAGTTTCAACAACCTTGTGGTGATAGGTGTTGAAGACTCTGTAGGTATGCGAGTCCTTTCCGTAACCAAGCATAAAACCTTCATGTGCTTTCGGTGCAAATTTGGAATTGTGATGGGGATCTCTAATCCAACATTTAGCACCGAAGACTTTGAAATAACTCACATTGGGTTTCTTGTCAGTGAGGAGTTCATATGAGGTCTTCTTGAAGAATTTGTGAAGATATACCCTGTTGATGATGTGGCATGCAGTATCAATTGCCTCAGGCCAGAAGTGACGAGGTATCTTCTATTCATCAAGCATGGTGCGAGCCATCTCAACAAGAGTCCTGTTCTTGCGCTCCACTACGCCATTCTGCTGAGGAGTGTATGGGGCAGATAACTCATGAGTAATACCAAGTTCATCAAGATAGTCATCAAGACCAGTATTCTTGAACTCGGTCCCATTGTCACACCGAATATGCTTGATCTTCACACCGAAATTCGTCGAAGCCCTTGAAGAAAATCGTCTGAAGACTTCCTGCACTTCAGTTTTGTAAGTAATGACATGCACCCATGTGTAACAAGAATAATCATCAACAATAACAAACCCATATAGAGATGCTGCATTTGTTAGTGTGGCATAATGAGTAGGGCCAAAGAGATCCATATGAAGCAATTCAAAAGGACGAGAGGTAGTCATGATAGTCTTCGAGGGGTGCTTGGCTCTGGTCATCTTTCCAGCCTCACAGGCCCCACAAAGATGATCTTTGAGGAATTTGACACCCTCAATGCCAATGACGTGCTTTTTCTTCACGAGCGTGTGTAAGTTCCTCATGCCAGCATGACCGAGTCGTCGATGCCATAGCCAGCCTTCTGAAGCTTTTGCAATTAGACAAGTGGCAGGCTGTGGTCCTACAGAGAAATCAACAATATACAAGTCTCCTCTCCTAAAGCCTTCGAAGACTTTGGAATTGTTAGATTCCATGAGCACTAAGCAACGATATTTGCCAAAGACAACAACCATATCAAGATCACAAAGCATTGAGACAGACATGAGGTTGAATCCGAGGGACTCGACAAACATGACTTTGTCCATGTGTCGATCCTTTGAGATTGCAACCCTACCTAGACCCAATACCTTGCTTTTGCCTTTGTCTGCGTAGGTGATATGCTTCAAATGTGATGGAGATAAAGGAGTGTTCATCAGTAAGCTCTTGTCACCGGTCATGTGATTAGTACATCCACTGTCGAGGACCCACTCAGTAGCTTTGGGTAAATCATCCTGCAGATGAATTAGTGCATCTTACGAACTCATATACTTCATCAGTGAAGAATATGACATCAATTTCATCAGACAAAAAATCATCAATTAATGCAACATATGTATATATAGCAGTATGAGGACGTGAGAAATGAATGGATCATTTCTTCATGATTAGCTTGCGTCCTTTCAAGCATTTCAGGTCTCCAGAAAATTCTTCAGACGATTTAGTTCGTCTGGAGACCTGACCCTGCATAAGAGGTTAGTTCTTTTTCTTCACCACCCACATCTGGAGGGGTGGCAAAGAGTTCATCATTCTGCGAGCTCCATAAGAGAAAGGTGGCATTGATGCCAAAGCACTTTGTTTCATAGGAGAGGGATTGATATAGGCATATGAGTAAGCAGAGAAATTCTTCGAGGACTTATGAATATAATGATTTGAAGAATAATGCACATAATCAGAACTCTTAGATTTTCCCTGCGAAACAAAAGCATTAGCATGATGATGATCATATGAGGACTTGGATCCACGTGAGGAATTTGATCCATAAGAGGACTTGGATCCATATGAAGACTTCGGTCCATATGAAGAATTTGATCTGGGGTTCCTATTCTTCACAGGTGGTGTCATGAGGACATTCACCTGAAGACTTTCAAGGCACCTTTTGGGAACCCAGATTTTCTTCATAGGGGGACCATTCCTGCAGTTAGTTCCAACATATCTAGCAAATACTTCACCATTCTGATTTTTGAACAGTTTATAGTTGGAGTCAAATGACTCATCAGATGAATATGAGGATTCACAAGTAAAGCCAGATAAAGTGGATGGATCTACGGGAGGTCCCTTCACAGCAACCCATGAGGTTTTGGGATACTGCTCAGGTTTCCAGTAGGTTCCATTAGCATTGAGTTTCCTCTCAAAGGCAATACCCTCTTTCCTAGGGTTCCTGTTCAAGATCTGCTTTTTGAGCACATCACAAAGAGTCTGATGCCCTTTGAGGCTTTTGTACATGCCTGTCACATATAGTTCCTTCAACCCTGCATTTTCGTCAGTGATACTAGTGGTATCCTCAGATGAGGAATTTGTGACCACAGAGATAGTTGAAGAATTTGCAGCAATAGAAGCATTTGAACTTTCAGGTGAAGAATTAGCAGTTTCACGTTCAATGCATTTCAAACATGGTGGAATAAATTCTTCCTGAGCGGAACTGATCTGTTGAGCAAGTAATGAGTCATTTTCCTTCTGAAGATCTTCATGACTCACCCTTAGCATCTCAAGATCTTGCTTTCTTTGAAGAAATTCATAAGAAAGCTTCTCATGATCGGCTAAGAGAGTTTCATGACGACTTTGAAGGTTGTCAAACTTAGACTGTAGATGCTGAAGTTTATCAGTCAGTGTTTGAGTTTGATCCATTTCCTCACCTAACAGATCATCGCTTTTGTCTAGCATATTTTGAACTTTTTCCAAAGTCTTTTGTTGTTTAACAGCAATATTAGCAAGTTTGGAATAGCTGGGTTTGAGATTATCATTAGATTCATCCTCACTTGATTCAGAGGAGGGATATTTGAATACCTTGGCACCTTTTGCCATGAAGCAATAGGTGGGAGCATAGTCATCATTGCCGTCATCAGCAATGTTGGGGAAGCCATTTTCCTCAGTGTTGAAGATGGACTTGCTGACGTAAGCGGTAGCGAGGGCTAGGCTCGCCACACTAGAGTCTGACTCCTCAGATGCCTCCTCTTCCTCATGTTCCTTAGATTCAGCTTCAGAGTCAATTTCCTTGCCAATGAATGCCCGAGCCTTCTTGGAGTTGCTCTTCTTGTGAGATGAAGACTTTGAAGATTTTGATGATGAGGACTTTGAAGATTTCTTCTTCTTCTTTGAGTCATCTGAACTATCATCCTTGTATTTCTTCCTCTTTGATTCCTTTACCCACTGAGGACAATCAGTTATGTAGTGACCAGGTTTCTTGCATTTGTGGCAAGTCCTCTTCTTGTAATCACATGATGAGGAATCAGATCTTGTGTCATCACCTTTTGAAGATTTTACAAAGCAACCACGCCTTGAGAACTTATGGAATTTCTTCACGAGCATTGCTAGCTCCTGGCTTAGTTCTTCAGGGTCACCAAGGCTGCTATCAGAATCTTCTCATTCAGATGAGAAAACTGCCTTGGCCTTCAGTGCGCGTGATCTTCCATAGCTTGGCCCGTAGAGATCTCTCTTTTCAGCTAGTTGGAATTCATGAGTGTTCAGCCTCTCAAGAATATCAGCAGGATCTAGTGACTTGTAGTCTCCACGTTCTTGAATCATCAGTGCCAGTGTATCGAATAAAGAATCAAGTGACCTCAGCAATTTCTTCACCACCTCATGGTCGATGATGTTAGTGGCACCCAGTGCTTGAAGCTCATTTGAAATGTCAGTGAGGCGATCAAAGGTTTGCTGGACATTCTCATTGTCGAGTCTTTTGAAGCGGTTCAAGAGATTGCGAAGAACGTCAACTCGAGAATCATGTTGAGTTGAGATTCCTTCGTTGACCTTGGACAGCCTATCCCAGATAAGCTTTGCAGACTCCAAAGCACTCACTCTGCCGTACTGTCCTTTGCTCAGATGGCCACATATGATATTCTTCGCTTGAGAGTCGAGTTGCTTGAATCTCTTCACATCAGCAGCGTTCACGGAAGGAGTGACAGAGGGAACACCATTTTCCACAACGTACTAGAGATCGTTGTCAATTGACTCAAGATGCATGCGCATCTTATTCTTCCAGTAGGGGTAGTCCGTCCCATCAAAGGTAGGACACCCAGCCGAGACCTTGATCATGCCTGCAGTCGACATAACTAAAACTCCAGGTGGTTAAACCAAAATCACACAGAACAAGGGAGTACCTTGCTCTGATACCAATTGAAAGTGCGTTATATCGACTAGAGGGGGGGGTGAATAGGCGATTTTTACAAATTCGTCACTGAGGAAATTCAAGGTGAGGAATTTCCTAAGTCACAAATGACTAGCAGCGGAATAAGTACTCAGGTGCAAGCGTAACAGAGTAGTAACACAGTCATCATGATGAAATGAAAGCAAGCACAGAGTACAAGAAGCATATAAACAGGATAAGCAGGCTGAAGACAAAGTGACTGAAGAATTGGGATTGAAGAAATTGAGAAAATCTTCAGTCAAAGTCTTCAAACAGTAACGATCAAGTTCATTAACACATGAATGAGGAAATGAAAGGGTTTAGGAAATAGAACCAGTAGCTCAGTGAAGACGATGATTTGGTAGACCAGTTCCAACTGCTGTGACAGTTGTACGTCTGGTTGGAGCGGCTAGGTATTTAAACCTGAGGACACACAGTTTCAGACACACAGTCCTCACCGTATTCTCCTTGAGCTAAGGTCACACAGACCTCGCCCAATCACTCGTGGTAAGTCTTCACAGGTGACTTCCAAACCTTCACAGACTCGGTCACTCGGTGATCCATAATTTCCTCTTGGATGCTCTAGACCATGATGCCTAACCGTCTGGAGGATGCACAGTCCTTAAAGGTAACAAGCGTTGGTTCCACACAGGAACAATTTCTTCAGTGATGCTCAATCACTTTGGGTTTTAGGTGTTGGGTTTGGGTTTTTCCTCACTTGATGATTTTCGCTCAAAGTCCTCGGAGGATGGGATGCTCTAAATGACAAGTGTCAGTTTCTCTCGGAGCAGCCGACCAGCTAGTGGTTGTAGGGGGCGGCTATTTATAGCCGGGGAGCAGCCCGACATGATAAGACATAAATGCCCTTCAATGATATGACCGTTAGGTGGGTAGGATATTTTGGACAGCTGGCGCATAGCACAGCAACGGTCGGAATTTTGAGCTCTCAAATTCCTCAGGGCTATCATGTTCCTCACTTGTAGGCAATCCGCACTGGTGAATTCCTAACTCCTCAGTCAGAACAAATTCCTCAGAGAACGGAAGAACTTCATCTCTGTCACTGAAGAACTTGACTGAACTGTATGAGATTTCCAATGGCTTCACTCGAAAGGATTGGTAGGTGTAGGATTTGAGTTGAGCATCACTTGGAAACTTTTCCTTAGTTTTACCTCGACCCCCTTTAACAGTACAGTGTTTCCTATGACTCAAGTAAGGGAAAACAAAACTATGAAAACAAAAGTCTTCAAGCTTCATAATCCTCGCATCAATATCAAGTCTTCAAGGTCACACCAATTTCCTCAATTTCAAAGTCTTCAAGAAAACCAAAGTCTTCAACTGAAGACATTCATTTTTAGGGGTCGACTTTCTTCATAAATATCAAACTCCTCATAGACTTATAGAACCTGTGTACACTCACAAACACATTAGTCCCTTAACCTATAAGTCTTCAATACACCAAAATCACTAAGGGGCACTAGATGCACTTACAGCAATCATCATACAGAAGAGCAAGATCCGACTACAGATGAAATCAAACGAAAAATAAGAACGACATCCACCCTGCTAATCCCAGGCTCCCGACCCGGAACCTATCCCTTGATCGCGGAAGAAGAAGCAGAAGAAGAACTCCAAAACAAGCAAGCATCGCTCTCATGTCAAAGCGTCACTTTACCTGTACCTGCACCTATTGTTGTAGTAAACTGTGAGCCACGAGGACTCAGCAATCCCATTACCATGGGTATCAAGACTAGCAAAGCTTAATGGGTATGGAATGGATAAGTGGTGAGGTTGCAGCAAGCACTAAGCATTGTATGGTGGCTAACTTATGAGTACAAGAATAAGAAGGGAGACTACGCATAACGGTCGCAACTAGTAATGATCAAGAAGTGATCCTGAACTACTTACGTTCAAACATAACCCCACCGTGTTCTCTTCACGAACTTCCTCGAAAAGAGATAGTCACGGTTACACACGCAGTTGGTGTATTTTATTTCGGATCTGGTGTCAAGTTCTCTACAACCGGATATTAAAAATTCCCATCTGCCACATAACCGCGGGCACGGCTTTCGAAAGATCAAACCCTGCAGGGGTGTCCCAACTTAGCCCATGATAAGCTCTCACGATCCGCGGAGACAATCCTCCATCTCGGGACACCCCGAGTAACCTCGGAATCCCGGTGCACAAGCTCTTCGAAGAAAGGAAAACTATCCCAAGGAGATCTCCCGGCGAGTCAGATCCGTGTCCAGAGCCGCACGCTCTCTATCTACAGACTCATCCGTCTATGCAAAGTGGACGATAGCCAAATACCATCGAGTTGCCCCGAGGCGGCACCGCCGACTGCTAGGTAGGTGGACCAACACTCATGAGGAGCACTGGCCCGGGTTGTTGATTAAGAGACCTCGGGTGCTAGCCGGTCCCTATGCAAGTTTTAGTTGTTATTAGGCAAATAGTAAAACCAAAGTTGGATCTCCTTAGGAAAGCTTTACTTTAGACGAAGAAATAAGGGGGGCCCATAAACCCCGACCGTGTTAGGAACGCAAAATCAAGGAACATAACACCGATACGACGAAAACTAAGGCGGCAAGAGTGGAACAAAACACCAAGCAAAAGGCCAAGCCTTCCACCCTTTACCAAGTATATAGATGCATTAATTAAATAAGAGATATCATGATATCCCATGATATCCATGTCCCAACATGGAACAAGCTACAACTGCACCTGCAACTAGCAATGCTATAAGAGGGGCTGAGCAAAGCGGTAACATAGCCAACACAACGGTTTGCTGGGATGGTGGAAAAGGTTAGAGGCTATCATGGCAATTTGGGAGGCTTGATAAACAAGTGGTAGGTAGCGCGACATACGATAGCATCGAGACAACTAGCAAAGCAAAGATAGTGGTGGTATCCAGAGTAACGGTCATCTTGCCTGAAATCCCGCTAGGAAGAAGATCGAATCCATGAAGTAGACGAACCAACATAGTCGAACGAATCCTCACAATCGCAACATAACCGGAATTAATTGAGCTAGGGGAATGCAACAATTGGAGCAGAGCAATGCGGATGAAGTTGATGCTAAGCCATCTGTACATTCAAATTATGTACTAAACACCTAGAAAAATAGAGGGCAAGACAGACTAAACCTACAGCCGCACCTAATTAATGATGCAGTTCCCAAATTATGTGGCGGTTGTGCATCTCACCCTGTAGAATTGTTTCCAGTGAGATCTCGTGACCGCTGAGAGGGGAGGTTGCAGCGCCAGTCACAGAGGAGCTACGGCTGGGAAGCCACGAAATTGTAAGGGTTAAACAATGTCAAACTTGAGGGACATGAGGAGCTAGGCTAACCATGGGTGTGGGAGTAGGGCGCGACAGCGGGTAAATGGAATCCAGGAGGGCGACAGAATTGGGCCAAGATGATAAGCTGTAGCGCCGGAGGGAACCGAGCACGGGGTCGCCTTCCCCGTGTCCTTGCGGCCCCTCGGGTGGCCTGAATCAGTCGGAGACTTCCTGTCGGAGGAGATCGACGGTGCAGTGACACGGTTGACACAGTCAAAGAAGGTGCGACCTGGTGATGAAGTGCCCGAGGGCGTCGG
Source organism: Thinopyrum elongatum (assembly GCA_011799875.1). NCBI lineage: Eukaryota > Viridiplantae > Streptophyta > Magnoliopsida > Poales > Poaceae > Thinopyrum > Thinopyrum elongatum. Next base: position 417,529,628 of record CM022303.1, on the reverse strand, counting down.
CCATGGCCGTGGCTGCCCCTGGTGGCGGAGATCGTCGCAGGTGGCATTGGAGGGGCTCCAGGGTGTTGTGCGCCCCCGATCCTGCCGAAGAGGAAGCGGAAAACAACCTCACCTGACAGCACGTGACGGGATCTCTATAGTGAGCGCGGTGGGGGCTCCTGCCTACCGTGTCCCTCGGCCGCGGCCATTGGCACGGAGGCCTTGGCGACCCTCGCGCGCACCGCGGACCCTCGTTGTGCGCCCGCCCCGTTCCTGGCGTACAGCACGGCCGTTAGGGCCTCGTTGCGCCGCTCCTCGCTGCAGGGGGGTCCTAGTGCCCTGCCCTGGGGTTCCGCACAGGTGAGAGCGACATGGTCCCACGGTGACCTGGAGGTCCGCAATGGAGGCGGCGGTGGCGATCTCAGATGTTGGGAGGCAGAGGGCTACGCGTTGGCGGTGGCGGCGGCGTGCTTCAGGATCAGGAGTAGATCGAGATCGAGGGGGAAGGTGGATCCAGAGGTGACGCGAATAAACCATGCGAGGGTGGGGAGAGACAAAAAAAACCGACGAAAAAAAGCAGACGAAAGTGGTGGGACGAAAAAAACCGTGGAGGCTATTCTACCAACTGAGACATTAGAAGTAGAGATGAAGAAGGAGGGGCATTTAGCGAATATTGCCAGATGTGCACGGGCACCATGGTGCCCGTTTAAAAAAAACATTTTGTACAGCTAAAAAAAAATGAAACTTTTTGTAAACACGCGCACACACACACACATACTACATATGTGCAAAAATTCATAACATTTTGCTTTCCCACGTGGTGTACAAAAAAAAGACAAATATGTATTTTCAAATGGGCTAGAATTTTTGTTTTTGGGCCGGATTTTCTTTTTACAGCTTACAAATTACATTTTTTTCAAAAAAGAATTCTGTGGATCCATAGTGAATACATACAAGTTTACACAGAATTATTTTCGAATCTTTTTGAAACTTTTAAATATGGTTGTTTGTTTTTTTTTTTTTAAAAGGGCACCATGGTGCCCGAGCACACAAACTTCACACTCGGGCATTTGGGCCCTATACAGCGACTTTTGTTACTGGGTTGAAGCATTCCCGACGTCTAAGCAAAGGTCCAACCCCCCCTCGGGGAAGCCCAAACCTCTCCGCCTCACGCTCCTGAGTTCCATCCCCGCCGACCGCCGTAGCCAGCAACCACCGGTAGTCGCCGGCGGCGGCCCATGGCCACCTCCACCTCCACCTCCGGGGGAGGCAGGGCACGGCCGTGGCGTACCGCGCTTCTCACCCTCCGCGATGAGTCAGTCGCCTCGCCCTCCCTTCCGGCCCTCCTCGCGCTCCTCCGCCGCCTCCTTCTGCCCCCCTCCTCGCCCTCCCTCGCGGCCTTCGCCGCCGCGCTCTCCCCTCACGAGGTCCTACCTTGGCCCCGCTTGCTTACGTCCAGTTCGGTTTGGTTCTTGGTCTCACTGTCCGTGTGCTCGTTTGCAGGTGGGCTCGGATGTGGCGTTCCTCGCGGAGAAGGCCGCGGCGGTGGCCCCCTGTGCTGGCGCCGCTGACGCACTGCGTGGCGTCTGCCACCTGGTAATGCTTCTGTGCTTCCATGCGATTGAGATCTCGTAGTGTACGGTGGAATTCGCCCAATGGTTGCTTTAGATTCGGGGCTGTAATGTTAGCCTAGATAGACGACCATTCTGATCAGCGACCTGCGTTCTGCTGGGGTCGTGTTGGAGTACGCGAAGTTCCGACAAATTGTGGACATGGATTTTCAAATGCTGATTATTATAAACTCGAATTTTGCTTTAGCGTGCAGTGCTTTTTAGCTGTAGCTGTGGCTGTGGCATGCTGTTTGAGCTATAGTTTTACATTTTGCAGGACACAAATTGTGTACACCCTAGAATTCTACTCCCTCCATCCCAAAATAACTGTTGTTGATTTGGTACAAAGCTGTACTAAATCAGCGACACTTATTTTGGGACGGAGGGAGTAGTATTTACTATTAAGTGTAGTCAATTTGACAAAGAAGTTGAGACTGTTGTGTTGTACTACTTTGATTGTAACGATTTGTTTTCTCTATGTATTAATTTACTGAAAATGCACCTGTGCAGATTCGTGAGGTCATGTGCAAGACAAATACGGAGATTGACTCTTCTGGTTGGCTTGCAGTGTTAACGTTTCTTCATGAGCTTGTGAAGTGTTCAGTTGAGAGTGCATGCCTTAAGGGCCACTGTGATAGGACATCTGCACTGAATACACTATCTGATTGTTTGCAAATTCTCAGGTTAGATTATGATTATTTGATAGAATACTTACCAATCACCTTCCTGTACTCCCCCTCTCTGTATCAAGTATTAACAGCCTAGTTGATTAACATTGTGGGATAATGTTTCATGGTTTGACAAGACTAAACTGTCACTGAAATAAAAGTACATGGTCCGTACTTACTTGCCTCAAGGGAAAATCTACCACAATTTGGCCCCATATTATTCTTAATAAATGATGATTTAGATATGTGTCATTCTAATCATTTCAAAGGGAGTTCTTCCTTTGTTACATGTGATGCTGCACTTCCACAAAGGCAATCTTTAATGCCTAATTTTGGGAATCGCAATGCACCACTGGTACTTTACCAAGGTTGCATGTCCTCACCAGTAAATTTATTATTAACCATTTCCCACCATCACATTTGATTTGGTGTGAACTATCACCTGCACTTACTTTCAGCAATTTGCAACCTATATAGTTTCCAGAAAACAGCAAATAAAACCAATCATTACCTCAGAATCGTCACTTGCTTTGTCGAGAACTGGTATAAGATTAGTGCTAATATTGTTGTTATCTTTCATAAATTTATCATTTGCACTGTTAAAAATGTATTCAAGAAATGAGTATATACTGGGACAATATTGACAGTATATGTGGTAAATAACACTAAATTAAATTGTAGGCAGGAAAATTGCGAACTGTGCGTATATAATTTCCTCAAAAAAAAACCCCCTAAGTTCTTAAAGACTGTCTCTAGCTGTACTGTATGATGGCATTTCCGATAGTGCATACATCAGGGAGGGAGCCCCCCCCGCCCCCTCTGAAACCGAGAACGGTACTGACTTTTCCCCTCCTAAGCCTTCCCCTCAAACACTGTTGCCCAAGGCATCTCATCCTCCCCCTGGATCTAGCCATGTCGAGGGAGCAATGGAGGGAGAATCGTGAGTAGAGGGGAAAAGGTGTGATGAAATTAATGTGAATGATGATTGATGAATGGTACAAATTGTTGGAGATGTGCCTCTAGTGTTGCCTTTGGATTAGGTGGAGCCCTTTGGGACATACTTACGTACTTTAGTGATGAACTTCTGTAGATGCCTACGTAATCAGTTGTTGCAGCACATGTATACTAGCATCATTCACAGAATCACAGTTATTTGAAAGTCATCAGTCATGCTCAGTCTTTACACCGTTCTTAATTGTTGCCTCCCCTTCCAGGTTTTTGAGCAAGGATCTTGGAAGATGTGGTTCATTAACTGAGAATTCACATGTACTCAGAGTTCTTATCTTGATCATATCATGCTTGCAAGCTGAACTGAACATGACAGATAAATCCAATGGTTCTGGCATTTCTTCCCACATTTCTGTATCAACGAATAATAAAAATTATAATACCTGGGATATGGAAATCTCTGCATTTTCGATGATGGAAGATATACTATGCAAGATTGCATCAAGTATGTCGGAAGTTTTATGGCAGTCTGTTGTTGAGGTCAGTAGTTTATGCCTCCTTTATTTACATACTGCTTCATGCTGGGTATTTCGGTGACATAGCAAGTACTGTACCAGAAATTTGGCAGGCATTGTAGCATCTGATTTGTAACATTGCAAGCAGCTTTACTACTTCTCCCATGATTGATTACCTAGACTTAGGCTGTCAGTTGACGATGCACCAGAAATGAAACATTAACAACCAAGCACAGAGTGGTGCTCACGTTCAAACACACACACACACACACAGAATGTGTGCTGTGGACATGCTATGTGGCAATGTTTAATATTCTGTTTCAACTCCAATCTCCTCCTTTGCACTCTGCAGGTCTTGAGAAAAGTTATGGACTCTGTGACAGCAAGGAACCTTATTATTGAGAGTACCGTTATGTCAAGGTTAGTACTTCGGTTTTTTCATATATTGCTTTGAAATTAATGAAAGCTAAAGTCAAAGCTAAGTCTCACTCTTGCAGATTTTATACTTCCTTTCTTCGTTGTCTGCATTTCGTTCTTTCAGAACCGAAAGCTTCACTTTCAGGACATGTAAGTATACAAAGGAAATCCATTTCTGTGGTTACAGCACATATGGTTTCTCTCTCTTTCTGATTGTAACATTGTGAATAAAACTTCAAGGTAGCAGGTTTCGTGGCAAATTTGCAAATGTTTTTTGTGTATGGGCTAAGGTCATCTTCGCCATCTGCAATAACTCCAAAGGAAAACAAAACAGACTCACAATCCAGGAGTTCTGGCCGTGGACGATATAAACCACCTCATTTACGAAAAAAGGATGGAAAAACAAATGATTCATTGGATGATCGAAGTTCAGATAGTGAATCTTCTCGATATGATTTAGGCTCTTCAGATTCAGATCTGAGCGATACTGATGGATATGCAAAAAATGGAGACCGTTTCAGGAGTTCGAAAGCTAGACTAGCTGCCATCCTTTGTATACAGGTATGTATCCATGCAACACATTCTACTTTCTAAACTATCTGTTCCCATTCTGAACTCTTACTCATGTATGAGCTCGTACAAGTTAGTTTTTTTTTTTGGTTACAACGAAGGTAAGATTGATTTCTTTCGTAGTCGAGCTATTGCTCTTTCCTTTCTTTCTGGAATGGTGGGTGGAGGGCAGCTTTTTAGATAAAGCTCATACTCCAATAAGACAAGCTAATTGATTCCTCTGCCCTATGCTAGTTTGAATTGTTAGTGCTATGGTTGTTTAGTTCTGTGAATTGAGTGACCTTTTGGAACACCAAAAGTTTGTAAATAGGAATATCTACATTCAATTTGCTATCTGCATCCACCATGATCTGTGATATTTCAGTTCCTTCAAGTCTCTAACTGTTAAAAGACACTCTCATTTTCCTGTTGAACTTCTAATAATCAAAAGCAACACTAAATAATCATGATGCTCATGATTTTCAAGAAGTTATCTGATTCTTGTTCTGAATTATTTAAGGATATCTGTCATGCTGACCCAAAATCACTTACTTCGCTGTGGCCATTACTTTTGCCTGAGAACGACGTTCTCCAACAAAGGTAAACTCTTCCACGTGCAATCGGCATGGTATTTCTCATGCCTTCCTTATGATCATGGTATCATTTTTGATGGTAGCTTTTGTTGCTACTTGCTTTTACAGAAAATATCGAGCTACTCTGATGACATGCTTGATTTTTGACCCTATAACAAAGGTACAAGTTTGCGATTATCTGTATCATTGTTGTTTATATCATCTAGCTTTTCTGTTCATGCTACCTTCCATAATATGTGGGTACCTTGCTGCCATGCCAAATCTGCCTGTATTTTGGGCTGCAGTGACTGAAGACATTTAATTGCATAGGCCATTCTTGTGAGGAGATGCACAACTAGTATTTTCGTGAGGCCTTGATTGTGTAGGCCATTCTTGTGCAGGTGTGGTAAATATGCAGAAAACCCTGTATACAACGGAGAAAACCCCTGTATACAAATGGGGATATCACATGACTAATACATGGAAAGTATATGCAACTCTTAACAATTCTGAGCTATCTTATTTATGGATTTTTTTTTTGCAAATACGAATAATGTTGTATTACATTTTTGCTACAAAGTGATCTGGACCCTTCATAATTTACATCCTTTATTTGCAAAATTCTTCTCTTGTTTGCATGGCGATGTACATTGATTAATGCATGCCACAATATTGCATACCGTGTATGTATGAATTATGGTCCCATCGGTTCAGCGCCTTTTCCATTTATAAGTTCCCGTGTATATGATGGACATGACCTGACTTAACTATGTGCAGGTACGTGTTGAGGCAGCGTCGACCATTGCTGCCATGCTGGAAGGGCAGGCCTTAGTTTTGACACAAGTTGCAGAGTACAAAGAATCATCGAAACTTGGATCTTTCACTACGTTATCTTGCTCGCTTGGTCAAATTCTGATGCAGCTGCACACAGGTAGGGGAGTTGCTGATATTTTTATATTTCAATGGTCCAATATCCCGTGACTTTCTTTTCGAGAAAACGCAAAAGGATCTTTGCGTTTCATTGCATTGAAAAGACGAGAGAGAGTACATGCCTCCTAGGAGGTTATAGTTACAGAATCCCAGCGCCCGATCAGTGGACATCCCAGGAGGCGGGCAAGACAACCCTCAGCCCTTGTGCCCCAGCTTGTGCCCAACATTTGGCCTCGTCTTTAATCCTATCGACTAACGCATCTATCGAGGGTCTTGCATTGTTGAAGACGCATTCGTTCCTCTGTTTCCAGATCATCCAGGGGACGAGCATTGTGATAGATTGCAGAGCTTTGCGTAGTGTAGGAGGGGTCTGTGCCTTCGCACGCAGCTACCAGTCGAGAATGGTGAGTTCGTCGGCTGGTGGTTGGGCAGGTATACGCGCCCAGTCCAGGATGATGTGCCAAGTCTGCTTAGCGAATGGGCACGCCAGGAGCAGGTATTGGATGGTCCCCGGGTCTTGATCGCAAAGGAGACACCTGGGGTGCTGCAGGCCGCGGCGGGCCAGCCGCGACGCCGTCCAACATCGGTCTTGGTTAGCAAGCCAGTGGAAGAATTTGACGCGGGGTGGCGCCCAACTCTTCCAGATCAGCCTCCATGAATGGCAGCGGGGCACATCCCTGGAATGTGGCGGCGTAGCAAGACTGGGCCGAGTATGTGGCGCTGGCCGTCCATCTCCAGAGCAGCCGGTCGGGTTTGTCTGTGAGGACTAAGTGTTGTACAGCCTGCCAGAGCATCAGGTACTGGCCAATCTCGTGTATCCCTAGGATCCCCTGGATGTCGCGGGCCCAAGTGTTCCCGTCTAGACCCTCTGCCACTGTTCTCGTCTTGCGTCGCCGCTTGGGGATGCATTGGTATAGCATGGGGGCAATCTCCCGGACGGATTGGCCATTTATCCATCGGTCGTCCCAGAGAAGTGTTGTCCGGCCATCGCCGAGCATCATAGTGGTAGAGGCGAAGAACAGCGCACGCTCCTCCTTGGAGAACTGGAGATCAAGGCCCTGCCATGCGCGGTCGATGTCCGTGCAAGGAAGCCACATCCATCGCAGCCTTAATGCGAGGCCGGCGCGCTCCAGGTCGCGGATCCCTAGGCCACCATATTCCACGGGGCGGCAGTCGTGGCGCCAGTTGACGTGACAGTGCCCTCCGTTGGCGACGGTTCGGCCGGCCTAAAGGAAGCCACGTTGGATTTTCTCCAGCTGTTTCAGGGTCTTCTTGGGAGGGGCAAATGCGAGTAGCTGGTGAACTGGGATGGCGCTCTGCACCGACTTGACCAGTGCGAGTCTCCCGACTTTGTTCATGTGCCAAGCTTTCCATATCGGGAGCCGGGCGGCCACCGAGTCGACGAGGGGCTGTAGCTGTGCAGCAGAGGGTCGACGAAGCGTTAACGGATGCCGAGGTAGGTGATGGGGAGTTCTACCACCGGGCATCCCAGTTGGGTGATCATCTCGGCTGTCGCAGGTTCGCCATAGAGGATTGTAGCTGAGCTCTTTGCATAATTCACCCAGAGCCCACTGGCTCTGCCAAACAGGGTTAGGATACCCTTGATTGCCGCCACGTCGTCCTGCGTGGCATGGCAGAATATCATCACGTCGTCGGCGTAGAGGGAGATCGCCGGAATAGCTCGTCGGGGGTGTAGCGGCCGTAGTATGCTGCAGTCGTGGGCGCGTCTAATGAGGAGGCCAAGAGTGTCAACTGCGAGCACAAAAAGCTGCGGGGACACGGGGTCGCCCTGGCGCAGACCGCATCGGAGCCAGATTGGCGGACCGGGTTCACCGTTTATCATGACATGGGTGCTCGACGTTGTGAGGAGGATCGCCATCCACTCCCTGAGTCGAGGCCCGAATCCATACTGACCAAGAACCTCGAAGAGGAACGGCCACGATATGGAATCAAAGGCCCGCGTGAGGTCTAGTTTGAGCATGATCCGCGGGGCCCTGAGTTGATGCAGCAGTTTCAGAGATTGCCTGACCAGAACGAAGTTGTCATGGAGACTCCTGGCAGGGATGAATGCATTTTGGTTGCGACTGACCAAGCCGCCAAGTCTGGGGGCGAGTCGGAGCGATAGCACCTTCGCGAATATTTGGGCCACGAGATGTATTAAACAAATCGGGCGGTAGTCGCGTAGCCCGCTGGCTTCGGCACACTTGGGAAGCAGGGTCAATAGGGCCTGGTTGAGCTTGCTGAAACCTCGGCTCCGCAGCTCAAATAGCTGCTGGAAGACGTCCAGGAAATCTTGTCGGATAGTGCCCCAACAGGCTCTCACGAACTCTGCCGTAAACCCGTCCGGCCCAGGAGCCTTGCGGGCCGGCAGGAGCTTGATGGCGTTCCATATTTCCTCTGGGCTGAACGGCTCGTCAAGGCTTGCCAGGTCGCATGGCTCGATGAGGTGATCAAGGTCCAGCGAGCAGTCGCGTGCGGTAGGACAGCCGAAGAGCTCGTCGAAGTGGGAGAACGCTGCCTGCGCCATCTCCTCCTGGCCCGTGATTACATGGCCGTTGGCGGTGAGGGTGTGGATGTGGTTCTTCTGCCGGTGGTAGGAGCATTGCCTGTGGAAAAACGCCGTGTTGGCGTCGCCATCTTTGAGCGTGGTGATGCGGGCACGTTGCCTGGCTATGGTGCGCTCTTGGGAGGCCAATCCGAGGTATGATATCTTGAGCTGCTTACCCAGCCAATCCTCCAGAGGTGGGAGCACGCGATCCTCTTGAGCCTTGTCGAATCGTGAGATGAGCTCGCGAGAGATTGCCATCTTATTCCGTATGCAGCCAGTGGATTTGGCACTCCAGCTAGTGAGCATGCGCGCTGTTGCCTGAAGGCGCAGCATCAAGCGATGGAAAGGGTCCGGGTCATGTACCGAGCCCCATGCCATGGCCACCGTGTCGTGAAACCCAGCTAAGCGCAGCCAATAGTCCTCAAAATGGAAGCGGCGCCGCGCCGTGCGCGTGGGCGAACAGTCGAGCAAGAGTGGACTGTGGTCTGACACGACGGATGCGAGGCAACGCAGGTGGCAGTCAGCGTGCGCGTCTTCCCAATCCGAGGTGCAGAGCACGCGGTCCAAGTGCACCAGAGTGGGTGGCGATTGCTCGTTCGACCACGTGAAGCGCCGTCCGTTGAGGTATATTTCCTTCAGCATGAGGTCGTTGATGAGGCGGCGGAACCGGCCCATCATTTGGCGGTTCAAGTTGCCCCTGCTCTTGTCGTCGTCGCGGAGGATTAGATTGAAGTCACCACACACCATCCATGGCCCGGGGCAGTCCGCGCGCACGTCTCTAAGCTCTTGCATGAATGCGATCTTGTCCGCATCCTCCTGGGGGCCATAGACAACCGACAGCCACCAGGGCGTGCCCGTGGCCGCAGTCACCTTGGCCGTGAGAGCGTTCAAGGTGAACAACGGGTCCGTGATCGTCACGGCCCTGCTCTTCCACGCAAGCAGGATGCCGCCCCGCGTGCCTTGCGCCGGGAGGTACGTGTAGTCATCAAACTCGGAGCCCAAGGTGTCTTGTATCTGTAATACCCAAAATTTGGAGCAACTGGCTGGAGCATGAATTTAATATGGTATCCGAGCCAAGAGGTCTTGAGTTCAAGACCTTGCTAACGCAGTATTAAAAAGACAGATTCTGCGGCCTACATCGATCCCATGTCTACGGACTAAATAAGCCTAGACGTGAGGGGGGTGTTGAAATATATTGCCCGCTTCTCTCCATCAGTTCGGACTTTTGGTTGCGTTGGCTAGTGCATGAAGCTTAACATTATCTATATAACTTTTATTCAACAGCTCTGTATGCCTTATATATTCTTTTTTAATGTTTTATCCAAAGTGTACATGCAATTTCTTTTCCTGTTTGGCAGGTATGATGTTCTTGGTACAGCGTGAAACTCAAACTACATTGCTTGCAGCAGTGTTCAGAGTTCTCATCCTTCTGATATCTGCTACACCGTATGATCTAAATCCACACCATGTATCTTGTTTCTCTAACTTGATATGCCATATAATTGATAATATGTTTGATGACCAGGTACCCTCGAATGCCGAAGGAGTTGTTGCCAACTGTCATTACAGCCATGTGCGGTAGATTATTAGACAGGAACTCAAATAAAAATGAACATTATGCTTTGCTGGTTAGTTTTTCAATATTGTTTCTTTATTTAGGAACAATAGTTGTGTTTCTTACACCTTACATGGGAATAACAACAGGTTAATGTTCTAAGTTGCTTGGAAGCAGCATTTGCAAAGGTGCCACCTTCTTCAGATGTCTATGGAGTTCTCATTGATCACTGTGCAGGTTAGACCCTCTTAATTTCAAATTTCGTTGATATGGTCGCTTTATTCTCAGTCTTAATTTATATTAAAAAAAACTGCCGCACATTGCTGAACTTATTGTCTTGGAAGACTCCAGAGTTTATCATATTGAGAAACTGGTTTGGGTGGATACTGAGCTATGACATTTGTGTACCAATGTGAGCTTTTCAGGACCATCACTTGCTCAGCAGAAGTCAAGTGTCGTAGTTATTCTTCTTCATTGTATAGAAGAGGAAATGCATTTCAGTGTTAGGTGTGGAGCTCTCCAGGCAAGTAATCATCCATTTATGCTTAAAGGTTGCTTTTGTATTTTCTTTTATCTTCAGCATGTGTTTGGATATTGGACTTGTAATACGTGAGAAAGTCAGTTGCTAAGCTGACCATACAGTTTTAGCAGCTGTCAGTGCGTGCAAACATCAAATTGACTACTTGCTGACAGCCTGTATAGTCTATCTCAATGACTAAGTAAGGTCAGCCGACCTATGTGCACTGACCTCTAGTAATACTTAGCTAATAAGCAAAGGGCACATGGATTATAACTAATAAGGATCGCTCCAGCATAAACACTAGGGAACAACTATGGTTATCCTCTAAAGGGGAACTCTTATGGTCTGAAATCTATTTGTAACCACATGCTGGATACCTAACATATTTGTAATTAGCTAGGAGGAAGACTGAGCTTCCTGTTCCATCTTGTAATGCAGTTCTCCTTGATATTCCATGTATAGATTTATACTGCATAAATGATGTTGTTTCACCATTTGCATTAACAAGAGGCAAGCCTAGATAACCTATTAGAATGATATGCGCTTAACTAATATGATTATCACATAGATTGATAGATATACTTATTCATATATACTTATGACATGTACATTCAGTCATGGAATTGATCTTCTTGGCACGTTTTGTAGAGCATTTATATTCATTCTTTCAATGTACATGCAAATGCTTTACAGGTTGACACATGTGGTAATATCCATTCCTTTTTATGTTTGCACAGGTGTTGAGATCAGTGGTTCATAATTACCCAAGCTGTGCAAACATCATTTGGGAAAAAGTTCGAGATATCGTTCTTGATTTATTGCAAAGGGAGAGCTTTGAAGACCAAAAATGTGATGCTAACTTTGGGCCCCCTAAAGAAGAATTATCTACTAAAGGAAGATGTCTTGTAGCTGGTATTAAGGTAGAGTTTTCTGTAAATGCTTTAAAATATTGTGGACGAAACTATTTTATAGTACTTCGGAACTTTACTTTTTTTACCCATAAAGCTAAATAGATTTTTTTCCTTTTGCCATGAACTGGATAAAATTCATGATATTGGGTAAATTTCCATCCAACCTTGCATTCATCTTGGTTTTCCTTGTTTATCAGTTTGCTACAAATCACTTTACCTATCAATGTTTAGGTTTTATTTTGTTAATAATATCTACAACCTATTAGGGTATAGTCCAGCTTAAGCTTCTGTAGTAAGCTCTGCTGGAGAAACTGTTTTAGCTATTCTTTTCAGCTTAAGCTTATTATCTATGTTGAGATGTGCAAAGTCTATAATGCCTCTGGACTCCAGTCTAATGCTTTACACATTAATGATAGACTGGCTACAAATCATGCACAGTTCTGTAAAACTGGACAAGATTCACAACTCGTTCACAGAATGGATCCTGACATTATAAATCATTCCTTACAAAATGAAATGTCCACGGAACAAGCTACAAAGTGCAATATAATATGAACATGAACTACCAATATACAATCACCACAAGCACACATTAGGCATTGCATGAGATAACAATTCTTCACTCTGAACAAACATCAATCAACAACACTTGTAAGTATAATTTTTGGAGTAGGCATGAATCGACGGAAATTGCTATTGTAGTTCTCTGGAACAAACATCAATTAGCGAACAAGCACTGATCCAACTTCGTATGTGGTTGTGCTGGATCTGGAGATGCTCGTGGGTGAAGGGCATTGCTTGTGGTGGACAGCGCTGGAGGTTGAAAGTCAGCAGGGGAGCAGGGGAGGAGGTGGGCTGGCCGTTGAGAACCAGAGAACATCAGGAGGCGGGAATTGTCAGCAGTGGTGTCGAGGAGGCGGTGGCCAGTCAAAACCTAGTGGTGTCACACATGAGAGAGAGAATGCTTCGATCGACAGGAGGGGAGAGCTACGAGAGGAATCTCCACATGGGCTCTGGTCCTGGGGGCAGGGGGTACGCAGTGGCAAGCCCGGTAATTTCTGTATCAAGTTGGATGGCAGTTCTGAGATGGAAGAGGTGGGAAGCTGGGTCTGAGGCTCTGAGCAGCTTCCTAGTATCAGCAGAGATTGGGGTGGGCTATGGGAAAAACTAATTAGTCGTTCTTTTTGTCTTAAGCTTCTGGGGGCTCTAAGCTGCTAAGGGGCTCTAAGCTGCTACAGAAGCTGAGAAGAAGTGGCCCAGTACCTGAAGTTGGATGTATTATCATCAATAACAACATAGCCTTTTGTCCCAAGTAAGTTGGGGTAGGCTAGAGATGAAACCCACCAGAAACCTGTGATTGTGAGAACCCCAAAAGAAGAGAGAGTACGTAAACAAAGTAAATTAAGGTTCCGGTACATGGATTGCTGGTAAATTAAGAACTTGGATGTATGCTTAACCTTTTTCTCCCAAGTCCCAACATAAGATGACTACTGGTTGAATGCTCTTGTTCATAGATGATTTTGTTGATTATCTGCTACATGACGCCTAAATATTCTAGGCTCAGGTTCTTACAAACTTGGTTCTTTGGTTATGACATGTATGTAGCACCTGATCTTTTATTTTGATTTTTCATCAGGTACTATGTTATTATTCAATCTGGATCTTAGAACCTAAAAGGCACAGACACGGCAGAAACAGCCGTATTGGCTTCCAAGTATCTCGGGGGGGGGGGGGGGGATTGGGATACATGTATCCCACAGTATCCCATCTTTTTTGAAGAAAAAAAAGGGGAAATAAATCAGGATGCGGCCTAGATATGATGTGGACACAGTGGGGAGTCAGGAGCGAGCCTCCAGCAACCGCGCCGCCGCTCAGCTCTCACCTCGATGGTCGCTAGCAAGGAAGATGGCAAGGTGGACGCTGATGAGGAAGAAGCTCCAGGAAGGGAGAAAGATGTGGACTGCAGCCGCCAGCAAGGAAGAGGATTTGGGCCGATTGGAAGGCAGTGATGGAAGCTGCCGATGAGCAAGAAGGTACAGGCGGCGGCGGCGCAGTCGTTTCATCTCCTCTCTGCAGCTCTCAGGCGGCTGGAGGAAAACAGCACAGAAATGTGTGGGCTGGAGGAGCTGTGTAGTGTAGGGTTTTCTGGAATTGGGCCTTATATGGGCTCTGAGTGGAGGGTTGTGTGGACTGCTCACAGTCTTTCATCAATAGGAATGAGGCAACATATATCCTGTACTAACTATGAAAAAGCTCTCATCTAAAAATTATCATTAAATCTTTATTACTTGCCGTTTATTTTTAAAACACTTATATACCCTGCCGTATCCCCGAATGGCTGTTTTTGGAAAATGCTGTATCCACTGTCCCCATACTAGTATCCCAGTGTCTGTTTTCCCATGTCGGTGCTTCTTAGCTTATTATGTAAAATTAACCATCATGGTCATACTTAGTTTTGATCATTTATTAATGTGTTGTGATTTTGTTTGTCAGGTAATTGATGAGTGTCTGCGTGTTTCATCTGGATTCAAGGGTGCGGATGACCTCAAAGAATGTAGATTGCTGGATATTCAGCAAATTTCAGACTGCACTGTAAATAAAAGTATTAAATCTGCGCCTCACTTTGAAATTGAAACCCCTGGACCATCACAAAACTGCTCTTTGGACATTACACTTGGAACCAACCGTTGGACTGAGGTGTTAGAAACTCATCTCCCTTGGGGATTATCACATGCCTCTGCTATGGTAATCTACCACCTCTAGAACCTGTGTTGTCCATGTATTATCGTATTAATCTGGAACGAATAGTGGTTAGGCTTCATTTATTTCTCAATAATCTGTGGTGTTAATGCTAACTTATAAACATGATTTAACAGATTAGTAACAGAATGCCTGCTGGCGTTGTAGTCAAAGCAGCCAACTAATGTATGCTTGAGTATTGTGTTGCCGTTTATGATCCTTGGTTCTAAATATAGCATGATATGCTTAGCCGTGTTGTTATCTTCAGATGATACTTTATGTCCCATATGTAAGAAAATAGTTTTGTCTTGCAACAGCACCATTAAATTTAGGGAGTATGTGCTCCACGAACCTGATGGAAATGCTTTTATGTATTGCTGAAAGTATTCCCTTTTTTGAGTGTCTGTTTTTCCTGGACTAAATAAATTAACTGTTTGTTTCTAGGTCAGGACAGCATCACTCACATGTTTCGCGGGCATGACCTCTGATGTTTTCTTCTCCCTACCAGTAAACAAGAGAGATTATGTGACCTCCTCATCTGTAAGTTTATTATTTGTGTGTTTCATTATGTTTCCCTAACCTGTTAAAATTTCGTGAGTATCACAATTGTTGTTGTGTAGGTTCATGCAGCATTGAGTGATGCAGTTGCTACAGTGAGGTCGGCTGCATGTCGAGCCATTGGTATTGTTTCATGTTTCTCCCAAATATTGTCGAGGTAAGATTTCAGACTTCGGTTGCGCTGCAGTCTCAAGTAGTCAAGTGCTTATTTTAAGGTACTTGAATGATGATGACCAATAGTCCATAACTCATTGTTTCCTTCTGCAGTCCTAGCCTACCTGGCGAGTTCATAAAAGCCATTGACTTCAATACACAAAATTCATCAACTCCAGTATGATATTTGTATCTCTCCTTAATGCTTGTGCACTGTTATTGTTTTTTTTTTGTTGTACTAAAATTTATCAAGTATTCTATGTGTAACATTGTCTCAATCTAAATGTTTAGGTCCGTATCACTGCCTCATGGGCTTTGGCCAATCTCTGTTCCTCTATTCGTTTCAGAGCATTGGAACTACAAACAGATCCGACTGCAGGTATGTATTGCATATTGATTGTTAGTTGGTTACAGAATCTATAATATATAACGATACGGCATGCTTATCTTTCTACTATTTTTTCAACTGTAGATCTACTTGATAAATCAACAATTTCATTGTTGGTTGAAATTGCTTTGCGCCTAACCAAAGATGGCGAAAAAGTAAGCTTGTTTTGTCAATTGATGTCTTTTCTCTCTCTTTATTTTACATTTTCACTGGCCCAGATGCCTGTTTTAGGCTATTGAACAGCAAGACATTATTCGGTTGTAAATTGAAAAGAAAAGGAAGATATCTGTATATTTCTGTATCTAATGGTACCAGTGTTGTTTTTATTTATGTTCATTCAGGTAAAGTCAAATGCCGTTAGAGCTCTTGGATATCTGTCAAGGTTTATCAGATTCAATCATCATTGTGATGCAGTCGATGATTCAAGGTTGGTAATATTCTGCATGCATCATCATCATCATCAACAACAACAACAAAGCCTTCAATATTCTGTAGGCATCAATCATAATTTTTCTTAACTTCTTTCTTCAGCTTACAATTTTGTGGCTTCCATCACAGGAATTCAGTTTTCTATGGAGATCCTGTCTGTCTTCAAACAATGGTACAAGCTTTGATGTCTTCTGTGACTACTGGAAATGTAAAGGTACTGCAAGAAATGGTTCTGCACTTGTACTTAAAACAAACATCCATGGGCTGAATCTCTTGTTATTCACTCAACATTATCCTAGTTTCTGAGACAATTTATTGTGTCAAGGCGAGACTAAAAAAAACATGTTTCCCTTGTTTTGTTCTAATGAGGAACACCTCAGTTAGCAAAGAATACAAGTTCAAGAATTTTTTTTCCTTCTATTTTTCTATTATATGTGATTGTTGAATGTGGAGATGTTTTACTTGAATAACTGCTTCCATTCGACTTGTCTTTTGTCATTCATACAGGTTCAGTGGAATGTTTGTCATGCTCTTAGTAACTTATTCATGAATGACACCGTGAGACTTTCAGAGATGCAGTGGTATGATTTGCACATGCAACATCTTCCAGTATTTTATTGAATTTCGCAGAAACTTTTATGCATCTTATCTGCTTTAGAATTCCCATTGTAGAAGCACCACATTCTTTCTTTATCTTCCAGAAGCATTTGAATGAAACACATATGCTCTCCACATACAGAAGGTGAAGCCCAATGTTTAAAGATGCTATTTCGTAATATTCTAAATCTAATAAAGACAACCTTCACCCACATCTTCTATTTTCAAATATTCATCTTTAAGGAACTAATCAGTCAGAAATTTGTGCAATAGTTATTTCTCCCCATTGCCAACCTTGTCAATTGGAAGTACTATATGAGAAATCTACACAGCTGGTACCATGATTATACCTCTGTGAGTAACTGAGTACTCCAGCTTCATATGTTAGTGGTTCTGATTTTCAGGTGTTTTGTATTACAGGGCATCAAGTGTTTATAGCATACTTCTACTATTACTCCGTGACTCAAACAATTATAAAATAAGGATGCATGCGTCTGTTGCTTTAGCAGTGCCAGTCACAAGGCTTGGTTAGTTCGCTGAATGCTTTAATTTCTGCCTTTGTTTAAGTTCTGATCTTGCTTATTTTGCTAATACCAATCATGCCAAATTGCCAATGGATTAAAGCTTTCTGTCATTATTATTTAGATTGTATTATCCTATGCTTTTGTTGGATAAATTAGTGGTAGTGCTGCCTATTTCATTTCTTGGAGGTTCATGTCTTACCTGTGGTATCATTCTGCAACTGAATTCATGATGCTGCTGGATGTGTAGATTATGGTAGCTCCTTTCCAGATGTTGTCAGAGGCCTCACACATGTTCTTGAGTCATTAAGTTCGAACAGTTCATCATCGCCTTCAAATTTCAAACACCGGGACAACCTTGAGAAGCAGGTCAATGTTGTTGATGCTTATATATATATTGTTTACTCCAAAACATGTTTCACAGCATTGTTGAACCTTTGGCTCCTTTTTACAGCTTACGTTTACTGCTCTGCATTTGCTTGGTTTTGTTTCACCGAAGGATGACCAAAGCCTGAAAGATTTTCTTATCAAGGTAACGGGCTCATGCCTGTGTGTTGTATTTTCACTAATATGATGTATTTATCTTCCATAATGTTGTTCAGCGGCAAATATCAGCCATATCAGGTTGATATTTTGAGAATCTGGATTCATCAGTTTCATGAGCAAGTGTTGGCCCTGCCATGTATGGAAATATCAAAACATAACCAACTCTGCAGTGTTCTTAACGATACGATTTTTTGTGTCTGTTTCCTCTTTATCATGAAGTCCGGGAAATGAACTCATGTGCTACGTCGATAGCACAAATTTTGGTACTATGTTTGTCTATATTAGGACAGGCCTGGCGCAGTGGTAAAAGTACTCCCCACTTGTGCCAAGAGGTCCTGGGTTCGACGCGGCCTCTCTGCATTGCACTGTGCATGGGTAAGGCTTGCCTCGTATAATCCTTCCCCAGACCCCACCTGGTGTGGGAGCTTCTAGAACTGGGTTTGTCCTTTTTATATTTATCTATATTACTTTGTTATTTTAGTGAATATATTGCTCTTGTTTGTACACCTAAGATGTACAAGAGCAGGTTTCTACTCTAGCCCTGTGTAATATGCATGCACTGAAGAAATACCCCATAATATGTGGCTTAAATGCTTAATACTTCAACTATTTTTGTAACTGAAAACCGATATATTGTTCTGTTGCCCTATCTAATTCACGTTTCATTTTGAGCAGAAGGCATCCTTTCTGGAAGACTGGCTGAAGGGTTTATGCTCAGCATTCATTAGTGCCGAGGACCAGCCTCTGGCAAGCGAGACCATAAATGACGAGGATGGTTTCAGCCCAAATGTGTCACAGAAAGTTATGTTATCTTCTGCTGTAGTGTCCTTGCTCAATGTATATACAAGTGGAAACCAGCAAGTTATTGCTCAGAGATTTGAGCAATTGGCTAGAAGCACAGCGTGAGTGTCAAAAATCAATGGTGGTCTCCACACCCATCAACGAGCAGCAAGATATTGGTCATCCACCTTAGAGAAACCAACTCGCCTATCAATTTGGTTCTTGAGGCTTCCAATAAAGCGAGGCAACCTGACCTGTACGTCAATACATTCCATGAAGTTGACGAAGCTGCTGAGTTGGGCGATTTCAGATCATGGGCAGCTCCTGGCAGCTAGCCAAGTAGTCGGTCAATGCAGAATTGCCTTGGCATGTTGTATTCTAGTGTAAAAATAGTTGTTGAATTTCTTCCAGGCTTGGCCATGTTGTACATCGTGTTTACTTATGATCATTAGTGTGCATATATACGGAGCAGACAAACTGAAGGATTATTCCGCTAGATCAGTACTACAGATTAATGGCTAGATCAGTACTACAGATTAATGGCTAGATCAGTACTACAGACTCGTATTTTTAGTTCCATATAAACTGCAACATTATGGATTTGGCTTGGGTTGAATGCTTGGTTAGACCACAAGCATGATGATTTTGGATCTGTTGAGCGCAACAGAAAATGAATGCCGGCCATTTCAGCTGGGGGTACCAACCGCAATAAATGGCGACGCACCATTCCCTTGTTCCAGTGTTTTAGTTGGTAACATTGGAGAAGCAGGGATGTTGGGTGCTATATGCTCTTGTGCACACTAAATGCCTTCCTGGATTTCAGTTGGCCTGTTTTGTTGGTAGATCAGGCACTGGTTAAAGGTGAATAGGTCACAAGTTGACAACAATGATGGCAACAGGAGGCAGCAGCTGCCTGTTCCATCTTTCCAGGCAACAACTTTTGCCTGTGAGATTTCATGGACCTTGCTATAGGCTTTCTTTGACCGTCGAGGGGGCCACTTGGCTGGCCCATTTTCTCTTCTGTTCAGTTTGACTGGATTCCAATAGGTTGTTTGTTGTCACATGACAAACTGCTATTTTTCTTCTCTTTATTATTTTTTGCTGGAACTTATTGCACTTCATTGCATCAATATTAGTCTGGGGAAGATGTGAATGAATATGCCATTTTTGTTATTTCTTTTTTCCTTTCTATAATAACAAGAATTTGATTTTTACATGTTTTCAGTCAGTTCCTCATGCACTGTTTATCTCTTCCCACAATAAATAATTATAACAATTAAGTGCTTTAGGAATGTTGTAGTATTATATCATTAGCTGGCTAGTTATTTCTTTTTTTGGCGGGATCATTAGCTGGCTAGTTGTTGCTGCATCCCCTGATCCTGATTGGTAGAAATTGAGCACGTAACCGGATTGTTTCAAATAATTGCTTGCATCCCCTACGCAGGTCATGAGCCCTGCAGTATATACCATTGCAACAATCAATACGCCATCACCAAGCAACATGCACCCTAGTGCACGCGTACACTTCACAAGAGGATGGATGGTCCAACCAACGCCTTCCTTTTACATACAAGAAAGAAAAAGATGACGTACAGTGCAAACGTTTACTCCACGGTCCGTAGGCTGCATGAGCAAAGTAGTAGCAGTAGTACTGGAGAACATGTACACCACATTCCATTAACGTCCAATTAATGGATACATGTAGGCACACAGGTCACTCGATGGATGATGGGCAGTCACCCTCCTCCCTTACGGCAAGTTCAGGGTCTCTCTCTCCCTCTCTCTGGTGACGGCGCCTCCCTGTTTGGCGCCACACAAATTAATTTGTCGACGCACAAACCGATCTGGGTAGCAGTTATGTGCTCTATGGCTTAACCTCATAGCATGTTCTCTTCCCAAAATCCATTGCGTTCTGAATAAGGTCCTCATATCCTTTTTGGCCCACAAATAATGTGCTTAAATATCTCACTCTTTTTTTCACGGTAGTATATACAGTATATTATATATTTATGCGTGAGCAACACGTGGTTGGTGCCCTTTGAGCGAAAATGCTGTGCCGCCCCAGTTGGACTAATAACAGTTGAGAGGTTTGCTACTTTGATATCACTGTCATAAACAAATGGCGGTGGAGTGCCACCTACTGTCGCTGAATTTGACACGACCAAATTATCTCCTCCTTTGTCAACTCCCTTGGCGTGAAGTTGAGCTCAGGAGTGCTTCTTCTGTTCTTTCTCCATCAAGAGAGCCTGGCGAGCATAATTGTGAAGAAGGTTGGTTTCAGTCATCATATGAACTTACTCCTTTCTGTCCAGTTTGATGTGACTTTCCAAGGATTGCGGTGTGCGAAGGCAAATCTCATAAAGTGTAGGATTTCATCCTTCAGGATTTCAACTGTAGATTTCTTAACTTTTGGTGCATGCACTGGAGCAATTCCTTCAGCTTGAGCTGGTGCCTTGCCCTTGCCGATGTCCTTGACAATCTGAAGAGTATCCCAGACAGGTGGAATGAAAGTTTTCGGCACATTTGGGCAAAAGAACTTCTTCCCAACGATTTCCTCGATGGCATACTATACCCATGGCACATATGGCTTCAAAGCTTGAGGGGTATCAACAACATAAGCTAGATTCGAACGAAAAGATCGGGCAGATCGAACTGAATGCCAACAGAAATATCTTGAAGAGCATTCGCCACAATCCCACCAATTGATTCAGGCCTATTGGTGGGTGTGACAGAGTTGCACAGAATGTGGAAAATGGATTTTTTTCTCGTTGGTAAAATTCTTCGGTTTGACCTGGTTGCAAGCATCTCCAACTATCTCTGGATCCGTCAGTAAGTGTAGTTGTGCTTCATCGTCTTCGAGAAATGCAATCGGTGTTCATCAAATTCAAAGCAAGGGAAATTCAGCATCACAATGAATTGTTCAGCAGTGCATGTGATCTTCTCGTTCTCGGTCATCCATTCGAGAACCCAAGTGTTGCTGTCTTCGAAGCTACCTAAGACATATAGCATGGCAGAGAATTGCAGAATGACTTCTCTGTTCCAGCCATGGTTGAAACAAAGGAATCTTTTCAGGTGCACTTGGTCTAGCTATTCAATAATTCCGTGGAAACAAGACAGTTCTTCGAGTTCTGTGAAATCGAGAATCTTGTGCTTGAAGATGCGATTCTTGAAGTATAGAATGCGAGCATAATGCACAACCTATTCCTGAGTCCAAAACCTGGGTGACAAAGATATCCTTTCTCCTTCATATGGGCTTGTTCCAAATAAAGCAAGTTTCGAGTGATGAAACTTTTCATTGAATGCTGGATCATTGGGACCAGTTTCATATGGGAACAGCGGGAAGGTTTCCAAAGGATTCAGTAGTGTTTCTTCCATATGCCTGACACGAACATCATATGGCATAGACACATTTTCATCGATAGGTTTGAGTGGTGCAGTCACTTTCTTTGACTTTTCTTTCACTGATGGCTTCAAGGAACTTGAAGAACCATCATTCTTTCTTGCTGGAACTCCTTCAGGGGACACACATGCCTTTGGCTCTAGGGCCTTTTCTTTAGCTTTATTTTCAGTACTTTGAGGCACCAGGGCCTTTTTCACAGGACTGGGTGTAACTAGAACTGGTGCAACTTCATCTTGAGCCATCGGCTCATCATCTCTCTTTTCTTCCTCTCCTAATAAAAAATCAGTGGAACGAGGAGCAGGGTCAACATCCATCCGAGTGGGAACTATGAAGGGCGTGAGACTGGGGGTGTTTCCTTTCATGGTGCTCTTCGCTCCCCCTCAATCTATTCTTTCTCCTCCGCGTTGGGCTTGGAGGGCACGACAGACTCGTTCCCCAGTGGGGACAAAAAAGTGTTCTCAACTTCGATTTCCTCATCGATTTCTTCTTCGGGAGCCTGCTGCTCCGGTGGTGCATTTTCTTCAGCTGGCACATTTAAGAAAACTTCAAAGTCATCTAGTGGAGCATTTTCATCATGGGACACTGGCCCTAGAATGATAACCTCTTCAGCACTAGCAAATTGTTGTGCATCTTCTTGCTGTACTGGAGAAGGTGGAGCTTGTTGCAGGGGCCAGACTGGTGTAAAGGGATTGCATCAGTAGCCACAGTCATCAAATGATGAGCTTTGTTTTCTTTCATCTTGTTAGCCATGGCCCTTGCCTTCTGACGTTTTCCTCTGCAATCCTTCTCTTGGCAAGATCAGCTTGTTGATCAATCTCTTCATTCCTCTATCGCAAAGCTGAGCAACTTCCATATGCATTCGGGCATGCCAATCAATTTTCTTCGTGCGAATGTCGCTGAGGGCTTTCGTGATAGCCATAATTTCCTTCGCAAGACCTTTTAATTCATATTCGCTCTTTGCATCTCTCTTCATTTCCTCCAGGAGCTGCTTATCCTTCACAGCTTTGTTGAGCTCCTTGGAGATTTTTCTCCGCTCAGTGAATTTTTTGGTCACCAGCTTGGTGAGATCCTCTGGCAGGCCCAAACTGCTCAAATCTTCGGAATTTGCATCATAAGTTGCATTGTCGATAATGTTGATGAAGTAGCAGAAATCATACTTCTTGGGTTCCTCTTTGATAGCAAGAAACTTAGATTTGGCCTTCTTGGCAACAGATACAACTTCTTCTTCGGCCTATATATTTCTTTTCATTACATCTTGGTCAACTTCTTCGGTGGAACAGAGACCAAAGGTTTACCAACTGGTATCTCCACAATGTGTCTCAGAGATCTTCTCGGGGATGGCCAACCTTTTGCTGGCGATGGACTTTGCGAAGGCTTATCCAAAATAGCCAACTTATCATACTACACATCTTCACCAGCATCCTCTTCGTAGCTGGATGAGTGCTCAGCTGAATCAGATGCATCCTTCTTGTTCCTTTTCATGGTGATTTTCCTTTGTGGCTTTGCAGCACTGGAAGGTTCATCCTTCCGCGAACGGCTTGCTTTAGAAGTAGAGGCACGCTCCTTCTTTGTATGTACAACTTGTTGGGTTAACACAACATTCTTAGCCTCAGTTTGCTTGGCCTTGGCTTCCTTTGCTTCACGCTTGGCTTTCACCTTGTCCCTCTTTGTTGCCTCTTCTTGGAAGTCAGCAATAGTTTTCAGAGAGTCCAGGTGGGCATTCGAAGGCTGTGGAGGCCTCACTTTCTCGTCACCTTCTTGAAGGCAGCCTTCTGCAATACAATCGTTCCACGGTGGAGTGAAGGCGAAAAGAATGTGATATTTCTCTTGAACATTTTCAAATCTGAACCATTTTCCTGCCCAATGCCTTCGAATCTTCTGCAGCATGTTATTTCCTTTAGTGGCTGTTTCACGACCAGGTGGTGTCCTGTACGGTTCAGGGTTAGACATTTCAGTTGTTGTGTTTGGCTTTCGACCACGACCACCTTTCCAGGGTTTTCCATCAGAAAACTGACCTTGAGCATCAGTGTCCGCTTCTTTTTTAGGCTCACTTTCAGCGGGTGTAATATCTTCGGGCTCAACAACTTTCTTTGGGTGGCTTCGAGGGATTTGCAGTTCCCCTCATTCTTTTTTAGCATGTGCCTTGCTCTACTGAAATATGCGGCAATTGCTCTTCCTATGACTTACAATGATCTCTCGGGACAGATGCCATGAACTACCTGTGAAGAGAAATAGATGCGAGGGAAAATAGACAGGGTCACGAGCATGCACAGACTGATTTTGAAGAAAAATAGATTTTCTCGGAGGGTTAGACCCAAAGTTTAGCAAGAAGCAATTGAAGATATCCTCGATAGATTTTAACCTAGCTAGCTCCAATTTTTTTGCTAGATTGGAATCTACCTAATCTTCATTGTGCCATTTGGAACCCTAGATCTGAAGCTTGTACGAGGTAAAAACTACATACTGTACAAGGTAAATCCTATAGATTTCTAAAGATCTACCGCTGCAGTAAAATCAGATGGAAAATCATGTTAGATGAAGAAACCCTATGAACAAAACAAGGAGAGGGTTCATATAGATCTCTGTATCCTAACTTGGCGACAGAGATCAACTACGGCAAAGCGATGAAAGGGATTAACACGACGACGAGAGATACGTTCCAAACATATCTACTTTCCAAACACTTTTGCTCTTGCTTTGGACTCAAATTTGCATGATTTGAATGGAACTAACCCGGACTGACGTTGTTTTCAGCAGAATTGCTATGGTGTTATTTTTATGCAGAAATAAAGTTTCTCAGATTGAGCTGAAAATTTATGGAGAATATTTCCAGAAAATATGAAAAATATTGGTGAAGAGAACTACTGGAGGGGTGCCACCCAGGAGCCACAAGCTCAGGGGCGCGTCCACCCACAGGACGCGCCCTATGAGCTTGTGGGTCCCACGAGCCTCCGGCTGCCCTAATTCTAACTCTATAAATACCTATTCATGGAGAAAAAAAATCAGAGAAAAGGAATCATCATGTTTTACGATACGAAACCTGCACCACCTCCTGTTCTTCATCAGGAGGGCTGATCTGGAGTCCGTTCGGGGCTCCGAAGGGTGGAATTCGCCGTCGTCGTCATCATCAACCCTTCTCCATCAACAATTCCATGATGCTCACCACCTGGAGTGAGTAATTCCTTCGTAGGCTTACTGGACGGTGATGGAGTTGGATGAGATTTGTCATGTAATCGAGTCAATTTGTTAGGGCTTGATCCCTAGTATCCACTATGTTTTGAGATTGATGTTGCTATGACTTTGCTACGCTTAATGCTTGTCACTAGGGCCCGAGTGCCATGATTTCAGATCTGAACCCTTTATGTTTGTGCTTTCACTACTTGTTGTTGTTGTTGTTGTTGTTTGTGCTTCCACTAGTTGTTGCTTGTGTTTGGTGGTCTGAACATTGTAGATTATATCATGACAATATCCCAACTACTTGGGCTGCATTGAAAATTCCTATGCGTACTCGTTGGATTCAACCATATTATCAACGTGAATTACTCCAAAAATTGCAGCGTTTAAGACAAGGAAAAAATTCTGTAGAGGAATATTATCAGGAATATATGTGGTATTGTTGAGGATAATGAAGCTATGCTTGCACATTTTATGGGTGGATTAAATAGAGATATTCAAATCATCTTAGAATATAAGGATTATAATAATATCACTCGTTTATTCCATCTTGCTTGCAAAGCTTTCTTGAGAGAAGCCTCTAGTGAAAACTACGACCCCCGGGTCTATTTCCTATCATATATTAAATCCAAAATACATTGCTACAATTTTTCTTTATTTATTTTATTTTGTATTTTTGTTAGATCTATCTATCAAAACCTATACATTTTAATCTATCTCAATACCGTTGAGGGATTGACAACCCCTCTTACGCGTTGGGTTGCAAGTTTTTGTTGTTTGTGTGCAGGTGTTGTTTACATAGTGTTGCTTGGTTCTCCTACTGGATTGATAACCTTGGTTTCATAACTGAGGGAAATACTTACCTTTGCTGTGCTGCATCATCCTCTCCTTTTCGGGGAAATACCAATGCAGATACAAGCAATCAAGCAGCAAGACATGTGGAAGATCACCAAAAGGTTTCGTGGCATTTGGACTTCGTTTGGTATTGACATTCTGCAAAGTAAAAAACAAGCAAAAAACAGCAACTGGCACTGGGCACTATATCAATAGGTTAATCCAAAAAATGATGTAAAGTTGCTAGTAAATGTATATAAAACATCCAAGATTGATAATATAACAGCATGGAACAATAAAAAATTATAGATACGTTGGAGATGTATAAGCATCCCCAAGCTTAATTCCTGCTCATCCTCGAGTAGGTAAATGATAAAAACAGAATTTTTGATGTGGAATGCTGCCTAACATGTTCATTACATATTCTTTTCTTTTGTAGCATGGACATTTGGACTTTAGATGATTCAAAGCAATAGTTTATAATTGACATGAGGACATCAATACTCAAGCATATCAACAAGCAACCATGTCTTTCAAAATATCAACACTGAAGAAAGCTATCCCTAGCCCATTATGCTCAATCATCCATTCAAGAAACACACTCAAATATTAGCTATATCCAATGCACAAGTATGATAATAGTGTTCTCTAGTTGGTGCTTTATAAGAGAAGATGGAGACTCAATATTTTTTTTGCATAAAAGTAAATAGGTAGGCCCTTCACAGAGGGAAGCAGAGATTTGTAGAGGCACCGGAGCTCAAAGCTTAAATTGAGAGGTAAAATTATTTTGAGAGGCATGCTTTTCCTGTCAACGAAAACGACCGAGAATTCCCAATATCTTCCATGCTAGGTAAATCATAGGCGGTTCCCAAACATAATATAAAGTTTATTTCCTTTTCCACCATTCTTTCACAATCCATGGCTAGCCGTATCCACGGGTGCCTTCCATACCAACACTTTCCAAGGAATTTATTATTGGTAACATATAAGTAAAAAAAAATCACTTCGGGACTGGGCATCCCTATTACCTGCCACACTCTCCTGCAATGACAAGTGAATAAACACTCATCTTGAGAATAATCTACCTAGCATGGAAAATATTGGCCACCCCTGCCGCTTCATGAGCGTTACGGGCACACAAAAAGGAAATTCATTTAAAAAATTAGAGTTGGCACATACAAATTTACTTGGAACGGCATGGAAATACCGCATATAGGTAGGTATGGTGGACTCATTTGGCACAACTTGGGTTTAAGGAGTTGGATGCACAAGCAGTATTCCCGCTTAGTACAGATGGAGGCTAGCAAATAGATTGAGAAGCGACCAACCAAGAAACGTAAACAACCATAAACGAGCATTAAATATAACTAACACTGAATAATGCACCACAAGTAGGATATAACTTCATTGCATAACTATTTACTTTCGTGCTTGCATAGGGAATCACAAACCTTAACACCAATATTCTTACTAAAGCATAATTACTCACCAACATGACTCACATATTACTATCTCCATATCTCAAAACTATTACAAGGAATCAAGTTTATAATATCCAATGATCTTCATGAAAGTTTTTATTATATCCCTCTTGAATATCTATCACTTTGGGACTAAATTCATATATTACCATTGCTACTAACAAGCTCTCAAATAAATTTAACTGAAGCACGAGAGCATAAATATTTCTTCAAAATTTTCAACTCCCAAAATAATATAAGTGAAGCATGAGAGGATATTTCTTTAAAAATTTACTAACTCTCAAAATAATCTAAGTGAAGCATGAGAGTATTTCTTGAAAAATTAAACCACCACCGTGCTAAAAAAGATATAAGTGAAGTAATAGAGCAATTCCATAGCTCAAAAAATTTAAGTGAAGCATATAGAGCAATTCTAACAAATCATAGCATCATTATGACTCTCTCAAATAGGTGTGTCCAGCAAGGATGATTATGACAAACTAAAAAGCAAAACAAGCAAAGACTCATATAATACAAGACGCTCCAAGCAAAACTCATGATATGTGACGAATAAAAATATAGCTCCAAGTAAAATTACCGATGGTCGTTAGAAGAAAGAGGGGATGTCTTCCGGGGCATCCCCAAGCTTAGTTGCTTGGTACTCCTTGAATATATTAACTTGGGGTGCCATGGGCATCCCCAAGATTAGGCTCTTTTCACTCCTTATTCCTTCATCCATCGTGATCTCACCCAAAACTTGAAAACTTTAATCACACAAAACTTAACAAAACCTTCGTGAGATCCGTTAGTATAAGAAAACAATTCACTACTTTAAGTATTGTAGGAACCCATTCATATTTTCTTATTGCATTATACCTACTGTATTCTAACTTTACCATGGCTTATACTCCCCGATACAATCCATAGATTCATCAAAATAATCACACAATGCAACGAAAATCGAATTTGTAAAAAACAGAACAGTCTGTAGAAAACCGAATTACGCTCATACTTCTGTAACTCCAAAAATTATGAAAAATTCGGACGACGTGGGCAATTTTTATATCAATCATGCGTAAAAAATTCTGAATTTTTCCATGCTACTGGACGTGAAACCTTGTGTTTTCCAACAGAATCAAATCAACTATCATCCAACATAATCCTAAAGGCTTTACTTGGCACAAACACTAATTAAAACATAAAAATACAATCATAATAGAAGCATAATTTTGTATTTATTAAAAAATAGAAAATATAATAACTATTGGGTTGTCTCCCAACAAGCTCTTTCTATATAGCCATTAAGATAGGCTTGAGATTTCAATGATGCTCACATAAAAGATAATAATTGAAACACAAAGAGAGCATCATGAAACATACGACATACACATTTAAGTCTTAACTCTCTTCCTATGCATAGGAATTTTATAAGCAAACAAACTATCAAGACACAAAATATCTAGTATATGCAAGCAAGAAGAAAGAAACAATAACAATCTCAACATGAAGAGAGGTAATTTAGTAACATGAAGATTTCTACAACCATATTTTCCTCTCTCATAATAATTACATGTAGGATCATAATCAAATTCAAAATTATAGCTATCATAAAAAAATTTCTCTCCATGATCCACATGCATAGAAGTTTTACAATCGTCCAAGGTAGTGGGATTAACATCAACTAAAGTCATGACCTCTCCAAACCCACTTTTATCAAAAAATTCATAAGATTGAACACTCTCCAAATACGTGGGATTATTTTTACGTAAAGTTGACGCTCTTTCAAACCCACTTTTAATATTTTTGCAAATATTATTTTCAATATCATATTCATCACGAGGCTTAAATAAATTTTCAAGATCATAAGAAACATTATCACCCCAATCATGTGTTGGGAAACGTAGCATGCAATTTCAAAAACTTCCTACGCTCACGCAAGATCTATCCATGGAGATGCAAAGAAACGAGAGGGGGAGAGTATGTCTACGTACCCTCGTAGACCGAAAGCGGAAGCGTTTGACAATGCGGTTGATGTAGTCGTACACCTTCACGATCCGTCCCGATCAAGTACCGAATGTACGGCACCTCCGCGTTCAGCACATGTTCAGCTCGATGATGTCCTCGCCTTCTTGATCCAGCAAGAGGGGCGAAGTAGTAGATGAGTTCCGGCAGCACGACGGCGTGGTGACGGTGTTGGTGAAGAACAATTTCCGCAGGGCTTCGCCAAGCACAACGGAAACTATGACGGAGGATAAACTAGAGGGACGGGGTTGCCGGCACACGGCTTGGTGTTTCTTGATGTGTCTTAGGTGCTAGCCCTACCCCTCTATTTATATGTTGAGCCTTGGGGTCGAAACTTGGAGTAAAAGCCTCCTCAAAGTCGGTTTTGCCCGCAAGGAAGAGTCCTTCTCGGAGTTCCAAGACCAGACGCCATAATCCTTGGCGTCTGGCCCAGACGCCATGGGCCTCGGCGTCTGGCCCAGGGCTAGACGCCAGGGTCTCCGGCGTTTGGCCCCCTGGCCTCCGCAAAACTCCTTTTGCACCGACCTAAAGCCCCGTGAGCTTTACCCCTTGGCCGAACCATATCATCCTATATACCAATCTTTACCTCCGGACCATTCCGGAGCTCCTCGTCATGTCCGTGATCTCATCCGGGACTCCGAACAACATTCGGTCACCAATATACATAACTCATATAGTACTATATCGTCAACGAACGTTAAGCGTGCGGACCCTACGGGTTCGAGAACTATGTAGACATGACCGAGACACCTCTCTGGTCAATAACCAATAGCGGAACCTGGATGCCCATATTGGTTCCTACATATTCTACGAAGATCTTTATCGGTCGAACCTTATGACAACATACGTAATTCCCTTTGTCTATCGGTATGTTACTTGCTCGAGATTCGATCGTCGGTATCTTCATACCTAGTTCAATCTCGTTACCGGCAAGTCTCTTTACTCGTTCCATAATACATCACCTCGTGACTAACTCCTTAGTCGTTTGCTTGCAAGCTTATGATGTGTATTACCGAGAGGGCCCAGAGATACCTCTTCGATACTCGGAGTGACAAATCCTAATCTTGATCTATGCCAACCCAACAAACACCTTCGGAGATACCTGTAGAGCATCTTTATAATCACCCAGTTATGTTGTGACGTTTGATAGCACACAAGGTATTCCTCCGGTATCCGGGAGTTGCATAATCTCATAGTCGAAGGAATATGTATTTGACATGAAGAAAGCAATAGCAACAAAACTGAACGATCATTATGCTAAGCTAACGGATGGGTCTTGTCCATCACATCATTCTCCTAATGATGTGATCCCATTATCAAATGACAACTCATGTCCATGGTCAGGAAACCTTAACCATCTTTTATCAACGAGCTAGTCAAGTAGAGGTTCACTAGGGACACAATGTTTGTCTATGTATTCACACAATTCTAGCATGAATAATAAACATTTTCATGAATAAGGAAATATAAAATAACAACTTTATTATTGCCTCTAGGGCATATTTCCTTCAGTCTCCCACTTGCACTAGAGTCAATAATCTAGATTACAATGTAATGATTCTAACACCCATGGAGTCTTGGTGCTGATCATGTTTTGCTCGTGGAAGAGGCTTAGTCAACGGGTCTGCTACATTCAGATCCATATGTATTTTGCAAATCTCTATGTCTCCCTCCTTGACTTGATCATGGATGGAGTTGAAGCGTCTCTTGATGTGTTTGGTTCTTTTGTGAAATCTGGATTCCTTCGCTAAGGCAATTGCTCCAATATTGTCCCAAAATATTTTCATTGGATCCGATGCACTAGGTATTACACCTAGATCGGATATGAACTCCTTCATCCAGACTCCTTCATTTGCTGCTTCCGAAGCAGCTATGTACTCCGCTTCACATGTAGATCCCGCCACGATGCTCTGCTTGAAACTGCACCAACTGACAGCTCCACCATTCAATATAAATACGTATCCGGTTTGTGACTTAGAGTCATCCGGATCAGTGTCAAAACTAGCATCGATGTAACCATTTACGACGAGCTCTTTTTCACCTCCATAAACGAGAAACATATCCTTAGTCCTTTTCAGGTACTTCAGGATGTTCTTGACCGCTGTCCAGTGATCCACTCCTGGATTACTTTGGTACCTCCCTGCCAGACTTATGGCAAGGCACACATCAGGTCTGGTACACAGCATAGCATACATGATAGAACCTATGGCTGAAGCATAGGGAATGACTTTCATTTTCTCTCTATCTTCTGCAGTGGTCGGGCATTGAGTCTTACTCAACTTCACACCTTGCAACACAGGCAAGAACCCTTTCTTTGACTAATCCATTTTGAACTTCTTCAAAACTTTGTCAAGGTATGTGCTTTGTGAAAGTCCTATTAAGCGTCTCGATCTATCCCTATAGATCTTGATGCCCAATATATAAGCAGCTTCACCGAGGTCTTTCATTGAAAAACTCTTATTCAAGTATCCTTTTATGCTATCCAAAAATTCTACATCATTTCCAATCAACAATATGTCATCCACATATAATATTAGAAATTCTACAGAGCTCCCACTCACTTTCTTGTAAATACAGGCTTCTCCGAAAGTCTGTACAAAACCATATGCTTTGATCACCTCATCAAAGCGTATATTCCAACTCCGAGATGCTTGCACCAGTCCATAGATGGATCGCTGGAGCTTGCACACTTTGTTAGCACCTTTAGGATCGACAAACCTTCTGGTTGCATCATATACAACTCTTCTTTAAGAAATCCATTAAGGAATGCAGTTTTGACGTCCATTTGCCAGATTTCATAATCATAAAATGCGGCAATTGCTAACATGATTCGGACGGACTTAAGCATCTCTACGGGTGAGAAAGTCTCATTGTAGTCAACTCCTTGAACTTGTCGAAAACCTTTTGCGACAAGTCGAGCTTTGTAGATAGTAACATTACCATCGGCGTCAGTCTTCTTCTTGAAGATCCATTTATTCTCTATGGCTCGCCGATCATCGGGCAAGTCCACCAAAGTCCACACTTTGTTCTCATACATGGATCCTATCTCAGATTTCATGGCCTCAAGCCATCTGTCGGAATCTGGGCTCATCATAGCTTCTTCATAGTTCGTAGGTTTGCCTTGGTCTAGTAACATGATTTCCAGTACAGGATTCCCGTACCACTCTAGTGCGGATCGTGTTCTGGTTGACCTACGAAGTTCTGTAGTAGCTTGATCTGAAGTTTCATGATCATCATCATTAGCTTCCTCTCTAATTGGTGTAGGTATCACGGGAACGGTTTTCTGTGATGAGCTACTTTCCAATTCGAGAGAAGGTACAATTACCTCATCAAGTTCTACTTTCCTCCCACTCACTTCTTTCGAGAGAAACTCCTTCTCTAGAAAGGTTCCATTCTTGGCAACAAAGATCTTGCCTTCGGATCTGTGGTAGAAGGTGTACCCAATTGTTTCCTTAGGGTATCCTATGAAGACGCACTTCTCCGATTTGGGTTCGAGCTTATCAGGCTGAAGCTTTTTGACATAAGTGTCGCAACCCCAAACTTTAAGAAACGACAGCTTAGGTTTCTTGCCAAACCACAGTTCATACGGTGTCATCTCAACGGATTTAGACGGTGCCCTATTTAACGTGAATGCAGCTGTCTCTAATGCATAACCCCAAAACGATAGTGGTAAATCGGTAAGAGACATCATAGATCGCACCATATCTAATAAAGTACGGTTACGACGTTCGGACACACCATTACGCTGTGGTGTTCCAGGTGGCGTGAGTTGTGAAACTATTCCACATTGTTTTAAATGAAGGCCAAACTCGTAACTCAAATATTCACCTCCACGATCAGATCGTAGAAACTTTATTTTCTTGTTACGATGATTCTCCACCTCACTCTGAAATTCTTTGAACTTTTCAAATGTTTCAGACTTGTGTTTCATTAAGTAGATATACCCATATCTGCTCAAATCATCTGTGAAGGTCAGAAAATAATGATACCCGCCGCGTGCTTCAACACTCATCGGACCGCATACATCGGTATGTATTATTTCCAATAAGTAATTAGCTTGCTCCATTGTTCCGGAGAACGGAGTTTTAGTCATCTTGCCCATGAGGCATGGTTCGCAAGTATCAAATGATTCATAATCAAGTGATTCCAAAAGCTCATCTGCATGGAGTTTCTTCATGTGCTTTACACCAATATGACCTAAACGGCAGTGCCACAAATATGTTGCACTATCATTATCAACTTTGCATCTTTTGGCATCAATATTATGAATATGTGTATCACCATGATCGAGATTCAACAAGAATAGACCATTCTTCAAGGGTGCATGACCATAAAAGATATTACTCATATAAATAGAACAACCATTATTCTCTAATTTAAATGAATAACCGTCTCGCACTAAACAAGATCCAGATATAATGTTCATGCTCAACGCTGGCACCAAATAACAATTATTCAGGTCTAAAACTAATCCCGAAGGTAGATGCAGAGGTAGCGTGCTGACGGCGATCACATCGACCTTGGAACCATTCCCGACGCGCATCGTCACCTCTGTAACACCCCCAGTGGTTAACTACAGTAATCACCCTTTTGATTATGCCATGTCATCATGTTTAACAGTGCATGATCATCATTAGCATCATATTGCATTTCAACTCCTAACTCAAAGTCCAAATTTAAATGAAAGTGGAAAATAAAAGTTGTGCAACATAGAAACTAAAATGGTCGATAAATAACAAATATTACAGAGACTATTCTAAAATTATAACCAACTTTTAATAAGTAATTTATGTGGTTCTAACAACCACAAAACAGGGTTGGTTAATGCCTTTTTAATTAAATAAAACCCAAATAAAAAGATGTGGACACCTAACCAATTTTTGGTAGTAGCAGATAATGTCTAGCATTTAATGGAATAAGTGCCATGTTTTACAAAAGTCATTTTGAGGCCTAACTAATTACAAAACAGAAAAAGGAATAAAGAAAAACAGAAAAAGAATAATAAAAGAAAATAAAACGGGGAAAGCCCCACTGGGCCACAGCCCAGCCGGCCGGCCCACCCCGCGTGCCTGGCCTATATAGGCCTCGCCCCTCCCCACGCCGAACCCTAACCCCGACCCCACTCCTCCTCGTCCCTCCCCTCGTCCCCGACGCCCCCGTCGTCACCGCCCGTCGCCATCGCTGGAGTCTCGCCGTCGCCGCTCGTCGCGTCCCCGACCCCTCGCCGGACCACCACGCCGGAGCCCCGCCACACGTCGCCCTCGTCTCCTCCCCAAAGGCTCCACCAAGCCTCGTCGCCCCCACTCCTCTTCAACGTCGGTGAGGGCCTTGCCCTCCCCCTACCATGCCTCTGCTCCGCGCCGGCCGCGCCGTCTCCCCCTGCAACTCCCGAACGCGCCCTGGTCCCCACAGCAGCACAGCCGCTCGCCCGCGCGCGGCACTTCCGCCCGCATTGACCCGTGGCCGCCCCGGCCGCGCGTTCCCCTGCGGCTCTGCTCCGCCCCGTGCGCTGCGCCGCTCGATTGTAGTGTTTTATTTTGCCCCGCCTTTCTAAAGGCCTTTCTGTTTCTATTTCATATATGTACTCAGATATCTGATGCTTCCGTTGACGCTTGTTCGCAAGCTTATGTATTCGAGCCCTCGAGGCCCCTGGCTTGTAATATAAAGCTTGTATGATTTTATTTATGTTTTAGAGTTGTGTTGTGATATCTTCCCGTGAGTCCTTAGGCTTGATCATGTGCATTTGCGTGTATGATTAGTGCACGATCGGGCCGGGGGCGTCACAACCTCGTCCTTAGCCAATCTTCGTTTAATCCGTAGCTCCTGTTTCGAGTTACAAATATGAGCAACCAAACCAGTATCAAATACCCAGGTGCTACTACGAGCATTAGTAAGGTACACATCAATAACATGTATATCAAATATACCTTTGTTCACTTTGCCATCCTTCTTATCCGCCAAATACTTGGGGCAGTTCCGCTTGCAGTGACCAGTCCCTTTGCAGTAGAAGCACTCAGTTTCAGGCTTGGGTCCAGCTTTGGGCTTCTTCCCGGGAGTGGCAACTTGCTTGCCATTCTTCTTGAAGTTCCCCTTCTTTCCCTTGCCCTTTTTCTTGAAACTAGTGGCCTTGTTAACCATCAACACTTGATGCTCCTTTTTGATTTCTACCTCCGCAGCTTTGAGCATTGCGAAGAGCTCGGGAATTGTCTTCTCCATCCCTTGCATATTATAGTTCATCACGAAGCCTTTGTAGCTTGGTGGCAGTGATTGAAGAACTCTGTCAATAACACTATCATCTAGATGATTAACTCCGAGCTGAGTCAAGTGATTATGATACCCAGACATTTTGAGTATGTGTTCACTGACAGAACTGTTCTCCTCCATCTTGCAGCTATAGAACTTGTTGGAGACTTCATATCTCTCAACTCGGGCATTTGCTTGAAATATTAACTTCAACTCTTGGAACATCTCATATGCTCCAAGATGTTCAAAATGTCTTTGAAGTCCCGATTCTAAGCCGTAAAGCATGGCACACTGAACAATCGAGTAGTCATCAGATCGAGCTTGCCAGACGTTCAAAACATCAGCATCTGCTCCTGCAGCAGGCCTTTCACCTAGCGGTGCATCAAGGACATAATTCTTCTATGCAGCAATGAGGATAATCCTCAAGTTACGGACCCAGTCCGTGTAGTTGCTACCATCATCTTTCAACTTAGCTTTCCCTAGGAACGCATTAAAATTCAAGGGAACGGTAGCACGGGCCATTGATCTACAACATAGATATGCAAATACTATCAGGACTAAGTTCATGATAAATTAAGTTCAATTAATCAAATTACTTAAGAACTCCCACTTAGATAGACATCCCTCAAGTCATCTAAATGATACGTGAACCAAATCAACTAAACCATGTCCGATCATCACGTGAGATGGAGTAGTCATCAATGGTGAACATCTCTATGTTGATCATATCTACTATATGATTCACGTTTGACCTTTCGGTCTCCAGTGTTCCGAGGCCATGTCTGTACATGCCAGGCTCGTCAAGTTTAACCCGAGTATTTCGCATGTGCAAAACTATCTTGCACCCGTTGTATTTGAACGTAGAGTCTATCACACCCGATCATCACATGGTGTCTCAACACGACGAACTGTCGCAATGGTGCATACTCAGGGAGAACACTTATACCTTGAAATTTAGATAAGGGGTCATCTTATAATGCTACCATCGTACTAAGCAAAATAAGATGCATAAAAGATAAATATCACATGCAATCAAAATATGTGACATGATATGGCCATCATCATCTTGTGCTTTTGATCTCCATC
The DNA here is from genome assembly GCA_011799875.1 of Thinopyrum elongatum. Taxonomy (NCBI): domain Eukaryota; kingdom Viridiplantae; phylum Streptophyta; class Magnoliopsida; order Poales; family Poaceae; genus Thinopyrum; species Thinopyrum elongatum. The sequence goes on along the minus strand of CM022303.1, from coordinate 417,492,976 downwards.
TCCAAAGCATCGTCATGATCTCCATCGTCACCGGCTTGACACCTTGATCTCCATCGTTGCGTCGTGGTCGTCTCGCCAACTATTGCTTCTACAACTATCGCTAATGCATAGTGATAAAGTAAAGCAATTACATGGCGTTTGCATTTCATACAATAAAGCGACAACCATAAGGCTCCTGCCAGTTGCCGATAACTTTTACAAAACATGGTCATCTCATACAACAATGTATATCACATCATGTCTTGACCATATCACATCACAACATGCCCTGCAAAAACAAGTTAGACGTTCTCTACTTTGTTGTTGCAAGTTTTACGTGGCTGCTACGGGCTTCTAGCAAGAACCGTTCTTACCTACGCATCAAAACCACAACGGTGATTTATCAAGTTTGCTGTTTTAACCTTCAACAAGGACCGGCCGTAGTCAAATTCGATTCAACTAAAGTAGGAGAAACAGACACCTGCCAGCCACCTTTATGCAAAACTAGTTGCATGTCTGTCTGTGGAACCGGTCTCATGAACATGGTCATGTAAGGTTGGTCCAGGCGGCTTCATCCAACAATACCGCCGAATCAAAATAAGACATTGGTGGTAAGCAGTATGACGATCACCGCTCACAACTCTTTGTGTTCTACTCGTGCATATTCATCTACGCATAGACCTGGCTCTGATACCACTGTTGGGAAACATAGCATGCAATTTCAAAAAATTCCTATGCTCACGCAAGATCTATCCATGGAGATGCATAGCAACGAGAGGGGGAGAGTATGTCTACGTACCCTCGTAGACCGAAAGCGGAAGCGTTTGACAACACGGTTGATGTAGTCATACACCTTCACAATCCGTCCCGATCAAGTACCGAATGTACGGCACCTCCGCGTTCAGCACACGTTCAGCTCGATGACGTCCTTGCCTTCTTGATCCAGCAAGAGGGGCGAAGTAGTAGATGAGTTCCGGCAGCACGACGGCGTGGTGACGGTGTTGGTGAAGAACAATTTCCGCAGGGCTTCGCCAAGCACAACGGAAACTATGACGGAGGATAAACTAGAGGGACGGGGTTGCCGGCACACGGCTTGGTGTTTCTTGATGTGTCTTAGGTGCTAGCCCTGCCCCTCTATTTATATGTTGAGCCTTGGGGTCGAAACTTGGAGTAAAAGCCTCCTCAAAGTCGGTTTTGCCAGCAAGGAAGAGTCCTTCTCGGACTTCCAGGACCAGACGCCATATCCTTGGTGTCTAGCCCAGACACCATGGGCCTCGGCGTCTGGCCCAGGGCCAGATGCCAGGGTCTCTGGCGTTTGGCCCCCTGGCCTCCGCAAAACTCCTTTTGCACCGACCTAAAGCCCCGTGAGCTTTACCCCTTGGCCGAACCATATCATCCTATATACCAATCTTTACCTCCGGACCATTCTGGAGCTCCTCGTCATGTCCGTGATCTCATCCGAAACTCCAGACAACATTCGGTCACCAACATACATAACTCATATAGTACTATATCGTCAACGAACGTTAAGCGTGCAGACCCTACGGGTTCGAGAACTATGTAGACATGACCGAGACACCTCTTTGGTCAATAACCAATAGCGGAACCTGGATGCCCATATTGGCTCCTACATATTCTACGAAGATCTTTATTGGTCGAACCTTATGACAACATACGTAATTCCCTTTGTCTATCGGTATGTTACTTGCCCGAGATTCGATCGTCGGTATTTTCATACCTAGTTCAATCTTGTTACCGGCAAGTCTCTTTACTCGTTCCATAATACATCACCTCGTGACTAACTCCTTAGTCGTTTGCTTGCATCATGTTTGCATCATGTTTTCCTACTGTTATTTATAATGTTTTTATGCATAATAACACTTTATGGAGTAATTCTAATGCCTTTTCTCTCATAATATGCAAGGTTTGCACAAAGAGGGGGAATACCGGCAGCTGGAATTCTGGACCTGAAAAAGCTATGTCAGAGATACCTATTCAGCACATCTCCAAATGAGCTAAAATTTTACGGAGAATTATTTTGGAATATATAATAAATATTGGAGAAAAGAACTACCAGAGGGGGCTGCCAGGTGCCCATGAGACACCAGGGTGCGCCAGCCCCTCCAGGCACGCCCTAGTGGGTGGTGGATAGTCTGGCCCACCTCTGGTGCCCATCTTCTGGTATATAAGGTCTTTTGACCTAGAAAAAATAAGGAGAGGACTTTCGGGACGGAGCGCCGCCTTCTCGAGGCGGAACTTGGGCAGGAGCACTTTTGCCCTTCGGTGGAGCGATTCCGCCGGGGGAACTTCCCTCCCGGAGGGGGAAATCGAAGCCATCGTCATCACCAACAACCCTATCATCTTTGGGAGGCCAATCTTCAGCAACATCTTTAACAGCACCATCTCATCTCAAACCCTAGTTCATCTCTTGTGTTCAATCTTTGTACCGGAACCTCAGATTGGTACCTGTGGGTGACTAGTAGTGTTGATTACATCTTGTAGTTGATGCTATATGGTTTATTTGGTGGAAGATTATATGTTCAGATCCATTATGCTATTTAATATCCCTCTGATCTTGAGCATGAACATTATTTGTGAGTAGTTACCTTTGTTCTTGAGGCCACGGGAGAATTCATGTTGCAAGTAATCATGTGAATTTGATACGTGTTCGATATTTCGATGATATGTATGTTGCTATTCCCTTAGTGGTGTTATGTGAACATCGACTACATGACACTTCACCATCTTTGGGCCTAAGGGAATGCATTGTGGAGTAGTTATTAGATGATGGGTTGCTAGAATGACAGAAGCTTAAACCCTAGTTTATGCGCTATTTCGTAAGTGGCTGATTTGGATCCATATGTTTAATGCTATGGTTAGATTTTATCTTAATACTTCTTTCGTAGTTGCGGATGCTTGCGAGGGGGTTAATCATAAGTGGGCGGCTTGTTCAAGTAAGAACAACACCCAAGCACCGGTCCACCCACATATCAAATTATCAAAGTAGCGAACGCGAATCAAACCAACATGATGAAAGTGAGTAGATGAAATTCCCGTGTGCCCTCAAGAACGCTTTGCTTATTATAAGAGACCGTTCCAGCCCGTCCTTTGCTACAAAAAAGATTGGGCTACCTTGATGCACTTTATTTACCGTTATCATGACTTGCTTGTTACAAATTATCTTGCTATCAAACTACCTGTTACTGACAATTTCAGTGCTTGCAGAAATTACCTTGCTGAAAACCACTTGTCATTTCCTTCTGCTCCTCGTTGGGTTCGACACTCTTACTTATCTAAAGGACTACGATTGATCCCCTATACTTGTGGGTCATCAAGACTCTTTTCTGGCGCCGTTGTCGGGGAGTGAAGCACTCTTGGTAAGTGAAAATCTCGGTAAGGAAAAATTTATATTACGTGCTGAAATTTATTGTCACTTGTTACTATGGAAAACAATCCTTTGAGGGGTTTGTTCGGGGTATCTTCACCTCGAACAGAAACACAAAGAGTTACCCCTCAACCTACTACATCTACTTAAAATATTGGTTATGAAATTCCTTCAAGTATGATAGAACAACTGCTAGCTAATCCTTATGCAGGAGACGGAACAAAACATCCTGATATGCATTTGACACATATGGATGAAACTTGTGGATTGTTTAAGCTTGGAGGTTTACCCGAAGATGAAGTTAAGAAGAAGGTTTTCCATTTATCTTTGGGGAAAAAAGCATTGGCATGGTATAGGCTATGCGGTGATATTTGATCTTGGAATTGGAATCGATTGAAATTGGAATTTCACCAAAAAAATTATCTTATGCATCTAGTTCATCGTGATCGGAATTATATATATAATTTTTGGCCTCATGAAGGAGAAAGTATCGCTCTAGCTTGGGGGAGGATTAAGTCAATGTTATATTCATGCCCCAATCATGAGCTCTCAAGAGAAATTATTATTCAGAATTTTTATGCTCGGCTTTCTCGTAATGATCAATCCATGCTCGATACTTCTTGTACTAGTTCTTTTATGAAGAAGACTATTGAATTCAGGTGGGATCTTTTAGAAAGGATTAAATACAACTCTGAATATTGGGAACTCGACGAAGGTAAAGAGTCGGGTATTAAGCTTCAGTTTGATTGTGTTAAATCTTTTATGAATACCAATGCTTTTCACAAGTTTAGCACTAAATATGGACTTGACTCTGAGATAGTAGCCTCTTTCTGTTAATCATTTTCTACTCATGTTGATCTCCCTAAGGAGAAGTGGTTTAAATATCATCCCCCTATTAAAGAAGAAATTAAAGAATCGGTTTTAGTTAAAGATGAAACTATATATCATTTACAATGTTAATTTAGTAGTTCCTACTGCTTATATTGAAAACCCACCTTTCCCTGTTAGGATAAAGGAACATGCTAAGGTATCAACAATGGTTCGCAAAAGTAATATTAAAGCACCTAAACCCTCTGAAAAAATTAAAGTAGAACCTAGTGTTGCTATGGTTAAAGATCTCTTGGTCGATAATATTGATGGGCATGTTATTTACTTCTATGATGAAGCTGCTAGAATTGCCAAACTCGATGAAAAAGATAAACATAGACCTGTTGTTGGCATGCCTGTCGTCTCAATTAAAATAGGAAATCATTGCTATCATGGTTTATGTGATTTAGGTGCTAGTGTGAGTGCTATTCCTTTTACCTTATACCAAGAAATTATGAATGACATAGCACCCGCTGAAATAGAAGACATGGATGTTACTATTAAACTTGCATATAGAGACACCATCACACCACTTGGGATTGTTAGAGATGTTGAAGTCTTGTGTGGGAAAATAAAATACCCTGCTGATTTCCTAGTTCTTGGTTCCCCACAAGATGACTTTTGTCCCATAATTTTTGGTAGACCTTTCTTGAACACTGTCAATGCTAAGATAGATTGTGAGAAAGAAACTGTCAGCGTTAGCTTTGGTGATGTGTCTCATGAGTTTAATTTCTCTAAGTTTCGTAGACAACCACATGATAAAGAATCACCTAGTAAAGATAAATTAATTGGTCTTGCTTCTATTGTCGTACCTCCTACTGATCCTTTAGAACAATACTTGCTAGACCATGAGAATGATATGCACTTACGTGAAAGAAATGAAATAGATAAAATATTCTTTGAACAACAACCTATCCTTAAACACAATTTGCCTATTGAAACTCTAGGAGGTCCTCCTCCACCTAAAGGTGATCCTGTGTTTGAATTAAAACAATTGCCTGACACTCTGAAGTATGCTTATCTTGATGAGAAAAAGATACATCCTGTCATTATTAGTGCTAACCTTTCAGAACATGAAGAAGAGAGATTATTGAAAATTCTGAGGAAGTACCGTGCTGCTATTGGATATACTCTTGATGATCTTAAGGGCATTAGTCCCACTCGTATGGAACCTGATGCTAAACCTGTTGTTGATCACCAACGGCGATTGAATCCTAAGATGAAAGAAGTGGTAAGAACTGAAATACTAAAGCTTCTGGAAGCAGGTATAATCTATCCCATAGCTGATAGTAGATGGGTAAGTCATGTTCATTGTGTCCCTAAGATAGGAGGTATTACTGTTGTTCCTAATGATAAAAATGAACTTATCCCACAAAGAATTGTTACTAGCTATAGTATGGCAATTGATTTTAGAAAATTAAATAAAGCTACTAGAAAATATCATTACCCTCTGCCTTTCATTGATCAAATGCTAGAAAGATTATCTAAGCACACACACTTTTGTTTTCTTGATGGATATTCTGGTTTCTCTCAAATACCTGTTTCACAACCTGATCAAGAGAAAAGCACTTTTACTTGCCCTTTTGGAACTTATGCTTATACGTATTCCCTTTGGTTTATGTAATGCACCTGCTACCTTTCAAAGATGTATGACTGCTATATTCTCTGACTTTTGTGAAAAGATTGTTGAGGTTTTCATGGATGATTTTTGTGTTTACAGAACTTCTTTTGATGATTGCTTGACCAACCTTGATTGAGTTTTGCAGAGATGTGAACAAACTAATGTCGTCCTTAATTGGGAGAAGTGGCACTTTATGGTTAATGAAGGCACTGTCTTGGGGCATAAAATTTCTGAACGAGGTATTGAGGTGGATAAAGCTAAAGATGCAATTGATAAAATGCCTTGTCCTAAAGACATTAAAGGTATTCGTAGTTTCCTTGGTCATGCTGGTTTCTATAGGAGGTTTATTAAAGACTTCTCTAAAATTTCTAGGCCTCTCACTAATCTTTTACAAAAGGATGTTCCATTTGTTTTTTATGATGATTGTGTAGAAGCCTTTGAAACACTTAAGAAAGCCTTAACTTCTGCACCTATTGTTCAACCACCTGATTGGAACTTGCCTTTTGAAATTATGTGTGATGCTAGTGATTATGCTGTTGGTGCTGTTCTAGGCCAAAGAGTTGATAAAAAATTAAATGTTATCCATTACGCTAGCAAAACTCAAGACAGTGCACAAATAAATTATGCTACTAATGAGAAAGATTTTTTAGCAATTGTGTTTGCTTGTGATAAACTCAGATCTTACATTGTTGATTCCAAGATAATTGTTCACACCGATCATGCTGCTATAAAATATCTTATGAAAAATAAAGATGCTAAACCTAGACTCATTAGATGGGTTCTCTTGCTACAAGAATTTGACTTACATATCACTGATAGGAAAGGAGCTGAGAACCCCGTAGCTGATAACTTGTCTAGGTTAAAAAATATTCTTGATGACCCACTACCTATTGATGATAGATTCCCTGATGAACAACTAGCTGTAATAAATGCTTCTCATAATACTCCTTGGTATGCTGACTATGCTAATTATATCGTTGCTAAATTTATACCACCTAGTTTCAGATACCAACAAAAGAAAAAATTCTTCTATGACTTAAGACGTTACTTTTGGGATGACCCACATCTTTATAAAGAAGGAGTAGATGGTATTATTAGACGTTGTGTACCTAAGCATGAACAACAACAAATCCTACGAAAGTGTCACTCCGAAGCCTACGGAGGACATCATGCAGGAGATAGAACTGCTCATAAGGTATTACAGTCTAGTTTTTATTAGCCTACTCTTTTCAAAGATGCCCATATTTTTGTCTTATCTTTTGATGAATGCCAAAGAATTGGTAATATTGGTAAGCGTCAGGAAATGCCTATGAATTATTCACTTGTTGTTGAACCATTTGATGTTTGGGGTTTTGATTATATGGGACCTTTTCCTTCCTCTAATGGGTATACACATATTTTGGTTGCTGTTGATTATGTAACTAAGTGGGTAGAAGCTATTCCAACTAGCAGTGTTGATCATAACACCTCCATTAAAATGCTTAAAGAAGTTATTTTCCCAAGGTTTGGAGTCCCTAGATATTTAATGACTGATGGTGGTTCACACTTTATTCATGGTGCTTTCCGTAAAATGCTTGCTAAATATGGTGTCAACCATAGAATTGCATCACCCTATCATCCTCAATCTAGTGGTCAAGTTGAACTTAGCAATAGAGAAATAAAATTAATATTACAAAAAACTGTCAATAGGTCCCGAAAGAATTGGTCTAAGAAACTTGATGTTGCACTTTGGGCCTATAGATCAGCTCATAAAAATCCTATGGGTATGTCTCCATATAAAATGGTTTATGGAAAAGCTTGTCATCTGCCTCTTGAGTTAGAACATAAAGCATATTGGGCAATTAAAGAACTCAATCATGATTTCAAACTTGCCAGTGAAAAGAGGTTATTTGATATTAGCTCACTAGATGAATGGAGAACCCAAGCTTATGAAAATGCCAAACTATTTAAAGAAAAAGTTAAAAGATGGCATGGCAAAAGAATCCAAAAGCGGGAACTCAAAGTTGGTGAACATGTTCTATTGTACAACTCTCATTTTAGATTTTTTGCAGGAAAACATTTTTCCAAATGGGAAGGACCATATATTATCGAAGAAGTTTATCGCTCTGGAGCTATCAAGATTAATACTGCCGAAGGTAATTAACCCGAAGGTGCTCAATGAACAAAGAATTAAACACTATATCTCAGGTACGCCCATTAATGTTGAAACTACAAACCATGACACCGGAGGAACACATAAAGGAAACCTTCTAGAACACTCCAGAACCCTGAAAAAGAAGAGGTACATGATACTGTAAGTAAACGGACTACAAAAAATCCAAAAAAATATTTTCTGTCAGTTTTGGAATATTAGAAAAAATGGGAAAATAAGAAATAACCGGGAAGGCAATCCAGGTGCCCACAAGACACCAGGGCGCGCCTGCCCCTCCTGGCGTGCCCTGGTGGGTGGTGGGCCCCTCGGGCACCTTCCCGACTCCGTTTTTCTTCCATATACTTGTTTCCCAAGATAAAAAAAATCTTTACATATACTCCCGGACGATTTGACCACCGTATCATGGAGAAATCCTCTGTTCTTGTTTCGGGTTGTTTTTCTGTCAGATCTAGCAAGCCAGGCATCATGTCTTCTCCCTCTTCCAACACCGTAGAAGAATGTGCTTGGTTGATGAATATGGAACTAAAAAGAGAGGGACCAAAAGAAGTCACCAAGGAGAACAAGGGCAAGGAAGTCAAGGGAGATCAAGCTCAAGAAGGGGGGCAGGCCATGCTAACAGAAGAAGAAGAAGATATCCTTCAACCATACTACAACCATCTCACCCCTACTGAAATTGAAGCCTTTAGGGCCTTTGAAACGGTTCATGTTTAGAATAAATATCTCACTCGCGAAAATATTTTGTTACAAGAGCAAATCATCGCCCTCTGGAGCATCATTCGTAGATTGGAGTACCTATTGAGGCCGAAGTGTGACGCTACTACCTCATCACCACCACCATCATCATCATCACCGAAGAAGGAAACTTGAGTACACGGGTATGGGCACTCCCCTTGGCTTGTGCCAAGCTTGGGGGAGATGCCCCGGTATCATATCACCATCACTTTTATTACCTTTACCTATCTTAGTTCGATCCTTAGCTATTTCGTGATTTAGTTGAATAAAATTTTAGTATGATCTATTTTCCAGTGCTAGTTTCGTGATCTATCTATCTATGTAATCTAGTGAGAGTTATATAATAAAGTTTAGTTTGAGTTTTTGCTTCTTTACTTTCTTGTTTCAATAATAATAAAAGAAAATAATGAAAAAGATCATATGCTAATCTTATGGTAAGTAATGACATCACATAAGGAAAAGTATAAGTGGTAAAATTTGTTGAAAGTTGACAAACATAACATTGGTCAATGATGCAATTCATGAAAGAATTAATAAGGGAAGAGAAGATTCACATGCAAATACACTATCTTGTACATCTTTTATGATTGTGAGCCCCCACTAAATATCTTATGCCAAACTGTTGACGTTGGACAAGGAAGACAACGTAATGATTTATCTTTGTTCATATTCACATAGAAGTTATATTGTCATAGATCCTTCAACATGTGGTGCTTGCTCAATATCTTTGCTAGCCAAAATTCCACACTAAGTAGAGATACTACTTGTGCATCCAAAAACCTTAAACCCAAACTCATGTTTTGAGAGTCCACCATACCTACCTATGGATTGAGTAAGATTCTTAAAGTAAGTTGTCATCGGTGTTTGAACCTTTAGTGTAAGAGAAATTAAGCGTTTTACGAACTTGTGATGGCAAAGTAATAAAAGCGACGGGCTACATAATAAAGGTTGCTATCATAAGGGGCAATATAACGTGACGTTCTTTTGCATTAAGAGATTGTGCATACAAAACCAAAAAGCAGATGACAACCTCTGCTTCCCTCTGCGAAGGGCCTATCTTTTACTTTTATGTATTTACATTTTATGTTAGAGTCAAAGTATTTTCCCCTATTCCTTTTTATTTTCTCTTTGGCAAGCATCATGTGGTGGGGAAAGATCTAGGCACATATACCCAGCTGGATATGAGTACGCATGAGTTATTATTGTTGACATCACCCTTGAGGTGAATAAGTTGGGAGGCGAAACTATAAGCCCCTATCTTTCTATGTGTCCGGTTGAAATTTTTTGCTCATATATATGTTGCGAGTGTTAGCAATCATAGAATATTAAATGATGGTTGAGTATGTGGACTTGCCAAAAGGCTCCGATAAGCGACCCTTCCTGAAAATATGATGAATTGTAGTTGCAAAGTTGACTGAGAAAGATTTCCCCCTCTAGCAGGGTGCCAGAGAAGGCCTCCAGATGAGATCGCTTCAGTACAGAGGCTTGCGGAGGCGGAGCGGAAGTTCTAGGTTTCTTTCTGGGGTTTTTTGGTATTTATAGGAATTTTTGGTGTCGATTTCACATTAGGGGGGCCCACTAGGAAGCGGCAAGCTCAGTAGGCGTCCCCTGGGGGGACCCGTTGTGACGCCCCCAGCTCAATCGTGCACTAATCATACACGCAAATGCACACGATCAAGCCTAAGGACTCACGGGAAGATATCACAACACAACTCTAAAACATAAATAAAGTCATACAAGCTTTATATTACAAGCCAGGGCCTCGAGGGCTCGAATACATAGCTCGATGGCATACAAGCGTCAGCGGAAGCATCAGATATCTGAGTACAGATATAAAAGAGAAACAGAAAGGCCTTTAGAAAGGCGGGGCAAAAGAAAAACACTACGATCGAAAGGCGTAGGCCTCCTGCCTGGGACCCTCCGAACCTACTCCTGGTCGTCAGTCAACTCGTAGTAGTATCCATCCTCTGGGTGGTAGTAGTAGTCGATCGACGGGGCATCTGTCTCAGGGAGCTCCGTCCTCTGGTCACGACAAACTGATATGGGGGGGAAAGGAAAACAAAGCAACCGTGAGTACTCAGAAGTACTCAGCAAGCAAGGATCTACACTACATATGCAACATTATCAAAGGAAGGTTGTATATGTGGACTGGGCTGCAGAAATGCCAGAATATAGAGAAGGCCTAGTCCTATCGGAGACTAGCATCTTCAGAGGTCTTGCAGCATTAGAAGAGTGTAGACAATACCATATAATGTAGCAGTATCATTAAGTCTCAACCTCACCCAGAGATCCTTTCTCGACTCCCTGCGAGAAAGCAATCCCAGAGCCATACAGTAATCAACCTTGTCCGGAGATCCCTTCTCGACTCCCTGCGAGAAGCAATCCCAGAGCCATAGTATCCAAGTATCCAGTTCTAATTGTATCAATCAGGATACAACTCCGAGTGTCCGTTACCGTAGGACAGGCTATCGATAAAAGTTTTCTTCCCTGCAGGGGTGCACCAACTTACCCACCACGCTCGCTTAACTTCGGCCGGACACACTTTTCCGGGTCATGCCCGGCCTTGGCCAAACGACACACCGCAGCCCTACCTAGAGGTCAGCAGAGAGGTCCCCGCCGGTCTACATCCTAAGCGCAAGGGGGTCTTGGGCCATCGCCCCTCGCCCTCCGGGTCGTTGCGCACATGGCTCAGATCCAAGCACCACCTCTGTCGTGAATGGTGCCAATCACTCCATGCCACACTGCTGAACTGGACGTCTGTCAGAGCTTTCGGCTGATGCATACGATGCAGAACGCCCATACTATGCCCACGTGGTGGTTAGTGCTATCGGGCCAGAGGCCCACTCAGATCAAATATCCAAACCGTTAGTACCTTGGGCTTGCGGTAACGAGCAGAGACTCACGAAAGATGTGACACCGTCGCCCCATCTTGAGGACTTGCTGCAAGGGTTAAGAATGCCCGGCCGCGCCTCGTATTCATCACTCGGGCACCATACAGGCACCCGTCTTCACAACACTCACCACTTAGGCACACACGGGTACCCCTCAGGGTCGACCCGCCTTTCCAAGTAACAACAGTATAGTCCAAGTATCCGTGTGTCCATAACATCAGGGGAATCCATGGTATCACCCTCGTTGAATTCCCACTCGATGTATCCTTCAAGGTGAACTCGGAGGAATCACCCTCGCTGGGTTCACACTTGAGGTGTTGTACGACGGCGTCGTTATCGGAAGCGGTGAAGGAGGAATCACCCTCGATGACCACGACCGAATAGCTACTCTACAGAGTTAACATCAGAAGTGCTACACGAGGTATCACCCTCGGCACTCGGTGGTAACACTGCAATGTCGTTACAACTAAGGGGGTGAGGTGCGGTGCCTGGTGTTCAATCCCGTTGATCGGGTCTTCGGATTATCCAGCGGGGCAGTCAGGATAAGTGGGGTCACTGATAGGTCTCTACCCAGCCTATACTAAGCAGTTTAGGATATGCAGGTAATTATCAACAACAGGTTACAATAAATAGGCTATGCATCAGAATAGGTAAAGCAGTAGCAGCAGTAATTCTAATGCAAGCATGAGAAATTAGAATGGGCGATATCGGGATGATCAAAGGGGGGGCTTGCCTGGTTGCTCGGCGGCAAGGGCAAGGTCATCAATGGTGTCTTCGGGCTCCGGAGCTGCGTCGGCCTCGGGGACAACGTCGGTGTCGGGGGCTACCGAGAGAGAAGAGGGGGAGGAAACAGTAAATACTAAGCAAACAAGTGCATGTCATGTCAATAAGCAGAGCTAGCGGTGTTCTATCGTAGGGCTAGGTAATACCGGCGAAAGAGAAAAACATCCGGGAAAGTATTCCCGGTGTCCGGCATTTCGGACAGATGAAAAAAGGGGAACAGTTGCACGTTCGGATAGTTAGGGACGTGTGACGGACGAACGGACCGCGAAATCGGATTCGTCTCGTCGTTCTGAGCAATTTTCATGTATAAAGTTTTTTGATCGGAGTTACGGATTAAAAGATATGATTATCTAAAGTTTTTATTAATTTCTGGAATTCTTTTAATTACTAAATTCATCAGAAAAATGAATTATGACGTCATCCTGGCATCATCACTGCGTCAGCATTTGACTGGGCATTGCCCAGTCAGCATTTGACTGGGTCAACGGGACCCAGGGGCCCAGTGGTCAGTGGTAGAGAGGCGGGACCCACCGGGGCCAGGTCAGCGCCGGCCGCCGGAGCTCTCCGGCGAGCCCGAACGACGGCGTCTACTCCGACGAGCTCGGGATCGAGCTATGGTGCACGGTTTTGGGAGATTCTTCTTGCGTTCGAAAGCTGAGCTTGAGCCGCATCGAGCGGTGCTACTGGCCGGAGCTGGGGTGGTCTGAAATGAGCGGCACGACCACATCGGCGGCGACGGTGTTCGGGTGGAGCTCGGGATTGTTGCTACGGCGTGCGGGCGAGCAAATGGAGCAGTCAGGGGGACTCTACGCGCGAGGGTGAGCAAAACGGGCACAGGCACTAGGCCCAATGGTCGTCGTGGCTACGCCAGCGACGAGCTCGCGCGGTGGCAGGCTCGGGCACAACGGGGACGGCGGCTAGGGTTCGACCGAGAGGGAGAGAGGAGAGGGGAGAGGTAGGGGTGCTCACAGGGAGCCTGCAGGTGTGCGTAATGGGCTCAGGGAAGGCTTGTGGTTGCCGGAATCAGCGACATCGTGCGGCGGCGATCCGAGGAGGAAGAAGGCTTGGGGAGGCGCTGCGGTGGCCCTCATCTTTGGTTCGTCGGCGTAGTCGAAGGTGGGGACGACGGCGAGCACGTTGGACACGTCAGGGAGGTGAACGGGGCACGGTGGTCGCGAGCTTCACGGTGCCACGGTCATGGCGGCGCTCGGGCGAGGTGGGGGAACGAGGGAGGAAGGGGGGAAATGGCGAGGGAGACGCCAGGGGTTCGCGGGGGTTGCCCTTATCCCCTACGTGGGCGCGGCAATGCGCGTTGTCGACCAGGGAGCGAGGGGGGCCAGGGCGGCGAGCGCGGGCGCGGGCGACAGCGCGGCGAGGTGAACAGGGGAGGTAGGGGACGACGCTAGATGGGCTGGGCCGCGGTTGTAGCGAGCAGGCCAAGTGCACAGTAGTTCCTTTAGGCCTTTTTTTCCTTTTTCTCTTTTTCTGTTTCTTTTCTTTTCTGTTTGCAAAATGTTTGAGCACCAAATGAACTTTGTTCAAAGTGTGACCTAGTCCATAATTAGCAGTACAATGTACCCTACCACCAAAAACTAGTTTGGGTAAATCATCATTTCATATTTGACTTAGATTAATTAAAAGGTTATTAAATATTATTCTCAGCCACTGTTAGAGGAGGTTTGGGTTACCTAATTAATTTATTAAAAGTTGGTTACAATTTTAGAATTGTCTCTGGAATATTTACAATATTATGAACATTTTAGTTTCTATGTTGAACAACTTTTATTTTCCACTTTTAGTTTTGAATTTCCATTTGAATTTGAATTTGACAAGGGATATGTTACTAATGATGATTAAGCACTGTTGATCATGATGACTTGGCATAATCAAAAGGGGATTATTGTAGTTAACCACCGGGGGTGTTACACCCGTGCCCTGTGAGCTTGTCATGTCCTCGTGGGTCTTCTGGTCCTTCCACGAAGCTTCGGGGGTCTCTTTTTGTCCATAAAAAATCACCGTAAATTTTCAGCCCATTCCGAGAACTTTTTTTCTACACAAAAAACACCACCACGGTAGTTCTGCTAAAAACAGCGTCAGTCCAGGTTAGTTCCATTTAAATCATATAAAAGTGCACCAAAACCATATAAAATTGTTGTAAAGATGACATGAATACTTCATAAATTATAGATATGTTGGAGACATATGATACGTCTCCAACGTATCTATAATTTTTTATTATTCCATGCTATTATATTATCATTCTTGGATGTTTTACATTCATTTTATAGCAACATTATATAATTTTTTGGGACTAACCTATTGACATAGTGCCCAGTGCCAGTTGTTGTTTTTGCTTGTTTTTTACTTCGTAGAATATCCATATCGAACGAAGTCCAAACGCAGCGAAACTTTTTGGAGATTTTTTTCAGCCCAGAAGACAACTTGGGAGCCAAGAAAGTGCACGAGGGGAGGCCCATGGGGCCCACCACCCACCTGGGCGCGCCAGAGGCCCATGGCGCGCCCTGATGGGTGGTGGGGCCCATGGAGGTCTCCTCCACCACCTCTCAGCTCTATAAATACTCAGATATTCCAGAAACCCTAGGGGAGTCTTCGAAACACAATTCCAGCCACTGCAAGTTCTAGAACCACGAGATCCAATCTAGAGCCCTATTCTGGCACTTTGTCGGAGGGGAACAAGATCACAGAGGGGTTCATCATCCTCATTGGTGCTCCTCCGATGATGCATGAGTAGTTCACCATAGACCTACGGGTCCGTAGGCAGTAGCTAGATGGCTTCTTCCCTCTTTTTGATTCTTAATACAATGTTCTCCTCGATATTCTTGGAGATCTATTTGATGTAATGACTTTTTGCGGTGTGTTTGTTGGGATCCGATGAAGTGCGAATTTATGATCAGATCTATCTATGAATATTATTTGAGTTTTCTTTGATATCTTATATGCATGATTGTTATTGCCTCGTATTTCTTCTGCGAAACTTTGGTTTGGTTTGGCCAACTAGATTGATTTTCTTGCAATGGGGAGAGGTGCTTTGTGATGGGTTCGATCTTGCGATGTCCTCACCTAGTGACAGAAGGGGTAGCGAGGCACGCATGTATTGTTGCTATTAAGGATAAAAAGATGGGGTCTATTCCTACATGAATAGATCTTGTCTACATCATGTCATCGTTCTTATTGCATTACTCCGTTTCTCCATGAACTTAATACACTAGATGCATGCTGGATAGCGGTCAATGTGTGGAGTAATAGTAGTAGATGCAGGCAGGAGTCGGTCTACTAATCTTGGACGTGATACCTATATACATGATCATTGCCTTGGATATCATCATAATTATTTGCTCTTCTATCAATTGCCCAACAGTAATTTGTTTACCCACCGTATGCTATTTTCTCGAGAGAAGCCACTAGTGAAACCTACGGCCCCCGGGTCTATCTTTTATCATATTATTTTCAGATCTATTATTCCAAAAACCCAAAAATACCTTGCTGCACTTTTTATTTACTTATTTTATTTTGTGTTTTCGCTAGATCTATTTATCCAATCTCATACAATTTTATTTATCTTTTTACCATGGAGGGATTGACAAGCCCTCTTACGCGCTGGGTTGCAAGTATTTGTTCTTTGTGTGCAGGTACAGTTTACATAGTGTTGCTTGGTTCTCCTACTGGATTGATAACCTTGGTTTCATAACTGAGGGAAATACTTACCGTAGCTGTGTTGCATCATCCCTTCCTCTTTGGGGAATTACCAACGCAGATTCAAGCTATCGGCAACGTACCAGCATCCCCAAGCTTAATTCCTGCTTGTCCTCGAGTAGGTAAATGTAAAAGAAATAATTTATATAATTTATTAAGTGTGAATGCTAGCATAGTGCATAAGTTTGATCAATGATAATGTCAATCACTTTTGCTAGCATCATAAACATCAACTCTTTCTCATAAAACTCATCTTGATAAAGTAGCAGTCAATTCACATGTTATGGTTCAAACAATGCATTCTCTTGAAACTTAACAACCTATGTTCTTAGTCACCAAACAATTTCAATGCATCTTATTTTCAACAAAGTCTAAGTAAGAGCTCCGCATACTCAATTATCATATAATCTTCTATGATTGCTAGTACTCAAAGCATATTTTTAGAAAAAATGGCATCCATCGAACACAGAGAAAGGTAGGGGCTTAGTGTTTCGCCTCCCAACTTATTTATCATAGAGATAATTGTCAACAATAATAATTCATGATCAAATATATTTGAATGGCCATATGTGCCTGGATCTTTTCCCACCACATGATGCTTGCCAACTAAAGAATAGGTTGGAATAAGAAATTGACTCAACAAAAGTAAACTTAACAAAAAAAGTAAAAGATAAGCCATTCGCAGAGGGAAGCATGGATTTGCAGAGGTGCCAGAGCTCATTGCTTAAAACAGATATGAATACATTTTGAGTGGTGTGCTTTTCCTGTCAATGTCACGACTAAGGATTTCAATATCTTCCATGCTGAACACATTATTAGTGGTTCCCATGCGAAAATGAAAAGTTTACTCCCCCTCAACCATTCAAACACAATCCATGGTTAGCCGAATTCAAGGGTGCCCTCCATACAATCAACTTTCTAGGCGGAGTTTATTTTATTATATATTTTTATTTAAGGGATTGGGCATCCCGATTACTAGCCTCTCTTGTGCAAGGACAAGTGAATAAACACCCATCATGAGAATAACCCACTTAACATGGAAGATACTGACCGCCCCGTTGCTCCATGAGCTGTACGGGCACACAACACAAATGTTTATTTGAAGGTTTTAGAGATGGCACATGCAAATTTACTTGGAACGGCAGGGTAATACCTCATATAGGTAGATATGGTGGACACTCATGGAAGAAACTTGGCTAAAGGATTTGGATGCCCAAGCAGTATTCCCGCTTAGTACAGAAATTTTGGCTAGCAAAAGGTTCTAAACAAGCACCACATGTTGGAGGATCCATAACAATATAACTTCTATGAAAATATACCCAAACATAACTCATTACGTTGTCTTCCTTGTCCATCTTCAACTAATTGATCAGGGTTGAAAATACTTAATGAGTAATCACAATCATAAAAGATGTCCAAGATAATATAATTGTATGTGAAATTTCTCTTCCATATACTAATCATTCATGAATTGCTTGTATGACCAATATTGTGATTGTCAAACTTCAATAGATTTTACTTTATAAACTTAATGTGAAACTACTACTAGGCAAGAGACAAGTATATGAACCAGATATATTTTCAACTTTATGATATTCAATTCATTCAATAATTTACTCTTAGGATATAAGTGAAGCACAAGAGTAAATGACAAACTACTCCAAAAGATATAAGTGAAGATCAATGAGTAGTTAAATAATTAAGTAGCTATGTGAGGACTCTCGCTCATTTAAAACTTTCAGATCTAAGTATTTTATTCAAACATCAAACAAAAATAAAAGGGCACTCCAAGAATAGCACACATCATGTGAACAAATAAAAACTTAAGCTCAACAAAAACTAATCGATAGTTGTTTAAGAAGAAAGGTAGGATGCTGCTACTTCTTGAGCTTGCGTTGATTTTTTCCTTGAAGAGGAAAGGGTGATGCAGCAAAGTAGAGATAAGTATTTACCTCAGTTAAGAACCAAGGTATCAATCCAGTAGGAGGCACAAGCAAGTCTCCAATATATGCACCTGCACAAACTAACAAACACTTGCACACAACGCGAAAAAGGGGTTGTCAATCCCTTCACGGTCACTTGCAAGAGTAAGATCTAATAGAGATAGATATAAAAGATAATTAAAAGGCAAAATAAAGTAAATATAAATAAATTGCAGCAAGGTATTTTTTGGTTTTTTGGTTTTATAGATCTGAAAATATATGATGGAAAATAGACCTGGGGGCCATATGTTTCACTAGAGGCTTCTCTCTCGAAGAAAGCATATGATGGGTAAACAAATTACTTTTGAGCAATTGATAGAAAAACGCATAATTATGACAACATCCAAGGCAATGATCATGAATATAGGCATCACGTCCATGACAAATAGACCGACTCCTGCCTGCATCTACTACTATTACTCCACACATCGACCGACTCCTGCCTGCATCTAGAGTATTGAGTTCATAAGAACAAAGTAACGCCTTAAGCAAGATGACATGATGTAGAGGGATAGATCCAATCAATATGGTAAAAACCACATCTTTTTATCCTTAATGGCAACAATACAAATTCGTGCCTCGCTACCCCTACTGTCACTGGGTGAGGACACCGCAAGATTGAACCCATCACAAAGCACCTCTCCCATTGCAAGAAAAACCAATCTAGTAGGCCAAACTAAATCGATAGATCGGAGAGAAATACAAAGCTATCTTAATCATGCATAAAAGAATTCAGAGAAGACTCAAATAATATTCATAGATAATCTGATCATAAATCCACAATTCATCGGATCTCAATAAACGCACCGCAAAAGAAGATTGCATCGAATAGATCTCCAAGAACATCGAGGAGAACATTGTATTGAAGATCAAAGAGAGAGAAGAAGCCATCTAGCTACTAGCTATGGACTTGTAGGTCTGTGGTAAACTATTCACACATAGTTGGAAGGGCAGCAAGGTTGGTGTAGAGGCCCTCCGTGATCGAATCCCCCTCCGGTGGAGTGCCAAAAAAGGCCCCAAGATGGTATCTCACCAAAACAGAAGCTTGCGGCGACGGAAAAGTATTTTTGGTGTGCCCTCTGGTATAGGGGAAATATTTGAGGATTTATAGTGCTGGAGTAAGGGTTACGAGAGCCACGGGGGGCCCACAAGCTCCCTGGCCGCGCCCACAGGGCTTGTGGCCCCCTCGTGGGTCTTCTGGCCTCCTCCCCAAGTCTCGTGGGTTTCTTATGGTCCAAGAAAAATCATCATAAAGTTTTATTCTGTTTGAACTCCATTTGGTATTGATTTTCTGTAAAAGTCAAAAACAACGAAAAAACAACAACTGGCACTAGGCACTAGGTTAATAGGTTAGTCCCAAAAAATGATATAAAATAGCATATAAATGCATATAAAACATCCAATATAGATAATATAATAGCATGGAACAATAAAAAATTATAGATACGTTGGAGACGTATCAAGCATCCCCAAGCTTAATTCCTGTTCGTCCTCGAGTAGGTAAATGATAAAAACAGAATTTTTGATGTGGAATGCTACCTAACATATTTATCAATGCAATTTTCTTTATTGTGGCATGAATGTTCAGATCCATAAGACTCAAAACAAAATTTTAATATTGACATAAAAACAATAATACTTCAAGCATACTAATTAAGCAATCATGTCTTCTCAAAATATCATGGCTAAAGAAAGTTATCCCTACAAATCCATATAGTCTTGTCATGCTCTATCTTCATCACACAAAGTATTTTATCATGCACAACCCCGATGACAAGCCAAGCAATTGTTTCATACTTTTAATGTTCTCAATCTTTTCAACTTTCACGCAATACATGAGCGTGAGCCATGGATATAGCACTATAGGTGGAATAGAGTATGGTGGAGGTTGTGAGGAGAAGACAAAAAGGAGAAAGTCTCACATCAACTAGGCAAATTAATGGGCTATGGAGATGCCCATCAATTGATATCGATGCAAGTGAGTAGGGATTGCCATGCAACAGATGCACTAGAGCTATAAGTGTATGAAAGCTCAAAAGAAAACTAGTGGGTGTGCATCCAACTTGCTTGCTCACGAAGACCTAGGGTAATTTGAGTAAGCCCATCATTGGAATATACAAGCCAAGCTCTATAACAAAAAATTCCCACTAGTATATGAAAGTGATAAAATAGGAGACTCACTATCATGAAGAACATGGTGCTACTTTGAAGCACAAGTGTGGAAAAAGGATAGTAACATTGTCCCTTCTCTCTTTTTCTCTTTTTTTTTCTTTGGGCTCTTTGGCCTCTCTTTTTTCGTTCGGAGCCTCATCCCGACTTGTGGGGGAATCATAGCCTCCATCATCCTTTCCTCACATGGGACAATTCTCTAATAATGATGATCATCACACTTTTATTTACTTACAACTCAAGAATTACAACTCGATACTAGAACAAAGATATGACTCTATATGAATGCCTCCGACGGTGTACCGGGATGTGCAATGATCTAGTGTGACATGTATAAAAAGATATGAACGGTGGCCAAGCCACAAATACTATGCCAACTACATGATCATGCAAAGCAATATGACAATGATGGTATGTGTCATAATTAACGGAACGGTGGAAGTTGCATGCCAATATATCTCGGAATGTCTATGGAAATGCCATAATAGGTAGGTATGGTGGCTGTTTTGAGGAAGGGTATATGGTGAGTTTGATGCACCGGCGAAAGTTGCGCGGCACTAGAGAGGCTAGCAATGGTGGAAGGGTGAGAGTGCATATAATCCATGGACTCAACATTAGTCATAAAGAACTGACATACTTATTGCAAAAATTTATTAGCCATCAAAGCAAAGTACTAATATGCATGCTCCTAGGGGGATAGATTGGTAGGAAATACCATCGCTCGTCCCCGATCACCACTCATAAGGAAGACAATCAAAAATAAATCATGCTCCGACTTTATCACATAACGGTTCACCATACGTGCATGCTTTGGGAATCACAAACCTTAACACAAGTATTTATAACAATCCACAATTACTCACTAGCATGACTCTAATATCACCATCTTTATATCTCAAAACAAATGCAAAGAATCAAACTTCTCATATATTCAATGCTCTTTATGAAAGTTTTTATTATGTCCCTCTTGGATGCCCATCATATTAGGACCAAATTCATAACCTAAGCAAATTGCCATACTATTTTTAAGACTCTCAAAATAATATAAGTGAAGCATGAGAGTTCATCAATTTCTACAAAATAAAACCACCGCCATGCTCTAAAAAGATATAAGTGAAGCACTAGAGCAACTACCTAGCTCAAAAGATATAAGTGAAGCACATAGAGTATTCTAATAAATTCATGATTAATGTGTGTCCCTCTCAAAAAGGTGTGTACAGCAAGGATGATTTTGGCAAACTAAAAAGCAAAGACTCAAATAATACAAGACGCTCCAAGCAAAACACATATCATGTGGTGAATAAAAATATAGCCTCAAGTAATTTTACCGATGGATTGAAGACGAAAGAGGGGATGCCATCCGGGGAATCCCCAAGCTTAGATGACTGGTTGTCCTTGAATATTACCTTGGGGTGCCTTGGGCATCCCCAAGCTTAGATTGTTGCCACTCCTTATTCCGTAGTCCATCAAATCCTTACCCAAACTTGAAAACTTCACAACAGAAAACTCGTAAGCTCCATTAGTATAATAAAGCAAATCACCACATTTAGGTACTGTTGTGAACTCACTATAATTTTATATTGGTGTTATATCTACTGTATTCCAACTTATCCATGGTTCATACCCCCTGATACTACCCATAGATTAATCAAAATAAGCAAACAACACAAAGAAAACAGAATCTATCAAAAATAGAACAGTCTGTAGTAATCTGGAAATTTCAAATACTTGTGTAACTCCAAAAATTCTGAAAAATTAGGACAACTTAGTAAATTTGTATATAAATCTTGTGTAAAAAATTCATATCAAAATCACTATTTTGTGATTTTATAAAATTCTGGCAATGAGCTCAAAAGTTTCTGTTTTTCAGCAAGATTAAAACAACTATCACCATAAACCATCCCGAAGGTCTTACTTGGCTCAAACACTAATTAAAACACTAAAACACAATTACTACAGAGGTAATATTGTGTATTTATTGAAAAATAGAAGCAAAAACAAAAAGCACAAAATAAAATTGGGTTGCCTCCCAACAAGCACTATTGTTTAACGCCCCTAGCTAGGCATATTGCATAGATCTAGGTATTGTCATCTTTGGTATTTAATCCATAATTATCCCTCATAATAGATTCATATGGAAACTAATTTTGTTTCTTGGAAAGTGTTCCATGCCCTTCCTTAACGGAAATTGAAATCTAATGTTTCCTTCTTTCATATCAATAAATGCACCAATCGTTCTAAGGAAAGGTATACCAAGAATAATAGGGCATGTAGGATTGCAATCTATATCAAGCACAATAAAATATATGGGCACATAATTCCTATTTGCAACAATAATAACATCATTAATCCTTCCCATAGGTTTCTTAATAGTGGAATCCGCTAGATGCAAATTCAAAGAACAATCATCAAATTTATGGAAACCTAGCACATCACAAAGCGTTTTTGGAATAGTGGAAATGCTAGCACCCAAATCACACAAAGCATTACACTCATAATCTTTAATTTTAATTTTAATAGTAGGTTCCCATTCATCATAAAGCTTTCTAGGGATTGAAACTTCCAACTCAAGTTTTTCTTCAAACAATTACATCATAGCATCAACGATATGTTTAGTAAAAGCTTTATTTTGACTATAAGCATGAGGTGAATTAAGCATGGATTGCAACAAGGAAATACAATAAATCAAATAACAATTATCATAATTAAATTCCTTGAAATCCAAAAGAGTGGGTTCATCGCTACTTAAAGTTTTGACCTCGCCAATCCCACTTTTATCAATTTTTTCATTAAGATCTTCACCCTCCAAATTATTGGGACGCCTTCTAGCTAAAGCTGACTCATCACCAGTCCCATCTTTATCAATTTTTATATTAGAAAAAAAATATTCAATAGGAGTCACACCAATCACTTTAAGATCTTCATCATTATTATCACAAAAACTAGAAGAACATGCTTTTTCTAGCCAATCTCTCTTAGCACGCATCCTAGCGGTTCTCTCTTTACTTTCATTCATAGAAATTTTAATAGCTTTTAGAGATTCATTAATATAAATCTTGTGTGGCATAGATCTAATCTTAAAAGAATCAATCTCATGAGAAATTCTATCAACATTCCTAGCCAAATCATCAATCTCAAGCAATTTTTCTTCTACCATAGCATTAAAAATCTTTTGAGAATTAATGAAATCTTTAATATTATTCTCAAGATTAGATGGTATCTTATTATAATTTCCATAAGAATTGTTTTAGGAATTACCATAATTATTAGAGGAATTACTAGGAAACGGTCTAGGATTAAAATTTCCTCTATACGCGTTATTACCAAAATTGTTCCTACCAAAAAAATTCACATCCATAGATTCAATGTTATTCTCAATCAAAGTAGACAAAGGCATATCATTAGGATAAATAGGATAACTCTTACTAGCAATCAATTTCATAAGTTCATCCATGTTTCCACTCAAAGTATTAATTTCTTTAATCGCATGCACTTTTTTACTAGTAGATCTTTCGGTATGCCATTGAGAGTAATTTGCCATAATATTATCTAGGAGTTTAGTAGCCTCTCCTAATGTGATTTCCATAAAAGTACCTCCCGCAGCGGAATCTAAAAGATTTCTAGATGCAAAATTCAATCCGGCATAAAAAATTTCTTTGATCATCCATAAACTTAAACCATGTGTAGGGCAATTTCTTATCATCAATTTAATCCTTTCCCAAGATTGTGCAACATGTTCATGATCAAGTTGCTTGAAATTCATTATGTCGTTCCTAAGAGAGATGATCTTAGCGGGAGGAAAATACTTGGAAATAAAAGCATCTTTACACTTGTTCCATGAATCAATACTATTTTTAGGCAAAGATGAAAACCAAGTTTTAGCACGATCTCGTAGTGAGAACGGAAATAGCTTCAACTTAACAATGTCATTATCCACATCTTTTTTATTTTGCATATCACACAACTCAACGAAAGTATTTAGATGGGATGCAACATCTTCATTAGGATTACCAGAAAATTGATCTTTCATAACAAGATTCCACAAAGCGACACTAATTTCATAAGATTCCGCACTAGTGGCGGGAGCAATCAGAGTACTAATAAAATCATTATTATTAGTATTGGAAAAGTCACACAACTTGGTATTTTTTTGAGACATCATGACAAAGCAAGCAATCTAGCACACAAGCAAACAAAAAGCAAATGAAAAGATGAACAAAAGAAGGCGAATAAAAAGGCAAATATTTTTGTGTTTTTCTGAAAACGTTTTAGAAGTGGGGGAGAGAAAAACGAGAGGGAAATGGCAAATAATATAAGTGCAAGAGATGAGAGTTTATGATAGGTACTTGGTAGGCTTGATGTAGAACCTCCCCGACAATGGCGCCAGAAATTCTTCCTGCTACTTTTTGAGCTTGCGTTAATTTTTCCCTTGAAGAGGAAAGGGTGATGCAGTAAAGTAGAGATAAGTTTTTCCCTTAATTAAGAACCAAGGTATCAATCCAGTAGGAGGCACAAGCAAGTCTCCAATATATGCACCTGCACAAACTAACAAACACTTGCACACAACGCGAAAAAGGGGTTGTCAATCCCTTCAAGGTCACTTGCAAGAGTAAGATCTAATAGAGATAGATAAAAAAGATAATTAAAAGGCAAAATAAATTAAATATAAATAAATTGCAGCAAGGTATTTTTGGGATTTTTGGTTTTATAGATCTGAAAATATATGATGGAAAATATACCCAGGGACCATAGGTTTCACTAGAGGCTTCTCTCTCGAAGAAAGCATACGGTGGGTAAACAAATTACTGTTGAGCAATTGATAGAAAAGCGCTTAATTATGACGACATCCAAGGCGATGATCATGAATATAGGCATCATGTCTGTGACAAGTAGAACGACTCCTGCCTGTATCTACTACTATTACTCCACAAATCGACCGACTCCTGCTTGCATCTAGAGTATTAAGTTCATAAGAACAGAGTAATGCCTTAAGCAAGATGACATGTTGTAGAGGGATAGATCCAATCAATATGGTAAAACCCCATCTTTTTATCCTTAATGGCAACAAAACAAATACATGCCTCGCTACCCCTACCGTCACTGGGTGAGGACACCACAAGATTGAACCCATCACAAAGCACCTCTCCCATTGCAAGAAAAACCAATCTAGTAGGCCAAACCAAATAGATAGATCGAAGAGAAATACAAAGCTATCTTAATCATGCATAAACGAGTTCAGAGAATACTGAAATAATATTCATAGATAATCTGATCATAAATCCACAATTCATCAGATCTCAACAAACGCACCGCAAAAGAAGATTACATCGAATAGATCTCCAAGAACATCGAGGAGAACATTGTATTGAAGATCAAAGAGAGAGAAGATCTAGCTACTAGCTATGGACCTGTAGGTCTGTGGTAAACTACTCACACATCATCGGAAGGGCAGCAAGGTTGGTGTAGAGGTCGTCCATGATCGAATCCCCCTTCGGCGGAGTGCCGGAAAAGGCCCCAAGATGGGGTCTCACCAGAACAGAAGCTTGCAGCGGCGAAAAAGTATTTTTGGTGTGCCCTCTGGTATAGGGGGGGTATTTGAGGATTTATAGTGCTGGAGTTAGGGTTAAGAGAGCCACGGGGGGCCCACAAGCCCCCTGGCCGTGCGGCCCCAGTGCTTGTGGCCCCTTCGTGGGTCTTCTGGCCTCCTCCCCAAGTCTCGTGGGTTTCTTCTGGTCCAAGAAAAATCATCTTAAAGTTTTATTCCGTTTGGACTCCGTTTGGTATTGATTTTCTGTAGAAGTCAAAAACAAGGAAAAAAACAACAACTGGCACTAGGCACTAGGTTAATAGCTTAGTCCCAAAAAATGATATCAAATAGCATAAATATGCATATAAAATATCCAAGATAGATAATATAATAGCATGGAACAATCAAAAATTATAGATACGTTGGAGACGTATAAGATGCCTACCGGGGCATTCCCAAGCTTAGATACTTGGGACTTCTTGGAATATTAACTTGGGATGCCTTGGGCATCCCCAAGTTTGAGCTCTTGTGTCTTCTAAATTCATCTCATATCATGGTTTCTCCTAAATCTTAAAAACTTCATCCACACAAAACTCAACAAGAACTCGTGAGATCAGTTAGTATAAATAAACTCAAAACCTTAACATTATCTACTGTATAAAATCACCAAAATTATTATTTAACATTGCATAATAAATGCCTATGCATATTTAATACTCCTATCCTCAAATAGAATCATTAAACAAGCAAACAATGCAAACATAACAGCAATCGGTCTAGACAAAACAGTCTGTAAAGGATGAAGAAATATTCATACTTATTTTACTCCAAAACTTATGAAAAATTACTACAATGTAGAAAATTTATCATACCTTACTATGTAAAAAATTCAAGATTTATCATGTTCTGACTATTCAGGAATATACAAAACATAACAGAAAACTTTCTGTTTTCAAATAGCAACATATAGATTTGCAAATTGAGCATGGTAAAGGCTATACTTGACACTTTTATTGAAATAGAAGATACCAACATTATTATAAATAACAACAAGTAAATCTCAATAAAATAAAATGACGCTCCAAGCAAAACTCATATCATGTGACGAATAAAAATATAGCTCCAAGTGAGGTTACCGATGATACGTCTCCAACGTATCTATAATTTTTTATTGTTCCATGCTATTATATTATCTGTTTTGGATGTTTATATTCATTAATATGCTATTTTATATTATTTTTGGGACTAACTTATTAACCTAGTGCCCAGTGCCAGTTTCTGTTCTTTCCTTGTTTTTGACTTTTACAGAAAACGAATACCATACGGAGTCCAAACGGAATAAACTTTACAGTGATTTTTCTTGGACCAGAAGAAACCCACGAGACTTGGAGAGGAGGCCAGAAGCCCTACAAGGAGGCCACAAGCTATAGGGGTGTGCCCTAGGGGGGCGCGCCCCAGGGCTTGTGGGCCCCTCGGAGACCTTCCAACCCTAATTCCACCACTATATATTCTCAAATATTCCCCCTATACCAGAGGGCACACCAAAAATACTTTTTCGCCGCCGCAAGCTTCTGTTCCTGTGAGATCCCATCTTGGGGCCTTTTCCGGCACTCCGTCGGAGGGGGATTCGATCACGGAGGACCTCTACACCAACCTTGCTGCCCTTTCGACTATGTGTGAGTAGTTTACCACAGACCTACGGGTCCATAGCTAGTAGCTAGATGGCTTCTTCTCTCTCTTTGATCTTCAATACAATGTTCTCCTCGATGTTCTTGGAGATCTATATGATGTAATCTTCTTTTGCGGTGCGTTTGTTGAGATCCGATGAATTGTGGATTTATGATCAGATTATCTATGAATATTATATGAGTCTTCTCTGAACTCTTTTATGCATGATTGAGATAGCTCTGTATTTCTCTCCGATCTATTGATTTGGTTTGGCCTACTAGATTGGTTTTTCTTGCAATGGGAGAGGTGCTTTGTGATGGGTTCAATCTTGCGGTGTCCTCACCCAGTGACAGTAGGGGTAGCGAGGCACGAATTGTATTGTTGCCATTAAGGATAAAAGATGGGGTTTATACCATATTGATTGGATCTATCCCTCTACATCATGTCATCTTGCTTAAGGAGTTACTCTATTCTTATGAACTTAATACTCTAGATGCAGGCAGGAGTCGGTCGATGTGTGGAGTAATAGTAGTAGATGCAGGCAGGAGTCGGTGTATTTGTGACGGACATGATGCCTATATTCATCATTATTGCCTTGGATGTCATCATAATTATGTGCTTTTCTATCAATTGCTTAACAGTAATTTGTTTACCCACAGTATGCTTTCTTTGAGAGAGAAGCCTCTAGTGAAACATATGGCCCCGGGGTCTATTTTCCATCATATATTTTCAGATCTATAAAACCAAAAAACCCAAAAATACCTTGCTGCAATTTATTTATATTTAATTTATTTTTCATTTTAATTATATTTTATATCTATCTCTATTAGATCTTACTCTTGCAAGTGATCGTGAAGGG
Source organism: Thinopyrum elongatum (assembly GCA_011799875.1). Taxonomy (NCBI): domain Eukaryota; kingdom Viridiplantae; phylum Streptophyta; class Magnoliopsida; order Poales; family Poaceae; genus Thinopyrum; species Thinopyrum elongatum. Next base: position 417,464,647 of record CM022303.1, on the reverse strand, counting down.
ATTGACAACCCCTTTTTCGCGTTGTGTGCAAGTGTTTGTTAGTTTGTGCAGGTGCATATATTGGAGACTTGCTTGTGCCTCCTACTGTATTGATACCTTGGTTCTTAACTGAGGGAAATACTTATCTCTACTTTGCTGCATCACCCTTTCCTCTTCAAGGGAAAAATCAACGCAAGCTCAAGAAGTAGCAACCGATAATGTTGAAGACAAATGAGGGGATGCCTACCGGGGCATCCCCAAGCTTGGACGCTTGGGTCTTCCTTGAATATTACCTTGGGGTGCCTTGGGTCCCCACACTGGTACAACGAGGTGCTATACAAACAGTTTTTAACCCCTTTCCGCGACGGCATTTTGAACCGTCACCAAGTGAGTGTGTGTGATGGGGGGGGTCCTTCCCACACGACCCAAAAACCGTCGGGGATAGGGAGCCATGATGCATACAGTTGTCCCTATAAAACTGTTTCTGATATCTCGAATATCCCAAATGCTCCATCCTTGCAACTCGTGTGTGCTGGCATTACCATCGCAGTCGGTATTCTGTGGTGCTACGTTTATGATGCGCGGCCCATCACAAACAGTTTACCATTATAGAACGTGTATGATAAGCAGACAATCACACACTACACTTTTCCCGAACCGTATGCGATAACTAATTAAGAAGATTAGCTAATCATCGTACAAGTGTCGGATAGGATTACGAAACGTCGGACCGTCGTAACAGCGTCGTACATGATAACTATCGCACATGCTATTCAGTGGTGCAAAGTTTATGATGCGTACCACATCAGAAACAGTTCATGATTGCAAATCGTGTACGATAAGGCAACTATCACAAACATTTTGTTTGCCCGCACCGTTTGTGATATTGTCTGACACCACACACGCTTTGCAAACGGCAACTGTGTGCATGCTCGCACACGTTTCCTCACTGTGAACTGTGTCGGATTATGGTGTATATCACAAACATTTTTGTTTTATTGACCGTGTGCGCCGTAACGACCTGCAGAGCGTAATTTCACCGTAATTTAATTGCTGCTATTTTAAATTGGACCGAATTTGAATTTGAAAGTATGCTATAGCTTTATTCATATCCATCAGGTTCAAACAACCAATGCATTATTCGATTCACAGGTACATATGTTCAAGAATTACATAAGCACCAACACTACTGCAGGATGCTGCTAACGCGACACTACGATCATAGACCCTTTGACGAAACTATGTGCGATGCATTAATCACAAACGGTGATGTAAAAAACCATAAAAAAAGATGCAAAACATTTGTGATGAAGGATACATCAAACACGGTTCAGATTTTAGTTGCGTGTGCGATGCGGGGCATACAGTTCAGTTCAATTAACTGTTTGTGATGAGGCAGAACAAAAGAAACGGGCAGCCAGATGAAGGTGTGTGTGATATACGGCATACAGTTCACTCGGATGAACTGTCTATGATTAGGCAACACAAAACAAACGGCCAGCCAGATCAAGGTGTGTGAGATATGTGGCATACGGTTCACTCGAATGAACTGTTTTCGATTAGGCAACACAACAGAAACGGTTCAGCCAGATCAAGGTGTGTGCAATGGAGGGCATACAGTTCATTCCGATAAACTATTTGTGTTGAGCCAAGAGAACAGAAACGTTTCACATAAACAAGATGTGTGTAATACGCAGCAAACATCCAATTACATAGGTGGCTAGTACACACATGACATTTCCACACACCAAAGTAAACTATTACATGCATAATTAACTAGGATAAACAATCATCTGATCATCATCTACTTCTTGTGCTAGCTCGATGTTCCTTCTATGTTAAGTTTCCATTAATTGATGGCATTTTATGAACACGCCACCGTTTCCCGCCATTTCCTCACCGGTTTCCCGCCACCCAGCGATATTGTGCATAAACCTAGGCGGCGCGCGACGCACGGAGGCAACAAGCACAGCCTGTAGCACATCCACCTTTTCCAAGCATGCCAACCCACCAAAGCGCCGCCTCTGCCAACAACCTCGTCGATGAGGAAAACGAGAAGGCGCCACGGCCCGTCGAGGCCGAGGCGCTCCCCGGCAACGCGATGGATGACGCCGTGATGCGCGTTATCGCCAGGGTTGAGCAGACCCTTGGCGCATGGCGCTTCAGCGCCAAGGGTCAAGATAGGCATCTCAGTGCCGAGAGGCTGCACCTCACCACACAACATGATCGATGGCGCGCCGCAGAGCAAGCTAGGCACGTCCGCGCCAATAGGCTGCGGCTCGCCGCAGAGCGAGAGGCGTGGCGCGCCGCACAGCAAGAGCGGATCCATCGGCGCTTGCCTGCTGTCGTCTGGGCATCGCAGCTGGGTACATGTCCCATCAGTACCCCCATCCTCGCCAGGAGTGGGCAGAGGCCCTCTGCGTCGTACTTGCACCAAAGGTCGGCCGTGCCGTACTTGCACCGGACGCCCGCCGCACCATTCGCATGGGTCGCGCCATTCGCCTTGTCCACGGCCCGCTCGATGCCAACGCGCTGGTCGCTAGGCTCGACCGCCTCCTTGGCCCAGGTGTCCACCTGGGCGCAGTAGAGGAACATGGCCGTTGCATCCTCAAGCTGGTGATCTCCGATGAAATAGCCAACTTGGAGCTCGAGATCGCGCTCCAGATGTACCGCGAGCGTGTCGACCGCTTGGACGAACGCCTGCACGAGTTCAGGCAGAGCCAAGAGCTACCATAGGCAAGGGCTGCTGGTCATGGTCTCATGGACGCGTTTTATTTTGTTGAGTCGTTTCGACGTGGTGGATCGCTATGTATTCACAGCAATCATAATATTGCTCTGTTTATTGCTCTGTTTCAATGTGTGTACTCTGTTTTCCGTTCTTATGTGTTCTGTTTCAATGTGTGTATATATGCTTTCCATTCTGTATATGTGGATGATAACAGCTAGATACAAATTAGTATACAAAAACAGATAGAAAATGGAATTCATAATATATATATTAATTGTTCATTAGTTCATCACAGAATATATATAATATCATCACATATACGTGATGATACTTAACTACTAGGTACAATGCATAAAATTGAAAACGAACAATACTAAAACTAATAATCCCTCCTGGGGGCAGTATTTCGGCAGCCCCTCGCCAGCAGCTCCCTGGTGCGCGGCGTCTTCCCAGCGCGGAGGCAGTACTCCGCCTCCTCCGCCTCGCAGCGCTTGACGTGCCGATCTGCCTCTTGCTGGCGGACGAGCACGAACGATCTTGCCATTTCGTTGGGCGCCCATCGGAGCTCCTCGTCGGTGGCACGCTGGAGCTTATCGGCCCACCTCCACGCAGTGATGAGGCGCCTAGCACCTTTGACCTTCCTCACAAAGTACCCGTCTTCGTACACCTCCTCCGCACGACGACGTGCCCGCCCCCAAAGCTCCACCACCTCCTTTTTCCAGGCGGCATCACGGGATTCACAGGCCGCCTGGTACCTGGCTTCCTCCTCCGCCATCTCCTTCTTGAACGCCACTTGCCTGGTTTTCTCAGCCGGCGGCAGTGACTTCCACAGACAAAGATTGTATTGGCCCCAAAACCAATCCAAAGTTGGGGGGTCCGGCGCAACCTTGTCCGGCGGCGCGTAGGGGTCCTCCTCGTAGCTGCTCTTTGACTGAGCATCCTCGGGGGGCGGCGACTCCTCATCGGCGCGTGGGCAGATCGGCGACGCCATGGTAGAGATTTGAGAGAGAGAGAGAGAGAGAGGGCGAGCGAGGGGAGGATGTAGATGAGAATGCAAGCGGGACAACGTGAGCAAGGTAGTATTTATTGGCGGCCAGAATCTAGATCGACGGGAACAGTACACACGCCGGTCGCCGGAATTTACGAGTACTGTAGTTCGAATTACACACGATTCCCGCAGCAAAATCCATGTGTCAACATAATAGCTGACGGTTTCCAATACAGAACCGTGTCTGATTAACAACCCGCGCCACTCACCTTCTAAACCTCGAGGCGCGAAATAGAGTGCCAATCGTGTGGGGGCCGGTTGTCTTGATAGATCTTTAAATTTTCTTTTTTGAACACCAGATATTTACATCGTCTGATGATTTTTTAATTTTTTAGAATTTAAATGCCATGGCACTCCATGCATGTGTCCAAGCCTTGACACCAATATGTTTGAAAATTCATTCCAATTTACTGCACATGGAATTAACTCGCACACAAGTACACAATTTTTTTTTCAAACCGTTATGGTTAGCCGCTACATGTAGATGTAGTTCAAATTTGGATTACGGTCATAAAATGGGTAGAAAATCACTTAAATGTCTTTAAAAGGTCAAATGACCCCTGAATTTTTCCAAATTTTGACATGACAGTTGTATTAGTGCAAGTTAACTGTAGAAATTTTTTGAAGCCCATAAGAGGAAGCTATCGCCCATTCGTCATCAAACATGCATTCTTCCCTCTCGAAACCACGGGCCTTCTAGTGAGTTGCTCCAGTTTGTGAGGGGTGTGTGTCCAAACTTTCGTCAAACAGACCAATTATTTTACCACATCATCTTGGTCGCATGACATTACGTCAAGCAAAGTTTCATGTGTTTTTGATCATTTTTTTTTATTTTTTGGAATTTGAATGGCATGGCGCTCCATGCATGTGTGTCCAGACCGTGACACCAATATTTTTGAAAATTCCTTCCAATTTACTGCACATGGAATTAACTCGCACACAAGTACACAAAAATAAGATTTTTCAAACCATTATGGTTAGCCGTTGCATGTAGATGTAGTTCAAATTTGAATTACGGTCATTAAATGGCTAGAAAATCACTTAAATGTCTTTAAAAGGTCAAATGACCCCTAGAATTTTCCAAACTTTCACATCACAGTTGTATTAGTGCACGTTAAATGTAGAAAAAAATTGAAGGCCGTAAGAGGAAGCTATTTCATGTTCGTCATCAAACATGCATTGTTCCCTCTCGGAACCACGAGCCTTCTAGTGAGTTACTCCGGTTTGTGAGGGGTGTGTGTCCAAACTTTCGTCAAACAGGCCAACTTTTTTACCACATCATCTTGGTGGCATGACATTACATCAAGCAAGGTTTCATGTTTTTCTGATCATTTTTTAATTTTTTGGAATTAAAATGCCATGGCACTCCATGCATGTGTCCATGCCGTGACACCAATATGTTTGAAAATTCCTTCTAATTTACTGCACATGGAATTAACTCGCACACAAGTACACAAATATGATTTTTCAAACCGTTATGGTTAGCTGTTGCTTGTAGATGTAGTTCAAATTTGAATTGCGGTCATTAAATGGCTAGAAAATCACTTAAAAGTCTTTAAAAGGTCAAATGACCCCTAGAATTTTCCAAATTTTCACATGACAGTTGTATTAGTGCATGTTAAATGTAGAAAAAATTTGAAGGCCGTAAGAGGAAGCTATCTCCCGTTCGTCATCAAACATACATTGTTCCCTCTCGGAACCACGAGCCTTCTAGTGAGTTGCTCCGGTTTGTGAGGGGTGTGTGTCCAAACTTTCGTCAAACAGGCCAATTTTTTACCACATCATCTTGGTGGCATGACATTACATCAAGCAAGGTTTCATGTTTTTCTGATCATTTTTTAATTTTTTGGAATTAAAATGCCATGGCACTCCATGCATGTGTCCATGCCGTGAAACCAATATGTTTGAAAATTCCTTCTAATTCACTGCACATGGAATTAACTCGCACACAAGTACACACATATGATTTTTCAAACCGTTATGGTTAACTGTTGCATGTAGATGTAGTTCAAATTTGAATTACGGTCATTAAATGGCTAGAAAATCACTTAAATGTCTTTAAAAGGTCAAATAACCCCTAGAATTTTCCAAATTTTCACATGACAGATGTATTAGTGCATGTTAAATGTAGAAAAAAATTGAAGGCCGTAAGAGGAAGCTATCTCCCGTTCGTCATCAAACATGCATTGTTCCCTCTTGGAACCACGAGCCTTCTAGTGAGTTGCTCCGGTTTGTGAGGGGTGTGTGTCCAAACTTTTGTCAAACAGGCCAATTTTTTTACCACATCATCTTGGTGGCATGGCATTACATCAAGCAAGGTTTCATGTTTTTCTGATCATTTTTTATTTTTTTGGAATTAAAATGCCATGGCACTCGATGCATGTGTCCATGCCGTGACTCCAGTATGTTTGAAAATTCCTTCTAATTTACTGCACATGGAATTAACTCGCACACAAGTACACAAATATGATTTTTCAAACCGTTATGGTTAGCTGTTACATGTAGATGTAGTTCAAATTTGAATTACGGTCATTAAATGGCTAGAAAATCACTTAAATGTCTTTAAAAGGTCAAATGACCCCTAGAATTTTCCAAATTTTCACATGACAGTTGTATTAGTGCACGTTAAATGTAGAAAAAATTTGAAGGCCGTAAGAGGAAGCTATCTCCCGTTTGTCATCAAACATGCATTGTTCCCTCTCAGAACCACGAGCCTTCTAGTGAGTTGCTCCGGTTTGTGAGGGGTGTGTGTCCAAACTTTCGTCAAACAGGCCAATTTTTTTACCACATCATCTTGGTGGCATGACATTACATCAAGCAAGGTTTCATGTGTTTCTGATCTTTTTTTAATTTTTTGGAATTAAAATGCCATGGCACTCCATGCATGTGTCCATGCCGTGACACCAATATGTTTGAAAATTCCTTCTAATTTACTGCACATGGAATTAACTCCCACACAAGTACACAAATATGATTTTTCAAACCATTATGGTTAGCTGTTGCATGTAGATGTAGTTCAAATTTGAATTACGGTCATTAAATGGCTAAAAAATCACTTAAATGTCTTTAGAAGGTCAAATGACCCCTAGAATTTTCCAAAATTTCACATGACAGTTGTATTAGTGCACGTTAAATGTAGAAAAAATTTGAAGGCCGTAAGAGGAAGCTATCGCCCGTTTGTCATCAAACATGCATTGTTCCCTCTCGGAACCACGAGCCTTCTAGTGAGTTGCTCCAGTTTGTGAGGGGTGTGTGTCCAAACTTTCGTCAAACATGCCAATTTTTTTACCACATCATCTTGGTGGCATGACATTACATCAAGCAAGGTTTCATGTGTTTGTGATCTTTTATTAATTTTTTGGAATTTAAATGCCATGGCACTCCATGCATGTGTCCAGGGCGTGAGACCAATATGTTTGAAAATTCTTTCCAATTTACTGCACATGGAATTAACTCGCACACAAGTAAACAAATATGATTTTTCAAACCGTTATGGTTAGCCGTTGCATGTAGATGTAGTTCAAATTTGGATTACGGTCATTAAATGGCTAGAAAATCACTTAAATGTCTTAAAAAGGTCAAATGACCCCTGAAATTTTCCAAATTTTGACACGACAGTTGTATTAGTGCATGTTAACTATAGAAAAATTTTGAAGCCCGTAAGAGGAAGCTATCGCCCGTTCGTCATCAAACATGCATTGTTCCCTCTCGAAACCACGAGCCTTCTAGTGAGTTGCTTCGGTTTGTGAGGGGTGTGTGTCCAAACTTTCGTCAAACATGCCAAATTTTTTACCACATCATCTTGGTGGCGTGACATTACATCAAGCAAGGTTTCATGTGTTTCTGATCTTTTTTTAATTTTTTGGAATTTAAATGCCATGGCACTCCATGCTTAATTGTGTCATAGCCATGAGACCAATATGTTTGAAAATTCCTTCCAATTTACTGCACATGGAATTAACTCGCACACAAGTACACAAAATATGACTTTTCAAACCGTTATGGTTAGCTGTTGCATGTACATGTAGTTCAAATTTGAATTACGGTCATTAAATGGCTATAAAATCACTTAAATGTCTTAAAAGGTCAAATGACCCCCGAAATTTTCTAAAATTTGACATGACAGTTGTATTAGTACTACAAATTTTCTCGTACATTTAAAACACCATCCGTTGCCACTTTACTCCAAATTCGTCTTTCACAGCTAATAAAAAATATCAACAACATCACACACAGTTTTTTGTAGGAACCGTTTGCGATGAAACTTCGTGGGTCTATTTAAGTCTTCCTCCTTAAGCTTCGCCGGCTCATCTGCTCCAGTGCCGGCAACCCCCGAATCCACGAATCCTGATCTCCATTCCCGCAACCCCTTCTTGCAAAGATGACGCCATGGAAACGCTTCGTGAAGGCCCGTACGGTGGCCGCGTCCTCCCCGAGCGCCGCCGCCTGCGCCGAGAGCGCGGCCGCCTATGCCGAGAGTGCCGCCGCATCCGCATTGAGCGCGGCTGCATCCGCGGGCATCTGCGACAGCCGACAGGGCAGCTGCAGCAGCCGAGACAGCTGCAGCTACTGCTGCGACGGCGGCTGCAAACGCCAAGAGCGCTCGAGCTGCCGTCCGTGCCGCCGATGTCGCCCTGGCCCGGGTCGAGGCCATCCACGCCAAGATCGAGGACGCACACGCCAAGATATTCTAGGCCACCTCGGAATCCAGCATGCAACCCACGTCCGAAAAGGTGGCGGTGGCCATGGAGCACCTGCTTCCTCATGAGATCGCCGAGTGGGAGCTGGAGATGCAGGAGGCGGCGGAGATCGAGGAGCGTCGGGAGGAGGAGTTGCGCGTGGCCGAGGTCGAGGTAGAGAAGAGTCTGTTCGTCGAGGAATCAGCGGTGGAGTACCAACGTGAGCTCTGGCGCAACCACTACTACGAGTACTACAACCTTGAAGGCGGTGCCAAGGACGAGGACGAGGACGCTGTCGACTTCAGCAGGGGGACATGAAGTCCACCAACGGCGGCATGTCGCCAGGACAAGTCATCGACGTCTCATCTCACACCGGCGATGCATAGGCCGGCGCGGCGGCGGCTTTGTTAAAATTATGCGTACTTAGGCTTTTTTTTTAATGCTGGTCTTTTGTTAGAGCAATGTTTAGGTCAACTGGCTCTGTTTAATTACTAAAATTGCTCGATTCAGTAAGTGTGGTCTGTGTGCTGTACGCTCTTTTGTGTGCCCAAATTAGCAAGCGATGTTAAATTATGCAATGACGTGGATGAGGACAGTACCCAGGGAAATTTCCACCAAAATTTGAATTATCAAACTCATCCCATGCGCGTAAAGCAGAAGAATCGTTTGTGATGCACACAATCGTTCAAAGTGAATGGTGTCCGGCGGCACCGCGGGCAAAGTTTCCCTCCACATTTCGAAATTTTTGGCCTACCGCCGAAATATCTACCCCCGCCCCCCTTCCCCACCCCCTTTTCTCCCCGACCATAAGTCACATTTCCCCTATTTCCTCCTTCCTTCCTTCCTTCCTATGCTATAGCCACTTCCTCGCTCTCGCCGTCTCGCATCCTACCGCCGGGGTCGCCATGGTCTTCTTCAATGACCTCTCCAGCAGTTCCTCCTCCTCCGACGACGACTCCTTCACCACCCGGGTATGCCTCTCTTCTCTCTCTCGGGCTATGACTTGGAATGAAGGATTTTAACCCAGCGGTCGATTTGAGTCATTTCTTCCTCTTGTAGCTCCCTAGGACCATCAGTTGCAACGAATGGAGCGGGGTGGCTGAAGATCTGTCTGCTCGTTGTCACCATCAATCTCCATGCGTGAAGCTAGTTGCGTTTGAATCTGTGGACAGTGGGAGGAGGTTTATGGCATGTGCAGAGAAGGTTAGCCCCACTTTTGTTGTTACAAATCATTTGTTAGATGTGATTCAGACATTGTCACGGTCCCAACCCATTCATACCACACCTTCAACCAAACGCATCCTAAGAAAGTATCACAGTTTGTACCTAGTATCTAAAAATGTTGCCATCTCATCAGCGGTACCATTAGAAAATTATTTGGCACCGCTTCAGCAGTTTGTGCAGCCAACTTTTGTCCACACATCGAGCAGCCAAGCAGTAAAATACTAAATCTTTATGGCACGAAGGAACTGGGCATCGGAGCAACTAGGTGCTCCGGAGTCCGGGTCCCTGATTTTTTCCGCTGCATCGGCTCGCCAGTGCAGGGCACCGGTGCGAAATGTAGCAACAGTTGTCTTTACACCGGTTTTGGCATACATAGTGGATGGCCTTAGTGCTAGTAGTTCTATGTTACTAAATTTGTGCATGTACACACCTGTTAGTATCAATTTGCTGTCATCCAAACACTGTCACTATGCTGTTGCAGTTATATTTAGCTTCCTCATAAAATGTTCAATTTGTTATTTATAGTACATGAGTAAGAACTTGTAGCGTTGTTGTAGTTAATTATAGCTTCTGATGTTTCAGAATTTGGTTGTTGTCTCAGTAGCAATTAATTCATTTGCACATTGATCTTTTTGAGAAGATATGTCATAATTAACCTGTTTCTTCAGTTTTTCAAAATAAGTATTTGTGATTTTCTATGTTGCTATAAACCCATTTCCCCTACAATTGTTACTGATCTAGTTTTAAATATTATAGGATGAATGGAAGTGTTCTTACCTGGAGTGGGTTGATCAAGAGTGTCCACAGTCTTTGAAGATGTCCCTAGCAAAGCTCTGGAGCATGTATGAGAAAGAGAACAGAGGTAGGCTTAGAGAAAGTGTTGTCAACGCTGAAGAATATTTGAAGATGTGGGATAAAAAGAGGAAGGTGGAGAATGAGCTCAGATTTTTTAAATCAGACTTTGCTAAGATGGTGTTGGCGAAGGAGGAGGCACTTTCCCAGTTGGCCAGTGCAAAACAGGTTCTTACTGAATTGAAAGCAGAGGTGGATAAGACGAGCCTGGATGATCTCGATTAGGGAAATGAATATATTGTTCTAATATTGTTCTTATGAAGCTGAACTAGCTATATGTTGTACTGTGCTGTTTTCAGGTAGCTATCGTACTGTGATGTTAAAATATATTTATGTGGCTGATATGAAATTGGCAAACAGCTGTTCGATATGAAATGTGAATTTGCGTAATACTGGAATTATTAATTGTAAACTAATAAACCTGCTAAATGGGTCATGGAACTTTGCAAACGGTTCTAGCAGTAAAAGCGCTTGTGATGGATAGCCCAATCAACACAGTTTTCTTCATCAAATTGTGTGTGATGTAGTTGAATAAAAGCAAACGGTTAACCGAGGCAGAGCATGTGTGATAGTTACACCTATCACACAGGAGCCTATACATAAAACTGTGTGGGATGTACATACGAAAGGAAACATTTTCCCTGGATTGACTCTGTGGGATGTACATACGAACGGAAACGTTTTCCCTGGATTGACTGTGTGGGATGTACATAAGAACGGAAACGTATTCCTTAGATTGACTGTGTGGAATGTACATAACAAACGGAAACATTTGTTTGGGACTGACTGTGTGGGATGTACTTACAACCGGAACCGATTGGGCCTGTATAATCATATTTGATCGCTCGCCCGTCGCACACGACCTCATTTTGCCGAGCGTGTGTGCCAGGAGAGCCTATCCCCGACGGTTTCTGGGTCATGTGGGAAGGACCCCCCCTATCGCAGTCACTCACTAGGCGACGGTTCAGAACGCCATCGCGGAAGGGGTTAAAAACCGTTTGTATAGCACCTCGCTGTACCAGTGCAAATAAATAATGATGAACCACAGTTATATACTTGTACTATTAAAGACGGTAAAGAAAGAGGCGAAATACATTCTGGTTGCTGAACAAGGTGAAGCGGAATGCCCATATTGTGCCCTCCTCCATGCAGAAGGCATGCATGACTCTAGTCCAACCCCTTGTGATGGCCGACCGCCCATCCTTCACTGTCTTCATGAACACATCTAAATAGTCATCGTGTTCTGGTAGAAATACTTTAACCTTTGCATGCCCACCAATCATGTAGTTTGAGAGGTAATCTTGAGTAAACTGCTTTGGGAATCACTGCAAAGGAAAAAGATTCAGACACTGTCATCTAACACAACTCATTATGGGCAGTAAAAAGAAGGTTGCAGAGTTCTTACTTACCATCCCGCAGTTCGATGTTGTCTTGGATAAAGTGTAAACAAATAGTTTAATTGCCATCTTTTAACCCATTTTACTAATAATCTTTATCAGCTTCCTCACTTGATGACGGTTCATCAATATCTCATTGCCCCATACGCAGAAAGGGTCGAAGCGCGGATCTTTACCAATGACATATGTACCTAAAAGCACCAGGTTAATATTAGAAGCTAAACGGCAATTGCACAATGATGTAGTACAACACTCCCTCCGTCCCATTATATAATATATTATAACAACCAATATACTCACATATTGGATGAATTAACATCTTATATTATGGGTCGGAGGGAGTTTATTGCATTTTTACAAATTATCGGCTGATTAACTGTTGTTGTGTTGTTGTTGTTGTTGTTGCTGCTCTTCTACGTATATCTAGACATCATCAGAACATTAAGGTAACACTCTTCCTTGTTGCTATGTAGTCTAGGATTGCATATTTAGACATTCAGTACAGTGCAAGTTTCTATGTAGCCTCAGATATATTAGATATGCCCTAGTTAACCTAACGATAAATGGGTTACAGATATATTCAATTAAAAGTCCGATTCACCGATTAGTCCCTTATCAGCCCCCGGCCTATATGGTACCAGCTACCGATATCCTGAATAGTGAGTATATATAAGCCATGGGATGAAACTAACCTCGATGGAAAACAGCAGTCGCTCCCAAAATTATCCTGTGTAAGTACATCGAGAGGCATATTAAGCACAAGAGGCTAAACATCAACCAAATATCCATGGCAGACAAAATAATCTCCAAACGATAGCTTCAGTGTGCAGGTTTAAGCACGCTAGTTAAGCAAAACAAGTGGAAAGGTGTGTTAACTGCAACAGGCCTAACATTTAACAACAAGCAAATAGAGTCATTCAAATTGGTATTGTGCCGGTCTAAGTACACTAGTTATTGTTAAATAAAAATGGAAAGGCGTGTTAACTACAACATGCTTAACAGCAACCAAATGTAGTCATTCATAGTGGTATTGTTGAAACTGGTATTGATGAAACTGAACTACACAGTTCATACTTGCACATATAGAACATCACGTTGTGAATAACTGGAATAAACAAGGCATACTACGAACAACCAAAGATAGCATTTGAAACTGGACATATGCTAACTACAAACAACCGAACAACCAAAAAACTTTAAAAAAGGCATATGCTAGCTATAACAGGCTTAACAACAAGCAAATATATGCATTCCTATCGGTATATATGTTTAAAACTGGTATTGATGAAAATGTACTACACAGAAAATAGTTGCACATATACAACATCACATTGTGAACAACTAAAATAAACAAGGCATACTACAAACAACCAAATATAGCAATTAAAACTGGACATATTCTCACTACACTACAAAAGGCACTTGACAAAACAAATCATGGGTTCCCCCTGTGAAGAGGCACGACAAAACAAATCATGGGTTTCCTCACTTGTCACAGATGGGCTCGTTCCCATGGGAAGAGCACGGACCCTGGGTGCGCTCCATGTTGTCGCAGATGGGCTCCTTCTCCTTGGAAGAGCACGGTTGTAGGGTGCTCTCCCTGATGTCGCAGATGGGCTCTTTCCCCTTGGAAGAGATGGAGAGGGTGCCCTCCTCGTGGTCGCCGTCGATGAGGTCTGACTTGGAAGCTGTGGATCCCAAGCCAGCGTCACAGAACATGTCCTTCAGAAATGACAAAAGGGGCTCGATGGCGATGTAGGATGGCAAATTCTTGACAGCGAGCCAGAGGAGATCAGCGGCGGGGCCATGGATGAGATCGACGGCGGTTGAACCCGAGGGGTTGGGTGTGGGCCACTTAACTCGTGACATAGCCCGTGTCAGGCCGTTGCTGTCAACGACCTCGATGTCGTACCTGATGTCCATGACATACCCGCATACTCTAGCCCGCCGATTGAGTGCTTGCGGCCAGTAATGGTCATCAGCTTCCTCGGCGGCCACCTCGGCGACGTTGGGCGAAGAGGCCGCGATACACCTCTTTTGGGCCAGTCGCTTCTCGAGCTCCATGGGAAGCATAGTTGGGCTTAGGCTGCGATGCTCTGGAGTGGGGGATGGGGATGGGGATCTGTGGGAAAGGGGGCCTTCGGCAAGCGTCATCTAAGAAACTCAGGGCAGCTAGGGTATGGAGATCGGTGGGTAAGTTGCACAGGCAAACCGGCAGATGTTGACAATGGAGGCCTTCCGGCGGTAGTGGCGGCGGCGACCTTGCTAGCGTTTCGAGTGAGGGAGGGTTTGTGGTGCGCGCGCGCGCCCGAGGAGTTTTTGGGGTGTGTGTGTGGGGGGGTGTTTGAGGAAATGACGCGGCTACTGAAAATTTTACTACGCGGGAGTCAAACGCGGGAGTAAAATGCCAGGCCTATTGAAAATTTGGATGATGGTGCATCGCACATGGTCCCGAAATAACAACCGTGTGTTATGAAATAGAAAAACCCTCGAGCCGGGCAGATATTTTCGAGGGATGCAGGCGGGAGCGGGAACAACAAACATCACACATGGTCGAAACATAATAACCATGTGTTATCAAACAGAAAATCCCTGTAGGCGGGTAGATATTTTTGAGAGAGGAAGCCTCGTGGAGCCCAATGTACTGTGTTGATGTGCGTGACAGGGGCACCAGCGTGGCACACGGTTTGTGTGAGTGAACCGTGTCTGTTGCGTCATCCGACTTGTCTAATGTTCATAAATTTGGCGAAAATGATGCGGGAAAGGGTCAGAACACGAACACACTTGCATGTGGACCAAATATATGTATGAAAAGGGTGGTTTGATGTTCAAATACCAAATGCACAACTTCGATGTGGCACCTATCTCACAAAGCGCACGATATTGCTTGTCTCCCCCCCCCTTCGTGTCGGCAGGAGGGGAATCCTAAGCTATGAACGCATGCCTGCCCCCACGGAGGTTCACCTAGCAAAGTGCGAAATAGCAGTCCCCCCCATCAAACACACACACATACACACTTTCAATCAGCGGGAGAGGTCATCTCACCAAGATGTATTGTAAAACGGACCAAGAAGATTCCACCTTGGTCGTACAACCTCTCTCTTGTTGTTGGTCAAAGTGATGGACGTCCATGCGACCCTAGAGATGGGCTAGCTCGCCAATAATCATGCAAGTAGCTAGTCCCCGAAGACAACCACTGCCTGCATGTGGCCCAAACATATGTATGGAGTGTTGATGTTTGAATACACAATGGAACAACTTTGTTGTGGCACCGTGCTTTGGAACCAGAAATCCCCACACAGAGCGAGGGTTAGTTTACGACGCATTTATATATATGTATGTCACACCACACTTCGAGCCGATGACGGGGATTCATGCATGCATGCATAGTATGCGCTCAAACTTAGGTCTGAATCTCACCATGACCTACTACGATAACACGAACCAAAGGAAGAATCCACCATGGTAACCTATCTTGTTGTCGGTCAAAGTGATCATGGATGTCCACACGGGCCCACGAATATATAGGCTTGTCGCCGATAACCACGTGAGGGAGTGTACCATTCGAAGACAACCACTGCATGCATATGTATGTATGGAGGTGATGCATGCATGTTTGAATACCATGCACAACATTGATGTGGCGCGTGCGTCGAAAATCGTACAGTCCCCACACAGAGCGAGATCGGTTCATGACATGTCGTGGTACTTCCCACTTCGACTCGGTGGGAGGGATTCGTGCGTACACATGCATGTGTGCTCAAACTATATCATGTCATCCACGAGCATGACCTATATATATACCGTAATACAAACTAAAAAATAATCCCCTCCTAAGTCAAATTAACCTCTCTCGTTGTCGAGCAAAGTAGTGATGGACCAAGTGGGCCCATAGATGGAAAGCATCGATATCGCTGATAACCGCGTGAGTGTGTGCGAGAGGACAACCGCCATCGCTTTGCATGTGGGCGAAACATATGTATGGAGTGGTGTGTGTGGTTGTGATGTTTGAATACCAAAAATGCATAACTTTGATGTGGCACATGCCTCGAAAACCGTAAAGTCCCCACACAGAGTGAGGTTCATGAAGCGTACTACATATGCTGGTCCCCTTCCACCTCTTCAACGCATACTATATGCTCCTACCGTAATACAATCCAAAAAGAATCCTCCTAGATGGTGAAATTAATTAACCTCTCCCGGTGTAGGTCAAAGTGATGCATGCATGGACAACGACCTCGCGGGCCCACAGATGGAAGCGTCACACGTGAGTGTCCTAGGATAACCACCGCCTGCATGCATGTGGCCCAAAGAGGTGTTGTGTGATGTTTGAATAGCCAATGCACAACTTTGATGTGGCACGTGCCTCGGAAACCAAAAAGTCCCGACACCGAGTGAGGTGTGTTCACGGACGCATACGTAGTATATATGATGGTCCCCTCCCACCTCTTCGACGCGTACTATATACTCCCACCGTAACGCAAACAAAAAAGAATCAATCTTTGCTTGTCAAATTAACCTCTCTGTCGGCTGTTGGTCAAAGTGATAGACGACGACCTCGCGGGCCCACAGAAAGCGTCACACGCGAGTGAGTGTATGCATGAAAGGGTTGTGTAATGTTTTAAACAACGAATTCACGACTTTGATGTGGCACCTGCCTCACAAAACGGCCAACCCACACGGTGGCTCATGACTCGTAGTGTACTACCAGCCCCCCCAGACACACACACACCACGCATCCACCGCAACTACGATGCATGTTAAATTTTCCCTCGGTGAACATATGTTACCAAAGGAGGGACGTTTTAATTTTGAAGAAAAAATAGAAATCATTAAGACATTTTAGTACATTGATTGATTTTCTAGGGGTATAATGTGCAAAAATTAAATTTGAGCTACATGCACACATGACAGTGCACCTAAATGGATTGGAAAAACACATGTGTCTCACTAGGTGCATGTTTACTCCTCGTGCAAGAAATTTCAAACATTGAGAATCTTGATTTTTAAAATCTAGTACATCCAAAACTTATTTGAAATTCATGAAACTTATCGTGTTGTCATATGGATACCAATACACAGTGGTACTGTACTTTTTTTTGTCAAATTTGAGACAAGTTTTGATGTAATCTTTATCTTCTTGCAAATGGGAGATTATTAATAATTGGGAACCAATATCGCAAATGGATTATTTATTCAAACCGTGGGCGTTGGACCAACAATGGATACATGCCATGCTTCGGTTAAGCAATAAAGCGGCAACATTAATCATCAAAATAGAAAAACAACATATGTGCCGCCCCGCGACCCGTGTACCGTGCGAGCAGGCATGAGTTGACGGGACGCATGCGAGTAGTCCACCGCGCAGGCAGACCGGGAGGCGTGCGTGCAAGTGTGTGAATTGACGGGAAGCGTGCTCGCTACGCAATGGCATCGTATGAGACTCGTATATTGGTAGTACTATTTTGACCTTAATATGCAATAGACTTAGATTTTATTAACCATTCTCGAATGTGTTTCCCTTGTCGATCTCATAGCAAACGATTTGTATAGCTAACTCGACTGCGATCTTCTACAGTATTGCACACAGTTGGTTTCTTCAACCGTGTGCCCTGTAGAGCACAGAATTAATTATCGCACTCGAGTGTCCATCATCACCCTTCTGTGTAACTTTGACCTCATCACCCACGGGCAAACTTATGATCGAAGTCATTCCACACACTTTGTTTTTACAAAGCTTTTTGTCAATAAACGCCCATGATTTGCCCCTCTTCTAGCCGACGCGTGGCCAAACTAGCCGGGCGGGAAGCTTGGGCGGTAAACTGCGCGGTTGCGCGGGAACAGGCTCACTGACAATACATTTGGCGCCTCTTCGAGCCCACGCGTGGTCAAACGAAACACGTGCGGGGTTCTCAAGCGTGCACTGGAATCCTCCGCTATGAACGCGGTGACAAGACGTGATGATTATAGGCCGGCCGGCCCCCATTTATTACAGCGGCCATTTAACCCTTGTGTCTCTTCAACCTTTCGATCGCGCCCCACTATTGCAAGAAGCACACCCACCATGACAAATTCTTAGAGGCTATCCTATGCGGCTCCAATGGCGCTCCAAGCGGCTGCTAACGACGAGCAGCAGTTCACCATGCATGCCGTGGTGGACACTCACAGAAGGTTCACGGAGCTCTCGGTGGTGTACACCAACAACCCGGTCTTGGTGGAGCACTCCATCCACATCATGGAGCTGTTGCTTGCTGAGGAGAAGTACAAGGTGGTCGGGTTCGACCTCGAGTACACCCGCGCTTGTGCCGGGTATCGTCCCAGGGTCGCCGTCGGCCAGATGTGCGTGCGCAATCACGTCCTCGTCTACCACTACTGCCTGGCCACAAGGCCTTGCGAGCGTTTCGCCGGGTTTGTCAACAGCCCCCACTACATGTTCACTACGGTGGACATCACCAATGATGTAAAGGTGCTCAAGCATTCGGGCATCGGCTGCCAGAATCTTGTCGACATCCAGGGCCAATAAAAGATCTGGGGCAGCAAGGAGCATGACAAGGACTCACTGGTTCACCTCGCCGAGGCCATCATCGACCCCTACTACAGAGACATGAAGGATTCCTGCAACAAGGACAAGCGTGCCTGGCACTTGGCCTGGATGGAGAAACTCGACAAAGCTCACGTCGTGTATGCGGCCAAGGAGGCGTACACGAGCTACGAGATGTACAGGCGGATCGTTGACATGAGAAAGTGCCTCCTTCCCCAAAATGGCCAGGGATCCAGCCGGAAGCAGAGCAATGGCAACTGTCGTCACAACAAGAAGTAGATGATTAGATCCTCGTTTCTCCTAGTTTAGTATGCATGTAATTGCTTACTTTGGTGTGTGGAAATGTTATGTGTGTAGTCACTTATGTAATTGTATGCTTAATTTGGTTGTGCAATGCTGTTCTTATAAGTATATATGTTGATGTTCTATAGATAGAGCAAATCACATCGCACACGGACTAAACAATGTAACCCGTCGGTGATGATTTCATCAATCACTCACAATTGTATACCAGCAATCGTTTGCTCACAACACACACAACTTGTTAACAGGAATCGTCTGTGTTGTTATCGGTCTTCCCAAACATTTCCGATTATAGACCTATTTGTCGCGTATCACACACATCTTGTTAAGTTGAACCCTTTCTGTTCTCTTGGCTCAACGCAAACAGTTCATCCGAGTGAACTGTATGCCGTATATCGCACACACCTTGATCTGGTTGACCATTTATTTTGTGTTGCCTAATCACAAATAGTTCATCTGAGTGAACTGTATGCCGTATATCGCACACACCTTCATCTGGCTGCCCGTTTCTGTTGTTCCTCCTCATCACAAATAGTTCATCAGGGTGAATTGTATGTCGTATATCGCACACACCTTGATCTGCCTGCCCGTTTCTGTTATTCTGTTGCATCGCAAACAGTTCATATGGATCAACCATATGCCCGGTATCGCACACGCAACAAAAATTTGAACCGTGTTTGATGTATCCGCCATCACAAACGTTTTGCATCTTTTTTGATGGTTTTTTTACATCACCGTTTGCGATTAATGCATCACACACAATTTCGTTAAAGGGTCTCTGATTGTAGTGTCGCGCTAGCAGCATCCTGCAGTAGTGCCAAGCTTAGGGTATTTCCACTCCTTATTCTCCTCGTATTGATATCTCACCCAAAACTTGAAAACTTCAATCACAGAAAACTTAACCGAACTTCGTGAGATAGGTTAGTATGATAAAGAGCAAATCATTCACTTTGGTACTGTCAAGACAAGATTTATAATTGTTCTTATATAATGCTTACTTTACTATCATTTCTATAATTTATATCGACCAGTATAAGCCATAGAAACTATAAAACAAGCAAACTATGCATTGAAAACAGAATCTATCAAAAACAGAACAGTCTGTAATGATCTGAACAAACACCATACTTATGTTAATCCAAAAATTCTGAAAAATTAGTAAAACATAGGAAATTTGTATATCAATCATGTGTAAAAATTTCAGAATTTTATCGCATACCAGTGAATTATAGTAATTCCAGCACTAAGCACAAAAGTTTCTGTTTTGCACAGAATCAATTCAACTATCATCCACACTATCCCAAAGGCTTTACTTGGCACTTTATTGAAATAAAAGCTATAGAACATGATTACTACAGTAGCTTAATCATGTGAACACACAAAAACAGTAGGGGTAAATATTGGGTGGTCTCCCAACAACCGTTTTTAATGCCTTTTTAGCTAGGCATGATGATTTCAATGATGCTCACATAATAATAGGGATTGAAACATGCAAGAGAGCATCATGAATCACATGGCAAGCACATTTAATCCTAACACACTTCCTATGCATAGAGATTTTGTGAGCAAAGAATTTATGGGAGCAAGAATCAACTAGCATAGGAAGGCAAAACAAGCATGACTTCAAAACTTTCAACACATAGAGAGGAAACTTGATATTAGTGAGATATGTAAAAGCATATGTTCCTCTCTAATAATAATTTTCAGTAGCATCATGAATGAATTCAACAATATAGCTATCACATAAAGCATTCTTTTGATGATCCACAAGCATAGAAAATTTATTACTCTCCACATAAGCAAATTTCTTCTCATTCATAGGAGTGGGAGTATCATATGAAACTCGAATACTATAAATTGTTTCCACATGAAAAGAGTAATGTTCAGTAAGAGGGTATTCATAATTATGACAAGTTTTATAAGAATAATTCTCACTACTTTTTATAACATAAGTATCATCAAAATAATCATCGTAAGTAGCAACTTTGTTCTCATCATAATCAATTGAAACCTCTTCCGAGATAGTGGAATCATTACTAAATAAAGTCATGACCTCTCCAAATCCACTTTTATTATTATAATAAGATTCAACACCCTCCAAAATAGTGGGATAATTATTATCTAAAGTTGGCACTCTTCCAAACCCACTTTCATAAACATTGCAATCATCATAAATAGGAGGCATGCAATCATCATAACAAATTTGATCATTTAAAGTAGGGGGACTAAAAAGATCATCTTCATTAAGAATAGCATCCCTAAGCTTAGGATAAACATTAATTGCAGCAAATAAATTCTCAAAAATGTCATTCTCATCAAACGTAGCATCCCCAAGCTTGTGGTTTTGCATATCATTAGCATAATCACTCTTATCATTAATAGCATGAATAGCACCAATAGTATAACAATTACTATCATCATAATTTTCCAAGTTGGGGCCAAAAAGATTTTCAAGATTATAAGAAGTGTCACTATCTTCCCAATCATAGTTATCACGAAAAGTAATATGCATAACAAAATCATCTTCAATAGTTCCTTCAGACATTGTGCCATAAGACCAAAAAACAATATCATCATCAAGTGTATCATCTTCCATAATTATTTTTGATTCATTCTCATGAGGCACAATAATAATAGGAGCAACATCATTTGGGAGAGACCTTTGCTTCTCCTACTTTTCTTATTCTTCTTCTTCACCACATTATGTTGGGTTCAATCAATTTTTCTGATCTTCTTATTGAAGAGATTGGTTGGGTAGGAAGCTCCTTCTCGTCACCTGTTTCATCACGAGAGACGATAGGAGGGAAAGTGGAAATCTTTACCCTTTCATTATTATTCCTTTTATATTCTATTGGTTTTCCCGTCTTTCTATAGTTGGCAATATAAGCATTCTCATTGCAATTTACCACACAAAACATATAGATTTCTGTAGACTAGTTTTTAGTATACTTTGTGAATATGAATGCTTCAAACCATCTGTTTTTATGTGACAATTCTTCACACCCCAAAAATAAACAAAGTTCATTATAAATTTCAAGGGTGATTAAGTTATTACAATATTTGGCCACGATTCGATCATGAAAAAGCATGCATTGAAAATTAAGATGACCAACTTTATTGCAAATTTCACAAGTAATGAGATAAAGAGAACATAATTTTGTAGCAAATTCATCTATCACCTTAGGCCACCAATTGGTTTTTTCATGTTTATGCTTTCTTACAAAATCTATCATCCCTATAAGTCATGTCTTCACAAAGTTTATGCACTCCACAAAAATTGACATGCTTATAAGAAACCTTTTTATCATGACTAGTGCAATCATCATTAGTTTCATGGATATTCATTGCAAGCATAGTACATTGCAATCATGCTTATCATTCAAGGATTTTATGCCAAAAAATTTATTGAATTCTTCTTCTAACACTTTGACACAATTTTTCGATCCATCATTTTCAAGAAAGACATTATAAAGATAAAGCATTTGAGGCAACCTCAATTCCATTTTTTGTAGTTTTCTTTCACAAACCAAACTAGTGAATAAACAAGAAACTAAAAGATTCAATTGCAAGATCTAAAGATATACCTTCAAGCACTCACCTCCCCGGCAATGGCGCCAGAAAAGAGCTTGATGTCTACAACGCAACTTTTATTCTTGTGGACGTTGTTGGGCCTCCAAGTGTAGAGTTTTGTAGGACAGCAACAAATTTCCCTCAAGTGGATGACCTAAGGTTTATCAATCCGTGGGAGGCATAGGATGAAGATGGTCTCTCTCAAACAACTCTGTAATCAAATACAAGAAATCTCTTGTGTCCCCAATAAAATGGTAAATTGTACAGGTGCACTAGTTCGGCGAAGAGATGGTGATACAATTGTAGTATGGACAGTACATATGGGTTTTTGTAATCTAAAAATATAAAAACATCAAGGTAGCAAGTGGTAAAACGGAGCACAAACAGTATTGCAATGCTTAGAAATAAGGCCTAGGGTTCATACTTTCACTAGTGCAATCTCTCAACAATACTAACATAATTGAATCATATAAAATCCCTCAACATGCGGCAAAGAATCACTCCGAAGTTTCTATCAGAGAACATAGGATGAAAACGTGTATCAACCCTTATGCATAGATTACCCAAATGTCACGATAATCCGCAGGTTGAATACCAAAACATACATCAAGTAACTCAATAGAAGACCCCATTGTCACCGCGGGTATCCACATGCAAGACATACATCAAGTGATCTCAAATGCAATATTCAATCCAACATAATGAAACCTCAAAGAGCAAGACTCAATTCATCACAACAAGAAGAGAGGGGAAATCACCATATGATCCGACTATATTAACAAAGCCCATGGTTACATAAAGATTGTGCCGGATCAAGAACACGAGAGAGAGAGAGAGAGAGAGAGAGAGAGAGAGAGAGAGAGAGAGCAAACACATAGCTATTGGTACGTACCCTCAGCCCCAAGCGTGAACTACTCCCTCCTCGTCATGGAGACCGCCAGGATGATGAAGATGGCCTCCGATGATGATTTCCCCCTCTGGCAAGGTGCCAGAGAAGGCCTCCAGATGAGATCGCTTCGGTACAGAGGCTTGCGGCAGCGGAGCAGAAGTTCTAGGTTTCTTTCTGGGGTTTTTGGTATTTATAGGAATTTTTGGGGCCGGTTTCACATCAGGGGGGCCCACGAGGAAGCGACAAGCTCAGTAGGCGCTCCCTGGGGGGACCCACGCCCTATGAGCGTTTCGTGTCCTCGTGTGTCTTCTGGTCCTTCACAAAGCTTCGGGGGTCTCTTTTTGTCCATAAAAAATCACCGTAAATTTTCAGCCCATTCTGAGAACTTTTATTTCTGCACAAAAAACAACACCACGGTAGGTCTGCTGAAAACAGCGTCAGTCCGGGTTAGTTCCATTTAAATCATATAAAAGTGCATCAAAACCATATAAAATTGTTGTAAACATGGCATGAATACTTCATAAATTATAGATACGTTGGAGACGTATCACTGCCTAAATTGATACATTTGTTTTGCTTACAAATGAAGGGCCCAACCTGGAAAAGAAGGATGAACATTGGAGCATGATCAAACATGGAGATGATGGCGCATGCAAGGGGAACAAGAACGGAGTTTCTGGCGGAGTTTTCAACACTTTGGAGCCACCATGATGACATACAAGTACATGTACGAAATATACAAGATGGTCTTTCATAAATTTCGTCCATAGCTTAATATAGGTGTTGCGTCACCTTATTTTTGGGCCAGGCCCATGTAATTTTGAAATACACTTAATAGGCTAGTTTTAGAGTCCATATTAATAGGGAGAAGGACTTAGGACAAAATTTAGTTCCACCTTGCCAAGGATGGACGAAATTCCCCTCTGTCTCCCTATAAATACAGCCCTTAGGGCATCGTTTTAGACTTGGGTATTGTTTAGATTAAAGTTCGCCATAGTTGTAACTCACGTCGTTCGTTTGTGTTACAACGACCAGACAAAGATGTCACAGAACCCCACTTGATTAATAAAGCTTTCCTCTTATATTTGCAATATCCAGATTGCAATCTCAGTTTATTTCTTATTATTCGTTTGTTTGCAGGAAATAGACCCTCCTGGTCAGGTTGATCATGCTCCGCGCATGGTCAATAACCTCTTGGAGTTGGTTTAGCGATTGCTAAGGCACGACGTCTTCGCACGTTCGTAGTCGGATTGTCAAAGTCGACTTCCACAGAAAACAATAGCTATCTCATCAAGACATCGGGACACCTTTGCACCTATCAATCTAAAACAAATTCACTCAGCCAGAAAACAAAAAGAAACAAATAGCTCTGAATGAGTTGTTCATTGGACAAAACATAAGAACCAATGAAAGGCATGAAGGGAAACAGAAAGAACTAAACACGAGCAAGAACAAACCAGCACAGAAAGAAAAATGAATGAGCGAAAACAAATAAAGTCACGGGGCTAAGGATAGACATTAGATGTCCCTAAGACAGTTCCTGCAAGAAGGATTAGTTGGATTTCACCACCCACACTTTTGTGGGAAGTGGAGACCTCATTTGTCTCGGTCGAACAGGAGATGTTTTCTTTCGGTATTCTCTGGATTTCACCTGTGTAGTGCGAGTGTAATCATACGAATATGCATTAAAGTTGTTTCCAGAAACATGAACATAATAATTTTAAGAAGTACGCATTTAATCCTTCTGATGAGAGTTCAACCAGTTCCCTTTTGAAGGATACGTAGCTTCGCTCTGTGAGTGATATTCATCACCTCGAAGACAATTGCCCTGCATGGTCAAGTTAGCAGAAACAGAGAGATTATCCATGATGGATTCCTTCACCCAGATTTGCTTCTTGGATGAACCTATTCTGCAGTTACTTCTTACATACCGAGCAAATACCTTACCATTCTGTTGTTTGAATAATTTGTAGTTCGAGTCGTCAGAATCATCAATGTCGACAGGAATGGAACAACCATATCATGAAAGTAGTGCAGGTTCGAGAGTTTTGCTCTTGGCAAGAACCCAACTTGTTCGAGAATATTGCTCGGGGGTCCAGTATGTTCCATCTGCATTGAGTTTTCTCTCGAAACACAATCCTTCCTTTCTGGGATTTTCATGTAGAATAGACTTCTTGAGCACATCACATAGAGTTTGATGCCCCTTGAGGCTTTTTAGCATGCCTGTCTCAAGCAAGTTCTTTAACCTGGAATTTCATCAGAGATTGCAACAAATTCCTCCAAAGAGGGGTTAGATTCACCATTCATTGCAGCTACACCTCATTCGGTGGTAGCAACAAATGTTTCGGCTGTGGAGTCAGCATTGTTGTGCTCTAAACACTTTAGGCACGGAGGCAAAAAATCATCAGGAAGTTTTTCAATTTGCTCGGCGAAGAGAGAAGCCTTTTCTTTTGCAAGCTCATCATAAGAAACTTTCAGTGATTCGAGTTCTTGATTCCTATTTAGGAGATCATCTGAGAAACTCTCATAATCGACTGAAAGAGAATTATAATGATTGGAAAGATCATCGAGGGTTGAATAAAGAGCTCTGTGCTCTTCATTCAACTCTTGTTTCTTCTCCATCTCTTCAACCAACAAGGCTTCAGATTTCCTATGTTTTTTCTCAAGTCTCTCAAGAGCATCTTATTGAGATTTAGCCATTTTAACATTCTCTGGAGAGAATGTATGCAGGTCAATGAATTTTTAGAGTTTTGATGATACCTGATCTCTTGAAGCTTTTGCCATGAGGTAGACTGCAATAGGCTCATACCACTTGACGCATCATCATCGATATCTGAATTGTGTGATGATTCAGGTGACTCATATGCTACAAATGCATTGCCTTGGCCTAGATTTTGGTAGAACTCATCTTCATCTGACTCGGACTCTGAGACTTCATCTTTGGAGTCCATTGTCATTCCAGCATATACACCAGTCAACTGAGATATCCTCTTCATGTTGGATTCGATTGTAGCTTTGGCATGAATGTCAGTGAATGGTCTCATTGAAGAAGATGTGGATGATTCGCTCTTCTTCGAGAGCTTAGTATGACGGTTTGTGCGCATGAATCTTGAGTAGTTTAGTGCATGCCATCTTTTGTTGCGCTTGACATCCAACTCCTAGTTGGGATAGTCGGCAATGTAATGACCATAGAGTTTGCACTTATAGCACTTCATATTCAGAGGTGATAATCTTCTCGAAGATCTTGATGATCCATCCTCAGGTCCATTTGAGGTTGTTGAGGCGCCTGGTGAGCATTTCAAGTTCTCTTGTGATGGAGTGTTGATTTTTGACATCATCTTCTTCTTCTTCTTGTGAACTACCATAGTCCGGAAGGATTTCTCCTTCTGCTTCTGAAGAAGATTCTGATTCGCCTTTTTCCTTCTCCATCATTTCTTGATGTATAACTGCTACTTGGGGAATGCATTGGGATTTCCCTGAAGAGGAAGGGTGAAGTAATATAGTAGAAAAAAGTATTTCCCTTAGTAAAGAACCAAGGTTTATCAAACCAGTAGGAGAATTATCCAAACCACCTTTAGCAGTACCTACACACAAGAGCAAATACTTGCACCCAACGCGGGCAAGAGGGTTGTCAATCCCCTTGTACTCATTAATTGCAAGGATCAAATCTGATAGTAGGAGATATATAAATTGCAAAGTAAAATAAAAGTAAATAAATTGCAGCAAGGTATTTAGGGCTTTAGTAATATGATTTAAATAGACCTGGGGGCCATAGTTTTCACTAGAGGCATCTCTCTCATAAGCATAACAATACGGTGGGTGAAAAAATTACTGTTGGGCAATTGATAGAATAGCGCATAGTTATGATGTTATTCATGGCATGATCAGTATATAGGCATTATGTCTGTGACAAGTATACTGACATCCATCTGCATCTACTACTATTACTCCACCCCTCGACCGCTATCCAGCATGCATCTTGAGGTATTAAGTTCATAACAAACAAAGTAATGCTTGGAGCATGATGACATAATGTAGACAAAATAAGATCAACTAATATGATAGAACCCCGTCGTTTTACCCTTAGTAGCGAAAATACAAATACGTGCCTCGCTACCCCTTCTATCACGAGGTGAGGACACCGCAAGACTGAACCTACTACTATGCACCATTTCCACTGAAGATCTAATCATTAACTTGGCCAAAGATAACTCATAAATCGGAAAGCATTACATAGCTATAACAATAACACATAATAAAGTTCAGAATATAACTCAATTAGTTTCAATGAATAATCTGATCATAAACCCACAATTCATCGGATCCCAACAAACACACCGCACAAAAGGATTACATCATATCGATCTCCGAACAGAACATTGTATTGAAGATCATAATGAGAGAGAGAGAGAGAGAGAGAGATCTAGCTAATCACTATGGACCCATGGGTCCTGTGGGGAACTACTCACAAATCATCGGAAGTGTAGCAGGGTTGATGTAGAGGCCTTCCGTGATCGATTCCCCCTTCGTCAGAGTACTGGCGGAGGCCTTCATATGTGATTGCAGAAGAACAGAGGCTTGCGGCGGCGGAATAATTGTTTCGGGTCTCGCTCTGGTGGTTTCTGGAATTTAGGGAATTTATGGAGTTGGAATTAGGTCAACCGGAGTTACAAGGGGCCCACAAGCTGAGGTGGCGCCTCCTAGGGGTGCGTCGTGTGAGCTTGTGGCCCTCTCGTACATCTTCTGGCCACCTCGTGAAGCTCCCAATGTCTCTTCTGGTCCCAAAAAAATCACTGTAAAGTTTCATCGTGTTTGGACTTTGTTTGGTACTGTTTTTCTGTGGAACAGTAAAATAGGCAAAAACAGAACTGGCATTGGGCACTAGGTTAATAGGTTAGTTCCCAAAAATGATATAAAATTATATATAAAGCATACAAGATTGATAATATAATTGCATGATACAATAAATAATTATAGATATGTTAGAGACGTACCAATAAGCAGTACCTCCATGATTTCTGGTGATCGAAGATCTTCAAAATCAGGTCTTCTTTTAATCTCACCAACTATTGGGTCGAAGGTTTCATCGAGTGAGCAGAGTAGTTTGTTGACCACATCTTTGTTAGTAATATCTTGAACTCCACGCTGATGTAGTCTATCGACAATATTGCTCAAGCGACCAGTGAGTTCCATGACACTTCCCTTTCAAACACTTCGGAAGTGAGCGAGCATGGCATGAAGCATATCGGTGTGAGCATCCGTTCTTGCAACATATTCCTCATGAACATTTTTTATGGCATCCCATATTTGTTTGGTTGTTTCTAGCTACTGAATCGAATGAAAATGTTTCTGGAGATGCTGTCACATATGATATCCTTCGCTTGTGCATCCAATCGAATGTTAGCTTCATCCTCAGGTGTAGGTGCTTCTGGATGCGGAATGACATACGCCGATAGCTTGCATTTTGATCTTCATTCTACCTTGCCAGTAGAGATAGTCATTTCCATCGAAGATGGGAAATCTATCAGAGTGCGTGGATCTACCTGCATGCAACGTACTCAAAACTCTAATGCTGTTAGACCTTTAATAAATAGAGACAAGGAGACCTTCCTATGATACCAATTGTTAGGACCGAGAGTATATCGACCAGAGGAGGGTGAATGGGACATTAAAAAAATTTCTTTTGAAACTTTGAACCGAACCCAAAAACAGCAACAAAAATAACTAGGTAGATCAAGCACTGAAGATAAACGCACTAAAAAAATCCGAAAGATACAGTGCTGTGATGGCTAAGCAAATCTTTCGACGAAAGACAAAATGATCAAAGGGAATAGTAGCTCACTACTTTAACTATAATGATGGTAACACGGTATGCTAATAGACTGAACAGCATGAGAGAGCGATCAATACACGTACATATGAACTAAGATACTTACGAACGAGTGGAAATACAAGAGAGACAAGACGCAACACAGAACGAATGTAAACTATTGCAAGATGTCGCTCAGAATATAGCTAAGTTGAATGACCATGTAAAACCACAGAATAAAGAGACGGGCATACAGACAAACAACCTTGAGAACAACAAACTAAAATATACTGAACAACATGAAGAACACAAACGAAGAAAAATTACAACTCATATTAGATCAGAGTTATCTATCGACACTAAGCAACAAATGTAAACCGCGGAAAGGAATGTAGTAGTGTACAATGAACAAGTGGTGCTTGATGGCGACAGATGATTTGGTAGACCAATTCGCCCTTCTACAAAAGGACTATGTCTGGTTGGAGGGACTGGTGATTGAACACAGGAGCAAGCCTCTCTCCGTCCTATTCTCCTTCAACTCGAAGCTGACCAAATTCCGGCTGATTTCACTCGTGGTAGATACTTGTCGGCGATCTCCAAACCTTCGACAGACTTCTTCACTAACCATAATTACTCTTGGTTGCTGAAGACTTTGTTTGGTGAAGACAATTACTCTTTGACACTCAAGCCGACACCTATCCGTCTAGAGAGTATGCAACTCTCAAGAGTAATAGGTATAAGAACTATAACTCAGATCTACTGTGATGCTCAACCACTGTATACGTTTTGGCTCTTGATTTTCTCTTGGTGGATGTTAAACTCAAATCTCTCGAGAGGGGATGCTCAATCAATCTTCTTAGAATTGTAAGCGGAGCAACCAATGGACAATGTTGGTGCAGGGTGGCTATTTATAGCCGCAGCCTTCCCTGATGGGAAATGACAAAATTGGACACGTGGATCAGCCAATGGCCGAACGACACGTTCCCAACGATCGGATTTTGAGCATAACGGTAACATTCCTTGCGGAGCAAGACATGCTAACTCCTCGGTCTGAAGGATATCTCATGTAGCACCGAATAACATCATCTTCTACTGACAAGTAATCATTCGGAGCACAAAGAGATTTCTCTCAGTCTTTCATAGGTTTCGGCTAAGCATCATAGCGGAACTAAGCTTCGAGAACCTATACCCCTCTTAATAGTACGGTGGTCCTATGACTCATGCTACGTCTTCATTTCGCCTTCAATCTTCTCGACTGCAGTCATTCTTCCTCGGACGAACTGAACAAATATTGCTGTGCGTCAGCAATAATCTTAAGGGGTCAATTCCTTTGCTACAATCTTCTCGCTTTCATTTCTTCTCAAAATGTAGCTCTTCCTTCTCTGCCACACAGATAATCTTCGGTGAAGTTCTTTGAACTTTAACACAGGACATAGTATTCTCCTCGGACTTGCATGTACTATTTCTCTCTGTGTGCACTAGCAAAAAAATCAGTCCATGCATGTTTCTGTCAACAATCTCCAAAACACAAGGAGGCAAATTATTGCACCAACAATTAGTTACTCGACTTCCTTTAAGTAAGTGGTGGCCCATAATAGTCGAGATGTATAACAACAGTAGCTTAACCAAAGGGATAGACTTGAACTCTTCCACACCCCCTTGCCAGAGGTTTTAAGAGAACGACCTTTTGGGGATACCAATTCCACCCATTCGCAGCAAAGGAACTAGCACTTTCTTAAGCTTTCCACCGTTCTTGCTTATTCCCCTTACTTACGTAATGAAAGATATAGATTGGAAATTGGAAGATGGTTGTCCATAGTTATCTTGTTGAAAATACCCTCCCTTACTCATCAAAACGTTCGAAGCGACTTGAGATATCTTTTGGGAAGAGAGAATGCTTGCCTTACATTTGACACAAAATCGTACAAGTGATAAACCTTACCTTTCTTTGTTCTAAAATAAGAAAATATAAACCTAATATGTCCTTTGGTAAACCATAGAGCCTTTACTTTCCTAGCAACCGTCATAACCGTTTGTTGTACTTTGTTTGAAAGTATCTATTTTTACACTTTTCTTGCTTGCATAGTTAAATTTTTTATCTATTTTATTTTTGTTGATACAAATGTGACCATTGCACATAGAGGAAATATCAAGGAGATCACAAACAAAATGAAAACATGTCTAGTTGGTGTGTGATGGGGGATGAAGATAGCGCATGACAACCCAAGTAAAGCAAAGCAAAAAACTATTGTGTCATGATTTCCATTTTCATCTGTAGATCTGTTCGTGATGTGCATGATTGCTCACATATGTATGACGTGAGGAAACCGATAAGGATGAAATATCGTGTCACGGGCTTCTTTCCATGTCAATATCCGATGACTTGCACGGCTAATGACACAAACATGACAATCTCTTAAAAGGTAAACTGTCACGTGAGAGCATAAACGGTGTGAAAACATTGTTAATTACACATGCTTGCCTTACATTTAACACAAAATCGTACAAGTGATAAACCTTACATTTTTTTTAGGAAAATATAAACCATAGAGCCTTTACTTTCCTAGCAACCACAAGAACCATTGTTGTGGTGCGTTTGGAAGTATCTATTTTACATTTTTCTCGCTTGCATAGTTGGTAAAAATATTTATCTATTTATTTTGGGTTGATACAAATGTGACCATTCCATAGAGCAAGGAGATCACAGACAAAATGAAAATGTCGAATTGGTGTTCGATGGGAGATGAAGATAGTGCATGACAACCCAAGTAAAGCAAAGAAAGAACCATTGCCTCATGATTTTAATTTTCATCTCTAGATCAGTCTGTGTTCACTTCAATGATGCGCACGACTGCTGACACACATATGGCGTGAGGATGCCGATAAGAATGAAATATCGTGGCACGGGATTCTTTCCACGTCGATATCCGATGACGTGCATGGTTAATGACACAAACACGACAAACCATAAAAGGTAACCCGCACGTAAAGACACAAGCATCATCGCACCGCATCGACAGAGCAAAGGCACGCGTATATTTCATGCGATCAAACTGCACATCCACACTCCACAACACTAGCTCCTTCGAAAGAATATCTGAAAACATACCAAACCCCTCAAAAATAAAACAAAGTAAAATCAGGTGCTAACTCTTAGTCATTTGAAATTTGCATGTACGTTGGTCTCCTAAATATGAACCTCGCATGTCCCTCGGTAAACCATAGAGCCTTTGCTTTCCTAGCAACCGCCAAAACCGTTTGTTGTAGTGCGTTTGGTAGTATCTATTTTTACATTTTCCTCGTTTGCATAGTTTTAAAAAAATTATCTATTTTTATTCTGGGTTGATACAAATGTGACCATCCCACATAGATGAATACCAAGGAGATCACGGACAAAAAAAAAATCATGTCTAAATTGTAGTGCGATGGGGGACGAAGATAGCGCAAGATGACCCAAGTAAAGCAAAGAAAAACCATTGCGTCACGATTTCCATTTTCATCTCTAGATCTATCTGTGTTCACTTCAGTGATGTGCATAACTGCTCACACTCATATGATATGAGGACACCGGTAAGGCTGAAATATCGTGGTGCGGGCTTCTTTCCACGTCGATATCCGATAACGTGCACGGCTAATGACACAAACACGACAAACCATAAAAGGTAATCCGGCACGTAAAGACACAAGCATCATCGCACCGCATCGACAGAGCAAGGGCACGCGTGTATTTCATACGATCAAACCGCACATCCACACTCTACGCCACCCCACGATAAACACTAGCTCCTTCGAAAGAATATCCGAAAACATACCAAACCCCTCAAAAACAAAACAAAATAAAATTAGGTGCTAACTCTTAGTCATTTGAAATTTGCATGTACGTTGGTCTCCTGAATATTAACGAAACATGTCCTTCGGTAAATCATAGAGCCTTTGCTTTCCTAGTAACCGCCAAAACCGTTTGTTGTAGTGCATTTTGAAGTATTTATTTTTACATTTTCCTCGCTTGCATAGTTTTTTAAGAATATTTATCTATTTTTTATTCTGGGTTGATACAAATGTGTTCATCCCACATAGAGGAAATATCAAGGAGATCACGGACAAAATAAAATCATGTCTAAATTGACGTGCGATGGGGGACGAAGATAGCGCATGACAATCCAAGTAAAGCAAAGCAAAAGACCATTTCGTCACGATTTCCATTTTTATCTCTAGATTCAATTCAGTGATGTGCATAACTGCTCACACTCATATGATATGAGGACACCAGTAAGGATGAAATATCGTGGCACGGCCTTCTTTCCACGTCGATATACGATGACGTGCACGGCTAATGATATAAACAAAACAAACCATAAACAATAAACCGCCATGTAAAGACACAAGCAGCATCGCACTGCATCGACAGAGCAAGGACACGACGTGTATTTCATGCGATCAAACCGCACGTCCACACTCCACGCCATCCCACGAGAAACACTATCTCCTTCGAAAGAATAACAGAAAACATACCAAACCCCTAAAAAACAAAATAAAATAAAATCAGGTCCTGACTCTTATCCATTTGAAATTTGCATGTACCTTCGCCCCCTAAATTTGACAGTCAGGGGAGTGGTATTTTTTTCTTGAGAATGAATGTTGCCGTGATCTTGGCGTAGAGATACTAGGTCGTTTTGGTATCCATCCACGTGTACTTAGAAAGCGATTGAGATCGACTCGCATCTCAGGGACAACTTTTGTCGACGATAGAAAAAGGAAAAAATAAAGGGTAGAAATCTAATCGCAACACCCTCCAAAACTACTCATCTCCACTGGCCCTATATAAACTGGAAAGGAAAGAAAAGAAAGGCAAAGGGGTGTGGTCTATTTAAGAAGACCTGAAATGGGCAAATCGCATCTCGTCGCACCGCATTAATCTAACCGGATCACAAATCAAACCAACCCACACCTCTCTCTGCCTGCCCATTTCCTCTCTCCCTCTTCCTCCCCTCGCCGTGGGCTCCACCCGTCAGCCGACCGCGTAGTAGAGACTAGAGAGAGAGCGACAAGGGGACTAGCAGCAGCTAGAGAGAGAAGGAAAGGGCGCCGGAGGAAGGAGATGGGAGAGGAGAGGAAGGCAGGGGAGCAGGCGGCGGAGGCGGCGGCGCGCGCGGCGGAGCAGGCGCGGGAGCTGCAGGACGCCGCCGCCGCGCTGCTCTCGCGGACGTGGGCGGAGGAGGAGGCGCTGCGCCGCCGCGCCGCCGCGCTCAGGGAGGACCTCGCCCGCCTGCGCAAGGCCGCCGCCAACGCACAAACCGAAAAGGTAACCAACCTTGCTGCTCTCAGGCTGCCGCGCGGGTCATCCTCCTCCTTCTCCAAGTGCGCGTGCGTGCGTTGCGTGCGCGTGGGCGTGTCGGCGGGTCGCCGAGGAGATCGCCGCGCGGGTGTTTGCTGCGCCTAGGACTCCCAGCGCTGCCAGCTCGGCTCCGCGCCGCTGCGCTGCGCTGCTTCGCCGCGCCGGATCACTCACTGGGGAAGATCTACGTGCGTGCGTGGAACTGCAATTTGGTGCGCTGTGGAAATCTTGACTTCCGGCACTGCCAAGACGTACCCGTGGATGCCTGGGGAGCCTTTGGGACCCTGTCTCTCTGAATCACCGCGCCATTATATGCGTCTGATGCTGCTGATTCATTGATCGTCACAATGTGCATGCAGCATGCTTTTCTTCTGGTGATGTGACTGTGGCCTCTTTGTGTGCTTGTGGCAGGTCCACGAGGACTTGGATCGAGCGTCATGCCTCATAAGTGATGGTGACATTGCGACGATTCTCCCTAGCAAGGCGCATGGTGATTGCTGCTCTTCTTCAGCTTGAGCTTGTTATTCATTTTTGTCATGTTCATATATACCTCTCTCTTTTCTGAGGTTCTGTTCTTCTAATATTTTTCTGTCTTGGGGGTTTACAGGCACTTTTTTGAAGCTGTTATTGGGACCAGTGAATCTCCGTGCAAGGAAGGAGGTACAGCTCAAGGTGAAGGAGGAATACAATAGCTACAGGGTATGTGTAAAATTGTGTTATCATTGGTGAAAATCTAAGCCACTATTCGTACTTTGAAATGAGGGCTTAGCATGAAGCTGGCTGCAAGTGTGTTTGAGCCACCAATAGATAAACAGCTTTGAAATTTAGTTTTCTATTTGATCCGAGTACTCTTTTAGGGGGAATACTATCCTTTAAACCTTCTACAAAGTGAAAGATGTACCTGCTGAGCAATGTCTGAGTTGTTTTGCAGATATAGATGTTAGATTTGTGGAGAACCGTGTACTGATATAGATAATAATCATTAGCTGGAAATACTTTACACTTATTAATCTTTATTCCTCTCTTTTTTCAGGATAGGACTGCCATAGTGTTTCTTGGTTTTCCGATGATTCTGTTGTTTCTTCGGTCATGGCTATGGAATGGATGCTTTCCAGCATTGCCAGTTCAGCTATATCAGGTATGCTCTGATGCTGGTTCAGGTAATCTGGTAACAATATGAACTGATGCTATGTTCTGAAAGATAAACTGACAGGTCAACTTATCTTATGTTTAACAGGCCTGGCTGTTATTGCTCTATACAACTTTAGCTTTGCGAGAGAA
Organism: Thinopyrum elongatum; assembly: GCA_011799875.1. NCBI lineage: Eukaryota > Viridiplantae > Streptophyta > Magnoliopsida > Poales > Poaceae > Thinopyrum > Thinopyrum elongatum. The sequence goes on along the minus strand of CM022303.1, from coordinate 417,429,012 downwards.
CATATTGCGAGTTAATGGAAGTGATATCCGTCCTTGGTAAGGAACATTCACTAACTACTGTGGATCCATTGTTTTTTCTTAATGGTGATTCATTGCATTTTAGTATCGACCAGTATTTTCATCTCTCATTTGAAGGGGATATTATGATGCTTTGCCTTACCTGACTAAAAGATAACAACAATTCTATTCTTCAATACCTGTTTATCCACCTCTGACATGTTGCTTGCTGGCCTTCACTTGTTATAATTTTGTCTGTTCTTTTCAAAGTCATTAACTCATTATGCATATAAGCACCAGTAATGTTAGTTCTTTTTGGTGCATTTGGCACTTAACAAAAGTTCATTTTATTCTTAAGGTGGGTATGCCATCACTATTGTGCCATGCTGATGGCTCTGGTGAGCCTCACATGGGGGATTAAGGGACAACCTGATTGTGCCCGCAAACAGGTATGCTTATAGATCTTTCTCTTCTGTTCCAAAGACGGAAGCATGTGCTTAGCCTGTGCTCTTTTTGCAGAGAGGTGTCGAGTTGTTTCTGTGCTGGGCTGTGATGCAAGGTTTTGCCATGATGTTGCAGAACAGATATCAACGTCAAAGACTATATACTCGAATTGCTTTGGGGAAGGTAATACATTTTGATAGAGAAGGGCAAAAAAACTGGTTCTTTCTGTATTTACTCTGGTAGCTCTAGCCTATTATTTTCCTTATCAGTAGCTCCTTTTGTGAATAACTTCACGATTTTTATGAACTTTATTCAACTGAAATTATCTTTGCACCATCTATCTTGTCGCATGGCATGTTTAGGCACCATATGACTCTTCTACTACATCCATTTACCGGTGCAATCATCTGCTGAAACTTTAGTCGAAGTAGTTTTCTTTAACTTCAATGTTTCTTTCTGTCAGGCTAAAAGGATGGACGTCGTGTGGGGCGAGACTGCTGGTGTTGAAGGCCAACTATTGCTGTTGTGTCCCATCCTCTTTCTCTTGCAGGTATGCTGTTATCTTTAAGTCTTTGACCAACAATTACTCTGTTAGTATATACTTTATGTGGCATAAAATTGATGTCATTAGATTCGTACTCAAAAGTACTTGTGTGAGTTGTGGTTATGATTTTGTATCACATAAATCTCTTCTCTCCTACTTAAAAAAACACATAAGGTTTTGTCGTCCACTCGTCCTTCGTCCAACCTTACATACGTTCCCCCTCCTCTTCCCATTTTGATTTATCCCCTCCCATCTCACGATTTTTCCATCGCTATTTCCTAAAAATTGCCTCAACTGGCTTGCCAAATAAAAATCTGTTTTCTTGGGTAAGCTAATAAATAGTACTTACCAAATAAGTGCTTATCAAATTAAATCCTATTTTTTCACACAATCACATTAATATGGACAGGTAAATCATAGGCTAACCTACTAGAATGTTTATGCTCCCATTATAACACATGGGCAATTATCTAGTTACATACTAATAGTTACAAAATACACCAAGGGGTGGGAGAAGAAAGGGAAGGAGCGAGTAATGTAATCTGGAATGGAGGGAGTATTAAATATGCAAATATCAACCCAAGCTCATGAAGGACAGACTAGTTTTGTCTTCTTCACATTTGATATTGGCATGATGTGTTAAATTTTCCTGTTTTACCTGTTTGAATAATAGTATTAGGTCATTTATCTAGATCCTGTTTTACCTGTTTGAATAATAGTATCAGGTCATTTATCTAGATTGGTTTTTCTGTGCGATCAAGTGAGCATTCTCGCCTCATAACATCGAGTTATAATATTTCTCTCACAAATGTACAACGCCCGAGGCAATTATCTTGACTTCCCTTCTATTTATAGGTCTTTGAGGGTTATGTTGGATTTTTACTTCTTCGGACAGCTCATAGAGGAATCATTCCTGAGTGGCAGGTAAGGAACTTCTAGCTATTGATGCAACCATGATTTATCATATTGGACCCATTTTATAACCTATGCATGCTGTCACAGGTTGTGGTGTGTGGGATCCTGCTTATTGCAATGGCAATTGGCAACTTTGCAAACACAGTGGACACATTGATGGTTAAGTCCAGATTCAAAGCAAAGATGAAGAAGTCCAAGAGCAAACGAGATCTTGCTGCATGCACGTCACCGACTCGCTCATCGCTGACAAATTCGGCAGCTGGAGCTTGAAATGGAGACGTTCTCATCATATGAACATTGCCCATATTCAATCAGGGGCTATCAAAATTGTAAAGTATTAGTTTTTTGACCACCAGCTCCTTGTGCTGACAGTCTCTGTCAAAGCTCATACCCATGTAATCATCAAACGACTCGGTTGCTGATGGTGTCAGGTTGACGATAACTAAGAATAAACTGTTCATGTTTTTTTTTTTTTGTTATGGACATTGAGTGGGCTAGATGAACTTAGGACTGTAAGGGGTAGTTAAAAAAATTCCTGGTATAGGATAGTTATTTGCGGGACTTAGATTGTCAGAATCAAACATGCAAAGTTGTATACAAACTGTGACCCTGCCAATTTCTTTCTCGTGAGACTGAGGTTTTTTCGTTGTTGATAAGCTCTGGTACCGATTTCTGGATTTAGTTGAATCGTCTGTTAATCCTGTGTCACGTTTGTCTAGAAGTTATGGATTGCAATCGATAGCTCATGATGGCACTACCACTCTGAAAAATCATCCATGGGGGCATTTTCTCATTTCAAGCTGGCGATGAACTGAAATCAGAGAACAGGTTTGCTCAAAAGTCATGTGGTGGGTTCATGATAGCACAAATATAGGATTGAAGATGAACATCAGATATTTGGTGGATTCACCTCTCTGCTCATAGGTATATATTACCTTCCTCCCAAAATTCTTGTCTTAGATTTATCTAGATACGGATGTATCTAATGTTAGATACATCCGTATCTAGATAAATCTAAGACAAGAATTTTAGGACGGAGGGAGTATTAGATAGTGGTTCACTTTTTTCCTCTTTTAGTTGATTTCATTTATTTCTTTTTAGATGATTTCATTTAGTCTTTTAGTTGAGAGAATTGCAAAAAGAGTTGTTTAAATGTGAGATGTTGGAGCGAACTGATTGACAACATTATCCACATTTTGGTCTTTTTTTTTTCTGCCTCCTTAGAGGATACTAGGAACAGTGCTCCGGGTGAGACCACACCGAAATTCGTCCCTCTGGGATCGAACCCGGGCGGGTGGGGTGCACCACGGCAGCCCTCACCACTGCGCTAGCGCGCAGGCCTCATCCACATTTTGGTCTGAGGTTGCATGTCTATATTCAGCTTTACTAAAAGGTTATTATACCCGCAAAAAAGAGAGAGAGAGTTGGTTGAGGTCCCACAAAGTTGGAAGCTCTGCAAATCCTAGCGTGCCACCGCTGCGACCAGACAAATTGATCACTATGGAATTTCATCTGTCAATGTTAACATAGCTGAGCTTTGTTATCTTTATCCTGGGAGTTTTAGTGAAATGTACATTAATGGTGCATAAAAACAAGATGGTTTCTCATAGTCCACATTTAGTTGTGGTCCATTGAGCTAACATTGCTTATTTTGTAATGATGCCTAGATTATGCAATCAAACAAATTTTGTGCATATACATATATATACAAGACATGGTGTTCAAAGGCCACTTTAAACAGACAATCAGAATAATGAATAAAACTAAGCTTAACATTACATCTGCATTGTACTTCCATGCCAAGAAGAAAAGGAAGCCTCACTTTTCCTGGAATATACACTTGCCCATCAATGGGGGCCTACAAACCTGGAGTTCATCTGCAGATCTACAACCTTAAGAGAATGGGTGAAAATAATGGCAGAAGACACATTTTTACAGTGCAACAATACTTTGTTAACCACTTAATTTAATGGGTACATTGTAGTATTGCTTGGAACTGTCAGCACGACTTCTGGATGAGTCACAAACCTACTTCTATGTTCTGGGATGCCGGCCAAGCAACCGGCCTTGTTCTGGGAGCAGAGAGCACTGCCATTCTGGTTGACCTTCCGCCTGAAGAAGCTCGCCGTCGACACCACAACCACTGTGGGTACTGCCCACTGGCCTAATCTTTACTTGTTTTACCTGCAAGAAATGGTCGCAAAATCGAGTGTCACAGATCAACAGAGGTAATTATTACTCAACTCAGCAATCTACAAAGTGAGGCCGTAGAGTGAGTGGAGTCATGAGATGCAATTAATTTTAAGAACACAAAAACTAGCTCTAGGTCCAGATTCAAAATGCCTGCCTGAAACAGCCATAACAAGCCAAGTGAAAGAGGTGGTTAGATTTAATTGGGGGAGAATGATACAAAAGTTTCAATACCTTGACATATTCCACAAAAGGGAGTAGAAGATGCCAGCAAAACTGATAGGCAACAAAGAAGCAAAATAATCTGAGTCTTCCACTTCCATGTACAAGAATCAAGTCCAGACTGCCATCATCATGCTGAGCTTTTGGTGCAACAACTGGAGAAAATAACCCCTGGGCAGGCTTGCAGAAGTGGTTGCAGACCAAAATGCCAAGAAACTCCCCTTTCCTCGTAACCCAATTATCTCCAGTGCTACTATCCATATAAGTACCACTCTTAACCTTGCTGTCATCAGAAAGCTGGCCATGGCATTTTTCAATCGGTGCCTCCAAGTTAGGATTTTTTTCTGGTGATAACGGCAGATAATCCACCTCAAATTTGTATTGGGGCAGGGACAAAAACTTAAGAATGCCAGCGATGACGTAACGGAAGGGCCCAAGCTGCAGGCGGAAGTTTTCAGATAATTGCAGAACTGTAAAAAAAAGAGAGAATAAATTCGAGATTATAAGGTGATTAAAAACATATCATAGCTATAGGTATGTAAAACAGAAGACAGGATGCATTAGTGCAGTACAATCACACCAATCTGGAACTGTGGCCTAGTGGGTATTATCGTCAACCAATAAGACGTAACAAGCATGAGTAGATCTTTAAAGCAAATTAATCTGATATCTTCTTCTATGTCATCAAAATCATAAAGTAATTTAATCTTGTTCCTATTCTCAAGGATACAAACAGAAGTGTTCAGAAGAACATTTCAAGTTCTCAAATATCTAGATAAGAACCATGAGCATTTCTGTAATCCCACATAAGTTAGCAAGATCATAGTAGAAGTTCTGTCATTCCTTCTCGCTCTTGCTGTTGTTTTGTATATTATATATGATCATAGTAGAAGATCTAGTGAGTATTATATATGATGTCCAAACATCACAAACAAAGTCTCTTCTGTTCATAGTTTTTTACCAACAGCCAAACCAAATAAGAACAAAATATAACTTTGTTGCCGAAGACAATACCTTCCACAAGGTTGTCTAACTAGGTTATAATACCAAGTTTTAACAGAGACTAGCATCATTCAAATCAGCTATGCAATAAGAGTCAATCATCACATGCACCACTACAGAGCTACACGTACAGAAGAAGCAAACTTACCATCAGCTACAAAACCACAGTAGGAAGCCGTCAAACCGAAATGAGTAACTCCAGCTTGGATCCATTTTACAGCAAACACATCAATCGGTGTGAAACCACCCTACAGAAATATGAACTTACATATTATTATGCAGAGTCACATGTAAAATATGACAACAACACACCACCTAGTGTGTCAAATTGTCAACAGAACTCATGAAGAAAATTATCACTTTCAACATAAAATCACAAAATTACCTTAGCTAAAGCAGTTGCTGCTGACACAGGATCCCTAATGCCAAGAACACTCCATACTAATGAATTATCGGAACCAGCAGGAACTATCCCAATAGGAAGTTGAAGCGCCTCTTTCAAATCGTCTCTACCAAGTAAACCATTCACAACCTGTTTAATGTATGGAAATATGTAGTTAGCTGAACCGGTACTGATGCTTCTATTTGTATATAAATAATTTGACAGGCCTGCAATACATGACAGTGGTATGTTGTTGTCCAAAACAAGTACAAGGTGTGGACAAGTATGAGTGCTATGCAGTTCAAAGTTCAAACTTCAAACTTCAAATAATAACCGATGGAGATCAGCAGAAAGTGAAACAGGTTACCAGCTCAGTCCAGTGAGAAACATATGAAAGGAGATGAAAACAATACCTCATTTACGACTCCATCACCCCCAACACAGATAATGCCTGTAACGAATGGAAACATCAGTGAATTGAGCAATGAAACGAAAGCACAATTGCAAAAACAGATACGCGGTTGATATTACCATCAGGGCATGTACTGAGGTCAACAGTAGAAGCAAGCACCTTTGCATGACCAGCATACGCCGTTTCAACAACCTCCATCGCGAAGCCTGAAAGCTGCACCAGATCAAAATTCAAACTCAAAAGCACTCAGGTAGCAAAATATATATTTTAACAGGCATATGCGGCCAATTAAAAACAGAAGGAATTTTTTGCTTCTTGTGTAAATTAAGTATTTCACAGAACTAAGTAGAGGGCAATACACTCTCAATGGATAATGGCAGAAACTAAATCGATCAGTACCATGAAACTGAAAGGGATTTTTTTTGGTAGTTGAAACCAACATAAACATTTTCACTCATAGCAAAACTAGGAACATCTTACCTTCAGTGTTGATTGCACTTTCTTGTAGAAAACCTCACGAGAGCTACGGAATCCAGAATTAGGATTCAGGATGACAAGGACTTTACGAATATTGTTTTGTTTCGCATTTGATTGGTCTTGCAAAACATTAAGTGCTAAATAGCTGGGAAGTTGCTCTGTGTAAGTGGTACTAAGGTCAGAGCAACAGTTTGATACAGTCCGCCTCTGGATGAGAAGGGTGGTCTGCAATCGAGTAGATTTCCATAATTTGCGAGGCAAAAGCATCTGGCCAGCTTGCGGTGTTTGTAGCTTCATGGTATTAGAATACTGATAGTAGCTTCTTGGGCGGCGTGAATTGTAGGAAAAGCATTCGTTTACAGCACTACAGGATACCTGCAATATGATGAATACATAATATGAGAGCAAGATCTAAAGTCAACTAACATGCTCAAAAAGGAGTATTTCAGTGCTCATGTTAAGATGAAAACTTTAGTACCCACGTGCAACAATATAGCAATACCCTAATATGTTTCAATAAGATGCTACATTAGTCTTAGTGAAGTATTTCCCACCGCAGCACTATGAATCAATACTCCCTCCGATCCAAATTAATTGACGCAACTTTAGTACAAAGTTGTACTAAATTTGCGTCAATTAATTTGGATCAGAGGTAGTACGATACCTGTTTAGAAAGGAAAACAATGTAATACTAGGATGCATAGAAAAACAATGTAAAATTCAGCAGGAGAAAAGCTTGTGACCATAGCAAACTCTCCATTTGCAATGAAAACTTGAAAAATAGTGGTTACACGACAATGATCCAGCTCTATTTAAGATTTAACCCACGGAGAGGAAGGAAAGCCAGCAACTAGACACAAGAAACAGATCTCAGAGCTAGTGTAGAAAGTCTGGCAAATGAATCACATTCCACATGCAAAATCACGAGTTAACTATCCAAAATCCAGAGCACAACAGTAGGAGAGGAGAAAATTTTAAAAGAAAAGTTGAACTACCCCTCCTTTTCTTCCCCCGTTCTTGGCAACCTCCAGAAAGCAAGGACATTTTCACTCATCTGCACGCTCCAGTTCCTACTCAGAAACTAAATAAATTCTAAAAGACAGCTACGCCTAGGAGATACAACCAAGGAACAGACTTAGGGAAGCGGGAGGAAGGTTTTACCGGGGATCGGACGAGGCTTCTGGAGCTCATGATCAATCTGGACGCCAGGCAACCGCCCACAGCTCCAGATCAAGAAGCACCTCTCAAGTCTCAAGTTAACAGAGGGAGGGGCCGCGGCGGTGCTGGGGACTCAGCGGCGAGCGGCGGCGACGGAGAGGACAGGGGGGAGGGGGATCGCGCAGGAGAAGAGAACCCACGAGGAGTTTATTTCGTGCCCCTTTCCTTTTGTTCGTTTGTTTTCTCGTGTCGACGATCGGCGGCCGTTGGATGAGGAAGATGGATGAATAAGACTACGATGGTTTGATTCTTTGGATGAGTGGATGTACTGTGTAGGAGAGCGATTTGGCTCATGTGGGTTTGGACTCGTGCACGTTGTCCAACGCTTAATCAGTGAGAACCTATCTTCTTACCTTTTCTTTACAACTTCCGATCTATTCATCAACTGCCGTGGTGGTACAAAAAACACCAAAAATAATAAAAATTACATTCAGGTCCATCAACCACCTAACGATAATTACAAGCACTGAAGCAAGCCGAAGCCGCACCGCCGTCATCACCCCTCCTTCACCGGAGTCGGGCAAAACTTAATGTAGTAGATAGTCGAGAAGTCGTCGTGTTCAGACCCCATAGGACAAGCGCACCAGAACAGCAACCATCACCGATAAAGAGAAGTGTAGATCGAAAAAATCCAACCTGTAAATAGACAAACGTAGACGCACCAAAGACTAGATCCATGGAGATCCACTGAAGACCAGCATCGACTGAATCCCACGAGATCCACCGAAGAGACATCTTCACACGTCTTCCGACGACACTGTACGGATCGCCGGAGCGAAGACTAGGTGGGAAGACTTTATTTCAACTATAGGGAGCCACCATCGTCTCGCTTCTCTAAGCAAGACACAAATTCTAATCAACCCTAAAAAAAGACCTAAAAACGGAGCAGGAGCCCTCTCACCGGCAAAGGTTGAGGTCCACCGTGCCTTCATGGACCTAAAGCCACCGGAGACAAGGTGAAGACCCTCATCCTGGGATGAGTTGCTCGTTATTTTATTATAATATACATGCTAGGCTTTCTTGAAGAACTTGAAATAGGGCACTAGTTCGAACTATCTCAATATATGTGCTTCGTGTCATAAAAAATATTGTAGTCCTTAGATTCTAGTTTGATCCACTAACATCCATCTGATCCACGCACGAGAATCATCTATCATTGAACATGCATTAGTGCATTCTAAGTGATTTTTAACTCACTCTAGATGACTCTGTAAGGACCGAGAGTATATCAACCAGAGAAGGGGTGAATGGGAGATTTAAAATTTTGTTCAAAACTTCAGATCCCTCAGACCCAACAGCGGAAGAAAATACAGGAGCAGGTACACAAAAGGTAAATAGGAGCGGCTACTAGGAAGAGAAATGAGTTAGCTGCGAATGACTAAGCGAAGCTATTGATGAAGGCAATGATGATCTGCTTAGCATAGTAACTGAGAACGTTCACGTAAACAATAGTGACACGGAAAGAAAATATCTCAAGCAGCATGGCAGACTAGATGCGAAAGGAAATCAAACAATAATGATAGAAGTTCCACTAGAGATATTTGTCAAAGCATAACTCAGTTGAATGACAAAGTAACACCAAAGGATCAACATGCGAGTATACAAGCATATGACTTTAAGCACAACAAATTGAAATACACTAAACAATATGCCCATGAGACAGAATATAAGTAGATGCAGATTAGTGATCAAAGATATCTATCGGAACATGTTGCACTAAAGATAAACTACTGAAAGTATTGCAGCAAAATAGAATGACCCAGAGGTGCTCGATGGCGACAGATGATTTGGTAAACCAGTTCACTCTTCTGTAAAAGAGCTATGTCTGGTGGGAGGGACTTGTGATTGAACACAGGAGCAAACTTCTCTCTGTCCTATTCTCCTTTAACACGAAGCTGGTCAGACTTCAGTTGATTTCACTCGGGGTAGATACTTGTTGCTGATCTCCAAACATTTGACAGACTTGTTTTGTGAACCACGATTACTCTTGGTTGCTGAAGACTTTAACTTGGTGAGGACAATTACTCTTCGTCACTCAAGTCGACACTTATCTGTCTAGAGAGTGTGCAGCTCTCAAGAGTAATAGGTACAAGAACTCTCCACTCAGATCTACTATGATGCTCAACCACTATCTAAGTTTCGGCTCTTGATTTTCTCTCAGGGATCTTAAACTCAAATATCTCGAGAGGAATGCTCAATCAATCTTCTCAGAATCTTAAGCAGAGTAGCCAACCAAAAAAATGTTGGAGCGGGGTGGCTATTTATAGCCACAACCTTCCCTGATGGGAAATGACCATTTAGGACACGCGGTCCAGCCAATGGCCAATCAACACCGTTTCCAACGGTCGCACACGGCAACTTTACTCGAGGAACAAGAAAAGCTAACTCCTTGGTCTAAAGGAAATCTTTTGCAGCCCAGAAGAACAACGTCTCTGGCTGGCAAGTAAACTTTCAGTGCACAAAGAGATTTCTCTCAGACGTTCATGGGATTTGACTAAGCATCACAACAGACCTAAGCTTCGAATACATATACCCCTCTTAATAGTACGGAGGTCCTATGACTCAAATAAGAGAAAGAGGAACAATGAAACATATACTACGTCTTCGCTTCGTCTTCAACCTTCTCGACTGCAGTCATTCTTCTTCGGACACACCGAATATAAATTGCTTTGCGTCAGCAATATTTTAAGGGGTCGACTTCTTCACACAGTCTTCTCGTTATAGTTCCTTATCAAAACATAACTCTTCCTTCTCTGCAACACATATATTTCTCGGTGAAGTCTTCAAACTTCTCGTTAGAATGTAGCATTCTTCTCGATATGTCAGATGAGTGATATTTTTACACTCATTCACCCTTAGTTTAAATAGAGATATTTCATTTAAATAGAGATATTTGCTCGAATATTGCTACTAATGACTAATAAATGCAAAGGATTCCACAAATCCTCTCTTTGATGTGTTTCCATAGGAAATGGGCTAAAAAGGGAAGAAATCATGTGAGAACATGGAAAGGAATGGAAATGAAGGAAGAAGTTGTCACCAGGAGGCACACCAGCGGACACAGCCAGAAAGACGGCGTTCCATACGGGTGCAAGCGCCCGTATGAACGCCCGTATGGCGTGGATTCCGAGGCAGCTCGTCCACCTGAACAACTTTTATAAAGGGGACCCCATCGAAATGTCAAGAGGAGAGCGTCGAACGAAGCCAGACCAGAACTATCGTCATCCCTTTTCATCAACCCTAGCCGCCGCCACTTCCATCTGCATAGCGGCCATCACCATAGTCCAACACAATCTAGTTCATACTTGTAATCGTGCATCGCACAAGGCATCCACTGTAAGACATATTTGCAATCAATCAATCTTTAAGATGTGTTTTTCAATGTTTTCTTCTTGCCATTTGATCTCCATGTGTGAGTAGTAAGGTATGGATTGAGGCATAGGCCTTGCAACCTTATGTATTTGTTGTGGGGATCAATGGAAGAGCTTTGAATTAACATCCCGTATGTGTGAAATAAAATTGTTGTGTAGATGTCTCTTGTCTTGTCCGCGATCTTCATCCCTGATGGTACCCAGGATCATGGAGATCGAGCAACGCTGAGGCTAAGTGCAGGGAGAATGTGAAGTGTTATTATGAACACCAGTGACAGAAGGGTTTAGTACAGTAATAGGGATCCGATCCTTGGGGATTCATGAGGTGTAGTCATTAAACGCCCAAAGCTCTTGTCTGATTTTATTATCTTAATTATCGAGGCAACCCCGCACAACCGATAGGGCCTGTGGTAGGACAACTGATTCTTGATGCAGGATTCGTGTAGGTCAAGATGTTATCTGGACACATCCCCCACTTTGGTTCGTAACAAGCACATATTAAGATCATATCTGGTCCCAACACAAATACATGGTTGTAAGCATTAAGACCTCATACCCGTACCTCTTTTTATTATAGTGTTTGAAGCATCATTTGCTTGATTGATCCGGTCAAAAGTTGGAATTGATCATTTAACAAAAGCTTGGTAGAGACCATCGCTTCAAGGGAATCTTCCTCTCGTTGGTTCGATAACCCAGGGTCACCTCTGGGGAATAGGTGCGGGATACTTTTTCTGGCGCCGTTGCCGGGGAGGAGTTTAGTATTCCTACTCTTTGTGTTTAGAGTTTTTGTTAAAGTTATGTTTTAGTTTCTGTTTTTCCTTTTTGTACTAGTTTAAGTTCTTTATTTGTGCAAGTCTTGTAAATTGAATAAATCTTGGAAGTTCTGCTATTCCCAACAACAACTCGTGCATGAGCCAATAGCATAACCTGAGGTTGCAGCCGCGGAGTATGAGATCAAACCAAACTTAGTTTCCATGGTTCAACATGACCAATTTGGAGGCTCTGCTTCTGAAGATGCCGGTATGCACTTGCATAAGTTTACTAAATTGTGCAACATGACACACATTAGAGATTATGACCCTGACGCTTTGAAGTTGTGTCTATTTTCTTTCTCTCTGAGAGGAAAAACATAAGAATGGCTTCTAGCTCTACTTAGAGGCAATATTACTTCTTGGGCTGATTGTTGCACTAAATTTGTATCTAAGTTTTGTCCACCTGCAAAAACTATGCAACTTCGTTCTCAGATTACAGGTTTCAAGCAGGAAGAATGTGAGTCACTAGCACTTGCGTGGGATAGAATGAAAGAAGCTATAAGGAACTATCCTAATCATGGAATGGAGGAATGGTTAATCCTTCATATGTTTTATAATGGTTTAAATCATATGTCAAAAACCATGCTTGATGCAGCTGCAGGAGGAACAATCATGGGAAAGCCCATAGATGATGTCAAGAAACTACGTCATGATATGCAAGAAAACCATGCCCAATGGCATGTGGAAAGATCTACCACCAAGAGGGTGAACGCAATTGAAGAAAGTAGCATGGAGTTGACAGCCAAACTTGATGAACTTATCTCCGTCATGAAAGGTAAAGAAGAGGTAAACGTGAATGCCATCACTAATGAAGAAGTTAGTGATGTGAATTTTATTGCTCGTAATAGCTATAATCCCAACTGGAAAAATAATGGATATGCTCCTAGACTTCCTCACCCTAGTAATGGAGGAGCATCAAATAATTTAAATGGAGCTAATAGCAGCAATAGAAATACTCTTGAGGAAACTCTTAAAAAATTTATTGCTAATCAAACTGAGTAGAATGAAAACTTCAAAAATATTTTGAAGAATCATGATAAATTACTTGGTTAATTGACCAGTAAGATTGTTGGAGTAACCAATGATGTGCAGATACTCGAAGGAAGATCCAAGAATATGGAAGCACAAGTGCTAAAATTGCAAGGAGTCAAACATTAATCCTAGCTAAGTTTGTAGGTAAACCGGAACCTAACCCGGTTGAAGATATAAATATAACTCCTTCATTTCAGGGCTGGAAATTCATTTTCTTGGAGGAGCTCAAGCTGCTAAAATTCAGGATGAAAAGAAAACATGTTCACCAATTCTCAGCTTGGTTGGAGACCATCTTGTAATTGCTTTCTTAGGAGTAGACTAGTTTTTGTTTCTTTTTTTCTCTTTTGTTTCTAGTTTTTTTAGCTTTCTCTCTGTATTCTTCTTCTTTTTTTGTTCTAGTTTTTGGGCTTACCTCAAGCCTATTAGACAGACTTTGGTGCTCCTGTTTTTATTATTTAATAAAAGTTGCAGTGGGGTTTTACCCTACTGTTTATAGTAAAAAAGATATAAAGATGGTAAGAAGCAACGAAGAGAAGACCAAAGAGCTTGACATAAGCCATGTGCCAAACTATAATTCTACCATTGCAGATTTGGTGAAGATGCTATCGATGAAGTACCCACTACCTGAGGTAACTAATAACGAAGCATATAATGTCTTTGTTGAACAAGTTGCAGCCAAGGTATGTGAACTTGATGATGAAAGGAAAAAATCTTTACAGTAAGTTACCAGCTAAGTAAGAAGATGCTTTTGAACCTACTATAGAGATTAAGATTGGATTGAATAAATTCAGTGCTTTATGTGATCTAGGGGCTAGTGTTTCCATTATCCCTAAGCCTGTTATGATAGTCTCAATCTAGGTCCTTATGCAACTACTGAGATTATACTGAATATGGCTAATTTAATTTTACCCGTGCAGTAGGAATTAAGCATGGATTACTCAGGCAGTAGGCATTAAGCATGGAGTTATAGTTAAAATTAATGATTGCTCTGTCATGATTGATCTTGTGATAGTAGATATGCCTGAAGATCCTATTGCTTCTATAATTCTTGGTAGACCTTTTCTAAGGACTATCAAATCTGTGAAATGTGTTTGAGGGGAATGTAAGATTTGACTTACCTGTTAAAGATCCTATCGTAAAACATTTCCCCAGGAAAAAGAAAATGAAGACCTATATAGGAGCAGACATCATTGTGAATGCCACAAGCTATGGTTGTTGGTACTGAAATCGATGGATCTCGGGTAGGGGGTCTCGAGCTATGGATCTAGGATCGATGGTGAACAGGAGACAAAGGGTACGGTGTTTTACCCAAGTTCGGGCCCTCTTAAATAGGTAAAACCCTACGTCCTACTTGATTATATTGATGATGAAGTATTGAGTACAGGTTGATCTACCTCGAGACCGTATGTTGTACTAAACCCTAATGGAGGTGATTGTGCTTGTGTCTCTATGGACTAACCGCACAGTTTATATAGGCACTGGGGGGGTCTAGGGTTACATATGGTCGGTTACCATCTAAGAGGATGCATGCTGACAGCTGGAGTAGTTCTTGAAGTATATGCCAAGTCTTCGGTAGAGTATGTTTTGATCACGCAAAGGTTTGAGGCTTCCGGAGTCCTTCCTGGTGAGATTGGTGGGCCATAAGCTCAGCTCATGGACTATGGGCCAACTAGGTTGGTGCCCCTAGTCCAGGACACCGTCAATGGTCTCGGTGTGTTTGCACCACCTTGATCATCACTAAGGTCGAGCTAACTGACTGAAAACAAGCGCTTCATGGGAGGCAACTGCCACTTGTGAGCTGCGTTGGGATTTTCCTCGAAGAGGAGAGGAGATGCAGCACAGTAGAGATAAGTACTTCCCTCAGTGAGAACCAAAGTGTCTATCCAGTAGGAGAATCCCACAATGCCTCATAAACAACACCTACACACACAAAAGCAAATACTTGCACCCAACGCTGGCAAGAGGGTTGTCAATCCCCTTGAAATCGTTATTTGCAAGGATTAATTCTGATAGTGATAGATAGTAAAGTAAATTGCAAAACAAAATAAAAAGAAATAAAATTGCAGCAAGGCATTTTTGGATTTTATATATGATTAAAGTAGACCCCGGGTCCATAGTTTTCACTAGAGGCTTCTCTCTTGAGCACATAGCATACGGTGGGTGAACAAATTACTGTTGGACAATTGATAGAAAAACGCATAGTTATGATGATATTCAAGGCAATGATCATGTATATAGGCATCACGTCAGAGACAAGTAGACCGATTCCTGTCTGCATCTACTATTATTACTCCACCAATCGACCGCTATCCAGCATGCATCTACGGTATTAAGTTCATGGAAAACAAAGTAACGCCTTAAGCAAGATGACATGATGTACACAAAGTAAACCCAATCAATATGAATGAACCCCGTCATTTTACCCTTACTGGAAACAATACAAATACGTGTCTTGTCCCCTTCTGTCACTGGGATATAGAGCACCGCAAGATTCAACCCATCAAAAAGCACCTCTCCCGCTGAGGATAAATCAATCTAGTTGGCCAAAAAAACGGATAGATCGGAGAGAAATACAAAGCTATAACAATCATGCATAATAAAGTTATAGTAAGAAGAGGCAGGGGAGGTATGCCTAAGATATAGAGGAGTGAACCCTCTAACAGAGAAGAACCGGCATAACCTCCAACATCGAAAACATCATAGAAGATGCATGAACTCCGTTGTCGATGAACTTGAGCTTGTCATGAAGATGACCATAAGCTCTAAAACTCACAAAGAGAAACACCAAACAAGAACCAAGAAAGATGATGCAAGGATGCAATGGTTTGAGCTCTCTATGAACGATACGATCAAGCTACTCATCGAGAGCCCCCCTTGATAGTACGACAACTGATCCTATAACCCGGTCTCTCAACTACCACCATGAGACCGGTAAAACATAAACCTATCAAGGGCAAACCTTTGCTTTGCACATAGTCCACTTGAGTTAGATGATGACGATCTTGACTCCCTCAAGTTGGACCACCTTTCTTGATTGCGTTGGCTCGACGAAGACTAGTTGATTGCTCCCCCATACTCCACTATGGGCGAGCCACTCTTCGGCACATATTCACAAGTCCATTGACACCACAATGGACGTTAAGCTTCAAGGATGATCTCTTTGTGACGCTCCACTTGAACTTGCACACCACAGTCTTGATGACGATCACCACTTGATGTCATCCTCCATGGGTTGTATGAGATCTTCATCTTGACGCAAACCCATGGAAACATACCTAACCCCACATAGAACTCTCACGTAGACCATGGGTTAGTACACAAAGCGCAATGGACAATGCTTACCATACTATGGGATCACTTATTCCCACTCGGTACATCTTGTACGCTTTGTGTGTTGATCGACTTGAATCACTCTTTGTACTTAGTCTTGATCAACCTTGAATCTTTCCAACTCTCTTCATTAGGATGATGTCTTCAAGGTAAACATGAATGTCCACACAATCTACTTCTTCAAGACATGCTTGCAATAAGCTCAACTCTCACATGACCAATCTTTGGATAATTCCTTGAAAAGCACCTTGGTCATCTCATAAACTCCTTGAAACCAACACATGGACTTCAAGAAAAGCCTATGGACAGATCCTTCAAGTATAACTCAAGGCAACCATTAGTCCATAGAGATTGTCATCAATTACCAAAACCAAACATGGGGGCACCGCATGTTGTTTCACAAATCACATAGAGAATTACATTCATAATCTTTAGTCTTTATTAATAGTAGGTTCCCATTCATCATGCAATTTCCTAGGTATTGAAACCTCCAACTCTAGCTTTTCTTCATAAGCTTTCATCATAGCTTCTACAATATGTCTAGTGAAAGCTTTATTTTGTTCATAAGCGCTGGGGTGAATTTATCATGGATTGCAACAAGGAAATACACTCAATTAAAGAACAACTATCATAATTAAAGTCCTTATCATCCAAAGTAGTGGGCACATCACTAGTTAAAGTCTTGACCTCTCCAAACCCACTTTTATTATTTTTATCATTAAGATCATCACCCTCCAAACAATTGGGATGCCTTCCAGCTAAAGTTGACTCATCTCTGGTCCCTTTTTCATCAAGTTTTATATTACTAAACAAAGATCTAATGGGTGAGACACCAATCATTTTAATATCTTCATCATGATTATGGTAAAAACTGAGTGGAATAGCTTTTTCTAGGAATTCTCGCTTAACTCTCAACCTAGCGATTCTCTCTTTACTTTCATTAATGGATACATAGATAGCCTTAATAGAATCATTAATATCATGCTTAGGTGGCAAAAAAATTAGATTTAAGAGTTTCCACATCATGAACAATTCTAGCCATATCATCAACTTTATTCAATTTTTCTTTCACCATGGCGTTAAAAATCTTTTGAGAATTAATGAATTCTTTAATATTGTTCTCAAGATCAGTACATATCCTATTATTATTATTATTATTATTATTATTATTATTATTATAGGAATTACCATAATTATTAGAGGAATTTCTGGGATACAGTCTAGGATTGAAATTACCTCTATAACCATTGTTGTTGAAATTATTTCTAGAGACAAAATTCATATCAACGACATCATTATTTGCTCAATCAAAGTGGACAATGGTATATCATTAGGATCAACATGAGAATTTTTACTAGCAACCATTTTCATAAGAGCATCCATTTTATCACTCAAAGTAGTAATTTCTTTGACAAAATTTACCTTCTTACTAGTTGGAGCTCTTTCGGTGTGCCATTGAGATTAATTTGCCATTATATTATCAAGGAGTTTTGTAGCTTCTCCCAATGTGATTTCCATAAAGGTACCACCTGCAGCAGAGTCTAGAAGATTTCTAGAAACAAAGTTTAGTCCCGCATAGAAATTTTGTATAATCATCCAAGCTTAAACCATGAGTGGGACAATTTCTTATCATTAATTTCATTCTCTCCCAAGATTATGCAACATGTTCATGCTAAAGTTGCTTAAAATTCATAATTTGATTTCTAAGAGAAATAATCTTAGCGGGAGGAAAATACTTGGCAATAAAAGCATCCTTACACTTATCCCAAGAATCAATACTATTTCGAGGCAAGGATGAAAACCAAGTTTTAGCACGATCTCTAAGTGAGAACGGAAATAATTTCAATTTAAAAATATCATTATCCACATCCTTTTTCTTTTCCATATCACATAATTCAATGAAAGTATTAAGATGGGATGCAACATCTTCATTAGGACTACCAGAAAATTATTCTTTCATAACAAGATTTAGCAAAGCAGCATTAATATCACGTGACTCCGCACTCGTGGCGGGAGGAGCAATTGGAGTACTAATAAAATCTTTATTATTAGTATTGGAAAAGTCACACAACTTGGTGTTTTGAGACATAGCGACAAAGCAAGCAAACTAGCAAACAAAATTATTTTTGTGTTTTTGCAAAAAGAAAATTAGAAGTGGGGGAGATGAAAACGAGAGGCAAAGGCAAATAAAAATAAGAGCGAGTATATGATAGTTTATGTGAAGGTAATTGATATGTTTTGATGATGTCTCCCTCGCAACGGCGTCAGAAATTCTTCCTGCTACTTGTGAGTTGCGTCGGAATTTTCCCCGAAGAGGAGAGGAGATGCAGCACAGTAGAGATAAGTATTTCCCTCAGTGAGAACCAAGGTATCAATCCAGTAGGAGAATCACACAAAGCCTCATGAACATCACCTACACACAAAAGGAAATACTTGCACCCAACGCTGGCAAGAGGGTTGTCAATCCCCTTGAAATCGTTATTTGCAAGGATTAATTCTGATAGTGACAGATAGTAAAGTAAATTGCAAAACAAAATAAAAAGAAATAAAATTGCAGCAAGGTATTTTTGGATTTTATATATGATTAAAGTAGACCCGGGGGCCATAATTTTCACTAGAGGCTTCTCTCTCGAGCACATAGCGTACGGTGGGTGAACAAATTACTATTGGGCAATTGATAGAAAAGCGCATAGTTATGATGATATTCAAGGCAATGATCATGTATATAGGCATCACGTCCGAGACAAGTAGACCGACTCCTGCTGCATCTACTATTATTACTCCACCAATTGACCGCTATCCAGCATGCAACTGTGGTATTAAGTTCATGAAAAACAGAGTAATACCTTAAACAAGATGACATGATGTAGACAAAGTAAACCCAATCAATATGAATAAACCCCGTCGTTTTACCCTTAATGGCAATAATACAAATACGTGTCTTGTCCCCTTCTGTCACCGGGATATAAAGCACCGCAAGATTGAACCCATCACAAAGCACCTCTACCACTGAAGATAAATCAATCTAGTTGGCCAAACCAAACGGGTAGATCGGAGAGAAATACAAAGCTATAACAATCATGCATAATAAAGTTCATAAAAGACTCCATTACTTATCATAAATATTGAGATAATAAACACACAAATTCATCGGATCCCAACAAACACACCGCAAAACAAGATTGCATCAGATAGAACTCCAAGAACATTGTATTGAAGATCAAAGAGAGAGAAGAAGCCATTTATCTACTAGCTATAGACCCATGGGTCCGTGGTAAACTACTCACACATCATCAGAAGGCAGCAAGGATGATTTAGAAGCCCTCCGTGATCGATTCCCCCTCTGGCAGAGTACCGTAAAAGGCCTCTAGATGGGATCACAGAAGAACAGAGGCTGGCATCGGCGAAAAACTGGTTCGGGTGGCTCTCTATTGGTTTCCCAATATTTGAGAATTTATAGAAGTGGAATTAGGTCAAACGGAGCCTTAAGGGCCCCACAAGGTAACAGGGCACCCCCAGGGCGCGCCCTGTTGCCTTGTCGTCTCCTCGTACGTCCTCTGGTCTCCTACCGAAGCTTCCAGAGTCTCTTATGTCTAGAAAAAATCATCAAAAAGTAGTGTTTGGACTCCGTTTGGTACAGATTTTCTGGAAAACCAAAAACAGGCAAAAAAATAGCAACTGACACTAGGCACTAGGTTAATAGGTTAGTCTAAAAAATGATATAAAATAGCATATAATTGTATATAAAACATCCAAGATTGATACTATAATAGCATGGAACAATAAAAAAATTATAGATACGTTGGAGACATATCAGCAACCCACGTGAATAAAGTAGACAAGTAAGTTTTTATTTTTGTTTTAATAAAAGAGTGATTGAATCTAGATAAAGAACTTTGTTTGGAACAGTTTTTCTAATGAAGGCTTTGCTATGCGCAAATTAATTTATATGTTGTATTAACGTTTGGATACCTGGAAAATGTCTATGTAATGTGTTGGAACTAACCCCGCAGGAAAATGAGGAAAAAGAGAAGTCTCGGAAGAAATAGATCAAAATCCGGCCTTTCAAACGACCATGGCGGTCGTTTGGGCGATCACATGACTTCCTAGAGGTTCCAGCGCAAAACAACAAGATGCAACAGGGTTATCGACGGTGTTCCATACGAGCGAATGCGCTCGCACGAGCAGTCGTTTGAGATCTCCGTAGAAAAGAGAAAGAAGCCTAGAGCATTTGACGGCGTTCCATACGGGTGCACCCGCCCATTGATCGGTCGTATGATATCCTCGACCAGAAGAAGAAAACATCCAGGGTGTTCGACGGTGTTCCATACGGGTGCTACTACCTGTTTCAACGGTCGCATGAGGTATGCACAAACGCAGGTAAGCTATCAGGATGAACGACGGTGTTTCATACGAGCGCTTGCACTCGTATGGGTGGTCGTATGGATCTATGGCGGCCACAATAAGCCCGAGGAAGGAGGTAAATCTCCCCCATCTCTCTCTCTCTTTTCTTCTTCTTCTTCATCTTCTTCTTCTTCCTCACCTCTCCAAACATTAGCAAAACTTCGCCTGATCTCCCTACTTGTTTGATTTCAGTTCAAATCCTTCCGTGTGATCGATTAACGGTACGTTTCTCCTCCAATCCCCAACTTACTTTTTGTGAATCCATGTTCTACATGCCTAGCATTGCCATGCCTAGAGAATGCATATTTTTTATCCAAATTTGAGTTTGGCTTTGATTCATTGATGTCTTTAGAGGAGTATGATATTGTAACTACCGTAGGATCAATATTGTTTAATTGTATTAGACTAAAAAATTGTTTTGTAGATGTCTACAAGGAGGTCCACTTGCGTACGCGGTGCTTCGAGTTCATCCACCGGACCACCAAAACAAGTTTTCACTCAGGGGATCGTCTTCACCGACCGTGAAGCAAGAAAGAAATTTCAGAAGCTCAGTACAAGGAAGATCAAAGAATCCAAGTGGGCTTGCGAGTCAACACTCGCTACGCTAGGTATTACTAATGATTTCAATTTGCTTTGTGATAGTGTCGATTGCATCATTTTGTTTTATCAGGGATGTGAGACATATGAAGCCATGACGCTTGAGTTTTTGCGTACTCTCTCGCATAATGCTGGTTTGATGCTAAATGCATATGAGGAGGAGCGAATCACTTTCTGTCTCTTGGACCAAGACTTCAACATCACTTTTGATGGGTGGTGTATTCACTTTGGCTTCCCCAACAACCATGATGACATCCGTTATGTTTATGAGTTTACTAACCCGCACCCGAGACAATCCTTCTACCAGATGAGTGCTACTTGTGAGCAGCGTTGGTATTTCCTCGAAGAGGAGAGGATAATGCGGTACAGTAGACATAAGTATTTCCCTTAGTTAAGAACCAATGTTATCAATCTAGTGGGAGAACCACACAGAACCTCGTTAGTATCACCTGCACACACAAAAGCAAATACTTGCACCCAACGCGATCAAGAGGGTTGTCAATCCCCATGGCGGTTATTTGCAAGGATCAAATCTCATAGTGGTAGATAGATAAAATAAAAGGGACATTTACATTTATGCCCCTAACTGGAACCCACTACTCAGTTTTGCCCCTAGTTTTTGGGTATGCTCAGATTTGCCCCTCTACCGTCAAGTCACCTTATAGAAATGCCCTTCCGTGCCTTTACCGTCCGGTCAAAGGGCTTTGACCGTCTGGTGAACAGTATCAAAAAAATCTGAAATTTTGTGGGATCAAAGATACTCAGGTGCGCAAGGTGCATGCAAATCTTCATGCTGTTTGGACATTCCAGGAGCTCGTGGCAAAGGAAAATAGTAAATCTGTACGCCTGTGAACAGTAAATTCGAAAAAAATAGCAAGAAAATTCAAAAAAATATGAAATTTTTTGGCATCAAATAGGCTTGGGTATGCAAGGTGCTTGCAAGTTTTTGTGATCAAATGACATGCGAGGAGCTCTAGCAAAAAAAACAAAATAGTGCATTTTTCAAAGTTTTTTTTGAGCCAAATTTTGTTTGTTTCTCCACGAGCTCCTACAATGTTTAACCACAACAAAAATTTGCACACACCTTGCGCACCCGAGCATCTTGGATGGCAAAAAAATTCATATTTTTTTGAATTTTATTGCTATTTTTTTCGAATTTACTGTTCACAGGCATAAAGATTTACTATTTTCCTTTGCCACGAGCACCTGGAATGTCCAAACAGCACGAAAATTTGCACGCACCTCTCGCACCTGAGTATCTTTGATCCCACAAAATTTTAGATTTTTTTGATACTGTTCACCAGACGGTCAAAGCCCTTTGACCAGACGGTAAAGGCACGGAAGGGCATTTCTATACGGTGACTTGACGGCAGAGGGGCAAAACTGAGCATACCCGAAAACTAGGGGCAAAACTGAGTAGTGGGTTCTAGTTAGGGGCAGAACTGGAATTGCCCCAAAATAAAATACTCCCTCCATCCGAAAATACTTGTCGTGGAAATGTGTAAAAATGAATGCATCTAAAACTAAAATATGACTAGATACATCCATTCCTCCGACAAGTATTTCCGGACGGAGGGAGTACTAAACAAAATAAAAGGAATAAAAATACAGCGAGGTATTTTTGGATTTTATATATGATAAAAGTAGACCCGGGGGCCATAGTTTTTGGTAGATGCTTCTCTCTCGAACACAAAGCATAAGGTGGGTAAACAAATTACTATTGGGCAATTGATATAAAAGTGCATAGTTATGATGATATTCAAGGTAATGATCATGTATATAGGCATCACGTCCGAGACTAGTAGACCGACTCCTGCCTGCATCTACTACTATTACTCCACCCATCAACCTCTATCCAGCATGAATATCTAGAGTATTAAGTAGAAAATAGAGTAATGCCTTAAGCAAGATCACATGATGTAGACAAAGTAAATCCAACCAATATGAATAAACCCCGTCGCTTTCCCCTTAATGGCAACAATACAAATACGTGTCTTGTCCCCTTCTGTCACTGGGATATAGAGCACCACAAAATTGAACCCATTACAAGCACCTCTCCCATTGCAAGATAAATCAATCTAGTTGGGCAAACCAAACGGATAGATCGAGGAGAAATACAAAGCTATAACAATCATGCATAATGAAGTTTAGAGAAGACTCGATTAATATTCATGAATAATCTGATCAGAAACCCACAATTCATTGGATCCCAACAAACACACCGCAGAAGAGAATTACATCGGATAGAACTCCAAGAAGATCAAGGAGAGCATGGTATTGAAGATCAAAGAGAGAGAAGAAACCATATAGCTACTAGCTATGGAGGTCTATGGTGAACTACTCACACATCATCGGCAGGGCAGCAAGGATGATGTAGAAGCCCTTTGTGATCAATTCCCCCTTCGGCAGAGTACCGAAAAAGGCCTCCAGATGGGATCGTGGAAGAACAGAGACTTGCGGTGGCGGAAAAGGTATTTTGGGTGGCTCTCAGTTGGTTTCCCAATATTTGAGAATTTATAGAAGTGGAATTAGGTCAGAAGAAGCCATGAGGGGCCCATAAGGTATCCCGGCATGCCTACCCCCTTGGGCGCGCCGGGTTGCCTTGTCGTCTCCTCGTTTGCCTTCTGGTCTCCTCCCGAAGCTTCTAGGGTCTCTCTGGTCCAGAAAAAAAATTGTTAAAAAGTTTCATAGCGTTTGGACTCCGTTTGGTACCGATTTCCTAGAAAACCAAAAACACGCAAAAAATAGCAACTGGCACTTGGCACTAGGTTAATAGGTTAGTCCCAAAAAATGATATATAATTGCATATAAAGCATCCAAGATTGATACTATAATAGCATGGAACAATAAAAAACTATAGATATGTTGGAGACATATCAATGAGTCGCCATGGCTCAAGGCATGAGGAGAAGTTTCTAAGGTGAATGACGAGAACATGCTAGTTCTCGGGAAAGTAGCAAACCATGACATTGGTTATTCGCCCAACTTAGGGGCAATACTTTTTCTACATCTCGCGCATCAAGAAAATCATGCATAAGGAGATATCGTGTGTGAAGGAGTGATCACCATGTTGGCTAACTCCCTTAGTCTTAACTACAATCACCTTCGCCCCATTGTCGGTAACAACCTTGTTAACATTCATGTTCTTACTAATGTCGGAATGGTAGCAATTCACCATGGTCGTCATTGCATCAGAATGCCTGACCGTTTTTCCATAGAACATGGACAATTGCATTATGTTGCACAGGCAGGAGATGTAACTTTTGACCAAGAAGGCCAAGAACCTGAACAAGTAGATGAAGAAGAACTCGCCATCGACGAAGAAGAGGAGCAGCCACAATAAGAAGCCTACACCACCTATGCGGACCTCTATAGCCTCGAGGGCTCTATTGATGATATGAGAAACCTCGTCATGTCCCATCGAGGCAAGTCCACCTACATGAACATGAACTTCACCAACTGGAACCAAGGATGGGCTCCTGACCAACCGCCACAATGATTCCGCCAGTTTGAGCTTGCAAAAGCTTAAGCCTGGGGGAGGTCATCTCCATGTCTACATTAAGATGTGGCGGTATTATTTGAATAAGTTGCAATGAGGTTGTACTTAAGCTTGTGGAGCTTCAAAACACTCGTGTTGGTTTGTTCCAACATTTTTATTTTTATTTGCTTTTGTTTTTTCGTTTTGCCTTTGCGATTTTTCGTTTACAAGTTAGTTTTCAAAAACCGAAATAAAAAAATAGAATAAGATTTGCTTTGCTCTTGCTCTTTTTACCCCTCAGTGTTCGTTTGCATTTTGTTTTCGGAGGAGTTGATCTACGTCAGACAACAAGGAATGCAAGAATAAGGAAGAGAAGTGTGTGAATTCACAACTGTGAAGGTATGTCCTACGACTCCGTATTTTGCACTTGAAATACTTAGAATAGATGTAGTAGTAGTAGTAGTAGTAGTAGTAGTAGTAGTAGTAGTAGTAGTAGTAGTAGTAGTAGTAGTAGTAGTAGTAGTAGTAGTAGTAGTAGTAGTAGTAGTAGTAGTAGTAGTAGTAGTAGTAGTAGTAGTAGTATGTGTGATATGTGCAGGAGGGAGTAAGTTATAGTAGATGAAATAATTTTGTAGCCTTTGTTCTGTTTAGTCTAGATAACCAAGACTTGCTGTGGGACTATTTTTTAAATGAAATGACCTTAATCAAGAATAACCACACACAAGAGAAAGTCTTCAAGGACTTCGGTGTCGAGAAAAATTATAGAGAAGATGATGTTTGAAATGCTCAACCCCATATTGTTAATTTTAATAGACTTGATAGCACATTTGGATTAAATTGTCTAGAGGAACCTAGTTGAAGGGTGAATGAGATTATGCCAAAAATCTGTGTTCTATCTCTTACATGGTGCTCCAGCTTCTCACTGGTACTATGGCCCTGCTACTATATGCACGTGTATGTGTGTAAATGTGGCTTCGTCACCTTTCTTGATGCTATGTTGAGGACTCCGCTGGCCAATGAACAATCCACCAAGAGTGACAACTCGGATTTTGGCTATGAGTTTGTTACCGTACGTGGTGGCAACACTACAAACGCATATTATTTGGCTTTCTCTTGAATGGGGGTGTATGTGGTAAATAAAGGGGACTGATCAAAAGAGCTCCAAAGAGACAAATATCAAAGGCCATAGTTCCCAAACATTAAGCCACAACAAAACTTTATGCATGATCACTTATTTGGCATAATCCCTTCACATGACAACCAAAGTTTCAGCAAACAATGATTGAAATGAAGTGCTTAAGAGATTTGAGGATGAGATAATTGTGGGTATGTTTATGAGAACTAAAGCATCCTGTTTTTCTACATGCCTTTCACTCCCTAACTTATGTTTTTATGGCTCTATCAAAGAAAACTCTTCCGTGCATTCCCGGCAAGCAACTGTTGTCTAGAATAAATAGAATAGAGTGTTGCTGAGTTATTTTATCTAGTAGATCAAGAACTCTGTGTTAATTATCTTTGCTTCACTAACACTTGCACAATAACCATGTCACCGCTACAGCTATACTAAGTTTTTAGGTCAACAAGCGAAGGGCTATCTAGGCATACAGATCGTAAGTGAACCAAAACCTTCTCGTTATTTCAGTTTAAACAACTGAGTTCTTTATGATTCAGATTTCTCTCTATGTTGCTTGAGGACGATCAAGTTTAAGCTTGAGGGAGTTGATGAGTGATATTTTTACACTCATTCACCCTTAGTTTAAACCGAGATATTTCATTGAATAGAGATATTCACTCTAATATTTCTACTAATGACTAATGAATGCAAAGGGTTCCATAAATCCTCTCTTTGATGTGTTTCTAAAGGAAATGGGCTAAAAAGGGAAGAAATCACGTGAGAACATGGAAAGGAATGGAAATGAAGGAATAAGTTGTCACCAAGAGGTGCACCAGCGGCCACAACCCAAAAGACGGTGTTCCATATGGGCGCAAGCGCCCGTATGAACGCCCGTATGGCATGGATTCCGAGGTAGCTCGTCCACCTAAACAACTTTTATAAAGGGAACCCCATCGAAATGTCAAGAGGAGAACATCGAACGAAGGCGGACCAAAACCATCGTCATCCCCTTTCATCAAACCTAGCTGCTGCCACTTCCATCTCCATTGCCGCCATCACCACCATAGTCCAGCACCATCTAGTTCATACTAGTAATCGTGCATCGCATAAGGCATCCATTGTAACATATATTTGCAATCAATCAATCTTCAAGATGTGTTCTTAAATGTTTTCTTCTTGCGATCTGATCTCCATGTGTGAGTAGTTCAGTAAGGTACGGGTTGAGGCATAGGCCTTGCAACCCTCTGTATTTTTTGTGGGGATCAATGGAAGAGCTTTGAATTAATATCTTGTATGTGTGAAATAAAACTGTTCCATAGATGTCTCTTGTCTTGTCCGCGATCTTCATCCCTGTAGGTACCTTGGATCATGGAGATTGAGCAACAGTGAGGCTAAGTGTAGGGAGAACATGAAGTGTTATTCTGAACACCAGTGACACAAGGGTTTAGTACGGTAACACGGATCCAATGCTTGGAGATTCATGAGGTGTAGTCCATTAAATGCCCAAAGCTCTTGTCTGATTTTATTATCTTAATTATCAAGGCAACCCTACGTGATGGATAGGGCCTGCAGTAGGATCACCTATTCTTGATGCAGGACTCGTGCCGATCAAGATGTTATTTGGACACATCCCCCACTTCGGTTCGTAACAAGCACCTCTCGATGGGTGACTTCCAGCGCACAAATTAAGATCATATCTGGTCCTAACACAAATACATGGTTGTAAGCATTAAGACCTCATACCCGTACCTCTTTTTATTATAGTATTTGAATCATCGTTCGCTTGATTGATCCAGTCAAAAGGTGGAATTGATCCTTTAACAAAAGCTTGCTAGAGACCATCGCTTCAAGGGAATCTTCCTCTCATTGGTTCCATAACCCAGGGTCACCTCTGGGTTAATAGGTGCGGGATACTTTTTTGTTCCTTTATCGGATCACTAAAAGGAGGTATCAATGTCAAGGACTCTTTTCTCTCTGTGTGCACTAGCAAACAAATTAGTCCCTTACTGTTTCTGACAACAATCTCCAAAACCCAAAGGGGCAGGACATTGCACCAACAATCTCCCTTTTTGGACGATTGTGGACAAAATAGAAACATCGAAGAGTTAATAGAGGTAACTGTTGTGGTTTTGTCACGACATATGTCCTCGTGAGAGAATTAAGTTGTGAGGCCATCGCTGCTAGCTAGGTGATCACTTGAGCGGGGTTGATCAGGAACGAGAGACGCGAGTTTACCCAGGTTCGGCCCCTCACGGTGGAGGTAAAAGCCGACATCCTGCTTGATTGCTACTCATGATGACGATATCGATTTCAAGGGTGTTGTCTTGCTACCTCTAACTCGAAAGCTACTAATTTGTCTGTCTCTCATGACTTGTTTGTTTTTCCTATCCCGTGGACGCCCCAGGAACCCACTTTATATAATAGTCGGGTCCTGGGTTTACAATAGGTTTCCGGGTTCTACCCATAATCGGAATCCTACTCTAAGTCTTGTAGGTCTTCCAAGCTTGAGTCGATTTCACCATTAGCTGGCCTTTGGGGCGCCGACTTACCTTCTCTTGGGTCGGCTTACCTTTTCTTGGCCAGTTCTCCTCCTCTTAGGCCGGCTTTACCTTCTCCAAAGCCGTCTCTCCTTCTCTGGTCACTCTAAAGATAACCCAGCCTATGGCCTCTTGGGCCCGGCGGGTCTTTGTCATGGGCCTCCTAGCCGGGTCTCCTCGATGGGTAATATCCCCGACATTAGCCCCCAGATTAGCTTGAATTTATTCATACTAAGCTCCTGGAATAAGAGTAATTAATATGCTAAGGGACCGGCTCACTCAAAGGGCCGGTTTATTCAATGAACTGTCTCCTGGAAAGCCCAGGTCTATTTGTCATATCAACAGGCCGGCTTCACAATCAACTTGCTGAATAATAATCCATCTGACATTGAGCCGGCTCACAGTGCTTTAGTTATGATGAAAATGTTGGGAACAATAATCCGTTTGATGATCGAGCTGGCTTCCGGTGCTTTGCCTTGATGAAAATTTTGGGCATAAAAAATATGTCTGATATTGAGCCGACTTTCAATGCTTCGGCTTAATAAAATATTGGGAATTAGAAATCCATATGATGTTAAGCCGACTTTCAATGCTTTGGCTTAATCAAAATATTGGGAATAAGAAATCCATATGATGTTGAGCAGGCTTTCAATGCTTCCTATGAATAGCTTGGAGTAGATAAACTTTGCAAATTTTTCCACTAAGAATATGAGACCCGGGTCGATCGAAACTGAGAGCTGTGAAGATGTTTCTCCTTTATCTCCATATTACCTGTAGCCCCCAAGCTCCGAGTGTATCACTTCATGATGACTTGGTGCTTTGCATACAAAAATATTTTGACTGAGTAGCTGATTGCTTGTATCTGCGTTGGTATTTCCCCGAAGAGGAGAGGATGATGCAGCACATCAAAGGTAAGTATTTCCCTCAGTTATGAAACCAAGATATCAATCCAGTAGGAGAACCAAGCAACACTATGTAAACAACACCTGCACACAAATAACAAAAACTTGCAACCCAACGCATAAGAGGGGTTGTCAATCCCTCCACGGTATTGAGATATATTAAATTGTATAGGTTTTGGCAAATAGATCTAACAAAAACAAACAAAAAAAGTGCAGCAAGGTATTTTTAGATTTAATATGATAGGAAAAGACCCGGGGGCCGTAGTTTTCACTAGAGGCTTCTCTCAAGAAAATAGCATACGGTGGGTAAACAAATTATTGTTGGGCAATTGATAGAAAAGCGAATAATCATGACGATATCCAAGGCAATGATCATGTATATAGGCATCATTCAAGATTAGTAGACCGAAACGATTCTGCATCTACTACTATTACTCCACACATCGACCGCTATCCAGCATGCATCTAGTGTATTAAGTTCATGGAAAAACGGAGTAATGCAATAAGAATGATGACATGATGTAGACAAGATCTATTCATGTAGGAATAGACCCCATCTTTTTATCCTTAATAGCAATGATACATGCGTGTCATGTATCTTTCTGTCACTGAGATTGAGCACCGCAAGATCGAACCCATCACAAAGCACCTCTTCCCATGGCAAGAAAAATCAATCTAGTTGGCCAAACCAAACCAAAATTTTGGAGAAGAAATACGAGGCTATAACAATCATGCATAAAAGAGTTCAACAAAGACTCAAATAATATTCATGGATAGAACTGATCATAAACTCACAATTCATCGGATCCCAACAAACACACCGCAAAAAAATATTACATCAAATAGATCTCCAAAACATCGAGGAGAACATTGTATTGAAGATCAAAAAGAGAGAAGAAGTCATCTAGCTACTAGCTACGGACCCATAGGTATGTGGTAAAATACTCACGCATCATCAGAGGGGCAACAAGGATGATGAAGAACCCCTCGTGATCGTTGCCCCCTCCGGCAGAGTGTCGGAAAAGGCCTCTAGATTGGATCTCGTGGTTCTGGAACTTGCGGCAGCGAAAACTGTATTATCTCGATTCCCCTAGGGTTTTTGGGATTTTAGAGTATTTATAGAGGCAGAGGTCGGTGGAGAAGCTTCCCGTGGGTTCCACTACCCACCAGGGAGTGCCTGGGGCCTCTGGCGTGCCCTGGTGCCTAGTGGGCCCCACGGGCCTCCTCCCATGCACTTCTTTGGCTCCCTGGGTGTCTTCTGTCCAGAAAAAAAAATCTCCAAAATGTTTCGTTGCATTTGGACTTCGTTTGGTATTGATATTCTGCAAAGTAAAAAACAAGCAAAAAATAGCAACTGGCACTGGGCACTATGTCAATAGGTTAGTCCCAAAAAAGATATAAAGTTGCTTGTAAATGAATATAAAACATCCAAGATTGATAATATAACAGCATGGAACAATAAAAAATTATAGATACGTTGGAGACGTATCAGCATCCCCAAGCTTAATTCCTGCTCGTCCTCGAGTAGGTAAATGATAAAAACAGATTTTTTGATGTGGAATGTTGCCTAACATGTTCATCACATATTCTTTTCTTTTGTAGCATGGACATTTGGACTTTAGATGATTCAAAGCAATAGTCTATAATTGACATGAGGACATCAATACCCAAGCATATCAACAAGCAACCATGTCTTTCAAAATATCAACACTAAAGAAAGCTATCCCTAGCCCATTATGCTCAATCATTGATCCATTCATGAAACACACTCAAATATCAGCTATGCCCAATGCACAAGTATGATAATAGTGTTCCCTGGTTGGTGCTTTATAAGAGAAGATGAAGACTCAATAAAAATAAAAATTGCATAAAATTAAATAGATAGGCCCTTCGTTGAGGGAAGCAGAGATTTGTAGAGGTGCCAGAGCTCAAAGCTTAAATTGAGCGATAAAATTGTATTGAGGGATATGCTTTTCATGTCAATGAAAATGACTGAGAATTCCCAATACTTTCCATGCTAGATAAATCATAGGCGGTTCCCAAACATAAAATAAAGTTTATTCCTTTTTCCACCATTTTTTCACAATCTATGGCTAGCCGTATCCACGGGTGCCTTCCATACCAATACTTTCCAAGGAATTTATTATGAACAACATAAGTAAAATAATAATAATTTTGGTGCTGGGCATCCCTATTACCTGCCACACTCTCGTGCAATGACAAGTGAATAAACACTCATCTTGAGAATACAATATCTAGCATGGAAAATATTGGCCACCCCCTGCCGCTTCATGAGCTGTACAGGCACACAAAAAGGAAATTCATTTTGAAAATTAGAGTTGGAACATACAAATTTACTTGGAATGGCATGGAAATACCGCATATAGGTAGGTATGGTGGACTCATTTAGCACAACTTTGGGTTTAAGGAGTTGGATGCACAAGCAGTATTCCCGCTTAGTACAAATGGAGGCTAGCAAATAGATTGAGAAGCGAACAACCAAGAAACAAAAACGATCATAAACGAGCATTAAACATAGCTAACACCAAATAAATGCACCACAAGTAGGATGTAACTTCATTGCATAACTATTGACTTTCGTGCTTGCATAGGGAATC
Organism: Thinopyrum elongatum; assembly: GCA_011799875.1. Lineage (NCBI taxonomy): Eukaryota > Viridiplantae > Streptophyta > Magnoliopsida > Poales > Poaceae > Thinopyrum > Thinopyrum elongatum. The sequence goes on along the minus strand of CM022303.1, from coordinate 417,397,014 downwards.
ACAAACCTTAACACCAATATTCTTACTAAAGCATAATTACTCACCAACATGACTCACATATTACTATCTCCATTTCTCAAAACTATTACAAGGAATCAAGTTTATAATATCCAATGATCTTCATGAAAGTTTTTATTATATCCCCCTTGAATATCTATCACTTTGGGACTAATTTCATATATCACCATTGCTACTAACAATGCTCTCAAACAAATTTAAGTGAAGCACAAGTGCACATATTCCTTCAAAATTTACTAACTCTCAAAATAATCTAAGTGAAGCATGAGAGCATATTTCTTCAAAATTAACACCACCACCATGCTTAAAAAGGTATAAGTGAAGTACTAGAGGAATTCCAAAGCTCAAAAAATTTAAGTGAAGCACAATGAGCAATTCTAACAAATCATAGCATAATTATGGCTCTCTCAAATAGGTGTGTCCAGCAAGGATGATTGTGACAAACTAAAAAGCAAAACAAGCAAAGATTCATATAATACAAGACGCACCAAGCAAAACTCATGATATGTGACGAATAAAAATATAGCTCCAAGTAAAATTACCGATGGTCGTTAGAAGAAAGAGGGGATGCCTTCCGGGGCATCCTCGAGCTTAGTTGCTTGGTTCTCCTTGAATATTACCTTGGGGTGCCATGGGCATCCCCAAGCTTAGGCTCTTTTCACTCCTTATTCCTTCATCCATCGTGATCTCACCCAAAACTTGAAAAGTTCAATCACACAAAACTTAACAAAACCTTCATGAGATCCGTTAGTATAATAAAGCAAATCACCACTTTAAGTACTATTGCAAACCCATTCATATTTTTATTGCATTATACCTACTGTATTCTAACTTTACCATGGCTTATACCCCCGATACAATCCATAGATTCATCAAAATAAGCACACAATCCAACGAAAACAGAATCTGTCAAAAATAGAATAGTCTGTAGTAACATGTACTTTAACCATACTTATGTAACTATGAAAAATCTGAAAAATTAGGAAAACATAGAAAATTTGTATATCAATCTTGTGTAAAAAATTCAGAATTTTTCATTGCTTCTATGATTTTTAAAAATTCTGCTACTAGACACAAAAGTTTCTGTTTTTTAACAAGATCAAATCAACTATCACCCAACATGATCCTAAAGGCTTTACTTGGCACAAACACTAATTGAAATATAAAAACACAATCATAACAGTAGCGTAATTGTGTACTTATTGAAAAACAACAAGGAAAGAAAAAAATTAAATATTGGGTTGTCTCCCAACAAGCTCTTTCTTTATAGCTATTAAGATAGGCTTAAGATTTTATTGATGCTCACATGAAAGATAATAATTGAAATATAAAGAGAGCATCATAAATCATGGGACAAACACATTTAAGTCTAACATACTTCCTATACATAGGCATTTTATAAGCAAACAAATTATCAAGACAAGAAATATCTAGAATATGCAAAGGAGAGGAATAAAACATTGACAATCTCAACATAACGAGAGGTATTTCAGTAACATGAAGATTTCTACAACCATATTTCCCTCTATCATAATAATTACATGTGGGATAATATTCAAATTCAACAATATAGCTATCACATAACATATTCTCTACATGATCCACATGCATGCAAAGTTGACACTCTTCCAATATAGTGGGATTATCATCAAATAAGGTCATGACCTCTCCAAACCCACCTTTATAAAAAAATCATAAGATTGAACACTCTCCAAATATGTGGGATTATTTTTAACTAAAGTTGACGCTCTTCCAAACCCACTTTTAATGTTATTGCAAACATTATTATCACTAAAATATTCATCATGAGTGCAGCGACCCGACCTCAAACGGTCAAGCCTCTGTGTATCTGTGCCATCCCTGGATCAGTATGCTGGCACACACAGTACATCAATGTATATATCAAAGTGCAATCACATGTATAAATAACGTAAAACTGATATATACCTCATAAGTCTCAGCGGAAACGAATAATCGGGCGTGGAGTCCCATCAACGCCATCGGCAGGTTGAGTGTAGACCGTAACCCTGTATCATAACTCTTACTCATTGAAGAAAATATCTGCAACATGATACGTTGCAGCCGTGTAGGTCAGTACATTGAATGTACCGGCAAGATCACTGTAAGAAGAACAGATGATAAAACTATACTATATGCAATATGGCTTTGTGGCTCTGTGTCTGAGTTTTGTTTTGCATAAAAGCTGGTTTTATTTTCCCTACATCAAAGAAAATAACCGGAGTCTGTACTACGGAGTTTTATACTATGACATGGTTCCGCCAACCGATGTCTCATAGCCCAAATCATCATAAGTTGCCCACAATTAAGTTATCAGTCCGGTGTTGAGAATTCTGAGATAGATCCAAATCCAGAGGCTCAAATTGTCCGTAACCGGGGACACGGCTAATCGATTAGGTTTTAACCCTCTGCAGAGGTTTGTACACTTTACCCGCAAGATTCAATCCCTCTTTTTATGTTCTCGCACTTCAGGGTGTTTGAGAACAAGATGACCGAAACATGGTCTTCCGAAGAGTTCCCCTGACCACTGTCCGGTGCTTATCCAATCCTACCGTAGTTCTACATCTGCTAGCACCGTCCCAGCCAGAGTCACAACTAAGGTCAACCAAGCCAGAGCCCATAATGACTTGCGGTTGCACAGGTAAGCTTCCGGGCATGAAGTATTCTTCCGTCTCTTTGAGTCTGGGTGAAGCTTTCCGCAAGATGTCATGGCGCTTCTCCATGCATCCCGGGTCATCCACTGGTTGCTCCAGGGTGCCCATCTAAACCATCCTTCACCTAGTAGTGTGTATTGAATTCTTGTCTCGAGTCTTGAGGTCTTGAGGTCCTGAAGATGCAGTCCTTGCAGATGCCATCATGAAGTTGTCGTCATTGACGTAGAGTCCTCCATTCTCACACCACTCCCGAGCACTCATACCAACCCCGTCTACTATAGCGTAGCATTAAAATAAATAACATCCCGGGCTTGGTAACAGGGTGATGGGTTCCTACCTCATGCATACTACTCAACTACAAGGATTCAATATCACTACTGGAGGGATTATGAAATGGTGACACTAAATGCAATAAAAACATAGGTATGAATAACATGGTCAAAGTGACTTGCCTGCTAGATGAAGATAATAACGCTCTCGGAAACTTTGATAAACTATTCGTCACTCCGAGAAAATCTATACAGTCAAACATTGTATTCACATAAGCAACAATTCTAGCAATCAATTCTATCAATCAAAAGCAATAAAGAAAACAATAATGTTCAAATAAAAACAAATGAAAATCAAAGGAAAACTTCAAAAGAAAACTTCAAGGAAAACTAGTTGAGACCAACTCTCACAAATTTTATCATAACAGCACTAAATTACTCTAATGACTTTTCTATAGCAAAGAAAATAAATAATAAAAACAACAAAAGTAATTTAATAAATAATTAACTAACAAAAAGAACTAATTTAACATCTATTAAACATATAGTTAACACTAAACCACTATATCAACCAAAAATATACAAACAATACTAAACAAACTAAATAACTATAAAACTAAATTGTTACTTTTGACAGAAACAAAAACTAAATACAATAAAGAGGCAAAAAGAATTACTTTAAAAGGAATAAAACAATTTCTATTAACTAAAACTATGAGCTAAGCAACCAAAAACAAAAACAGTAGGTAAATACTAATTATAAAAATTCATCTACTGATGTCTAACAGAAGCATATAACAACATGTAAAAAGTTACAAAAAGAATTAACAAAAAATAATAAAAAACACTAATTATATGACTAAAACAACTGCATAAGCAAAACAGTACTGTTTTTGCAATAAACCTAATTTAAAATAAACTAAAAATAAATCACTATATGCTACTAGATAGACAAACCAATAACAAAACAGTAGCAAAAAGAATCAATCAAAAATCTATTCTAGAATTCAAACTAGAGCCAAAATAGTGTTTGAAGCATATTTGAAATAATTCAAATTTAAACTACTCAAATTTGAAATTTCAAGTCACTAACAGAAACCTCATAAAATTTGTGACACCGTGCAATTGGAATTACTCAAAAACACTAAAAATCCTAAAAGATATTAAAGATCTAAGATCAGAACTATTTCTGAAATTAAAACAGATAAAAAACGAAAAGCCTACGGATCGGCTAGAGACCACGTGGCAGCGTGCGACTGGGTGAGCGGGTGTGCGCTGCAGGAGGAGCTAGCGAACGGCCGGTAACCAAAGTAAACGACGGCTACGCGACTAACAGAAGAAAACCGGTGGTGGTTTAACTAAACCGAAAAAAACCACAAAGTAAACTAGTCTACTAACATAAATCTAACCGTTCCCTACGATCTAATCTATGCCGCAAAACAAAGATCGGACGGTGGGGAAGGGCTCTCCGCGGCGAGGCGAGCTCCGGCGAGGTCGGCAGCTTCGGGCGTCGACGGTGTGGCGGCTCCAGTGATCCTACGGTGACGGCGACGGCACCAGGCGACGTAGCGGACGACCGCGATCACGGGGGTGGTCTTCGGTGAGCTCTGGGACGTCGGAGGAGGGCGGCGATGGCGTTCGGGCGTCGGCGAGTGGCAGCGTTCTGGTGGGTTTCGGGCTCGGGCGAGGGCACGGGGAGGTGCGGACGAGCGAGGGGGTTACGGTGGTGATCTCAGGTGGCGGCTAGGTGGTCGGGGTGGTGAGGTAGGGCAACAATGGTGCGGCGGCGGCGCTCGGCTCCGGTGAGAAATCGGGGAGGCAGCGGAGGTTCTTGGTGCGGGGAAAGGAGGGGAATGGGTTGAGGGGGAGGGGTTCTTGGAGGAGGGGGCAAATCGGGGGAGAGGATCCCGTGAGAATCGGGATTCCGGCAGCATTCGGGCGAGGCTCTCGCGTGGGGAGGAAGAAGATTGCGGGCGAGGGCGATCGGGCAGTGGGACCCAGCGGTCAGCGGCACAGGGGCGAACGAAAGAGGAGCGGGCGGCCGAGCCATAGCGCTTCTGCGCTCGCATGGCTGTGGGCCGAAAGGCCAGTGGGCCGGTTGGCGCTGGTGCTGGCTAGCGCTGATCCGCGGCTGGACGTCCTTTTTTTTAAACACAACAAAGGGAAACAAAACCAAAGTAAATAAATAAAATTATATATAGACATATAATATATAAAAATTTTCATAAAAAGAAATCCTAAAACATGAACATATTTTCAGAGGCAAATAAAAAGGAAACAAATTCAAAAAAGTCAAACAGTGCTACTGTTACAATAAAACCCAAAAAAAATCATTTTTAAAATACCAAAATGATTTCAAATTTATTTTCTCCTAATTTTCCATTGAAGGGAATCATTTTACCCTTATTTCCATTTATTTACTTTTAGGAGAAAATAATTTGAAAAAAAAACCAAATCACTCCTATATGGTTTTGAATTTGAGTTTCAAACCACTTCCAAATCTTTTCTGTTTTCCTCATTCAAAATATATTTCAAATGCCTCTGATTTTTTTGAAGTGTCATATTACTTCTCGCATTTTGAATATCTTTCAGAGAATTTGAGTTTTGGAAATTCAAATAACTTCAAAATGACTTTCCAAATGATTCTTTGAAACTTCCAACTCTCTTTCTTCAAATTCAAAGAAGTCATTTTATCTTCCCTCATGAAACTCATTGAGTTGCTTAAAGTTTCTGAATTTGAAATATTTTCAAATGGAATTCAAATCATTTCAAATCCCTTTTCATTTCTTTAAATGGAAGAAGTCATATCATGTTCACTCTAGGGTTTTGTGATGAATGAATTTGAATTCCTGAGGATCAACATGAAAGGATGAAAGTTTGGGAAAGTCATTTCATTCCCTCTCATTAAACTTTTAGAAAGTTTCAAATTTCACTCACTTTCAGTCAATCAACCAAACAATCAAACATATATTTAGTTAATTAATATAACATTCCAAAATTTAGAATTTTAGGATGTTACAATGAGGCTTAAATAAAATTTCAAGATCATAAGAAGAATCACCCCAATCATGATCATTACAATAAGTAGTGGACATAGCAAAATTAGCATCCCCAAGCTTGGGGTTTGGCATATTATTAACACAATTGACATTAATAGAATTTATAATAACATCATTCGAATCATGCTTTTCATTCAAGGAGCTATCGTCAACCACTTTATAAATTTCTTCTTTTAACACTTCATCACAATTTTCAGATTCATGAATTTCATGCAGAACTTCATAAAGATAATCTAGTGAACTCAATTCACTAACAATTGGTTCATCATAATTGGATATTTTAAAAAGATTTGAAACTGGATGTGGATCCATATCAATAGATTTTTAGCAAGCGAAGATGCAAGAAAATAGAAGGCACATGGCAACACAAGCAAAGATAGCAAACAAGCAAAAAGGCAAACGGAAAATATTTTTGTAGTTTTGTAAAAACGTTTTAGAAGTGGGGGAGATGAAAAGAGAGGCAAATGGCAAATAAAATAATTTCAAGGAGATGAGATTTGTGATTGGGTACTTAATAGATGTTGATGATGTCTCCCCGGTAACGGCGCCAGAAATTATTCCTGATTGCTTGTATCTGCGTTGGTATTTCCCCGAAGAGGAGAGGATGATGCAGCACAACAAAGGTAAGTATTTCCCTCAGTTATGAAACCAAGGTATCAATCCAGTAGGAGAACCAAGCAACACTATGTAAACAGCACCTGCACACAAATAACAAAAACTTGCAACCCAACACGTAAGAGGGGTTCTCAATCCCTCCATGGTATTGAGATAGATTAAATTGTATAGGTTTTGGCAAATAAATATAACAAAAACACAAAATAAAATAAATAAATAAAAAGGGCAGCAAGGTATTTTTAGATTTAATATGATCGGAAATAGACCCGGGGGCCGTAGTTTTCACTAGAGGCTTCTCTCAAGAAAATAGCATACGGTGGGTAAACAAATTACTGTTGTGCAATTGATAGAAAAGCGAATAATCATGACGATATCCAAGGCAATGATCATGTATATAGGCATCACGTCCAAGATTAGTAGACCGAAACGATTCTATATCTACTACTATTACTCCACACATCGACCGCTATCCAGCATGCATCTAGTGTATTAAGTTCACAGAAAAACGGAGTAATGCAATAAGAATGATGACATGATGTAGACAAGATCTATTCATGTAGGAATAGACCCTATCTTTTTATCCTTACTAGCAACGATACATGCGTGTCATGTCTCTTTCTGTCACTGAGAGTGAGCACTGCAAGATTGAACCCATCACAAAGCACCTCTTCCATGGCAAGAAAAATCAATCTAGTTGGCCAAACAAACCAAAGTTTCGGAGAAGAAATACGAGGCTATAACAATCATGCATAAAAGAGTTCAGCAAAGACTCAAATAATATTCATGGATAGAACTAATCATAAACTCACAGTTCATCGGATCCTAACAAACACACCGCAAAAAGTCATTACATCAAATAGATCTCCAAGAACATCGAGGAGAATATTGTATTGAAGATCAAAAGAGAGAAGAAGCCATCTAGCTACTTGCTACGGACCCGTAGGTCTGTGGTAAACTACTCACGCATCATCAGAGGGGCAACAAGGATGATGAAGAACCCCTTCGTGATCGTTGCCCACTCTGGCAGAGTGCCGGAAAAGGCCTTTAGATTGGATCTCATGGTTCTGGAACTTGCGGCGGTGGAAACTGTATTCTCTCGACTCCCCTAGGGTTTTTGGGATTTTAGAGTATTTATAGAGGCAGAGGTTGGTGGAGAAGCTTCCCGTGGGCTCCACTACCCACCAGGGCACGCCTGGGGCCTCTGGCGCACCCTGATGCCTAGTGGGCCCCATGGGCCTCCTCCCGTGCACTTCTTTGGCTCCATGGGTGTCTTCTGTCCAGAAAAAAATCTCCAAAAAGTTTCGTTGCATTTGGACTTCGTTTGGTATTGATATTCTACAAAGTAAAAAACAAGCAAAAAAACAACAACTGGCACTGGGCACTATGTCAATAGATTAGTCCCAAAAAATGATATAAAGTTGCTAGTAAATGAATATAAAACATCCAAGATTGATAATATAACAACATGAAACAATCAAAAATTATAGATACGTTGGAGACATATCAGACGTATGAGCTTGCAAGTATTTTTTATTTGTGTGCAGGTGTTGTTTGCACAGTGTTGCTTGTTTCTCCTACTGGATTGATAACCTTGGTTTCATAACTGAGGGAAATACTTAGCTCTAATGTACTGCATCATCCTCTCCTCTTCAAGGAAATCCCAATGCAGCTCACAAGTAGCAGGAATAATTTCTAGCGCCGTTGTCGGGGAGACATCATCAACATCTATCAAGTACCTACGCATAAACTTTCATCTCCTTGCATTAACATTATTTGCCATTTGCCTTTCGTTTTCATCTACCCCACTTCTAAAAAGTTTTTACAAAAATACAAAAATATTTTCCGTTTGCCTTTTTCTTGTTTGATCTTTTGTTTGCTTGTGATCTTGTTTGCATAGTCGCAATGTCTCAAGGGAATTATCATGATATTTCCTATCCTAATATATTGGTTGAGATAGAAAAAATACTAAGGATTACATGTCTTTGCAATTTGCGCATAACAAAATTTTTACCGAAGAACTTAAAGAACATTCTATTTTTCTTGATGCTATTACAAAACAACTTGATCATGTCAGCAAAGAAGTTGCTAATCTTCAATCTGAGTTTGCTCATACTGAAAATTTGCTAGGAAAAATCTCTGATGCACAGGCTATACTAGTAAATCAAATGGCAGCTAAGCCAGAATCTTTAGAGCGTAATAATGTCGGAGAGGTTAAAATGATTGGTGTTTCTTCTATTGATTCCTTGTTTAGTAATATTAAACTTGATGATAAGGGGACTGAAGAAGAGTTAACTTTAGCTAGAAGGCGTCCCCATAGTTCGTAGGGTGAAAAACTTGATGATTTTTTTTTTGCTAAAAGTGGGTTTGAAGAGGTAAAAACTTTAACTAATGATGTGCCCACTCTCTTAGATTACAAAGACTTTAATTATGATAGTTGTTCTAATTGAGTGTATTTCTTTGTTGCAATCTATGATAAATTCACCCAATGCCTATGAACAAAATAAAGCTTTTACTAAACATATTGTAGAAGCAATGATGAAAGCTTTAGAAGAAAAGCTAGAATTAGAGATTTCAATTCCTAGAAAATTATATGATGAATGAGAACCCACCATTAAAGTCAAGATTAAAAATTATGAGTGTAATGCTTTATGTGATTTGGGGGCTAGTGTTTCCACAATTCCGAAATCTCTATGTGATGTGCTAGGTTTTACCAATATGGATGAATGTTCTCTTAATTTGCACTTGGCGGATTCTACTATTAAAAAACCTTTGGGTAGAACTAATGATGTTCTTATTCTTGCAAATAGGAACTATGTGCCCGTTGATTTTATTGTACTTGACATTAATTGCAATCCGTCTTGCCCCATAATACTTGATAGACTGTTCTTACAAACTATAGGTGCCGTCAGTGACATGAAAGAAAGGAATATTAAATTTCAGTTTTCGTTAAAGAAGTGTATGGAACAATTATCTAGAACTAGAATTAAGCCACCATATGATTCATTCATGAGGGTCACCTATGGAACTAAAACCAAAGAGGACAATACTTGAAACTATGCATTATGCCTAGCTAGGGGCATAAAATAATATCGCTTCTTGGGAGGGAACCCAATAGTTATCCTTCAAAAATTTGTTTATTTTCCATTTTTTCAATAAATACACAATTATGATACTGTTATGATTTTGCTTTTTATGTTTTATTTATTGTTTGTGCCAAGTAAAGCCTTTAAGGTGGTTTGGGTGATAGTTGATTTGATTCTGTTAAAAAACAGAAACTTTTACACCTAGTTCTTGAATTTTGTAAATTCACAGAAACATGCTTTTGCTCTGAATTTTTTACACATAATTAATATACAAATTTCCCACGATGTCCTAATTTTTCAGAATTTTTGGAGTTACAGAAGTATGGTCAATGTTCAGATTACTACATACTGTTCTGTTTTTGACAGATTCTATTTTCGTTGCGTTGTGTGCTTATTTTGATGAACCTATGGATTGTATCGGGGGGTATAAGCCACGTTAAAGTTAGAATACAATAGGTATAATGCAATAATAAAATATGAATGGGTTTGCAACAGTACTTAAAGTGGTGATTTGCATTATTATACTAACGGATCTCACGAAGGTTTCGTTAAGTTTTGTGTGATTGAAGTTTTCAAGTTTTGGGTGAGAGCACGATGGATGAAGGAATAAGGAGTGGCAAGAGCCTAAGCTTGGGGATGCCCGAGGCACCCCAAGGTAATATTCAAGGACTCTCAAGCAACTAAGCTTGGGAATGCCTCGGAAGGCATCCCCTCTTTCTTCTAACGACCGTCGGTAATTTTACTTGGAGCTATATTTTTATTCGTCACATATCATGAGTTTTGCTTGGAGCATCATGTATGATATGAGTATTTGCTTTGTTTGCTATTTAGTTTGTCACAATCATCCTTACTTAACACACCTATTTGAGAGAGCCATATGTTATCATGATTTGTTAGAATTGCTCTATGTGCTTCACTTAAATTTTTTGAGCTAGGCAATTGCTCTAGTGCTTCACTTAAATATTTTAGAGCACGGTGGTGATTAAATTTTGAAGAAGCACTTGAACTCTCATGCTTCACTTATATTATTTTGAGAGTTGACATGATTATATTTTAAAGAAATGCACTCTCATGCTTCACTTATATTATTTTGAGAGTTGATATATGAATTTTTTTGAAGAAATATTTGTGTTCTCGTGCTTCTATTAAATCTTTTTGAGAGTTGATAATAGCAATGGTAATTTGCATAAGATATGAATTTGGTCCCAAAGTGATGAATATTCAAGAGGGATATAATAAAAACTTTCATGAAAAGATCATTGGATATTAAAAACTTGATTCCTTGCAATAGTTTTGCGATATGGAGATAGTGACATGTGAGTCATGTTGGTGAGTAATTATGCTTTAGTAAGAATATTGGTGTTAAGGTTTGTGATTCTCTATGCAAGCACGAAATTCAATAGTTATGCAACGAAGTTACATCCTACTTGTGGTGCATTATTCAGTGTTAATTATGTTCAATGCTCATTTATGATCGTTTTTGTTTTTTGGTTGGTCGCTTCTTAATCGATTTGCTAGCCTCCATTTGTACTAAGCGGGAATGCTGCTTGTGCATCCAACTCCTTTAACCAAAGTTGTGCCAAATGAGTCCATCATACATACCTATATGCGGTGTTTCCTTACCGTTCCAAGTAAATTTGTATGTGCCAACTCTAATATTCAAAATGAATTTCTGTTTTGTGTGTCGTACCGCTCATGAAGCGGTAGGGGGTGTCCAATATTTTCCATGCTAGGTATTTTATTCTCAAGATGAGTGTTTATTCACTTGTCATTGCACGAGAGTGTGGTAGGTAATAGGGATGCCCAGTCCTGAAATGAAAAATATATTTAATATGATGTTAATAATAAATTCCTTGGAAAGTGCTGGTACGGAAGGCACCCGTGGATACAGCTAGCCATGGATTGTGTAAGAATGGTGGAAAGGAAATAAGTTTTATTTTCTGTTTGGGAACCACCTATGATTTATCTAGCATGGAAGTTATTGGGAATTCTCGATCGTTTTGGTTGATAGGAAAAGCATGCCTCTCAAAATAATTTTATCTGTCAATTTAAGCTATGAGCTCTGGCACCTCTAGAAATCTCTGCTTCCTCTGCGAAGGGCCTTTATATTTACTTTTATGCAATTTTAATTTTAATTTTGAGTCTCCATCTTCTCTTGTAAAGCACCAACTAGGGAACACTATTGTCATACTTGTGCATTGGATGTAGCTAATATTTTAGTGTGTTTCATGAATGGATCAATGATTGAGCATAATGGGCTAGGGATAGCTTTCTTTAGCGTTGATATTTTGAAATACATGGTTGCTTGTTGACATGCTTGAGTATTGATGTCTTCATGTCAAATTATAGACTATTGCTTTGAATCATTCATGTCCAAATGTCCATGCTATAAAAGAAAAGATTGTATGATGCATATGATAGGTAGCATTCCACATCAAATTCTGTTTTTATCATTTACCTACTCGAGGACAAGCAGGAATTAAGCTTGGGGATGCTTGATACGTCTCCAACGTATCTATAATTTTTGATTGTTCCATGCTATTATAGTATCAATCTTGGATGTTTTATATACATTCACAAGCAACTTTATATCATTTTTTGGGACTAACCTACTAACTTAGTGCCCAGTGACAGTTGTTGTTTTTTGTTTGTTTTTTACTTTGCAGAATATCAATACCAAACGAAGTCCAAATACCACAAAACTTTTTGGAGATTTTTTTTCCAGCAATCTGGTACCTAGTGGGGCCCACAAGCCTCCGTTTGACCTAACTCCGCCTCTATAAATTCCCAAAAATCAGAAAATCTACCAGGGAGTCCACGAAATACTTTTTCCGTCGCCGCAAGCCTCTGTTCTCGAGAGATCCCATCTAGGGACCCTTTCTAGCACTCTGCCGGAGGGGAAATCAATCACAGAGGGGCTCTACATCAACCTTGCCTCCCCTCCGATGATGCGTGAGTAGTTTACCACAGACCTACGGGTCTATAGCTAGTAGCTAGATGGCTTCTTCTCTCTCGATGTTCTTCAATATAATGTTTTCCTTGATGTACTCGGAGTTCTATCCGATGTAATTCTTTTTTGCGGTGTGTTTGTTGGGATCCGATGAACTGTGAGTTTATGATCAGGTCTATCCATGAATATATTTGAGTTTTCTCTGAACTCTTTTATGCATGATTAATATAGCCTTGTATTTCTTCTCTGATTTATTGGTTTGGTTTGGCAAACTAGATTTATTTTATCTTGCCATGGGAAGAGGTGCTTTGTAATGGGTTCAATCTTGCGGTGCTCAATCCCAGTGACAGAAGGGGACATGACACGTATGTATCGTTGCTATTAAGGGTAAAAAGATGGGGTTTATTCATACGTGAGTTTATCTTGTCTACATCATGTCATCTTGCTTAAAGCATTACTCTGTTTTTTCATGAACTTAATACACTAGATGCATGCTGGATAGTGGTCGATGTGTGGAGTAATAGTGGTAGATGCAGAATCGTTTCGGTCTACTAATTTCAGACGTGATGCCTATGTATAATCATTGCCTTGGATATCGTCATAATTATTTGCTTTTTTATCAATTGCCCAATAGTAATTTGTTTACCCATCGTATGCTATTTTCTCGAGAGAAGCGTCTAGTGAAAACTATGCCCCCCGGGTCTATCTTTTATCATATATTAAAACTAAAAATACCTTGTTGCAATTTTTCTTTATTTATTTTATTTTGTCTTTTTGTCAGATCTATCTATCAAAAACTATACAATTTAATCTTGCTCGTAACCGTTGAGGGATTGACAACCCCTCTACGCGTTGGGTTGCAAGTATTTGTTGTTTGTGTGCATGTGTTGTTTACATAGTGTTGCTTGGTTCTCCTACTGGATTGATAATCTTGGTTTCATAACTAAGGTAAATACTTATCTCTATTGTACTGCATCATCCTCTCCTCTTCCAGGAAATCCTAGCGTAGCTCACAAGCAGCAGATGGCCGCAGCGAGTTCAACCAGGGAGTCCTTCTTCGTGCTGCCCAGACCCTGTAGTGGCCACGGATGTCGACAAGCTTCTGGTAGGCCAAGCCCGAAATCTCAAGTGCTTTTACATCATCGACGGTGTCCACTGTAGCGAACTTGTAGTTGGGGCTGTTGACAAACCTGGCGAAAAGCTCGCAAGGCCTTGTGGCCAGGCAGTAGTGGTAGACGAGGACGTGATGGCGCACACACAACTGGGCGATGGCAACCTTCTGATCTTTCCCGGGATGCCCGCCAATGTACTGGAGGTCGAAGCCGACCACTTTGTACTTGTCATCCTCAGCAAGCAACTGCTCCATGATGTTGAAGGAGTCCTCCACCACGGCCGTCCAGTTCATGGCGTACACCACAAAGGTCCTTCTCCCTCACGTGGGTGTCCACACGATGCAAGCCGAACTCCATTGGAGCGCCGCTAGATATCCTCTCTGTATGTGTCATCATGGGTGTGCTGGTTGTGTTGTGGGGCGCGATCAAAAGGTTGAAGAGACTAAGGTTATAATGGTCGTGGGACTTAATGGGGAAGCCGGACGGCCTGGAATATCAGCACGCCCGGATGGCACTTTTTGCAGCATGTAACTCCGTCGTGTCGCACATAACTGCATCGTGGCAATGCACATGACGCAACCGCATGCACATGAGGCCCCCAACGCGATCGTGCACCAGCCCCAACAGCTGGTAGTGTGCTTGTGGAGGACACGAGAGCAGAGCGTGCGGAGGGACGCGAGCATAGAGCTCCGCGGCCGCCTCAATGGCGAGCAGAGCATGCGGAGGGACGCGAGAGCAGAGCGCGTGGAGGGACGTGAGCAGAGCGTGCCGTGGCCGCCTCAACGGTGAGAGAAGGGCACGAGCAGAGCGCATCGCGGCCGCCTCAGCTGTGAGCAACCATATGCATATAGCAGTTGAACATGCAGGGAATAGTTGTCCACAAGCCGGCGGATGGATATACCAGCTCGTACCTACCAACACAGATACCCAGTGCAAAAATTAATGGTGATATACATGTGTCCCACAATGCACGCCTGACAGTGTCCTGGACTAGGGGTACTAACCTAGTCGGCCCGTATTCCTCGAGCTGGACCAATGAGACCTCATTCTTCTCAAGATGGACCCCGAAAGCCGCACGCTGGAGGCGAGATCAAGACTGCATCTGCCGAAGACTTGACGTATACTCCAAGACTTCTCCTACCGCCTCCACGACTAGATACCGACCTTCTAACCCTAGATGCCCTACCTGGCATGTATATAAGCCAAGGGGTTTAGCCCTTAGAAGGGACTTCAACACAATCACATTCGCCTAGCCCTGGAGTTAGAACACATCTCACTTTCGCGAGGTAGATCAACTCTGTACTTGATACATCTCCATTAATATAAACAAGAGCAGGACGTAGGGTTTTACCTCCATCAAAAGGGCCCGAACCTGGGTAAACATCGTCTCCCTTGTTGCTGTTACCATATATTCGAGATCTATAACTCGGGACCCCCTACCCCGAGGTCTGTCGGTTTTTACACCGACACTGGTGCTTTCATTGAGAGTTCCGATGTGGGATAAACGAAAGGATTGATGGCTCATCTGCAGATCAACTACGACAGTGATGGCAGGGACATATATGTCCCCAGTCAGCTTTTTGTGTTCAGCAACATGATCTTCTGCGTCGACTTGAGAGGCCATCTAGCCGCCGTCAAGAACTACGCTCCCGACCAGATCATAACCTTCAGAGGTCTGGAGTATACCGCGGACTCCCGCGACGAGCTTATCCTATCAGGCTGGACGCCTGGCCGGATTCAGGGGCCGGCAAACATCGGAGGTTCGACCTTGGAACAGATCCCCTCTGAGGGCAATGGGTCATGCCCCCCGATACTGCTGGGGGCCATGGAGGAATTCCCTTCCCCCGCCTTGGACAACCCTATCACAGTACCTAGCTCCGACATAGATCAGAGCTCAGCTTCGGGCACAACATCAGGTTTAGAACCGATCCCGACGACGGATCCAGAATCCACCACGCCTCCTTGTGCGGCCGAAAACGCGTCAAGTGTGCCATTGCGAATCGACGCGGCCTATGGCCAGGCCATGAACATAGAGGAGTTATCTCACCTTAATGAGATGCTTGACCGGATCCACAGCTTATCAGTCTCGGACGGCAAGACCTCGGTCTACGACAAGACCGGACTTAGAGCCGACGATTGGGAAATTTACATCCCACCCACCACCCACCTAGTCACCACTATCGATGATTTAACCAATATACTCGACTACGACGAGGCAACTGACATGGATGAAGATGCCGACGGCCCTATGGACAGCACCTCGCCGCCAACTAATATCGACAGGTGGAAGGCAAAATCGACATACGATGTTTATATGGTTAACATACCCAACTCCCCTCCAAGACGTCGGCAAAGGCGCAGAAGGGGCACCAACGGGGAACCCAGCGGGAACAATGCTACCGTGATACGGCGGCCAACGACGCGGAAGACCCAGAGGAGGATCTTCAAGCCTCCCCAGAACGCCACGTCAACCCCAAAGGAATCCCAGGGATTCGGATCCCGATGGCCTCTTTGAAGGGTTCGATGACAATTATATGCCGGAATCCGAGGAGGACGCGAGCCTCGGCACCGAGGACTTCATAGTCCCCGAAGACCCTGTTGAGCAAGAACGCTTTTGACGACGCCTGGTCGCTACTGCCCGAAGCATGAAACGGAAGCAGCAGCAGCTGCAGGCCAATGAGGATGCACTAAACGATAAGTGGGTCGAAATACTTTCGGCCGAATAAGACCTCGAAGAACGGTGCCGCAATGCGCCTAAATCTTATCCACGCATGCGTTTACTGCCAGAATTTGATGATGAACTAACCGCCGATGCACCTGACCGCCCCCCTCGAGGACGCGACAGGCCAGCACGGGAGGATTTCCACACCCAATCGGCTCCACGTCGTCAGGGCAAGGACCCCTGTGGACTACCTGGACCCTCAGGACATTCGACAACGGATAGAGGCAAACCGGGCGCCACCCCGGTCCATTTATGGATCAAGAGGACGCGCTCCGGCCGGGCTTGACAGCTACAACGCCTGGTTCGACAGGAACGGCCATGCCCGAGATCAAACTTACACCCGACTCTCTCCCGACGCCCGATACGATACCGCTCAATTCCGAGGTCCAGCCCACCTGACCTGTTTTACAGATAGGGTAATGGAACACCAGTTCCCCGATGGGTTTAAACCCATCAACATAGAATCATACGATGACACCACGGACCCAACAGTATGGATTGAAGATTTTTCTTCTCCATATACACATGGCCAATGGAGACGACCTCCATGCCATCAAATACTTGCCGCTCAAGCTAAAGGGGCCGGCGAGGCATTGGCTGAATAGCCTGCCTCCTCACTCCATCGGGAGCTAGGAAGCTCTTGAAGACGCCTTCAGGGCAAACTTCCAAGGAACTTACGTCTGACCTCTGGATGCCGATGACCTCAGCAACGTTACTCAGCAGCCTGGCGAATCAGCTTGGAAATTTTGGAATCTGTTTCTCACTAAAAAGAACCAGGTCATAGACTGCTCCGATACTGAGGCCATCGCCACATTCAAAAACAATATCCGAGATGAGTGGCTCGCCCACCAGCTCGGGCAGGATAAACCGAGGACCATGGCAGCCCTAACCTCACTTATGACCTGCTTTTGCGCGGGAGAGGACAACTGGCTGGCCCGCAGCACTCACAATGGTGAGGCGGGCACCTTAGAGACTCGCGACGCCAACGGCAAGCCCAAGCGCAATAAAAATAAGCGCAGGCATAGAAACAGCGGAAGCGACACAGAAGACGTGCAGTCAATGCATGCTTCACCGGACCTAGATCCGGACAGAAAAGAAAGCCCTTTAAAGGGAACAAGGATTGACCAAGACAACCCGACAAGATCCTGGATCGCCCGTGCCAAATTCATGTCACTCCGGACAAA
Source organism: Thinopyrum elongatum (assembly GCA_011799875.1). NCBI lineage: Eukaryota > Viridiplantae > Streptophyta > Magnoliopsida > Poales > Poaceae > Thinopyrum > Thinopyrum elongatum. The sequence continues at coordinate 417,379,330 of CM022303.1, read as the reverse complement.
CAGCAACCCACACTAACAGGAATTGCTGGGTCTTTAAACAAGCTGGCAAGGTGGGGACAGATGGCCAAAGTAAAACCCAAAATTGCAGCGAAGACGAGGATGAGCCTCGGCGGCCAAACAATGGAGACCAAAAGAAGTTTCCTGATGACGTAACAGAGGTAAATATGATTTACCTTACCCACATCCCTAAAAGGGAGAGGAAGGTGTACTTCCGGACATCTATGCGTGAGAGCCCGTGGCCCCGAAGTACAACCCGTGGTCGGCTTACCTTATCACATTTGACAAGCATGATCATCCGACAAGCATCAGGCATGGCGGATCGGCTGCACTGGTCCTAGACCCGATCGTCAATGGTTTCCATCTGACGCGCGTCCTTATGGACGGAAGGAGCAACCTCAGCTTGATCTATGAGGACACGGTGAGGAAGATGGGGATTGACTCATCTCGGATCAAGCCCAGCAGCACCACCTTTAAAGGTGTAATACGAGGTGTCGAGGCTCGCTGCACCGGAACCGTGTCCCTGGAGGTAGTGTTCGTATCACCCGAGAACTTCAGGAGCGAGGAGTTTATCTTTGACATTGTACCTTTTCACAACGGATACCACGACATAACGGTGTTATTACAGTCAATGATAACACCGAACGCTCTCTTCGGACTATGGAGCAGACTGCGGCCTTTGCAGCCGAGGTGTAGGCATCCGAGGGTGCATGTAGAGTTGCCTAAAAAAACTAGTGCTTGTAGAGTGCCGGGGCAGTAATCCACTAGTAACGAATATTCAGTATTTTTAATTTCCAATTATAATCTGAAGCTGAACCATAGTGATCAGGTATATTCAGTGGTCACATCATCGGTGCCTTTCCCATCTTTATTTTCCCGGACGACAAGCCAAGCAAGCCCAACAAATCCCAAATCTCCACGCAAGAAATTCCAAATTGCCACACGCGAATCCTCGCTTTCCCTTCCGAGCACGATCCGTCCATCCCATCCCAAAGGAACAAGGAGCTGGTGCTGCTGCTGCATCTTCCGTGGTCCCGGTTCTAGGGACTAAGCAAGTACAAGATCCTCTCGGTGAGCTTATTGCCCCTCCGATCTTTTGCTTTTTCGTTGGCTTTAGCACCCTAATTCTAGAAAATCCGAGAAATTTGGTGGGGAGTAGTGATGCTTGTGGATCGGCGGAGATGAATCCGTCGAATTCAGGAAGCTGATTCGGCAGAAGAAGGGCTAACCCCCTTTTGGTCTCAAGTTGACTGTGGAGTGTGAAGTCGTTCTTGCTGATGGAGAAGCTGAGCTGGGCTTGGATTCTTTAGCTGTTTAGCACCGGGAGAGCTTTGTTTGTGTAGCTACACGAAGAAAAAGAAGATTCTTTACCTGCTATTTCTAGATGTTGATCTGATTCGATTGCCACACCGGCGATTCTCTTTGCTACACTTGGAGAACCATGGCTCGCAGGGTTTGTACTTTGGTAGATTGCAGCAATGGAAGTGTTAATTGAGAAAGATATAAACTTTTAGCTAGTTAGGGGTGAATGTTGATACAACCTAATTGATGCAATGCAAGTTGTCGATTTGGATATCTCTTATCTGGTTGTGTTACTACTTCAGGCTTGGATTGCATAATGGAGCAAAGTACTAGTACTAGTAGAATGCTACAGGAGTACCAGGGCTGGTGTAGTATATATCGTAATGCAGTTCCTTCTTGACCACAATGCAACCATTGTGAGAGCTGCTGCGTCTTCTGCAATTGCTACTGGATACCCTTATTTTTTACAGTTTCAAGTTTGGATTGTATATATGTGTAGTTTGTTTCTGTGTTGTTGCTAAAATCCACAATCTGTAACTGCGGTGTCGCTCACTTCTTGAGGTGCATCTGGCATCAATGCATGGGTCGCAGATATGTGACGTGTTAATCATTTGAGCACTTTTCACTCTCTGCTTCATTTGATTCTTATAAAATAGATCATGGCTGCCAAGGATTTGATGACACATAAATGAGTGAATTATTATTTGCAAATACTAATGTCATGTTTAGGCTATAGATGCTTATAGGTTTTGGAAAAGTTAAGTCGTTTATTGTTTTCACCTTTTGCAGAGCTACTAAAGTACTACCTCCGTCCCATAATATAAGAGCGTTTTTGACACTACACTAGTGTCAAAAACGCTCTTATATTATGGGACTGAGGGAGTAATTATTAACATTTCTCTGCTTGGTGCTTACAGTATATTTATAGGACTCTTTTATATTTATATTAAAGCTTGTTCTATTCCTCCGGGAACTAACTAAAATTAGCATGCCTTGTAGATGGCTTGTTCTGATGGTGAGGCTGAGCACCAATGGATACAGAATGTCCAGTCAGGAGGAGCAGTTCCTTGTCTACCGCCCGAAAACTGTCCTAATGGTTGGGCCACTCCTCCCGGCGACACTTTTATGGTCAGAGGCCCAGAATATTTTGCAACCAAGGCAAAAATACCTGGTGGGGAGTATCTTCTGAAGCCTCTTGGAGTTGATTGGATCAAAGGCCCAGTAAAAATCTGCGAGGTCCTGAAAAACAGGAACCATCGTGTGAGGAAAGCCATCGATGAGCAGGTTTCTCACGGCAATAAACCTTTTGTCTGGGCTTTCAACTTGCAACTGCCCAGCAAGGAGAACTACAGCGCGATATTTTACTTTGTCTCACTGGAACCTCCACCAGAGGGCTCGCTGATGGATCAATTCCTTAAAGGGGACGATGCTCTCCGTAAATCCAGGCTTAAACTGATAGCAAACATAGTTAAGGGGCCCTGGATTGTCCGAAAAGCTGTGGGTGAACAAGCCATCTGCATACTTGGCAGAGCACTTTCGTGCAAGTATGTCGAGGGATCAAACTTCATCGAAGTTGATGTGGATATTGGGTCTTCCATAGTTGCAAATGCAATTGTTCATCTGGCATTTGGTTACGTGGCGACACTGACTATAGATTTAGCATTTGTTATTGAGAGTCAAGCTGAATCAGAGCTCCCCGAGAGACTTCTTGGAGCTGTAAGGTTCTCTGAGTTGAGTCCGGGATCAGCTGGTGTGTACGAAGTGCCATCTGAAGAGCAGCAGGAAATTGCTCCAATTATGCCTTCAAGATTATGGTGGAGTTTTTCCCAACTGCTACAGAACCCAGGCAACTCAATGCAGCCGTCGCCTAGCTCAGAAAACACTAACGGAAACTTTCACAAAGAAGATGCTGGTAACAACGATAACTGGTAAGTGCAACAGACTCGATGTGCTAATTAGCCACTGCTTTTGTTAGAATATATTTACATTAACAGATAAATAAATAAAATTATAATAGGATCATTCTACTGTAGTCAAATTGCAACCTATGTTATAGTTGTAGGATGTATCTGAAAATGTTCCTGATGTTGAACGAAGCTTTATCACGCGAAAAATACCGACATAATGGTCTTCTCTTTTGCAGATATCCCTGAATCCCATACTAGAGGAGATGTATACAGCTTCCATCAAAAGGATGCCTTCATTGGTTGAGGATAATATGCCAGTTCAGGCGATGTGTAAAAGTTGAATTTGTTTTTACAACGATCAACGATGGACCCTCAGGTAGTTGTGGATTATCATAGTCCTGGGCCCTGCTGTAAAAATGATACATAGTGGTCAAGAGAAAACAACATCTTTCTGTACATATTAACTAAATTTACCTTTTAGCCCGACAAATTGAGATGTTGTATTGCATTCTCTATCTGGCTGTGACGCTGGTAAAAACTTGCTTCAAATGCCTCGTGGAACCCGGAGTGCGATGAAAAGCTACATTAGAACTGATTACAGTATTATTTTAAGGTCATCTAAACATAAGAGAATTCCTTATTTAACATCGTGTTTAAATTTTATGTCCTATTTGACATCGACAAATAATTTCTTCCCTGTCTAACAACGAGTCTAAATTTTATGCCTTTTATGACCCTAAATGACATCTGAAAAGACTCTTTTGCCCCTCGTATGGTATGTTTGTGCATGCGCGCATGTGTGTGTGTGCTACTGATGCTGCGTGTGCGTGTCTTGCTGCGTGCGTGTGTGTAATATTGGCCCGCACTGATGTTGTATGTGCTACTGCCCTGCACACACATACCACATGAGGGGCAAAAAGGTCTTTTCAGGTGTCATTTAGACTCAAAATGGATGAAAATGTCATAAAGAGCATAAAATTTAGACTCGTTGTTAGATACTACTATAGAAGAAAAGGTTTTTTAGTGTCAAATAAGAAAACGAAATTTAAAATAGTGTTAAATAAGGAATTGTTTTTCTAACATTGTTTGGTCGAAAGTGATGTTCTAATCCCGAGCTCATGTGATGTGAGCTCGGGTGAACAGTAAAATAAAAAAGAATGAAAAACAATTTGTCAATGTTTCACACAAAAAATGTTTTAATAGCTTATATTGACAAGTGTTCCACACACAAAAAAATTGTCAATGTTTCACACAAAAAATTCAACACCAGACGACACTTGTGGAAAATCTGGCAAAAGAAATAGCCTCGCGCTCCGACTGCCCAATGGCAAGACGGAGCGGCTTCGCGTTCTTCCACCGTAGGTGGCGAGCGTCCGTCTCCGCCGTTGTCAGCGACCAGCGGTAGACCCAAACAAGGAGCCGCTTGTCCTCGTCGGGTTGCGCCAGCAGCCCGCGGCGGCGCCGCACGGACTGCTCCGTCGCTTCCCTCTCCCTGCCCGCTGCCTTTCACGGCGGGCGTCACGCGCCTCCGATTCCGGAGTGCGCATGCTGGCCGGCGAAGCGGGCACTAGCACCCACCGCTACCCGCGCGGAGCAGCGGCCGACCGGGGAAGGGAACGGCACGGGGGTGGAGCGGACTGCGCTGCTCGGGTGAAGCTGCGCGTGGGTAGCTTCGGTGTCCGTGCTGCACAGGCGCGGGAGCGGCGACGGTGCAGATCCGAAGTTGCCCTCGGTGTCCACCTTCGACCGTTCCAACGCAATGTGGAGGGCCAGCTCCTCGTCGACGTCCAGGTCGGAGCCGGAGTTGCTGCCGGAGCTCGACATGTCGCTGGATTGGATTAAAATCGGGGAGGGGAGAGGAGGATTAAAATCGGGGAGGGGAGAGGAGGGGACGGAGCGAGAGAGGACAGTGAGTGAGCTAGGGTTCGGAGAGAGGACGAATTAGGGTTTTCATGGGGTCGCCGTGAGATCGGTAGTGGCTGGCTGACATAGCGGACGTGCCCGGCATGACCGAGCCGCCTCATATTCATCCTACATTTGGGCTGGATGTAAGGGACGTCGGACAGCCCGAATGTTTGAGGCTGGTTTAAGGCGTTCAGCTGGGTCATTTTTTTGTGAGCGGTCCGCCTGTCCGGGCTTTTGAGACGGGTTTGAGACTCTCGGCTGTAGATGCCCCAACAATGGTCTCGTATGATCCTACCATCGAGAAACTATACCAATTTTCTTGGGCTGCTGCTACAAATCAGCCGACTTATTTCGTGGAAAAGGGCCACAACTATTGGATTGGTTCTTTCACACAATGCACGCCACGTATGTGTTCCGCACAGCTGGAAGTAGTAAGGCCAACTTCAACGCGCGACCCCATCCTGTGGCGTTTCCTATTCGGCGCCCGCTGTGCCTGTTACTGTGTTAATCACAAACCGGCGCACACCCCTACTCTGAGCTGGGCCGGCCCGTTTTATCTCTTTTTCGGTTAAAACTGCGAAATCTGCAAAAACGCGCACGTGATGAGTCGAACCAGGGACCTCTTGTTCCCGAGGAACTCCACTAACCACCCAACCAAAACGCCCTTTCGTGATGACTTCTCCCTTTTCTTCTATTTCTACTTTCTTTTCTTTCTTTTTTTTGTTTTTTCATTTTTCTTTCCTTTTCCTTTTTTCGCTTTTCTTTTCCTTTTCCTTTATTCAATTCGTGAATTTTTTCAAAATTCGTGAACTTTTTTCAATTTTGATGAACTTTTTTCAAAATTGATGAACTTTTTTGAACTTTTTTCATAATTGATGAACATTATTTCAAATTCGTGAACTTTTCCTAAATCTGTGAACTTTTTTTCAAAATCAATGAACTTTCTTCAATTTTTGATGAACTTTTTTCAAAATTTGTGAACTTTTTCCAAATTAATGAACTATTTTTCAAAAATTGATGAATTTTTTCAAATTTTGTGATTTAATTTCAGAATTGATGAACTTTTTTTCCAATTTTGATGAACTTTTCTCAGTTTTTAACTTTTTTCAACATTTATAAACTTTTTTTCAAATTGGATGATAACATTTGTTTTCTGCAAATGGATGAACTTTTCTGATTTAATCAATTTTTTCCATAAGTATTAAAAAAACAGCCGGTTTTTTCGACCAGGCCAACTGAAAAAAAATACGAAAAAAAACCTGTGGCTGAGCGAGCTAGCGAGCGGGCGTGCAAATGGAACCCAGCGGAGGAAGAAAAGCGCGTTGCTGGGCCGCAGCCCACTCGGGCGCGCGTGAGCGCCAGTTCGTTCCAGGGCGCAAAAGGCGCCGTACAGGAGCTCTTCCATCCTGTCCGCCCGCGTCGTTTGGAGGTAAACGGACAGATCAGGCCTCCCAACGCGCGGCCGCAAACGGACCGTCGTTCGTTTTCTGTCTGCTTTCGACCCATTCCCGGCCCAAGTTTGGGCCGAGTTTGCAGCCGAACGGACAGCGCGCGGATGGGCGGGACACGTGCTCTTGTCCTCCCCTAGCCCATCCCGTCGGGGAGACAGACCCCCTTTCCCTCCAAAACCTCCCGCACCCCGTCCTCCACTCTCCCGCGCCCTGCCCTCCACTCCACTCTCCCCGTGCCTCGGCCTCCTCTCTCCGTCCACCATGGCCGACGACGCGAATCCCGACGACCCACCACCTGCCGAGAAGAAGCCCGTGGCGAAGAAGAAGAAGGCCGTGGCGAAGAAGCCGCGGTCGGAGGTCTCGCCGGCGTCCGCTGCCAAGCTCGACAGGGAATTGGCCAAGAGGAGGGACTGGCAAGCCATGGAAAAGGGGAAGAAGCCCGCCGCGCAGTACGCATCCGAGTGTGCCCTGCGGCGTGCGATGCAACACCAGGCCGAGATCGACGACAAGGAGTCCATCGTCTCCAAGGCGCACGCCCTCCTCATGATGGGTGGCATGGCCCGCCCCACGCCTGCCATTCTCTCGGCCGCTACCATGGCTGCGGCCAGCACAGGCTCGTCGGCCCATCGACCGCCGCCGCACCGTTCCCCTAGCTCGTCCGTCTCACATGGCATGCCGGATTTTCGTGCTCCGCCGCCGCACGGCCATGGGCGGACGCGATTCTATCCGTCGCCGGACTGCGTGGTGGTCGACCCGACTACGCCCGCGGGCGTCATCGACCTCAACATCACGTCGGGGTACATTGAAGACGGCGCACAAAGGAAGCAACCTCGGTCGTTCGACTCGGCTAACATTGCCAGCGCCCGCAAGCTGTTCGGCGATATGCCACCGCCGGCACAGACGTCGATGGTCGACGACCCGTACTACTCCACATTCATGCAGAATGTCATCTTTGAGGGCCGTGGTGAGGCGTTCCACGTCGGCGACCAAGAGCAACCTTTTGATTCCGACGTGACCCAAAGCCAGGATGGCCTTGGTACCTATGATGACTCTCAGTTCGGCGGCCATGATGATGCCGATGAGGACGACCATGGCAACTCGTGGCATGAAGATGATGACTTGTATTGTGAAGATGAAGAATACGAGGTCGACATTTCCATTCATCGACGAGCTCACCCAAAAGGCCGAAGCACAAAAGAGGAGGAAGAGCATTCGCACGGGATCATATAGCCAAGCCGAGGACACTTTGATTTGCGAGAGTTGGAAGGAAATCGGCCAAGATCCAATAAGAGGTGCTGAGCAAAAAGGAGTGGTCTTTTGGACAAGAGTTCACAAGAACTTTCATGAGCGACGAAAGTTCGCCCCCTACCAATTTACAAGCACTCGTGACATCAATTCAATCCAAAAGAGGTGGGGATTCATCCAACAAGAATGCAACAAATATTGTGCCGCGCTTGAGAGCGTCAAAGCCCGTCCTGTGAGCGGCCTAGGCCTTGGTGACTTGGTATGAACCCCTCTCTTTTCCATCATGCATCCATTCATGTCTTGGTGACTAGGCCATTTAAGTTTCATGCATTCTATGTCCTTTCATGATGGTCGCATGTTTGATTGTGTAGGCATTCCAATCTTTGGAAGCCTTCAAGGCCCGGCACAAAGACAAGCCATTCACTCTCACGCATTGTTGGGTGCTCATCAAAGATTGCCCCAAGTTCAAGGAACAATACAATGCTCGTAGGAAGAAGAGAGAAGAGAAGGAGGCGGCGGCCGAGGCTGATGCGGGAGACGTGCTCAAGAGGCCAAGGGGCAAGACAAGCTCGAAGTCCGACGAGAAGCGTGATGCGTCTTCTATAGCCTTGCAAGGAACTTTTGAGGATATAATGAGCCAAAAGGAATTGCGGGAGGAGAGGAAGAGCAAAGGGAAGGAGGAGCAAATGAAGATATACCTAGATCTTCAAACGAAGAAGCTTGACATGAAGGAGGCCGTGAAGAAGAGGAAGCTTGACATCGAGGAGCCTGCTCAACTCAAGAAGCTAGAGATCGAGGCCACCAATGCCGACACAAAGGCCAAGGAGGTGGCACTAGCGATCATGATCGTCGACAAGAACAACATGTCACCGGAGAGGAAGGCTTGGTTCACGAACTGGCAGAAGGAGATGTTCGCTCGCGGCGGCATGATCTAGGTGAGACGATGGCCGTGATGGCGGCCCTTTTTGAAGGCTGGCTCCTGTGCCAGCCGCTGGCTTTGTTGCCAGCGAGAAAACTGGTCTCTTTTGAAGGCTGGCTAGTGTGCCGGCCGCTGGCTTTGTTGCCAGCGACAAAACTTGTCCATTCTGAAGGCTCGCTCCTATGTCGGCCGCTGGCTTTGTTGCCAGCGTGAAACATGTCTTTTTGAAGGCTGGCTCCTGTGCCGACCGCTGGCTTTGTTGCTGGCGTCAGATTGTAGGCCGGCGGCTGTGTTGCCGGCCGGCGTGAACTAGTGCGAACTGCGGCCGCGACTAAAAATCCTTTGTTTCTCACTTTTGCATGCACGCGGACAAGATGCGGCCGAAATGCGGCCGCGCGTTGGGCGCACGACCGACGCATCCACGAATCCGGGCGGACACGGCCCCATTGCCACACCCAAACGGACAAAATCCGGACAAAGCGGACATCCGTTTGGGGTCGCGCGTTGGAGTTGGACTAACTGCCCCGGACCAGCAGCGCAGCCCTGTTTCATCGATGTGCTGGTTGTCACTCGCAGGTTGCAGCAGCCATTACAACACCTGCGGCTAGTGAAGTTTCATTGCAACACCGACGGCCCCGATGATGCTTCATTGCCTCCCGTCGTCGGAGCACCGACGACTCCTTGCAGCACCGACGGCCCTGACCATGCTTCATTGCAGCCCGCCGTCTGAGCACTGGTGACTCCGTATAGTGCTTCATTGCATCCCACCGTCGAAGCACCAGCCACTCCTTGTAGCACCGACGACCCAACGACGATGCTTCATTGCAGCCCGCTGTCTAAGCACCGGCGAGTCCTTGCTACATCGGCGGTCCCGACGATTCTTCATTGCAGCCCACCAGCGAAGCTTCAACTGCAACGCCACCACCGGCGTGACGGTGACTGGGTGCTAGGACGAAGCACGACGGTGACGGGATGCTGCGACACAACATGCGTGGGGCGCATCATTGTAACGTGGTGGCTGCTACCATGGTCGCATGTCGTCCTTTGGCCTACAAGCAGCGGTGTCTGTTGCCATGGTCGCATGCCATCCTTGGCCTGCAGCAGTGGTGGGTGTTGCCAATGGCGAGGGATGCGCGGTGGTCGGTCATGGAGCAAGCCCTCTCCTTCCCATACCAATGGCAGACGGAGAGATGAGAAAAGGGGAAAAGCGATGGAAAGAAAAACAAGCCGAAGGGGAGGAGATAAGGTTGGCCGGTTGGGAACGAAAAGCGGTGAGTGGACCTCCACATGGCATGTGTCGCGTGGGAAAGAAGGTTTACGTGAGGAGGAAACCAACTGGGTGATTTTAAACGTTTTCCATTTTCTTGTACCATAACTGATCATGCGCTATTTACGCTCAGTTCTTGTAACTTTGCGCCTTCTTAGCACACTTCTTCTAAGACAAAATGGGTGTTGGAGAGAAAAACAAGACTTACCAGGTTCATTTAAAAATCTAGGATATGGGGTCCATTTTTTCCAAGAAGGATATGTGGTCCATTTTTTTTCCAAGAAACTTGTTCATTCGGATTCAAGTTTTAGATTTGGCATGGGTGTGCATTTACCTTGATTTATTTCGGAATTGTGTACACTATTCGTTCAATGGTCGACTAATAGGTGTCAGTGATTTCGGCAATCTTAAGTTTTGACGCTTAGTCTCTAGGATGTGCTCATCTTTGTTAACCTTTGCGTCTGTTTTGTACTAGATGACCCGTTCCATCCTTGGTGTAAAGACCAACTACTGCCGGCAAGCCAAGCAGCCTATGAACAACATGTTTTATGAATGACCTATATAGGGGCAAAAACCAAATGAAACCAACAAGTTGGGTGAACTATTTGAAGGATTTTTCTTGAATTGCTTGTAAATGATTGTGTTCATATTGTGTCCATAACCGTGAGGTTAAATGAGACTGCTACCCGTGTTAACTTATGAGATATCAGGCTACAACAACATGTTAACTGTAACATCCCAAAATTCTAAATTTTGGAATGTTATATTAAATAAGTATTTGTGATTGTTTGTGTGAAATTAAGTGGAAGTTGAATCTTTTGAAAGATGAATGAGAGGGAATAAAAGGACTTCCCCAAAACTTTCATCTTGCAATTGATCTCCATGAATTCAAATTCAATTCAACTACAAAACCCTAGAGTGAAGATGACATGACTTCTTCCATTAAAGAAATGAAAAGTGCCGTGGTTTTGTCACGGCAGATGTCCTAGTGTGAGGACTTAGTCGTGAGGCCAACGCAACTAGGTAGTAGCTTGAACGGGGTTGGTCGGAGTCGAGAGACGCGAGGTTTTACCCAGGTTCAGCCTCTTACGGTGGAGGTAAAAGCCTACATCCTGCTTCATTGATATTGATGATGATGATGCTCACGATTACAAGGGCGCTATTTCGCAACCTTTATCTCGAGAGCTATTGACTTGTCTGTCTCCAAACTTCTCCCCCTTGGGATGCCTTGCCCCTCCTTATATAAATTGGAGGGGTGGCTTACATGACTAGTCCTAGTAGGATTAGGACTATTCTATTACAAGTGGAATCCTAGTCTTGCTTCCCTTGCAAGGAAAATATTCCTTATGCTTTTCCTCTTAAACCGGCCCACCGGACACATACCTTGAGCCGGTCTTCTCACGAGCCGCCTTCTGGGCCTTGGGCCTTGTCATTCATCTAACCCACCCTTCGGGTTACCAGTGAGTCGCCAGGCTCTAGCCGGGTCACCAGTGAGTCGCCACATTCCGGCCGGGTCATACATCTAGCCGGGTCATACCGCGGGGTATATCCCCGACATTAGCCCCCAGTTTAATTTGGATTTATCCATGTTAAACTGATCCTGCAAAATAAAAATAAGAACAAATTTGACAGGTTGTGCGTCGGGTCAAAGGTTCTTCTGAGCCGGCCTCTGTTCATCCTTAAGTCCTTGTCATTTCCTTCTGTGAAAATACTCGACCGAGTCAATATTTGTTGGGTCGTGCAATTCTTGAGTTACTCCATATCGTGTCTCTTCGTTGTATTCAAGGGAATCCCTCCTGTAAAGTCCGGGTCTCTTCGTTATATCATTGGGCCGGCTTTAAAATCAACTTGTTGAGACTGCTCTTGCAGAAAAATACTGGAGAAAAATAATCCATTTTGAGTCGGCCTCCAAAGCTCTAGCTTGACAAAAATATTGGACTCAAGATATTCATCTGATGATCCGTCGGCTTGAGGATGTAGAACTTGTTGAGTTGCGATCGCCAAAATTGCCGGGTTATAAAAACTGATGATACCGGGTCATTATTGTTGCTGACGCCGGGTCATGATAATTTGTCTTCCTGAGTTTTTCAGGCCAAATCCTTATAGGATGAATCCTCACAGTTCGGGTTTTCTCAGCCCGGGTCAATCTTGTGATGACTTGGTGCCTGCTTTCTCCCTTATATGCATATCACCTGTAGCCCCCAAGTCTTAAGAGGAGAACGTAGTGATAACTTAAGACTTGCTTTAATATAAATGCTGCAACTTTAGAGAAATCCGGGTTGTTCATGTAAGCCGCCAAGCATAAACTGAACATTCTGTACTTCTCATGTGTAGCCCCCAAGTGTCGGGTCATTATGCAATAATGAGCAGGGACTTTGTAGATCTGATTATGTATACTTAAGCAGCAACGTGTAGCCCCCAAGGGCCGGCTCAGTAAGATAATACTGAGCTGGGACTTTACACGCACTTCATTGAAAATAATATCATATGATGTAGCCCCCAAGTTTTGGGTTACCTTTGACAGGAGCAATTAGTAGCCCCCAAGGGCCGGCTCATCACAATGTGATGGGTCAGCTCTTCAATGAGGCGAGTTAAAAATGGGCTTGCATTAGCCCCCAAGTGCCATGGTGCATGCTTGTAGCGACATGGGACTTGCATACTTGATGTAATCTTGATTTGAATAATGTAGCCCCCAAGTGCTGGGTCGTAAGCCCGCAGCAACTCGGGACTATTCCTTCCATTGTAAAATAAAACCATATCCATTGTCTGGATAATATTGCTGAAAGCCTTGCATATCAATATTGAACCATGCTCTCTACTGTGAGCTGGTATTTTTGGATGAAGGAATAATAGCCATTACTCTGAAGGGGCTTTGAAAACCTCAATCATCCAATACTGGTTATGATAACCATAATGAAAATCTAGCCATGTTGGCTATTTAAGATTTGAATAACATAAACCGGTTTGAAAACCTCAATCATCCAATACTGGTTATAATAACCATAATGAAAATCCAGCCATGTTGGCTATTAAGGATTGTAATATGTAACCCGGTTTGAGAACCGGTTCCTGCAATATAAAACAGTATATCCATGCATACATGATGCATGCTATGATGATGTAATGATAATGCGATGTATGATGATGTATGACAATAGAGTACAAAAATGTCAGTTTTCAAGGCTCGACAAAAAGACCGGCTCTTAAAGCTCGAATCCAGGGCGGGTTATAACCCAGAGACTTATGGTCATAAACAATCGTTGAAAAGATTATGATGGCGATTTATAGCCAAAATTATACTGGTGACTTAAAGTCAAAAGCCAGGACGGGTGATAACCCAAAGACTCAAATATGAGCAAGATAACCCGAAGCTAGTATGACCCGAGATTCATAATTTGCATCACAGCAAAAAATTGAAAGCATAAAAATGTCTGAAAAGACCAAAATAGAGAATATGCAAATCTCAAATATTTTGTTAAGCCAGTTTTTAACACACAACCAAAAAAAGTTGGCTCACAGGCCTCATGTTTGCTTTCAAGGCCACATAGCCGGCTCACAGGCCTCATGGTTGCTTTCAATGGCCGCATAGCCTGGCTCACAGGCCTCATGTTTGCTTTCAATGGCCGCATAGCCGGCTCACATGCCTCATGTTTGCTTTCAATGGCCGCATAGCCTGGCTCACATGCCTCATGTTTGCTTTCAATGGCCGCATAGCCTAGCTCACATGCCTCATGTTTGCTTTCAATGGCCGCATAGCCTGGCTCACAGGCCTCATGTTTTCTTTCAATGGCCGCATAGCCATGGTTAATCCTAGCTCACTGTAAGCCGGCTCTCACGTGATACAAGCCGCCGTTTTAACCTTAACAAGTTCAGGGTCTTAAAAAAGATTGACTGTTAAGAGTTCGGCGGGTCACCTGGCGGAGTAGCAAGTTGCAAACGGGCAGGTTTAACACATAATTTGGTGTCCACGCCTGGTCAAGAGGGTATGAAAGCTAAACCCGGTGGGTTGGAAGCCCCCAAGTGACCTTATGATCAACTAATAAAGACTCAGATACACAGAAATGAAACGACAGAGGACCCAAATTTCAGGGATGCCGGCTTTATTAAGTTGATCATAATATGATAAGCCCATAAGGCAGGATACGCATGTTTGAACCGCGTATCATGGCCGCAGGTTCTCTTTGGTAACCTATAATTTTTTCTAAGAACTCGAACTTGCGAGAGATGGATTCCTCTTGAACCAGATATTGAGCCGGATATTGAGAGCTCAAAACTTTGTGGGAGACAAATTTCCCTTGAGCCGGATTTTGAACCGGAATCTTTTCTTATAACCTGGAACTCTTCTATAGAGTCGGAACCTTTTGATTGCCAGGTACTTTTTAAGCCGGAAATTTTCTGACGACCTTTAAATTTTCACCAATGTGGCAGTAGTCTCCAGGACCGGGTGTCTTCCCTTTAATGATCGGGGTTCTTGAATTTATGACAAAGGCCAATTCTACCGAGTCATGTCTGTGTAGCCCCCGAGTCTTAAGATGACTCAAGGAGTTGGCTTGAGATTCTCCATACTTGACCGCGATATAAACCGTCATATAGTTGAATAGCGGAACGCTAGAATATGTTGAAACTGGAGGCAAGGTGGCGAGTTGATGATCTTCGCAACACTCATTGTATATCCTTGGCATTGATAACACGATTTGAATCCACAGAAGGTTGAGGTCGACTGCGGCAGGTTATAAATGATCCCATATGAGCTGTGTCAGTAACTCGGCCAATGGTTCATCCCGGCTGATTGTTGAAGTTAACCAAACTGCAGTGGCGGCGACTGATGTGCCTGCTGTAACACCCCTGTGTAACTACCACTGTGATCAACTGCTAATATTGCCAAGTCATATCATTTGCAGTGCCTAGTCATAGTGGTTAACCAAAATAATTCAAACTCCATTCTGAAAATCAACTCAAATTCAAAAGTGCAAAATAAATTTGCTTAAAAACTGTTGCAAAAATGTTCACTAAATAGCAAATATTCCAGGAGCACACATAAAAATACCACCAGTAATCCTAGGATTAATTAAGTGACTCAAACAAATTGAAACAGCACCAAAACAGAATTAATAAATCTATTTAAAATCATATTAAATTCAAATGAAGCCCAACTTTGCTCAAACCAATTTTTGGTGAATGCTTACATTACATATTAATATTTGGGCCAAGTTCCATATTTTCCAAAAGAGCACAAATGGCCTCACTATTTCCAAATAGAAAAGAATAAAAGAAAATGTGAAACAGAAAACAGAAAAATAAGAAGAGGCACTGTGCACTGGGCCTTAGTGCACAGTGCCCCGACAGCCGGCCCATCTGGCCCAACCCCTCTCTCTCTCCCTCGCGCTGTCGCCTTCCCTCTGGCCGAGCGCGCGCTCGCCGCTCCGGCGCCGACACGCCAGTGCCACCGACGAAACAGGGACGAGGGGGAGGATAAGGTCGAGCTCCTCCATCCCCCCTGGCTCCCTCGGTCACTCCCCCGTCCTCTCCCTCGCTCGTGCCATTCCCTTTCCCCTTCAGATCCCCCTCGACCGAACGCCGCCATCGTCGCCACTCGCCATTGCCGCGGCCACCGTCCTCCTTGAGCCACCGTTTGCTGTCTAGAAGCTGCGCAGCGCCGTCCTGAACCTCCTCGTCGACGCGCACGAGCCGGAGCGACCTCGAGCCGCCGCCCACGGTCTTCTTCCCCCTTCGGTCGCCGCCGACTTCCTCGACTCCGGCAGCTCCTAAGCTCCCACAGGCTTTACTTAGCCGCGCGGTGAGCTCCTTCCTCCCTACTCTTCTCTCCTCGCGCTGCGTTCTTCGCCGTAGCCACCTTACCGCCATGGCCGCACCCTGGTCGTCGCCGGCGAGCTCATAGCCATCGCTGCAGTGCACCTCACGCCACGTTAGTGGCACCACCGAGCTCCTGGTGGTCTCGCGCATCGCTCGCAAGCGTCAGCTTGGCTCGGGCGAGCTCCTATGCTCGAACCCGAGCACGACCGAGCTTCAGTCGTCGCCGATGTGGACGCCGCCGTCGATTTAGGTCACCTCCGTCGAAAGCGTTAGCACCACTCGACGCGCGCGAGCGTTAGCTCATGAACGCAAGTGACCGCGCGCGATTTGGCCCTCTGTAGAGGAATCCCGAGCCACTCCGGCGAGGCGCCGCCGCATATTCGGTCGCCGGCGTCGCTCCGGCGACGTCGCCGACGTGGCATGGGTGGGTCCCACCCTAGAGCCACTGACCGTGGGCCCTGGAGGCCCCAGGTGACTGGTTGACCCAGTCAACTGCGCTGACTGGGCAACCCAGTCACTGACATGCGGGCCCCACCATAATTAGTTAATTAAAAACATTTTAAAAATTAAGAGTTAATTAGTTACACTAATTGTCTCACTGACAGATGGGGCCCACTCCCTAATTAACCCTGCTGATTAGATTAATCCACTGTTAGACTAAACACAGACTGACATGTGGGTCCCACTGGACCCACATGTCAGGTTTGACCTGTCCAGCCGGTCAGTTGACCTGCTGACATCATCATGACGTTCTGCTGATGTCATATTACAATTTCTGTCAAAATAAATAAATTCCAGAAAATCATTTAAACTTCAAAAATTAATAACTTTTAAACCGCAGCTCAGATCGAAAAAGTTAAAACATGAAAGTTGCTCAGAACGACGAGGCGAGTCTAATCGTGCCGTCTGTTTCCTTGTCGGAACCCCCTACGTAGGAGAACTCGAAACTCCGAGCTCGATTCCGGTAGATGAATAGTGCACACACACCGGTTAATAAATCCAAGATTAATTCTAAAAATAACTAAAATGACTTAGAGGCATATTTAGGCAACCCTGCACTGCATCATAGCATCGCACGCACTGTGTTGCATCTGTTTGCATTATATTTACCTGTTTCTTCCCCCTCTTCTCTTTCGGTAGACCCCGACGTTGCCGTAGCTCCTGAGGCAGACGCCACTCCGGAGTACGACTACGTCCCCGACGATCAGGCCCTTGCCGTCGAGCAGACAGGCAAGCACCCCCATTTTGAGCATTCCAATATCGCCCACTCTCTTCTCTCTTATGCTTGCATTAGAGGTAACCGCTGCTACTGTTGTCATATATCTGCTGCATAGCCTGCTTTATTGTAGCCTACTTTTGATACCTGCCTGTTCTCCTAAACTGTTTAGTATAGGATGGGTAGAGCCTTATCAGAGACCCACTTGTCCCGACTACCCCGCTAGACTCTCAGAAGATCCGAGCAACGAGATCGAAGATTAGAACCTGGCACCGCACGTCACTTCCCCTAAGATGCTCGACTCTGCTGGGTTACTATCGAGTGCCGAGGGTGATACCTCGTCAGCACTTCTGATGATAACCTTGTAGGTTAGTTATTCGGTCGTGGTAAGCGAGGGTGATTCCTCCTACACCACCCCCGATAACGACGTCGTCGTGCAACTTTTCAAGTGTGGACCTCGAGGGTGATCCCTCATTCGTTCACCTTGACGATAGCATCGAGCGGGAATTCCAACGAGGGTGATTCCTCAGGGTTCCCCCTTGGTGTCGGACACACGGAGACTTGGTTACTATGACTGAACACTGAACCATGATAACATGTTACTAAAGACGGGTCGGCCCTGAGGGGTACCCGCGCGAGCATGAATGCGAAGTGATGTGGAGTCGGGTTGACCTGAGAAGTGCCCGCGAGATAACTACGAGGCGTGGTCGGGCATTCTTAGCCCTTGCCGCAAGTCCTCGAGACGGGGCGACGGGGTCACATCGATCGTGAGTTTCTGCTCGTTACCGCGCGCTCCTAATCCACTAACGGTTTGGATATTTGATCCGAGGGGCCTCTGGCCTGATAGCACTAACCATCACGTGGGCATAGTATGGGCGTTCTGCGTCGTATACATCTGCCGAAGCTCTATTGACGTCGGCGAGGAGCGGCCCGTTTTGGATTGGACTGGGAACGCAACTGCGCTTGTATAAGGGGTTGCTAGGTCTGCTTCCGAAACGTCCTCGCAACATGCAGGGTTCCCAGGGCGAAGGCCCAAGACCCCTGGGGGCATAGGTTAGTCTGACATGCTGACCTCTCTTTAGAGCCCAGGTCGGGTTGCGGCGTGTTGCTTAGCCGAGGCCGGGCATGACCCAGAAAAGTGTGTCCGGCCGGAGTTAAGCGAGCGTGGTGGGTAAGTTGGTGCACCCCTGCAGGGAAGAAACTTCTATCGATAGCCTGTCCTACGGTAATGGACACTCGGAGTTGTATCCCGATCGGTACAACTAGAACATGACTTGAGATGAGAACTGGATAGTATGGCTCTGGGATTGCTTTCTCGCGGGGAGTCGAGGAAGAATCTCTGGCTGAGGATTGATGACACTACTATACTTTACATTATGTTATTCTGCTCTCTTCTAATGCTGCAAGACTGATGAAGATGCTTGAAGATGCTAGTCTTCGATAGGACTAGGCTTTCCCCCTCTATTCTGGCATTTCTACAGCCCAGTCCACATATACAGCCCCCTTTGAAAATGTTGCATATGTAGTGTAGATCCTTGCTTGCTGAGTACTTCGGATGAGTACTCATGTTTGCTTTATTTTCCTTTTTCCCCCTTTATCCCTTTGTCGCATCCAGACGACGGAGCCCCGGAGCCAGTTGTCCCCGTCGACGACCACTACTACTACCAGCCCGGAGAGTACTACTACTACGAGGAGCCGACCAACGACCAGGAGTAGGATTCGAAGGGTCCAGGGCAAGAGGCCCACGCCTTTCGATCGTAGAGTTTTATTTTGCCCCGCCTCTGTGAAGGCTTATCTCTCTTTCTGTAATATATCTGTACCCAGATATCTGATGCTTCCGCTGACACTTGTATGCCATCGAGCTATGTATTCGAGCCCTTGAGGCCCTGGCTTGTAATATTAAGCTTGTATGACTTTATTTATGTTTTAGAGTTGTGTTGTGATATCTTCAAGTGAGTCCTTAGGCTTAATCGTGTGCATTTGCGTGTATGGTTAGTGCACGATTAAGCCGGGGTCGTCACAGGTTGGTATCAGAGCCGACTGCCTCTAGGAGTCCTCCTTTCCAACTCTTTGGCCGAAGTTGAGTCTAGTGGTCGAAAACTGTTTTACTAACATGGCTGTGTGGCTTATGGCCCCACGTCGCCAATTGGGTGGTATTAGGATCTTTTATTCCTCGTCTTTACTCTGGGACTCTGATCTCTCTTATATTCGGGTTTAATAAAATTTACTAACACCGACACTTAGGATCCCGATAATTTTATCCACCCGGAGAGCTGGATTCAGTGCGATTTCCCTGTCTTTGATCTGATTAGTCTGATAATCATTTCCTTTCCATTGTTTTGTTTAATCTTTCCATTCGAGATCTATTATGTTTCTCGTCGTCGAATGACAATCCTGAATCTTCTCTGTTTCAGATGGACCGTCTGTTTCCACCTCGTCCTACGACGCAGCTTGTGCTTCGCACCTGTGCTCGAGACGTCCCTGGTTTTCCAGCTGTTCTGATCGCCCTCTTGATCAGGCTGGGATACCGCTGGTGCCCCGAGTACATGGTCTACGAGGTTTATCGTGAGTTCAACCAGGAGCAGTATTATGCTGATGTTCGCATCTACGATCAGCAGGATGACTCAGACACTGAGCTACATCTTTTCCATGGTATCGGCGTGACGATTGAGATAGCAGTACATGATGCCGCCTACTCTGCTGTCGCACGTCTTCGAGGACAGTTCAGTGCTGACTTGGATGCCTCAGAGTATCGTTATATTCCATATGCCCCTGCTGGAGATGCTACTGGATTCTACACAGCTGTCTGCGCCCCGTACGAGCCTCGTCGCTACGATCAGCGAGTTCTGATTCACTGTACTTAGGCTCTGGATCGCACTGTTCGCGCTCTTGCTGTCGAGTTGTTTGCCACTCGAGCACGACTCTACGAGGCTATGACGCAGTTGCTACCAGCTGTTCATGCAGGGATACATCCGGAGCACATTCTTTACCCGAGAAGGACCGAGATGCCATCAGGGATCGATTGGCCTGCTGTGGGAGGTCACACGCCTGCACGTGGACCTCTTCTTATAGCTCGAGACCGGGTTCTGCATCAGAGTGCACATGGAGCACATGATCCTTCTGCGACGAACGCCCGTCGTCCGCACTTGCAGCTACCCCGTTTCAGTGGTTTTCTCCGACGTTGATGTAGCCTTTGCTATGTCTCGTTGTGTACTTCCTTACCGCGTGCCTGCGCGCCGCCTAGCATGTCTAGCTTTTAAATTACGCTGTTATGCTGCCCGAATGTAACCGACTATGTATGGACCTGTATGACTTAATGACTACTATTAAGCATCTGCTGTACTATTTAAATTCCGTCGTGTTACATCATGCATGTCGTTAAACACTCGCATTGGCTTCTGCTAAACTATCCCTGTCGATTTAGCAGGATGGCCGACAACAATCCACCACCGCTGCCACCACCTGCCGACAACAATCCACCACCGCTGCCACCACCTGATTACATGGCAGCGATGATGCAACAGTTCGAACTCAACCGCCAATTCATGACGGGGATTATGCAGCAATTCCCCCGTCCCAATGCTGACCAGCCGCTACCTTCCATCACCTTGCCAGAATTTATGCGGCTCAACCCGTCGTTCTTCCGCAACACCGTTAACCCGCTGGATGCCGATGACTGGCTGCGTGACATCTTCCATGAGATGGAGTCTGCTGATGTCGCCCCGGCCAATTATGTCACCTTGGCGACATACCTTCTGAAGGGTCCCGCATCACAATGGTGGGCCACTCACCGACAGACCCTACCACCGGGTACCATCGTCACTTGGGCAGAATTCAAGATTGCTTTCCGTGCCCGCTACATTCCGCAAGCTGTCATAGCACGGAAGAAGGCCGAGTTTCGTAGTCTCGTTCAGGGCAACAAGTCTATGGAAGTATATCAGCGCGAGTTTCTTGATTTGTCTCGCTACGCTGAAGAGGACGTTCCCACTGATGACCGAAGACAGGAAAAATTCCGTGAAGGGCTGCATCATGACATTCAGTTAGCTCTGCTTGTCCAAGACTATCCTGATTTCGCCACCTTGGTGAATAAGGCTATTATGGTCAAGACTGGATTGAAGAAGCACAAAGAAGCGACCAGACGCACCCGTGAGGCGGGCTCATCTTCGGGCTCGTCCTCCCAGAAGCGCCGCATTTGGATACCACAGAGCATGTACCGTCCAGCAGCACCAGTGCACAGGCCTTCCTATGCTGCACCACGTCTGCCTCCTCCACCACCGAGGCAGCCTCTGCAAGCTCCAGCACCTCAAGCTCCTGCACCACGTCCTGACAATGGACTATGCTTCAAGTGTGGCCAGCCAGGTCACCATGCCAGAGATTGCTCTCAGAATCAGAATCAGTTGGCTCTTCCTTCTGCCGGCCGTGGTAATGGCCGTGGGAATTCTCAGCCTCGCTACAGCAATGCCAGACCTTCTTATGGTCGTGGGTAGAACTACCACATCAACATGGCTGAAGCTCAAGATCAACCTGAAATCATGATGGGTACACTTCTTGTTAATTCCGTACCTGCATCTATTTTATTTGATTCAGGAGCATCGCATTCATTCATGTCGGAAGACTTTGCATTCATGCATGGCGTTAAGTGTGACAACCTGCATCATCCGTTAGGGGTTGACACTCCCGCGGGTAGATGTCGTGTGACGACCCCGGCTTAATCGTGCACTAATCATACACGCAAATGCGCACGATCAAGCCTAAGGACTCACTTGAAGATATCACAACACAACTCTAAAACATAAAATAAAGTCATACAAGCTTAATATTACAAGCCAGGGCCTCGAGGGCTCGAATACAAGCTCGATGGCATACAAGCGTCAGCGGAAGCATTAGATACCTGAGTACAGATATATTACAGAGAGAGAGATAAGCCTTCACAGAGGCGGGGTAAAAATAAAAACTACGATCGAAAGGCGTAGGCCTCCTGCCCTGGACCCTCCGATCCTACTCCTGGTCGTCGAACGGCTCCTCGTAGTAGTAGTACTCGCCAGGCGGATAGTAGTACTGGTCGTCGGCTGGGGCTTCTGGCTCAGGGGCTCCGTCGTCTGGTGGCATCAAATGGAAAATGGGGGAAAAAGAAAATAAAGCAAACGTGAGTACTCATCCGAAGTACTCAGCAAGCAAGGATCTACACTACATATGCATCATTGTCAAAGGAATGGCTGTATATGTGGACTGGGCTGCAGAAATGCCAGAGTAGAGGGGGAAAGCCTAGTCCTATCAAAGACTAGCATCTTCAACAATCTTCGACAGTCTTGCAGCATCAGGAGAGAGCAGATGAACATAATGTAAAGTAGTAGTAGTAATATCATCAACCTCGACCTGAGATCCTTTCTCGACTCCCTGCGAGAAAGCAATCCCAGAGCCGTACTATCCAATTCTCATCACATGTTCTAGTTGTACCGATCGGGATACAACTCCGAGTGTCCGTTACCGTAGGACAGGCTATCGATAGAAGTTTCTTCCCTGCAGGGGTACACCAACTTACCCACCACGCTCACTTAACTCTGGCCGGACACACTTTTCTGGGTCATGCCCGGCCTCGGCTAAGCAACACGCCGCAACCCGACCGAATACCTAACAGAGAGGTCAGCACGCCGGACTAACCTATGCGCCCAGGGGTCTTGGGCCTTCGCCCCAGGAACTCCTGCATGTTGCGTACGCGGCTGAAAGCAGACCTAGCAACCCCTTAATACAAGCGCGGTTGCGTAACCAGTCCAATCCAGCGCGCGCCGCTCAGTCGCTGACGTCTATTAAGCTCCGGCTGAAGTATACGACGCAGAACGCCCATACTATGCCCACGTGATGGTTAGTGCTATCGGGCCAGAGGCCCCTCGGATCAAATATCCAAACCGTAGTGGATTAGGAGCGCGCGGAAACGAGCAGAGACTCACGATCGATGTGACCCCGTCGCCCCGTCTCGAGGACTTGCGGCAAGGGCTAGGAATGCCCGGCCACGCCTCGTAGTTATCTCGCGGGCACCATCCAGGTCAACCCGACTCCACATCACTTCGCAATAAGCTCGCGCGGGTACCCCTCAGGGCCGACCCGTCTTTAGTATCGTGGTTCAGAGTCAAGTCATAATATCCAAGGTAACTGTGTGTCGGACACCGAAGGGAACCCTGAGGAATCACCCTCGATGGAATTCCCGCTCGATGTTATCATCAAGGTGAACGAAGGAGGAATCACCCTCGAGGTCCACCTTGAGGAGTTGCGCGACGACGTCGTTATCGGGGGTGGTGTAGGAGGAATCACCCTCGCTTACCATGACCGAGTAACTAACCTACAAGGTTAACATCAGAAGTGCTGACGAGGTATCACCCTCGGCACTCGATGGTAACCCAGCAGTGTCGGCAACTAAGGGGAAGTGATGTGCGGTGCCATGGTCTAGTCTTCAATCCCGATGATCGGGTCTTCTGATATCCAGCAGGGCAGTCGGGATCAAGTGGAGGTCTCTATCGTGTCTCTACCCAGCCTATACTAAGCAGTCTAGGATAACCAGTAAGGTAACAAAGCAGGGTACAATAATCAGGCTATGCAGCAGATATAGGAAAACAGTAGCAGTAGCAGTTCTAATGCAAGCATAAGAGAGAAGAGAGTAGGCGATATAGGCATGCTCAAAATGGGGGTGCTTGCCTGTTTGCTCGGGGGCAAGGGCAAGGTCTTCAGTAGTATCGTCGGGGACGTAGTCGTACTCCTGTGCGGCGTCTGCCTCGGGAGCTACGTCAACGTCGGGGTCTACCGAGAGAGAAGAGGGGGAAGAAACAGGTAAACATAATGCAAACATATGCAATACGGTGCGTGTGATGCTATGATGCAGTGCAGGGTTGCCTAATTATGCATCTAAGTCATTTTAGTTATTTTTAGAATTATTCTGGGATTTAATATCCGACGTGTGTGCACTATTCATCTGCCGGATTCGGGTCCGGAGTTACGAGTTCTTCTACGTAGGAGGTTCCGATGGAGAAACAGACGGCACGATCAGACTCGTCTCGTCGTTCTGAGCAACTTTCATGTTTTAACTTTTTCGATCCGAGCTACGGTTTAAAAGTTATCAATTTTTAAAGATTATTTGAATTTCTGGAATTATTTTATTTATCAGAAAAGGAAATATGACGTCAGCATGGTGTAGTGCTGACATCAGCAAGTCAACAGGACGGTTGACCAGTCAAACCTGACATGTGGGTCCAGTGGGACCCACATGTCAGCCTCTGTTTCTTTAACCAGTGATTCAGTTTAATTACCAGGATTAATTAGGGGGTGGACCCCACATGTCAGTGAGACATTAGGTTAATTAGTTTATTTTTATTTCTAAAATGTTTTAATTAATTAATCAGGGAGGTGGGGCCCGCCTGTCAGCGGCTGGGCCGGTCCAGTCAGCAAGGCTGACTGGTCAACTGGCCGGCCGGGCCCCTGGGACCCACGGGGTGGCCCCGGGCCGACCACGCCGGCGGCCACCGGAGCAACTCCGGCGAGCCATTCCCGCGGCGGTTGGTCGCCGGAGTTGGCCGGAATCTCGCTACAGAGCTCTATTCTCCGTGATTCTACTTGCGTTCGGAGGCTGGCGATGTCGCGCATCCAGCTGGGGCACTTGCCGGACCAGGGGATGACCGGAGCTGGGCCGGCGACGAGGTTTGGCGGCGGTGGAGTTCGGGAGATCGGGGGAATGACGTTAGGAGGCACGGGAGGCTCGGGCTCGAGCTCGCCGGGCTCCTGGGAGCACCAGGAGCTCAATGGTGACCTCTGTTGGCGATGACAAGGACCACGTCGACGGCACCGAGCTCACCGGCGGCAACCAGAGCACGGCCTCGGGGACAGCTAACTACGGCGCGCGTAAGGATGAACGTAGGGGAGCGGAGGACGGGTAGCTCACCATGCGGCACACCGAAGGCCCTCGGAGGTTTAGTAGCTGCAGAGGCTTCGCCGGAGACGACGGAGCTCGTCGGAGCAGAGGCAGAAGGGGATGACGTCGCGCGGCGCTAGCGGAGCTCCTCAGCTCCACCTGAGGGCGTCAGGAGCTCGAGCAGACGACGGCGGAGGTGAGAGACGGCTCGGGTGGACGGATCGGCGCCGGCGGCCACGGGATCTCGCCGCTGCGGCGGCAGCTCCGCTCGGCGTCGACGGAACCGAGACAGAGGAGGGTCGAGGGAAAGGGATAGAGTGGCGGCTAGGGTTGGAGAGGGTGAGGGGGAGCCGGGGCTGCTTCTTAACCTAGCCGGGGCGCCGCGGATGGTCGACGCGTGCGGCATCGCCGACGAGCGCACGCGTGCGGCTGACACGCGAGGAGAGAGAGCGGGAGGAGGGAGAAAGGGGCTCGGCGGGCTGCTGTTGGACTGGGCCTGCACACTGTGCACTTAGGCCCAGCCAACAGTGGACTCCCTCCTTTTTTTCTTGTTTCTCTTTTAGTTTTCTTTTTATACACTACTGTTTGGAAATAGTTAAGCCACTTCTGCTATCTTGTGAAATATGAAAGTGATCCCAAATATTGTAGTGCAATATTAGCTCTCACCAAAAAGTGGTTTGGACAGTTTTGGAGTTCATTTGAATCTGTAATGATTTTAAATGAATTAATATTGCTGTTTTGGGTGCTGTTTCATCTTGTTTGAGTCACTTGCCCAACCCCAAATATTTTGATATTGATTTTAAAAATGTTCCTGAATTATTTGCCATTTAATGAACATTTTCCCAACAGAGTTTGAACAACTTTATATTTCACTTTTGAATTTGAGTTGATTTTCAGATGTGAATTTGAATTGGATCATTAACCCTTATGACTTGGCACTGCAAATGATCATGACTTGGCAGTTTTAACAGAGTGTCACAGAGTTTATTACAAGGGGGTGTTACATGTCGAGCCTCCCTGTTCAGCCCCGAAGTCACTGTTGAAATTGAGGGGTTGAAATTTCAGGCACTCCCAATTATCCTGAGTTCTTCCAAGATCGATCTTATCTTGGGAATGGATTGGTTGAAGGCTCATTGTGCCTCAATCAATTGCGCCACTAAAGTTGTTCACCTCTTACACCCATCGAATGAGATAGTGAATTATCAAGCTCACCTCACTCAGAACGCCGAGGCTCAGATCTATGCCTTGAACGCGTTGAACGCTTCTCCACTTGAGGGAATCGAGAACATCCCAGTTGTCTGTGACTTCCCGGATGTTTTTCCAGAAGAACTTCCAGGAATACCCCCTGCTAGAGTTGTCGAGTTCGTCATTGACTTGAAGCCTGGCACCACTCCTATTGTAAAGCGTCCTTACAAGATGCCACCGCACCACCTTATTGAGCTTAAGGAAGAAATTGATAAATCCTTAAGGAAGGGTTTCATTCGTCCTAGTTCCTCTGCCTGGGGAGCACCGTCTCTTTTTGTCAAGAAGAAAGATGGTACGAATAGGTTGGTCCAAGATTACCGTCCTATCAACCAGGCAACCATTCAGAATAAATATCCGCTTCCCCGGATCAATGACTTATATGATCAACTTGCTGGATCTTCGGTGTTTTCTAAACTCGACTTGAGGTTGGGTTATCACCAGATCCGTGTCCGCGAAGAGGATATTCCAAAGACTGCATTCGTTACTCGATATGGCTCCTATGAATACACTGTCATGTCATTTGGCCTGACGAATGCTCCAGCTACGTTCTCCCGTCTAATGAATTACATATTCATGGACTACCTCGACAAGTTCGTCGTGGTATATCTGGACGATATCCTAGTATATTCGAAGAATAAGGAAGAACATGCCGAACATCTTCGCCTTGATCTAGAGAGGCTTCGAGAGCACAAGTTATATGCCAAGTACTCCAAATGTGAATTCTGGCTTTCTGAAGTGACCTACCTTGGACATGTGATTTCCAATGACGGTATTGCCGTTAACCCGGAGCGTGTTCAGGCTATCCTTGACTGGACTCCTCCGAAGAATGCCAAGCAAGTCCGAAGTTTTCTCGGTCTAGCCAGTTATTGTCGCCGATTCGTCGACAACTTTTCCAAGATTGCCAAGCCCCTGACTAATCTGCTCCACAAAGGCGTTAAGTTTGAATGGACAGACAAGTGTCAGGAAAGTTTTCAGACCCTCAAAGACAAGCTTACTCCTGCTCCAGTGCTTGCTCCTCCTGATTCTCGCAAGGACTTTGTCATATATTGCGACGCCTCTCGACAAGGATTAGGCTGTGTCCTAATGCAAGAACGAAGAGTGATTGCGTATGCTTCACGTCAATTGCGTCCACATGAAGAAAATTATCCGGTGCATGATCTTGAACTTGCTGCAGTGATCTATGCATTAAAGTTATGGCGACATTACCTTCTGGGTAACCGGTGTGAGATTTATACCGATCACCAGAGTCTGAAATACTTGTTCACTCAATCGGATCTTAATCTCCGTCAGCAACGATGGTTAGAAACAATTACGGACTATGACTGCGGTATTTCATATACCCCGGGCAAGGCTAACGTGATGGCCGATGCCCTGAGCCGCAAGTCATATTGCAACAACCTCATGGTTAGGCAAGCTCAACCTCGTCTTTATGCGGAGTTGAGTCAGCTGAATCTGCGAATTGTTCCCCAAGGTTCTCTTAATAACCTTGTGGTACAGCCAGACCTTCAAAAGGCTGTTAAGGAAGCGCAAGCCAAAGATGCTGAAATTGACTTGATGAAGAAAGAGCTTCACCTTGATAAGTACCGGGATTTCTCAGTTGCTGAAGATGGAACATTATATTTCAGAGACCGCATCGTAGTACCTCGCTTCGAGCTTATGACTGACAAGGTCATGAAGGAGGCTCATGATACGCCGCTGTCTATCCATCCGGGTAGCACCAAGATGTATCACGATCTTCGACAGAGGTACTGGTGGTCCAGAATGAAGTAGGACATTGCTCGATACGTTGCTGAATGTGACGTATGTCGTCGCGTGAAAGCAGAACATCAGAAGCCTGCTGGAATTCTTCAACCACTCCCTATTCCTCTATGGAAGTGGGATAAAGTGCAGATGGATTTCATTACTGGTCTTCCCAAGTCTTAGAAAGGTCACGACGCTATTCTTGTCGTCGTCGACCAAGTTTCCAAGGTTGCTCATTTCCTACCTGTTAAGGAGACTATCACTGCTAGCCAGCTAGCAGAGCTGTATATCTCCAGAATCGTTTCACTCCACGGCATTCCGAAGGAGATCAGTTCGGACCGTGGTGGTCTTTTCACGTCCAAGTTCTGGGAAAGTTTCCAAGAAGCTATGGGCACTCACATTACATGGAGTTCAGCTTATCATCCTCAGTCCCAAGGCCAAGTTGGGCGCGTTAATCAAGTGCTTGAAGATATGCTTCGCGCTTGTGTTATAGCATTCGGTAAGAAGTGGGAAGAATCTCTCCCGTATGCCGAGTTCTCTTATAACAACAGTTATCAAGCCAGCTTGAAAATGGCCCCCTTCGAAGTGCTTTATGGACGTAAGTGTCGAACCCCTCTGAACTGGTCAGAAACTGGGGAACGACCTCTCGTTGGACCGGACATTATTCAACACGCTGAAGAACAAGTCAGAATTGTCCGAGAAAATCTCAAGGCGGCTCAGGACCGCCAGAAGAGCAACTATGATCGCAAACGATGGGGTCTGACTTATCAACCAGGTGATCATGCTTATCTTCGTGTCACTCCTATGAAAGGCACCCGTCGTTTTGGAATCAAGGGCAAGCTAGCTCCTCGCTATATCGGTCCTTTCTGCATCGTGGCTAGACGTGGACAGGTGGCTTATAAATTGGAGTTGCCGCCACAATTCTCTCATATTCATGATGTCTTCCACGTGTCGCAACTTCATAAATGCTTCACGGAATCTCCGCACCGTGCAGTGGATCATGAGATGCTTCAGTTGCAAGACGACTTGTCTTATAAGGAGCATCCGATCCGCATCCTTGATGAAGCTGAACGTCGAACTCGTCAGAAGACGACCAAGTTCCTGAAAGTGCAGTGGTCGAACCACACTGAAGATGAAGCCACTTGGGAACGCGAGGATCATCTTCGGGAAGAATATCCCGACCTCTTTCCTTCTACCTCCTAAATTCTCGGGACGAGAATTTCTTTTAGAGGAGGAGAACTTGTAACACTCTTGTGTAACTACCACTGTGATCAACTGCTAATATTGCCAAGTCATATCATTTGCAGTGCCTAGTCATAGTGGTTAACCAAAATAATTCAAACTCCATTCTGAAAATCAACTCAAATTCAAAAGTGCAAAATAAATTTGCTTAAACATTGTTGCAAAAATGTTCACTAAATAGCAAATATTCCAGGAGCACACATAAAAATACCACCAGTAATCCTAGGATTAATTAAGTGACTCAAACAAATTGAAACAGCACCAAAACAGAATTAATAAATCCATTTAAAATCATATTAAATTCAAATGAAGCCCAACTTTGCTCAAACCAATTTTTGGTGAATGCTTACATTGCATATTAATATTTGGGCCAAGTTCCATATTTTCCAAAAGAGCACAAATGGCCTCACTATTTCCAAACAGAAAAGAATAAAAGAAAATGTGAAACAGAAAACAGAAAAATAAGAAGAGGCACTGTGCACTGGGCCTTAGTGCACAGTGCCCCGACAGCCGGCCCAACCCCTCTCTCTCCCTCGCGTTGTCGCCTTCCCTTTGGCCGAGTGCGCGCTCGCCGCTCCGGCGCCGACACGCCAGTGCCACCGACGAAACAGGGACGGGGGGGAGGATAAGGTCGAGCTCCTCCATCCCCCCTGGCTCCCTCGGTCACTCCCCCGTCCTCTCCCTCGCTCGCGCCGTTCCCTTTCCCCTTCAGATCCCCCTTGACCGAACGCCGCCATCGTCGCCGCTCGCCGTTGCCGCGGCCACCGTCCTCCTCGAGCCGCCGTTTGCTATCCAGAAGGTGCGCAGCGCCATCCTGAACCTCCTCGTCGACGCGCACGAGCCGGAGCGACCTCGAGCCGCCGCCCACGGTCTTCTTCCCCCTTCGGTCGCCGCCGACTTCCTCGACTCTGGCAGCGCCTCGGCAGCTCGTAAGCTCCCACGGGCTTTACTTAGCCGCGCGGTGAGCTCCTCCCTCCCTACTCTTCTCTCCTCGCGCTGCGTTCTTCGCCGTAGCCACCTTACCGCCATGGCCGCACCCTGGTCATCGCCGGCGAGCTCATAGCCATCACTGCAGTGCACCTCACGCCGCGTTAGTGGCACCACCGAGCTCCTGGTGGTCTCGCGCATCGCTCGCAAGCGTCAGCTTGGCTCGGGCGAGCTCCTATGCTCGAACCCGAGCACGACCGAGCTTCAGTCGCCGCCGATGTGGACGCCGCCGTCGATTTAGGTCACCTCCGTCGAAAGCATTAGCATCACTCGACGCGCGCGAGCGTTAGCTCATGAACGCAAGTGACCGCACGCGATTTGGCCCTCTATAGAGGAATCCCGAGCCACTCCGGCGAGGCGCCGCTGCATAGTCGGTCGCCAGCGTCGCTCCGGCGACATCGCCGACGTGGCATGGGTGGGTCCCACCCTGGAGCCACTGACCGTGGGCCCTGGGGGCCCCAGGTAATTGTTTGACCCAGTCAACTGCGCTGACTGGGCAACCCAGTCACTGACATGCGGGCCCCACCGTAATTAGTTAATTAAAAATGTTTTAAAAATTAAGAGTTAATTAGTTACACTAATTGTCTCACTGACAGATGGGGCCCACTCCCTAATTAACCCCGCTGATTAGATTAATCCACTGTTAGACTAAACATAGACTAACATGTGGGTCCCACTGGACCCACATGTCAGGTTTGACCTGGCCAGCCGGTCAGTTGACCTGCTGACGTCATCATGACGTTCTGCTGATGTCATATTACAATTTCTGTCAAAATAAATAAATTCCAGAAAATCATTTAAACTTCGAAAATTAATAACTTTTAAACCGCAGCTCAGATCGAAAAAGTTAAAACATGAAAGTTGCTCAGAACGACGAGACGAGTCTAATCGTGCCGTCTGTTTCCTTGTCGGAACCCCCTACGTAGGAGAACTCAAAACTTCAAGCTCGATTCCGGTAGATGAATAGTGCACACACACCGGTTAATAAATCCCAGATTAATTCTAAAAATAACTAAAATGACTTAGAGGCATATTTAGGCAACCCTGCACTGCATAATAGCATCGCACGCACTGTGTTGCATCTGTTTGCATTATATTTACCTGTTTCTTCCCCCTCTTCTCTTTCGGTAGACCCCGACGTTGCCGTAGCTCCTGAGGCAGACGCCACTCCGGAGTACGACTACGTCCCCGACGATCAGGCCCTTGCCGTCGAGCAGACAGGCAAGCACCCCCATTTTGAGCATTCCTATATCGCCCACTCTCTTCTCTCTTATGCTTGCATTAGAGGTTACTGCTGCTACTGTTGTCATATATCTGCTGCATAGCCTGCTTTATTGTAGCCTACTTTTGATACCTGCCTGTTCTCCTAAACTGTTTAGTATAGGATGGGTAGAGCCTTATCAGAGACCCACTTGTCCCGACTGCCCCGCTGGACTCTCAGAAGACCCGAGCAACAGGATCGAAGATTAGAACCTGGCACCGCACGTCACTTCCCCTAAGATGCTCGACTCTGCTGGGTTACTATCGAGTGCCGAGGGTGATGCCTCGTCAGCACTTCTGATGATAACCTTGTAGGTTAGTTATTCGGTCATGGTAAGCGAGGGTGATTCCTCCTACACCACCCCCGATAACGACGTCGTCGTGCAACTTTTCAAGTGTGGACCTCGAGGGTGATCCCTCATTCGTTCACCTTGACGATAGCATCGAGCGGGAATTCCAACGAGGGTGATTCCTCAGGGTTCCCCCTTGGTGTCGGACACACGGAGACTTGGTTACTATGACTGAACACTGAACCATGATAACATGTTACTAAAGATGGGTCGGCCCTGAGGGGTACCCGCGCGAGCATGAATGCGAAGTGATGTGGAGTCGGGTTGACCTGAGAGGTGCCCGCGAGATAACTACGAGGCGTGGCCGGGCATTCTTAGCCCTTGCCGCAAGTCCTCGAGACGGGGTGACGGGGTCACATCGATCGTGAGTCTCTGCTCGTTACCGCGCGCTCCTAATCCAATAACGGTTTGGATATTTGATCCGAGGGGCCTCTGGCCTGATAGCACTAACCATCACGTGGGCATAGTATGGGCGTTCTGCGTCGTATACATCAGCCGAAGCTCTATTGACGTCGGCGAGGAGCGGCCCGTTTTGGATTGGACTGGGAACGCAACTGCGCTTGTATAAGGGGTTGCTAGGTCTGCTTCTGAAACGTCCTCGCAACGTGCAGGGTTCCTATGGCGAAGGCCCAAGACCCCTGGGGGCATAGGTTAGTCCGGCGTGCTGACCTCTCTTTAGAGCCCAGGTCGGGTTGCGGCGTGTTGCTTAGCCGAGGCCGGGCATGACCCAGAAAAGTGTGTCCGGCCGGAGTTAAGCGAGCGTGGTGGGTAAGTTGGTGCACCCCTGCAGGGAAGAAACTTCTATCGATAGCCTGTCCTACGGTAACGGACACTCGGAGTTGTATCCCGATCGGTACAACTAGAACATGACTTGAGATGAGAACTGGATAGTATGGCTCTGGGATTGCTTTCTCGCGGGGAGTCGAGGAAGAATCTCTGGCCGAGGATTGATGACACTACTATACTTTACATTATGTTATTCTGCTCTCTTCTAATGCTGCAAGACTGATGAAGATGCTTGAAGATGCTAGTCTTCGATAGGACTAGGCTTTTCCCCTCTATTCTGGCATTTCTGCAGCCCAGTCCACATATACAACCCCCTTTGAAAATGTTGCATATGTAGTGTAGATCCTTGCTTGCTAAGTACTTCGGATGAGTACTCACGTTTGCTTTATTTTCCTTTTCCCCCCTTTATCCCTTTGTCGCATCCAGACGACGGAGCCCCGGAGCCAGTTGTCCCCGTCGACGACCACTACTACTACCAGCCCGGAGAGTACTACTACTACGAGGAGCCGACCGACGACCAGGAGTAGGATTCGGAGGGTCCAGGGCAAGAGGCCCACGCCTTTCGATCGTAGAGTTTTATTTTGCCCCGCCTCTGTGAAGGCTTATCTCTCTTTCTGTAATATATCTGTACCCAGATATCTGATGCTTCCGCTGACACTTGTATGCCATCGAGCTATGTATTCGAGCCCTCGAGGCCCTGGCTTGTAATATTAAGCTTGTATGACTTTATTTATGTTTTAGAGTTGTGTTGTGATATCTTCAAGTGAGTCCTTAGGCTTAATCGTGTGCATTTGCGTGTATGGTTAGTGCACGATTAAGCCGGGGTCGTCACACCTGCCCATTGGGCCATCCGGTGCAGGCGGAGGTTGATAATATATTATGATTTGGAAGAAAACCGGGTCACCGGTGTAGTGACTTGCTTGCATTCAATAAACAACTTATGCAGAAGGGTGCGGCTCCGACGTGTTGATGTAGACCGGACCACATGGGCGGACGGTAGAAACAACCGCAACATCATAAAACGGCACGGACGCGAGCGAGTCGTCCGTAGGCACGGACAGACGGGTCGGCCGTGGTGTTGTAAGCCGGTACGGACGGGCGAGTCAATCACCGACGCGGTAAACCACGCGGACATGCGAGTCAATCACAGGTGTGGTAAGCCGCGCGGACGGGCGAGTCGGCCGCGTCGTGTTGATGTAGACCGGACCACAGAGGCCGCGGCTTGTACATACATTCGTTGAGCATTATGACACGGTCAGATGTTAGCGCATGATAATGGTGGCGCGAGCAATATATCCATGACACGACCATCGCTTTTGCAGTGAATCAATTGTCCTGCATAAAAAAATATCACGAGCCTAGAGTAATTGCTCTTTAAAAAAATTAACATGTGCTATAAAATATACTGGACAGATATCACCTAATGTATTTGCACCTTATAATCCTCAGCGGTGTCCGTCAGTCGACCCGGCGCGTTGAATAAGCCGGACCGCAGGGGGCTTGGCTTGCACGCCTGTCCGGAAGTCGGCGTGGCATGGACGGAGGACGACATAGGACAACACTGGCGCAAGCTCCAAATCCACTTTATAATGTCACTTTTATCATGAAATGATTGATCGTGTACGAGGCACCGTGCTGGTGCTATCCACTCGTGGACAAAGCGTCAGTAGCGGGCGGAGGCTGGTATTTCTCCTTATCCGTGTTGATAATTTTTGGATGTATGTAGACTAGTACTGATGATCCTCAGCGGATGTTTCATTGATCCGGGACTATTTTGCCTTGTACACCGAACGATGGTAGTAGTGAGAGGAGCGCCCATGAGATATTTTTCTGAATGTACGCCCTCATGTGCATGAAAACTGTGCGCCACAACCGAGCACAGAAATCTGCTCTTAGTAAGGCAGCTGCACTATATACAGTGATGAAAGATCTGTGTCTCAAGGGCTAGCTCCATGGGTATGGATGTTAGCTTTGGGTGCCCTCCAGATCCGTGCTTACAAACACGAGCACCATCTTCTCTAATCGGCTTGTTCCCTCTTTCATTTAGTGACCAGACAAATACTTGATGGCTTGCCGCTGATTTG
The DNA here is from genome assembly GCA_011799875.1 of Thinopyrum elongatum. Taxonomy (NCBI): domain Eukaryota; kingdom Viridiplantae; phylum Streptophyta; class Magnoliopsida; order Poales; family Poaceae; genus Thinopyrum; species Thinopyrum elongatum. The sequence continues at coordinate 417,344,716 of CM022303.1, read as the reverse complement.
GTGACTTTTAATGTTTCAGTAGGAAGCTTCAGAAAATGCCAGCGGCTCGGAAGCGGTTCAAGCGGTGCCGCGGTGAACGCGGCAAACCACGACGGCGGCTCAGCGCGAGACGAGTCCGCGGTTGTGCAGGCCACAGCCCGCGCGGACTGGGCGGCGCGGTCGGCCGGGGAGCCCGTGAGGCGAGGCGGGGGCTCGGCGACTTGGCGAGGTCCAAAGGTCGCGGGGCAGTGGCGGCTTGACGCTGGTACTGCAACTGCGGAGGGTCGTCGGCGGTTCAGAGTTGAGGCGTGCTGAGGCGAGCGACGACGGCGACTTGACACGGCCGTAGCCACAGAGACCTCGAGGTTAGAGGTGCCCCGGAGGCAAGGCCATGGACCATGGTGGAGCAGAGGCGAGGCAGGGCCGGCTTGATTTGGAGGCAGGGCCACCCGGCGAAGTGGAAACAAGGGCTCGAGGCGGCGGCGGCTCGGAGGTGGAATCCAGTGGGAGTGGCAGCAAGCCGGCACCCGCCGGAACGGGGCGGGCCGCGGCCGCGGCAGCCCAGAGGCGCAGGGCGGCTCTCCAGCGGCGGCTCTGATGCGGGGCAACCCGGAGGCGCGGGGCGGTTCTTCGGCAGCTGCTCGACGCGGGGCGAATCTCCGGCCGAGGCAGACAGACGAGGTGAGACCCAACAGGGGCAGCCCTGGGCGGTGCGCAACGGCGGCTTGCAGAGGAAGCGGGGCGTCTTCAGGCGGAGATGACACGACGAGACCCGGGCGACGGCAACTTGAGGCACGAGCGACAGAGGTGGAGACCGCGGCTTGGCCAAACCACAGACCCGTCGACGGCTAGGCGACTGGCAGCAACGGAGACGGCGACTCACGGCGCGGGCAGCTTCAAAGCGGGGCGGTTTAATTTCAGGGCGTGACTTGGAGCGAAACTCTGAGTCAACGAAGCGGACCGGCGGCTTAGGCGAAACCATAGGGCGACGACGGGTGGCTTGGTGCAGTAGTTTGACTAGGGTTGACTCGGGGCGGAGGCGTTGACCCACCGTAGAGGAGGCGGCTTGACGGTGTCTTACTCGCTGCGGCCGACTCGCGGCCACGAAGCAGAGTCCGGGTCGTGGTCTGATTAGGAGGCGAATCCGAAAGCTTTTGGATGCACAAAAAATTGCCCTTGTCAACTTGATCATAGCCAGCGGAAACGGCTTGTGAAGATAAAGGCTGCTGAGGTCACATCGCCCGTCCGGCGATGGATTTGCTCCGGGTCAACCCGGAGCAGAGGCAATTTGACGAAAAATCACAAGAGCCAATCTGGGTCATAACAGCAGCTCGACCTGCAGCCGGCTAGTCTTCATCCGGAAAATTATAAACTTCTCGACCCCTGAGAGAGATCCCTCCAAGAACTCATCATCATCGTGCGCAGGCACCACGGTGGGCGCCAACTATCGTGGTTTTGTCACGGTAGATGTCCTAGTGTGAGGACTTAGTCATGAGGCCAACGCAACTAGGTAGTAGTTTGAACGGGGTTGGTCGAAATTGAGAGACGCGAGGTTTTATCCAGATTCGGCCCCTCACGATGGAGGTAAAAGTCTACATCCTGCTTCATTGATATTGATGATGATGATGCTCACGATTATAAGGGCGCTATTTCGCAACCTTTATGTCGAGAGCTATTGACTTGTCTGTCTCCAAACTTCTCCCCCTTGGGGTGCCTTGCCCCTCCTTATATAAATTGGAGGGGCGGCTTACATGACTAGTCCTAGTAGAATTAGGACTATTCTATTACAAGTGGAATCCAAGTCTTACTTCCCTAGCAAGGGAAATATTCCTTATGCCTTTCCTCTTAAACCGGCCCACCAGACACATACCTTGAGCCGGTCTTCTCACGAGCCGCCTTCTGGGCCTTGGGACTTGTCATTCATCTAACTCGCCCTCCGGGTTACCAATGAGTCGCCAGACCAGTGAGTCGCCAGGCTCCAGCCGGGTCACCAGTGAGTTGCCACATTCCGGCCGGGTCATACCGCGGGGTATATCCTCGACAAAAAGGGTTTTTTGAAATTGTTTGAATTCCATTTGAAAATATTTTAAATTCAGAAACTTTATGCAACTCAATGAGTTTCATGAGAGAAGATAAAATGACTTCTACATATTATATGAAAGAGAGTTGGAAGTTTAAAAGAATCATTTCGAAAGTCACTTTGAAGTTATTTGAAACCCACTTTTAATTTGAAGTTATTTGAATTTCCAAATTTCAAATTCTATGAAACCTATTCAAAATGAGATAAGGAATATGACACTTCAAAATTTAGATGCATTTGAAATATATTTGAATAAGAAAAAATAGAAAATATTTGAAATTGGTTTGAAATCCAAATTCAAACCCAATTATGGGTTATTTCGTTTTTTTATTCAAATTATTTTTCTCCTAGAAAAATATGGAAATAAGGGTAAAATGATTCCCTTCAATGAAAAATTAGGAGAAAATAATTTTGAAATAATTTTGGTATTTTAAAAATGATTTTTATGGGTTTTTATTGCAACAGTAGCACTGTTTGCATTATATGATTTTTTTGAGGACTTTATTCGGACTTGAAAAATAGTCTTGTTTTAGGAAATCTTTTTCTGGAAATTTTGATATATAATATGTCTATATATATATATATTTTATTTTATTTCTTTCTCTTTCAATCTTTGTGTTTATTTATAAAAAAATGGCCGAAGCCCAGCTCGCTGATGACCCACAAGTATAGGGGATCAATCGTAGTCCTTTCGATAAGTAAGAGTGTCGAACCCAACGAGGAGCAGAAGGAAATGACAAGCGGTTTTCAGGAAGGTATTTTCTACAAGCACTGAAATTACCGGTAATGAGTAGTTTGATAGCAAGGTAATTTGTAACGAGCAATAGATAGTAATGATAACAGAAGTGCAGCAAGGTAACCCAATCCTTTTTGTAGCAAAGGACAGGCCAGAACAGTCTCTTATAATAAGCAAAGCGTTCTTGAGGACACACGGTAATTTCATCTAGTCACTTTCATCATGTTTGTTTGATTCGCGTTCGCTACTTTGATAATTTGATATGTGGGTGGACGGTGCTTGGGTGTCGTTCTTACTTGAACAAAGCCTCCCACTTATGATTAATCCCTCTCGCAAGCATCCGCAACTACGAAAGAAGAATTAAGATAAATCTAACCATAGCATTAAACATATGGATCCAAATCAACCCCTTACGGAATAGCGCATAAACTAGGGTTTAAGCTTCTGTCACTCCACAATGCATTGCCTTAGGCCCAAAGATGGTGAAGTGTCATGTAGTCAACGTTCACATAACACCACTAAGGGAAACAACAACATACATATCATCAAAATATCGAACGAATACCAAATTCACATGATTACTTATAACAAGGCTTCTCCCATGTCCTCAACAACAAAAGCAACTACTCACAAATCATAATCATGTTCAAGATCAGAGGGGTATTAAATAGCATAATGGGTATGAACATTTGATCTTCCACCAATTAAACCAACTAGCATCAACTACAAGATGTAATAAACACTACTAGCAACCCACAGGTACCAACCTGAGGTTTTGATACAAAGATTGAATACAGGAGATGAACAAGGGTTTGAGATGAGATGGTGCTGGTGATGATGTTGATGAAGATTGATCCTCCCACGATGAGAGGGTTGTTGGTGATGACGATGGCTTCGATTTCCCCCTCCCGGAGGGAAGTATCCCCGGCGGAATCGCTCCGCCGGAGAGCAAAAATGCTCCTGCCCAAGTTCGGCCTCGAGATGGCGGCGCTCCATCCCGAAAGTTCTTCCCTTATTTTTCTAGGGCGAATAGGCTTATATACCAGAAGATGGGGGCCAGAGGCTGGCCAGGGGCCCCACAAGCCACCAGGGCGCGCCCTGGTGCCTCGTGGGCACCTGGGTGGCCCCCTCTGGTACTTCTTTCTTCCAGTATTTTTTATTTATTCCAAAATAATTCCCCGTGAAATTTCAGCTCATTTAGAGATGTGCAGAATAGGTATATCTGACATAGCTTTTTCAGGTCCAAAATTCCAGTTGCCGGCAATCTCCCTCTTCATATAGATCTTGCAAATTTAGGGAGAAAAGGCATTAGAATTGCTCCACAAAGTGTTATATTGATTAAAAATATTATAAATAACAGTAGGAAAACATGATGCAAAATGGACGTATCACTCGCCACAGTAGCAGGCCGGCCCAATTGTCCCTCGCGCACACCGAATCTCTTCAGGATCGGGCAGCCGACCCCTTTCCTTCTGTAGGATCGGAAGTATGTCTAGAGGGAGGGGTGATTAGGCTACTTGACAAATAAAAACCTAGACTTTTCCCAATTTTAATTGTAGGCAGATTTTAGCAATTATGACAAGTCAAGCAATCAACCTACACATGCAATTCTAAGAGTATAGCAGCGGAAAGTAAAACATTGCACATGAAGGTAAAGGGAAGGGTTTGGAGAAGGCAAACGCAATGGGGAACACGGATATTTTTGGTGTGGTTCCGATAGGTGTTGCTATCGTACATTCACGTTGATGGAGACTTCAACCAACGAAGGGTAACGGCTGCGCGAGTCCACGAAGGGCTCCACCCATGAAGGGTCCATGAAGAAGCAACCTTGTCTATCCCACCATGGCCATCGCCCATGAAGGGCTTGCCTCACTCGGGCAGATCTTCACGAAGTAGGCGATCTCCTTGCCCCTACAAACTTCTGGGTTCAACTCCACATCATGTCGGAGGCTCCCAAGCAACACCTAACCAATCTAGGAGACACCACTCTCCAAAAGGTAATAGACGGTGTGTTGATGATGAACTCCTTGCTCTTGTGCTCCAAATGATAGTCTCCCCAACACTCAACTCTCTCTCACAGATTTGGCTATGGTGGAAGAAGGATTTGAGTGGAAAGCAACTTGGGAAGGCTAGAAATCAAGGTTCAAATGGTAGGATTGGAATCTCTTGATATCAACACATGAGTAGGTGGTTTTCTCTCAGAAAATGAATGATGGAAGTGTAGGCACGTTCTAATGGCTTTCCTCGAGGAAGAAGGGGTGGAGGGGTATATATAGACTCCACACAAAATCCAACCGTTACACACTTTTGACCCATCTCGGTGGAACCGATCAGAAAACTTGGTGGCACCGATCTGTGTAAAAATACAAATGTTAGGAATCTCATTGGGACCGACGGGAACAACTTGGAGGGACCGATGTGCAAGGGATTGGGGAAAACCCCGTCTCGATGGCACCGGTTGCATCATCTCGGTGGCACCGAAGTGAAGTAATAAGGCAACAGAGAGTTAGTCAAGCCATCTCGGTGGGACCGATTGCAATTCTCGATGGGACCGTAATAATTGCAATAAGCAAGAGAGAGCTGGCAAGGCCATCTCGGTGAGACCGAGATCCATATTGGTGGATCCGAATTGTTAGGGTTTGGCAGTGGCTAGGTCCAGATGAACTTAGTGGCTCCGGATAGGAAATATTGATGGGGCCGAGTTGGAATGTAGGGTTTGGACATATTTGGATGGAGAAAGTGGTTGAGGGTTTTGGAGTAATATCACGAAGCACTTGAGCAAATAGATCATTAAGCAAAACCTCATCCCCTTTTAATAGTATTGGCTTTCCTATGGACTCAATGTGATCTTGGATCACTTAAACAAAAATGTAGAGTCTTGAGCTTTTTGCCAAACCATTTCCTTAGCATTTTGAGGGGTCCACATCTCTAGTCCTTGCCATGCCAATCATTGAACATCCTGAAATATTTATCTTGAATGGACATTAGTTCAATGCACTGGTACAGTGAGGTGTTATACAAACAGTTTTTAACCCCTTTCCGCGACGGCATTTTGAACCGTCGCCAAGTGAGTGTGTGCGATAGGGGGGGGGGGGTCCTTCCCACACGACCCAAAAACCATCGGGGATAGGGAGCCATGATGCATATAGTTGTCCCTATAAAAATGTTTCTGATATCTCGAATATCCCAAATGCTCCATCCTTGCTACTCGTTTGTGCTCGCATTGCCATCGCAGTCGGTATTCTGTGATGCTATGTTTATGATGCGCGACCCATCACAAACAGTTCACCATTATAAAACATGTACGGTAAGTAGACAATCACACACATTTACTTTTCCTCGACTGTATGCGATTTGATGTAAGAGTGCATACAATTGTCCCTATTAAACTGTATGTGAAGCTTGAATATATCCCACACGATTCATCCGTTGTACCCGCGTCGGATGAAGACCTATCGCATGCGTTCTTCTATGACCAAACGTTTGCCATGCGCACAACATCATAAACAGTCCATAATTGCCAAGCGTGTGTGATAAGGTGACTTTCTCAAACATTTAATAAGAAGGAACTGTGTGCGATGCTGTTGTTAATCTCACACATTTTTCTTGGTTGATCGTGTGTGCAGTAGAGATTGATCGCACACGTAGTGGATCCGAGAAACATGTCTGATCTCCACGTTTATCACAGACGTTTTGCTTTCGCTAACCGTGTGTAGTGTAATCCCTAATTTATCCCTAATTTTCCCTAATTTAATCCTTGCATTTTAAAATCATAGATTTTGAATTTGAAAGTAGGCAATCACTTATTTCATATCAAACCATGTTTATTACAAATATAGGTTCAACCACGAATGCATAATTCGATGCACAGGTACATATACTGAAGAACTATAGAAGCACCAAGTAAAGAATGATGAACCACAGTTGTACTAAAGACTGTAAAGAGAGAGGCGAAAGACATTTTGGTTGCTGGAGAAGGTGAAGTGGAATGCCCATATTGTGCCCTCCTCCATGCGTAATGTGCGCACAACTCTAGGCCAACCCCTTGTGATGGTTGCCCGCCCATCCTTCACTGTCTTCATTAGGACTTCTCGATGCTCATTGTAGTCTGGATGAAATACTTTAACCTTCATTGCATGTCCACCAATCATGTACTTTGCGAGGTAATCTTGAGTAAACTGCTTTGGGAACCACTGCGAACGAAAAAGATTCAGACATTGTTATCTAACAACTCATTATGGGTAGTAAAAAGAGAAGGCTGCAGAGTTTGTAGTTACCATCCGACAGCTCACTGTTGTGTTGGATAGAGCATAAACAAATAATTTGCTTGCCACCGTTCGTATCTTTTTGCTAATAATCCTTATCAGTTTCCTCACTTGATGCTTGTTCATGAATATCTCATTGCCCCATACGCAAAAAGGGTCGATGCGTGGATCTTTGCCAAGGGCATATGTACCTACAAGCAACAAGTCAATATTAGAAGCTAACAAGTGTCCAGGCTTGGATCTATATGCACTACATTATGGAACGACCGGGGGAGTACAAGGCGAGGGATGAAACTAACCTCGGCGGAAAATGCTGGCCACTCCCGTTGTTGTCCTGCATAAGTAGTGGAAAGGCATGATAAGTACAACAACCTTAACATCAAACAAATATAGCAAAGGTAAACAACATCATCTCCAAATGATAGTTTGAATGTGTTGGTTTCAGCATGTTGTTAAAGCGGATATAAAATGAAAGGGAATGTTACCTACAGTAGGCTTAACATACATCAAATATTGCACTTCAAATTGGTATTGTTGAAAATGAATAGAACGTAGCTCATGCTTAAACATCACACTAGATAAATGGGTAAAATTGAAATAAAGGGCATTAACTGGAACCAAATATAGCCGTTCAAACTGGTATTGATGAAATCGAGTGGCAAAGTTCCGACTTGCACGAAATGAACATCACATTGTGAATGACTGAAATAAACAAGGCATAAATGATCAGTATAACAACCAAATATAGCCATTGAAAACTGGACCGAGTCTCACTGCAACCAACCTAACAAGCAAATACAGATAAACAGGGCATATGCTTGAAAACTGGACAAATGCTCACTGCAACCAACCTAACAAGCAAATACAGATAAACAAGGCATCTACTTGAAAACTGGACAAATGCTCATTGCAACCAACCTAACAACCAAATATAGATAAACAAGGCATCTACTCACTATAAACAATCAAATATAACCATTCATGAAACTTAAGTGGACAATTCATACTTAAACATCACATAGCCCTATTGAACATTACATTTTTGCATAACTGAAATAATTAAACACGGCACAGTTAAAACACCGCATGGCAAAAGCTACTACAACAAAGGGTACGGGTTGGCAAGCTAGAAATGGTAAGATTTGCTGATAGGATGTTGCCTCAAATGTCATGGACGGGATCCTTCCAGTTGGAAGAGCATAGACCCATGGTGCGCTCTCTGATGTCGTAGATGTTGTTTCACCTTGGAAGAACCTTTGTGGGTGCCCTCCTCGTGGTCGATGAGATCTGACTTAGTAATTGAGGATCCCAAGTCGCCGTCATAGAACGTGTCCTTCAGAAATGACAAAATGGGCTCGATCACGTACAAGGATCACAAATCCTTAACCGCGTGGCGGAGGGGATCAACGGCAGGGCCGTTGAAGAGATCGATGACGGTTGAACCAAAGGGGTTGGAGATGGACCACTTAACCTGTGACATGGCCCGCATGAAGCCGTCGTTGTCGACGAGCTTGATGTCGTAGCCAGCTTTCCCGAGATACAGTAATACGCTAGCCCGCTGACGTGAAGCCTTCGGCATGGCAATGTAGTCAATGTCCTCGCCGGCTTCCACGGCGAGGTGTTGCTCTGGGATCAACAGGTCGGGACGAATGGCGGCCACCTCGCCAACGTCCGCCGAAGAGACCATGATAAACCTCTTCTTTGCCGAACACACATCGGGCTCCCCGGGATATGTGGTCGGGCTTAGGCTGCGACTCTCTAGAGTAGGGGATGTGGATCTGGCGGGGAGGGACACCACAGGCCTCATCTAAAAACTCAGTGGGGTGGGGCGACGGTATGGGAATCGCTGGGTAACCTGAACTTTATTATCTAAGCTAGGAGGAACGGGCAGACCGGCAAGGGTTGGTGGCCGGACCGGAAGCGGAGAGATAGGGGTTCGAGGGGTGGTGGGGGGAATTGGTGGGTGGGTGGGGGGGAACGTGGGGGGGACTGTGGAGGGGGGGCGTGGTTGTTTGAGGATACGCCGCGGCTACTGAAATGTTTAGTAATGGTGGGTGGAGATGGTGGTCGACGAGGGAGGGCGACGGTTCAAATGCCTTGGCTACTGCAATTTTACTATAAGGTCGATGCTGGAGGAGTGGGGGCGATGGTTGAAGTACCACGGCTACTAAAATTTGGGTAAAGGAATTGATGCGGGGCGGGAGCACCCAAGATCGCACACGGTCCAATAAGAATATGCATGTATGATAATAAGGAAAAGCGGCGGAACCGCTGATTTTTGCAACGCTCAAGGCGGGTAATTTGTTTTTATATTTCTAGCTAGCTGGTCTATCGCACACGGTTCATCCTAATTTTCAGGCACAGACGTGGAATTGAATCTAAATAAACTACCCACCTTTAGCTTGCGCAGGTGGTGATTTTATAGCGCACTAGCATCGCACACGATTAAGCCAGTACCTCCACCCTTGCTCGCGCTTGCGCAGTCGTGGTGATTTCACAATGCACTTGCATTGCACACGGTTAAGCCACTACCTCCACCCTTGCTCGTGCTTGCGCAGTCGTGGTGATTCACAACGCACTTGCATTGCACACGGTTAAGCCACTAACTCCACCCCTACTCGCGCTTGCGTAGTTGTCGTGATTTCACAGCCCACTAGTATCGCACATGGTTAATCCACTACCTGCACCCTTGATCGCGCTTGCGCAGTCCTGGTGATTTCACAGCGCACTTGCATCGCACACGGTTAAGCCAGTACACCCGTGTCCGTTGAGCGTCATCCGAGTCTTCGCAACAAAAAAACGTCAGAGAGGGTCAAAAGACAGCCACACCAGCATGTGGCCCAAATATATATGAATGAAAAGGGTGGTCTGTGATGTTCAAAATTCCAATGCACAACTTTGATGGCCAAATATATGTAGGAATATAGGGTGTGATGTTTAAAACTTTAAATACACAATGCACAACTTTGGTGGCACCTGCCTCGCAAACCCGAAAGCACCCTTGGATATATCTATAATGACATAATGTCGTAGCTACCTAGCTAGGGTGCTTGACCCACCTCCCACTTCGTGTCGGCGGGGTGGATGCTGATACGTCTCCAACGTATCTATAATTTATGAAGTATTCATGCCATGTTTACAACAATTTTATATGGTTTTGGTATGATTTGGATGAAACTAACCCGGACTAACGCTGTTTTCAGCAGAACTACCGCAGTGTTGTTTTTTGTGCAGAAATAAAAGTTCTCCAAATGCAACAGAACTTTTTGACGATTTTTTTGGAACAAAAGGGGCACTAGAAGCTTCGTGGGAGGACCAGAAGGTGAAGGAGGTGAGCACAAGACACCTGGGCACGCCAGGGGGCCCAGGCGCGCCCAGGTGGGTTGTGCCCACCTCGAGGCCCATCTTTGCATGATTCCAACGCTAAAAAATCCTATAAATATAGAAACCATCAGAAATAACCCTAGATCAGAAGTTCCGCCGCCGCAAGCCTCTGTAGCCACGAAAAACCAATCTAGATCCCGTTCCGGCACCCTGCCGAAGGGGGAAATCATCACTGGTGGCCATCTTCATCATCCCGGCGGCCACCACGATGAGGAGGGAGTAGTCCACCCTCGAGGCTGAGGGTTTATACCAGTAGCTATGTGTTTAATCTCTCTCTCTCGTGTTCTTGAGTTGGCATGATCTTGATGTATCGCAAGCTTTGTTAATATAGTTGGATCATATGGTGTTTTCCCCTCTCTATCTTGTTGTGATGAATTGAGTTTTCCCTTTGAGATTTCACTTTTATCGGATTGAATACATTGTTGGATTTGAGAGCACTTGATCTATGTCTTGGCACTCAACTCGCGGATTTCCGAGGTGACATTGGGGTAATCTATGCATAGGGGTTGATGCACATTTTTGTCCTTGTTTCTTCGGTAGAAATCTTGGGGCAGTCTTTGAAGTTCTTTGTGTTGGATTGAGTATTATGAATCTGAAATTGTTTGATGCATATAGCATAATCAAGTCAGGGATACTCGCGGTGACATTGGAGTATCTAGGTGACATTAGAGTTGGTTGATGTGTATCATATGGTGTTATTTTAGTATGAACTCTTGGTTAGATCGATCGGAAAGAATAGCTTGGTGTTATTTTAGTATGAACTCTAGGATAGATTGATCGGAAAGAATAGCTTTGAGGTGGTTTCATACCCTACAAACAATTTCTTCTTATGTTCTCCGCTAGATAGGAACTTTGGAGTGATTCTTCATCGCACGTTGAGGGATGGTTATATGATCCAATTATATTAGTATTGTTGAGAGATTGCACTTGCGAAAGTACGGACCCTAGGCCTCATTTTCAAGCATTGCAATACCGTTTGTGCTCCGTTTTATCAATTACTACCTTGCTGTTTTTTATTGTCCCTATTACAAAAATCAATATCTACTATCATTACTATGCTTGTATCACCATCTCTTCGCTGAACTAGTGCACCTATACAAATTACCATTGTATTTGGTGTGTTGGGGACACAAGAGACTCTTTGTTATTTGGTTTCAGGGTTGTTTGAGAGAGACCATCTTCATCCTATGCCTCCCACGGATTGATAAACCTTAGGTCATCCACTTGAGGGAAAATTGCTACTGTCCTACAAAACTCTGCGCTTGGAGGCCCAACACGAGTCTACAAGAACAAGTTGTGTAGTAGACATCAGATGCACGTACTGATACTTTGGTCATACATGCATGTCGCCATGACCTACCGTAAGACGGACCAGTGAATCTATCGCTTGGTCAAACGACAACTGTTGTTGTCGATAAAAAATGGATAGAATATATATATATATATATATATATATATATATAAACCGCTTGGGCCAATAGATTGAACCATCATAAAAAATCGCACGAGAGGGACCACAAAACCAACACCGCCTGCATGCGGCCCAAAATGATGTACGTTGGAAGGGATGATGTGTGTTTTCAATATCGAATAATGTACAATTTAGATGTGGTGCCCGCCTCTCGATACAGACAACCACCATGAAAGCCAGGTAATTAAGGACGAGATACGCAGGGTACGGTGCCGGTCCAACCCACCAATCCAAGCGTGTGTGAGGGAATCCTGACAACGCATGAGCTCAGACTTTGCTTGAACGACATGTGACAGTGACCGGCCCTAACACGAACTAGGAGGAATCCATTCATGGCCAACACATACCCCTCGTTATCGGTCAAAGGGATGATATATATACACCCGGGGAGTCCACAGATATGTGTGTAGTCACAAAAAACCGCACAAGGGAGACGTGGTCGGTCAGAAGACCCCTATACACTGCATGCGGCCCGAAAATATGTATGGGTGGTGTGTGATGTGTTCAAATCCCCAATGCAGAACTTCGATTTGGCACCAACTACATTACAAACCGAACACCATACCCGACCCCAAGCCAGGTTCAATACGTACGATGTCGGTTCCCCAACTTCGAGGCGGGGGGGGGGGGTGTCGTCCAACGCATGCGCTCAAACTTTATTTGGTCTAACATGGCACACATAGCAGTTGGAAACCATCATGGTCAAACCCTTCTCATATGTTGGGTCAAAAGTATAGATTGTGTGCCCCCCCTTGTTATCGGTCAAGGATGATATCTATATAGACCTCAGGGAGCCCACAGATATGTGTGGCGTCTATAAACCGCACAAGGGAGATGTGCTAGATCAGAACACCCCCTATACTCTGCATGCGGCCCGAAAAAAATGTATGGGTCTGGTGTGTGATTTTTTCAAATCCCGAATGCACAAATTCGATGGGGCACCAACTACACTAGTAACATTACAAACTGAACATCGTATCCCCAGCCAGGTTAAAGACGTACGATGTCAGTTCCGCAACTTCGAGGTGGGTGGGGGGTAGGAGGTGTCATCCAACGCATGTGCTGAAACTTGATTTGCTCTAACATAGCACACTAAGCAAAGAGGAAACCCTTCTCATGCGTTGGGTCAAAGGGATAGTTTGTGTGGGCCTACAGATGTCGATCATTCTTTGATTTCTGAGAACAAAAAATAACCAATAAAAAACATATTCTACAAATTACCAAAACAAGGATCCCAAGGTTTATATAATCGTCATGATAGGTCACTACAGATACATTTAGATGATAAATGTCTATAATGATCGTATCATGGCGCTTTAATGAAGCTTGAGATATGCACCCACCGGGTCACCCATCCTAAGACTACTCTAGCCCCAGCACGCTTAACTTATGCGTTTTATTCGACTAGGTTAGCGGATGGGAAGCCGCCCCTTGCTGATAAGAATTGCCTCCTTGCCTTTAAGGCATTTCACGCTGGTCACCCTATGGGACCTACTCCCTACTATCACACATGTTTGTGCTTTTAGAAACTGTGTGCAAATATTTACATGGCCGGTGTGTCGCAGCCTAGCCTTCTATGAGCACTGACACTGGCAGCGGGAAACCGATGGGAGAAGAGGCGGGAAACCGATGGGAGGAGTGGCGGGAAACGGTAGCGTGTTTGGATATATAACAACATTAATATGGAAAACTTAGTAAAGAAGGAAGCGTGAGCTAACACGACGCATGCGCATAGTGCTAACCCACGGGTGACAGACGGTTGACCAGAACTGCTTTAAATATTCAGGGTTCGTTTGGCTTTTTTTATACATTATAATTAAGTTTATAAGCATTAATTTAATGTGCATAATTCAAATTAGTGCACCAAAATGGCTACAAAAATAATACATGTGTCCTTGGATGCATGTTTAGGTCCCATGCAAAGAATGGGAATGAATTACAACTGTCTCGGCGTCTGGCTCGGCCTCGGACATTCAGAATCTCGGTTTTTAAATCCCCGTAAATCCAAAACTCACCCAAAAATCATGAAACTTGGCATGGTGTCACAACATGGCACATATATGTCGTGGAAAATTTTCTGTCCATTTTGGGGTAAGTTTTATTACAAGCCTCTTACAAACCGGAGCTTCTCTCAAGAAGCCTCATGGTTCCGATAGGGAAACGTGTCCCCCTTGTGGGCGAAACGATAATCGCTGCCTCTTTTTATCTTGTATTTTTTTTACAGGCAACATGGAACGATAGGATATCCGTGCTGAAATTTAAAATTATTCAGGGTTCGTTTGGCCATTTTATACATTAATAGAGTTTCCTAGTCATTTAATGTCCATAATTCAAACCTGAACTACAAATACATGCTCCAGTACACCAAAATGGCTAGAAAAATCATACATGTGTCCTTGGGTGCATGTTTAGGTCCCATGCAAGGAATGGGAATGAACTACAACCGTATCGGCATCTTGGCTCGTCCTCAAACATTTGGAATCTCGGTTTTTTAATCCCCGTAAATCCAAAACTCACCAGAAAATCATGAAAGTTGGCATGGTGTCACATCATGGCACATATATGTCGTGGTAAAAAATTGTCCAATTTGGGCCAAGCTTTATTACAAACCTCTTACAAACTGGAGCCTCTCACAAGAACCCTCGTGGTTTCGATAGGGAAATGTGTCCCCTTGTGGGCGAAATGATAATCGCTTCCTCTTCTCGCCTTGTATTTTCTTCTACACGCAACATGGAACAACGAGAGATTCACGCTGAACTTTGGAATTATTCAGGGTTCGTTTGACCTTTTTTATACATTAATTGAGTTTTCTAGGCATTTAATGTCCATAATTCAAATCCAAACTACAAATACATGCTGCAGTGCACCAAAATGGCTAGAAAAATCGTACATGTGTCCTTGGGGTGCATGTTTAGGTCCCATGGAAGGAATGGGAATGAATTCAACCGTCTTGGCGTCCTGGCTCGGCCTCAAACATTGCGAATCTTGGTTTTTAAATCTCCATAAATCCAAAACTCACCAGAAAATCATGAAAGTTGGCATGGTGTCATGACATGGCACATATATGTCATGGTAAAAAAATTATCCAATTTGGGCCAAGCTATATTACAAGCCTCTTACAAACCGAAGCTTCTCGCAACCTCGTGGTCCCGGTAGGGAAACATGCCCCTCTTGTGGGCGAAACGATAATCGCCGCCTCTTATCGCCTTGTATTTTGCTTTCTACAGGCAACGTAGAATAACAGGAGTGTCGTGCTGAAATTTGAAACTATTCAGGGTTCATTTGGCCATTTTATATATTAATTGAGTTTTTTGGGCATTTAATGTAGTCCATAATTCAAATTTGAACTACAAGCACATGCTCCAGTGAACAAAATGGGTGGAAAATCGTACATGCGTCATTGGGTGCATGTTTAGGTCTCATTGAAGGAATCGGAATGAATTACAAACGTCTCATCGTCCTGAAACATTGAGAATCTCAGTTTTTAAATCCTAGTAATTCAAAAACTCACCCAAAAAACATGAAACTTGGCATGGTTTCATGACATGGCACATATATACCGTGTTAAAAAATCGTTCAGTTTGAGACAAGGCGCACACATTAATAGCCAACGAAGTCCTTTTGAAACAAATAGCTGACACGTTAATATCGCAAACGGTTGTATTATATGAACCGTGTGTGTTCCCGTAACCATTTAAGTGCGGCCGCGCGTCCCTCTTTTCTTATGGGATAGTACTACCTCGGTCCTTGTTCATTGGTCATCTTTGTATTTTGTGCCAAAATTTAACCATACTCGGTGGCGTGCGTGCAGCTGTTTGATTAGACGGGACAAGCACGAGAAGTCTGCTGTGCAAGCTCGACGGGACACGTGCAAGCAGTCCGCCACGCAGGCTCGACGGGACACGTGCGACCTGTCCACCTCGCATGCTCGACGGGACACGTGCGAGCAGCCAAGGGCGCGCATGCTCACCTGGAAGCGAGCTCTTTGACCTCCATCCACCAGCCGCCCGCCTCGCTCACAACTTCTCCATTAATGGCGGCCAAGCCGCTGTTTAAAACGCGGTTAATTAAAGCACCTGGACGGAGGGTGTTTGCTTGTGATCCCATGGCCCTGCTCAATGTTAGCATTTGCTTTGTTCATGTTTTCAACTCGTATTCTGGATAATTTAAAATGCCACATAGGGCAACGGAAAATATGACGACAAATAAAATGCCAACGGATAATATGACAACAAATTTACAATGGCGCGGATAATAACTGTCTTACATATTCTGGATAATTTAAAATGCCACATGCAGCAAAGCCCGGAAGACACGGGGGCTAGAGAAGAAGGAAATCACAGACAACGATCTGGGTCGCTACTGTCTCTACTCCTCGATGGATCACCGGGCGATGAGAGATCCTCCAGCTCCTTCTTCAATTCCTCACGACTTTGCTTGAGAGCAGCCACGGATTCCTCCACCTCCTGCTCGCGCTCGATCCGGAGCTTCCTCAAGTCACCCATCAGTTCCTCGATGACCGCTTTCAGCGTCATCCCCGAGGCGCTGCTCTGCTCATGCAGCTTCTTCCAGCCGGTGGCCTCCTCCTCAGTCTCGGCGAGCGCCTTGAGGAGCTTCGCATTGTCACCCATGAGTTGCTCAACGAGGCCGGTCGCCTTCTCAACCGAGGCATCACTAATCTCGAGCAGCTTCATCAAGCCGTCGACCAGCTCCTGCTGCTTAATTAGGTAAGCGAGAATGTCGTCATCACTGGCCAAGGACTTCAGCACCGCCAGCTCGTCGTGATCGCCGACGCGGCGAGTGCGCTTGTGAGAGCCCTCACGTGCCGGTGAGAGCTCGTTCGAGGGCTCCGCGGCACGCCAGGACATCTCTGCTGCGTCTGCCATGTAGCGGCGGGTCCTCTCTAGTGCTTCCGAGGCCTTGGTCTTTGCTCCCTGGTTATATGTCGACCCGAAAGTCCTCCTACCGGTCATGGCGGAAAGACTTGACAGGAAAGACCAGTTTTGTGGGTGATGAGGAGAGGAACTGTGAAGTATTTTTTGAGTGGCTAGTTTTTATAGCCGGTGCTAAGTGTGAACACATTTAGGTTTGATCGGTGTGAACAGATTTGCAATTACTTATTCCGTTGTAATCTGGAATGTGACGAGAAACAAGGTCAAAATTTGTTGATGGTTCTGGGCTCGAAGCCCGAAACACACATTCATATGGCTGCTCGTCGTTGAGGTGGCCGCAGCGTGGTCTGCTCATGTCCATCCGCGCATTTTGCTCGCCATTCAGGCGGCCGCAGTGCTCCGCTTTGGCATCCCTACACGCGCTCTGCTCGCCGTTGAGGCAAATTTACAATGGCAACGGTTAATAATTATCTTAAATATTCAGGATAATTGAAAATGCCACATGTGGCAATGCCCAAAACACTCACGACCTACATATGCTTAGTGAATTAAAATGTCGATATGCGACATTTGCATACAATTATAATAAAATATAGGCTAAAAGGCTGAGCTGGCAGCCTTCCAACGACGGTCTTCTCGGACTCCATGATCAGCATAGCACCCTTGCGGCCGTTCATTCCAAGTGTCCCGACTCGCCTCCGCCTATGGAGCTGCTGGTGCTAGGAGGCTCTTGGGCCTGCTGGGCCTCTTCCAGTAGAGCTTGACAGTGTGTAATCATGCGCATGACATTCCCGCGGAACCGCTCCATTTCCATGTCTCTGCCCTGGTAGCAAATTCCGTCCATCACCTGCATCCTCAAGATATCACGTTGGTGATGTTCTACTTCGTCGGTGACGTCAACTCCGCCAAGGGTGCGCTCGAGCCTGGCCACCACATCGTCGGGATCAAGGTTGACACGGCCGCCGCCGGCAATGATGTAGCCATAGACTGGCTGTCTCATAACTGAATTGCAGAGGTCCTGTGCCCATTCTTGGTGGGGCATCAGGCTCTCGATGAGCACCGGTGACGGCGGCTCTTCGGGTGGGTCATCAATCATGCCGCCTAGTAGCTCTGGATCTTGTGCATGGTGGATGGCAAACTGCTCATCACACTTCCTCTGCAATATGTCGATTGTGCGCCCAAGGACTGTCACGGCGATATCGCTGCTGATGGGCCATGGTGCCTGCACCGGCCGATGAAGCTCTTGCTCCCCGACCTGCTCCAGCTCATTCTCCTCGCCAAAGATGTAATGCAGGTAGGGGTCGACGTTGAAGCTTTGGTCGTTGCCTGGCATGCTTGGAATAACTAAAGGTAGATGGGTGAGGACTAGATCTGCGCACAGTGTCGCGATGGTGCATTGCCGCCTGGGTCATATGCAGCAAGCTATTAGCTGGTGGCGGGAAACTGATGAGGGAAGAGGCGGGGATTTTACAATTCACCCATGTGGAGCGCGGGAAGCATTCGCTGGAGCGCGGAAGCCTTCCCTGGAGCGCGAGAAGACTAAGTGGAGCACACAACCCGACTACCGTATGCAGTGTCACGTGTTATCTATCACACACGTGTTAACATAAGGAAACATGTGTGTAACTTACTAATCATCGCACACGAGTACTCGCAGACACATCGTGTGCGATACTCCTAGCCACCGCAAGCAACTAGTTTGCATTTTCAAAGTTTTTTGTACACACAGAATCGCACACGAATTAATTGTAGTAACCGTCTGTGTTGTATTTTCTCATCACAAATAGTTCATCCGAGTGGGCTGTTTGCCCCGTATCACACACATCTTGTTTACACGAATCATTTGTGTTTTTGGCTCATCGCAAACAGTTCATCTATGTGAACTGTATGCCGCATATCAGACACATCTTGTTAAGTTGAACCATTTATGTTGTGTTCCCTAATCAAAAAAGTTCGTCCGAGTGAATCGTATGTCAGATATCACACACACCTTGATCTGGCTAACCGTTTCTGTTGCATTCCCTAATAGCAAACAATTCATCGAAGTGAACTGTATGCCGTATATCGCACACACCTTGATATGGCTGCCCGTTTCTATTGTTCTGTCTCATCGCAAACAGTTCATATGGATCAACCGTATGCCCTGCATCACACACACAACTAAAATCTAAACCGCGTTTGATGTATCCGCCATCGCAAACGTTTTGCATCTTTTTTTATGGTTTTTTACATCATCGTTTGCGATTAATGCATCGCACACAGTTTCATCAAAGGGTCTCTGATTGTAGTGTCGCGTTAGCAGCATCCTGCAGTAATGATGAGGTATATGTTGTTATGAATTACCAAAACCACCCGAGGATTAGTTGCACTTTCACCTTCCGTGTTTGCCGTTACTGCCAGTGGGGCCCGTGCCCGATCCAAATCGGCCTCGGCCATCTCCTTCCTTCCACGTGCGCGCTCGTGAATGGCAGGTGATCACCGCGACGATCCTCGTCGGATCCGTATCTCCGTCATATCCCTCTCCACGCCATGATGTCCTATAAATACACCTCCTCTCCCTCTCTAGTTCGCCCCTAAAAGCCCCCACCCAAACCCCCTCACCGGAGCCCTAGCTCAAGCTTTTCGCCGCCGGCAGCCGCAACCCTAATAGCTCGATTCCGACACCGTTGCACCCCCTCTCGCCTCCCCGACGCCACCAATCTAACCCACGCTCTGTTGCGACCGTCCCAAACATCCCCACCTCCCCAAAAACTCGTCGGAACCACCACAGCATGTGCAACCGAGAGTTCGCCGGAGCTTAGAGCGCCCATAACTCCGCCTTGTCGTGTTGGAAATATGCCCTAGAGGCAATAATAAATTGGTTATTATCATATTTCCTTATTCATGATAAAGGTTTATTATTCATGCTAGAATTGTATTGACCGGAACCTTAAATACATGTGTGGATACATAAACAAGTACCGTGTCCCTAGTAAGCCTCTACTAGACTAGCTCGTTGATCAAAGATGGTTAAGGTTTCCTAACCATAGACATGAGTTGTCATTTGAAAACGAGATCACATCATTAGGGGAATGATGTGATGGACAAGACCCAACCGTAAGCTTAGCATTTGATCGTATCAGTTTATTGTTATAACTTTCTTCATGTCAAGTATCTACCTAAGACCATGAGATCATGCAACTCCCTGACACCGGAGGAATACTTAGTGTGTATCCAAACATCACTTCATAACTGAGTGATCATAGAGGTATCTCAGAAGGTGTTTGTTGGGTTGGCAAGGATCGAGACTTGGATTTGTCACTCCGTATGACGGAGAGATATCTCTGGCCCTCTCGGTAATACAACATCGTAAAGAGCTTGCAAGCAATGTGGCTAATGAGTTAGTCATGAGATCTTGTATTATGGAACGAGTAAAGAGACTTGCCGGAAACGAGATTGAACTAGGTATGGAGATACCGACGATCGAATCTCGGGCAAGTAACATATTGCCGGACAAAGGGAATTGCATACGGGGTTAACCGAATCCTTGACATCGTGGTTCAACCGATAAAAGATCTTCGTGGAATATGTAGGAACATATATGGGCATCTAGGTCCCGCTATTGGTCATTGACTGGAGAGAGGTCTCAGTCATGACTACATGATTCCCGAACCCGCAGGGTCGCACGCTTATCGTTCGTTGACGCTAGAATAGTATTGGGATATTTGATGATTGGCAACCAAATGTTGTTCGGAGTCCCGAATGAGATCACAGACATCACGAGGAGTCTCGGAATGGTCGAGAGGTAAAGATTTATATATGGGAAGTCATATTTTGGATTCTGGAAAATGGTGCCGTTTTTTCGATATTGTATCGGGAAGCTTCCAGAAGGTTCCGGAGGATTCTGGAGGGGTCCGGAAGTCCACAAGTGGGTCCACCATGTCCCAAGGGTTGGCATGGGCTGAGGGGAGGCGCCCTGGCCTTATTGGGCTAGGCACAACAAGTCCTCAAAAGCCCATGCGGCTAGGGAAGGGAAAAAGGGGGAGTCCTAGTAGGAATAGGATTGGACTTGGAGTCCAAGTCCTGTCCCCCTTGGCGCCAACTCCTATTAGGAGTAGGGCTGGATACCAGCCCTCCCACGCATATAAATATAGAGGAGGGGTGCAGCAAGGCACCCCAATACATTGGCCTTGGCTGCTGGCCCGTCTCTCCCTCCCGGCATAGTTCTCATCCATGGTTTTTTGCTTAGCGAAGCGCTGCCATTGCTCCACCACCACCATCACCACCACCACGCCGTCATGCTGGTTGTGATCCTATCTACTTCTTCGCCTTCTCTTGCTGGATTAAGGAGGAGGAGATGTCATCGAGCCGCAGATGCGGCTTGAAACTGCGTCGATATTTCCCCAAAGAGGAAGGGATGATGCAGTACAGCTACGGTAAGTATTTCCCTCAGTTTTGAAACCAAGGTATCAATCTAGTAGGAGAACCAAGCAACACTATGTAAACGGTACCTGCACACAAAGAGCAAATCCTCGCAACCCAACGCGTAAGAGGGGTTGTCAATCCCTCCTCGATAAAAAGATAGATTGTTTTGTATGTGTTTGGATAAATAGTTCTGAATAAAACGTGAAATAAAAGATGCAAATAAAAAGTGCAGCAAAGTATTTTTGGGTTTTTGGAATAATAGATCTGAAAACAAATGCGATGAAAAATAGGTCGGAAAGCAATATGATAAAAGATAGACCCGGGTGCCGTAGATTTCACTAGTGGCTTCTCTCGAGAAAATAGCACACGGTGGGTAAACAAATTACCGTTGGGCAATTGATAGAAGATCGAATAATTATGACGATATCCAAGGCAATGATCAATATATAGGCATCACGTCCAAGATTAGTAGACTGACTCCTGCCTGCATCTACTACTATTACTCCACACATCGACCGCTATCCAGCATGCATCTAGTGTATTAAGTTCATGGAGAAACGGAGTAATGCAATAAGAACGATGACATGATGTAGACAAGATCTATTCATGTAGGAATAGACCCCATCTTGTTATCCTTAATAGCAATGATACATGCGTGTCTCGCTGCCCCTTCTGTCACTGGGAGAGGACACCGCAAGATCGAACCCATCACAAAGCACCTCTTCCCATGGCAAGAAAAATCGATCTAGTCGGCCTACCTAAACCAAAGATTTGAAGAAGAAATACGAGGCTATAAATAATCATGCATATAAGAGATCAAAGAAACTCAAATAATATTCATGGATATAGATCTAATCATAAACTCAAAGTTCATCGGATCCCAACAAACACACCACAAAAAGAGTTACATCAAATAGATCTCCAAGAGACCATTGTATTGAGAAGCAAAAAGAGAGAAGAAGCCATCTAGCTACTGCCTACGAACCCTTAGGTCTATGGTGGACTACTCACGCATCATCGGAGAGACACCAATGAGGATGATGAACCCCTCCGTGATGGTGTTAGATTGGATCTCGTGGTTCTGGAACTTGCGGCGGCTGGAATTGTGTTTCGTCGACTCCCCTAGGGTTTCTGAAATATTTGGGAATTTATAGGGCGAAGAGGCGGTGCAGGAGACCTCCATGGGGCCCACAACCCGCCTGGGCGCACCTAGTTGTCTTGTGGTCCCCACGGGGATCCCCTCTGGTCCTTCCTTGGCTCCTAAGTTTTCTTCTGGTCCAAAAAAATCTCCAAAATTTTTTGTTGCGTTTGGACTCCGTTTGGTACTAATATTCTGCGAAGTAAAAAACAAGCAAAAAAACAGCAACTGGCACTGGGCACTATGTCAATAGCTTAGTCCCAAAAAATGATATAAAATGATTGTAAAACATCCAAGAATGATAATATAACAGCATGGAACAATAAAAAATTATAGATACGTTGGATACGTATCAGCCGCACATGTGCTTAACAGAGAGGTGCCGTCCGTTCGGCACTAGATTGGTTGGATCGTGATCGGACTGCGAAGAGTATGACTACATCAACCACGTTATATACGCTTCCACTTTTGGTCTACGAGGGTACGTAGACACACTATCCACTCTCGTTGCTATGCTTCTCCTAGATAGATCTTAGGTGTTCGTAGATTTTTTTTGATTTTAATGCTTCGTTCCCCATCATGTCATCCTCCTCGCCTTCGTCGTCTTTGAGCTCCACCTCGACCACCCACGAACGCGACATGAAGAGCTGCATTGACTAGACACCGCCACCATCGCCGAAGACCACTGGAATGCCGCCTTCGACAACCACCGCACCCCCTCTGGCCACCGCACTGTAAGCCCCGGCCAACCGCCCCCTCTCTCTGAATGGCAACCCTCCCCCATCCTCAGATGTCAATCCGACGGCCACCTTAGATTTGTTCTTTTTTAATAAAACGCCAAAACTTGTTTTTAGGTATTGGTCATCCGCTCTCTTTCCTTAGCGCGCACACCCCTGTAGCCAACCACAACTTGCCACGTAGCCCCCTGGCCGACCCGTAGTGTCTTTCTTTATTTCTGTTTTATTTTCTGTTTTAGATTTAGTTTCAATTTTAGAATCCTAATATCTTTTACGTTTTTAATTGTTTTTGATTGATTCTTTTTGCTTTAGTTGCAAAAATTTATGTAGTTTCTGTAGGATCCAATAGTTTTCAAATTTGAAGTTTTTAAATTTGAATTTGCTCAAATTTGCTTCAAACCCTAGATTGCTTATAACTTGAGTTTAAAAATAGCTTTTGAAGTAATTCTTTTTGCTAGTGGTCACTAGTTGAATAGTTTATCCAATAGTATTTAGTAATTTAATTGTGGTATAATCTAAATTTAGTTTATATAAAAAATAATACTGTTTTGAGGTTGGTTTGTTTTGACCCTTAAATCTTTTGTTTTTAATTGTTTTTAATTATTTCTTTTTTTCACTTTTGATAAATTTTGTTATGTTTCTGTTAGTCAACAGTAGAAAATTTTTATATGTTTTTAAAATTATTTTGCTACTATTTTGTATTAAAAACCTATTTAGGTCATAAATAGAGTTTTATAATAGCTTTTTAATTGTTTCTTTTTGCTAATAAAATTTTATGAAAATACTTTCTGTTAACTTAGTTGTTTTTGTATTTCTTTTCTATTAAGTTATTAGTTTAGTATTTTCCTTTGCTATTAAGTTTTAATTAGGACAAAAAACTATTTTGTTATTCATAGTTAAGTCCTCTAGTTTCTTTTGAAGTTTTCCTTTAATTTTTATTTGGTTTTTCTTATTGTTTTCTTTATTGCTTTGTTTATTGGTTGTTAATATAATTGCTAGAAATTGCTTTCTAGAGTAAATGCTTATGTGAATGCAATGTTTGATTAATATAGATTTCATCGGAGAGTGATGAATAGTTCTATCAAGTTATTTCTGAGAGCGATATAATCTTCATCAACTATACCAGGCAAGTTCACTTTGACCATAATTTTCATACCTATGTTTTTATTACATTTAGTGTCACCTTAGCAACAATTCCTCCAGTAATTATGTTGATTCTTGTAGTTTAGTAGAAGCATGAGGTAGGAACCCACACCATGTTACTGAGCCTCGGGAGCGTCATTTATTTTAGTGCTACGCTATCGTAGACGGGGATTGGTATGAGTGTTCATGAGAGGTCTGAGAAGGAGGACTCTACATCAAAGACAACAACTTCCTGATGGCAACTTCAAGGTCTGCATTATTCAAGACCTCAAGACTTCAAGACTCGAGACAAGATTTCAATACACACTACTGGGTGGAATGGTCGGAGGTACCTAGAGTAACCAAGAGAATTGCCTAATGTGACCTGGAGTAGGCCAGTACTCATGCGGAAAGTTCCACCCAGACCCAAAGAGACGGATGAATACTTCATGGCCGAAAGCTTACCTATGCAACCACAAGTCACTATGGGCTCTGGCTTGGTTGACCCTAGTTGTGACTCTGGCTGGACGGTGCTAGCAGATGTAGAAGAACGGTAGGATTGGATGGGCACTGACAGTGGCCCAGAAGAACTCTACGGAAGACCATGTTTCATTCGTCCTGTTCTCAAACACCCGGTAGTGCGAGGACATAAAAATGAGGGAGCGATTCTTGTGGGTATAGTGCACAAAACTCTGCAGAGTTAAAACCTAATCGATTAGCCGTGTCCTTGGTTACGGATAATTTGAGCTTCTGGACTTGGATCTATCTCGGAGCTCTCAACACTGGACTAATAATTAATTTTTGGCAACTTATAACTATGGGCTATGAGACATCGGTTGGCGGAACCATGTCATATTAGTTAACTCTATAGTGAAGGTTCCTTGACAATCTTTTGTTGTAGGAAAAAACAGCTTTTATGCAAAAATTCAGACATAGAGCCACTAAGCCACATTGCATATAGAATAGTCTTTTCATCTGCTTTCTGTTGTGATCTTGTCAGTACATTCAATGTACTGACCTACGCAGCTGCAACGTCTCATGTTGCAGATATTTATACGACGAGAAAGAGTTACGATATAGGATTACGGTCTACACTCAACTTGTTGTTGGCGTTGATGGGACTCCACACCCTAATTGATTTATTTCCACTATGATAAATAAGGTATACTCTGGATCTATGGTATTTATTTTACATGTGATGTTATGGTATTTCATCGAAGTACTGTGTGTGCCAGCATACTGATCCAGGGATGGCACAGAAAGCACAAAGACTTGACTGTATTGGGTCGGGTCGCTACATTAACTTGAGATGAGAACTATTGTAAGGACCATTATGACAACGTACAACGTAAAACTTATATATGCTAACACCGGATCCATTCAATGCTTGACACGTGCACATGAATGGTTGGCGTCTTGCATGTTGACAGGGTGTGCGGTTGTCGAGAGCCTACGAGGTCGCTGTTACCATGCACGAGTTTTACTAGCCGACTAATGACCCACAAGTATAGGGGATCAATCGTAGTCCTTTCGATAAGTAAGTGTGTCGAACCCAATGAGGAGCAGAAGGAAATGACAAGTGGTTTTTAGCAAGGTTATTTCTGCAAGCACTGAAATTGTCGGTAACAGGTAGTTTGATAGCAAGGTAATTTATAACGAGCAAGTAATGGTAACGGTAAATAAAGTGCAGCAAGGTAGCCCAATCCTTTTTGTAGCAAAGGATAGTCCAAAACGGTCTCTCATAATAAGCAAAGCTTTCTTGAGGGCATACGGGAATTTCATGTAGTCACTTTCATCATGTTGGTTTGATTCGCGTTCGCTACTTTGATAATTTGATACGTGGGTGGACCGGTGCTTGGGTGCTTTCCTTACTTGAATAAGCCTCCCACTTATGATTAACCCCCTTGCAAGCATCCGCAACTATGAGAAAAGTATTAAGATAAAATCTAACCATAACATTAAACATATGGATCCAAATCAGTCCCTTACGAAGTAGCGCATAAACTAGGGTTTAAGCTTCTGTCACTCTAGCAACCCATCATCTAATAAGTACTCCACAATGCATTCCTTAGGCCCAAAGATGGTGAAGTGTCATGTAGTCAACGTTCACATAACACCACTATGGGAATCTCAGCATACATATTATCAAATCGAACACATATCAAATTCACATGATTACTTGCAACATGACTTCTCCCGTGGCCTCAAGAACAAAGGTAACTACCCACAAATGATATTCATGCTCAAGATCAGAGGGGTCTTAAATAGCATAATGGATCTGAACATATAATCTTCCACCAAATAAACCATATAGTAATCAACTACAAGATGTAATCAACACTACTAGTCACCCACAGGTACCAATTTGAGGTTCGGTACAAAGATTGAACACAAGAGATGAACTAGGGTTTGAGATGAGATGGTGTTGTTGAAGATGTTGATGTAGATTGCCCTCCCAAAGATGAGAGGGTTGTTGGTGATGACGATGGCTTCGATTTCCCCCTTTGGGAGGGAAGTTCCCCCAGCGGAATCGCTCTGCCGGAGGGCAAAAGTGCTCCTGCCCAACTTCCGCCTCGAGACGGCGTCGCTCCGTCCCAAAATTCCTCTTCTTTTTTTTCTAGGTCAAAAGACCTAATATACCAGAAGATGCGCACCGGAGGTGGGCTGGGCTGCCCACCACCCACCAGGGCGCGCCTGGGGGGCCTGGCGCGCCCTGGTGTCTTGTGGGCACCAGGTGGCCCCCCTCCAGTGGTTCTTTTCTCTAGTGTTTATTAAATATTTCAAAATAATTCTCCATAAAAATTCAGCTCATTTGGAGATGTGCAGAATAGGTATCTCTGATGTAGCTTTTTCAGGTCTAGAATTCCATCTGCCGGTATTCTCCCTCTTTGTGTAAACCTTGCATATTATGAGAGAAAAGGCATTAGAATTACTCCATAAAGCATTATTATGCATAAAAACATTATAAATAATAGTAGTAAAACATGATGCAAAATGGACGTATCACCGACCTTTCTTGTGTTCAGTCAGCGGGTCGGCGTTGTCGGGGCTGCCGCACCACCTGGTACCATTCCGCCTACCTGCATACATGGGTGGGTGCATGAAGCCGACGGTCAAAATTTAAGTCACATAGCTGGAGCCGGCCCTAGGCATATGGGAGCCGAGGGCCCACAAGGTGTTGCATCATTTTTCGAGCCACGCACAAACACACTAGGTGGAAACCAAGCGGAGCCACACGCTGTCGAGTCAGCCTCTGTTGTGGTGCAAGCTAATGTCACTGAACCATCACCGATGCCGACCACTACAATTGGGTCGCCCATGTAGCCAAACACCTTTATTGGGTTGTTGATGGAGCTGAACACTACCATTGGGACGTGTCTCAACTTAGACCTTGCGTCGGCCAACACGGAGCATCGATTATGCGTGATAAATTATTCATCACAAATGGGCGTTGAATGTTGGAGCCCTATCTTGTTACGTGAAACATAGGGGCATCTATAGTCTTCTGTTGTTGTGCCATGATACCATGATAAAGGGGAAACCAGGGTGCCCATGGCGCAAAGACCAACTACAACCAAGAGTTTAAGTAAGCTATGGACAACACGTTTAATAAATGTTCATGCTATGAATTATCCGCGGAGGACTGATGCATGCAGAGGAGATAGTTGATCTATCCATAAAATTGCAATGATATAGAGAGAAAATAATCCATCTATCCATAATATTTAGCCAGCATTCAGCATTAGTACAAGTTATTTAGACCTTGCAGCTATCTTGAAACTCACATGTGCATCGAACGATGCATATCTTATCTACTCCAAGGTCAGTGAAGCAATCATCCATCCAAACATCCTTAATTGTTCGCACTCGGTGCCCTTACCCAGCTTCATTCCCATCATAAAATTTGCTATGCCGAATAGGGATGGTATTGTTTTTTTACAAATATCATTTGGTACAGGAATCCACCGATGTAGGTGAACGGTGCTTTTGAGATCAAGTTGGTATGGCCGAGCACAGCTCTGTCCTTGTCGATCGCTGCTCCACAGAAGAATATATTCTCACGAGAAAGGATTTTGTGC
This sequence comes from Thinopyrum elongatum, assembly GCA_011799875.1. NCBI lineage: Eukaryota > Viridiplantae > Streptophyta > Magnoliopsida > Poales > Poaceae > Thinopyrum > Thinopyrum elongatum. The sequence continues at coordinate 417,316,429 of CM022303.1, read as the reverse complement.
AACTCACTTGGTATGCTGGGTGAGTGCATGATGTGGTACACCAAATAGTCCTCTGTGACACAAAGTGGAAGGACGGCGACGCATTGCTTCTCCCCACGGATGTAGTCGGTGAACTCTATGTCGATACAACAATCTTGATCTCCTACCTTTGGAGAGAGTTAGACACGATTTTGATCCATTGCCGAACAACCCCTCGGTGGGTGATGGTCGCGGTTATCTTCAAGCCATCATCGAAGTGATGAACCCGAGCAAATTCCTCCACATGTAACTCCATTTGGAATGGCCGGACCGGAGGGCTATGGTTTTGAGTAGGAGTAAGTTCCTAGTTTGACTAGAAGTAGCACAACTATTTAAGGAGGGTGTGAAATGTGAAAAGAGTATGAAACGAGTGCGGTTTGAACACAAAAGAAGGAGAGAGTGAACAAGACAAGGTGAAGCTATTTCAATATGTAGAACAGATGCATGTCGAGGGAATTATTGGAAGAAGTGTCATGCAGCCAGGCGAATTCGGGTAGCATAGACTGACAAGCAACCTCCACAACGACATACCTGTTGGGGAACATTGCATGGGAAAAAAAATTCCTACGCTCACCAAGATCAATCTAGGAGATGCGCATCTACGATAGGAGAGATTGGATCTATATACCCTTGTAGATCGCTAAGCGGGAGCATTAAGAAACGCGGTTGATGTAGTCAAACGTCTTCGTGATCCAATGATGATCCGTCCACGAACTCCCGATCAAGTGCCAAACGGATGGCACCTCCGAGTTTAGCACACGTGCGGCTCAACGGCATCCTCTCCTTATTGATCTAGCAAGTGAGAGAGAGAGGAGGTAGATGAGATTGGGACCAACACGATGGTATGGTGGTGGTGGTGGCAGCGGAATTCCGGCAGGGCTTCGCCAAGCGCGTACCGGTGAAACGTGGGAGAAGTTGGGAGAGGTAATGGGCAAGGATCGAAGGGTGGCCGCCCCCAATGCCTCCCCACCTTTATATAGGCGTGGAGGGGGCTGTTGGATTGCACTCCAAGGCCCTAGGGTTGTTGGCCAAAGGGGGAGGAAGGAAATCCCACCTTTCCTTCCCCACCGATCGCTATCCCCTTTTTAGGGATCCTGATCTTATCCCCTTGGGATATGATACTATTCCTTTTAAGGGAGGATCTTGGTGCGCCTAGACCAGGGTTGTGGGGAATTTATCCACTACCCACGTTCATGTGGGTCCCCCATGCAGGTGGGCCCCACTCCGGAACCTTCTAGAACCTTCCCGGTACAATACCGAAAAAACTCGAACTTTTTCCGGAACCCCGATAACAACTTTCCATATATGAATCTTTACCTCCAGACTATTTTGGAGCTCCTGGTTATGTCCCGGATCCCATCCGGGACTCCGAACAACCTTCGGACTTTCCACTATTAATATCTCAATACTACCCTAGCGGTACCGAACGTTAAGCATGCGACCCTACGGGTTCGAGAATCATGTAGACATGACCGAGACTCCTCCCCGATCAATAACCAATAGCGGGACCTGGATGCCCATATTGATTCCTACATATTCCACGAAGATCTTTATCGGTTGAACCACGACGTCAAGGATTCAGTTAATCCTATATACAATTCCCTTTATCCATCGGTATGTTACTTGCCCGAGATTTGATCGTCAGTATCTCCATACCTAGTTCAATCTCGTTACCGGCAAGTCTCTTTACTCGTTCTATAATACAAGATCCCATGGCTAACTCTTTAGTCACATTGCTTGCAAGATCATTGTGATGCTGTATTACCGAGTGGGCCCTGAGATACCTCTCCGTCACACGGAGTGACAAATCCCAGTCTTGATCCATGCGAACTCAACAGACACCCTCGGAGATACCTATAGAGCATCTTTATAGTCACCCAGTTATGTTGCGACGTCTGATACACACAAGGTACTCCTCCGGTGTCAGTGTGTTGCATGATCTCATGGTCATAGGAACAGATACTTGACATGCAGAAAATGATAGCAATAAACTTGATACGATCATATGCTATGTTTATAGTTTGGGTCTTGTCCATCACATCATTCTCCTAATGATGTGATCCCATTATCAAATGACAACTCATGTCTATGGCTAGGAAACCATAACCATCTTTGATCAACGAGCTAGTCTGGTAGAGGCTTACTAGGGACATGTTGTTGTCTATGCATCCACACATGTATTTGAGTTTCCAATCAATACAATTATCGCATGGATAATAAACGATTATCATGAACAAGGAAATATAATAATAACCACTTTATTATTGCCTCTAGGCTATATTTCCAACAGTCTCCCACTTGCACTAGAGTCAATAATCTAGTATTGCATGGTAATGAATCTAACACCCATAGAGTTCTGGTGTTGATCATGTTTTGCCCGTGGAAGAGGTTTAGTCAATGGATCTGCAACATTCAGATCCGTATGTACTTTGCAAATGTTTATGTCCTCCTCCTTGATCGCATAGCGGATGGAATTGAAGCACCACTTTATGTGTCTGGTCCTCTTGTGAAAGCTTGGTTCCTTGGATAGAGCAATGGCACCAGTGTTGTCATAGAACAGAGTCATTGGGTTCAGTACACTGGGCACAACTCCAAGATCTGTCATGAACTGCTTCATCCAGACACCTTACTTCACTACCTCCAAGGCAGCTGTGTACTCCGCTTCGCATGTAGAATCAGCTACCATGCTTTGCTTGGAACTGCACCAGCTTACCGCTCCCCCATTTAGAATATATACGTATCCGGTTTGAGACTTAGAGTCACCCGGATCAGTGTCAAAGCTTGCATCGACGTAACCCTTTATGACGAGCTCTTGATCACCCCCATAAATGAGAAACATTTCCTTAGTCCTTTTCAGGTACTTAAGGATATTCTTAACCGTTGTCCAGTGTTCCACTCCTGGATCACTTTGAAACCTTCCGGCCATACTTATGGCAAGGCTGACATATGGTCTCGTGCACATCATCGCATGCATGATAGAGCCTATAGCTGAAGCATAGGGGATGACACTCATCTCTTCTCTATCCTCTGTAGTCGCTGGGCATTGAGTCTTACTCAACTTCACACCTTGCAAAACATGCAAGAACCCCTTCTTGGACTGATCCATTTTGCAGTTCTTCAAAATCTTATCAAGGTATGTGCTTTGTGAAAGTCCTATTAAGCGTCTCGATCTATCTCTATAGATCTTGATGCCTAATATGAAAGCAGCTTCTCCTAGGTCCTTCATTGAAAAACTCTTGTTCAAATATTCCTTCACATTTTCCAAAAGTTCTATATTGTTTCCAATCAGCAATATGTCATCCACATATAATATTAGAAACGCTATAGAGCTCACACTCACTTTCTTGTAAATACAAGCTTCTCCATAAACTTGTATAAACCCAAACGCTTTGATCACCTCATCAAAGCAAAGATTCCAACTCTGAGATGCTTGCACCAGTCCATAAATGGATCGCTGGAGCTTGCACACTTTGTCAGCATTCTCTGGATCGACAAAACCTTCCGGTTGCATCATATACAACTCTTCCTTCAGGAAACCATTAAGGAACGTTGTTTTGACATCCATCTGTCAGATTTCATAATCGAAAAATGCAGCTATTGCCAACATGATTCTGACGGACTTAAGCATCGCTACGGGTGAGAAAGTCTCATCGTAGTCAACTCCTTGAACTTGTGAAAACCCCTTTGCCACAAGTCAAGATTTATAGACGGTGACATTACCGTCCGCGTCCGTCTTCTTCTTGAAGATCCATTTATTCTGAATAGCCTTTCACCCTTCAGGTAATACTTCCAAAGTCCATACTTTGTTTTCATACATGGATCCCATCTCGGATTTCATGGCCTCTAACCAATTGTCAGAATCTGGGCCCACCATCGCTTCTCCATAGCTCGTAGGTTCATCGTTGTCCAACAACATGACCTCTAAGATAGGGTTACCGTACCACTCAGGAGTAGTATGTATCCTTGTCGACCTACGAGGTTTGATAGTAACTTGATCCAAAACTTCATGATCACTATCATTAGCTTCCTCTTCAACTGACATAGGTGCCACAGAAACATCTTTCTGCACTGCGCTACTCTCTGGTTGAAGTGAAGGTTCAACAACCTCATCAAGTTCTATCTTCCTCCTACTCAATTCTTTCGAGAGAAACTCTTTCTCGAGAAAGGACTCATTCTTAGCGACAAACACTTTGCCCTCGGATCTAAGATAGAAGGTATACCCAATCGTTTCCTTCGGGTATCCTATGAAGACACATTTGTCCGCTTTGGGTTCGAGCTTTTCTAGCTGAAGCCTTTTGACATAAGCATTGTAGCCCCAAACTTTAAGAAACGACAGCTTAGGTTTCTTGCCAAACCATAGTTCATACGGTGTCGTCTCCACGGACTTAGATGGTGCCCTATTTAAAGTGAATGCAGTTGTCTCTAATGCATAACCCCAAAACGATAGTGGCAGATCGGCAAGAGACATCATAGAACGCACCATATCTAATAAGGTACGATTACGACGTTCGGACACACCATTATGCTGTGGTGTTCCAGGTGGCGTCAGTTGTGAAACTATTCCACATTGTCTTAAGTGATTGCCAAACTCATAACTTAGATACTCTCCCCCTCGATCAGATCATAGGAATTTAATCTTGTTGTTACGATGATTCTCAACTTCACTCTGAAATTGCTTGAACTTTTCAAACGTTTCAGACTTATGCTTCATTAAGTAAATATACCCATATCTACTCAAGTCATCGGTGAAGGTGAGAAAGTAACGATATCCACCGCGCATGTCAACACTCATCGGTCCACACACATCAGTATGTATGATTTCCAACAAGTCACTTGCCCGTTCCATTGTTTCGGAAAATGGGGTTTTAGTCATCTTGCCCATGAGGCATGGTTTGCATGTGTCAAGTGATTCAAAATCAAGTGAATCCAAAAGTCCATCAGCATGGAGTTTCTTCATGCGCTTTACACCAATATGACCTAAGCGGCAGTGCCACAAGAAAGCGGTATTATCATTATCAACTCACATCTTTTGGCATCAATGTTATGAACATGTGTATCATCACTATCGAGATTCAATAAGAATAAACCCCTCACAATGGGTGCATGACCATAAAAGATATTACTCATATAAATAGAACAACCATTATTCTCTGATTTAAATGAGTAACCGTCTCGCATTAAACAAGATCTAGATATAATGTTCATGCTGAACACAGGCACTAAATAACAATTATTCAGGTTTATCACTAATCCCGATGGTAATCGAAGAGCGAGCGTGCCGATGGCGATCACATCAACCTTGGAACCATTTCCCATGCGCATCGTCACTTCATCCTTCGCCAGCCTTCATCTATTCCGTAGTTCCTATTTAGAGTTGCAAATGTGAGCAACCACACCGGTATCAAATACCCAGGTACTACAACAAGAGCTGGTAAGGTACACATCAGTAACATGTATATCATATATACCTTTGTTGACGTTGGCCCCCTTCTTGTTGGCCAGATACTTGGGGCAATTCCGCTTCCAGTGGCCAGTTTCCTTGCAATAGAAGCACTCAGTTTCTGGCTTGGGTCCAGCCTTGGGTTTCTTCATGGGAGGAGCAACTGCTTTCCCACCCTTCTTGAAGTTTCCCTTCTTTCCCTTGCTCTTCTTGAAACTAGTGGTTTTATTGACCATCAGCACTTGATGCTCCTTCTGGATGTCTGACTCAGTGACTTTCAGCATCGCGAACAGCTCGGAGACTGACTTGTTCATCCCTTGCATGTTATAGTTCAACACAAAGCTCTTGTAGCTAGGTGGTAGCGATTGAAGAACTCTGTCAGTGATCGCCTCAGGCGGGAGCTCAACTTCCAACTCAGCCAGACGGTTGTAATACCAAGACATTCTGAGTATGTGCTCACTAACAGAGCTGTTGTCCTCCATCTTGCAGGCATAGAACTTATCGGAGGTCTCATGCCTCTCGATTCGGGCATTTTTCTCAAAAATAAACTTCAACTCCTAGAACATCTCATATGCTCCATGATGTTCAAAATGCCTTTGAAGTCCCGGTTCTAAGCCATACAACATGTCGCACTGAACTATTGAGTAGTCATCAACACACGATTGCCAGGCGCTCACAACGTCCACAGTCGCTGGAAGGGGTGGCGCACTAAGCGGTGCATCAAGTACATAAGACTTTTGGGCAACCACGAGGATAATCCTCAGATTACGGCCCAGTCCACAAAGTTGCTTCCATCATCTTTCAGCTTAGCTTTCTCTAGGAACACATTGAAATTTAGGGGAGCTACTGCGCGAGCCATTGATCTACAACATAATTTGCAAAGATAACTTAGACTATTGTTCATGATAAAGAGTTCAATTAATCATATTACCTAAGAACTCCCACTCAAATCGACATCCCTTAGGTCGTCCGAGTGTAACATGATCCAAATTCACCAACACAAGTCCGATCATCACATGAGATGAGGTGGTTTCAATGGCGAACATCTCCATGTTGATCATATCTACTATATGACTCATGTTCGACCTTTCGGTCTCTTGTGTTCCGAGGCCATGTATGTACATGCTAGGCTCGTCAAGTTTAACCCAAGTGTTCCGCATGTGCAAAACTGGCTTGCACCCGTTGTATGTGAACGTAGAGTCTATCACACCCGATCATCATGTGGTGCTTCGAAATGACAAACTTTCACAACGGTGCACACTTGGGGAGAACACAATTTTTATCTTGAAATTTTAGTGAGGGATCACCTTATAATGCTACCATCGTCCTAAGCAAAATAAGATGCATAAAAGGATTAACATCACATGCAAATCATAAGTGACATGATATGGCCATCATCTTGTGCTTTTGATCTCCATCTCCAAAGCACCGGCATGATCTCCATCGTCACCGGCATGACACCATGATCTCCATCATCGTGTCGCCATTGGGGTTGTCATGCCAACGATGCTTCTACAACTATTGCTATCGCTTAGCGATAAAGTAAAGCATTACATAACGCTTAATGATTGACACGCAGGTCATACAATAATTAAAGACAACCGTATGGCTCCTGCCGGTTGCAGTATTCATCGACATGCAAGTCGTGATAATCTATACAAAACATGATCATCTCATACATCAAATATATCTCATCATGTCTTTGGCCATATCATATCACAACATACCCTGCAAAAACAAGTTAGACGTCCTCTACTTTGTTGTTGCATGTTTTACGTGGCTGCTATGGGTAACTAGTAAGAACCGTTCTTACCTACGCAAATCCACAATGGTGATATGGAAGTTGCTATTTAACCTTCTATGAAGACCGCCTTTGTCGAATCCGATTCAACTAAGGTGGGAGAAACAGACACCTGCCAGCCATGTTTATGCAACACTACAAAAAAAAGACACATCCGTGACATTTTGGCCAGAACGAATTTTTTTCCTGTCATGCTTATGACACTTCTATGACGATAATTGTGACAAAACCACGTATCATCATAGCTGTGGTGGGATCCTACTTCTATGACAAAAAATCATGACAGAAAATGGGCTTTTCATCCTAGGCGGGCCGGGGACGCACCTGCATGACATTCTTTGGGTCGTCCATGACGGAAAAAATTGTGGTAGAAGCGAGGGTGAGGAAAATATCGGGGAGTTCCCGGTTACGGTGGGTGGTCGGGGCCGAGCGATGCACGGAGGTTTGCGCGTTTCTCTTGTACACGTACGCACGTGTGTGCGAGGCATTGTGCTCTAACTGAACCCGAGCGAGGCATTCGCTTACTGAACCCGAGCGATCGATCCCTTGGCTATTAATTGAACCCGAGCAATTCCGTCGCTACTGCTGCTAACTGAAGCTGATTGAACCTGCTGTCTATTGATGAACGGTGACCGTTATTGGGGGTTGGATGAACAGTTCCCGGTGGGGGTTGGATGAACAGGACCCCGTGGTAGTAGAGGCCATTGCCGCTGGATGAACAGGACCCCGATCGAGAGGAGGCCGCTACACACCCGAGCCGGTTGGGGGTGGATGAACAGGACCCCATGGATGAACAGTAGCTGGTGGAGGTAGGAGGAAGTCGACGGTGGATGAATAGTAGCACGTGGAGGCTGGAGGAAGTCGACGGTGGATGAACAGTAGCCCCTGGAGGCTGGAGCGAGGCAGTAAATGGTGGATGAACAGGACCCCGTGGAGTCCCGTTTTGCGGTACGCCACACCCCTCTCGATGAATAGTACCCTGTTTGGACCGTAGGCGCTCCAACTCAAGTCTGTTTCCTCTGTTTTGCGGTACGCCACACCCCTCCTGATCAACAGGACTCCGTTTCGACCATAGGCACTCGAACAGAAGTCTGTTTCCTCCGTTTTGCGGTACGCCAGACCCTTCCCGATGAACAGGACCCCATTTCGACCATACGCGATCGAACAAAAGGCCGTTTCCTCTGTTATGCGGTATGCCAGACCTCGTTTTGGCTGTTTCATCCAAGCCGGTTGGCTCCCGATGAACACGCGACGCTGTTTACTCCGTTCTGACCCAGCCGGTTGGCTGCCGATGAACAGGATGACGTTGCTGTACGTGTTAGAGACCCCGCCCGTATGTACGTACATAGCCGTATTTACTATCTTGCAGCGTGGCTATACATACGTGTACATGATATAGACGGGACTGCGTGACATGCTACGTCGGCGCCTCTACTTCAACACCTGCCGCTCCTTACTCAGCCAAGGTACGTCGCTGCAGAGAGACCGATCAACCGCTATGTACGTACACGTTCGCGGCCAGAGAGATAACGCTACCTTCGCTTCAACCTGGTGGGTCCCAACTGTCAGGGGGTAAGAAGGCACTTCCTTCCATGCGAAGATAAAGCCGGTGGGTCCCAGCTGTCAGGGGGAATGTTTTTTTCACGAAAAACAGAGGCCCTTCCGGTGGGTCCGAGCTGTCAGGTGGAGGAATCATTATTTTGCGCATAATAAGGAGGCACTTCCTTGCGTGCGGCCATGGACCCAGCTGTCAGCCTCTCCACGTACAGTCCTCTTCCGATGGCTGTTGTTCATTGACCGTGTTGACAACACCGTACCGTCCGAGAGCACCAAGGTGGTGGACGATGGCGCGACCTAGGAAGGGAACGACCCGGAGCCGGGGAATACGCAGCAGTGGATGCCCACACGGAGGGGAGTACGAGGGTAGACTGGTTCGGCTGCGGTTTGAGGCTGCCGTCATCGGAGAATAACAGGGGGTGTGGGTGAGTAGAGGGAAGGCCTGGCCAGCGGTGGGAGTAGGTGATACGTCTCCAACGTATCTATAATTTTTGATTGTTCCATGCTATTATATTATCTGTTTTGGATGTTTTATATGCATTAATATGCTATTTTATATGATTTTTGGGACTAATCTATTAACCTAGAGCCCAGTGCCAGTTTCTGTTTTTTCCTTGTTTTAGAGTTTTGCAGAAAAGGAATACCAAACAGAGTCCAAACAGAATAAAACTTTCGCGATGATTTTTCTTGGACCAGAAGACACCCAGGAGACTTGGAGTGCAAGTCAGAAGAGCCTCGAGGCGGCCACAAGAGTGGAGGGCATGCCCAGGGGGGTAGGGCGCGCCCCCCGACCTTGTGGGCCCCTCGTAGCCCTTCTGACCTAGATCTTTCGCCTATATATACTCTTATACCCCAAAAACATCCAGGGGGCAACAAAACCACTTTTCCACCACCGCAACCTTCTGTACCCGTGAGATCCCATCTTGGGGCCTTTTTTGGTGTCCTGCCGGAGGGGGATTCAATCACGGAGGGCTTCTACATCAACACCATTGCCTCTCCGATGAAGCGTGAGTAGTTTACTTCAGACCTACGGGTCCATAGCTAGTAGCTAGATGGCTTCTTCTCTCTCTTTGATTCTCAATACAAAGTTCTCCTCGATGTTCTTGGAGATCTATTCAATGTAATACTCTTTTGCGGTGTGTTTGCCGAGATCCAATGAATTGTGGATTTATGATCAGCTTATCTATGAATACTATTTGAATCTTCTCTGAATTCTTATATGCATGATTTGATATCTTTGCAAGTCTCTTCGAACTATCGATTTGGTTTGGCCAACTAGATTGGTTTTTCTTGCAATGGGAGAAGTGCTTAGTGTCGTGGGAGCAAGCCTGACAGTAAGAATAGGGGGTACGTAGGAGGAGGCAAGGCCCTAGCTACGGTGAGATTGTGCACGCAAGATTTACGAGTTCAGGCCCTTCTCGGAGGAAGTAATAGCCCTACGTCTCGGTGCCCGAAGGCTTGGTCGACTGGATTATGCATGAGAGTTACAGGGGGTGCGAACCTTTGTGCCAGTAGAGGGGGGTGGCTTATATAGAGTGCGCCTGGACCCCAGCCATCCCACGTTGCGCAGGGTTCAATATACATTAAGACAGGGCGTTACTGATAACGCTAGCTATAAAGAGCTATATTTGATCTTTAAGACTACAGAGTGAACGCCTGACCGTTGCCATCCTGAGTGACTTTAGGTCTTCCGTACTCCGAGTGGTTTCTTGTATGGTCGAGTGACTTCATCTTGGTTGAATGGAATTGGGGTATCCGAGTGAAATAACTGGTCGAGTGGATTGCACTCCAAGGTGACTTCAGTCGGTATCCTTTGTTGTACTTTGAATGTCTTTGGCTCTATGGTAGTGTCCTTGGGAAGGGCATCTAGGTTAGGCCTATTACCCTACCCTAGGTACATGTCATCGTCATTAGCCCCCGAATGGATCGAGGTCCGAGTGAGGAAGGGTTGAAGTTGATCCCGACCTAATTCTTATGCTTCGGAGGCATTTTACCTGAGTCTGGGAATCATGCTGAAACTTCAACTTTATTTCAGTCGCCTTGATCGATTCAGAAGTCGTCGAGTGAACTATGCTGATAATCTTCGAGCGTTGATGTGGTACGAAATCTTCGGCATGATTGGTTACGCTGCGGTTCCTGGATCTCACGGAATTCGAAATTTTGGAGAAGCGCGCGGGACGGAGTGCGCCGCAGTAAACGGAGTGCATAGATAGGGGTGCCTCAAATCTCGCGCCACCTTTTTTGCCACGTATCGGGCGCGCGACTGTTGCGGGATTTGATAGGATCGCTCGGGTCCACAAGTCAGCCACTCGGAAGCAGGCCCATAAAAGGCGTCGAGGCCGATGTGTTTGCACAGTGTGCCTTATTCCCCTTCTCCTTCCTCTACTTCCCCACCGTGTCCCCCTCCACTCTTGACGCCGCCGCTCCGCCCGTGTGCAGTCCGCCGCAATGGGAAAGGACAAGATGGCGGCCCTGGAGCGCGCGAAGAAGGCGACGGCGACGGCGAAGGGCAAGAAGACGAGTCGGGGGTCATCGTCGAGGTCCGGATTGCCGCCTGGTTGGATCCAGGGGGACTGGATTCGGTCCACGATCTAGGAAGAAGATTTCGAGGATCTGGCCGGTGCGGGCTTGATTGCCCACGGGTCTTGGAGATTGCCGGGGGTCGAGTCCGAACCTCAGCCGCAAGAGGGTGAGTGCGTTCTCCTCGCAACTCACATCGACCGTGGTTTTTCTCTACCTCCGCATCCTTTTTTCCGGGGCTTCTTGAACTTTTTTGGTGCCCAACTTCATCATTTCTCTCCCAACACAATCACATATCTCGCTGCGTATGTCTCTCTGTGTGAAAACTTCTTGGGTTGTCGACCGCATTGGGGTCTATTCAAACACATCTTTACCTGCCGCTCTCATACCGTGAAGAAGGCAAATCCGACTGATGAAAAGACGCACGTGATCCAAATGTGCGGGGGTTTAGGGATTCAGATGAGGGGTAGGAGTACTTTTCCTTCTATGACTCTTCCCGAGTCAGTTAGGGGGTGGCAGTCGACCTAGTTCTATTGCCAAGATATTCCGACCCCTGGTCAGTCGACTGGCCTTCCTCCCTTCACCATGGAGCGAGTCCGCCAACCCTCTTCATTGATCGTGACTCCAGCAGAGAAAGTAGAGGTGTCCATGCTAGTCGACCGGGTAGTTCAATTAGTCTGTGATGCTGTGACCGGCATGGATTTGTTGGAGGTGTTTCTCAGTCGACGCATCCAGCCTCTCCAAGCCCGCGATCATCCAATGTGGATGTACTCGGGTGCTAACGACACCACTCGGGTCCACCCAGAGGAGGTCACCGAGGAGACGGTGGCACAGTGGCTGCGGAGCATCACGGGAAACAAAGACAACCCCAGGGGGTCTAGAAGAATTGTACCATTCGACGCCGACAATGAGCCGGACAAGGTCTGACCCTTGTTACCGAGTGTCTTTTTATTCCGATTTGTAACTGCCCTTGAATCTGATTGAGGCTTATTTAATTCCTTGCCTTGCAGATTTATACTGAGATGTACTCGATGCCAAATGGAGAGCAAGTCCCGGAGGGAACGGACAGCGAAGGCGAGAGTGCCGACTGGAGATCCGATGATGAAAGCGACGAAGAAAGTGAGGACTCAAGCAGAAGCGAGGAAGTCGACTCACCACCTCGTTCTGAAAGACGTTCGAAGCAGACACATGATCCAGTAGGTGGACGTGGCAAAGCGGTTCCGTCGAGTACGCAGGCATCGAAGCGCACTCAGACATCCACTCCCAATCCAACAGAGAAGGCCCCGAAGCAGCTCAAGGTTGCGCCTACAAAGCCTCGGAAGGCCCTGCCTAAGATCAAGGTGGACGTTCCCGTTGCTTCCGCGTAAGTGTTTCTCTTCCTTGCTTTTCTTTTGCTCGACAACTCCTATGTCTGTTGTCGACTCATTTGTCTGTTTGACCGAGTGAATTCTGAAACTTTCAGTGCTGCTACTTCTGGGACCTCCATGTACATTTACAAGGATCAAGATGATGAGGAGACTGAAGACGCGGCCACTTCCAAAGCGGGTACAACTCTACCATCTTGTCCTCATTTTATCAATTGTACTGTCGGTCGACTAAACTCTTACGGTCGAGTCTTTTGCAGCACCACCAAATGTCATTGAACTTCCAGATGACGATGATCATGAAGATGTGCCTCAGAAGACCACGGGAAGAAAGGGCAGGACTTCGAGCAGGAGGGTGCCTGCCAGCAAGGTACCTCAGTCGACATCAGCGCCAGAACCAGTGATCCAGCAGTCCAGAGATCCAATTCGGGCTTCTGTTTCTTTTGCCGATCCTGTGTCGACTGATCGTCCTTCGGCGTTGACCGCCCAAGTCCTTGCTCCGTCCGCACAACTCCATGCCTCAGATCCTCTGGTTGCTTCGACTGTTCCACCAACTCCACTCTTTGTTACCCATCATGTCCCAGAGGACCAAGTGAGCGCTGCTAAGGAAGCTATACGCCAAGCAGGCCTTATGATGGAGCAAATGAAGGTGGTGCACGAAGCTAGCAAGGCTGCCTACGATGCCAGCTCTGCTCTTCAAACCAATGTCCAGGTGAGTTGATTTCTGACTGATTTTTCAGCTTGATCTTTGCTCTGTTAGGATATGGTACTTGAAAACTGCTGCTTTATTATTCGTAAGATGTCCATGGATGAGCGTTTTGAAACCTTTAAAGTGCATCTATCATGAGTCTGCACCTTGCATCCGTTCACCCACTGGGCGCTTTAACTTTTGCTGTATAGTTCTTCCACTTGAGTCGACTAGGTCGCGTCGAGTGTATCCTTTAATCAGTGGGGGCATGCAGAGTGCACCCACTGGGTGTAGTCCCCGAGACCATGGTCGAATGTTTGATTCGCGGGGGTCTTTGTCAAATGTTCTCTTTACAGTTCTTCCACTCGGTCCAGACAGGTTGTGCCGAGTGGGATCCGGACTAGTGGGGGCACACCAAGTGCACCCACTGGGTGTAGTCCCCGAGACCACGGTCGACTGCGGGCAGTCGGCGGTGGTCTGAGAATAAGTGCGGGCAGTAGCCATTTTTTTTACTCCGACTGGACGGACCATGTCGAGTGTAAAGTCGAACCAGTGGGGGCACGCCAAGTGCACCCACTGGGTGTAGTCCCCGAGACTACTGTTGAATGTTTGATTCGGCAGTGGTCTTGGAACTCTTTTTGCCATAATGACCTGAACTTGTATCTTATCGCTCGGAAGCAATCGATCTTTGTTCCTGTCGACTAACGTGTCTTATTCGTTGATTGTAGAAATCTTGTGAATTCGAGGCCCAGTTTGCTGAATTGGAGAGGAAACAAATCCAGCTCAATCTCGACCTGGAGCTGGCCAAGGAGAACTTGCAGAAGGCTAAGGATGAAGCAGCTGCCATGGGAGGTAATACCTTGTCGACTGTTTGCCTTGTCATCTTTTCTTTTCATCTTTTGAATCGAGTGACTCCACTCGAACAGATGTGCGTAGTGAAAATAGACAACTCCAAGCTCGTCTGAAGAATGTTATTTCTTTAGACAAAATGAAGCAGGCTCTGGAGCAAAAGGACCTCAACCTTGCAGCGGCGCAGAAGACGGCGCGAGAAAAATCTGAACTTGCTGACAAGAAACTGGCTTCAGTCGGCAAGTTAGAAGAAGAAAACACCAAGCTGAAGACTGCCATTGACGAAGCCAACAAAGAAATCGTGCAACTGAAGAAGGACAAGGTGGCCTTGACCGACAAAGTTGGAGATCTCACTCGGAGGAGGGACGAATTGGAGACCTATCTAGGAGGACTTGCCAAGAAGATGTTCCTTATGCTTGAAGGTACTTTCCCTTGCCCGACTGATTTGCAATTGTCGACTCATCATGCAACTGTCGACTCACCATTTCTCTGTGTGTGCAGAGTTCTGTCAAAACTTCGAGGAAGAGACTGGGCAGGTTGAGACGAATCTGGATCCCATTAACTCCCCTATCAAGGACGAAGCTGCGATGAATGTGCTGCGACTGGAATCTCGCCTCGCTGGCGTTATGGACTATCTTGCACGACCGAAGGTGGCGGTGTCGCGGATTGACATGGAGCTCTGGCCAGGTGTGACATTCCAGAATGACATCGAGTCTCTAATGACTCGACTTAATGAAATCCCCGGTCAAGCACAGGCGTGGAAGAAGTCATCTGCTCGGTGCGGCGCTGACGTGGCTCTGTCTCTTGTCCGCGTTCATTGCAAGGAAGTTAAAGAAGAGAAGCTGGCAGCTCTCAAGGTCGCCAATACCAAGAAGCTTCAATTCCAGTCCTTCATGGAGACTTTCATCGACGCTGCTACTCGTATTGCTGATGGAATCGACCTGGACGAGTTCGTCGAGCCAGCTAGCCCTCCTCCTGCGGAGTGAACAAACTTTATGCCTTGATTTTATTTGCCTCAGAATGCCGAGTTATTTTGTAACCGTTAAACTCTTTCGGGCCTGAGGCCTCAGCACTTCCGTTCGCGGTTCTGAACCTTGCTGGATTTATCTGAACTTGGTTTTTCTTTGAATATGGTTGCTTTGTCTTTACCACTTTCAAGTCTCTTGACTCCGAGTGAAACTTGACTCTTCACTCGGAATAGACATTGTACTTGTGGTGCAGCTCTGACGAGAGGGCCGTGCGTTGTATTTGTGGCGTAGCTCGAAGCGTGTGGCCAAGTTTCCGAGTGAGAGGGTTGCTCTTCACTCGGAATTTGTTTTGTAACTTTGGCGAGTACGGGATCGCAGCTAAGTCTCCGAGTGGGAGGATTGCTCTCCACTCGGAGTATTTTTGTAACTTAAGCGAGTACGGGGTCGCAACTAAGCCCCCGAGTGGGAGGACTGCTCTCCACTCGGAGTATGTTTTAACTTAGGCGAGTTCGGGATCGCAGCTAAGCCCCCGAGTGGGAGGATTGCTCTCCACTTGGAGTATGTTTTAACTTAGGCGAGTACGGGGTCACAGCTAAGCCCCCGAATGGGAGGATCGCTTTCCACTCGGAGTGTTTTTTAACTTAGGCGAGTACGGGGTCGCAGCTAAGCCCCCGAGTGGGAGGATTGCTCTCCACTCGGAGTGTTTTTTAACTTAGGGAGTACGGGGTCGCAGCTAAGCCCCCGAGGGGGAGGTTGCTCTCCACCGGAGTTGTTTTGAAACTTAGGCGAGTAGGGGTCGCAGCTAAGCCCCGAGTGGGAGGATTGTCTCCACTTGGAGTGTTTTTGAAACTTAGGCGAGTCGGGTTCGCAGCTAAGCCCTCGAGTGGGAGGATTGCTCTCCACTCGGGTATGTTTAACTTAGGCGAGTACGGGGTCGCAGCTAAGCCCCCGAGTGGGAGATTGCTCTCCACTGGAGATGTTTTAACTTAGGCGAGTACGGGGTCGCAGCTAAGCCCCGAGTGGGAGGATGCTCTCCACTCGGAGTATGTTTTAACTAGGCGAGTACGGGTCGCAGCTAAGTCCCCGAGTGGGAGGATTGCTCTCCACTCGGAGTGTGTTTGAAACTTAGGCGAATCGGGTTCGCAGCTAAGTCCCCGAGTGGGAGGATTGCTCTCCACTCGGAGTGTTTTTGAAACTTAGGCGAATCGGGTTCGCAGCTAAGCCCCCGAGTGGGAGGATTGCTCTCCACTCAGGGTGTGTTTGAAACTTAAGCGAATCGGGTTCGCAGCTAAGCCCCCGAGTGGGAGGATTGCTCTCCACTCGGAGTGTGTTTTAACTTAGGCGAGTATGGGGTCGCAGCTAAGTCCCCGAGTGGGAGGATTGCTCTCCACTCGGAGTGTGTTTGAAACTTAGGCGAATCGGGTTCGCAGCTAAGCCCCCGAGTGGGAGGATTGCTCTCCACTCGGAGTGTGTTTTAACTTAGGCGAGTACGGGGTCGCAACTAAGTCCCCGAGTGGGAGGATTGCTCTCCACTCGGGGTGTGTTTTAAACTTAGGCGAATCGGGTTCGCAGCTAAGCCCCCGAGTGGGAGGATTGCTCTCCACTCAGAGTGTGTTTTAACTTAGGCGAGTACGGGGTCGCAGCTAAGTCCCCGAGTGGGAGGATTGCTCTCCACTCGGAGTGTGTTTGAAACTTAGGCGAATCGGGTTCGCAGCTAAGCCCCCGAGTGGGAGGATTGCTCTCCACTCGGAGTGTTTTTGAAACTTAGGCGAATCGGGTTCGCAGCTAAGCCCCCGAGTGGGAGGATTGCTCTCCACTCGGAGTGTTTTTGAAACTTAGGCGAATCGGGTTCGCAGCTAAGCCCCCGAGTGGGAGGATTGCTCTCCACTCGGAGTGTGTTTTAACTTAGGCGAGTACGGGGTCGCAGCTAAGTCCCCGAGTGGGAGGATTGCTCTCCACTCGGAGTGTGTTTGAAACTTAGGCAAATCGGGTTCGTAGCTAAGCCCCCGAGTGGGAGGATTGCTCTCCACTCGGAGTGTTTTTGAAACTTAGGCGAATCGGGTTTGCAGCTAAGCCCCCGAGCGAGAGAATTGCTCTCCACTCGGAGTGTTTTTGAAACTTAGGCGAATCAGATTCGTGGCTAAGCCACCCACTGGGGGATTTGAACACGCATGTTTGTGGGATAACAACCATTAGGATATTGCAAAAATCTTGTCTTTGATAAGCAAACTGAAGGATTCTTATTACAACTCATCGATCCGAGTGTTTACGTATAAAAACGGCGGAGCAGCTCCGCATTCCACGAGCGTGGCTCGTCTTCTTTCTTGGCTACATTGTAGAGGTGATACGCCCCATTGTGGAGTACCTTGGTGATGATGAAGGGGCCTTCCCAGGCCGGAGCAAGCTTGTGAGGTCGCTTCTGGTGTACTCGGAGCACAAGGTCTCCTTCTTGAAATGCTCGACCTCTGACGTTTCTGGCGTGGAATTGGCGCAGATCTTGTTGATAGATGGTCGACCGGATCAGAGCCATCTCTCGTTCTTCCTTTAGGAGGTCAACTGCGTCTTGGCGTGCTTGTTCTGCTTCAGCTTCTGAGAAGAGTTCCACTCGGGGGGCGTTGTGTAGTAAGTCACTCGGAAGCACAGCTTCAGCACCATACACCATGAAGAAGGGAGTTCGGTCAGTCGACCGGTTGGGAGTTGTTCTCAATCCCCATAGGACGGATGGCAATTCAGTCACCCAAGCCCCAGCAGCATGCTTGAGATCGCACATCAGTCGGGGTTTCAGCCCTTGTAAGATCAAGCCATTCGCCCTTTCTGCCTGCCCATTCGACTGCGGGTGTGCAACAGATGCGTAATCGACCCGAGTGCCTTGGGAAGCACAAAACGCTCTGAACTCGTCAGAATCAAAGTTGGAGCCGTTATCTGTGATAATACTATGAGGGACTCCATATCTGAATATCAGCTCCCTGATAAAACTGATGGCAGTGCTTGAATCAAGATTCTTGATAGGCTTGGCCTCAATCCATTTGGTGAATTTGTCGACTGCCACAAGGAAATGAGTGAAACCACTTTTGCCGGTCTTGAAAGGTCCAACCATATCCAACCCCCAGACTGCAAACGGCCAGACGAGTGGAATGGTCTTCAAGGCAGATGCAGGCTTGTGAGACATGTTTGAGTAGAACTGGCAGCCTTCGCACTTGTCGACTATATCTTTTGCCATCTCATTTGCACGCGGCCAATAGAATCCCGCTCGGTATGCTTTGGCTACAATGGTCCGAGAGGATGCATGGTGACCACAGGTTCCTGAGTGGATCTCATTTAGAATCATTCGACCTTCTTCCGGAGAGATGCAATGCTGAGCAACTCCTGTGACACTTTCCCTGTAAAGCCGTCCACTTATCACGGTGAAGGCTTTGGATCGACGGACAATCTGGCGGGCCTCATCTTCATCTTCTGGGAGTTCCTGCCTGAGCAGGTATGCGATATATGGCACCGTCCAGTCTGGGGTGATCACCATAACTTCCATGATTAAGTCGAGTACAGCTGGGACTTCAATCTCAGTCGGATTGGTTGAACTTATCGGTTGCGGGGGCTCTTCCGTGAAGGGATCTTCTTGAACTGACGGGGTGTGGAGATGCTCCAAGAACACATTACTGGGGATAGGCTTCTGAGTAGAACCTATCTTCGCCAGATCATCAGCAGCTTGATTCTTGATTCGAGGTATGTGGTGGAGCTCTAACCCCTCAAACTTCTTCTCTAGCTTTCTTACTGCATTGCAATAACCGGTCATAGCTGGGCTCCTGATATCCCACTCCTTCATCACCTGATTGACCACTAAGTCTGAGTCGCCGTAGACCATCAGGCAACGGACGTCGAGTGAAATGGCCATACGTAACCCATACAAAAGTGCCTCGTACTCAGCTTCATTGTTTGAAGAATCAAAGTGAATCTGGAGGACATAGCTGAGCTTGTCACCTCTTGGGGATACCAAAAACACTCCAGTGCTGGAGCCATTCAACATTTTGGACCCATCAAAGAACATAGTCCAATGTTCCGAATGAACCTGAGTCGGTTGCTCCTGCTCAATCCACTCGGCGAGGAAATCTGTTATTGCCTGAGACTTGATTGCTTTCTTTGCCTCAAACTTGATATCCAAAGGAAGGAGTTCAATCGCCCACTTGGCCACTCGACCAGTTGCATCCCGATTGTTCAGAATTTCAGATAATGGGGCATCGCTGACGACTGAAACCGAGTGGTCTGCAAAGTAATGTGCAACTTTCTTCGTGGTCAAGTAAATCCCATAGACAAGCTTCTGATAATGCGGGTATCTTTGCTTGGATGGAGTTAAAACTTTAGAAATATAGTACACTGGGCGTTGAACTTTGTAGGCTTTGCCTTCTTCTTCCCGCTCGACCGTGAGCACTGTGCTGACAACCTGTCCAGTGGCTGCAATATATAGCAACAGAGGCTCTTTGCTGACTGGAGCAGCAAGCACCGGCTGGGTGGAAAGCAGGGCTTTGAGCTCTTCAAACGCTGCTTTAGCTTCAGGATTCCACTCGAACTTGTCAGACTTCTTCATCAGTCGGTAAAGAGGTAATGCCTTTTCACCGAGACGTGAGATGAATCGACTTAATGCAGCCAAACAACCAGTAAGCTTCTGAACATCGTGCACGCGCACGGGGCATTTCATTCGGAGGATTGTGCCAACCTTTTCTGGGTTTGCGTCGATCCCTCGTTCGGAAATGAGGAAACTGAGTAACTTTCCACCTGGAACTCCGAATGTGCACTTTGACGGATTGAGCTTGATATCATATCTTCTTAAGTTGGCAAAGGTTTCAGCGAGGTCAGTCAGTAGGTCGGAACCTTTGCGTGACTTGACCACGATGTCATCCATGTAAGCTTCCACGTTCCGACTGATTTGAGTGAGCAGGCACTTCTGAATCATACGCATGAATGTGGCACCAGCATTCTTGAGGCCAAAGGGCATGGTAACATAGCAAAAACACCCGAATGGGGTGATGAAAGCTGTCTTTATTTCATCGGGTCCATACAGTCGGATCTGATGGTACCCGGAATATGCATCGAAGAAGGATAATCGCTCACACCCCGCAGTCGAGTCGACTATCTGGTCGATGCGGGGCAGAGGGAAGTGATCTTTCGGGCAGGCCCGATTGATATGTTTGAAATCGATACACATACGAAGTGATTTGTCTTTCTTGGGGACCATGACAACATTGGCAAGCCACTCGGAGTGGTATATCTCGCGGATGAACTCAGCTGCCAGAAGCCGAGCCACCTCCTCGCCAATTGCCTTCCTCTTCTCCACGGTGGACCGACGGATATGCTCTTTGACGGGTTTTGCTTTTGGGTCGACTCGCAAACGGTGCTCAGCCAGTCCCCTGGGTACACCCGGCATGTCAGATGGTTTCCATGCGAAGATGTCCCAGTTCTCACGGAGGAACTGGATGAGCGCTTCTTCCTATTTGCTGTCGAGTGTTGTTGAGATATAAGTCGGAGCAGCATCAGGATCAGTCAGATGGATATGGACAGGCTTTGTTGCACCGGCCGACTGAAATGCGGACTTTGAAGCGGGCTTCTTTGCTCGCAACAAATCACTCGGATCTGCGTTCTTCTGGTATTCTTGCATCTCTACTGCTGCCATCTGTTCATCGGCAATCTTTGAGCCCTTCTGGAGGCACTCTTCTGTTCTCTGCCGATTTCCAATGACCGTGATCACGCCTCTGGGGCCAGGCATCTTCAACTTGAGGTATACGTAACATGGTCGAGCCATGAAACGAGCATATGCAGGCCTGCCCAGAATAGCATGGTAGGCACTGTGAAAATCCACCACCTCAAACGTCAACTTTTCCTTGCGGTGATTCTTTGAATCACCGAAAACCACATCAAGAGTGATCTGACTGAGTGAATCGGCTTTCTTCCCAGGGATGACACTGTGGAATCGCATGTTGCTTTCACTGAGCTTGGATATCGGAATGCCCATCCCTCGGAGGGTCTCAGCATACAAGATGTTCAAACCACTGCCGCCGTCCATCAAAACCTTGGTCAGTCGAGCGCCCCCTACGACTGGGTCGACCACCTACGCTTGCCGCCCGGGGGTAGCAACGTGCGCTGGATGGTCAGACTGGTCGAATGTAATGGGAGTCTTTGACCACTTCAAATACGTTTTCATTGCCGGAGCAACCATGTTTACTTCCCTGTTGATAACTTTTAGTCGACTTTTGCTCTCGATGTCAGCAAAAATCACTAAAGTGGCATTGACCTTGGGGTAACCACCATCCTCTTCTTTGTCTTCGTCCTTATCAGATTCCTTTTCCTTTTCACTGGGCTGACCCTCTCGGAAGCTCTGAATCAGGAGTCGACACTGTCAAGTGGTATGCTTGGGGTAAATCAGGTTTCCCTCTTCATCTTTCTTGGTGTGTATGTGACATGGTAAATCAAGCACATCATTTCCCGCTTGATCTTTCACTTTCTTGGGGATCCAAGGCCCCTTAGGCTTTCCTTTGAACTTCCCTTGGTTCAAAACTACGGCTTCACCAGGACCTGTAGGTTCGGCTTTGCGCTTCTGCTTCCCACTGGAATTTCCTCCTCCGGCGTCCTGGGCGACTGGTTTATTCTTGCCACTGCGGAGTTGGTCTTCTTCCTCGCCTTTAGCGTACCGAGTGGCTATTTCCATCATCCGAGCTAGGGACATGTCTCCTGTCCGACCGAATTTCAGGTTAAGTTCTCGGTACCGAACGCCCTCCTTGAAGGCGCAAACTGCCTGATGCTCTGACACATTCTCCACGGTATGATGAAGAGTGGTCCATCTCTGGATATAATCTCTCAAAGTTTCATTCGGTTTCTGGACACAATGCTGTAGTTCAGTCAACCCTGCAGGTCATTTGCAAGTGCCCTCAAATGTCCTGACGAACACTCAGGCCAATTCTTCCCAACAAAAATACTACCAGGGGCCAACTGATTCAACCAACCAAGCTCTGGCTGAGCCCTCCAGCATCAGGGGGAGGTGCTTCATGGCTACATCGTCATTGCCGCCACCAATCTGCACAGCCACTCGGTAATCCTCTAGCCAAGTGTCTGGCTTCGACTCATTGGTGAACTTGCTTACTCCTGTCGCTAACCTAAAGTTGGGTGGAATCTCAGCAGCTCTGATGGCTCTGTTGAAACATTCAGGCCCAGACACGTGAACTCTGCTTCCACTCGGATGATTCCTATCTTGTCCTTCCCTGTGTGCTCGGCCTCTGTCGACCAAACCTTGCACGAGAAGTGATCTTGCATCAAACCCAGGCTCTCTTGGGTCGACCGGATCTCTCCGCTCATCACCATACAAGCGCCTGTCATCATGCCGCCGAGGCGCGTACGATTCGCCTCTCGGAGGGGGCGTAGGCACTCGACGGTTGTCATCACGGCCGTACCGATGATCGTACTGTCCGTGGCCTCGACCCAGGTACTGGTCTTGGCGGTGCCCACGATCTTCGCTCCGCAGAGGTGATCTTGGGCTGTGAGCCGACTGAACAGTGTCTGCAACCACAGATCTGCTATGGATCCTGTTGCGCGACTGAGAAACAGCTGTGTTTTGCTCACCTGCTGCCCGGAGCAGCACTCGAATCTGCATCAAACCTCTTCCAGCCTCTGATTGGGACGGCTAAATTGACTCTGCTATACGGGCTGCAGCTGTAAGATTCTGGATCGGAGTGCGGTATACCTGGGGCTCAGGAGGAAACAACTATCGTTGCCATCGACTGGATTCGGGGATCTGCCGACGGGCACGCTCGTCGAGTGAATGCTGAAGGTTCTCCAGACGCGCGCGCTCGGCCAAGGTGGCCAGGCGTGCGGCTTCCAGGGCCCGAGCCTCGGAAGTCTCCACCACGATGGGGGTCTGGAGCGCCTCCTCGTTGCGGCGATGCAGCTCTTCCCTTTGCTCCGAAGTGAGGGCTTGGGGTTCATACTCATCGTGATCATACGACGGACCATCGCCGCCGCCGCCACCACCACGACGGGGGTCGACCATGAGGACCTCCACCGCGGGGTCGCTGCTTCCGCACTCGGAAAGAGTGTCCGCGGAGCCAGTCGACTGGACCGTACAGGGATTCATCGGGCTCGATTGCCGCAACTTGGGGAGTGACCGTCTGGCGGGCCACCGCATGCTTTACCCACCGCTGGAGCCGCGATCGGCTGGACCGCTTGCGACGACGCACAGCAGGGAGAGTGGAGGATGAAGGAGTCGACCGATGCTGGGTAGACGGCTGCCGCAGGAGGATGCCGCAGGCACTCACGCGAAAGTGTGTCGCTCCGCGGACGGGAAGGGTCTCAACATCGAGGGGGGCCTCCTGGAGCCAGGCGGAGTCGTCGGCGATGAAGACGAGCGCGCCGAGATGGATCTCGCAGCCCAAAGCCAAACCACCGCCAGAAACCATGTTGATGAAGACTGAAGAGATTGCAACCTCACCGGAAGTCGCTAAGATGCCTGCCCCACGGTGGGCGCCAACTGTCGTGGGAGCAAGCCTGACCGTAAGAATAGGGGGTACGTAGGAGGAGGCAAGGCCCTAGCTATGGTGAGATTGTGCACGCAAGATTTACGAGTTCAGGCCCTTCTCGGAGGAAGTAATAGCCCTACGTCTCGGTGCCCGGAGGCTTGGTCGACTGGATTATGCGTGAGAGTTACAGGGGGTGCGAACCTTTGTGCCAGTGGAGGGGGTGGCTTATATAGAGTGCGCCTGGACCCCAGCCATCCCACGTTACGCAGGGTTCAATATATATTAAGACAGGGCGTTACTGGTAACGCTAGCTATAAAGAGCTATAAATGATCTTTAAGACTATAGAGTGAACGCCTGACCGTTGCCATCCTGAGTGACTTTAGGTCTTCCGTACTCCGAGTGGTTTCTTGTATGGTCGAGTGACTTCATCTTTGTCGAATGGAATTGGGGTATCCGAGTGAAATAACTGGTCGAGTGGATTGCACTCCAAGGTGACTTCAGTCGGTATCCTTTGTTGTACTTTGAATGTCTTTGGCTCTATGGTAGTGTCCTTGGGAAGGGCATCTAGGTCAGGCCTATTACCCTACCCTAGGTACATGTCATCGTCACTTAGCTTTGGGTTCAATCTTGCGGTGTCCTTTCCTAGTGACAGTAGGGGCAGCAAGGCACGTATTGTATTGTTGCCATCGAGGATAAAAAGATGGGGTTTTCAACATATTTCTTGAGTTTATCCCGCTACATCATGTCAGCTTACTTAATGCATTACTCTGTTCTTATGAACTTAATACTCTAGATGCAGGCAGGAGTCGGTCGATGTGTGGAGTAATAGTAGTAGATGCAGAATCGTTTCGGTCTACTTGACACGGACGTGATGCCTATATTCATGATCATTGCCTTAGATATCGTCATAACTTTGCGCTTTTCTATCAATTACTCGGCAGTAATTTGTTTACCCACCATAATAATTTCTATCTTGAGAGAAGCCTCTAGTGAAACCTATGGCCCCCGGGTCTATTTTCCATCATATAAGTTTCCGATCTACAATTTCCGTTTCCTATTTCTTTTACTTTGCAATCTTTACTTTCCGTTCCATAAACCAAAAATACCAAAAATATTACTTTACCGTTTATTATCTCTATCAGATCTCACGTTGCAAATAACCGTTAAGGGATTGACAACCCCTTTATCGTGTTGGGTGCAAGGTTGGTGTTTGTTTGTGCAGGTATTCAGTGACTTGAGCGTTGTCTCCTACTGGATTGATACCTTGGTTCTCAAAAGCTGCGGGAAATACTTACTCTACTTTGCTGCATCACCCTTTCCTCTTCAAGGGAAAAACCAACGCAAGCTCAAGAAGTAGCAGGAAGAATTTCTGGCACCGTTGCCGGGGAGATCTACGCCAAGCCAAGACATACCAAGTACCCATCATAAACTCTCATCCCTCGCATTACCTTATTTGCCATTCGCCTCTCGTTTTCCTCTCCCCCACTTCTAAAACGATTTTCAAAAAAATATCGCCTTTTCTTTGCCCTTCTTCCGTTTGTCTTCTTCGCTTGCTTTTTTGTGTGCTCGTGTGTTTAAACGCCTGATTAGCTCTCATGGCTAGTCCTCCCATTATCGTGAGCACTCCTGATAATGAAGTCCTCAATTTCAAACAAAAGGAAGGAGAAAATTTGAAAGACGCTTGGTATAGAATTTGCAATGCTCAAAATAGATCTACTCGAAAGCAATCTACTACTGTTCTTCTTCGCAATTTTTATGTGGGTGTCACTCCTTGGAATAGATATGTTCTAGATACCATTACTGGAGAGAATTTCTTGGGGAGCCATACTTTTGATTCTTATAATGCTATGATAGATTTGCTAGGTCCCCCACCTCTTTTGGTTAACGGTACGGCTTTAACTTTGGAGCATGTGATGCAAAGACTTGATATTATTGAGAATAAAATTGCTACAGTTGAGTTGATTGAAAATTTGGATAAAAAGATTCATAATCAGATTACTCAATATGGATCTAAGGTAGGAGTTACTCTAAAGAATCTTAGGGAAAAGGAACCCATAGTTAATGAAAAGATAGATAAAGATTCTACTAGAATTGGCAAACTAGAAGATATTATTACCAACTTGGGTTTCGCTTTTTCCTCCATTAAAACTACTCCAATCCTTCCTCCTACCAAGATTGCCAAGTTTACTTATGTTCCTAAAAATAAGGGTGAATCTTCTAGTAAAAACAATGAGGATCTCAAATCAATTAGTGTTCACCCCAATTTTCTCGACATTATTAAGGAACCTATTAGCACGAATGAATTTCTTGATTTCTTGCCTAGGAGTTTGATCATTTATAAAACCAAAGAATCTCCTAGGAATCATAAGTGTGTAATTGAAGATTTGCATGCCAAAGATGATAATACTTAGATCTATTCGTGTTTTATGCCTAGCTAAGGGCGTTAAACAATAGCGCTTGTTGGGAGGCAACCCAATTTTATTTTTGTTTTTGCTTTTTAGGTTCTGTTTTGCAATAAATATTTCATCTAGCCTCTGGTTAGATGTGGTTTTGTGTTTTAATTAGTGTTTGTGCCAAGTAAGACCTTTGGGATGGCTTACGGTAATAGTTGATTTGATCCTGCTGAAAAACAGAAACTTTTGCGTCCAGTCCCAGAATTGTTTAAATTCACTGGAGCGTGGAATAACTCTGAATTTTTTACACAAGATTGATATACGAATTGCCTCTGTTGTCCAAATTTTTCAGAATTTTTGGAGTTACAGAAGTCTTAGAACAATTCAGATCTTCGCTGACTGTTCTGTTTTTGACTTATTTTGATGAATCTATGGCTAGTATCGGGGGGTATGAACCATGGAAAAGTTGGAATACAGTAGATATTACACCAATATAAATAAAGAATTAGTTCACAACAGTACCAAAAGTGGTGATTTATTTTCTTATACTAACGGAGCTTATGAGAATTTCTGTTGAGTTTTGTGTTGTGAAGTTTTCAAGTTTTGGGTAAGGATTTGATGGACTATGGAATAAGGAGTGGCAAGAGCCTAAGCTTGGGGATGCCCAAGGCACCCCAAGGTAATATTCAAGGATGTCAAAAAGCCTAAGCTTGGGGATTCCCCGGGAAGGCATCCCCTCTTTCGTCTTCGTATATCGGTAACTTTACCTGAGGCTATATTTTTATTCACCACATGATATGTGTTTTGCTTGGAGCGTCTTGTATGATTTGAGTCTTTGCTTTTTAGTTTTCCACAATCATCCTTGCTGTACACACCTTTTGAGAGAGACATGCATGAATCGTGATTTATTAGAATGCTCTATGTGCTTCACTTATATTTTTTGAGCTAGGCAAATTTGCTCTAGTGCTTCACTTATATCTTTTTAGAGCATGGCGGTGATTTTATTTTATAAAAATTGTTGAACTCTCACACTTCACTTATATTATTTTGAGAGTCTTTCTAAACAGCATGGTAATTTGCTTTGGTTATAAAACTAGTCCTAATATGATAGGCATCCAAGAGGGATATAATAAAAACTTTCATATATAGTGCATTAAATACTACGAGAAGTTTGATTCCTTATGATTGTTTTGAGATATGAAGATGGTGATATTAGAGTCATTCTAGCGAATAGTTGTGAATTTGAGAAATACTTGTATTAAAGTTTGTGAGTCCCGTAGCATGCACGTATGGTGAACCGTTATGTGATGAAGTCGGAGCATGATTTATTATTTTGATTGTCTTCCTTATGAGTGGCGGTCGGGGACGAGCGATGGTCTTTTCCTACCAATCTATCCCCCTAGGACCATGCGCGTAGTACTTTGTTTTGATGACTAATAGATTTTTGCAATAAGTATATGAGTTCTTTATGACTAATGTTGAGTCCATGGACTATACGCACTCTCACCTCTCCGCCATTGCTAGCCTCTCTTGTACCGTGCAACTTTCGCCGGTGCCATAAACCCACCACATATCCTTCCTCAAAACAGCAACCATACCTACCTATTATGGCATTTCCATAGTCATTCCGAGATATATTGCCATGCAACTTTCCACCGTTCCGTTATTATGACACGCTTCATCATTCTCATATTGCTTTGCATGATCATGTAGTTGACATCGTATTTGTGGCAAAGCCTCCGTTCATCATATTTTTACACATGTCGCTCTTGATTCATTGCACATCCCGGTACACCGCCGAAGGCATTCATATAGAGTCATATCTTGCTCTAGCATCGAGTTGTAAATTTTGAGTTGTAAGTAAATAAAAGTGTGATGGTCTTCATTATTAGAGCATTGTCCCATGTGAGGAAAGGATGATGGAGACTATGATTCCCCCACAAGTCAGGATGATACTCCGGACGAAAAAAAGAGAGGCCAAAGAAGCCCAAATAAAAAAATAGGCCAAAGAAGCCCACCAAAAAAATGAGAGAAAAGAGAGAAGGGACAATGTTACTATCCTCTTTGCCACACTTGTGCTTCAAAGTAGCACCATGATCTTCATGATAGAGAGTCTCCTATGATATCACTTTCATATACTAGTGGGAATATTTCATTATAGAACTTGGCTTGTATATTCCAATGATGGGCTTCCTCAAATTGCCCTAGGTCTTCGTGAGCAAGCAAGTTGGATGCACACCCACTTAGTTTTCTTTTTGAGCTTTCATAAACTTATAGCTCTAGTGCATCCGTTGCATGGCAATCCCTACTCACTCACATTGATATCTATTAATGGGCATCTCCATAGCCCGTTGATACACCTAGTTGATGTGAGACTATCTCCTCTTTTTTTGTCATCTCCACAACCACCGTCTATTCCACCTATAATGCTATGTCCATGGCTCACGCTTATGCATTGCGTGAAAATTGAAAAGGTTTGAGAACGTCAAAAGTATGAAACAATTGCTTGGCTTGTCATCGGGGTTGTGCATGATTTAAATATTTTGTGTGATGAAGATGGAGCATAGCCAGACGATATGATTTTGTAGGGATAAGCTTTCTTTGGCCATGTTATTTTGAGAAGACATAATTATTTTGTTAGTATGCTTGAAGTATTATTGTTTTTATGTCAATATTAAACTTTTGTTTTGAATCTTACGGATTTGAACATTCATGCCACAATAAAGAGAATTACACGGATAAATATGTTAGGTAGCATTCCACATCAAAAATTCTGTTTTTATCATTTACCTACTCGAGGACGAGCAGGAATTAAGCTTGGGGATGCTTGATACGTATCCAACGCATCTATAATTTTTTATTGTTCCATGCTATTATATTATCTGTTTTGGATATTTTATATGCATTAATATGCTATTTTATATGATTTTTGGGACTAATCTATTAACCTAGAGCACAGTGCCAGTTTCTATTTTTTCCTTGTTTTAGAGTTTTGTAGAAAAGGAATACCAAACGGAGTCCAAACGGAATAAAACTTTCGCGATGATTTTTCTTGGACCAGAAGACACCCAGGAGACTTGGAGTACAAGTCAGAAGAGCCTCGAGGCGGCCACAAGGGTGGAGGGCGCGCCCCCCGACCTTGTGGGCCCCTCGTAGCCCCTCTGACCTAGATCTTTCGCCTATATATACTCTTATACCCCAAAAACATCCATGGGGCAACAAAACCGCAACCTTCTGTACCCGTGAGATCCCATCTTGGGGCCTTTTTCGGCGTCCTGCCGGAGGGGGATTCGATCATGGAGGGCTTCTACATCAACACCATTGCCTCTCCGATGAAGCGTGAGTAGTTTACTTCAGACCTACGGGTCCATAGCTAGTAGCTAGATGGCTTCTTCTCTCTCTTTGATTCTCAATACAAAGTTCTCCTCGATGTTCTTGGAGATCTATTCGATGTAATACTCTTTTGTGGTGTGTTTGCCGAGATCCGATGAATTGTGGATTTATGATCAGCTTACCTATGAATATTATTTGAATCTTCTCTGAATTCTTATATGCATAATTTGATATCTTTGCAAGTCGCTTCGAACTATCGATTTGGTTTGGCCAACTAGATTGGTTTTTCTTGCAATGGGAGAAGTGCTTAGCTTTGGGTTCAATCTTGCGGTGTCCTTTCCCAGTGACAGTAGGGGCAGCAAGGCACGTATTGTATTGTTGCCATCGAGGATAAAAAGATGGGGTTTTCATCATATTGCTTGAGTTTATCTTGCTACATCATGTCATCTTACTTAATGCATTACTCTACTCTTATGAACTTAATACTCTAGATGCAGGCAGGAGTTGGTCGATGTGTGGAGTAATAGTAGTAGATGCAGAATCATTTCGGTCTACTTGACACGGACGTGATGCCTATATTCATGATCACTGCCTTAGATATCGTCATAACTTTGCGCTTTTCTATCAATTGCTCGGCAGTAATTTGTTTACCCACCTTAATAATTTCTATCTTGAGAGAAGCCTCTAGTGAAACCTATGGCCCCCTGGTCTATTTTCCATCATATAAGTTTCCGATCTACAATTTCTGTTTCCTATTTCTTTTACTATGCAATCTTTACTTTCCGTTCCATAAACCAGAAATACCAAAAATATTACTTTACCCTTTATTATCTCTATCAGATCTCACGTTGCAAATAACCGTTAAGGGATTGACAACCCCTTTATCGCGTTGGGTGCAAGCTTGGTGTTTGTTTGTGCAGGTATTTGGTGACTTGAGCGTTGTCTCCTACTGGATTGATACCTTGGTTCTCAAAAGCTAAGGGAAATACTTACTCTACTTTGCTGCATCACCCTTTCCTCTTCAAGGGAAAAACCAACGCAAGCTCAAGAAGTAGCAGTAGGGTGGGGTGGTGAGGCCTGCGCGGCAGCACAGCCGACCACTGGAGGCAGGAGCAGGTAATCCCGCTGGCGCTAGTTTAGGCGGCTGGTGCAAGAAGATCAGAGATTGAAGAAGCAGCAGGACCGTTCGATTAAAATCCAACGGTCACTATTGCTAGAATCATTTGTTGACTAAGTTGACAAAGCCATGCATACGCGTCAACTTAGTAGGCCCACAGGTCAGCCTCCGAACTGATGCGCCCCAGATGTCAGTGGGAGGAATCATTTTTTTCGCGTAATAAGGAGGCAGTCGCTAGCGTGCGGCCATGGACCATGGGGGTCCCTACTGTCAGCCTCTCCATGTACATTCCTATTCCGATGGTTGTCGTTTGTTGAATGTTGATCACGTTGAGCACGCCGCGCCTAGAGCACCAACGCGGTGGATGACGGTGAGGCCTAGGAATGGAACGACTCGGAGCTGGCGAAGACACAACAGTGGATGCTCACGTTGAGGGGAGTATGACGGTTGACTGGTTCAGCTGCGGCGTGAGGCTGCCGTCACTGGATAATAACAGGAGGTGCGGGTGGGTAGAGGGATGGCCAGGCCAGCGGAGGGAGTAGGGTGGGCCGGTGAAGCCTGTGCGGCATCACAACCGGCCACAAGAGGAGGGAGCACGCAGTCCTGCCGGCGTTGATTTAGGCGGCTGGAGCAGGAAGATCAGAGATTGAAGAAGCACGTCAACCGTTGGATGGACATCCAACAGTCACTGCTGCTAGAATCGTGTGTTGACTATAAGGAGACAAAGCCTTGCGTAAACAAGTCAGCCTCGAAATCTGTGGCGTGCACAACGCATTAGCAATTATTTTTATAATTTACAGCCCATTTGCTAATTCATATGGAATTTATTGCAGCCCATTTTCCATTTTTAGAATTGCTGCCCATTTTCTGGTCAGTACCAGGGTTAAAATTTTGAACTAAAAAATATGCGAAATTTTAAAAATTCGCATATTTTTGCTGGGGAACAAAATATTTTTAATCCAAAAATTAGTAGCCATACTAAAACAAATTTAAAAATAAAGTAATACTATGTTATGTTAAAATCCAATGAAATATAAATATCAATGAAGAACAAAAACAAAAATCGAAACTAATTGCCCATTTGCTATATTTTTTTGGAATTTGCAACCCCTTTCATATTACTTTTAATATTTACTGCCCATACTCTGGCCAGGCCGGAATGCATCCCTCCTCGTCTTGAAAGATTTGCAGCCCAGTAAGTCGGAGAAAACAAATAGGCCTAGCTTGGGTATTCTTTAAAAAGAAACAGTGGGCTACCTATTTTCCCAAAGTAAAAACTGCTGGGCTGGTCATGTTGTTAGACGGGCCACAGAGACCGCACAACCCAGTTTATAGCCTGCTCCTCTGAACAAATCCTCAAAAAAAAGCATTGTGCAATTCTGTCGTTAATTGACTATACGGTGACAATGATGTGGGTCCCAGATATCAGCAGGGTGGATTAGAGTAAAAAAATTGAGGGGTGCATCTGAGTAGTAAAGAGGCGCTTGCTTGTGTTCGGGAGTGGACATGGTGGGTCCGTACTATCATACTCAGAACTACAGTCCTCTCCCGATTCACTATGTTGACAGGGCCGGACGGCGGCGCCGCTGCGAGCGCACCAAGGCGGACGACGACGGCGAGGCCTCGGATGGGAATGAACAGGAGCCGGGGAACATGCGGCAGTATGGCCGTAGGCAGAAGGCAGTATGAGGGTTCACTGGTTCTGGTGCGGTGTAGCCTGCCGTCGACGGAGAAGAATAGGATGTCGGGGGGAGTAAAGGGATGGCCTGGCCAGCATTTCAGGGTACGATACGGCGGTGATGCGTGCACGGCAGCGCAACCAGCCACAGAAGGCGGGAATAGGTGCTCCCACCGGCGCAGGTTTGGTTTTGGCGGCTGGACCGGTTAGACCCAAAAACTCATTATGCTGGATTATAAGAATTAATTTTATATGGCTACAACTTATTGTAAAATGCTGCGGAGCACCTTTTTCTTCTTGAGGTTTTTTTTGAGACAATTTTCTTCTTGAGGTGTGAAGCCGAGCACATTCAGAAGCCCTGGGATAAAGTGGTCTCGCCAATATGTTGGGCTGGGTTGGGCATTCTTATCGAAAAATAATAATGGACTGGAACTATTTACGACGTTGACTACGATTTGCATGGGTCCGCTGGTTGCAGGAAGAAAATGGTGGGAGAAAAAAGACTGATCACTATCTTTGCCTAAGAATAATATCGACTGAATGTAACGACACTCTCATAGGAATAATATCCTCCTGTTAAAATTTGACTTTTCAAATCATAAATTTAAAGAACTGGTGCATGAGCATTTAGCTTTATTTATTTATTTATTTATTTATTTATTTATGTTTAGGGGACCATGAGCATGTACCTGGGCCGGATTCATGTGAGAGCGTCCCTTCCAGTTAATTATGGCACTACTGCAGGATGTTGCTAACGCGACACTACGATCAGAGACCCTTTGACGAAACTGTGTGCGATGCATTAATCGCAAACGGGGATGTAAAAAAACCATAAAAAAAGATGCAAAATGTTTGCGATGGCGGAGACATCAAACACAGTTCAGATTTTAGTTACGTGCGCGATGCGGGGCATACGGTTGATCCATACGAACTGTTTGCGATTAGACAGAACAACAGAAATGGGCAGCCATATCAATGTGTGTGCGATATACGGCATACAGTTCGCTCCGATGAATTATTTGCTATTAGGGAATGCAACATAAACGGTCAGCCAGATCAAGGTGTGTGTCATATACGGCATACGGTTCACTCGGACGAACTGCTTTCGATTAGGGAACACAATAGAAACGGTTCAACTTAACAAGATGTGTGTGATATGCGGCAGACAGTTCACATAGATGAACTGTTTGCGATGAGCCAAAAAAACACAAATGATTCATGTAAACAAGATGTGTGTGATACGCGGCAAACAGCCCACTCAGATGAACTGTTTGCGATGAGAAAATATAACACACACAGTTACTAGACTTAATTCGTGTGCGATTCTATGTGTACTAAAAACTTTGAAAATGGATACTAGTTGCTTGCGATGGCTAGGAGTATCGCACATGATGCGTGTGCGAGTACTCGTGTGCGATGATTAGTAAGTTACACATATGTTTCCTTATGTTAACACGTGTCCGGTAACACATGACACCGCATATGGTTGTCGGGTTGTGTGCTCAAGTCTTCCCGTGCTCCAGTGAAGGCTTCCCGCTCTCCACAGGGGTGAATTGTAAAATCCCCAATCCCCTAGCCAGCTGCTAGCTATAAATAACCACAGCAATGGACGCCGACGGTGACTCACTACTGATCCACTTGCTAGCTAGTTACCCACACATACCGGCATACCCCCAACGGCCGACGACAGGATGGAGTTGTGCGACGGGAACGGGCGCCGGAGATCATAGTTTAGGTTAATTAATTATACCTCCAGAGCCAGATGATTCCGACTCTGGAGGTATAATTAATTAACATAATCTAAGATCAAATAACTAAAGCTTCCCCAACCGCTAGCAGAGCGCGCGCGGAGGGACGACGCGACCCGAGCAAGACTTGGCGCCTAAACAGCGAGCAGAGCGCGCAGAGGGACGCGACCCAGGGCGCCTAAACGGCGAGTAGAGCACGCGGAGGCTCACGAGTAGAGCGCGCCGCGGCCGCCTAAACGGCAAGCAAGCACATGCATAATTATTACATATAGCAGGTGAACATAGCCGGGAATAGCCGTCCAACAATATTATTTTCGATGACATGCATTAATATATTCTTAGTTAAATCTAAGGTCAAAGTTTGGTACTACAAAATACTAAGGGGGCCAATAAAGAATAAACCACGACAAAGGTAGTACCTATAGGAACACAGACGCCCAGTATGGAAGAAAATGTGGGTCAAACCCTAGTTGAAAAGGCCAACAATGTCTAACTCCAGCTTACAAAAGGTACAAAAGCATGAGGATTAATTGTTCATCGGGTTTACACATAACCCGGATTGAACAGGGAAATAACATCTAACTCAACCAAAGTTTTTGGCAGTCACAATCAAATGGATCTGTCCGATCCATAAAATCAAGATCCCGGTACAAAAGATCTACTGGTCCATGATGATGACAAGTTGTTGTAAATAAAAGCCGAGCACGATCAAAAGCCCTTAGGTCCACCTGAAACTTCTTTTTATGTTGTTCCACATACAGTTCCGTAAGAAATTTCTTGTTGAAAAACTTAATCCTCACGGACAATAGCGCCCTCGCATTCAACATGAAGAATGTGACAAAGCTAGTGTTTGCACTGTTGGATGCATATCCTTCTAGTGTTACTGTCTTCAAACGAATGTCATGAGATATGAGAAAATCCCAGTGCTTCTTGAACCATTGATTTGTTATACCTTTTTCTCCATGTGTTAGTGCCTAAATAGAGATGAAGATTGAAAACAGTTAATGTCTAAAAAAGATTATGTTGAAAGAGCGATAGCTGAATGATTAATTATAGTACATTATATATGGGCTTTCAATGTGCGTGAAATCGTCACCTTTATATACAAATTCTCCAGACATGGAAAGCATTGCAGCAAGGCAATAATGATGTTGAGATCAAAACACCACATACTGATATATAAGGTCTTGACAGAATCCACCACCACTGATAGGATGGACAAGCTCTTCATTGAGCATAGAACATAATATTAGCACTGAAAGTGTACTCCAAGATGATACTTAACTTATGCGCACAAACGAAAAATGCAAATTACAAAAGTGTACATGAATAATATACAGTACCTCAATAGGTGTGGAGGCAAACACCATCTCGAACCATTTAAACGGATTACGAATTGCACCCAAGGTCTCCAGTTTAGGCGCAGAGACCATAGTTATTTGCGAAGGTTTATAACAACAATCAAGGAGCAACCTTTGAAGTGAAGGGGCATCTTTGATGATGAGCTCCTGTCCTTCAAAACGAATTCCAATGCTTACAAGGTGAGGAAACTATATTTTGAGACAAGGGATGTGGATTCCATTTCCAAAAACAAGCACCAAACGCTCCAGGGCAGGGCAACTGGAGTGGATGATGTTGTGCAGTGAGGCCTCCGACAGATGAACCAACACAAGCGCAAGTTTTTTCAGCAGTGGGAGTCGAAGCATTTGTACCAGATTGTCTGCTAGATGGCACCGGGTCAAGGTGGCGGTGTGGAGAGAGGAGGAAAACCATGAGATGGGCATCGGTGGTGAGGGCACAGATGTAGCTCTTGGTGGAAACCTATCGCTGTAGTAATGAGAGAACTCAAGCTGCTGGAGTTTACCGAATTGACGGAATGTCAGCCAGGCGGCCACCGTGCATGGTATGTCCAGCAGGTAGCATGCTGGGATGCAGATGCATTGAACGGAGCCCTGGTGGGAGGAGATGATGGCTTCGGGGAGTTCAGAATCATCATCGACAGATAGCTGACGACAGTCGAGATTAAGAGACGCGGCGCGCCATAGAGTGCGCCACCGAGATGCAAGGACTTGTGTGCGACAGCCATCCTTGGTGGGGAGAAGGGAGATGATCTCCCCAAGGATGATGTCCGGGAGATCGCTGATGCGGTCCGCCGGAGATTCTACTGGTTCCTCAGGTCCAGGGGGCGTGGCCGCTTCTGGCCGCGCAGCCGGGTCCAAGATATACATCCGGCGGCGGCGCTGGCCGGAGCCTCATCTGTGTATGTTGGATTCGGGGTTCCGCAGACCCTTGAGAGGTTCGAACTCTGGGGTGCGTGCGAAGAATTCTCCCTCCCCAGTCTGCCTGCTCAACGATCCCACGGCCTAGCTCGACGAACCCAAGGGACAAGAGACACAGCAGTTTATCCTGGTTCGGGCCACCTTGCGGTGTAATACCCTACTCCAGCTTTGTGGTGGATTGCCTCGGAGGGCTGAGGATGAACTAGTACAGTGATGGAACGACCTCAGGAGGTGAGGTGTTCTTGAGCTCGATGAGCTGGTGAGGTGGTGAGGGTGGAATGGATCCAATCCCCCTCTATGGTGGTGGCTAGGTCCTATTTATAGTGGCCTTGGTCCTCTTCCCAAATGTAGGCGGGAAGGGATCCCACAACGGCCAAATTCGAAGGGAGACAACTAGTACAAGTTATCCTGACAAAAGTAGTCTTCGCCTGCAAAAGCCTCTGGTGGTGACGCTGCAGTGGGCTCCGCGATGACCTCCGTCCTGCCGTCCTGGCAGTCCTGGCAGTCCTGGTCTTGTTGCACCGATATGGAAACCTTTGCTTGATTCCTCGGGACTCCGCGCCTGCGCTTGCCTCCTTGGCACCAAAGGGGAAACTGGTACACTGCACCCGCTGGCGCCCGCCTGGTCTTGGTCATCATGGATCATGTCAGGTGAACCTTGCGAGGTGCGGCTTGCATTGATATCTCCGCTCCTCGGGAGCCAGCCTGGGGAGGCCGCCCCTCGTAGAGGTCTTGGTGTCGTCCGCCTCGCGAGGCTTGGCCCCTCACGAGGGTCTTGAGTTGTTGTTGAAGCTGGGCCATACCAGGCCATCGATGGAGCCACGCCATGGGCCACAGGCAAGCAGGTCTGGGCACCCCCGGTCCCAGGACGCCGACAGTAGCCCCCGGGCCCAAGGCGCGCTCGAACTTGGCTTCGAGGCGAAGCCAAAGGGCAAGTGCGGAGTGCCGCGGGCCCTAACCGCCTACGGCCTCGGCTGCCGCGTGGCGATTGATGGGGTGTGGGCGCCTTCGCTTCCCCATGCTGCCTCGGCAACTGCTCGACTTGACGAGACCCTGCTGCATGCAGAGAAAAATCATCATTACGTGCGATCGTGGAGGCCGGCGGTCGGTCTCCCCTTGGCTATAAATGAGGAGAGGGGCAAAGCCCCCCTTGCTTGTCTCCATCTTCTCGCCACCCGCTCCTTCTTCTTCCTTCTTGCCTCGCCGTCTTGCCGTGGTACTCATGGAGCCGACGAGGAAGTTCTCTGCTGCCGAGAAGGCGAAGGCCCCTAAGGAGGGGCCCGGCTCGCCGCCGCCCAAGAGGGGACGAGGTCGCCCCTGCAAGCATGCGGCGACCCCTGTGGTGGCTCCTCGTGGACGTGGGCGTGCCTCGAGTGGCCGCGACGGCGCCTCTTCTTGTGATGAGAGCCGCCAGGGGCGAGGCAGCCCCTGTGATGGAGGGAGGCGCGTCGTGGTCGCCCGGCCTCCTCAGCCGCACTTCCACTCGACGGAAGTGCTCCCAGAGTTTGTCGTGTGGTCAGAGGGGCCGACCGGCACCCGGCTCTCGCTCCCCCGCTTCTTCACGGGCGAGTTACCGGTCACTGGCCTTGGCGGCCTCTGGCTGCAAGCTGATGTCTGCTGCAGCAAGGCTTCATGGGTCGGGGTCGAAGTTTCCGCCACCGGGAACATGGCCCTGACCCGCGGCTGGCAGAC
Source organism: Thinopyrum elongatum (assembly GCA_011799875.1). Lineage (NCBI taxonomy): Eukaryota > Viridiplantae > Streptophyta > Magnoliopsida > Poales > Poaceae > Thinopyrum > Thinopyrum elongatum. Next base: position 417,278,488 of record CM022303.1, on the reverse strand, counting down.
GTTCGCCTGCGCGCGTGGCCTGAGCAGGAGGTGCACCCTCCACTTCAGGTACGACGGTGTCGCGACCCTCTACGTGAGGGTGTTTGGGGAAGATGGCCGCCGCGCAGGGTGCTGCCCCGAAGACAACGGCGGCGACGATGAGCTTGGCCTCGACGACGGCCGCGGTGATGCTAAGGGTGAGCTTGCCCTTGGCGACGGCCGCGGCTCATTCAGCAGCGGTGGCTCTTCCTTCGGTGAGAGCACAAGCAGCGGGTTTTCTCGCCGCCGCGCCCCGGTGAAGCGGGAGGAGGGCTCAGGCTGAGCCCGGAGAACCTCCGGAGCCGAGCCTCAGGAGCTGCTGCAGCCGCGCGGGCCGCTTTTGTTTAACCTTTCCTTTCTTCTACATTTTGAAAAAAGTAGAGAGCCCTGCTAGGGTGTGTAATGAACCATGGCACTTATGCCGCTATGCTATGTTTATTGTTCTTGTGTTATGCTATGGTGTTCATGTTCCGAGTAGGTGTGGTAGGATAACTTAGCTTGGTACACCCGCGGTAGCTTCCCTCCTCGCGAGGGCACGTCCTTCAGCAGCTGGTGAGGCCCCCTTGATGCCGACCCAGGAGCCGCTGGCCTCGAGAGGCATCATAAAACTACAGGGTTTGTTAGAAAACTTGTCGGGTGCTTGTTCTTCCTTGCATGAGCCCTCAGGCATGACTAGTCGTGGCTTAGTTCACCGCGTCGCGGTACCCGGGGGGCACGGACTTAAGAGGGTGCGCAAATCACGAGCTCAATCGAGGGTGCCTCGCGAAGATCAAGGAAGCTGAAGCTCTGGGGCAACAGGGCTTTGGCAAGGTGTGTTCGCAGTGTGGGCTAGCCCAACGCACGCACACACCTGTCCAGCCCCCGTGGGAGGCACACGAGGGAGAGCGACGGGCAACTGCCATTCTCCCTGACCCAGAGAAAAAAAAAGCAAGCGAGGCAAGAAGAGAAAACCCAACTAGGCAATCGAGAAATGCTAGAGCTCCAAATTCCATTAAAAGGTTGCAAACCAGCTGCAGAAAGCAAGCAAATGAACAGCCGCGTCCGGCACCTAGTCTAGTCTTCTCACGAGCGCGGAGCTAAGTGCTACCACTAGGACGTGGGAGGGAGCCCCCGAGGCCGGAGGGCGGCACTCTGGAGACTCCGGGGCGTGTACAGCCCCAACTCATTATTAGGTGAGAGTGTCACGAGCGGAGATCTTCACGGGCGCATGGCCTTGGTCATGGGCGAGTTGAGGAACACTCCCCGCCCCCTGGGCAGGAACCGCGCTCCGCGCATCCCCTGGCCACCATTGGGGTGTCCGGAAACCAGGACAGGACCAAGGGGCAAGGGGCCACGCGAGCGGTGGCGAGGGGGCTGTGGGCCTCCTCCGGGGGAGAGGGCTTGCCAGCGCCTTCCCCAGGACAAGACCCACTTCTGGCTTGCACACACCGGCGAGTTGAGGAACACTCCCCACCCCCTGGGCAGGAACCCCGCTCCGCGCATCCCCCGACCACCGTTGGGGCGTCCGGAAACTAGGACAGGACCAAGGGGCAAGGGGCCATGCGAGCGATGGCGAGGGGGCTGTGGGCCTCCTCCGGGGGAGAGGGCTCGCCGGCGCCTTCCCCAGGAGAAGACCCACTTCTGGCTTGCACACACCGGCGTGGGGGTGGCGCTACTCGTAGTCCGACTCCGGAGGTTCCTGCGAGTTAGTCGAGGGAAGAGAACATAGCACATAGACGCGCCTGCTGTCCTGCCGTTGATCTTTCCGCAAGGAGACGAAGGCACTGAGGATCTGGTGAGGTGACTTGCGCGGGGCGGGCCGCGAGCCAAAGCTCGATCTCTCAGATTTGTCAGCGTTGTAGGGACGGACCTGAGCACAAGCGCCGTGCCAGCATGTGTAGCCCCCGTTGCGGAATGAGCAAGAGGCTGGTCAGCAATGCGGGAGGCCGCGGAGGCGATAGAACACCAGGCAAGCAGGTGATAACATAAATGAACCCATAGATAAGGTAGAGCTAGTTCTGATAGATGCAAAATGATACGTGCCGCAGGGACGGACCCACGCAGCTTGGGGATAATGCAGCCCGAGGGGCGCCCCCAACTGAACAAACCAGAAAATGTCACCTGGCACCGTTGCTGAAGTGATGTTGGAGTAGCTGAAGACGCGTGCCGCAGAAGTCGCTCCTCATGAGCCGCCCAGGCCCAGAGCCTCGGGAGGCTCTGGGGGCCCGGGGGGCTCGTGAGGATCCATCTCCTCCTCTGACAGGATTGCCTGGCTTCTGGCCTCATGAGCCGCCAGGACACCCCGCATGTGGTGCTGGAGTGCGGCAGCTGCACTCGGCAAAGCCCAAAGGCATGCGAACATAGCTGTGAGGGGGACCCTCGCACCGGCCAGCATGGGACGGCCAGAAGCGCTCCTGAGACGCGGCCCTGTTGAGCCCTGGGATGTTGACGCAGACGTGCAGCTCGCTGTCCTCGCCGGGACAAGGAGCCATGCCGGGTGGTGGGTGATGGTCGCCTCGCATAGCTCTTGCCTACTGAAGCTCCTTGATTGCCTTGGTGATGAACTCCTGAGCACCTGGCACCTCGTGCCTTGTACCCTCCTGGCGGAAGCGCGCGCTGAAGCACGCCTCCACATGGTGCCCGAGCGCCTCCCTCGTGACGTTGGCCAGGTCAGAGGCCCTCCAGAGGAGAGCCCCCGAGCCCAGCCTGAGAGGGGCGACGGGCGCGCCTTCCTATGCGAGAGTGGGAGGCGCCCCGTTAGTGGGCGCAAGGCCTGAGGTGGTGCCACTGGACACCCCGCTTTCCTGAGGTCCTTGGCGGAGCAGCTGCTTCTTCTTCTTGGGGACAGCCTCAGGAGGGTAGACGGCGCCTTCATCGTCTGGGTCCTCACCCGCCGCGGCCTGGTAGGCGCGCTCGAGAGAGCACACCGCGTCCTTTTCCTCGCAGGCGATCGTGATGACGTCACGGTTCCCTGGCATCTTGAGGACATTATAGCCATGATGAGTCACCGCCATGAACTTGGCCAGGGCGGGGTACCCAAGGATGGCATTGTATGGAAGACGGATGCGGGCGACATCAAAGTCGATGAGCTCGGTGCGGTAGTTGTCGTGCTGGCCAAAGGTGACAGGGAGGCCGATCTGCCCTATCGGGGTGGTGGAGCCGTCGGTCACTCCTGAGAAGGGCTTGGTGGGCTGCAGCTGATCATAGGGCACTTGGAGGGGATCGAACATTTCGATGGAAAGGACATTGAGCCCCGCACCGCCATCAATGAGGGTCTTGGTGACAAGGACGTTGCTGATGACGGGAGAGCAGAGCATCGGGAGGGCGCCGGCGGTTGCCGCGCACTTGAGCTGGTCTGACGAGCTGAAGGTGATGATGCACTTGGACCACCTGAGCGGGCGTGTGGCCTCGAGCCTGGGGAGAGCCGCGTTCACCTCACGGGCGAACTACTTGAAGATGCGCTGGGAGGCTGGGGCCTGAGCACCGCCCAGGATGCAAGCGACGGCGCGAGGCTCCTGGAAGCCCCCAGCCCCCTCATCCTGGTGGTGGTCATCGTTCCTTCTTGGTGGCGGTGGCAGCGGAGGGAGGCCGACGTTGCCCTGAGGACGGTCCTCACAAGGCTGATCTCTCCAGGCGCCCTTGCGAGGCTGGCCCTGCCAGCGGTCCTCACGAGGCTGGTCATGCCACTCCTGGCGAGGCCCGCGGTTGTCCCAGCGTCCTCCGCCTCGGCCTCCCCGTGGCCATAGCCTCGATCATTGCGCTCGGGGTGTCGACCGAGGCGCCCGTCGCGGATGGTCCTGAGCTCATGGCAGTCATTGGTGTTGTGGCTATGTACGTTGTGGAAGACGCAGAACGGACGGCTGCCCTTGGATGACTCTGGGTGGTCGCAGCCGCGCTTCATCTCTAGTTCAGCCGCAAGCACGGCCGCCCCCTTGCATTTCACGTCCTTGGCCTTGGCCTTCTTGTCTTCTGGGTCGGCCGCTGGGAGCTCGAGGAGGGAGAGGCGTCCCTCCTCAGCTCTCGCGCACTTGGTCGCCATGTTGAACATCTCTAGAGCCGTGCATAGGTCTTCATGTATGGCGAGCTCCTCCTTCATCTTGACATCGCGGACGCCATCAGAGAATGCTGAGATGATGCCCTCGTCCGACACCTTGGGGATCTTGAGATGGACGCTATTGAAGCGCTGGATGTACTTTTGCAGGGTTTCCCCTGGCTGCTGCTTGGTGCGTCGCAGGTCGCCCGCGGCAGGCGGGCGGTCGCGGGTGCCCTGGAAGTTGGCGATGAAACGCTCACGCATCTCGCCCCAGGAGGAGATCAATCCTGCGGGCAGGTTCAGGAGCCATGAGTGCGCGCCATCCTTGAGAGCCATGGGGAACCAGTTCACCATGACCTTCTCGTCGCCGTTGGCCGCTTCTATGCTCAGCTCGTAGAGTTGCAGGAATTCAGCGGGGTCGGGGGTGCCGTCATAGCGTGGAGGCAGGTCGGGCTTGAACTTCCCCGGCCAGACGACGATGCGTAGCTCGGGAGTGAAGGCTCGGCAGCCCGCAGTGGTAACGGGAGCTCGACATGGAGGTGGAGCTTGATCTTGGCGCTCACGCGCCACCGCCACAGGCGGTGCTAGGTCTTGGCATGGGGGTGCTGGGAGTGCAGGAGCATCTTGTTGCGGCCGCTGGACCTCCTGGCAGCTTGCTTCTTCGTGCGCGGGCGCCCTGCACGGTGGATCACGTCATGGGGCCGCACGCCTTGTTCCGAGGGCGACGTCTTGACGGGGAGGTGGCTACATCGCCCGCGGCAGGTGGCGGGCGAGGCAGCGAGAGAGACGGCACAGGTGAGCCCCCTGCGGCACTGACAAGCTCGGCGATGCGCTTGAGCCAGTCCTCGTAGAAGTCATCGACGGGGCGGTAGCGCAAGAGCTTGCGCGCCATGAGAAACGCAGCTTGCGCGTCCGCCGGCCCACGACGAGCGTGAGACAACGAACCAGCCGGAGTCAGCGATGGAGTGGCCGTGCGCCCATCACGCCGCACGGAGGGGTGCAGCGACGAAGCTTGCTGCTCGTGCCCCACCGGGCCGGTGGCGGCGTTAGCAGCAAGTGATGGAGAACGGTAGGGAGGCCCGCCGACGGGCGCCGTCTAGGCGACGCGAGCGGCGAGGGCAGCCCGACGCTCAGCACGGGCTCGACGGGCGTCAGCAATGGAAGCGGTGGAGCAGTGGCGGGTCGACCGACGGGAGAAAGGCTCCGACGCACCCCTACCTGGCGCGCCAAATGACGGATTCAGGGTTCCACAGACCCTTGAGAGGTTCGAACACTGGGGTGCGTGCGAAGAACTCTCCCTCCCCAGTCTGCCTGCTCAACGATCCCACGGCCTAGCTCGACGAACCCAAGGGACAAGAGACACAGCAGTTTATCCTGGTTCGGGCCACCTTGCGGTGTAATACCCTACTCCAGCTTTGTGGTGGATTGCCTCGGAGGGCTGAGGATGAACTAGTACAGTGATGGAACGACCTCAGGAGGTGAGGTGTTCTTGAGCTCGATGAGCTGGTGAGGTGGTGAGGGTGGAATGGATCCGATCCCCCTCTATAGTGGTGGCTAGGTCCTATTTATAGTGGCCTTGGTCCTCTTCCCAAATGTAGGCGGGAAGGGATCCCACAACGGCCAAATTCAAAGGGAGACAACTAGTACAAGTTATCCTGACAAAAGTAGTCTTTACCTGCAAAAGCCTCTGGTGGTGACGCTACAGTGGGCTCCGCGATGACCTCCGTCCTGCCGTCCTGGCAGTCCTGGTCTTGTTGCACCGATATGGAAACCTTTGCTTGATTCCTCGGGACTCCGCGCCTGCGCTTGCCTCCTTGGCACCAAAGGGGAAACTGGTACACTGCGCCCGCTGGCGCCCGCCTGGTCTTGGTCGTCATGGCTCACGTCAGGTGAACCTCGTGAGGTGCGGCTTGCATTGATATCTCCGCTCCTCGGGAGCCAGCCTGGGGAGGCCGCCCCTCGTGGAGGTCTTGGTGTCGTCCGCCTCGCGAGGCTTGGCCCCTCGCGAGTGTCTTGAGTTGTTGTTGAAGCTGGGCCATACCAGGCCGTCGATGGAGCCACGCCATGGGCCGCAGGCAGGTCTGGGCATCCCCGGTCCCAGGACGCCGACAGTGTACATACCAATCTGAAAGAAAAAAATGGCAGAAACATACATGTAGGACATTCAAAATCAATTCTCAAGATCTGAAAAAAAAAGGCACAAACATATATGTAGGACATTCAAAATCAATTCTCAAGATCTGGCCACGAATTATTAGCAGCAAGCTAACCCTAGTCGGATTATTAGCAAAAATCATTTGTACAGAATAAACAATTAATCACTAACTCTGTACGGATAACATTCAAACAATCAATACACTACGTACATCTAACGGATCTTAATTACTCTGATTTCATGGACTAAGAGAACATAAGCAATGGATTTGTATTCCAAAAAAATTATAGAGGAGGGGGAGTAACCAGAGAAAACACATGATATGTTTGCCGCACAAATGGGTATATAGATGACTAACCGGTTTTCCGTCGGAGTCAGAGTCGCAGTCGTTGTCGGAGTTGCTGTTGACCTCCGGCTCCGGCTGGGGGGGCACGACGGCGCCGACGAAGTCAAGGTCGTGCTGCTGCCCGCGCAAGACCTCATCAGCGGCGATGGCAACCTCTGTGTCCAGCTTCACGCGTTGCGCGGGTGCTTCTCCAGCCCCGGCGTCGCCACTCCCTCCGATGATGCGCTTCGGCGGCATCCTCATACACTCCAAAGTCCAGACATTGGTGACCACTGTGGACCGGGGGTGCGGCTGCCAATTATGGTCGGCGGCTCGGGTGCGCAATTAATACGGACCAGTGGGAGCGAGGCAGGCGGCGGTCAAAGGCTGTCTCGCCTCCCGGTGAGCCTGCGCTGCGGACTTCTGCCATTCCTACCATCATTTCACACAGCTACTCGCACGCCTCCCATCAATACACACACCTGCACGCATGCCTCCCGGTATGCCTGTGCGGCGGACTGCTTGCATGCGTCCTGTCAACTCATGCCTGCTCGCACGGCACACGGGGCGTGTGGCAGCACGTATATTTTTTGGTTTATTGATGATTCATTCTGCCGCTTTACTGCTTAACCGAAGCATGGCAAGGTCTAATGCACACGGTCCGAATAAATAATCCGTATGAGATATTGGTTGCCAGTTTTTAATAATCTCCCGTTTGTAAGAAGATTATATCAAAACGGGTCTCAAATTTGACGAAAAAAATACAATATCACAGTCTACTGGTGTCCATATATGACACCACGATAAGTTTCATGAATTTCAACTAAGTTTTGGATTTACTGAATTTTAAAAATCTATATTCTCAATGTTTTGAAATCTCTTGCACAGGGAAACATGCACCCAGGGACACATATGATTTTGCAATCCATTTTGGTGCACATGTAGCTCAAATTTGATTACACATTAAATCCCTAGGAAATCAATCAATGTATAAAAACGGTCGAATGATGTCTGTTTTTTTTAAATTTTAACACGACACTCCGCCTTTGGTCACATGTTCACTGTAGAAAAAGTTTGACATGCCTCAGAGTGGCTGTGGTGGTGCGGGATGTGTGTGTCTGTGTGTGTGGGGGGTGGGGGGGAGGGGTCCGGCAGTACACTACGAGTCGTGAACCTCCGTGTGGGATTATTGATCATTTTGTGAGTCATATATGCCACATCAAAGTCGTGAATTGGTTATTTAAAGCATTACACAACCCTTTCATACATACATGTTCGGGCCACATGCATGCATTGGTGTTCCTCTCGGACACTCTCCCTCGTGCGGTTATCAGCGACGTGCCCATTCGTTAGCCCGCAAAGGTTTTCAGTTTCCACCGACAATGAGAGGCATTTGACCAAAAGGTGGATTCATCTTGGCATGTGTGTGGTGTGGATCATGGTGAGATTCCATATCAAAGTTCGAGCACGTGCGTACACACCCTACCACCGGCTTGAAGTGAGGGGGCTACGCATCGTGGTGTAGTGCGTTTCCGGTTTGCGAAGCATGTGCCTCGTCAAAGTTGTGCATTGGGTATTCAAACATCACATAACACACGGGCACATGCACGCGGTGGTTTTGTCCTATGACACTCACTCGCGTGTGCCTCTCTCTGTGGGCCCACGAGGTTGTCATCGACCAGTTGAACGTACAACGAGAGAGAGGTTAATTTGACCAACAAGGATGGTTCTTTTTTGGTTTGTGTTACGTATATGCACGGTAGGAGTATGTACATGTCAAAGAGGTGGCAACATGAATACTCTATATATATGTGTGTCATAACCTCGCTCCATGTGGGGACTTTCTGGTTCCCGAGGCAGGTGCCACATCAAAGTTGTACATTATATTGGTATTCAAACATCACGCAATACCATGCAGGCGGTGGTTGCCCTATAGGAACTCACTCGCGTGTGGCGCTTCCATCCGTGGGCATGCGAGGTTGTCCTCCATCACTTTGACCCAACAAGAGATAGGTTAATTTGACCATCAAGGAATAATTCTTTTTTGGTTTGTGCTATACAGTAGAAGTACATATATACCACGCGTCGAATGGGGGCGTACATATAGCACATACCACGCACCATGAATCTCGCGCTCTCTGTGGGGACTTTTTGGTTTCCTATATATGTGGTGCCACATCAAATTTGTGCATTTGCGTATTCAAATATCACACAAACACCTCTTTGGGCCACATGCAGACGGTGGTACATAGTCCTATATAGGATGATCACTCGCGTGCGAATTAGGCTTCGCTTCTGTGTTGGGCCCGCGAGTTCATCGTCCATCACTTTGACCCAGCGAGAGAGAGGTACATTTGACGAACAAGGAGGATTAATTCTTTTAGGGTTGTGTTACTAGGTGTATAGTACGTGTCGAAGGGGGGGGGGTGGCCAGCATATATATATATATATACACTAGGTGTCAGATGAACCTCACTCTGTGTGGGGACTTTGCGGTTTTTGAGGCAAATGCCACATCAAAGTTGTGCATTAGGTATTCAAAACATCACAACACACCTCTTCATATATATGTTCTGGCACATGTGCAATCACGATGGTTGTTGTCCTATATATGGCACTCACTCACGCGGTTATCGACGATGCTTCCATCTGTCGGCCCGCTTTGTCCATCACTTTCACCGACAGCGTAAGAGAGGTTAACTAATTTGACTTAGGAGGGGATTAATTTTTTGTTTGTCTCATGATATAGATCATGATGTGAAATTACATATATATAATAGCGCATGTGTACACATGAATCCATCCCGCTGGATCGAAGGGGGGGGGGGGGCGAGAACACGACACGTCATGAATGACCTCTTGCTCTGTGTGGGGACCTCTGCGATTTTCAACGCATGCACCACATCAATGTCGTGCATTGGGTCGGGTATTCAACACATATGCATGCATCACACACCTCCATAAATATGTTCGGGACACACGCATGCAATGGTTGTCTTTGGACACACTCTCACTCGCATGGTTATGGGCGGCAAGCCTATATATATTCGTGGCCCGCGTGGACGTCCATCATTTCGAGCAACGACGAGAAAGGTTACTAGGGTGGATTCTTCTTTGCTTCGAGTTACTGTATAGTAGGTCGACCATTCCAAGCCTAATTAAGTTTGAGCGCATGCTACGCGTCGTGAACCCGCGCTAAGTGTGGGGATTTTACGGTTCCAAAGCATGGTGCCACATCAAATTTGCGCATTGGGTATTCAAACACCACACACACCACTTCCATATACATACTTGGGCCACATGCACAGAGTGGGTTTGTCTTCATACAGTACTCCCTCGTGAGGTTATCGGCGACAAGCTAGCCCATTTGGCGGGGCCGTGTGGATATCCATCACTTTGACCAACAACGAGCGGGAGAGGTTGTACGACCAAGTTGGATTCTGCTTGGTCGGTGTTACAGTACATCTTGGTGAGATGCCCTCTTCCTGACGTGTGTGTGTGGGGGAGGGGGGCTACTTCGCACTACCTGCAACCTCCGTGGGGTCGGGGAAGTCCGGTTAATTTGCGAGGCACATGTGCCACATCAAAGTTGTGAATGGTAGTTAAATATCACACCACACCCTATTCATACATATAGTAGGGCCACCCGCATGTGGTTCGTATGTGGTCTCACCCATCTCGCGCCACAAGCACACATTTGTGGGTCAGCACACGGTCCACCTTTGTCGAGAAGCGAAAGGGGAAGTTTGACCATATATATTTGATGGACTCCTATAGGTTTTGTGTTACGGTAGGGTGAGATTTCAGACCTAGCTATTTGGGGGCATGCATTCATAGCTAGGATTCCCTTACTACCGACAAGAAGTGGGGTTCGTAGGGGGTGGCTGACTAGCAATACTGTGCTTTTGTGCGACAGGTGCCACATCAAAGTTGTGCATTGGGTATTCGAACATCAAACCACCCTTTTCATACATATATTTGGTCCACATGCAAGTGTGTTCGTGTTCTGACCCTCTCCCGCATTATTCTTTTTGCCAAATTTATAAACAGCACATGAGTTGGATGTAGAAACCGTCTGTGATTGGGTACGCAACAGACACAGTTCGGTCAGACTACCCGTGTGGCACGCCCATGCCCTGCAGTCACTCACATCAACACAGTAGATTGAGCTCCACGAGGTTTGCCTCCCGGTCTCGAAAATATCTACTGCCTCATAATCTCAAAAATATCTACCGCCTGGAAGGTTTTAATGTTTGATAACACACGATTAGTATGTGCGGACCGTGTGCGATGTCTGTTACTCCCGCTCTACTTCAATCCCTTGATTCAAATTTTCAGTAGCCCCGGCATTTTACTCCCGCCTCTGCATCCCTCACAATCTCAAAAATATCTGCACGCCATTGATTCAAATTTTCAGTAGCCCCGCCTTGTTACTCCCGCCTCTGCATCCCTCGCAATCTCAAAAATATCTGCTCGCCCTTGATTCAAATTTTCAGTTGCCCCGGCATTTTACTCCCGCCTCTGCATCCCTCGCAATCTCAAAAATATCTGCTCGCCCTTGATCCAAATTTTCAGTAGCCCGGCATGTTACTCCCACCTAGTAAAATTTCCAGTTGCCGCGGTATTTCCTCAAACACCACCTTGCTCCCCCTCCACACACACCACACACTCCCCAAAACCTCCGCTCACACAGACACACACCACCCCTCCCTCACTCGAAACCATTGGTAGGTCGCCGCCATCGCCGCCGCCGCCTCCATCCTCAACCTCTACCTGTGTGCCGGGGAGCTCGAGGAGCCAGTGGCCAAAAAGAGGTTTATCACGGCCTCTTCGCCCGACGCCGGCGAGGTGGCCGCCGAGGTGTCCCTGTCGTCCTCCGCGGGCTCTTTATCGATCCGCCATCGCCAGTCGCCCGATCCACCCGCCACCGCGCCCCTACGCCGGTTCGAGGACTTCCCCGTCCTCCCTCGGGCCTGGCCACCGACGAGGTCCTACCTCGGGGTCCGGCAGCGGCGGTGGGGGACGTGGGTCGCTGATATTATGGATCGGGAGACCCACACCCGCCGGTGGCTCGGTAGCTTCCACACGGCCAAGCTCACGACCATGGAGTACGATCGCTGGCAGGTCCGCTACCACGGCGCGGCAGCTAGGCTCAATTTCCCCTTCGGCACATGTCTGGTCGACCTCGTTCCGCTGGAGCCAGGGGTGGTGAGCTCGGCTATGGCGCGGGAGGACCGCGAGGCATGGGAGCGCCTCGAGGCCGAGGCCGCTGACGAGGCCTACATGCAAGAGCTTCGCCGGCAGCACCCGGAGCTCGTGGAGGCAGAGTGGGTGATCTTTGCCGATGCGGAGGGTGGCGAGGTTATTGTGCTCTCCTCTGATGACGAGGTCGAAGGCGGTGAGGACGGCGGTGCGGAGGGCGTCGAGGTGGGCGGTGAGGACGAGGAGATCAATGTCGATGAGTGGAGGAGTGTCTTCCGCAATGACCCCGACGACGGCACCGGCCCGGGCCCGGCTCGCGGCACACTGTACCTGACGAGGAAGGATTGGCTCGACCTCCACTTCGACCGAAAGTAGTTTAGCTTAGTTTAAATTTAAGTTTTATGTTCGGTTATGCAAAACTATTTATGTTTATATTTGAATGCATGCTACTTTCGGTTGAACCTGCTTTGAACTTGATCAAATTGAATTTTACAATGTTAAGTTTAGGGGATCGACTAGAAACGGCCAAAAATTGCAGGAGTATATATATATCCACTAAGGGTTTTAGTCCGTTAACTTTTAAAGATGGCCTTATGCCTTGTTTATTTCAGTTCTTCACAATGTGATGCTCTATATGTGCAACTATTTGCCGTGCAGTTCAATTTCATCAATAACAGTTTCAACATACCACTATGAATTACGATATTTGGTTGTTGTTAAGGATGTTGCAGTTAACATGCCTTTTCGTTTTTTAACAATAACTAGTGTACTTTAGACCTGTACAATACCAGTTTGAATGACTATTTGCTTGTTTTTAAATGTTATGCCTGATGCAATTAGCACACCTTTCCACTTCTTGCTTTGCTTAACTAGCGTGCTTAAACCTGCACACTGAAGCTATCATTTGTAGATTATGTTGTCTACCATGGATATATTTGGTTGATGTTTAGCCTATTGTGCTTAACATGCCTTTATATGTACTCATACAGGACAATATTGAGAACAGTGTTGTTTTCCATCGAGGTTAGTTTCATTGCATTACTTATATGTACTCACTGTTCAGGATATCGGTAGCTGGTACCATATACCCTGGGGGCTGATAAGGGATTAATCGTCGAATCGGACATTTCACTGAATATATCTGTAACCCATTTATCAGTAGGTTAAATAGGGCCATTTTTAATATATCTGAGGCTACATAGCAACATGCATTGTACTGAATGACTAAATATGCAATCCCATGCTACATAGCAACAAGGAAGAGTGTTACCTTAATGTTCTGATGATGTCTAGATATACATGTAATAAAATCTTATATAATGGGATGGAGGGAGTGTTATACTACATCATTTTGTAATTGTTGTTTAGCTTCTAATATTAACTTGGTGCTTTTAGGTACATATGTCATTGCCAAAGATCCACACTTCAACCCTTTCTGCGTATGGGGCAATGAGATATTCATGAACCAGCATCAAGTGAGGAAACTGATAAAGATTGTTATTAGAATGGGTCAAAAGATGTCAATCAAACTATTTGTTTACACTTTATGCAAGACAACAGTGAACTGCAGGATGGTAAGTAAGAACTCTGTAGCCTTCTTTTTACTGCCCGTAATGAGTTGTGTTAGATGACAATGTCTGAATCTTTTTTCCTTTGCAGTGGATCCTGAAGCAGTTTACTCAAGATTACCTCTCAAACTACATGATTGGCGGCCGACCATCACAAGGGGTTGGACTAGAGTCGTGCGTGCCTTCTGCATCCAGGAGAGCACAATAGGGCCATTTCGCTTCACCTTCTTCAGCAACCAGAATGTCTGTCGCCTCTTTCTTTACCATCTGTAATAGTACACGTATAGAACCCTGGTTCATCATTCTTTATTTGGTGCTTATGTAATTCTTAAACATATGTACCTGTGAATCGAATAATGCATTGGTTGTTTGAACTTGATGGATATGAATAAAGCTATAGCTTACTTTCAAGTTCAAATTAGGTACAATTTTAAATAGCAGCAAATAAATTAGGGTTAAATTACGGTGTGCAGGTCATTACAGCGCACATGGTCTATAAAGCACAGCGTGTGCGATAAACATCATAATCCGACAAGGTTCACGGAGAGGAAACATGTGTAACAATGCACACAGTTGCAGTTTGCAAAGCGTGTGTGATGTCAGACACTATCACAAACGGTGCGGGAAAACTAAATGTGTGTGATTGTCTACCTATCGTACACGGTTTACAATCATGAACTGTTTGTGATGTGCCAGGCATCGTAAACGTAGAGCCAGTTTGGTCCGTGCCTGGAATACTCCCGTGCCTGGAATGTGCCTGGTTTTAGGTAAAACCACAAAACTCTGACTGCGATGGCAATGCGAGCACAAACGAGTAGCAAGGATGAAGCGTTTGGGATATTCGAGATATCAGAAACGGTTATATAGGGACAACTGTATGCATCAAGGCTCCCTATCCCCGACGGTTTCTGGGTCGTGTGGGAAGGACCCCCCCTATCGCAGTCACTCACTAGGCGACGGTTCAGAACACTGTCGCGGAATGGGGTTAAAAACCGTTTGTATAGCACCTCACTGTACCAGTGTGGGCTCCTCTATTGGGCCTTCATCACTGGGCTGCATGTGATCGACAAGTGGAAAATGTGTTCCGTACCAAAAATAGTATGCGCTACGTACAGGGCACTAAAGGATCGGACTGTGCAACAACTTCCAAAACATTGTGTTTGTCGTTCTAACAACACATTTATTCAACCAACAGACGAAATATATTACTGATTGTACATTGAAAACAGCAGCAGCAGCAACCAGGGCTGGGGGTGCATCAGAAGCAGTAAGCAGGCTAGAAGAGTAAAGACGCAGCTCTCTCTTCCAAACCAAACATCAGCCAACATTACAAAAGGGCTACCAAAAAAGAACAAGTGTATGCATCAAACTAAATAAAGATCCTACTACACCAAGTGTACGCATCTAACTAACTGGCTCAGTTAGACATTACTATTTATTAAGCTATGGAGATTGGCTGACGGCTTGAACCAAATGGGTGCCTGACGGGGGAAACTCCAGCCAGCAGGTCGAAGTTTGATACTTGCGACCCTCTCTCCTACTTTAGGCTGCAGAGCGTGGCGGCACATATCAGGGTATGGTGCATGGAGAGACGCATGGTACGCTGTGTAGACACAGTTTTGCCTGATGAACGAAACCGTTCTGCCATCATGATCCTTGCCGTCGGTTATCTCCTGGTTAATCAGATAATTCAGTCCGAGAAACAGAGAGCGTGTACCAAGGCTACTTACCATCCTCCAGTCAAAAAGTCCTGAAGGCCCAGATAAGCTGGAATCCTGCTCAAAGACCTTGCAGTGACTGTGATTGTATTCCGCGAATTAACACGTCCGATACGTGCAAACGATCATCAATCCTTCGCCGTCGTCTGATCGAGCCAGGAACCACCTACAACTACCATGCCGCTTTTCTTTGAAAGGTTCTGGGATTAGGAAGGGTAGGGACACCAGGCGGCCTACAACATCATATCAAGTTGGAGTCAAATAAAAAAGGGCTCGTACTGTAGTCAATCTTAAGAACAGCATGTTATGAGCATGAATATTTTTTCAGTAAATGTTGACAATAATATAAGAAAGCCATCATGATATCATAGGAAAGTAACATACTGCTGTAACAGCCCGTTGTATCGATGATTGGAGTAGGCCAGCAATACGTCCAGCCATAGAAGGAGTCCACAGCGTAAATGAAGCCCTTGTGTTCAATGGCATCAGAGAGCCATGGAGGATGTATGATCTTGCGATGGACAGGCAGATTTATCCACTTACCCCAGTGGCCTGTCAGATAGGCGAGACCACGCTTGAAGAACACAATTAGCCCGAAGTCTTTATAATCCGCAGATCTTGTTGGCACTTGGCAGGTTACAACCTTGAGCAAATCAAACTTGGTATCATGTTGGCTACTGTAAGATTCCGAGTATTCTGGGCCGCGGTGCCAAAGTAGTGCACTGTTAATCGAAGGAAGGGGGATCAATCACCGGGTGTAGACCTCCATGAGCATCCAGCTGCCGCGACCGTCGACGAGCACCATCCAAGACGTATTCATGCCGACCCAGTACATACCATTAATGTAGTTGAGGGTGACGGGGATCGGATCGCAGTCGAGGGGGTTGATGCTCGCCACCCTACGATCGTTATGCTGCGTGACATGTCGTTTTTGAAGATTAGGCGGCATCAGCAAGCAGGCAGCTGGCTTAAAAAGCTCTGGCCTGAGGGCTCTGAGTAAACGGTACAATCCCGATGAGCAAGCGGCGAGTGGCATGGTACTGAGATTGTCCACACGTGAAACAATGAGCTTGATTACCTCTGTGGGGAGCGAATTCCAGCCACTCTTTCGACGAACGCTGCTTGGTTCTGCCATTGTTAGTGTTTGGATTTCGGAAGAGGGGGGAGGCGCCTAGCGGGGATGGAAGATTGGACAATTATGTGCGGACGAGGATGGAGAAGCGAATATGTGCTGTGGGAAGTGGACAGGTAATGATAACAATGTAGCAGCAGCACGCCGCTTGACTTACAAGACACATCCCAGCAGCGTAGGGTCATATCGATGCCAGATAACTTGCTTGAGTGATCACAATACTAGTACAATAAACTATAGTACCTACTACTATGCCCGAGTAGTATAGTGGAGTAGGACTCTGCTCTACTACTAGCACCGGAGGAGTAGTATATTGTAAAATAGTTACAAACCTCAATACCCGAGCTTGGAAAGACTATGAACCACCATCGATGCTAACTCCAATCCCTAGCAAACGTTCACTGGGAGACATGGCAGTTGCAAACGCCCGCGATGCAGTTACAGTACGTGTGTAAGGGTGGCGGTTTTGTCAAATACTATGGCTTAAAAACAGGCCACCGTCGGATGCAAATCTGACGGTTATGTGGGATTCACCAGGATTGGGCTCGTGGCGATCAATCGCCAGATATCATTACTAAAAAAAGGTTAAAACACCCAGGGCTAGAACTTGCACTGGCTGACCACTAAAAATGATACTAACATAGTGGTAAAATGGTCAGAGAACATGTCTCCGTGGTGTTTGGAATTATATGCAAACTAGCAAGATGCCCGTGCATTGCACGGAACATCAAGATGCATTTTTTTACAAAACACCTATTTTGATTGACCCATGCAGGAGTAATCCCATGTGTAAAAACTAATGATATCTCAAGAATTTCATCAAAAAATGGTATCTTGAGAGTTTCATCAAAAAAATGATATCTCGAGAAAGATGAGAGATAAGGTGAGGAGGAGTGGGGCACGGTGGTGATTGGTGGTCGGACTTAGCGGAGGCATGGGGATGGACGACGCCGGCAGCGGCCACCATGCCAGATTGTTCCAGAGGCTTCCTTTTTTAATTACTCAACAATGAAGTTGTGGGAGATAAGGATGAACGAGAGAGGTGCGGGTATCCTTTTGAAAAATTGCCATAGTTTGCTTTCTATCCGTCAGATATAGATCGGACGGTCTGTATTGCAAGATGGCAGGCACACCATCATCACCAACTCGGTTTTTTATAAGAGTAAAGAGTAGAGATAGAGAGTAGAGAGTAGAGACTAGTAAAAGAAACAGAGGGAGTACTAGTAAGTACACCATCAACCGCTTTGTGTGCTACTCCTGCGCTCCATGCGGCGGGCGCAACGTCCCCTACAGCCACTCCCGTTTCATGGACGGCCTGGTCGATGCCTACAAGGTGCCCTGCGTCTACAAGAGTTTCGGGTGTGAGAGGTATGTCCACCGACACTCGCTGGCGGAGCATAGTTCCAGATGCGCGCACGCACCCTACTACTGCTATGAGTGCACGCCGCCATTGAGGCCTCGCCAGCGAGCCTCATGCATCACCTGACGGCACCGTCCGGCAATCACTACTGGCCCGTGGTGAACATCAACTATGAGACGTGTTACCCGTTCGCCGTGCCGGAGTCGCTGGAGGATCACCGCCGCCTGCTAGTTACGGAGGAGGACGGCAGCATCTTCCTCTTGGCCGTGGGCACCGGCAAGGTCCGCGCAGGCCGCCGCCCCGTCTCTGTAGTCTGCGTCAAGGGCAACGCCGCTGACGCTGACACGAGGCCGCTGTATTGGTGCGTGCTCACTGTTACTGCCCCTCCGGCGTACGACGGCGACCTCGGCGCCTCCCTCACACTAAATGGGACTGTGGCGAGCTGCTCCGTTCCTGGCAATGTGGACATGGAACAAGCCTGGTATCATTTTCACCCCAAGATGATGCACGGGGACTCCAAGGAGGTTCACCTTGGCATATGCATTACCAAGTTAACTGTTCATCATTAGTCTTTGCTCAATGTAAGCCGTTGTCTAAGCATGTGGACACTTCTTATTTATATAGTATAGAACCTTCCATGCATGATCTTGCTCTATTAGAGTATCGCGCTTGAATAAAAGTGTATCCATTTATGGTTTAGTCTAGAATCTTCCATGTATGCTTTTGCTCCCTTAGAGTTCTCGCTTGCCATTTATGAGATTAATTGTGAATTTTTACTACAGTAATGGTGAAAGACTTATGGTGAACCATTTCTTACATCTCCTCTGCCCCCTTCCAAGTCATCCTGATTTACATTCATGATGGTCTAGAAAAAATAAACAAAATCGATACTCAAAAAATAATTCTTAAAGATCATTTCTTGCAAAGCACAATAAGTGTTATTTCTTCAAAAGTTTTGGATGCAGGTTGAACAGTTGAACGCTTTTGTTCGCAAAAGATACTTTTTTATTTATTTAGCCTATATTTACTATTCACCCGGATGCTTGTGAGCTCTAGAGAAGAAATAATATCCGAAGAAACCTATCGATATTTGTTACACATGAGATGACCCCCACATACTTTGTCAAAATAAACAACTCCCCGATCAATGCATTTCACTGTTCCATGCAACGCATGGGCACCTTACTATATATAGTACAACCATAAATTTAACTAACGAAATGCTCATGCATGTCACCAAAAATTATATCATTGAAAACTATGTTCAAATACGAATCCAACGATATAGTTTTTGTTGACATGCACTAATATTTTGTCAGTTAAATCTTCAGTCAAATTACATGGGGGACTAATAAACCACGATGGAGGTACTAGTACTAGTGTAGAGGGCGGCGCTGCACGGGAGTCTCACCCCGCTCGTGGCGCGGCTGTAAAGCCGTCATATCACAAAACCCCACCACTCCGAGTAATAAGTGGCCTGGTAAAATGAATGGACAAGCAACTATCACATCCCTCCTGTCTTTTTCGCATTTCAACTCTCTGCATTTACTTTGTCCGGTTCATCTCGCACACTCGATCCCTAGCTGCTACTCCTAGTATTAGTAGTAGTACTCAAGTTGGAATTCCAATTGCACGGCATAACTTCTTAGGCACAAAATTCGGTACAGGGTGTACGAAGCGGTTTGGGAATTTGCATGACTTCCCGACTAGTGAGATACTCCGTACAAAGTATGATAGCGAAAAAACCACAGAGAGAAGAAAGCTACAGTAAACAATCAAACGAGCATTTTTGCATTTCTTTTGCATTGAATGGTTTCACAAGCTTGACTAGTGCTGTTTTTGTACTTTTACGAAAACCGCATCGTAATGTGAAAACGTGCATTTGCACATGTGTATACATACAAGTAGTAGTACAGTCTACAAGCATATAAAGAGAGAGACGTGTACTGCGATATATAGTTAAGTTTGTGCTATATGCACGTACTTACAAATGTGTATGGATACAAAAGGTTTTCAAACTTTTCCTTTTACATACTTAATTAAGGACACTAATAATTCCCAAATGTTCGGAATTTATCATTTCTGTCTCAAAACTAATGAGATCGCCTTACGACACTAAATTATTCCCAATAAAAGCCACGACGCTCGCAGGAGCGCTTGCGGCGCGCCACGAGTGCCCTGATGCGTGGCCGTTTCCCAGCGTGGCGACACAACGCCTCTTCCTCGGCCTCGCAACTCATGAGGTGCTGATTGGCCAATTGCCGGTGGGCGAGCGCGATCTCACCGATCTGGTGATCCGGCGCCAACAGGTACTCCTCCTCGCTGAAAGCGTGCACCCGATCCACGTACCGCCAAGCGTAGATGAGGCGCTTGGGCCCGACTATACTCAGGGCTTTGGCACGAGCGTCCTCCGCCACCCACACGGCCCTCGCACGAGCCTTCTGCCAAACAGCCAATTGCCTGACTCTCTCGGACATGACATAGGCCTGCCAGGCAGCATGCCTCGCGGCGCGCTTCTCTTCATCGGCCTTCTTCTTCACCTCTCTTTTGGCGCGCTCTGCCGGAGGCAAAGCCTCCCACAAGGCGACCTCCATTTCTTTCCAAAGCTCCTCCAAGCTGGGGGGGGGGCTCGGCGGGCGGCGCGACGTTCTCCTCATAGCAGGGAGCCGACGCGTCCTCCGGTGCGCGTGGTGGCGAGACTGGGAACGCCGACGCGTCCACCTCGATGCGTCGCGGCGAGGAACGGAACACCGACGTGTCATCCTCCACTGGTGGCAGCGAGGGGCGCCTAGGGCTTGGGAGGGGCGATGCCATGGTGGTCGACGGGTCCTTAACTGAGAGGGACGGGGAGGAGATAAAGGCGATGAACGTGAGCATTCTTCCGAATGCCGTGGGAGGCGCAGTATTTATAGCGAGCAATGCCACACCTACGTAAGATATGTTGCGTGATTAACATAACAGCTAGGTGGGCATATTTTTGTTGGAGTAAATTACGGCGGAGGGGAGGGGTGGAAATATTCCTAGTCACAACGGATTGCGATGAAGCGAGGCGGGGGGGGGGGGGGGGGAGAGTCATGCATACAGATTGTTTTCACACGGGGAGGAGTGGTGGGACTGCCGGAGGGAGAAGGAGTGGTAGGACAGGGACTATATATGACATGGCAATATCATAACGCACCTGGACGGAGGAACTAGTCTGCATAGTGCATAGTATAAGTTTTGTCTGAAGTCAAAGTACCTCTACTTTGACCAAACTTATAGAAAAATGTATCAACATTCACAATGTCAAATCAATATTTTTATATTCATTATGAAATGTAGTTTCATAAAATATATATTTCATATTGTAGATATTGATATTTTTAATATAAATTTGGTCAAACTTTTGCAAACTTTGACTTGACACAAATCTTACGTGGAGTAAAAAGGACCGGAGGGAGTATCATGCATGCGGAGTAGGCAAACGAAAATTGCTCATTTATAGCTGTCTGAAGACTTAAAGGGCGCGACTGCGCGAGGGAGGTGAAGGTCGTGGGAGGCGTGACGGTTGACGGAATTAAGTGAAAGTTACATGCACGCGCCGGCATGGCATGCAAACACGCAGAAGCTATACTGTTAGGCCTACGATGTGGGTCTAGTAGACATGACATCTAGTGGGTCCCGCATAGTACTTGAGAACTCTTTGGGGGCATGCAGCCGTTTATCCACCGGGCAAGCCACCACCCCACGCCGTTCGCACGCCCTACTCATCCCCGTACCTTACAACAGCTCGCTCCTAGACATCCCGTCCTTTCACATTACACCAGTTCCACTTCTCCTAACCCGCCTCCAAAATCCATGGCCTCCCAAATCTCCATGATCGGCGGTGAGTACAAGGTTAGAACCATCACCGGCGATGAGTTCATCGTCATCTACACCCATAGATCCACGATGGTGGAAGCATGCCTTGGTCGATTCCTACACATGTTCCAAAGTTCAAAGGATGAGTGGGTCGCTGGGCTAGATGTTGAGTACACCACAGTCCTGGAAAAGGAGAAGCTTCTAAAGGAGGCAGAGATGAAGAAGCCCGCCGTGATTCAGGTTTGCGTACATAACGTGTGCTTGGTCTACCACATATGCCATGCCGACGTTAGCTGCCAGGATTTTGAGGTCTTCCTCAAGGACAAAAGAGTGAAATTCATTACTGTAGACTTTACGAACGACTGGAGAGTCCTGGGTCGGATAGGCCTCATTTTAGGCCAGCCCTTCGATCTCCAGAAGGAAAGTCTGGTGTCCTCCTCTCAGCCTTCAATGCTGACCCTGGCAGCAGCCATGATTGATCCTTCGTACGATGAAGTGAAGAAACCTCACCCCAAGTTTCATCATGCATGGGAGTCGAAGACAATAGATGAAGATCACATTGTGTACGCAACAACGAATGCCTACCTTTGTTTAAATATCTACAAGGGTTGGATGAAGAAGCAGAGCCCAGTGTCCGGTTCAAGCAAAGAAGTGTTGGCGAAGAGGAAGAGGAAGAGGGACGAAGTCGAGGACGTGGACGAGGACTCCGAGTAAGGTGGCAGTGTCGTTGCTCATGCTGGTTCTGCTGCAGTGTCAAGCGGACTAGTTGCTTAATTTTATTTCAGGGGTGTGATATGCTGAGCCCCCAGCAGAGCTATGTTATGTTCTTTCTTGTTATTTGAACTCTTTAGTACGTACTAGTATGTGTTACTACTGTTCTTCTTGTAGTTGGTACTACTACTTGTTTCTTCGCGTTCCTACTGTACTTAATATGTACTAGTAGTATAATTTGGGTCAGTCGATTTGTGAAAGAAGAAGTTCGCCAGAGGGAAGGAAGAAGACGACAGAGAAGCTACCCCAGTATCTATATTAGGGTGGCAGGGTGCCCATGATCTATCTTATGAGTGTTGGGTGTGGAATGCAATTCGCCGGAAAAAATGGATCGTGCCCAGGCTTAAACGGATGGCAGGGGTGGTGTCGTGGTGGAACACGATCACCTATGGGGCCATCAGCCCCTTGTGGTTCGGCAGAGGGGAGATCACATAGCACAAAGAGCAGAAGCCATGGAACAACACGACAGAGATGACGCTGGTGGTTTTTACCCAGGTTCGGGCCGCTAAGAAGCATAAAACCCTACTCCTGCTTTGGTGGATTGAAGGGAGGACCGTGGGGGACACGCAGCGCTCAAGCACGACAAGGTCGCCTCGGGGATAGCAGCTACGCGTGTATGAGTGTACAAGGGTCCGAATCCTTTTTTAGGTTGCCATGGCCCTCCTTTTACAGGCTAAGGGGTTACCATAGTGGCAAAACAGTCATTATCTACTGATTAGATAGCCAACAGTGCTATCATACCTAACTCTGGCAGTTAGGATAAAGTGCATTAAATGCACTGCTAGGTGTCACGCTGAGGATGCAGCCCAGCAGGCCTGCCACGCCGCTTAATCATCTTCTACCTGTCTGCATGACATGCCTCTGGATGGGTGTCATATAGGGGGAATATCCCTTCCAAATGGCTGGCACGTGCCAAATGACAGCCACTTAATCACTTGGGGGCTCGACACCACACTGATAAGTGACTTGCGTCGCTGTGCGATGGAGCGGTGGAGTCTTGGCGAGGAAATTTGCCCTTGGCAGCCCCGGTAAGCCTGCCAGGGAAATCTTGTGACTTGTTCTTTGTGAGGCCTTGACCTGACCAGGCTCGTCTTCCTGGCAAGGGAGGTCTTTTCTTAGTGACATCTTGTTCCCTTGGCTTGTCTTAGTCTTTTTGATCCGCTCTTTGATTTCTCAAAGACCTATCTCTCTGGCTTGGAAGCTCGGCTTTGGAGCTTGGTGCTATTGTATCCTCGCCATCGCGCCTGTGTATAGTCTGGGCAACATACGTGAAGGTTTGTTGCACCGACAGGAGCCCCCGGGCCTGGCCCGAATGTGCTGCCGAGCACCGTTGGGGTAGGCCCTATCAGGTACACAGGTAGGGCGCTTGTGGTGGCTCTCTTCTTGATATTTTCCTTGCTTCTTCATTAACCTGTGTTTGAGTCAGTTTCCAGTTTTCCCGTGCGTCGTGCAAGACATTGTGGGGGAGATTTATGCCACGATCCGTGGGCCGCCCACATCCCACGTTCACGGGGCGGTAACTGCCATTCCACTAGTTCCCCCGCTCCTGCCATTTCCACCACGTATGCTGCATGCATTGCGCAGGGTTGGTGGCGGAAGCGGAGGGCACGAGAATGAGCGCCATGGCAAAAAGCCAGGCACCGCGGATAGGCGCAGGAGGTCGGTCTTGATTTTGTGCGCCGTTGGTGATGCAGAGGAGTCAAATTGGTGGAGCGGGGTGGTTGCCTCCTGGGTGAGGGGCCAACCCCCGACCCCGTTCGCTTATAAAAAGAAACGTGGGCGAGGTGCTAGCTCACACCCATCTCCTCCTCCTTCCTTCTGACATCTTCTCTCCACCATGGCAAGGGGGAGAGGGCGTGGTGGTACCCCAGCAATGGCGACGAGGGTTTTTGCTTGACAACACCTCCCACTGTAGCTCCTAGGAGGAGAGGGACAAGAAAGGGATTACGGGGCACTTATCTTTTTTCAGTCTAAAACATGTAGGCATTTGCCAAATTTTATTCTTAGATATGTAAGTTCTTTTATCCATGTTTGTGCTCTATAAGGTTTGTACTTGTTTATTCGCATATTAATGGAAAAATACAAGCTTTGCCGGGTACTTGTGCATGTACTATACCCATGTAGAGGAGGAATACCTCTATACTTTCGAGTAAACAAGTTTTCCCGGCAAGCTATCTTGCCGGTGCCTTCCATCGTGACCGCGGAGGCTTGGCCTGCCGGGCTCAAAACTATGGAAGGGAACCGGCCCCTCATCGATCCTTCTCTGTCAAATGCCACTACAAACATCCTGACCAAAATAACGTTCGGACCAAAGGATGGGAGCACAAATGTTTTGAAGGTGATAAGGTTTCTCTATGCACAAGTTTTCTTCTAACAGAGACATGTTATGGAAAAAAGGGAACTTATCTGTTTGGTCTGTCGGAGATCGGTATGCAAGCTTGTTTCCATCTCTCCTTCCCGGGATCAAGTCCGCGGCAATAACCCTGTAGTTAGCACAGAGGAAAACATAGCAACATATGATCCAATCTAAATAATCATGGCAAGTTTATGCTAAACTAATCGAGCATGCATGTTTTTATGGCGCCAGCGCTTCGTTTTATTATCTGTGCTCAGGGTCTGCGCCTGACTTTATACAAAGGGTTATATGCGCATCGGCAAGGCTTGTACAAAAGGGTGGCTGCCGGGGTAGGGCCCGGCAGCCGCGCCTTACGGGTAGAACTTGCAAAGATGCTCAATGTTCCATGAGTTTTGCATTTTGATGCCATCTTCGGTCTCCAGACGGACTGCGCCAGGTCTGGTGACTCGTACTACCCGGTAAGGGCCTTCCCACTTCGGCGTCAACTTGTTGGAACCCTTGGCAGACTAAACACGCCTAAGGACAAGGTCGCCTTCCTCAAGGCTCCGGGCGTGGACCCTGCGGCTGTGATAGCGGCGCAGGGCTTGCTGGTAGCGTGCAGCACACATAGCAGCCCGGAGACGGTTCTCCTCGAGGAGCATGGCATCGTCATGCCGGTGCTGCTCTTGCTCTACTTCATCGTAGGCAAATACTCGAGGTGACCCATATATGAGTTCTGTGGGGAGCATTGCTTCTGCCCCATAGACTAGGGAGAAGGGAGTCTGGCTGGTAGCTCGATTTGGTGTCGTACGGAGGGACCAAAGAACCACCGGCAGCTTGTTGATCCAGTGTTTGCCGCACTTTTGCAGCTTATCAAAAGTCCTTGTCTTGAGCCCACGCAGCACTTTAGCATTCATCCTCTCAGCCTGTCCATTGCTCCTGGGATGAGCGACAGAGGCAAATGAAACCTTGCTTCCGAGGGTTTGAACGTATTGCATGAAGACGCAACTTGTGAATTGGGTGCCATTGTCAGTGATAACTATGGCGGGTACTCTGAAATGGCACACCAATCCCTTCAAGAACTTGATAGCTGATTGTGCGGTTACCTTCCTCACAGGCTCCACTTCCAGCCACTTTGTAAACTTGTCGATTGCAACGTACAAGAATTCAAAGCCCCCAGTAGCACGGGGGAAAGGGCCCAAGATGTCGAGCCCCCAGACCGAAAATGGCCATGACAAAGGGATTGTCTGGAGAGCTTGAGCGGGTTGATATATGTACTTGGAGTGGAACTGGCAGGCTTCACATCTGGTGGCTAGCTCAATTGCATCTTGGAGGGCCGTGGGCCAGTAGAAACCTTGCCGGAAAGCTTTTCCAACCAAGGCTCTTGATCCAATATGGGAGCCGCACATGCCTTTGTGTATTTCTGCCAACAGTTCCTTCCCCTCTTCCCGGCAAATGCACTTCAATTTCACACCGTTGGGCCTCCTTCTGTATAATGTGTCATCGACAAACTGATACATACTGGCCCTCCGGGTTACTTTTTCAGCTTCTTCTTGCTCTTCGGGAAGTTCTCCAGTTTAGAGGTAGCGGACGATGTGCCATGCCCAAGTTGGAGCTCGTGGCTCGACAACTAGGACCAACAACACCTCCTCACTCGTGGGAGCACCTACCTCAATTGCAAGGACCTGTGGTCCTGCGGAAGAGTGCAGCTCACCAAGCAAAGTGGAGTTGTTCCAGGCAGCTTCTCTGCCGGGGACCTCTGGAGGCCCCGCCGGTAAAGGCTTGCCGGAATCCAGCTTCCTCCTTTTCCTAGCCATCATCAACGGAGATACTGATGGTTGTGTCAGATGAAGGACAAAGGTCCCTGGTTCCACAGGGAGCTTTTGTGCGGCACACTTTGACAAATAATCAGCCGTGCTATTTTCCGCACGTGTCATGTGCTCTGTTTGCAATCCGTCAAAGTGTTCCTCCAACTTTCTCACTTCTTCAATGTATGCCTCCACTAATGGGCTCTGGTAATCCTTGTTAACCTATCTTACCACAAGCTACGAATCTCCATGGATGATCAACTTCTTGATCCCCAACTCTACTGCAATCCTGAGCCCGGCAAGGAGCCCTTCATATTCTGCAGTGTTGTTGGTAGCTTTCTCCCGGGAAAATGCATTTGGACCACATACTTGAGGTGCTCGCCGGTGGGTGCGACAAAGAGCACGCCAGCCCTTGCACCTTGCAATGAGAAGGCACCATCAAAGTACATGATCCACTCTTGGGGTGCCTCCTTGCTGGGGATAACTATTTCTGGTGTCTCTTCGTCCGGAGTAGGTGTCCATTCTGCAATGAACCCTGCGAGTGCCCTGCTCTGAATGGTTGAGGTACTTTCATACTTCAAACCAAAACTTGACAACTCCAATGCCCACTCAACTATTCTGCCGATGGCCTCAGGGTTCCTCATTATGCGTTGCAAAGGGAAACGAGTGACAACCGTGACCTCGTGGGCTTGGAAGTAGTGGCGCAATTTCCTTGAGGCCATAATGAGGCCGAAGATCAATTTTTGCACTCCAGAGTACGTTGACCTAGCCCCCTGCAACAAGGAGCTAACAAAGTAAACTGGTCGCTGCACCACCTTCTTCTTTGTCGTGGCCTTGGGATTGCCTTCGCTATCCTGTTCCTTTTTCTCCTGATCCGTACCCAACCTTGCCATGACTGGTTCACTTCCTTCTTCGGGGAGGACAGTAGCTGCGGCTGCTCCTTCATCTACTTCCCACTGCACCACAGCGCTGCACTAACCACTTGATTGGTTGTCACTAAATATAGCGGCAACGGCTCTTGTGGTTTAGGACCGACCAAGGTGGGAGCAGAGGAAAGATAGGTTTTTAAGTCCTGCAGCGCTGCTTCTGCCTCCGGGGTCCACTTCATGGGTCCTGCCTTCTTCAGAATTTTGAAGAATGACAGGGCGTGCTCGACAGACTTGGAAATGAACCTACTCAACGCGGAAACACATCCAATTAAACGCCTCACGTCCTTGACTGTCTTGGGTGCTTGAATCTGCTCGATCACTCTGATCTTGTTGGGGTTGGCCTCTATCCCCTGGTGGGACACAAAGAGGCCAAGTAGCTTGCCGGAGGGAATGCCAAACACACACTTCTCAGGGTTCAACTTCAAGTTGATCTTACGCAGGTTTGCAAAGGTCTCTTCCAAATCCTGAATGAGTGTTGATTTGTCCTTGGTTTTGACCACTATGTCATCCATGTAAGCTTCAACATTCCTACACAACTGAGGCTCAAACCCAATCTGTACTACTCTTGCAAAAGTGGACCCAACGCTCTTTAACCCGAAGGGCATCCGCACAAAGCAGTACGCGCCACATGGGGCTATGAACGCGGTCTTCTCCTCGTCTTCCTTAGACATGAATATCTGATGGTATCCGGAGTATGCATCCAAGAAGGAAAGGAGATCGCACGCGGAAGTGGAATCCACAATCTGGTCGATACGCGGCAAGGGGAAAGGGTCCTTTGGGCATGTCTTGTTCAGGTCTGTGAAGTCTATGCAAAGCCTCCATTTCCCATTCGCCTTGCGCACCACCACCGGGGTCGCCAACAACGTCGAATGCAACAATCCTCTGACCAAACCAGCCACTTCAAGTTTCTTGATCTCTTCTGCAATGAATTGTTGCCGCTCCAAAGCTTGTTTTCTGACCTTCTGCTTGACGGGTCGAGCATGAGGGCAGACAACAAGGTGGTGCTCGATTATCTCCCTGGGAACGTGATACGTCTCCAACGTATCTATAATTTTTTTATTGTTCCATGCTGTTATATTATCATTCTTGGATGTTTTACAATCATTTTATAGCAATTTTATATCATTTTTTGGGACTAACCTATTGACATAGTGCCCAGTGCCAGTTGCTGTTTTTTGCTTGTTTTTTACTTCACGAAAAATCAATACCAAACAGAGTCCAAACGCAGCGAAACTTTTTGGAAAAAATTTCTGGACCAGAAGACACCTGTTGGGCCAAAGAAGTACCAGAGGGGGGCTCCGAGGAGAGCACAACCCACCAGAGCGCGCCTGGGGGCCCAGGTGCGCCCAGGTGGGTTGTGCCCACCTCAGTGGCCTCCCGCACCACCTATTTGCTCTATAAATATTCCAATATTCCAGAAACCCTAGGGGAGTCGACGAAAATCAATCCAGCCGCCGCAAGTTCCAGAACCACCTGATCCAATCTAGACACCATCATGGAGGGGCTCATCATCCTCATTGGTGCCTCTCCGATGATGCGTGAGTAGTTCATTGTAGACCTACGGGTCCGTAGTTAGTAGCTAGATGGCTTCCTCTCTCTCTTTTGATTCTCAAAACAATGGTCTCTTGGAGATCTATTTGATGTAACTCTTTTTGCGGTGTGTTTGTTGGGATCCGATGAACTTTGAGTTTATGATCAGATCTATGTTTTTATCCATGAAAGTTATTTGAGTCTTTTGATCTCTTATATGCATAATTACTTATAGCCTCGTATTTCTTCTTCGAATCTTTGGTTTAGTTAGGCCAACTAGATCGATTTTTCTTGCCATGAGAAGAGGTGCTTTGTGATGGGTTTGATCTTACGGTGCTTGACCCCAGTGACAGAAGGGGAACCGACATGTATGTATCGTTGCTATTAAGGATAACAAGATGGGGTCTATTTCTACATAAATAGATCTTGTCTACATCATGTCATCGTTCTTATTGCATTACTTAGTTTCTCCATGAACTTAATACACTAGATGCATGCTGGATAGCAGTCGATGTGTGGAGTAATAGTAGTAGATGCAGGCAGGAGTCGGTCTACTAATCTTGGATGTGATGCCTATATAATGATCACTACCTGGATATCATCTTGATTATTTGAAGCTCTATCAATTGCCCAACAGTAATTTGTTTACCCGCCGTATGCTATTTTCTCGAGAGAAGCCACTAGTGAAATCTACGGCCCCCGGGTCTCTTCTTTATTATATTTGCCTTCGCGATCTATTTTTATTTGCTTTTATTTTCAGATCTATTAATCCAAAAACCCAAAAATACCTTGCTGCGATTTATTATTATTTATTTTATCTCGCGTTCCCGCGAGATCTATTTATCCAATCTACTACAATTTTACCTATCTTTTTACCCGTGAGGGATTGCCAACCCCTCTCTTACGTCGAGTTGCAAGTATTTGTTTTTTTGTGCAGGAGCCGTTCATGTGGTGTTGCGTGGTTCTCCTACTGGTTCGATAACCTTGGTCTCATCACTGTTGGAAATACCTACCATAGTTGTGCTGCATCATCCCTTCCTCTTTGGGAAAATACCGACGTAGTTCAAGCCGCATCAAAAGGAATTTCTGGTGCCGTTGCCGGGGAGACATCATCAACATCTACCAGGTTCCTAATCACAAATCTCATCTCCTTGTAATTTACATTATTTGCCATTTGCCTCTCGTTTTCATCTCCCCCACATCACAAAAATTTGCCGTTTTATTCACCCTCTTTTTCGTTCGCCTTTTTCTCGTCAGATCTCTTGTTTGCTATCTCTACTTGTGTTACCATGTGCCTTCTATTTGCTTGCATCTTTGCTTGCTAATAATCTATTGATATGGATCCTCATCCACTTGCTAATCTTTTCAAAAGATCCAATTATGATGAACCAATTGCTAGTGAATTGAGTTCACTAGATTATCTTTATGAAGTTTTGCTTGAGATCTATGAATCTAAAAATTGTGATGAAGTGTTAAACGAAGAAATTTATAAAGTGATTCATGATAGCTCCTTGAATGAAAAGCATGATTGCAATGATGTCATTATAAATTCTATTAATGTTAATTGTGCTAATAATATGCAAAACCCCAAGCTTGGGGATGCTAATATTGCTATGTCCACTACTTATTGCAATGATCATGATTGGGGTGATAATGATTCTTATGATCTTGAAAATTTATTTAAGTCTCATGAGGAATGTGATATTGATAATAGTGTTTGCAATAATATTGAAAGTGGCTTTGGAAGAGTGTCAACTCTAGGTAATAATGATCCCACTACTTTGGAGAATGATCAATCTTATGAATTTTTTGATAAAAGTGGGCTTGGAGAGGTCATGACTTTATTTGATGATAATCCCACTATTTTGGAAGAGTGTCAACTTTTTATGCATGTGGATCATGAAGTGAAAATTTTATATGATAGCTATATTGTTGAATTTTAATATGATCCCATATGTAATTATTATGAGAGAGGAAAATATGGTTGTAGAAACTTTCATGTTACTAAATTACCTCTCATTATGTTGAGATTGCTATTGTTTCTTTCTTCTTCCTTGCATATGCTAGTTTTTGCTTGCCTTGATTATTTGTTTGCTTATAAAATTCCTATGCATAGGAAGCATGTTAGACTTAAATGTGTTTGTCACAAGTTTTACGATGCTCTCTTTATACTTCAATTCTTGTCTGTCATGTGAGCATCATTGAAAAATTATGCCTAGCTAGGGGCATAAAACGATAGCGCTTGTTGGGAGGCAACCCAATGAATAAATTTTATTTTTGTCTTTTTCTTTCTGTTCTTGAGTGTTTGCACAATTATGCCTCTGTTATGATTGTGTTTTTTGTGTTTTAGTTAGCGTTTGTGCCAAGTAAAGCCTTTGGGATAGCTTTGGTGATAGTTGATTTGATCTTGTTGGAAAACAGAAACTTTTGTGTCCAGAAAAATAATTGTTTAAAATTGCAGAAGCGACTAAAAACTCTGAATTTTTTACGCAAGATTTATATACAAATTTCCTCTATTTTTCTAATTTTTCATAATTGTTTGCGTTACATAAGTATGAGAACAATTCGCATCTTTACAGACTGTTCTGTTTTTTACAGATTCTGTTTTCTTTGCATTGTGTGCTTATTTTGATGAATCTATGGTTTGTATTGGAGTGTATAAGCCATGGTAAAGTTAGAATACAGTATATATAATGCAATATCAAAATTTTAATGGGTTTTCTACAGTACTTAAAGTAAAGATTATTTTTCTTATACTAACGGATCTCACGAAGGTTTTGTTGAGTTTTGTGTGATTGAAGTTTTCAAGTTTTGGGTGAGATTACGATGGATGAAGGAATAAGGAGTAAGAAGAGCCTAAGCTTGGGGATGCCCATGGCAACCGAAGCCATTATCCAAGGAGAAGCAAGCAACTAAGCTTGCGGATGCCACTCGGGCATCCCCTCTTTCTTCTAACGACCATCGGTATTTTACTTGGAGCTATATTTTTATTCGTCACATGTCATGAGTTTTGCTTGGAGCGTTTTTTATGATATGAGTATTTGCTTGTTTTGCTTTTTATTTTAAGTCATCTATCCTTGCTGGACACACCTATTTGAGAGAGCCAAAATTATGCTATGAATTGTTAGAATTGCTCTCTATGCTTCACTTAAATCTTTATGAGCTATGGAATTGCTCTAGTGCTTCACTTATATCTTTTTGAGCATGGTGTGCTTTAGTATTTTTGAAGAAATTCTCTCATGATTCACTTAGATTTATTTGAGGGTTAGTAATTTTTTTTTAAAATTCTCTCATGCTTCACTTCAATTATTTTGAGAGAAGAAAAATCTTTATGCTCATGTTCTTCACTTAGATTTGTTTGAGCTAACAAAAGCAACATATAAAATTAGTCCCAAAGTGATAGATATCCAAGAGGGATATAATAAAAAAATTCATGAAGATCATTGGACAAAATAAACTTGATTCCTTGTAATAGTTTTGCGATATGATGATATAATATGTGAGTCATGTTAATGAGTAATTATGGCTTAGTAAGAATATTGATGTTAAGGTTTGTGATTCCCTATGCAAGCAAGAAAGTCAATAGTTATGCAATGAAATTATATCCTACTTGTGGTGCATTATTCGGTGTTAGTTATGCTTAATGCTCACTTAAGAGATTTTTTATTTCTTGGTTGGATGCTTCTCAATCTTTTGCTAGCCTTCATTTGCACTAAGTATGATCACTACTTGTGCATCCAAAATCCTTAAACCCAGTTTTGCCATATGAGTCCACTATACTGACCTATATGCGGTATTCTTTTGCCGTTCTAAGCAAATTTGTATGTGCCATCTCTAATTTTCAAAATAAATTTCTCTTTTGTGTGCTCATACCGCTCATGAAGCGGCAGGGGGTGGCCAATATTTTCCATGCTAGATGTGTTATTCTCAAGATGAGTGTTTATTCACTTGTCATTGCACGAGAGTACGGCAAAGGTATTAGGGATGCCCAGTCCCGAAATGAAAAATGAATTTACTTTATGTTGTCAAATAATAAATTCCTTGGAAAGTGTTGGTATGGACGGCACCCGTGGATTCGGTTAGCCGTGGAATGTGAAAGTATGGTGGAAAAGGAACAAACTTTATTTTCTGGTTGGGAACCGCCTATGATATATCTAGCATGGAAAGTATTGGGAACTACTCGATCATTTTCATTGACAGGAAAAGCATGCCACCCAAAATGTTTTTATCTCTACTTTTTTCGCTTTGAGCTCTGGCACCTCTACAAATCCCTACTTCCCTCTGCGAAGGGCCTTTCTATTTACTCTATGCAGTTTTATTTTTATTTGAGTCTCCAGCTTCTCTTATAAAGCACCAACTAAGGGGCACTATGATCGTACTTGAGCATTGGGTGTAGCTAATATGCGAGTGTGTTTCATGAATGGATCAATGATTGAGCTTAATGGGCTAGGGATAACTTGCTTTAGTGTTGATATTTTGAAAGACATGGTTGCTTGTTGATATGCTTGAGTATTGAAATCTTCATGTCAAAACTAGACTATTGCTTTGAATCATATAAAAGTCCAAATGTCCATGCTACAAAGAAAAGAATATGTGATGAACATGTTAGGCAGCATCCACATCAAAAATTCTGTTTTTATCATTTACCTACATGAGGACGAGCAGGAATTAAGCTTGGGGATGCTGATACGTCTCCAACGTTCTATAATTTTTTATTGTTCCATGCTGTTATATTATCATTCTTGGATGTTTTACAATCATTTTATAGCAATTTTATATCATTTTTTGGGACTAACCTATTGACATAGTGCCCAGTGCCAGTTGCTGTTTTCTGCTTGTTTTTTACTTCACGGAAAATCAATACCAAACAGAGTCCAAACGCAGCGAAACTTTTTGGAGATTTTTTCTGGACCAGATGACACCTGTTGGGCCAAAGAAGTACCAGAGGGGGGCTCCGAGGGGAGCACAACCCACCAGGGCGCGCCTGGGGGCCCAGGCGCGCCCAGGTGGGTTGTGCCCACCTTGGTGGCCTCCCGCACCGCCTCTTTGCTCTATAAATACCCCAATATTCTAGAAACCCTACGGGAGTCGACGAAAATCAATTCCAGCCACCGCAAGTTCCAGAACCACCAAATCCAATCTAGACACCATCACGGAGGGGTTCATCATCCTCATTGGTGCCTCTCCGATGATGCGTGAGTAGTTCATTGTAGACCTACGGGTCCATAGTTAGTAGCTAGATGGCTTCTTCTCTCTCTTTTGATTCTCAATACAATGGTCTCTTGGAGATCTATTTGATGTAACTCTTTTTGCGGTGTGTTTGTTGGGATCCGATGAACTTTGAGTTTATGATCAGATCTATGTTTTTATCCATGAAAGTTATTTGAGTCTTTTGATCTCTTATATGCATGATTACTTATAGCCTCGTATTTCTTCTTTGAATCTTTGGTTTAGTTAGGCCAACTAGATCGATTTTTCTTGCCATGGGAAGAGGTGCTTTGTGATGGGTTCGATCTTACGGTGCTTGATCCCAGTGATAGAAGGGGAACCGACACGTATGTATCGTTGCTATTAAGGATAACAAGATGGGGTCTATTTCTACATAAATAGATCTTGTCTACATCATGTCATCGTTCTTATTGCATTACTCCGTTTCTCCATGAACTTAATACACTAGATGCATGCTGGATAGCAGTCGATGTGTGGAGTAATAGTATTAGATGCAGGCAGGAGTTGGTCTACTAATCTTGGACGTGATGCATATATAATGATCATTGCCTGGATATCGTCATGATTATTTGAAGTTCTATCAACTGCCCAACAGTAATTTGTTTACCAGCCGTATGCTATTTTCTCGAGAGAAGGCACTAGTGAAATCTACGGCCCCCGGGTCTCTTCTTTATTATATTTGCCTTCGCGATCTATTTTTATTTGCTTTTATTTTCAGATCTATTAATCCAAAAACCCAAAAATACCTTGTTGCAATTTATTATTTATTTATTTATTTTATCTCGCGTTCCCGCGAGATCTATTTATCCAATCTACTACAATTTTACCTATCTTTTTACCCGTGAGGGATTGACAACCCCTCTCTTATGTCGGGTTGCATGTATTTGTTCTTTGTGTGCAGGAGCCGTTCACGTGGTGTTGCGTGGTTCTCCTACTGGTTCGATAACCTTGGTCTCATCACTGAGGGAAATACCTACCGTAGCTGTGCTGCATCATCCCTTCCTCTTTGGGGAAATACCAACGTAGCTCAAGCCGCATCAGAACGTCGGGATGTCAGATGGTTGCCAAGAAAACACATCGACATTCGCCCGCGGGAAAGCAACGAGCGTGCTTTCATATTTGTCGTCAAGGGTGGAGCTGATGGTGAACGTACCATCAGCGCCAACCAGCCCTGCCGGGACCCTCTTCACAGCAGGCGAAGCAACTTTGGATCTCTTGCTAGTGGAACTCTCTGGCAAATCATCTACGGGTGCAGTGCACTCCGGAGAGGCGCGCTTCCCGGATTCTTTGCCGGCATCCCCGCTAGCTTTATTTCCTTTCTTGTATTCCTTGGCAGGAATTGCGGCTTCTGCGGCCTCGGCAGCGACCGCATCCCGGTACATCTTATCCACGCATATGATTGCATCTTTCTTGTCCGACAGGATGGAGATGACGCCCATTGGCCCTGGCATCTTCAGAGTATTATAGGCATAGTGAGATGCCACCATGAATTTTGCCAGAGCTGGACGACCAAGAATCCCATTATACGGCAAAGGATGCTCGACCACGTCGAACACAACCTTCTCGGTCCGGTAGTTCAATTCTCCTCTGAACATCACCGACAGTGTGATCTTTCCCTTAGGACGGCTCCTGCCGGGGTTGATTCCTTGAAACGTGCCAATAACCTTGAGCTCTTCATCTGATATTTGCAACTTACTGATTACCTTGGGGGAAATCAGATTCAACCCTGCCCCGCCGTCAACCAACATCTTTGTGACCTTGAGGTTGCGGATCGTTGGTGAAACCAACAATGGCAAGCACCCTACCGCGGTGGTGCGGTCAGGGTGATCCTCTTCGTCAAAGATGATGGGCATGCGGGACCATTTGAGTGGTTTCCAGGAATCTGCCGCTGGCTCTACGGCATTGACCTCACGCGCCCATTGTTTAAGCTGGCGGTGAGAGGAGTGCAAAGACGCGCCTCCGTCAATGCACATAGCCTCAGTGGCTTTCTGGAACTCTTGCTCACTTGTTTCCTCTTCATTCCCTTCATCACTTTCGCCATCACCTTCCTTCTTCTCACGGCCTCTGGCAGGTTTCTCTTGATGCTAATGAATTTTGCCGTGGCGGCCTCCTCTGCCGCCTCGGCCCTTCCCGCCATCACCTTCTTGGTCTCTTTCCTTGTCACGCTTCTCATACTCAGCTTTCTGCTTCTTGACAAGTTGCTCAACTTTATGACACTCTTGGAGATCATGGCCCTTGGTCCGGTGGATCTTGTAGTATGGTCCGTCAGCCTTCCCAGCCTTTTTGGCTGCCGCAGCCTCCCGGCAATCAGTGCACGCGGCAACTTCCTTGCCAGGGGCTTCGGTCTTGGCCTTCTTGCCAGGACTAGGAGTGCCAGATCCCTCAACAGCCAGCACCGCCTTTTCCTTGCGCTTTTTATTCTTCCTCTTCGGGTTAGCGGCATCGTCGTCATCTTCTGAGTCAACTTCGATGCCATCCTCTTCTCCGGGGAGCCGCCTCCCTTCCTCTATATGGGCATTTATCTGCCAAGGTGTATAGCTCATTCACAGTCTTGGGCAACCAGACGTTCATCTTGGAACGTATCCTCCTGTTGTGCACGTTGGACTGGAACGCGGCAATCACATCTGCCGGGTGGATATCTAGAATGTTCCTGTGCACCCGGCTAAACCACTGCATGTACTTTCACAAACTCTCCCCTTCCTTTTGTGGAAGGAGATGCAAATCGCTGGCCGTCCTGGTTCTTGATGGCTGCCCGTGAAGGCACCAACAAACTCATTGCACAGGTCAGCCCTAGACGAAATGGAATTCTCCAGTAGGTGCATCAGCCATGACTTCACGTTTGGCTTGAGTGCCAAAGGGAAGTAGTTGGCGAACACCTTCTCATCTCTTCCTCCGGCGGCTTGAACAGCGATGGTGTAGATGCTCAAGAACTCTGCCGGGTTCAGCCTTCCATCATACTTTTTTGGTATCTCTGGTTTGAAAACACGGGCAGATGGCCAACGGACTTGCCACAGCTCGCGAGTGAAGGTAGGGCACCCAACCTCGAAAGGCAAGTATCCGCCTTCACTGGGCACGGGTTCATCGGTGTCTGAGCCATTGTGCCTGTCAGATTGGCGGCAGGTTTCACGGCATCGTTCTATGGTGACGCGCGCGTCTTCGCTCCGCTGATCTTCCAGGACCTGTCGCTGATCTCGACGGGCCCGAGGATCAGATGAAGCCATTGATGCCTCGTCGGGCTCCTGGTCGCGTGGTTCGGGCTGCGGCCTCTGGGCTGGCTGTCGTGGAGGGGATTGCACCTTTGGAGTGGCCCTCTCGATACGGTCAGCAGCTCAGGCCGTGGTTGTTGCTTGCGGGCGCCATGGCGGGCCTGCCCGCTGTGATCCTTCTGCTTCAGCAAAACCGATCAAACTCTGAATGGTGGCTCTGCACTCATCCATTTGATTGGCCACTGGCAGGAATCTCAGCAGGAGTTGGGCTCGCGCCATGGCTTCCGCACCAATGCTCAGCATAGATGACGACGCAGACCGCGACGTCGCTCGACTCCTGACAGTACTAGTAGTGGCGGCGCCGTGTTCTCGTCACCGTGAGCCAGCCGCCACGGTGGTATGGTGGTGAGAAGGGTGGGCCTTGGGGTTGACGACCCCGTTTGGCGCTTCGCCTTGGTTACCCTATCCTGGGGAAGGCGCGTGCCCCATAGCTGCGCCTGTAGTAGGGGCAGCCTGGGGATCGCGACTCGCACCAGAGCGGGGTGTTGTCGCTGCGGTTGCGTCCTCCAGTGCGGTGGGGAGGTGGAGACTGAACATTCTCCTCGCCCGCGCCTTGTGGAACATGGCCGCCGGGACGCTATTGATGCCGCCCTCCCCCAGTGTCTTCCGCTCCCGCTTCGGCCGTAGGGGGAACGATGACAGCGCCGCCTGCGCCGGTCTTGTCCCCCACGGCACCCGCGTCCCCCAACGCCGCCGCAGCACCCATAGTATTAGTGGCTGCATGTGAGGGGGCCTTCGAGGTGTAAGGGTGAGCTGTTGCACCGGACTTTTTCTTGGGTGCCATGGACGATGTAGCTAATGATGAAGAAGACGATGACAAAGATTGACGCGCTGCTCATGACCTCGGGTTCGCGCAAATGCTTCCCCCTACCTGGCGCGCCAAAGATGTCGTGGTGCAAACGCTTGTGGTTTGGTAGGGGGGAGATCACGTAGCGCAAAGAGCAGAAGCCATGGAACAACACGACGGAGATGACGCTGGTGGTTTTTACCTAGGTTCGGGACGCTGAGAAGCGTAAAACCCTACTCCTGCTTTGGTGGATTGAAGGGAGGACCATGGTGGACACGCAGCGCTCAAGCCCGACAAGGTCGCCTCAGGGAGAGCAACTACGCGCGTATGAGTGTACAAGGGTCCGAATCCTTTTTAGGTTGCCATGGCCCTCCTTTAATATGCTAAGGGATTACCACAGTGGCAAAACAGTCATTATCTACTGATTACATAGCCAGCAGTGCTATCATACCTAACGCTGGCGGTTAGGACAAAGTGCATTAAATGCACTGCTAGGTGTCACGCTGAGGATGCAGCCCGGCAGGCCTGCCGCGCCGCTTAATCATCTTCTACCTGTCTGCATGACATGCCACTGGACGGGTGTCATATAGGGGGAATCTCCCTTCCAAATGGCTGGCACGTGCCAAATGACAGCCACTTAATCACTTGGGGGCTCGGCACCACACTGATAAGTGACTTGCGCCGCTGTGCGGTGGAGAGATGGAGTCTTGGCGGGGAAATTTGCCCTTGGCGGCCCCGGTAAGCCTGCCGGGGAAATCTTGGGACTTGTTCTTGGTGAGGCCTCGACCTGACCAGGCTCGTCTGCCCGGCAAGGGAGGTATTTTCTTAGTGACATCTTGTTCCCTTGGCTTGTCTTGGTCTTCTTGATCCGCTCTTTGATTTCTCAAAGACCTATCTCTCTGGCTTGGAAGCTCGGCTTTGGAGCTTGGTGCTGTTGTATCCTCGCCATCGCGCCTGTGTACAGTCTGGGCAACATACGTGAAGGTTTGTTGCACCGACAGGTAGGGGCAGCATGGCGGTGTTAGGCAGTTCAGGGGAGGGTGGGGCGGCGGCGGCAGGCGGTTAGGCCTGTGGCGGGCTGGTGGCTCGATGGTTGAGAGAGAAGATGAACAGTGCATCATTTTCGGAGGTTGAAGAAGCCCTTCTGGGCGTCCATGTTGCATCCAATGGCTCACAAGAGTCAACTGACCAAATTGTTCCTTCAGATTGCATGATCCACGTGGCATTCAAGGTCTCAAAGGTAGATTCCACGTCCGCACCCGGTTTGCGGGCTCGGCACGGGTGCGACCGGCTTCTGCCGCGACAGCCACCATGCGAGCCTCCTTCGGGCGGGCGGAGACAACAATGACATGCTAGCTCCTCCTTGCCGGCGTGCTGGAGCACGCGCTCGACCTCCTCCTCTTTGTACACTGTGGGCATACACACGGCTCGACCTGCTCGCGTGCTTGGCAGCACGGTGTCATCGCGAGGAGGGACTGCCGACGACATGAGCGGGCGAGGGGTTGAGATCCTCTGCAGTACCGTACGATGCTGTAGTGCGGATGACATGTGGGGCTGGGTCCCACATGGCAACAATAGTACTAAACCGTACAGTACTGCAGCGACTGTACGCATGCGCAACGGCGGCGGCGGCATACTGATGAGTGTGCTTATGGGAGCTTGGTTATAGGGTTGGTCAAACTTAAAAGAACACCGTACTAGTACACGTAATCCTGTGCAAGCGCGTGCATCGCGGCCGCGCTTATACACCACATTAGTTAGCACAGCATCGATACGGAATCCTATGCAAGCGCGTGCACTGTGGCCGTGCGGTCGATTGAAATGTGCGTCACGGTGTCGCGATGGAAGGACATCGACCGAACCTTTTTGTGTGTGTGAAAAAAATTCCCGAATATTACTCTACTTTTTTTTGCTGGAAAAGTTCCTCACGCTACAATATTTCCATATATTTGTATTTAGCTTCAGTTCGTGATTATTTGGATTTGGACGTTTTAAGTGCCCCCTACAAAAAAATTAATAGAGATTCTGTGTGTGTAACGGAGAGAGAACGCGTGTATGTGTCTACATGTGTGTTGTGGTGGAAGGGCAATGTGCAGACGGTGTGTGTGTGTGTGGTAGTCATAGATTGGTGTGAATGTGCAAATGATCATGTATGAGTGAGACATAGAGATATACCGAGATGTTGTGTATACATGAGAGAATGGTCTTCTATTAATGTTTTTTGTGTGTGCGTGTGAGAGAGAGCGGAGCATCCGTAACACAACAACCATCTCTCTTGATTCGACCGTCCCTCACACAATCGCATGTAACACATGCATCAACGCACACATTTTGACACCCTCACCCAGCCCCTGCCCGCCTCAAGGCCCCTACATCGCTATCTATCTCGCACACACAGTCTCTTCATGAAAACCCTATTTGGCATACATGTACCTCTCTGTCACATACACACCATGTACCACGCACACACATTTATCTCTCGCAATGTCTCTTTGCCTAGCAAACACACTCCCCATAGTCCT
Organism: Thinopyrum elongatum; assembly: GCA_011799875.1. Taxonomy (NCBI): domain Eukaryota; kingdom Viridiplantae; phylum Streptophyta; class Magnoliopsida; order Poales; family Poaceae; genus Thinopyrum; species Thinopyrum elongatum. The sequence continues at coordinate 417,237,981 of CM022303.1, read as the reverse complement.
ATCTTTGTATCCCGCACACGATCTCTCTATATTGCTTAAACATTGACGAACATGATGTATCTGTCTTGCACCATTAGCCTCTCTCGCATGCTCACTATGCACACACATTCTCTCTATATGTTTGATTTCTCTCAATATTTAACACACACACGACCCCCCCACCACCACCACACTATCCATCCCCATCCAAGGTTATATAGTGACCACTGTCTCTTGTGCTTATGTGCAACCCCACATGCACACCACCTTGATCTTCAAGGAGGGCATCGGGAAGAATGAAGACGACGACCAGACTGCACTAGAGACCGCAGGGCCATTTGGAAGCATGATGATGTGGCGACAGCTGAGTAACTCCTCCCCCCTCTCTCTCTCCCCTATCCCTCCCCCCCCCCACAAAATTATCAATCCCTTAGCCCATAATATTTTCCTCTATTCCATGTTCTTTTGAGCTCTCTCAACAAACCTTTTGTCTCTTCTCCTTCCACATGTACAAAATCTCGATGCACACGCATCTCACTCCTTATATATTACATGTCTCTATCTTACTCACAGACCTAACTTCTTCCTCTGTATATATCCCTCTCTCGCACACTTCCTCTCTCTCTCTCTCTCTCTCCTACTCTCTTGCCCACATACATACAATCTTTCCCGTCCTCTATCTCTTTCTTCCACTGGGTGTATATCTTGTCTGTTGAGCACACACATCTCTCTCCCGCCATTGCTCTATCTCCACAAACTCTCTACGTTTCATTCACACATTGGGATGTGTTCTGAAAATTGCTTTAGACCGGATCATGTAGAGTTATGGTTGGTTTTGTTGCATCCAACAAATTAATAACTATGAAATGCATTTAGATTTTCATTTGAGTTGGATTATGTGAGTTTGACCATATTGTGAAGTACTATAGACCTGATATTCATCTTGTAATTAAACAACGATTCTAAATATTGAATTGTACAAACCATTACATTCGAAGTCAATAGCTTAATATATTTATTTCACAATTACAACAAATAATTAATGCCACGACAAACTAAGAAAACAGATGTGTACTCCCTCCATTTTTATTTAAGTCCGCGTATTAGCATTGGTCAAAGTCAAGTTTTGTAAACTTTGACAAAGTTTATAAACAAAAATATTAACATATACAATAACAAATCAATACCATTAGATTCATTATTGAATGTACTTTCACATCATACAGATTTGTTATGGTAAATGTTTATATTTTTTCTATGAACTTGGTCAAACTTTAGGAAGTCTGACTTCAGTCAAACCTAATATGCAGAGTAAATAAAATCGGAGCTAGTACTAGTAGTACTCCTAGCTGCTCAGCCCAATCACCCAACACGCACGGGGAGTAGGGAGTAGTACAGTGTTACAAATTTTCAGGTCGGTGGCAAAATCTCCCGCTTCCATCGAGATCTCCCGCGACTCATATTCGACCAATGCAAAGTTACCATCATACCCTTGGTCGAACAGGTCGACGGATGCTGGTTGGTCGGGGGATGTTTTGGTAACTTCACGTTCACCCCACCCATCCAACCCCACCCCGGCACCCCGAGTACTCCTCATTACTCCCCATTTTCTATCCCCACCGCAAAATAGACTTCTCCATGGCATCGTAGCACCTTCGAGCCCCTCCCCTTCTTCATTGGTTCACTCGTCCACCGCAGCACATCTGCCTCATCGACGATGTCATACACCACACTAGAGCCGGTCTGCCGTCGCCGTCGTACACGGATCCGCTTCCCCGGCGCTGTCTTCCACGGTCTCGGATCTGCTTCCCGGAAGTCGACGCCAAGCGCAGCAGCACCACCGTCATCGACAATGAACTAACTCCCGTTACCGACCATGATACACAGACGCCACTGCGACCTTCGTACTCCTCCTCGGTTGGTAATGTGTATATTGATTCTCTAAGCAGTACATGTGCAGTTCAGATCATGTTCATACCTAGCCTTCAAATTTCCTGGCTGCTACTGTTCTGGTAGAAGTAATTGGTTATAGCTTGCATTGTCCAACAGAATATCATCTTGTAATTGTATGTCGCTCCTGTATTGCGCTGTGCTTGGGTAGGTTCTTCATCTGTAACCAGTAGTGTCGCAAATGATGGAAAGTTTTTAGAATAGCAGGGAGGTGACCCCCTATTCTATTTCACTCAAAATGAAACCACAACGTAGTTGTAGCAAAGTTGAAGAGCCACATAGTAGGATATTAAAAATCACTCATGCTAACATGGCAGATGAGTGCTTTAATGTTGCCCACAAGATGCGTGAGTATTACTATATTTTTCTTTCCATCTTGAGATTTTAAAACTATGAATGCGAACATGCAGAGGAGCAATCAAGAGCAAATACGGGATGTTGGGGACATCTTCAAGGAATGTCACAAGTGAAAGAGGAGCTGCACCGAACCAGCAAAACGAGCTTTGGTAAGTAACAACCTTTCAATTACTTTGACATTGAGAACCTGACTAGCAGTGGCGGATGTTTTGTGTGTCCTTGATGGTTTCGTTAATGAAATCGGAGGGAGCCCCCTCTTTTGACCATTTTTTACTTTGACATGGTATGTGTCTGGCAGCAGTAGTGAACACAGGACCAGACCAGGCCCTGGGCAAGCCCCGAGCCGAAAACATCGTCAAACCACGTTGTCTGCTTGGCTAGGGTTCTTGCCATGCAATCCAGCAGTGTGGCAGATTATTAAACAATAATAGGCAAGACAAACAATTTCCTGTACACTTGATTAGGCTCTCAATCATTTGTAGGATCTCAATTTTCTCAGACCCACCATGCCATAGGATGAATCTTTTGTAATTTAGTGTTGAAGCTAGTCAGTCAAACGCGCCTACAGATGCCCTGGAGATCATCTGGTTGCCGGTTGTTTCGCTGCAGCAACCCTTGGCTTAGTGCGCCCCTCTGCTGGTTTTTCTATTTCTCTTAGCGTTGTGTTCTTCGATGTATATGTCATAGTTTCTATAAGCTGGCTCTGTTTGATATGTAATAAGCATAGTCTTAATCGTCCTAATGCTTTCCTTTTTAGCTTGATGTAGGAAGTGGGTGTTCTCACCTTGCAGTCTATTTTTATATTTCTCCTTTTGAATTCACTTCTCCTAGTCCTGTTTATCGGGCTTCTACTTAATGGATCTGGGGAGCTCTGACTATTGATTTAAAAAAAGTAACTTCTTCATGTCAGGAAGCAGTTCCTGTGAGGAGGGAAGTATGGTCAACCTCGAGATCATGTTTGCAAAATGAGGCTGTATTACACACAAGGTGCCATTTCCCTAATGATGCCGGATTAGACACAAGATGCAAATTCCCAGATGATGCTGGATTACTCACAATCCAAGTGGATTCGTCAAGTGTTCATGTCCCCGTTGCTTTAGTAAAGGCTGAAAGAAAGCGTGCAGCAGCCCTTGAGAATGTAGCTGATTTCCTGAAGAAGCAAAAAGAGCAATTAGATGCTCTCTTCACCCAAGCCAAAGAAGGGATGGAAGAAGCCAGAAAGAAGCTAGCAGAGGCAGAGCAGGCTAGACGTCTCCTACTATCTAAAACTGTTGTCAATACAAATTTTCATTCATAATAGCTAGGTTCAAATGTTTATCCAGTCAGCATGCCTGTTGTGATGTCCGTGCATCTACTGAGATGTATGTAAGTCTGTGATGCCTAGATGTGGCACAAAATAATTTTTTTCCGGGTCATGTAATAATAGCCATTACTTTCCGAACAATAACAGATGAACCATTGGACATGGTATAGTTCACACGCAAGCCCAACATTCCAAGTTCAACTTCCACATCAAACTCATGTTCATAGATATCTGCGCATTCATACATAATGTCCACAACCATGATTCACTTCAAAGCCAAAAAAATGTGAGGAGAGTTATAAATAAAGAAAAATCTCTAGTTCCTACTACCAATGCGAGCACAACAAGTCAAGACCATACGTAATTAATTATTTTTTGGACATTTTTTGACTAAACGTGAATAACTTCTGGAAGCAGGTATAATTTCTAATGCTGGCCGCGGCTGGGGTCCACAATGTTTTGAGCCAAACCGGGCAACACACCGGGTGTCTATGTCGGCGACGCGGTGGTCGTAGCATTCGTGGGTTCCGAGCGGCAGTGGCTCCCGTGGTCTACTATTCCTCGGTGTCGGCGGTGGCCGCGGATGTGTTGGACACCTCCGCCAGCATGCCACGGTTCCGCCAACGTTTGCGTTGGATGGCGCGGCCAACCATGATGCACTGGACGCCGTGGTCCCCCGTGTGCCGGTGTGCAGCAACTGGCCACTCCTCTGTGAGCAGGCTTGGAGCATCGAGTTGATGCACCAGGGGCCAGCTTGGAGCGGCGGCTTGCTCCTCCTCTTGCCCGCTTACAGCCTCACCCATGGTACTGACGGCCTGGGGCAGGGAGGGAGGTGGGGCAGCGAGTTGCCTGGCTCGTCGGGGCATCCAGCCGGCTTTTATGCCGGAGAACTTGTCTTCCTGCTCCCCGAATGTTATGGAGAGTGTGGAGAAAATGGTGCAAGGAGGATATGGGGAACAGTGGTGTGGTTCGGTTCTTCCCAGGTGTCTGGCCTCATTTAAATAGCGAGCGGACAAGAGGAGCCAGCCGGCGTTGTGTTCTAAAATGCCGTCTGGCTCACGGAAGGACGTGTTGCCGATACACGCGCGGATTTAGTTGAGGTAGGCGGGTCAGTCTGAAGTCGGTTGAATGCGGCGAGGAGGCGTGTTCAGCCTGGCGTGCAGCGAGTGGGGCCCTCTTGGCCGGCGCGTCGGTTCAATGCCTGCGATAGTGAGAGGTCGCGTCTGTGTCAGAGCAATCACTCCCTCCGGTCCTTTTTTGTTTGGGTATAAGAAAATCTCATTTTCCATTCACATTTTACAAGTAAAATTCATGGACAAACTTTGACCCAAAATACGATGGGGACTAGTAAACCAGGACAGAGGTAGTAGTGATGAATTCCATTTTCGCTCCATACCAATCGTTCTAAAAAACTAGTACACGCGCCATTGAAAATCAGAACTCTTACCCCGCTAAAAAATGATATTTTAAACGTGGCATCTCGATCAGTGGTGACTGGCGAGCCACCGCCTCCAGGTCGTTCACCTGTGGTCCCCGACCATCAACTCCTACGGATCAAATTATCACGCGAGCTGACTATTCCTACAAAGGTGCGCTCCACCACGTACCCGGCTAAAATGCTAGACCTAGGTAAAGTTACATTGTCCTCTTACGTAACCTTCCTAACAACCCTCTCCACCCCCCTGATTTCAAGTGGGTGGGGCCCCCTCCCCTAATTCGTCCAACAAAAAACTGCCATGCAGATCATTACGTTAATCATGTAAAACTGTTTACGTAGGTGCCTGGTACCCGCGCATGCAGCAATCGCACACCTATGGGTTTATTTGTTTACCGTGCCTTATGTAACTCTTATGTGTGCAAGACAGCGAGAGACCGACTGTGTGTGTGCGCCTCTTCTCTTCATATATATACTCCAGCGTTTGTCTGGTGTCCAAAAAATAATACAGTAATAACTAGCAATGTGCCAATGCGTTGCAACGCATCCAGAGTAGAGTAATACATATTCACCAATTTGGTAGAAAACAGTCTAGTTTTGATATACATATATCACTAAAAATATCTTATGTTTCACTCAAAATATATTCATTTGGCTGTTTTGATGGGATAAGGGAGAAATGTGGTTGGTTTCAAGATTCGAGAAGTGGGATATTTTTGCAAAAAGCCCATGTGTGTGTGTGAGAGAGAGAGAGGGAGAGAGAGGAGGAGGACAGAGTGCGTGTGTGACAAAGACACGAAGAGTGTGTGTGCGAGAGGTATTACCATAAAATGAGGCGATAGTGTGCGTGTGCACGATCGAGAGGGCGTGTCTCAAGAAGGGACGAAAAATCTACATAGATACAAGGAGCGAAAGTGTGCGGTGGATGGATAAACCTATCTAGAGGCTGGCCGATAAATGTTTGTGAGAGAGATACGCGTCAGGGGTGCGAAAGCGAGAGTTTTGTGTGTGTGAGAGATAGAGACGGTAGTCAGTAGGGGGATCCAAAGCGGGAGTTGTGTGTGTGTGAGAGCGAGTGAGAGACAGAGGGGAGAGAGAGAGAGTTTGTCTGATCGGCAAACAAATGAATAATGTCAGTTTTGGAACGGAGATGAAGACGGAAAGGAGACCCCAACAAACTATGTGTGTGCGGGAGAGAGTAATTTTAGTGGTAGGAGTCATATCTAGAAAGATATAGGGTGCGTGAGAGAACCCTGGAGAGAAAGGCAAAGTGAAAGACGAGCGAGAGTGTGTGTGTGGCAGTGAAAAAGAAAGCTTAGGTAGCTATAGTGATACCAGAGAACGATAGAGACGTGAGAGATGATGAAAACCGTGTACTCTATGAAGATAGAGAGAGAGTGACACTTCTCGAGGGAGACGACGAGAGACCGTGTTTGCAAAAAACGGAGAAGCATGTAGTGAGCATGCGGGTGAGATGGAGAAAAGAGAGTGATAGCTACATGAAGGAGCACGCGAGAGAGACCTAGAGAGAGATCGGTGTGAAACGAGATTCAAATATTTAGTTGTGTGCATAGAAGATGTCAACATAAAAGGGATTCAAATATTTGAATTCCAGATGATGATACATGTAATTCATACTCTAACCAAAATTGATCTATCAAACATGCATACTAATTTGAATTTGCGCGCGTGTATGTTATTTAATATATTGATATTACCAATCCATACATTTCAGCTGAACATAATTTGGTTTCAAAAATTTGAATTCAAAGTCGAACATAATTTGGTTTCAAAAATTTGAATTCAACCTTATGATTTTGAGATCATTGCATTTGTAAATCATATTTTATATATTAAGGAGCAGAATTCTTTGTTGTGCTTTTGAAAGTATATATAAAAAATGATGTATACAGATTTGTATTCAAATACAAAAAGGATCCTGCCCGAAGAAAAAAAGAACACAAAATGGATTCGAATTGAGTTGGCACGGTAAATGTGCAATATTTTTCTGCAAAAATTTGAACGAAGCGGGGAAACTCGCACTAACCTCCCGAAACCAAAATCTGTGAGATGGAAATTGCTACTGCCTATCCCTGAGACGCAAAGCCTATCGGCTCAATTTCTATAGGTTTTGATAGGGGTAGGCTTGTAATTTCACTCAAACATGACATAACCGCCTCAGCCTCTCATCTCTCCAGATTCATACATGGTGGGCGCCAAAACACAGCTTCTCCTCGGCCCAAATCGCCTCTCACCCCGATTCATACACGGTGGGCGCCAAAACACAATTTCTCCTCGGCCGAAATATTCGTCGGAAATATTCGGTGTATGCGAGATTACCGTCCTATGCCCAACCGACCAATATTGTTGTGATGTAGGAAATTGTAAACGGGGGCTAAGTTTGTAAATTTCCTCGCATTTCAGACAAGCACGTCCTGAAGACATGGTTCCCCCCTACCTCTCTCCCTCCATTTCCCCATTCGTACTCCATGGGCGCCAAAACACCCTCTCCACCCTAGTTTCCTCTGTCCGCCACCCCATCTGCTGCCGTCCTCGTCCACCATGCCGGAGCTGATACCCCGATGTCGTCATCCATTACAAGAGATTGACCTCTCTCATCCACGGCTTCAGACCAGGATCCTTGCATCGCGTCCTCTCGCTTCATCCGCGCTGTCATCCACCTTGCCGAGGCCGCTCGTACCACCGTCTCATCCACCGCGCCGGGATATTCCCCTCGTCGCCAGCGTCTACCCTCCTAGATCTGCTTCCACGCTGACGACAGCCATCGCTACCACAGCACCCTCAACGCCTCAGCAGATGCTTACACGGCGCCACACCAGAGGCGGTACTCTTTCGTATCTGCTCAAGTTATTTATCTCAACAAGAAAATAGATCGCCACTACTTTACTGTGATTTCTTGTCCATCACTTAGAATCTTACTTGTTAGTTGAAAGCAAACATTGGTTGCGAAGTTGCCTTTGTCCGGTTTGCACCTTCAGATCCGCCATGGCACGCTCACCACTATACTCGCAATGCTTATGGTTTTCCCCTTTTATATTCCACATTAGCTTAAATAACAGTCGATTGAATTTCAATTTGGGGTCATTCCATTTTTGAGAGTTCGCCGGAGTTCGCCGGAGGGAAGGAAGGGGCTCGCCGGAGGGCTGCCCCATTATCTATCTTAGGGTTTCGGGTGAGGACAGTGGCTGTGGGAGGCTGTTGTCGGGCTATGGTGGGGCCTCGCCGAAGGCAAAACTCGACGCGGGTGGGGGGCTGGGGGTGGGGTTGGCTAGAGGGATGGCCGGGGGCGGCGGAAGACCGGAGGTGGTGGGCGGTTCAGTGGAGGGTGGGGGCCGGTGGTTTGGCCGGCGGCCCTTGCAGTGGTCTGTAGGGGAAGAAAAATAGGCGAGGAATAAGAAGGGTTAGGAGACATAGGATCTTCATCCAACCGTCTGAAATGGTCGACTAACCCAAATGAAGATAGTCAGGCGACTTGCATGTAGACATTCCCTTTATATTCAGTGTACCATCATCCTAGGTGCTTCGAGACGTGCTAGCACTGCTCCTCAACCCATCAAGCTAAACAACATGCCACTCATAATTCCAAACTTTGTTGCTCAAATACGAATTTGATATGATGCTGATATTACTAAAACAGAGAACATTTAATTGGTCAGCTAATGTTCCTACTTTACTTTCAAAAAGCATGTGCGCCACATATAGAGAGACAGCAGGGAGCCGCATTCTTTATGCTCTCTGGTTCATCATGTGTGGGCAACAAACATTTTATTATCCAAAATCTACTTGCTCTTCTTTAGCATGTTCCTCTTTTGTTCTTTTTTAATAAGTACTCTCTCTATTCCTAAATATAAGTCTTTGTAGATATTCCTCCATGGACTACATACGGAGCAAAATGAGTGAATCTACACTCTAAAATGTATCTATATACACCCGTATGTAGGGATGAAAACGGAGCAGAAACGGACGGAACTGAGTGCTACCACATTTGTTTTCATATATTTTTGCAGAAGCAAAAACGAATACAGGAACCCCGGAAATGAATATGGAAACGGATACTACCAAAAATGAACACAGAGCGAATACAAAGCAAACACAGAAACATAAGTGGGCGTTGACCGGAACTTAGAAAACCCTTGAATCATAGAGAAATACACACATTTTTTTAATGAATTGTTGACATGGCTACAAAATAATATCTTTATGTTAGCAACTTAGCGTACTATTGTAGTAGTACTGGACAATTGCATATAGGGTCAAACTGAGTAGATGTGTGGTAGTAGAAGTTGGGCCTCAAATGATCCATTCTACTCATTGTGTCATTGTGTGTTGTTTGGTGGTTGGGCTACAAAGTAGCCACATGTCTATAGTCAAAACGGAAATTCCATATTCACGGAAACGGAAATTTCCATTTCCATGCCTGTTCCACCGGAAAACATTGTTTCGTTTTTGTTTCCGTTTCCGCATAAAAAATTCCATTTCCACTTCCATTTTGCAAATTTCTGTTTCCGTTTTCATATTTCCTCTCCGTTTCCGTTTTTCCTCCGGAAAAGCGGAAAGTTTCCGCTCCATTTTCATCCCTACCCGTATGTGATCCATAGTGGAATCTCTACAAAGACTTATATTTAGGAATAGAGGGAGTATAATAGTTGTACAGTATGTTCCTTGTAGTGAAGAGGAGCAGTGACATTTGCAGTGTACAGGTCTATTCGGTCTCCTGTCATGGATGCTTTCAACTCTTCGTGTTGGTCTGCCCTATTATCTAGGAAATGCTGGGAGCTATGTCGCCTTTGAGAGTTAGACTGATAGTAACAGTACTGCGCCTTTAGTTGTAGAGAGCTGGTATCCGAAGCCTTTCTAGCTGTACCGGCAATACTAGCACATATTTTCCAGCAAGTTCCACTTTCCTAATTTTACTCGTGATGCTTAGGGTTTTCCCATTATATCTACACTATGATCTGCGTAGGTGCTTTGTGTCCTACTAGCAGCAGTCCATCCTTTAAAGCTAGACAACACACCAATCATAATTCCAAAGCTTAGTTGTTCCAATACGAATGTGACACGATATTCATATTAGTTAACAGACATACATTTAATTGGTCAGCTAATGCTCCCACTTGAGTGTCCAAATGCCTGTGGCCACATAGAGAGAGACATCATGGAATTGCATTTCTTTGGATGCTCTGATTCATCATGGGTGGGCAACCAACATTGTATAGAAAGAAACGGAATCTCCATAATATGCTTCCTCTTCTATTATTTAAAATGTTCCTCTCCTATTCTTCTTTAATAAGTAAAGTATGTTCCTCATCAAGAAGGCAAGCATGGACATCTGCAGTCGACATGTCTATTTGGCCACTTCTGCAAGTTGCTTTCAGCAATTCGAGTTGGTCTGCCATAATATCCAGGAAATGCTGGGAGCTGTGCGGCCTTTGAGAGACTAGACTGATAGTAACAGTAGTGCGCCTTCAGGTGAATAGAGCTGGCATGTAGGTGATCGATAGGCTTTCGATTAGTAGCAGCAATACAACCCCATATTTTCCAGCCAGTTCCACTTCCCCGATTTATTTATGATGCTTATGGTGTCCCCCTTTAATCGACACTACAATCTGCGTAGTGGCTTTGTGTCGTATTAGTAGCACTCCATCCTTCAAGCGAAACTACATGCCACTCATATTTCCAAAGGTTACATTTAATTGGTCAGCTAATGTTACTACATGAGTTTTGAAATGCATGTGCGCCACATATAGCGACATGTTGGAATACTATTTCTCTGTGCACTCTTGTTGTCATGGTTTCGCAATAAACTTTCAGTACAGCATATTATGAACCTATCATTTGCCAACTATCCTTACTTCTGGAGCTCCCAACAGGGAGCCTATTTTTTGTGTAGTTGTGCCAGATTATATTATTGTACGCACCAAATTACAGCACACAACGGCTCTCTCATCAAAATCCAGTGATAGCACACAAGGGTTTACAAGGACCCCCTATTATATTAGAATATCCTCTGCATTACAAAGATAATCTCACTACTATTTATGTTGTCATGCTTCTCAGATATTGAACAAAATCACAATCAATATGAGAATGCACGCATCAGAAGAGTATCGCAGAACAGTGCAATGACTAACAAACATGGCATCAAGGCATTGAGTTCCATTCTGGATGGAATGAAGCCCACACGCTCCGCACCTACAGATTCGTGTTCAGAATATGATCCTAATGACTATTCTGAGCTCAAGGAGTCAAAGGCAGATGGCCTATCCTGTTCACCCTACAAGGTGCCTGTTCTAATTTGGCAAGGTTTTATTGGTTGCACGTAACTTGCGTAAGTTGTCTTGCATTTCTTCTGCTTCTTTGCACCGCCATGTGCTTAGTTTACTCATCATATATGTGAAGTTGCCATGCCCACCCATTATCAATACGCATTCCATTTGTCATCATACCATGTTTTTCCATTCAAATGCTGCTCTTGTGTATCAGACATCCAAAAGGAAGAGAGTGATTGCAGAACCTGGAGGAGTAGTAGCAAAGTCCTTGAAAAAGGTGGTGGTACCGCAGAAATCAGACAACACCCACTTATATTGGCGATAGAACCAGCGCCACAAAACCTAGGATATCGCAACTATGCTGCTCGCTGCTTTGCTCTTGTTAGTACCTGTTGTCTTGTATCTCCATACTTACATTCATACCTGGTTGATTATGTGACATCAGTGTGCATGATAACCTGCATATCCATTGTTCTCTCCTAATTATCAGATCTATATTAATGCTTACATTATGGTAGAATAAACCCAATGCTTATGAAGAAGTTTACCTGTACATTGTTCTTGTAAGTATGTGTTGTCCTTTATCACTGTACTTATACTGTCAGCTAGTTGTCATGTACCATCACTTTGCAGCTTATTTTCCCTTGGCATCCATTTTGTACACATCTGATCTATGTTTACTCTTACCAAAATGTTGAATAAAACCAATGCTACTAAAGATGTTTAGCTCTACATTACTCTTGTCAGTACCTTTTGGCTGTATGTTGTACCTACATTTATAGCTAGTTGATTATGTAGCATCACTCTACATCTTAGCTTAAATAATCTCCATTTGTTCCTATATTATCACTTCTATATTTACTTTTAACAAAATGTAGAATAAAGGCAATGCTTATGAAGAAGACTCTGTGGTAAACTTCTTGAATTGCCCGCCCATCAACATGGAAAAGGGCTTTATAGAGCCGGTCTTCATTACTAACGTATGTTTGTCCTTCTCGAGCCTTCAAACTTTATTGTGTATATTTGGATAGCACTGACTGCAACTGTTGTTTATATTTGTCGTTTGCATCAAATTGCATGTTTGAAGTTTATTATGAAGTTCATAAACATAAGTTTCTCCTTCTCAATTTCAGTTTTTAGTTGTACAACCTAGTTCCTTATTCATACCATGTAAATTAAACTAAACATAGCAAGTGATCTTCCTTAGCACTGCATGTACGCTTGTTGATCTGTAATCCAGTGGTGTGGTCAAACTACCAACTCCAAGACAATGCCATATCCGGAATTCTGTCATATCCTGCTATGTTTTAACTATGAACAATGCATATTATGTTCATGTTATTTAAATCGTGTCTCTTTATTTACCAATCTGAAATGGGATAAATTGACAGTACACTCACCATCGATGCTTATACATTCTTTAGCACTGCATGTATGCTTGTGTTCTTGATCTGTAATCCATTGGTGTAGTGAAGTTGGCCACTCCTGCACAATGCCATTTCCTTCCATGTCTTAATTGTGAACATTTTTTATTCTATTGTAATCCAGGTCTCTTTATTTCCACTAAGAAATGGGATGAATCGACAACACTGTTGCTTATATGTGCAAAGCATGTTATCTGTCTGCTTTTTTCTCTTTCAGGGTGATATCACTGACGCCAAGAACTGCCATTGATGCTATGCAGCTAGAGTTGGATATAAACGTCAAACAAATGCAGTCATCAGCTTGCTCAGCTGCTTGCGCTGTAGCTCCCAGGCAGGGCTAACCTTTCTTGAACTGTGTTGAAGTGCTGTTGGTTCTGTATATTATTTTAGGCGGTGTGTTTATTTGCACTGGTGGCGTCCTTTGATGCCCAGTGTGTGTAATCTGCAGTCTGGTTGCACTTTATTATCGCTGGCGGCGAACTTTTATGCCCAGTGCACGTAATATGCAGTAATTTCTTTGTTGTATAGTCTAGGTATATTCGTCATCATGATGCTGTAATTTAATTTCTGTATATGCTGTCATCGCTCCCTGAAAAGGCCGTAAGCTTTGACGGAGTGCAATGGGCCTAAACGTTCGGTTTACTATATAAAAAATTACGGTAATAAAACTGGCCGACCCGCCAATCGTTGTAAATGGGCCGAAATGTGGGCCTACAATCATGTTCGTCCAATAGCAGGCCTAGACATAAACTAGTTGCCTAAGTTGGGCCAGAAAAAAGAATGGGCTTTTAACAATTCCAAAAGTAGATTGGGCCTGAACAGTGTTGGAGGCCCATGATTGGCTCAACCATAAGACGGGCCGTTAATAGGCCACAGTTGGCCGAATAACATAATGGGTCGTAAGCAGGTCGGATGCAAAGTAGGCCATCATTAGGCCCAGTTATCTCACAAGCCTTTAATGGGCCAATAGTCAGGTTGGGCTAAAATATATCCACGAAGACTACGGGCCTTTAAGAGGCCGAAAGTCACTTCGGCCCAAAAATAGGCCCACATGCAACATAGGCCATTAAATGGCCGAAAGTGAAACCGGGCTGACAATGGCCCATATGTACCAATGGCCATTAACAGGCCGAAAGTAATATCGGGTTGAACTATTGCATGGGCTTTTAAGAGGCCGTACTTCAAATGGGCCCTCAATGGGGCCGAAAGCACAGTGCCTGTTAATGGGCCAAATCATATATGGGCCGTAATTTGGCCCAAAGAATGTCAAGCAGTTAATGGGCCGGATCCTATATGGGCCATCATTTGGCCCAAAACATGGCAGACTATTAACGGGCCGGATCTGATGTGGGCTGTCATTTGGCTCAAAACGTGACAGACATCTAACGAGTCATATCTTATGTGGGTCGTAATTTGGCCCAAACTGTGGCAGGCTGTTAATGGGCCGGCCCAGTAGAGTATGACAAAATCTTGTGGGCCCTTGGCTGGGCCAGCCTTTTATCTTAAATGGGCTATTGTTGGGCCCTGCCATGTGTCAAGGTAACATAGGCGCGTTCCCTCCAATGTATGGATGACATCTGTCCCAACGCTAAGCTGACACGTGGATTCTCCGACGAATGAGAATTTTACACGTGGAAAATCCCCATTGGTCTGGGCTGTTAATGGGTTATCGGATCCAAACCGGAACTCGATAGCTTAACGGCGACCCGTTACGGTGGATGCCACATGTCGGTTATCCTTGACGAAAACACTTCCATGACGCGCCATTTATCGTTATGGAAATGGACACTTCCATGATGATAATTTTGGTATTGTCATGGAACACTTCTACGACAGCACAGGTATGACTATCTTCATTCTGTCATAAAATCGTCATGGATGTACTTGCATGACAGAAAACATGACCTACTATGACAAATACATATCATCACGGAAGTGGTTTTTTTTGTAGTGCCACAAGTTGCATGTCAGTCGATGGAACCGGTCTCATGTACATGGACATGTAAAGTTGGTCCGGGCCGCTTCATCCCACAATACCGCTGAATCAAGAAAATACCAAGGAAGGAAGCAATCTGAATATCAACGCCCACAAACTCCTTTGTGTTCTACTCGTGATGTCATCTACACATAGACCTAGCTCATGATGCCACTGTTGGGGAACGTTGCATGGGAAAAATAAATTTTCTACGCTCACCAAGATCAATCTAGGAGATGCACATCTATGAGAGGAGAGATTGGATCTACATACCCTTGTAGATCGCTAAGCGGAAGCGTTAAGAAATGCAGTTGATGTAGTCGAACGTCTTCGCGATCCAATCACGATCCGTCCATGAACTCCCGATCAAGTGCCGAACGGACGGCACCTCCGAGTTTAGCACATGTGCGGCTCGGTGGCATCCTCTCCTTGATCCAGCAAGCGAGAGAGAGGGGGTAGATGAGATCGGGACCAACATGATGGTATGGTGGTGGTGGTGGCAGCTGAATTCCGGCAGGGCTTCGCCAAGCGCGTACCGGTGAAACATGGGAGGAGTTGGGAGAGATAACGGGCAAGGATCGAAGGGTGGCTGCCCCCAATGCCTGCCCACCTTTATATAGGCATGGAGGGGGCTGGTGGCTTGCCCTCCAAGGCCCTAGGGTCGTTGGCCAAAGGGGGAGGAAGGAAATCCCACCTTTCCTTCCCCACCGGTCGCTAACCCCCCTTTTTAGGGATCCTGATCTTATCCCCTTGGGATATGATACTATTCCTTTTAAGGGAGGATCTTGGTGCACCTAGACCAAGGTTGTGGGGACTTTCCCCACTACCCACGTTCATGTGGGTCCCCCATGCAGGTGGGCCCCACTTCAGAACCTTCTAGAACCTTCCCGGTACAATACCGAAAAAGCTCAAACTTTTTCCGGAACCCCGATAACAACTTTCCATATATGAATCTTTACCTCCGGACGATTCCGGAGCTCCTCATGATGTACCGGATCCCATCTGGGACTCCGAACAACCTTCAAACTTTCTACTATTAATATCTCAATACTACCCTAGCGCTACCGAACGTTAAGCGTGCGACCCTATGGGTTCGAGAATCATGTAGACATGACCAAGACTCCTCTCCAGTCAATAACGAATAGCGGGACCTGGATGCCCATATTGATTCCTACATATTCCACAAAGATCTTTATCGATTGAACCATGATGTCAAGGATTCAGTTAATCTCGTATACAGTTCCCTTTATCCATCGGTATGTTACTTGCCCGAGATTCGATCGTCACTATCTCCATACCTAGTTCAATCTCGGTACCGGCAAGTCTCTTTACCCGTTCCGTAATACAAGATCCCGTGGCTAACTCTTTAGTCACATTGCTTGCAAGCTCATTGTGATGCTGTATTACCAAGTGGGCCCTGAGATACCTCTCCGTCACACGGAGTGACAAATCCCAGTCTTGATCCATGCGAACTCAACAGACACCCTTGGAGATACCTGTAGAGCATCTTTATAGTCACCCAGTTACGTTGTGACATTTGATGCACACAAGGTACTCCTCCGATGTCAGTGAGTTGCATGATCTCATGGTCATAGGAACAGATACTTGACATGGAGAAAATGGTAGCAATAAACTTGATACAATCATATGCTACGTTTATAGTTTGGGTCTTATCCATCACATCATTCTCCTAATGATGTGGTCCCATTATCAAATGACAACTCATGTCTATGGCTAGGAAACCATAACCATCTTTGATTAACGAGCTAGTCCGGTAGAGTCTTACTAGGGACATGTTGTTGTCTATGCATCCACACATGTATTTGAGTTTCCAATCAATACAATTATAGCATGGATAATAAACGATTATCATGAACAAGGAAACATAATAATAACCACTTTATTATTGCCTCTAGGGCATATTTCCAACAATACCCAACACCCACCAAAACACAAGGGTAAAGTATCTAGCCCATCGAAGCACGAGGGTAAAGTATCTGGCACACCAAAACCGGAAGCTACAGGTCGTCCACCACCCCGACAACAACACATGAGAGATACCCAACATAGCCCGACCTAGCCTCGCCTAACAAACGATTAAGGCATGGATGCGCCACCCGGGCAACACAATGCCGAGAAAATCGAATAGCATGGCAACGTGCATTCGAGAGGCACCTACTTGGATTCTCTGGCCACCCGGCTATTTGGTTCCCCTGTCCGGGCTTATTTCTGGCTGCCGAGATGCCCCATTGCCCTTGCCCCGTATGTGTCGCCTCGTCTGCTGAAAAGGCATGTAACCGGGGCAGCCCTTGGGTACACCCGTGTGTCCCAAAACCCTTCATGTGTTTGGTCGGCCTTTCTCCTTGGGCCCTGATTGTGGGTTGTTTGCCCCGCGTTCATCGGGTGCAGATGTTTTCCGAGTAATTCATGTGCGCGGGGTACGATCATGCTCCCGGGCACCCATGTGTGCTTGGTCGGCCTCTCTCGACGCGTCATGGAGCGCCTCAGTGACGTCCTATTGACAGTGACCACGGCGGCCCTATCCATGGTGGATCAGGAATGGCCTAACAGCTAGCTAGGTCGGAGTCCTGTGACGGTTGATCGTGGGGCTAGCTCTGTCAGAAGAGGAAGAGGAGGGTGGGAAGCATGGGGTTCTTCTTCATTGGGGATTTTAGTGAGACTGGCATGTCGGTCCAACTGGTCATAATGATCAAACTCAACTACTCAAATAATAGTGTTGACTTTTGTGCCATGTGGACCTGATAAGCAGGCCCTCCCTATCATAAACCTAATCAAAACCATTCGGTCATCGGTGCTTTCTATAACAACAAAGAAAATTTGCAGTAGTTTTTGGTGAATTTTAAAAAATAGATCATTTTTTGGAGCCCTACAGCAATAGTGGTAGTTTTATGTTGTATACTCGGGCGGGGGCCGGGATGTGCATGTGTGTCGGCTGGGTATTGTTTGGGGCAACGGGTAGAAGAATCTTCGTCGCCGCCGACGCACACAACTTGTCTGATGAAATGTGTGAAATGGGAAGAACAATTTTGAGGGGTGTGGTTGCGTGCACGGAGAATTTTTTGAGATAATCTCTTTTTTTCGCGAATACGCAAAGCTTGCACATCATTTCATTGCCAGGTAGGAGAGAAACAACATTTGCTTACAAGAGAAAAGGAAGGGCACCACACAAGGTGTGGGAAGAGCAAAGAGGGATACTACAACATATCACACCACTCTACTAGCTCGAACTCCAGCCAAGAAGGCAAAGAGACGAGGTACAAGGCATCTAGAATCCATCATGACCAACGCTAAGATCTTCCATCGCACGGCCACGACTCCAGCACTGACCGAATCAAACGTACCTCCCACCTCAAGCACCTAGAGGATCAACAAGTGGGTTGTAGGACTTGGTCGGACTGGTGAGAGAAGCAATGGAGCAAGCGCCACCGAAGCCATCCATTGCACCCTGGAAGCCCACACCTTGAGGATAAGCTCTAATGCAACATAGCTTCCAAAATCTCTAACCCAACACCGAGCACACTGCGAGCAATCAAGACATCGCCTTCATGAAGGGGGCGGCATCTACACACCACCGTTGTCCAGTTCGGTGTATCAGACCTAGGGTTTCCCCCATTACTCAAAAGGGGCATGGAGAGAGGACCATGGTGACGCCTTCAAGAAGGGGATGTCACCCACGGGTGTGGCCACCGCCAGTATCGGCAAGCCGAGCAGGGATTTCACTCCAGTCTACAACTGAACAATCCCAAGGGCAACCGGATCAAGAAACAAAGATGTGGAACACTATCGCAAGCCAGAGCTAAACCCGCGGGGAGAATGGACACACCAGTCACAACAAAGGTGACACTGGGCGTCCGTCGCCGGGTGCACCACCACGAGCAACAGCCACAGACACTACCAGCAGACCAGTAGCCACGGACCAGATTTGGGCAGTCGAGGCCGAGGTCTGCCGTGACAGCACCACCATGTTGTAAATATGCACTATAGGCAATAATGTTTGTATTATTATATTTCTATATTCATAGTTAAGAGTTTATATTCTATGCTATAACTGCTATGATCCTGAAATATGTGATTCAGTGGAAAACTCATATGCACGTGTGGAATGATAAACGGTAAATAAAAGGCTCTTAGTCTCGCCTCTAAGACTAGCTCAAGTGTTGTTGGTGATCACGTTTCCCGGATCTTAGGATATCGTTAAGTGTAACGATACTCCTAAAACAATATTGAGATTATGACATTGGAAGAACGATCATATTGAATCGAACCAATCTTGTTTGTTCTGAATTGAGTTAATATTGTTTGCATTCAATTCTAATAACACAGAGTGTTAATGTGTGATATTTCTCCTTAGACCATGAGAGTATCGTGGTCACTTCTTACTGTACGATGGGCTTTGGGGTTGCTCAAATGTCACTTGTAACACGGTGATCATAATGACAACTTACAAGTTCATCGAAAAGTTTGACAAGTGACCGGATAGCTCGAGAGTGGTATTTTCTCCTCTGACCATGGAGATATATTCTTAGGGCCCTCTCGGTGTGACGGCATCAATTATCATTTGGCCAGACACACGTGACTTCTCCACGGGGATGCTGGAACAAAATAACGAGAAACCAGAACAAAACCGGTAACAAGGATTTAGGTATAGTGAGCATGGTGATGACTCAGGAGGATACCGATGCATCCCGGGTTTTGTGAAGTATCATGAAGCAAAGGGAACATCACATGATAACCAAAGGTTTACTCGAATATCATTCATGTACTAACAGGGACCAATATGGACGTCCATGGCCCCGCTGTCGGTCATTGAACGAACGATTTCGTCCATGTCTGTGAGTTATCGAACCTATGGAGTCACTAGCTTAAGGCAAGTACGATCTACACCGACACATTCTTCTTCTGTTGCAACTCGGTGACACTCTGGACAGCGAAGCACTGCCGGATCGTGAAGGTTGCACGCTTGCAACCAAGTAGAGGGGCCGTGCTTTCGGTTTTCGGTTCGAGGGACCGTTCGTGGGCGGTACGAGGGATCGTTCATCGACTGTTCGAGGGAATTCAAGTACGATCTACACCGATACGTTCTTCTTCCACTGCAACTCGACGACGGTAACGATCGTGATCCCAACCCGTAATGCATCTTCATATTGATCTTGGGTGATCGTAGGTGCGATTTTTTTTGTTTTCTACTATGTTTGCCAATAGTGGCATCAGAGCAGTTATATGAGTAGGTGCAGGTTGTGATCTAGATCACATGTGATTGTGAGAGTTGATGTTCTTGCTATGCTTCCTTCGAGTGTTGCTTTGGTTCAATTCATCATTGGCATGGTGTCGCTTTTCACAAGGTTCTGACAATCCATCAGCTCTGGCTGTCGATGATCTGCTAATAGTTCCTTGGGCTTCACCATAGTTGAGAAGAGTGAACCATTGCATACACAAGAGGGTGCTGAAGATGGATGATATTCTAGGGGGTCACGCGTATTGACGAAGTTTAGTGTGGGGCTAGAGATTTTTAATTAAGTCTCTTGTTTCACACACTCCGAAACTTAATCTAGCATCAAGAATCATTGCCTAATTTATGGATGTAGGTAGCTAGTATTACTTGTTAAAACTGGTTAACCACGTAACTAAAATTTTGCTAAAACCGATTAGAGGACGTCTAACTTGGTTTTGCAGGGTATGCATATGATGTGGTATAGCCTTCATCATGATAATGAGTTTATGTATGAGATGGTTATATGTTGTAATGTTAAGTGACCTGCACGTCACGGCATGATGGCTGGAGCCACGAGATTGGCATGTTAATGTAAATATTGTAGAGATAGCCTACAAGTTACAGGTGACGATGGGAACAGTACACGAAGGATCCCGACGAGAAGAAGGTGTACATGGCGCAGGACGAGGAGCTATAATTTCGTGCCATGACGGAATTTCTGAATTTGGTGCCACGACGACGTTTTCTGAAACGGTCGCCATGACAACTTTTTTGAAATTACCGCCACGGCAACATTTTTGAAACGGGTGCCACGTTAATGAAATATTGGCCGTCACGACGCTTCAACTGGAGAACGAAGACGTTCACGGAGGATCCCTGGTGCCCAGGGCTATACCATATCATGCTATTATGAATTGCCTGAGATGTTTATCACTTTGTTGTTTGCACCCTTTGATTACGTAGTAGTCAATTATTA
Source organism: Thinopyrum elongatum (assembly GCA_011799875.1). NCBI lineage: Eukaryota > Viridiplantae > Streptophyta > Magnoliopsida > Poales > Poaceae > Thinopyrum > Thinopyrum elongatum. Next base: position 417,217,059 of record CM022303.1, on the reverse strand, counting down.
GGGTGATCTCTCACAACAAATATCAAGTTAAAAGGTGCTCTTCCCAGTGTTGCAACCATCTATAACACGTAGCGTTCCGGAGTGTGTCATGTCCACATGAGTACAAACGGGACATGAGGTGTAAGACGAGCGAGGTCAGGCCGAGCAAGCAGATAACACTCAGTTGTCTTGAAGTTCTGGAAGAATCATTTTGAGCTCAAAGCAGAAAGCATCAAAAGATGAACAAGAGTCATATGGAGATATGATCGACAATAGTTTGCCTACCGGTCAAAATTCTCGTCATCAGTATGTCCACATCAATGACTAAGAACTAGATTAGGATCTTGAAACACTCACTATCAATTATGAGAGATATTGATTTGAGTGGGAGCACATTTATGTATTAATTAAGTTTAATCACTAGTGAAAATTAATTATGAATGATGTATATGTGTAGTTTGCATTATAGTTGTAGAATTATGGCTCGCAGTTCCACCTTTTCTGTTGAAATTATATTCTTGACACGGATTAAGACTTTATTGAAACTAGTTTTTCAGTAAAGTACTTAGGCAATATAGTCCTTGCATTAAGCATTATAATCTATGGAGATAGTAGTGTCTAATCAGGGCTTAGGCAAAATACATATTGACAAGTACTAAGGTTGTTTAGTAAGAAAAAAAGCCAAGAAGAGTTTCTTGACAAAGTCACATGGAAGGAGCTCTTAGCAAGAATCGGTATATTGAAATACTGATGAGTGAAATACATGATTTCAATCACACTTGTGTTAATTCCATGGTATGTAAATAACCAGATATGTCTAGTACTCCAAATAAGTTGTGAGTAAAGTTACCGGAATGGTCAAATTGTTGATCATAGGATAACAGTGAAAATGTCATTGAGTACTGACGATATGTTTTTCGCATACAGAGAAAATGATGAGATTATTGTAAGCAGTTACATCAATACACGCTTGATGTAAGTAGTACATCGACAAAAACTTCATTCGGTGCTCCAAACGAATTTTGATATATATTAAATGATTTATGGTGGCATAGTAAGTTGGAATTGGTCCAGGAAAGTTACTGTGGTGAATTCCATAGTAGAGGGCTGAGTATATTGTTGCTTTACAAGCAATAATAGAGGGTGATGAATCAAAGGTTCATTTATGAACTTGGTATGGTTTCTAGATGATTGTGGAAATAGAACATCATTCTCAACTAGTGGTTCTATAAGCTCAATCTAAGGAATCAAAGATCTTACCGGTGATTCAATATATACTAAGCTTGTTTCACACAGATTATGAATTTATGTGAAAGCATGATGGATGCATTGAAATGCAAATGATACACACGGATCTGAAGTTGTCAGATTCGATAGGACGAAGTCTATACCACAAGCAAAGCATGGACTCACACCGGATTGCCATTGGTTGAAAAGTTAAAAATGCTAACTAGATTATTGACTCTAGTGCAAGTGGGAGACTATTGGAAATTTTCCCTAGAGGCAATAATATTTGTATTATTATATTTCCATATTCATAGTTAAGAGTTTATATTCTATGCTATAATTGATGTGATCTTGGAATATGTGATTCAGTGGAAAACTAATATGCACATGTGGAATGACAAACAGTAAATAAAAGGTTCCTAGTCTCACCTCTAAGACTAGCTCAAGTGTTATTGGTGATCACATTTTCCGGATCTTAGGATATCGTTAAGTGTAATGATAGTACTAAAACAACATTGAGATTATGACATTGGAAGAACGATCATACTGAATTGACCCAATCTTGTTTGTTACGGATTGAGTTAATATCGTCTGCATTCAATTGTAATAACACGGAGTGTTAACATGTGATATTTCTCCTTGGACCATGAGAGTATCGTGGTCACTTCTTACCATAAGATGGGCTTTGGGGTTGCTCAAACGTCACCTGTAACACGGTGATCATAACGACAACTTACAGGTTCATCAAAAAGTTTGACAAGTGACCGGATAGCTCGAGAGTGGGATTTTCTCCTCAGATGATGGAGAGATATTCTTAGGGCCATCTCGGTGTGACGACTTCAATTACCATATGGCCAGACACACGTGACTTCGTCACGGGTATGCCGGAACACAATAACGAGAAAGAAGAATAAAACCGGTAACGAGGGATTCCGGTATAGTGAGCATGGTGATGACTCAGGAGGATACCGATGCATCCCGGGTTTTGTGAAGTATTGTGAAGCAAAGGGAACATCACATGATAACCAAAGGTTCACTCGAATATCATTCGTGTACTCACAGGGACCAATATGGACGTCTATAGTCCTGCTGTCGATCATTGAACGAGTGATACATCCATTTTGCATCATTGTCGGTGTACTAAAGTTTGGGTCCTTTAGTACCCCATACTTGTGCACGGACATTGTAGCCATACCAGCGGCAAGGTCTGCCGGGGGACAGCTAAAAGCAAATACAAGACTATCAAGGAGGCATTCGAGCCAATGATCAGAAGACAGAAGACCGAGGGCTTGGCTCCCGGCAAGATGCTTACTGGGGGAAGCCCAAAGGCCGGAGTCCCGGCAAGATCCTTGCCGGGATGGCCTGCGAAGACCCGGCAAGATCCACACCCGGCAAGGTCAGGCCACCCTGTCACCGCTCTAGCACAGCGACCAGCCTGTCATTTGGGTTTTGTCCTCCTGGATGCGTGGCATGGTTCTAGTGGCGAACGGGCTTAAGCGATGCTGATGGGACGGCCCCTTTTTCCGTCCCCAAGAAAGCAAGGGACACCTAAATGGAGCATTTAATGCGTTTGTCCTAAGTCGTTTGTGATAAGCATGTAAATACTATAGCAACTTTACACCTCTTGTACGTACTATACGCCACTGTTGGTGACCCCTTGGACGTATAAAAGGAGGCCCAAGGCGTAGCTACAGGGGGGAGGACTCTTTGGCCCATTCTGCATGCGTAGCTGCTGCTCGAACGTACTGTTCATTGCAAGCGCTCCTGGAGCCTGGGCTTAAACACTCACAGTAAACCAAAGCAGGAGTAGGGTATTACGCTTCTCAGCGGCCCGAACCTGGGTAAAAATCCCCTTTGCGTTGATCGTTGGATCTGCTCTTTGTGCATACCTCTCTCCCCTGCCGAATCGTAAAGGGGATCCACGCGGTCCCATAGGTGTCGTACGCCGACATCTTTGGCACGCTAGGTAGGGGCAGAAGGTGCGTGAACCTGATCTAGTGATCGGCGCGTCAGTTTCTTGATCGTTTTCGTCGCCATGGCTCCCAAGAAGAAGGGTTTTGCGGCGGTTGGTCCATCTGCATCCGTTTTGCCCGCGCCTTCACAGACGGGCGACGGTGTGGACGTAGGTGAAGGAGGTGGAGGTCTTGAGCCTCCACGACGTTCTGGCGATCAAAGCCAGGCGAGCGACGTTGTTCGCAGTGGCGACAACGACCCGCTCGCCACCAGATCTAAGGACGGAGCTGTATTGCCTACGGGTGGCACGGCGAACTCCAAGGATGGGATGGCGCCTTCCAAGACACCCGTGCCGACGCATGCACCGCGGCCTTCTCTGGTCGCGCGCGACGAGCAGCGTTGTGACATCGGTGGTTCTAGGCGTACCCAAGCAAAAACCCCTGCGCATCATTCTCGAGATGCGCGGGGCCAGCATGCATGTCAAGATGTTGGTGGAAGCGTGGCGCAGTCGCGGGATCATGATGGAGCTCCTTCTAACACGGTTAGGAGTCAGAGCACCTCACGGACCTCGCACCTCTTGCCGCCGCCTACACCAGCAGAAGCATTGGCACGAGCGCAGCTGCTTCTAGATTTCCCTCCCGCTCTGGAGAAGCTTGAAGAATGGAGAGCCGCTATCCAGAGCCTCATCAGCTTCTCCAACGGTGATGGGCCGCAACAGGCGGAGCCTTCGTGGCGGCGGTCCATCGAGCCGACGCACGCCAATGGCGAAAGGACTGGTGGTGGAACGACTACGATGCACTCTCCTCCACGACGACAATAGCGGTCGCTAGCTCGGCGGGTCAATGGGTGTGATGATGATTCCACAGCGTCGTCCGATCCGCGAATGCACCGCGATCAACGCCAAGTTCTTCGAGAGCGAAGCAAAGAAGACGCTCGAACTACTATCGAGCGGCGACAAGAAGCGCGCCATCAATCTGATAGGCGCGCAGGGCCTACTATCGACAAGCCTACGCTGGGGAATCCTGGCGACTTACCTTATGAGGTGGGTTGTCCAGCATTTACCCGCGAGCTGCGGCGAGTCCAGTGGCCCAATTCCCGAACATTCAAGCCGGAGGTCCCGGAAAAGTACGACGGCAAGACTCACCCGTCGGAGTTCCTGAGCATCTACACCATTGCGGTGCAGGCTGCTGGGGCTCGCGACGACAAGATACTCGCCAACTACTTCCCGTTGGTGCTTAAGCCCAACGTCAGGTCATGGTTGATGCATCTGCCGGAGAATTCCATCTCCTCCTGGTCGGACCTGTGTCATCAGTTTGTTGGCGCCTTTGTCGAAGGCCGCCAAGCTCCTGGCCAGGATAGTGATTTACATCTCATCCCCCAGAAGGAGGGCAAGCCCTTATGCAAGTACATTCAGAGATTCAGCCGCGTACAGTACAACATCCCAGATGTTCATCCTGCCGCTGTTATTAGCGCGTTTCATCAGAACGTGCGCAACCGCAAGATGCGGGAGGAGCTGGCGATGACCAAAGTCAGGGATGTTGCTGAGCTCTATGCTCTGGCCGATAAGTGTGCTTGGGCTGAAGAGGGAAGGAAACTCCTCGGTGAGGATGCCAGCGCAGGGATCGACTCTGAAGGAGAAGACACCGCCGCCCCGACAAAGAAAAGTCGACGGCGTAACAGGAAGCGTAAAGGCAAGGTTGTGCTTGTTGTCGAGGAATCCGGCAACCCCGGCGTCGCCAAGAAGGCCAAGGTTGATGGCCCCGGCAAGGAGGTTGCCGGGTGCCCCTCCTGTCTGGCCTTGGCGGCTGCCGACAAGCCAGAGGGCTCCGACAAGCAATATTGCAAGATCCATCGCACCAAGGGCCATGATCTCCAGAACTGCCGGCAAGTTGAACGGCTTGTCGAAAGGCAAAAAGCTGAGTATGAAAGGCGAGACAAGGAGAGGGCCCAGGATGGTGTTGGAGGCTCTGGCAAGAAATGCGGTGGCCGAGGAGGCCGCTGCGGCAAGGTCAAGCAACAGAAGGAGAGGCCCGCTCGAGGTCGTGACAAGGAAGAGGGGGTGATGATGACAACGAAGAGGACGACGAGTCCAGCGAGCACGAATCCCAAAAGGCTACAGAAGCTATGTGCCTTGACAGGGGCACCTCACTGCATTCCTCTCACCGCCAACTCAAACAGTGGGTACGTGAGATTAATGTGGCGGAGCCATCAGTCGACGCACGGAAGCCTTTGAAATGGTCCAACACGCCTATCATTTTTTACGTTGAGGATCACCCTGATCGCACAACCGCGGTCGGGTGTTTGCCATTGTTGGTTTCACCAACGATTCGCAACCTCAAAGTGACAAAAATGTTAGTTGATGGTGGGGCCGGTTTGAACTTGATCTCGCCTAGTGTGATCAAGAGGTTGCAAATTCCTGATGAAGATCTCGAGGAAACGGGCATGTTTCAAGGGATCAATCCAGGAAGGAGCCAGCCAAAGGGCAAGATCACGTTGCCGGTAACATTTGGCAGCGAGTTGAACTACAGAACGGAAAAGATCATTTTCGACGTCGCCAAGATTCCATTGCCATATAACGGGATTCTGGGCCGTCCAGCGCTGGCCAAATTCATGGCGGCCTCACACTACGCTTACAATGTATTGAAGATGCCCGGGCCGGTGAGCGTCATCACTGTCAACTCCGACAAGAAGGATGCGCTTATCTGGGCCGACCAACTCTACCGAGAGGCAGTTGCAGCATCTACCGCCAAGGCACTTGCTCCTGCCGCTGAAGCTCCTGGGCGGAAGAAGAAGACTGGCAAGACCTGTAGCGCACACTACGGCAAGCGCACCTCCTCGGAGTGCTGCGCTCCCGTTGAGGATGTGCCAGAGAGCTGCACTGGCAAGAGCAAGAAATCCAAGGCAGCTCCGCCAGAAACTAAGAAGGTGCCCATCAAGGAGGATGGTACAGGAGGAACCTTCACCATAAGTTCCACCCTCGACGACAAATAGGAAAACGCACTCGTTGCTTTCCTGCGGGCGAATATCGATGTGTTTGCATGGAAACCATCTGATATCCCCAGTGTTCCCAGGGAAGTAATTGAGCACCACCTTGCTGTCTGTCCTCACGCGCGGCCCGTCAAGCAGAAGGTTAGGAAGCAAGCCTTGGAACGGCAAGAATTCATTGCCGAAGAAATCAGGAAGTTGGAAGCGACAGGTTTGGTCAGAGGAGTACTCCATCCAATGTGGTTGGCCAATCCGGTTGTAGTGCGCAAGGCGAATGGAAAATGGAGGCTATGTATTGATTATACAGACATCAATAAAGCATGTCCAAAAGATCCTTTCCCCTTGCCGCGCATCGACCAGATTGTGGACTCTACTGCCGATTGCAACCTGTTGTCGTTCCTCGATGCCTATTCAGGGTACCATCAGATTTTCATGGCAAAAGAAGATGAAGAGAAAACCGCATTTATCACCCCATGTGGTCCGTATTGCTTCATACGTATGCCTTTCGGGTTGAAAAGTGCTGGTTCAACATTTGCGAGAGCGGTCCAAATTGGTTTTGAGCCTCAGTTACATAAAAATATGGAAGCTTATATGGATGATATAGTGGTCAAAACTAAGGACAAAGCAACACTCATACAAGATTTAGAAGAGACATTCGCAAATTTGTGCAAGATCAATCTGAAGCTCAATCCCGAGAAGTGCGTGTTTGGCGTTCCATCCGGCAAGCTTCTTGGGTTCTTTGTATCTCAGCGTGGGATTGAGGCGAATCCCGACAAGATCAAAGCAATTGAGCAGATTGAAGCACCAAGACACGTCAAAGATGTGCGTCGACTTGCCGGTTGCATCACTGCTCTGAGTAGGTTCATCTCCAAATCTGCTGAGCGCGCCCTGCCTTTTTTCAAAATCTTGAAAAAGGCAGGTCCAATGAAATGGACTCCGGAAACGGAGGCAGCGCTGCAGGATTTAAAGAGGTACCTCTCCTCTCCGCCGACACTAGTCGCACCTAAGCCACAAGAGCCGTTGCTTCTATATTTAGTGGCGACAAATCAAGTGGTTAGTGCTGTGTTAGTGGCGCAGAGAGAAGTCAACGATGAAACAGCGGCAATGGCAAGCCCGTCAAGCGATGAGCTGGGATCTTCCCCGGCAAGGTCTGGTGCTGACAAGGCAGGATTTGTGAAGTCGGATGAAGCAACACAGAGGAAGAGGATGGTGCAGCGTCCAGTTTATTTTGTCAGCTCCCTTTTGCAGGGGGCTAGGTCAAGATACTCTGGTGTGCTGAAGTTGCTCTTCGGCCTCCTTATGGCCTCGAGGAAGCTGCGCCATTATTTCCAAGCGCATGAGATTACTGTTGTCACTCGTTTCCTGTTGCAGCAGATTTTACGAAATCCAGATGCGACCGGCAGGATTGTGGAGTGGGCGTTGGAACTGTCAAGCTTTGGTCTCAAGTTTGAAAGCACTTCAACAATTCAGAGCAGAGCCTTGGCGGAGTTCATTGCAGAATGGACCCCAACGCCAGACAAAGAAAGTCAAGAGACAACTCTCCCCGGCAAGGAAGCAGATCAAGAGTGGATTATGTATTTTGACAGGGCCTTTTCGCTGCAAGGCGCCGGTGCTGGCGTGCTGCTTGTCGCACCCACCGGAGAGCACCACAAATATGTAATTCAGATGCATTTTCCCCAGGAGAGATCAACAAATAACACCGCAGAATATGAAGGACTGCTTGCCGGTCTTAGGATCGCGGCGGGCCTTGAAATCAAGAAGCTCATCATCAGAGGTGATTCACAGCTTGTCGTCAGGCAAGTGAACAAAGACTATCAGAGTCCGTTGATGGAAGCGTATGTAGATGAAGTGAGGAAATTGGAGGAGTGCTACGATGGTCTGCAAACAGAGCATGTTCCTCGATCAGAGAACAGTATTGCCGATGACCTGTCGAAGTGTGCTGCCCTCAAGTTACCTGTGGAACCAGGTACCTTTGTGCTCCGATTAACTCAGCCATCTGTGACACCATCAGTGAGGCAAGAAAAGTGAAGGAAGTTGAGTTTCGGTCAGTACTTTTCAGCAGAGCTCCCAGAGGCCGCCGGCAAGGAAGCTGCCGGGAACAACGACAAGCTTGCCAGGGAGCAACAGGCTCCGGCGAGGCCTCAGGTCCTTGCCGTCGAGACAAATGCTCCCGTGGCAGAAGATATGCCTTTAGTCCTTGCTGTCGAGCCTCAGGCTCCAGCATGGGCGCAGCACATCGTCCAGTTCCTCCAAACAGGGGAACTCCCCAAAGAACAGGAAGAAGAAGAAAAAGTAGCCCGTCGGTCTAGTATGTACCAGTTCGTGGACGACGTCCTATACAGAAAAATACCGAACGGCGTGAAATTGAAGTGTATTCCTCGGGAAGATGGACTAGAGCTGTTGGCAGAGATACATGGAGGCATATGTGGCTCCCACGTAGGCTCAAGAGCTCTTGTCGGTAAGGCATTTCGGCAAGGTTTCTTTTCGCCCACTGCCCTCCAGGATGCAACTCACTAGTAACCAAGTGTGAAGCGTGCTGGTTTCATTCGAAGAAATTGCATCAGCCAGCTCAGGCTCTTCAGACAATCCCTCTTTCCTGGCCATTTTCGGTCTGGGGGCTCGACATATTGGGCCCTTTTCCCCGTGCTACCGGGGGCTTTGAGTACTTGTACGTTGCAATCGACATGTTCACAAAGTGGCCAGAAGTGGAAGCAGTGAGAAAGGTGACAGCACAGTCAGCCGTCAAGTTCTTCAAAGGACTAGTTTACCATTTTGGTGCGCCGAACAGGATCATCACCGACAACAGCACACAGTTCACGAGCCACACCTTCATGCAATATGTCCAAGACCTTGGTAGCAAAATCTGTTTTGCTTCTGTTGCTCATCCGAGGAGCAACAGTCAAGTGGAAAGGGCAAATGCTGAAGTGCTGCGCGGTCTCAAGATAAGAACTTTCGACAAGCTGAAAAAGTGCGGAAGACGCTGGATTGATGATTTGCCGGCGGTTCTTTGGTCAATCAGAACGACACTAAATCAAGCCACTGGCCAGACGCCCTTCTCCCTAGTGTACGAGGCAGAGGCAGTTCTTCCCACGGAACTCATATACGGGTCACCTCGAGTGCTCGCTTATGATGAGCTTGAGCAAGAGCAGTTGCGGCAAGATGACGCTACGCTCCTTGAGGAGGATCATCTTCAGGCTGCTGTGCAAGCTGCACGCTACCAGCAAGCCTTGCGCCTCTACCATAGCCGCAAGGTTCATGCCCGAAGCCTTGAGGAAGGTAACCTTGTTCTTCGGCATGTTTAGTGGGCCTAGAATTTAAACAATTTGACGCCGAAGTGGGAAGGCCCTTATCGGGTAGTATGAGTCACCAGGCCTGGCGCAATCCGCCTGGAGACCGAGGATGGCATTCCAGTGAGCAATTCCTGGAATATCGAACATCTTCGTAAGTTTTACCCATGAGGCGCGGTTGCCAGGTCTCCCTACAACCATCTTTTGTACGAGTCTTGCCGGCAAGGCATGTGATCCTTTGTACAAAGCCAGGCGCAGACCCTGTGCATAGTTGAATAAGCTTAAGTGTTTTACAATTCCTGTTGATTTTCATGTTAAATCTATATGCATGCTTATCTGAGATATTGTGTTACACTTGCTTCCGGTAAGCATTAACGGACCGCCAAGGTTTCATACCCTTGTCTTCTCTTCTTTCTTTTTCTCAAAGGATAGAAGGTTCCCTCGCGTGCAACTTTGCCGGGGGGAGTGATGGTATGGATACCAACAGGCGACATTCAAGGTTGACATCTTGCAGGAAGGAGTACAGCAGCAAAAAGCTAAGTTGCAAAACTTTAAGTGAACTTTTTACTTTAAGGATATTTTCCTTGAACAATTTTGGCTTTTGTATGGAAAACCTGCAGGCGAAGGAACCTTGTCGTGATCGGTTGCGCCCTTACTCTGTTTCGAGTCCGCTCAACAGTTTAGGTGGCTGCACTAAGAACGTCAAGATATCTTGCCGGTAGCGACGCCTCCAGCAGGCTGCTAAAGACCCGCATCTAGCGCTCGCGGCAGGACGCGCGCACCGGCAAGTTTCCAACAAACGTAGGGCACGTTCCATACAGAAAGAAATCAGACAAGGGAAATAGCGTGCATTCACCCAAGCATAGCAAGTTATATTACATTGGTGGTCGCCACGATTCTAACTTAAGATAAAATTGTCTTTTACATGGAATGGTGGCGACGAGGGGAAGCGAAGCGGCTAGTCCCTACGCTATCCCTCGACCCTCTTGACTTGGTCCACCTTGTCGATAATGGGCACGACAAGTCCTTCGAGTGCCTTGAGGTCGACGTTCTTCGGCAGGCGATCAAGGACGTTGGTAAGGTTGATGCCGGGGTTCCTGTGCACCACCTTGATGAGCACTTTGAGGAGGATGGCCCGGCAGAGTTTGTGGGATTTGTTGGCCAGATGGGTCGCTCGCTCAGAATGGAGCAGCTTCAAGGCATCGATGATGCCCTCGAAGAACATGGTCAGCTTGGCACTCGAAGACACCCTGTCGTTGGAGGAGTAGTTGAAGTTCTGCAGGCCCATGCTGGACAGCTCTGCTGCAATCCTTTCCGCGACGTTGACAAGGCGCTCGGTCCAGATCTTCACACCTTTCTCAAAATCATTATAAGTGGCGGCGACGCTATTGAGCAGGTCCTTCTCATTCTGAAGATCCTTGATCAAAGTCTTCTCGCGAGCCTTGCCGTCCGCCAGGGACAGCTCCAGCATGGTCAGCTTCAGAGTTAGATCAGCGATGGATTCTTTGGCTGAGGAAAGCTCTTTGATCTTGTCAGACATGGAGGTCTGCATCTCCGCCAAGCTGTAGAGAGTCTTCTCTCTGTCGGCTTTGAGCGTCGAGAGCTCCTTGCCATGTTCCTCGAGGTCCGCCTCTAGCCCCTTTACTCTATCGCCCAGCTCGTTCTTGGTGGCCTCTGTGGCTTCGGCGGCATCGATGGCTTCCTTTAACTTGCTGGCGTGATCTATAGTCAGAGCTTCGAGCGTCTCCTTGTGTTTCTGCTCCAGCTCCTGAGTCCGCCACACGACAAGCCTTTCGATCTCCTCATCCTTGCTGTGGAGCTTGGCAGCAAGTGCCTCCTCACGAGCAGCAAGGTCCTCTTCCTGAGCATCAAGCCCGGCACGAAGTTGTGTTAAGCGAGCTTCCTCTGCAGTGGCCCGCTACGCGGCCTCGTCCAGTGCCTTCTCAGCGTCAGACTGCTTTAAGAGGAACTCGTTCCAACTCTGGCTCAGTTGTTCCCAGCCAACCATCAGCTCCTAGAAGGCCTCGGTATATTAGACTTGCGTTTCCGCAATGCGCTTCTGGAAATCTGCCTCCGCTGCTTCAGTAACTGCTGCCCTGGAGTCCAACTTCTCTTTCCGGGCGCGATGAAGGGCCTGGAGCTTATGAAAGTTGCTGCTCATGGCTTGGAGAAGCTGTTCTTCCCCGGACCCGCTGCTGCTGGCGCATGGCTCATCAACAATCTTGAATCTGGCAGCGGCGATGACATCCTCATCAAAAATTTCCACTTCAGTTGGCACCCCAGTGCTTGCCGTCCCTGGTATGCTGACAAACAGGTTGTCGCCAACCCTAAGGTATCTGCTTGATGAGGGAGCCTCGGATGTTGATGCTTGATCCTCGGCAACCACCTCGCCGGCAACTGGGGGCTCCATGACTGGTGTAGCGCCAGGCACTCCTGTGGCTGGGATGCCATCAGTATGGTCACCGGTCTCCTTGCCGGCCCTCTCAGCAGACCTCTTGGCGGTTTCCTCCTGTGCATCCTTGGCGGATTCATCAGCAGCAATCTTGTTGGCCTCGGTGGCAGCATCCTTGGTGGTCTCCTCGATGACGATATCAACATCCATTTGTTCCATCAAGGGAAGATCTGAAGACCAGGGAAAGAAACAAGATGAGACTGGGGTTGAAGTTCAAGAAGACAAAAATACAGAAAGAGTGACAGATACTCAGAGGCAAGTGGCTTACCTGTGTCAAGTTGTTGAGAGGTGGTTTCTCCTTTCCCGGCAACATCAGTTGCCGATACAGGACTGCCGGTGCTCGTACTTGTCGGCTCCTCTTCAATGCGGATGGGCTCGCCAGTGGAAGCTCTTGCCGGGGATTCACCTCTGGGCGGCGTGGTTGACGGGGGTGGCACGTCAGGGACAGCCTCCGATGGCTCTCCTTGTTGCCGTTCTTCTCCTGCAAAGCCCGGTGATGTCAGTAGTAAAGATTAACACCTCAACGCCCGCCAGCAGGAAATGAGTAGTGGACTCACGCTGCGGGCTGGGTTGGGGGCTGCGAAGAGGACTGAGCTCCGGGCTGATGACGATGAGATCTGGCGCATCCATGGTGCTTGCCGGGGGCTCGTCACCCATTGAAGTCTTTGCCCTCTTCGCCATTCTTTGCGCCAACATTTCCGTATCGCTGCGAAGACAGGCCAAAGCAAGATAGATGAGTTAAGTAAACCAGAAATTCAGAAGCAAAAAGATATGACAGGACCCTTACTCTTCTCTCTCCGGGCTAAAAGCGAAGAGGTCAGAGTCGACCTCCTCTGCAGTGTCCGTGTGAGGGGGCGGAGGAGGGGTCCTAGGTCGCTTGGCTGTGGCAGGAGCAATGGATTGATGTGATCCTGCCGCTCCGGCTGTCGGTGCTGCTGTATGAGACGCCCCCGCCGCTCCAGTTGTTGCCGCGGTCGTGCGTATCGTACGTCGCACGGGTGGCTGTTGAGCTTCTTGCCGCTGCGCAGTCTTGCCGGCCGCCTTCTGCTACTTCTTGAGCTTGCGCTGGTTTTTCCCTTGAAGAGGAAAGGGTGATGCAGCAAAGTAGAGATAAGTATTTCCCTCAGTTTGAGAACCAAGGTATCAATCCAGTAGGAGACAATGCACAAATCACCGAATACCTGCATAAACAATCAAACAACTTGCACCCAACGTGATAAAGGGGTTGTCAATCCCTTCACGGTTATTTGCGAAAGTGAGATCTGATAGAGATAGGTAAAACTAAACAAAAGGTAAAGTAAATATTTTTGGGTTTTTTTGGTTTATAGATCTGAAAATAAAAGATTGCAAAATAGTAGATCGGAAAGTAATATGATGGAAAATAGACCCGGGGGCCATAGGTTTCACTAGAGGCTTCTCTCAAGATAGAAAATAATACGGTGGGTGAACAAATTACTGCCGAGCAATTGATAGAAAAGCGCAAAGTTATGACGATATCTAAGGCAATGATCATGAATATAGGCATCACGTCCGTGTCAAGTAGACCGAAATGATTCTGCATCTACCACTATTACTCCACACATCGACCGCTATCCAGCATGCATCTAGAGTATTAAGTTCATAAAGAACGGAGTAACGCATTAAGTAAGATGACATGATGTAGAGAAATTAACTCAAGCAATATGATGAAAACCCCATCTTTTTATCCTCGATGACAACAATACAATACGTGCCTTGGTGCCCCTACTGTAACTGGGAAAGGACACCACAAGATTGAACCCAAATCTAAGCACTTCTCCCATTGCAAGAAAACCCAATCTATTTGGCCAAACCAAACCGATAGTTCGAAGAGAATTACAAAGATATCAAATCATGCATAAAAGAATTCAGAGAAGATTCAAATAATATTCATAGATAAGCTGATCATAAATCCACAATTCATCGAATCTCGGCAAACACACCGCAAAAAAGTATTACATCGAATAGATCTCCAAGAACATCGAGGAGAACATGGTATTGTGAATCAAAGAGAGAGAAGAAGCCATCTAGCTACTAGCTATGGACCCGTAGGTCTGAGGTAAACTACTCACACTTCATCAGAAGGGCAATGGTGTTGATGTAGAAGCCCTCCGTGATCAAATCCCCCTCCGGCAGGACACCGGAAAAGGCCCCTAGATGGGATCTCATGGGTACAGAAGGTTGCGGCGGTGGAAAAGTATTTTCGTGGATGCGTCTGGTGGTTTGAGCATATAAGAGTATATATAGGCGAAAAAATTAGGTCAGGGGGTGCACGAGGGGCCCACAAGGGTGGGGGGGCGCGCCCTCCGTCCTTGTGGCTGCCTCGTGGCTCTTCTGACTTCATCTCCAAGTCTCCTGGTTTCCTTTTGGTCCAAGAAAGATCATCGCGAAAGTTTTATTCCGTTTGGTATTCCTTTTCTGCGAAACTCAAAAACAAGGAAAAAATAGAAACTGGCACTGGGCTCTAGGTTAATAGGTTAGTCCCAAAAATAATATAAAATAGCATATTAATGCATATAAAACATCCAAAACAGATAATATAATAGCATGGAACAATAAAAAATTATAGATACATTGGAGACGTATCAAGCATCCCCAAGCTTAATTCCTGCTCGTCCTCGACTTGGTAAATGATAAAAACAGAATTTTTGATGTGGAATGCTACCTAACATATTTATTCATGTAATTTCTTTATTGTGGCATGAATGTTCAGATCCGTATGATTCAAAACAAAAGTTTAATGTTGACATAAAAACAATAATACTTCAAGCATACTAACAAGATAATTATGTCTTCTCAAAATAACATGGCCAAAGAAAGTTATCCCTACAAAATCATATAGTCTGGCTATGCTCCATCTTCATCACACAAAGTATTTAAATCATGCACAACCCCGATGACAAGCCAAGCAATTGTTTCATACTTTTGATGTTCTCAAACTTTTTCAACTTTCACGCAATACATGAGCGTGAGCCATGGACATAACACTATAGGTGGAATAGAAGGTGGTTGTGGAGAAGACAAAAAGAGGGAGATAGTCTCACATCAACTAGGCGTATCAACGGGCTATGGAGATGCCCATCAATAGATATCGATGTGAGTGAGTAGGGATTGCCATGCAACGGATGCACTAGAGCTATAAGTTTACGAAAGCTCGAAAGAAAACTAAGTGGGTGTGCATCCAACTCGCTTGCTCACGAAGACCTAGGGCAATTTGAGGAAGCCCATCATTGGAATTTACAAGCCAAGTTCTATAATGAAAATTCCCACTAGTATATGAAAGTGACAACATAGGAGACTCTCTATCATGAAGATCATGATGCTACTTTGAAGCACAAGTGTGGTAAAAGGATAGTAACATTGCCCCTTCTCTCTTTTCTCTCATTTTTTTCTCTTTTTTTCCTTTTTTTTATTTGGGCCTTCTCTCAATTTTTTTTGCCTTGTTTATTATTTATTTTTTTGTCCAAAGTCTCATCCCGACTTGTGGGGGAATCATAGTCTCCATCATCCTTCTCCTCACATGGGACAATGCTCTAATAATGAAGATCATCACACTTTTATTTACTTACAACTCAAGAATTACAACTCCATACTTAGAACAAAATATGACTCTATATGAATGCCTCCGGCGGTGTACCGGGATGTGCAATGAATCAAGAGTGACATGTATGAAAGAATTATGAACGGTGGCTTTGCCACAAATACGATGTCAACTACATGATCATGCAAAGCAATATGACAATGATGGAACGTGTCATAATAAACGGAACGGTGGAAAGTTGCATGACAATATATCTCGGAATGGCTATGGAAATGCCATAATAGGTAGGTATGGTGGCTGTTTTGAGGAAGGTATATGGTGGGTGTATGGTACCGGCGAAAGTTGCGTGGTACAAGAGAGGCTAGCAATAGTGGAAGGGTGAGAGTGCGTATAATCCATGGACTCAACATTAGTCATAAAGAACTCACATACTTATTGCAAAAATCTATTAGTTATCGAAACGAAGTACTACACGCATGCTCCTAGGGGGATAGATTGGTAGGAAAAGACCATCGCTCGTCCCCGACCGCCACTCATAAGGAAGACAATCAATAAATCATGCTCCGACTTCATCACATAACGGTTCACCTTACGTGCATGCTATGGGAATCACAAACCTTAACACAAGTATTTATCAAATTCACAATTACTCACTAGCATGACTCTAATATCACCATCTTTATATCTCAAAACAATCATAAGGAATCAAACTTCTCATAGTATTCAATGCACTTTATATGAAAGTTTTTATTATATCCCTCTTGGATGCCTATCATATTAGGACTAAATTTATAACCAAAGCAAATTACCATGCTGTTTAGAGACTCTCAAAATAATATAAGTGAAGCATGAGAGTTCATCAATTTCTATAAAATAAAACCACCGCCGTGCTCTAAAAAGATATAAGTGAAGCACTAGAGCAAAATTGCCTAGCTCAAAAGATATAAGTGAAGCACATAGAGTATTCTAATAAATCATGATTCATGCGTGTCCCTCTCAAAAGGTGTGTACAGCAAGGATGATTGTGGCAAACTAAAAAATCAAAGACTTAAATCATACAAGACGCTCCAAGCAAAACACATATCATGTGGTGAATAAAAATATAGCCTCAAGTAAAGTTACCGATAGACGAAGACGAAAGAGGGGATGCCTTCCGGGGCATCCCCAAGCTTAGGATCTTGGTTGTCCTTGAGTATTACCTTGGGGTGCCTTGGGAATCCCCAAGCTTAGGCTCTTGCCACTCCTTATTCCATAGTCCATCAAATCCTTACCCAAAACTTGAAAACTTCACAACACAAAACTCAACAGAAAATCTCATAAGCTCCGTTAGTATAAGAAAATAAATCACCACTTTGATACTGTTGTGAACCCATTCTTTATTTATATTGGTGTAATATCTACTGTATTCCAACTTTTCCATGGTTCATACCCCCCGATACTACCCATAGATTCATCAAAATAAGCAAACAACACAAAGAAAACAGAATCTGTCAAAAACAGAATAGTCTGCGAAGATCTGAATTGTTCTAACACTTTTATAACTCCAAAAATTCTGAAAAATTAGGACAATATAGGAAATTCGTAAGTAAATCTTGTAAAGAAAAATTCATGGTTTTTCCACGCTCCAGTGAATTACTAAAATTCTGAGAATGGACAAAAAAGTTTCTGTTTTTAACAGGATCAAATCAGCTATCACCGTAAGCCATCCCAAAGGTCTTACTTGGCACAAACACTAATTAAAACATAAAACCACATCTTACCAGAGGCTAGATGAATTATTTATTGCAAAACAGAACCAAAAAAGCAAAAACAAAAATAAAATTGGGTTGCCTCCCAACAAGCGCTATTGTTTAACGCCCTTAGCTAGGCATAAAAACACGAATAGATCTAGGTATTGTCATCTTTGGTATGCAATTATTTTCTCATCAAATCCTCCAAAACTCGTCTTAGTAAATCTATTCTATCCTTTATTTCCCTCCTAGTAGATGAACTTAAATCATGAAAAGGACCAGTTTCATGATCCAAAGAACAAGATTCAAGTTTTTCCTCAAGATTTTCAACGATAACCTCCCCAGTTTCAGACATGATGGCAACAAACCAATCTAGCAAACGAGCAAACCAAAAAAGAATGAAGAATATGAACGAAAGAGGGGCGAAGAAAAAGGCAAATATTTTTGAAAATCATTTTAGAAGTGGGGGAGAGGAAAATGAGAGGCGAATGGCGAATAATGTAATGCGAGAGATGAGAGTTTATGATGGGTACTTGGTATGGATTGACTTGGCGTAGATCTCCCCGACAACGGCGCCAGAAATTCTTCCTGCTACTTCTTGAGCTTGCGTTGGTTTTTTCCTTGAAGAGGAAAGGGTGATGTAGTAAAGTAGAGATAAGTATTTCCCTCAGTTTGAGAACCAAGGTATCAATCCAGTAGGAGACAACGCACAAATCACCGAATACCTGCACAAACAATCAAACAACTTGCACCCAACGCGATAAATGGGCTGTCAATCCCTTCACGGTTATTTGCAAAAGTGAGATCTGATAGAGATAGGTAAACCTAAACAAAAGGTAAAGTAAATATTTTTTTTTGGTTTATAGATCTGAAAATAAAAGATTGAAAAATAGTAGATCAGAAAATAATATGATGGAAAATAGAGCCGGGGGCCATAGGTTTCACTAGAGGCTTCTCTCAAGATAGAAAATAATATGGTGGGTGAACAAATTACTGCCGAGCAATTGATAGAAAAGCGCAAAGTTATGACGGTATCTAAGGCAATGATCATGAATATAGGCATCACGCCTGCGTCAAGTAGACTGAAACGATTCTGCATCTACTACTATTACTCCACACATCGACCGCTATTCAGCATGCATCTAGAGTATTAAGTTCATAAAGAACGGAGTAACGCATTAAGTAAGATGACATGATGTAGAGAAATTAACTCAAGCAATATGATGAAAACCCAATCTTTTTATCCTCGATGGCAACAATACAATACGTGCCTTGCTGCCCCTACTATCACTGGGAAAGGACACCGCAAGATTGAACCCAAAGCTAAGCACTTCTCCCATTGCAAGAAAAACCAATCTAGTTGGCCAAACCAAACCGATAGTTCGAAGAGAATTACAAAGATATCAAATCATGCATAAAAGAATTCAGAGAAGATTCAAATAATATTCATAGATAAGCTGATCATAAATCCACAATTCATCGGATCTCGGCAAACACACCGCAAAAAAGTATTACATCGAATAGATCTCCAAGAACATCGAGGAGAACATGGTATTGAGAATCAAAGAGAGAGAAGAAGCCATCTAGCTACTAGATATGGACCCGTAGGTCTGAGGTAAACTACTCACGCTTCATCGGAAGGGCAATGGTGTTGATGTAGAAGCCCTCCGTGATCAAATCCCCCTCCGGCAGGACGCCGGAAAAGGCCCCTAGATGGGATCTCACGGGTACAGAAGGTTGCGGCGGTGGAAAAGTATTTTCGTGGATGCCTCTGGTGGTTTGGGCATATAAGAGTATATATAGGCGAAAGAATTAGGTCAGGGGGTGCACGAGGGGCCCACAAGGGTGGGGGCGCGCCCTCTGTCCTTGTGGCCACCTCGTGGCTCTTCTAACTTCATCTCCAAGTCTCCTGGTTTCCTTTTGGTCCAAGAAAGATCATCGCAAAAGTTTTATTCCGTTTGGTATTCCTTTTCTGCGAAACTCAAAAACAAGGAAAAAAACAGAAACTGGCACTGGGCTCTAGGTTAATAGGTTAGTCCCAAAAATAATATAAAATAGCATATTAATGCATATAAAACATCCAAAACAGAAAATATAATAGCATGGAACAATAAAAAATTATAGATATGTTGGAGACATATCACCTTCTTGCCGGGAACCTCACCGCTCGAGGAGGGTTGGTTTTATGGGATGCCAGAGGTGGCTTTCTGAAGAACGCACTTCTTCTTCTCTGGAGCTGGGTGCTCCTCGTGCAGTTGTTCCTCAGTTGTGTCCTCGTCAGAAGGGCCCCCGACAACCGTGTCGCTCTGTTCCCCGGCAGTTTCACCCTGCCCGGCAAGCTCTTCCTCGGACATTACTTCGGCTTCACTGTTCTCCTCTTCCATGAAGCCGATGCTGCCGGCCTCCGCGGCAAGATTTGCCTCTTCCGCCCTGCTGGCGATGTACGCCACTTCCTCATCAGTGGTGGGGCGGATAAGGTTTGTCTCTTCCCGGATGGCTCTCTCCGACAGATTGTCGAAGAACTCCTATGCGCGCTCTGCAGATGGCCCGGCCCAGGTTCCGTCAAGGCTGTGAGCATTGCACACCGGCATCGTGGCGATGATTGAGGTCAGAGCGAAGTTGTTGCACAAAGGAATTATGTTCGCCGGCAACTTATATTTCCCGTCGGGCCTGAACAATTTGTGGCAGAGGGCTGTGTGCTGCATAACCGTCAAGTTATTGTTCAAACCAGGACGCAGCCTCATGATATCTGCCGCATTCCGGAATTCCCAGGCTGGTCTCCCTTTGTTATGAAAAGGGGCGATGCGGCGGCGAAGGAAATCAGCGCCAACCATTTCTATTGTCAGCCCGGCAGCCTTGAGACGGTGGATTCTGGTAATTGCAATGGTAAGCTTCTCATCTTGGGGGTCGAGGGAACTCCAGTTATTGCCGCGGACCACTTTTGTTCGTTGGGGCAAACAGAAAGGCTGGAAATCCTCCTCCTTAATCCAGCACCATTTGCCCCGCCATTCTTCCCACTTGCTACGGTAGAGCCCTTCTGGATAGATCTCTTTATTCCATGCCCATGGAATCCAGCTGATAGAACCAGAGAGGGCCTCTCCTTTCTCAATCCGGGGAACGAAATAATGGCAAAAGAGGGCTGTGCTGGGGACTACTCCGGCAAAGTTTTCACAGAGATGAGCAAAAACCGACATGCATGTCACGGGATTCGGCGTGAAATCCAAGAGACGGAAGCCGTATGTGTACATGATGTCATTGAAAAAAAATCAGAAAACGGAGGATAGAGCCCGCAATAAAAATATGCGACGAAGAAATGGAATTTATCTGAGCCGCCCTTGGAGGAAGCGGGATTCACTCGAGTGGCGGGGTGAGCCTTCGTCTCCCTCCCCCACATGCACAGGTACTGGTCCTTCAGGGCGCTTGCATCAAGCGTCGGGGCGAAGACAACGTGTTCCTTCCGCATCTTCACCAGCTTGCTCTCCTCGACGGCTTTCACCTCTTTGCCCTTGCTCGCTTTGGGCGGCAAGGTGGATGTGGAAGCGGAGGTTGAGGATGATGAAGGCGTGGAGGCAGCGGATGGATGGGAGAGGTTCTGCTTTGAGTTTAAGGAAGAAGACGACGGCGGTTTCCAGATTGGAAAGGAGGGGAGGTAAATGAGCGGCGCCTCTGCGGATTCCTTTTTATGGGGAAGGCGCGGGGCTGCCTCCTTTCTAATCAATGTGAACGCGCTTCTGCGAGCGCACTGCTACTACGGTTGTTCCACGCACGTTCCCACGTCGCGCGTTTAGTACGCACCGTGGGGGAAGCGCGGTAAACAAGATAATTACAGCAACTCCTGCCACACGTGCCCGTGCACTGTTTGGGCCTAGCCCAACAATGCCTCGCACCCGTGTATGGCCTAGGCCCGGGGGCTCCTGTCGGTGTACTAAAGTTTGGGTCCTTTAGTACCCCATACTTGTGCACGGACAGTTGTAGCCATACCAGCGGCAAGGCTTGCCGGGGGACAGCTGAAAGCAAATACAAGACTATCAAGGAGGCATTCGAGCCAATGATCAGAAGACAGAAGACCGAGGGCTTGGCTCCCGGCAAGATGCTTACCGGGGGAAGCCCAAAGGCCGGAGTCCCGGCAAGATCCTTGCCGGGATGGCCTGCGAAGACCCGGCAAGATCCGCACCCGGCAAAGTCCCGCCACCCTGTCACCGCTCTAGCGCAGCGACCAGCCTGTCATTTGGGTTTTGTCCTCCTGGATGCGTGGCATGGTTCTAGTGGCGAACGGGCTTAAGCGGTGCTGATGGGACGGCCCCTTTTTCCGTCCCCAAGAAAGCAAGGGACACCTAAATGGAGCATTTAATGTGTTTGTCCTAAGTCGTTTGTGATAAGCATGTAAATACTGTAGAAACTTTACACCTCCTGTATGTACTGTACGCCACTGTTGGTGACCCCTTGGACGTATAAAAGGAGGCCCAAGGCGTAGCTACAGGGGGGAGGACTTTGGCCCATTCTGCATGTGTAGCTGCTGCTCGAACGTACTGTTCATTGCAAGCGCTCCTGGAGCCTGGGCTTAAACACTCACAATAAACCAAAGCAGGAGTAGGGTATTACGCTTCTCAGCGGCCCAAACCTGGGTAAAAATCCCCTTTGCGCTGATCGTTGGATCTGCTCTTTGTGCATACCTCTCTCCCCTGCCGAATCATAAAGGGGATCCACGCGGTCCCATAGGTGTCGTACGCCGACAATCATGTTTTCCTACTATTATTTATAGTGTTTTTATTCAAATATAACACTTTGTGGAGTAATCCTAATGCCTTTTCTCTCATAATATGCAAGGTTTACACAAAGAGGGAGATTACCGGCAGTTGGAATTCTGGACCTGAAAAAGCTATGTCAAAGATACCTATTCTGCACATCTCCAAATGAGCTAAAATTTTACGGAGATTTATTTTGAAATATATAAAAAATATTGGAGAAAAGAAGTACAAGAGGGGGCCCACCTAGGTGCCCACAAAGCACCAAGGCGCACCTACCCCCCTAGCGCGCCCTGGTGGGTAGTGGGCCCCCTGGCCAGCCTCCGGTGCCCATCTTCTAGTATATAAGGTCATTTGCCCTGGAAAAAAATAAAGAGTGGACTTTCAGGACGAAGCGCCGCCCCTTGAGGCGGAACCTGGGCAGGAGCACTTTTGCTCTCTGGCAGAGCGATTCCGCCGGGGATACTTCCCTCTGGGAGGGAGAAATCGAAGCCATCGTTATCACCAACAACCCTCTCACCTTGGGAGGAACAATCTTAATCAACATCTTCACCAGCACCATCTCATCTCAAAACCCTAGTTCATCTCTTGTGTTCAATCTTTGTATCAAAACCTCAGATTGGTACCTGTGGGTGACTAGTAGTGTTGATTACATCTTGTAGTTGATGCTAGTTGGTTTATTTGGTGGAAGATTAAATGTTCAGATCCATTATGCTATTTATTAACCCTCTGATCTTGAGCATGAATATGACTTGTGAGTAGTTGCTTTTGTTCTTGAGGACATGGGAGAAGTCTTGTCATAAGTAATCATGTGAATTGTGTATTCGTTCGATATTTTGATGATGTGTATGTTGTGATTCCCTTAGTGGTGTTATGTGAACGTAGACTACATGACACTTCACCATCTTTGGGCCTAAGGGAATGCATTGTGGAGTAGTTATTACATGATGGGTTGCTAGAGTGACATAAGCTTAAACCCTAGTTTATGCGCTATTCCGTAAGGGGCTGATTTGGATCCATATGTTTAATGATATGGATAGATTTTATCTTAATTCTTCTTTCGTAGTTGCAGATGCTTGCAAGAGGGGTTAATCATAAGTGGGAGGCTTGTTCAAGTATGAACAGCACCCAGTCACCGGTCCACCCACATATCAAATTATCAAAGTAACGAACATGAATCAAACAAACATGATGAAAGTGACTAGATGAAATTCCCATGTGTCCTCAAGAACGTTTTACTTATTATCAGAGACCGTTCCAGCCTGTCCTTTGCTACAAAAAGGACTGGGCTACCTTGCTGCACTTTTCTTACCGTTACTATTACTAGCTCGTTACAAATTATCTTGCTATCAAACTATCTGTTACCGACAATTTTAGTGCTTGCAGAAAATACCTTACTGAAAACCGCTTGTCATTTCCTTCTACTCCTCGTTGGGTTCGACACTCTTGCTTATCGAAAGGACTACGATTGATCCCCTATACTTGTGGGTCATCAAGACTCTTTTCTGGCGCCGTTGTTGGGGAGTGAAGCGCTTTTGGTGAGTGGAATTTGGTAAGGAAAAATTTATATTACGTGCTGAAATTTATTGTTACTTGTTACTATGGAAAACAATCCTTTGAGGGGTTTGTTCGGGGTGGCTTCACCTCGACCGGAAGCAGAAAGAGTTGCTCCTCAACCTACTGCACCTACTGAAAATATTGGTTATGAAATTCCTTCGGGTATGATAGAGAAACTGCTAGCTATTCCTTATGTAGGAGATTGAACACTACATCCTGATATGCACCTAATCTATGTGGATGAAGTTTGTGGATTATTTAAGCTTGCAGGTTTACCCAGAATTGAAGTTCAGAAGAAGGTTTTCCCTGGGGGAAAAAGCGTTAACATGGTATAAGCTATGTGATGATATTGGAGCTCGGGACTGGAATGGATTGAAATTGGAATTTCATCAAAAGTTTTATCCTATGCATCTAGTTCATCGTGATCGGAATTATATATATATTTTTTGGCCTCGTGAAGGAGAAAGTATTGCTCAAGCTTGGGGGAAGATTAAATACATGATGTATACATGCCCCAATCATGAGCCCTCGAAGGAAATTATCTTACAGAATTTTTATGCTCGTCCTTCTCATGATAATCAAACCATGCTCGATTCTTCTTCGACTGGCTCTTTTATGAAGAAAACTATTGAATTCAGATGGAACCTTCTGGAAAGAATTAAACGCAACTCTAAGGATTGGGAACTCGACAAAGGTAATGAGTCAGGTATAACACTTAAGTTTGATCGTGTTAAATCTTTTATGGATACCGATGCTTTTCACAAGTTTAACACTAAATATGGACTTGACTCTGAGATAGTAGCCTCTTTTTGTGAATCATTTGCTACTCATGTTGATCTCCCTAAGGAGAAATGGTTTAAATTTCATCCACCTATTAAAGAAAAGATTGAGGAGCCAGTTATAGTTAAAGATGAAACTATCATTTACAATGTTGATCCAGTTGTGCCAACTGCTTATATTGAAAAACCACCTTTTCGTGCAAGGATAAAGGAACATGCTAAGGTTTCAACCGTGGTTAACAAAGGTAATATTAGAGCACCTAGACCCTCTGAACAAATTAAATTTGAACCTAGTATTTCTATGGTTAAAGATCTCTTGGTTGATAATATTGATGGGCATGTGATTTACTTCTATGGTGAAGCTGCTAGAATTGCCAAACCAGGTACTAAAGATAAGAATAATCCCATTGTTGGCATGCCTGTTGTCTCAGTTAAAATAGGAGATCATTGTTATCATGGATTATGTGATTTGGGTGCTAGTGTTGGTGCTATACCTTTTACTCTATACCAAGAAATTATGAATGATATTGCACCTGCTGAAATAGAAGATATTGATGTTAATATTAAGCTTGCTAATAGAGATACTATCACACCACTTGGGATTGTTAGAGACGTTGAAGTCTTGTGTGCGAAAATAAAATACCCTACTGATTTTCTAGTCCTTGGTTCTCCACAAGATGATTTTTGTCCCATAATATTTGGTAGACCTTTCTTGAACACTGTTAATGTTAAGATAGATTGCAATAAAGAAACTGTCAGTGTTAATTTTGGTGATGTGTCTCATGAATTTAATTTCTCTAAGTTTCATAGGCAACCTCATGATAAAGAATTGCCTAGTAAGGACGAAATAATTGGTCTTTCTTCCATAGTTGTACCACCTACTGATCCGTTAGAACAATATTTGCTAGACCATGAAAAGATATGCATTTGCATGAAAGAAATGAAATAGACAAGATGTTCTTTGATCAACAACCATTCTTAAGCACAATTTTCCTGTTGAAACTCTAGGAGGTCCTCCTCCACCTAAAGGTGATCCTATGTTTGAATTGAAATGATTACCTGATACTTTGAAATACGCTTATCTCGATGAGAAGAAGATATATCCTATTATTATTATTATTGCAAACCTTATAGAGCATGAAGAAAAGAGATTATTAAAAACTCTGAGGAAGCACCGTGCTGCTATTGTATATACTCTTGATGATCTTAAGGGCATCAGTCCCACTCTCTGTCAGCACAAGATTAATATGGAACCCGATGCTAAACCAGTTGTTGATCATCAACGATGATTAAATCCTAAGATGAAGGAAGTGGTAAGAACTGAAATATTAAAGCTTCTGGAAGCAGGTATAATTTATCCTATAGCTGATAGCAGATGGGTAAGTCATGCTCATTATGTACCTAAGAAAGGAGGCATTACTATTGTTCCTAATGATAAAAATGAACTTATCCCACAAAGAATTGTGTCTGGTTATAGAATGGTAATTAATTTCAGAAAATTAAACAAAGCCACTAGAAAAGATCATTACCCTTTGCCTTTTATTGATCAAATGTTAGAAAGATTATCTAAGCACACACACTTTTTCTTTCTTGATGGATATTGTGGTTTCTCTCAAATACCTGTATCGCAACCCGATCAAGAGAAAACCACTAAAAGGATCGAGAAGAGGGGTCTAGAGGGGGGTGATTAGACCCTCTACAAGTAAAAGTGGCAATTTTTAAGTTCTTCAAGTTGAGGTGGAGTTTTAACACAAGTTTAAGCATTCACAATACATTTCAAGCAAGCATGGCAAGAGTATGAGCAGCGGAAAGAGTAAAGCATGCTAATTGCAAGAAAGTAAAGGATGGGATTGGAGTGTGCAAACGCAATTGAAGACACGAAGATTTTTGGCGTGGTTCCGATAGGTGGTGCTATCGTACATCCACGTTGATGGAGACTTCAACCCATGAAGGGTAACGGTTGCGCGAGTCCACGGAGGGCTCCACCCATGAAGGGTCCATGAAGAAGCAACCTAGTCTATCCCACCATGGTCATCGCCCACGAAGGACTTGCCTCACTCGGGTAGATCTTCACGAAGTAGGCGATCTCCTTGCCCTTACAAACTTCTTGATTCAACTCCACAATCTTGTCGGAGGCTCCCAAGAGACACCTAACCAATCTAGGAGACACCACTCTCCAAAAGGTAATAGATGGTGTGTTGATGATGAACTCCTTGCTCTTGTTCTTCAAATGATAGTCTCCCCAACACTCAAGTCTCTCTCATAGATTTGGCTATGGTGGATAGATGATTTGAATGGAAAGCAACTTGGGGAAGGCTAGAGATCAAGATTCTTGTGGTAGGATTGGTATATCTTGGTCTCAACACATGAGTAGGTGGTTCTCTCTCAGAAAATGAGTAGTGGAAGTGTAGGCACATTCTAATGGCTCTCTCACATATGGAGAAGGGGGTGGAGGGGTATATATAGCCTCCACACAAAATCCAACCGTTACACACATTTGACCCAACTCGGTCAGACTGAATAGAAGAACTCGGTGAGACCGATTCAATTCAAAATGTGAACGATAGGAATCTCGGTGGGACCGACTGGAACAACTCGATGGGACCAATGTGCTAGGGCTAGGGCAAAACCTCATCTCGGTGTAGCCGATTGCGTGAACTTGGTGAGACCGATTTCAGCAAAGAGCAAACAGAGAGTTGGTTAAGCAAACTCGGTGGGACCGATTGCTCATTTCGGTGAGACCGAAATGTTACAAAGGGAAACAGAGAGTTTGCAGGGCCATCTCGGTGAGACCGAAATGTTACAAAGGGAAACGGAGAGTTTGCAGGGCCATCTCGGTGAGACCGAGATCCGTATCGGTGTGACCGAGGAGTTAGGGTTTCTGGTAGTGGGTATGTCAAATGAACTCGGTGGCGCCGGATAGATCATTTCGGTGGGGCCGAGTTTGACCTTGAGTTTTGGACATATTTGGAAATGAGAAAGTGGTTGAGGGCTTTGGAGCAATATCACTAAGCATTTTGAGCAAGTAGACCATTAAGCAACACCTCATCCCCTTTTAATAGTATTGGCTTTCCTATGGACTCAATGTGATCTTGGATCACTAAAATATAAATGAAGAGTCTTGAGATTTTGCCAATATGTGTCCTTAGCATTTTGAAGGGGTTCCACATCCTCTTGTCCTTTCCACGCCATTGTTGAACTTATCTGAAATATACTAGATAAAAGTATTAGTCCAACAACAGATATGTTGACATTAATTACCAAAATCACCCATGGAGCATTGTGCTTTCAACCACCTTTTGCTTGTCCTTTTGGAACTTATGCTTATAGACGTATGCCTTTTGGTTTATGCAATGCACCCGCTACCTTTCAAAGATGCATGACTGCTATATTCTCTGACTTCTGTGAAAAGATTGTTGAGGCTTTCATGGATGGATTTTCCGTTTACGGAACTTCTTTTGATGATTGCTTAAGCAACCTTGATCGAGTTTTGCAGAGATGTGAACAAACTAATCTTGTCTTGAATTGGGAGAAGTGCCACTTTATGGTAAATGAAGGTATTGTTTTGGGGCATAAAATTTCCGAATGAGGTATTGTGGTGGATAAAGCTAAAGTAGATACAATTGAGAAAATGCCGTGTCCTAAAGATGTTAAAGGTATAAGAAGTTTCCTCGGTCATGCTGGCTTTTATAGACAGTTTATTAAAGACTTCTCTAAAATTCTAGGCCTCTTACTAATCTCTTGCAAAAACATGTTTCATTTGTCTTCGATGATGATTGTGTAGAAGCCTTGGAAACACTTAAGAAAGCCTTGACCTCTACACCTATTGTTCAACCACCTGATTGGAACTTGCCTTTTGAAATTATGTGTGATGCTAGTGATTATACTATTGGTGCTGTTCTAGGACAAAGAGTTGATAAGAAATTAAATGTTATTTATTATGCTAGTAAGACTCTAGACAGTGCTCAAAGAAATTATGCTACCACTGAAAAAGAATTTCTAGCAGTTGTGTTTGCTTGTGATAAATTCAGATCTTATATAGTCACCTCTAAAGTGATTGTTCACATCGATCATGCTGCTATTAAATACCTTATGGAAGAGAAAGATGCTAAACCTAGACTCATTAGGTGGGTTCTTTTGCTACAAGAATTTGACTTGCATATCACTGACAGGAAAGGAGCTGATAATCCAGTAGCTGATGACTTGTCTTGGTTAGAAAATATTCTTGATGACCCACTACCTATTGATGATAGTTTCCCCGATGAACAACTAGCTGTCATAAACGCTTCTCGTAATACTCCTTGCTATGCAGACTATGCTAATTATATTGTTGCTAAATTTATACCACCTAGTTTTACATACCAACAAAAGAAAAAATTCTTCTTTGATTTAAGACATTACTTTTGGGACGACCCACATCTTTATAAGGAAGGAGTAGATGGTATTATTTGACGTTGTATACCTGAGCATGAACAGGAACAAATCCTACAGAAATGTCACTCCGAAGCCTATGGAGGACACCATGCGGGAGATAGAATTGCACATAAGCTATTACAATCTGGTTTTTATTGGCCTACTCTTTTCAAGGATGCTCGTAAGTTTGTTTTATCTTGTGATGAATGTCAAAGAATTGATAATATTGGTAGACGTCAGGAAATGCCTATGAATGATTCACTTATTATCAAACCATTTAATGTTTGGGGCTTTGATTATATGGGACCTTTTCCTTCCTCTAATGGGTATGCACATACATTGGTTGCTGTTGATTATGTCACTAAGTGGGTAGAAGCTATCCCAACTAGCATTGCTGATCATAACACCTCCATTAAAATGCTTAAAGAACTTATTTTCCCGAGGTTTGGGGTCCCTAGATATTTAATGACTGATGGTGGTTCACATTTTATTCATGGTGCTTTTCGTAAACTGCTTGCTAAATATGATGTCAACCATAGAATTGCATCCCCTTATCACCCTCAATCTAGTGGTCAAGTTGAGTTAAGAAATAGAGAAATAAAGTTAATATTGCAAAAGACTATCAATAGATCTCGGAAGAATTGGTCTAAGAAACTTGATGCTGCACTTTGGGCCTATAGAAGAGCTTATAAAAATCCTATGTGTATGTCTCCATATAAAATGGTATATGGAAAAGCTTGTCATTTGCCTCTTGAGTTAGAACATAAAGCATATTGGGCAATTAAAGAACTCAATTATGACTTCAAACTTGTCGGTGAAAAGAGGTTATTTGATATCAGCTCATTAGATGAATGGAGAACCCAAGCCTATGAAAATGCCAAATTGTTCAAAGAAAAAGTTCAAAGATGGCATGACAAAAGAATCCAAAAGTGGGAATTCAAAGTGGGTGAGTATGTTCTATCGTACAATTCTAGTTTTAGATTCTTTGCAGGAAAACTTCTCTTCAAGTGGGAAGGACCATATATCATTAAAGAAGTTTATCGCTATGGAGCTATTAAGATCAATAATGCCGAAGGCACTAATCCGAAGGTGGTCAATGGACAAAGAATTAAGCATTATATCTCAGGTACACCTACTAATGTTGAAACTAACATTATTCAAACCATGACACCGGAGGAGTACATAAAAGAGACCTTCCAGAACACTCTAGAAACCTGAAAAGGAAGAGGTACGTGATATAGTAAGTAAACCGACTCCAAAAATTCCGCAAAAAAATGTCAGTTTTGGAATATTAGAAAAAATTAAAAAATAAGAAACACCCGAGAAGGCAACCCAGGTGCCCACTAGGCACCAGGGCGCGCCTGCCCCTCCTGGCGCGCCCTGCTGGGTAGTGGGCCCCTCGGGGACCTTCCCGACTCCGTTTTCCTCTGGGCTACTTGTCTTGCAAGATAAAAATTCTTTATATATACTCCCGGACATTTTGACTACCGTATCACGGAGAAATCTTCTGTTCTTGTTTCATGCTGTTTTTCTGTCAGATTTATTAAGCCATGCATCATGGCTTCTCCTTCCTCCAACAATGTACAAGAGGATGCTTGGCTGCTGAAGATGGAACTAAGGAGAGAGGAAACAAAGGAAGTCACCAGGGAGGACAAGGCCAAGGAAGATGTAGGGGATCAATCTCAAGATGGGAGGCAAGCCACACTCACTGAGGAAATTAAGAAAGTGGAAGATATCCTTCAACCCTACTATGATCAACTCACCCCTATTGAAATCGAAGCCCTAAGGGCCTTTGAAATGGTTTGTGTTCAGAATACATATCTCACTCATGAAGTTATTTTGTTGGAAGAACAAAACATCGCCCTTCGGAGCATCAATCGTAGTTGGAGTACCTGCTGAAGCTGAAGTGCGAAGCCACCACTTCTTCACCACCACCATCACCAAAGAAGGAGACTTGAGTACACGGGTGTGGGCACTCCCCTTGGCTTGTGCCAAGCTTGGGAGAGTCGCCCCGGTATCGTATCACCATAACTTTTATTATCTTCACCTATCTTTGTTTGATACTTAGTTATTTCGTGATTTAGTAGAATAAATGTTTAGTATGATTTATTTTTGAGTGCTAGTTCCGTGATCTATCTATCTATGTAATCGAGTGAGAGTTATATAATAAAGTTTAGTTTGAGTTTTGCTTCTTTACTTTGATGTTTCAATCAAAATAAAGCAAGTGATAAAAATATCATATGGTAATCTCATGGAAGGTAATGACATTACATAAGAAGGAGTATAAGTAGTAAAATTTATTGAAAGTTAACAAACATAGCATTGGTCAATGATGCAATTCATGAAAGAAATTAATAAGGGAAGAGAAGATTCACATGCAAATATACTATCTTGGACATCTTTTATGATTGTGAGCCCCCATTAAATATTTTATGACAAATTGTTGATGTTGGACAAGGAAGACAACGTAATGATTTATGTTTGTTCATATTCACATAGAAGTTATATTGTCATAGATCGCCCAACATGTGGTGCTTGCCCAATATCTTTTCTAGCCAAAAATCCACACTAAGTAGAAATACTACTTGTGCATCCAAAAACCTTAAAACCAATTTCATGTTTTGAGAGTCCACTATACCTACCTATGGATTGAATAAGATCCTTCGAGTAAGTTGTCATCGGTGCATAAGGCAATAAAAATTGCTTCTAAATATGTATGATCTTTTAGTGTAAGGGAAAATAAGCGTTGTACGAACTTGTGATGGCAAAGTAATAAAAGCGACGGACTGCATAATAAAGGGTGCTATCACAAGGGGCAATATAACATGATGTTCTTTTGCACTAAGAGCTTGTGCTTCCAAAAATAAAAAACGCATGACAACCTCTGCTTCCCTCTGCAAAGGGCCTATCTTTTACTTTTATGTATTTGCTTTTTATGCAAGAGTCAATAGTATTCCCCTCTATTCCTTTTTATTTTTCTCTTTTGCAAGCATCATGTGGTGGGGAAAGATCTAGGCACATATACCCAGTTGGATATGAGTGATCATGAGTTATTATTGTTGACATCACCCTTGAGGTGAATAAGTTGGGAGGCGAACCTATAAGCTCCTATCTTTCTATGTGTTTGGCTGAAACCTTTTGCTCCATATATATGGTGTGAGTGTTAGCAATCATAGAAGACTAAATGATGGTTGAGTATGTGGACTTGCCAAAAAGGCTCCGACACGAGACCCTTCCTGAAAATATGATGAAAAATTACAATTGCATTGTTGACTGAGAACATAGTTTGTTAGTTTTCAAGAAAGTTTATTCCTTATACTTTGATGTTGTGATGAATTGTTACTTGCTCATGAGAAGTTTTCTGATAAAGTTTAGTGTTGTTATAATAATGATCATGATGCTACTATGTCCGTATTTTGTTTTTATCGACACCTCTCTCTCTAAACATGCGGACATGATTATTGATATCGGCTTTCACTTGAGGACAAGCGAGGTCTAAGCTTGGGGGAGTTGATACGTCCATTTTGCATCATGTTTTTCTACTGTTATTTATAGTGCTTTTATTCAAATATAACACTTTGTGGAGTACTCCTAATGCATTTTCTCTCATAATATGCAAGGTTTACACAAAGAGGGAGATTACCGGCAGCTGGAATTCTGGACCTAAAAAAGCTAAGTCAGAGATACCTATTCTGCACATCTCCAAATGAGCTGAAATTTTACGGAGATTTATTTTGGAATGTATAAAAAATATTGGAGAAAAGAAGTACCAGAGGGGGACACACAGGTGCCCACTAGGCACCAGGGCGCGCCCCCTGGCCAGCCTCCGGTGCCCATCTTCTGGTATATAAGGTCATTTGCCCTAGAAAAAAAAAAAGAGGACTTTCGGGACGAAGTGCCGCCGCCTCGAGGCGGAACCAGGGCAGGAGCACTTTTGCTCTCTGGCGGAGCGATTCTACCGGGGATACTTCCCTCCGGGAGGGGGAAATCGAAGCCATCGTCATCACCAGCAACCCTCTCACCTTGGGAGGAACAATCTTCATCAACATCTTCACCAGCACCATCTCATCTCAAAACCCTAGTTCATCTCTTGTGTTCAATCTTTGTATCAAAACCTCAGATTGGTACCTGTGGGTGACTAGTAGTGTTGATTACATCTTGTTGCTGATGCTAGTTGGTTTATTTGGTGGAAGATTAAATGTTCAGATCCATTATGCTATTTACTACCCCTCTGATCTTGAGCATGAATATGACTTGTGAGTAGTTGCTTTTGTTCTTGAGGACATGGGAGAAGTCTTGTCATAAGTAATCATGTGAATTTGGTATTCGTTCAATATTTTGATAATGTGTATGTTGTGATTCCCTTAGTGGTGTTATGTGAACGTCGACTACATGACACTTCACCATATTTGGGCCTAAGGGAATGCATTGTGGAGTAGTTATTAGATGATGGGTTTCTAGAGTGACAGAAGCTTAAACCCTAGTTTATGTGTTATTCCATAAGGGGCTGATTTGGATCCATATGTTTAATGCTATGGTTAGATTTTATCTTAATTCTTCTTTCGTAGTTGCGGATGCTTGCGAGAGGGGTTAATCATAAGTGGGAGGCTTGTTCAAGTAAGAACAACACCCAAGCACCGGTCCACCCACATATCAAATTATCAAAGTAGCGAACGCGAATCAAACAAACATGATGAAAGTGACTAGATGAAATTCCCATGTGTCCTCAAGAATGTTTTACTTATTATCAGAGACCGTTCCAGCCTGTCCTTTGCTACAAAAAGGACTGGGTTACCATGCTGCACTTTTGTTACCGTTACAATTACTAGCTCATTACAAATTATCTTGCTATCAAACTATCTGTTACCGACAATTTCAGTGCTTGCAGAAAATACCTTGCTGAAAACCGCTTGTCATTTCCTTCTGCTCCTCGTTGGGTTCGACACTCTTACTTATCGAAAGGACTAGGATTGATCCCTAATAGTTGTGGGTCATTAACGAACAGTTTCCTCCGTGACTGTGAGTTACGGAACCTACGGGGTCACAAGCTTAAGGCAAGTACGATCTACACCGACACGTTCTTCTTTCGCTGCAACTCGATGACGCTCTGGATGGCGAAGCGCTGCCGGATCATGAAGGCTGCACGCTTGCAACCAAATAGAGAGGCTATGCATTTTGTCTTCGGTTCGAGGGACCGTTCGTGGGCGGTACGAGGGATCGTTCATCGACGGTTCGAGGGACTTCAAGTATGATCTACACCAACACGTTCTTCTTCCACTGCAACTCGGTGACGATAATGATCGTGATCCCAACCCGTAATGCATCTTCATATTGATCTTGGGTGATCGTAGGTGTGATTTTTTTTTTGTTTTCTACTACGTTTGCCAACACACCACAGCTAGCCCAAGAAGAGGAGGGCATGGCCGGGCCGAGCTACTACAACCGAGAGGATGGGGGCAGTCAGAGGTCAAGGAGGGAGGGCAGGTGGAACGGATGAGGCAGATCCAGGACGCGCCGCACCGGGCAAATGTTGATGACAGCGGAGGGGGGAGGGGCGAGGCACCGCAGGAATCACGGGAGGGCGCTGCCAGGGAAGCATTCGCCCCAGATCTGCCACCAAGGGCCACTCCGTCGGCCGGTAGGCCACCGAGAGACATGCCACCAAACCTTCGGAGCGCCGGGCCGACAACCACAAGGTGGCGCACGCCATGGGACTGGAGACGAGGAGAGGCCCCGCCGCCATTGCCACGACACAGGCTTCGCCGGGTGGTGGCCTCCGGCGGCAGCTAGGGGAGGAGCTGGAGTTGGGGTGCTGGTGGCGGCGTGCTCGGGGGAAGCCAGTTGTGTCGCCTAGGGTAGGCGACGCGGGGCTGTCTCATTTTTTGCTTTTGAATTCTTTCCACCTTGAGACAATCTCGCTAAGCTTTATTAGCTCGTCACAATGTTTACATGGATGAATAAAAAGATCACCGGGATAAGCTAACCAAACATGACAGTCTACCCTTAAATGTAAAGCATGCTTCGCTAAATTGTGAGCCAAAAAAATTTGAGCTCCTAAACTCATGGAAGAAACTACAAATGTTAAACAAACTACTACAGTCTATGATTTCATGTGTGATAGCTTTGTAGCTGGTCAATCTATTTTATTTTTGCGAGAAAATTCCTAATCTGTTCATCTTCAATCATGGCAGTATAATGAACGTCAGAAATCATAAAAATTACATCCAGATCCATAGACCACCTAGCGACGACTACAAGCACTGAAGCGAACCGAAGACGCGCCGCGTGTTGGGAAACATAGTAAAAAACCAAAAAAAAATCGCCCTGCGATCACCCAGGAACAATATGAAGATGCATATAGGGTTTGGATCAATGATCGTTACCAACTCCAGAGTGCAGCAGAAGTAGACGAATCGGTGTAGACCATCCTTGGAGTCCCTCGAACTGTTGATGACGATCCCGCGAACCACCCTTGAATGATCCATCGAACGGAAGACCGAAAGCACGACCTCTGTACTTGGTTGCAAGCGTACGGTCTTCACGATCCGGCAGCGCTTCACCGTCCAGAGCTAATCGTAGCTGGAGAATTAAAGGGAGGAGATTAGAACCACACTGGACTTCTAATTATGAGGATTAGAGGAGCTAGGTCTAGCTCTAATTAGTCAATTAGGATCAATTAGAACTGAAACTAGATGAACTAGAGGAGACTCCAAAACTTTTGTGTCCAAAAGGACCAATACCTCAAGTATATGTAGGTTAGAGGGAGAGGGAGGGGCGGCCACCAAGGAGGGAAGTCTCCCTTAGTCCAATTCTCCCCCCCCCCCACACACACACACAAGGAAAGGGGGCGCCACTTCCTATTGGGCCACGGTGGCCCAATACTCCTTCCACCACTTGGCCTTTTTAAAACCCGTTGATATTAAATTAAATATAAAAGCCCTCTAACAATTACTAAGCCTTTTATTATTAATTTTACACATCCGAAAACATTTTTCACTTATATATTATTTATCAGTAATATCCAATATTGCCCGTTAAACTCTGAACCCTTCCGCTGACCTCGAAACACTTCCGGTTCCTCTCAAAACTATTTCGAACATTAATGAAACATTTCTACAAATAAATCCTTGATTTTGTGCTACTAACACTGAGTAGATCATGATTACCTTAAGCTTGTGACCCCGTAGGTTCGGTAAATCATAGACATGAACGAAACTCATTCGTTCAATGACCAATAGCAGAACCGTGGACATCCATATCGATCCCTATGATTACACGAATGATATTCGAGTGAACCTTTGGTTATCATGTGATGTTCCTTTGCTTTGCGATACTTTACAAAACCTGTGATGCATCGGTATCCTTCTGAGTCATACACATGCTCATTATACCGTTTCCCTCGTTACCGGTTTTGTTCTTCTTTCTCGCTGAAGTGTTCCGGCATCCCCGTGACATAATCACCTGTGTCTGGCTAGACGATGATGGATGCCATCATACCGAGAGGGCCCTAAGAATATCCCTCAATCGTCGGAGGAGCAAATCCGACTCTCAAGCTATCTAGTCCCTTGTCAAACTTTTCGATGGACCTATAAGTTGTCGTTATGATCACCGTGTTACAGATGACGTTTGAGCAATCCCAGAGTCCATCGTATGGTAGGAAGTGACTATGATACTCTCATGGTCCGAGGAACTTAAAACACATGCTAACACTCCGTGTTATAACAATTAATTTCAAACGATATTATCTCATAGTATAACAACACAAGTTTGGGTCGATTCAATACGATCGTTCTTCTAACGTCATACTCTCAATGTTGTTTTAGGACTATCGTTACACTTAATGATATCCTAAGATCTAGAAAACATGATCTCCAAAAACACTTGAGTCACTCTTAAAGGAAAGACTAGGAACCTATTCTTTACTGTTTATCATTCCACACGTGCATATGAGTTTTCCATCGAATCTCATATTTCAGGATCATAAAAGTTATAGCATGAAATATAAACTCTAATTTATAAAATGGAAATATAATAATACAATATTGTTGCCTCTAGGACATATTTCCAACACCGCCATCATCGTCCCTCTCTCGCCAGAGCCGGGCAAAACTTGTTGTAGTAGACAGTCGGGAAGTCATCGTGCTAAGACCCCATAGGACCGGCGCACAGAATAACGACCGCCACTGATGAAGAATATCGTGGATCAGAAGGATCCAATATGAAAACACACAAACATAGACGAACAATGATCAGATCCGAGCAGATCCACTAGAGACACATCTCCACACGCCGACTGACGGTGCTGAACGCACCACCAGAATGGGGAAAGGCGACGAGAACCTTATTCCATCTTCGAAGAGCCATCTGAAAGGATCGAGAACAGGGGTCTAGATGGGGGGGGGGGGGTGATTAGACCCTCAACAAATAAAACTGGCAATTTTTAAGTTGTTCAAGTTAAGGTGGAGCTTTAGCACAAGTTTAAGCATTCACAATACATTTCAAACAAGCATGGCAAGAGTATATGCAGCGTAAAGAGTAAAGCATGCTAATTGCAAGAAAGTAAAGGGATGGGATTGGAGTGTGCAAACGCAATGAAGACACGGAGATTTTTGGTGTGGTTCCAATAGGTGGTGCTATCGTACATCCACATTGATGGAGACTTCAACCCATGAAGGGTAACGGTTGCGCGAGTCCACGGAGGGCTCCACCCACGTAGGGTCCACGAAGAAGCAACCTTGTCTATCCCACCATGGCCATCGCCCACGAAGGACTTGCCTCACTCGGGTAGATCTTCACAAAGTAGGCGATCTCCTTGACCTTACAAAATACTTGGTTCAACTCCACAATCTTGTCGGAGGCTCTCAAGCGACACCTAACCAATCTAGGAGACACCACTCTCCAAAAGGTAATAGATGGAGTGTTGATGATGAACTCCTTGCTCTTGTGCTTCAAATGATAGTCTCCCCAACACTCAACTCTCTCTCACAGATTTGGATATGGTGGAAAGATGATTTGAGTGGAAAGCAACTTGGGAAGGCTAGAAATCAAGATTCTTGTGGTAGGATTGGTATATCTTGATCTCAACACATGAGTAGGTGGTTCTCTCTCAGAAAATGTATGCTGGAAGTGTAGGCACGTTCTGATGGCTCTCTCACATATGGAGAAGGGGGTGGAGGGGTATATATAGCCTCCACACAAAATCCAACCGTTACACACATTTAACCCAACTTGGTCAGACCGAATAGAAGAACTCGGTGAGACCAATTTAGTTCAAAATGTGAACATTAGGAATCTTGGTGGGACCGACTGGAACAACTTGGTGGGACAGATATGCTAGGGCTTAGGGCAAACATCAACTCGGTGACACCGATTGCATCAACTCGGTGAGACCAAAGTGAAGTAATAAGGCAACAGAGAAAATGTCAAGCCATCTCGGTGAGACCGATCGCAATTTCAGTGAGACCGAAATAATTGCAACAGGTAACAGAGAGTTGGCAAGGCCATCTCGGGGAGACCGAGATCCGTATCGATGTGACCGAACTGTTAGGGTTTCTGGCAGTGGCTATGTCATATGAACTCGGTGGCTCCGGATGGAATGGATCGGTGGGGCCGAGTTGGAGTTTGGGATTTTGACATATTTGGAATGAGAAAGTGGTTGAGGGATTTGGAGCAATATCACTAAGCATTTGAGTAAGCAAGCCATTAAGCAACACCTCATCCCCTTTTAATAGTATTGGCTTTCCTATGGACTCAATGTGATCTTGGATCACTAAAATAGAAATGAAGAGTCTTGAGCTTTTGCCAATATGTGTCCTTAGCATTTTGAAGGGGTTCCACATCCTCTTGTCCTTTCCACGCCATTGTTGATTGTTGAACTTGTCTAAAATAAACTAGATAAAAGCATTAGTCCAACAAGAGATATGTTGACATTAATTACCAAAATCACCCAGGGAGCACTTGTGCTTTCAATCTCCCCCTTTTTAGTAATTGATGACAACATACATCAAAGCTTTAGATAAATGATATGAAGGGCAGCAGGTAAAGCTTTGGAGAGACATGTAACAAGCATAAGCTCCCCCTTTATGTTTGCAATCATGTGAAGATAGAATATGCTAACATGTGAATGCATTATCATGACAGAGCAAGCAGAGAGTTACATGTATCTTGGCTATATGCATCAAAGCAAATGATATGATTAAGAAGTGTACCTTCATGTTTATGATTCCCTCTTGCAAACAATATGTGCAACAGCAAGAGATCATCATGCACATGAGTGTGATGCATATACTTACCTTGTGGTCTTGAGCTGACTTTGGAAGGAGTGGGCTTGAGAAAATAAGGTTAGATAACACAAGATCACTCTAAGTAAAGCAGTTTTAGGGAACCACAAGAGTACCAAGACTGGGATGACATGTAATGGGTGAGTACTAAGTACTTCATTTAGATATAGACATGTCCCCAAAGATTTAAAGATGTGCAATGAATTCCAAAAATTTTTCTCCCCCTGAATTTGATATTGGATAATGGGATAAGGTAGGGTGAGATAAAATCAGAGCAAAATAGGGTAATATCAACTAAAATCAGAGCAACAAGAATTCTAGCAATAGCTAAGATCAAACATATTGACATGTCTTTCCCCTCTTAAAGACATGTGACTTTTCTCCTCTTTGTTAACAAGCATCTGTAGAAGAGCTTAGATGTGCTCATATGATAAGCTTTGATGTGCTCTCTCTCCCCCTTTGACATCAATTTCCAAGAAGGGCACTTCTGGATTATGAGCCAAATAGGTGTGGTCCTTGAGAGTCACTACAAAGCAGTATGTAGTTTATGATGCTGATAGAGGGAAGAATCATTGAGTGGAGCTGAAGAAAATAGGCAGTAAGAAATGGGAAAACATTTTCTCAGAGTTGAAATCGGTGACGCCGATTTGTTTTCCGTCGGTGACTCCGAGATAATAGAGTCACAGAAGGTCCCGATCGGTGAGACTGAATCAGTCCATGTCGGTTGTACCGATGAACTATTTACAAGGAGTCCTTGTATTTCGGTCGAGCCGATGGGTTTGGATCGGAGGGACTGAGTTCAACATAGAGTAAAGATTTTGTCAACTCAGCTCACTTGGCAAATGAAATCTCACAAGGATTTGCAAGGAATTAACAGAAAGCTTTGCAATGAATTAAACACAAAATAAAAAGATCTAGATGAAGTTTTTTTGAGAGAGGCACAAAGGCAAGAAAAACATGCAAATGGAAAATCCAACTAAGCAAAAGAACACTAGAGAACTTCATCTAGAAAGGGTCGGCGACAAAGTCACCTATGTTAGAGTATATTGACTTAGGAGTCAAGTGAGATCACTTGATCATAGGTCATACTCATCGTTTAAGCTCAAAATGGGGTTACCATTTTTTGTTTAAGCATCATGATGTATTCACACCTCACTGGTGCAGAGACCTCCTATACAAACGGTTTTTAACCCCTTTCCATGATGGCGTTTGGAACCGTCACCAAGTGAGTGTGGGCGATAGGGGGGTCCTTCCCACATGACCCAGAAACCGTCGGGGTTAGGCCCTCCTGGCACACAGGCTGGGGCAAAATGAGCTCGTGTGCGATCTGGCGAGGCATCGAAACCCAATCGTTTCCGTTTGTATGTACATCCCACACAGTGAATCCCAGAAAAACATTTCCGTTCGTATGTATATCACACATAGTTTTTGGTGTGGAAACGATTATGCAAGGTGGCCTAACGCAAACAGTTCTCTGCCGGAAGCCGTGTGTGATTATTAGTTGATCGAACATGCCTACTTTCTAGAAACCGTGTGGGTTGTTTGAGTTCATCGCCCACGGTGTTGTCTGAGTAACCGTCTGCAATAGAAAACCCCAATAAGCAGGGTAATTAGCCTATTATTGATAATCCATGTAGTAATCAAATTGATATTTCTTATAAAACACACCAGATATTTCATATCCGTATAACGGCAACCAGGATTTCATAATCGAATTACAACAGATAGCTTTGGCACTCAGTTACGCCATTACACAATAGCACCAAGTTTCACATGCAACATCGAAAAACTTTGGAAAGTAGCATCATACACGGTAAATAGACAGATGAATCTCATCTGGGAAACTGCAGAAGCGGAAGGCAAATATTGAGCCTTCAGTGATGTTGAATGTCCTTGCAACTTTAGGCCAGTGGCTATGGATAATTGCCCGCCCAACCTTCGTCCTCTTCAGGAAGACTTCAATATTGTACCGTGGGTGTTGAATGAATACCTTCCTCGCCTCTTGACCATGCAGGTGATTTGAGAGGTAATCATCGGTGAACTGCTTTGAAAAGTACTGAAAACAAAGATATGCATAAATCGCTGTTATAAATTTTGAAATGGCGCAAGGGGTAAAAACAAGGTAAAAGAGTTAGTACCATCCTATAGTTGACTGATGTCTTCTTCATTGTGCAAACAAAGATCTTGCTGTTATTCGTCGCAAGTTTCTTCATCCTAACAATCTTTCTGAGTTTCTTGACTTGACTGATATTCATGGACATCTCATTTCCCCATATGCAAAATGGGTCGAACAGTGGGTCTAAGCCTCTGACAGCAGGACCTATATGTGCAAGACCAAATTGTAAGAAACCTAAATATTAGAATGATTCTTGCAACTGCACAATAATGTGCTATTAGCGAAAGGACCATGCATGAGCAAACCTCGATGGTAAACCGCAGTGTCTCCCATTGTTTCCCTGCAACACACATAAGGAAGATCTTGATCAGGTTAACTGAGAGTTGCCATACTATCAGTAGAATATGTATTGAGTATAGCCAAATTCGATTTATTTCTCACATGCATAACAATACAAAATTGTACCCACAACAAATGAAAATCAAATTGCAGAATTGAACCAAACAGTTAAATGGACAGCAGACCAAATGAACCAAAATAGTTAACTGAGCACGACATTGCAGAATAGAAACATGTACTAGAAGATAAGACAGTTAACAAAACAAAGAATGCTTAAGAACAGTACTACGAAATGTAGCAATTGTTGGACCAAACTATTAACTGAACATTACATTTCAGAGGACCAAACTGTTAACTGAACATTACATTTTAGAGGACCAAACTGTGAACTGAACATTAGATTGTATATTAACATTACAAAGGACAAATCACTAGAAGGCACTGGCAGTGGCCACAAGAAAACAGCACGAACTGTATTTTAAAGTAGACAACCACGTGGCAATGTCGACGGTGGCCTCGAAGACGAGGTGCTCCTCCAAGATCTGGCGGTCGGTATGCATGGCAGCCATAGCGACCTCGTGTGCGCGTGCGGCCGCGATTTGCTTCTCCGCTGCCAGATGCTACTGAACTCCACGTTATACTGCATGCAAAATGGCTGTGGGCGGCGCTTAATTGGAGGACGGGGATAGTGATTTCAGCGGAAGGTGTCGCGCTGTCGGTCGGGGCATGTGGGACGGGGAAGGAGGAGGATGGTGTGGGTGGGGTGTGGATTACCTAACCATATCGACGAGACCGCACAGCAAGAAGAAGGGTCGGCGGCGAGGAGGCCGCGCAGCAAGAAGAAGGGTCGCCAGTGAGGAGGCGGCGCTGCAAGAAGGGTCGCCGGCGAGGAGGCGGCGCTGCAAGAAGAAGGGTAGCTGGTGAGGAGGCGGCGCTGCAAGAAGAAGGGTCGCCGGCGAGGAGGCTGAGCTGCCAGTAAGCAGCAGTGAAGGTTTGAACTTGGAAAGCAAGGAGGAACGATGGAAATGTGACTTTTGGTGGGAGGGAGGGGGCGGGGAGATAGATATTTCCGCGGTGGCAGAAAAATTTTGCTCGGTGACGCGAGAAACTGGCGCGCAAGTGTGGTTCAAGCGCAGGCGGTGGACTGTAGACGACGAAGCTTCCTATGCAAACCAGAAAAGATGGTGCGCCAAGATATTTTATATCGCATCCCACACGATTCTTTCTAGTAAACTGTTTGTGGTATACCTGATTTTTTTAATTATGTTTTGAAAGACAAAATGGTGTTACGGAGGGAAAGGATGGTGTTTGAATTGCTAGAACAT
Source organism: Thinopyrum elongatum (assembly GCA_011799875.1). NCBI lineage: Eukaryota > Viridiplantae > Streptophyta > Magnoliopsida > Poales > Poaceae > Thinopyrum > Thinopyrum elongatum. The sequence goes on along the minus strand of CM022303.1, from coordinate 417,174,333 downwards.
TTATGTACAGTGAACATGCAACTACATGAGTGTCGTGTTTAAATTTGGAATTATTCCGGGTTCGTTTGGCATTTTTATGCATTAATTGAGTTTCTAGGCATTTAATGTGCATAATTCAAATTTGAACTACAAGCACATGCTCCAGTGCACCAAACTTTGTTGAAAAATCACATGTGTGTCTTTGGGTGAATTTATAGGTCCCATGCAAGAAATGGGAATGAAATTCAAACATCTAGGCATCGTGGCTCGGCCGGGAACATTGAGAAACTTGGTTTTTAAATTCCTAGAAATTCAAAACTCGCCTGAAAATCATGAAACTTGGCATGGTGTCATTTCATGGCAACAACATGCTGTGGTAAAAAAATTGGCCGCATCTGGACAAGTTTTGGTACAAGCTTCTTGCAAATCGGAGCTTCTCTCGAGAAGACTCGTGGTTCCCGAGGGGGGACGTGTCACCTTCGTGTGCGAAACGATATACGCTGCCCCCCCCCTTGATTTTTTACAGAGGAAACATAGAACTATATGAGTGTCGTGTTAAAATTTGTAATTATTCCGGGTTCGTTTGGACTTTTTATACATTAATTGAATTTCTGGTCATTTAATGTGCATAATTCAAATTTGATCTACAAGCAAATGCTCCAGTGCACCAAAGTTGGTTGAAAAATCACATGTGTGTCCTTGGGTGAATTTCTAGGTCCCATGCAAGCAATGGGAATGAAATTCAAACATCTGGGCGCCGTGGCTCGGCCGGAAAGATTGAGAAACTTGGTTTTCTAATTCATGTAAATCCAAAACACGCCTGAAAATCATGAAACTTGGCATGGTATCATGACATGGCACCAACATGTTGTGGTAATTTTTTTGGCCGAATTGGGACAAGCTTTGGTATAAGCTTCTTGCAAACCGGAGCTTCTCTCAAGAAGGCTCGTGGTTCCGAGAGGGAACGTGTCACCTCCGTGTGCGAAATGACATACACTGCCTTCTCCCACCTTAATTTTTTTACACAGGCAGATTAGACCAAATAGAAGTATCGTGCTAAATTTTGGAATTATTCCTTGTTCGTTTGGCCTTTTTTATACATTAATTGAATTTTTGGGCATTTAATATGCATAATTCAAATTTGAACTACAAGCACATGCTCCAGTGCACCAAAGTTGGTTGAAAAATCACATGTGTGTCCTTGGGTGGATTTGTAGGTCCCATGCAAGAAATGGGAATGGAATTCAAACATCTGGGCGTTGTGCCTCGGGTGGAAATATTGAGAAACTTGGTTTTTTAATTCCTGTAAATCCAAAACATGCCTGAAAATCATGAAACTTGGCATGGTGTCATGACATGGCACCAACATGTTGTGGTAAATTTTTTGGCCGAATTGGGACAAGCTTTGGTATAAGCTTCTTGCAAACCGGAGCTTCTCTCAAGAGGGCTCATGGTTCCGAGAGGGAACGTGTCACTCCGTGTGCGAAACAACATACACTGCCTTCTCCCGCCTTGATTTTTTACATAGGCAGCTTAGACCAAATAGGAGTTTCGTGCTAAATTTTGGAATTATTCCGGGTTCATTTGGCCTTTTTATACATTAATTGATTTTCTAGGCATTTAATGCACATAATTCAAATTTGAAGTACAAGTGCATGCTCCAGTGCGCAAAAGTTAGTTGGAAAATCACTTATGTGTACTTGGGAAAACTTCTAGGTCCCATGGAAGAAGTGGGAATGGAATTCAAACATTTGGGCGTCTTGGCTCGGCCGGAAACATCGAGAAACTTGGTTTTAAAATTCCCGTAAATCCAAAACTCGCCTGAAAATCATGAAACTTGGCATGGTGTCATGACATGGCACCAACATGTTGTGGTAATTTTTCTGTCCGATTTGCGAAGGCGCACACATTAACAATCAACAAAGTCATTTTGGAACAAGTGCTGTCACGTTACAAATCGGAAACACAAGTATTATTGAAACCATGGGCGTTCTACTTACCAATTACGTGTCGCCACGCGTCCCCTTTTTTATTGGCTAGGAGGTGCCGTGCGGGGTAGCTATTTGAGTACGGGAGGCGTGCGATCAGACCCTTGCGCATGCTCATCGGGAGGAGAGCCCTTTGACCTCTATCCGCCACCCACCTCCCTCCCAACGTCTCCATTAATGGCGCCCGAGCCCCTGTTTCACATCGTGGCTATGTCTCACTCGACTGAGATTTAAGAGAGAAAAAAGAAAATCTGAAAAGAAAGTTTTGCACGGATCTTGATGTAAGATCCGACGGACCTATATAGCATCGACTGCGACTTATAGCAAGACTGATGAATATAAGGACGATGACAGTGGATAATAATTGTCTTACATATTTAGGAAGATAATTAATAAAGCCACATGCAGCAACGCCCGAAATACACAAGGGCAAAAGAAGAAGGAAGACAACGATCTGGCTTGCTGATCTCTACTTTCTTGATGCGTTGCTGTAGGCCATGGGAACTAGTCTCCGCGGCGAGCGGCGATGAGCTCTTTCGTGTCCTCAAGACGCTGCTTGAGAGCATCCATGGATTCCTCCACCAGCCTTTGGCGCTCGATGTGGAGCATGTCATTCTCGTCCATAAGTTTCTTGACAATGATGCCGGTCCTCTTCAACAACGTAGTGGTCTCCTCCTGCTACTCCGCACTTCCAACGATCTTCGCCCTCAGCAGGTCGCACTCGGCCCGGAGCTTCGCATTGCCCTCACTTAGTTGCGGGATGACGCCGGTAGCCTGTTCAAACGAGGCTTTCATGTCGTCCTGTAACCTCGCCCAGCCGGAGATCTGATCCATCTGCCTATGGACGATCGCATTCATGCGCCTGTAAGAGTCCTCGCCTGCCTGCGAGACATTTTCCCAGGCCACTGCGGTGCGGGAGGACATCTCTTCTGCATTCGTGGTGTGGCGGGACATCTCTGCTGCTTCCACGGCGCGGCCGGACCAGTCTGCTGCATCGACGGCGCAGCGGGACCTCTATCGGAGGGATTGACCACGGGTAGCCTCACCAGCACCCCATAGCATTTCAAGACAACAGGGCAAGCCAATCCCCTTGCGCCTCCCGGACGTGTGGCCGGCTCCCTTGGGCCCGCTGGCGCAAGGGGCCGACTCCCAGATGGCGGTGTACCCTCAGAAGGCGGCTTCGGGGGAGGCCGGGTCCTAGCAAACGGCCCCTCCTCCCCTCGGAGTCTGCGCCCATTCAATACGATAAGATGGGGTGTGGCTACAGGGCCACCCATACCCCCAAAATCCCGGCGGGGCATGGCTACAGGGCGGGCTGACCAAGCGGACAACCCCCTGCCAGGCATGGCATTGTAACCACGTGGCCCGTGACGTTGCCCTCGACAGCGGGACCATGCTCCCACGACGGGCGGTCGGTACGGCCCGCAGGCGGCGGGTCCTACCCGCCCGTGGGCAACCGGAAGACGGCGCACCACAAGAAGGCGGCCTCAGCGACAGACTGGCTTCCAGCGGCCGGCCTCTCCCTCTACTCGGAGTCAACGTGCTATTACTCCGATGAGACGGGGTGTGGTTACAGTAAGCGCCTGCCAGGTGACAAACTGTGGCCATGCCCCCACTGACGAAGCCCTCGTCATCAAGGGCAAGGCTACAACAAAAGGCAATCAGCGTGGCCCGCAGGCGGCAGGCCCCACCTGTCAGCCAAATCCTCGGCAGCCGGCGGGATCCACCAAGCGGCGGGCCCCAGTAGCCGGCGGAGAACCCGACGCCCATAGACGCTGACATCCGGGTCCTACACCCGGCCCAATTACCATTGTACCCCTGGGGGTAGGCCTATATAAACCCCCCAGGTTCGCCCATGCAAAGGGTTCAGCTCATCCCCCACGCCATTACACACACACATAGCTAGAGAAGCACCCGAGCTAGCCTTGCCCTTCTCCTTCCTCTAGCAAACAACTCAAGGAGCAAGCTTGTAGCTGCGAGATTGATCATAGTCATCATGCGGAGACCCCGTAGAGCAGGACTAGGGGTGTTATCTCCTCGGAGAGCCCCGAACCTGGGTAAGACTCGTGTTCGCTCGAGATCTCACTCACTCCCGCTTCCAGGGCCCGACGACGTACTCCTGTCCCCATCCATGATAAGCCACCCCTGGCATATGTTGCGGGATTACCCCGACATTTGGCGCCCACCGTGGGGCTAAGCGCACTGTCAGCCGGAGACATGTTTTGGACTGGAACCCTCTTCCGCTCCGACGAGCACGTCGTGCCTGGCCTGATCAGCCAGTCTGGCGCGCCCGTTGGCGCATGCATCAGCGCGCCGCTTGGCACGGGGGAGGCCCGCCCCACGAGCTGCCTTGCCGACCTCCTCGGCAAGGCCAGCCTCTCCGACGAGCCCGCTCCTGGCGTAGGAACGGCGTCCCCTGCGAGCTGCCTCATCGACCTCTTCGGCAAGCTCGGCATCACCAACGAACCGGCCTCCGACGCAGAGTCCGTCGGCTCCACCGACCCCTCCATCGAGCCCGTCGCAATGCTCATCGACACCGACACGGCCTCCGCCAACGATTTCCCCGCCGATGTGGTGGTCATCGATGATCCGCTCCCCCTTATCGCCAGCGCCCACCGACGCCAGCACCATCACAGAGGTGCTGGTCACTGGCCACGGCGACGACTCCACTGGGGCTGCCCAGGACCCGCTGCGAGCGGCCATGCAAGGCCTGGCCACCCCAGTGGCTGCTAACGCTAATGGGGCGACACTGGAGGCATTCCGTGTCTCGCTCCTTGAAAGCTCCAACAAGATGGCGGCCATGAGGCGCCGCGCTGAGGCCTGCCAGCGCGAGATCGACCGCATAGCAAGCGGCACGCCGGCTGCTGCCGAGCCCAGCTGAGTCGGCGCCGTTCGGCAACGCGGCGCGGCCATAGCCAGCATGCTGGGAGTCGGACGCCCAGTCTATGCCACTCCCATGGAGAACCTACGCGCCGCCCAGGCGGCAGCAGACGATCTGGATGACCTGGAGGGCGATGAGCGTCGCGGCCAGATGGCACGCCTCCAGGAGCTCCTTGACGCTGCGACCACGCAGCAAGACGCGCGGCATCGCGCGATGATGGCCGGCAAGCAAGCCGAGGACCATCCCCCCCGCCATGAGCATGGAGCAACCTCCTGGTCCCCAGCGGGTGGGGACCGCGGTCAGCAAGACCCGGAGCCGGCTGCTAGCTGCAGCCGGCGCACTCGCCTTATGGTTGTGCGCAGCCATGACGGTCGCCCGTGAGTGGAGCACCGGCGGGACGAGCGTCCGCCTCCTCCTCGTAGGGAGAGGCTGGCCTCTCCGCCGCCTGTGGACCACCCGACTCTTGGAGGCCAGCTTGGCCCCCGTGAAGGAGTCGGAGAGAATGACGCGCGCCATCGGATCGAGCGGCTTGCTTGGTCCCTGGCCGTAGAAGAAGAGGATGCGATCGGCCCGGCCTGCTTCGGCCCCCGCATTCGCGACGAGCCCTTCCCCCAAGGGTCTCGCTTCCCCGAGATACTCCCAAGTACAACGGATCCATGAAGCTAGTGGACTGGCTGGTCGACTACTCCACGGCCGTCAGCATAGCAAACGGCAACAAGCGCATTGCCATGAAGTACGTTCCGCTCATGCTCCAGGGCACGGCCCGGACATGGCTGAACAGCCTCAAGCCGTACAGCGTCAACAGCTGGCTTGACTTCGCCGATGTCTTCATCCGCAACTTCACCAGCACCTACAAGCGGCCCCCCAAGCCATGCCAACTCTCCATGTGTGTTCAGAGCCTGACCGAGTCCACCCGCAACTACCTGACGCGCTGGGCCGAGTTGCGCAACTCCTGTGAAGGGGTGCACGAGGTGCAGGCCATCGAGTACTTCACCACCGGGTGCAGAGAGGGCACCTTGCTCAAGTACAAGCTCTTGTGCGACGAGCCGGCTACACTGGATGAGCTCCTGGTCGTGGCCGACAAGTACGCCACCGCCGACTCCTCCATGAAGTCAGAGATTCGTGTGGACGCGTCCGGGAAGATGCTCCCGCCGGCTCCTCACACGCCGGCTGGTGACACCAACCGGCGCCAACATCCGAACGACAACAAACTCAAGGCCCAGCAGCCGGCTTCCAGCAGCCGGCAGGTGGCAACCGTCGAAGACCAGCAGCCGGAAGGGCAATCCAGCCCCAAGTGTCAGAAGGGTGGCAAGGCCGCTTGGTTGCCCGCCTTCTCCTTCGAGCAAGCACTCGACGCTCCGTGCAAGTTCCACAGCGGCGCGAAGCCGTCCAACCACACCACTCGGAAATGCCACTGGCTCACCCGAATTGCCAAGGGCGAAGGCCTGCCGCCTCCGCCAACCGGCCCGCCGGTTCTGCCTCCTCAGCAGCCGGCGGCCTGTCTAGTCGGCATGCTCCAAGATGAGTTCCCCGAGCCGAATGCCACATACGTCGTCTTCACCAGCCAAGCTGACGACAAGCACAGTCGGCGGCAGCAGCACCGCGAGGTCAACGCTGTCGCTTCAGAGGTCCCCCCATTCATGCACTGGTCCGAGAAGCCCATCAATTGGAGCCGTGAAGACCACCCAGCCGAGATGCCCTCGCCGGGTGCTTATGCGATGGTGCTGGACTCCACCTTCTCAACAAAGAGGCGGGCTTGCCGTTTCTCCCGGATCCTGATAGACGGCGGCAGCAGCATCAACATCCTGTACTGCGACACCATGGAGAAGCTGGGCATCAAGGAAAAGCAACTCCTGCCCAGCCGAACCGTGTTCCATGGCATAGTCCCTGGGCTTTCCTACTCTCCAATCGGCAAGATCAAGATTGATGTCCTGTTCGGCGACAAGGCCCACTTCCGCCGAGAGCCAATCTGGTTCCAGGTGGTCAACTTGGACAACCCCTACCACACGCTCTTGGGCCGGCCCACCCTAGCCAAGTTCATGGCGGTGCCGCATTACGCCTGCCTGAAGATGAAGATGCCGGGCCCCAAGGGCATCATCACCATTGCCAGCGACTACCAGAAGTCGCTCTCATGTGCCACCGCCAGCAGCCAGCTGGCCGAGTCCCTCGTCATCGCTGAAGAGAAGCGCCTCCTTGCCCGGGTGGTAGATGAGGGAGTCCTGGATTAAGGGGTCCTCGGGCGTCCAGGTTACGTAATGTGGGCCGGACTGATGGGCCATGAAGATACAAGACAGAGGACTCTCTCCCGTGTCCGGATGGGACTCTCCTTGGCGTGGACGACAAGCTTGGCGTTCGGATATGAAGACTCCTTTCTCTGCAACTGACTTTGTACAACCCTAGCCCCCTCTGGTGTCTATATAAACTGGAGGGTTTAGTCCGTAGGGGCAATCATAATCAGACAGGCTAGACTTCTAGGGTTTCATCCATTACGATCTCGTGGTAGATCAACTCTTGTAATACTCATATTCATCAAGATCAATCAAGCAGGAAGTAGGGTATTACCTCCATAGAGAGGGCCCGAACCTGGGTAAACATCGTGTCCCCCGTCTCCTGTTACCATCGACCTTAGATGCACAGTTCGGGACCCCCTACCCGAGATCCGCCGGTTTTGACACCGACATTGGTGCTTTCATTGAGAGTTCCGCTGTGTCGTCGCTAGAAGACTCGATGGCTCCATCAATCATCCACAACGATGCTGCCTTGAGGGAGGTCTTTCTCCCCGGCCAGATCTTCGTATTCAGTGGCTTCATATTGCGGGCCAACTCGCTTGGCCATCTAGAGCAGATCGACAGCTACGCCCCTGGCCATCAGGTCAGGTTTGGAAGCTTGAACTACGTTGCTGATATCCACGGAGACTTGATCTTCGACGGATTCGAGCCCATGGCAGCCGCTCCCTGCCACCGCGATGAACATGACCTAAATCTGTCATCGGACCATACCCGGGAGATAGCGCCTGTAACTGCTCTGGCCCTAGATCCGGAGCAGATTGCGCCATCCGAGGATGGGAAGCTCAACCCCGCCACTGAAGCCGCAGACTCAGCGGCGTTGGAGCCGCACACAGACCCAACTTCGAACGGGATCTGTGTCACCGGAACCTCGGATTCGTCTCCGGCCACAGGTTCCGAACCGCGTGCGTCCGCGCCCATCGAGCTTGATCGGGCGCCGATTGTCGAGTTCAGCTCCGCGGACATCTTCCGACACTCACCTTTGGGTGATGTGCTAAACTCATTAAAAACCCTCTCCTTAGCGGGGGACTCACAGCCGAATTATATCCGGTTTGAACTGGAGGCTGATGATGGAGAATTTCGCTTCCCACCCACCGCCCACTTCATTGCCACTGTCGAAGACTTAACCGACATGCTCGATTACGACTCCGAAGACATCGACGGTATGGACGACGATGCCGGAGAGGAGCAGGCCCAAAACCCGCCGTTTACTGGGCGCTGGATAGCCACTTCCTCGTATGATGTGTACATGGTGGATACTCCCAAAGAGAATAACGGCGATAACGAGAAAGATCCAGTCAAGGATAAACCTCCTGAGACATAGCCAAAGCGCCGACGTCAGCGATATCGCTCTAAATCACGCCGTGGAAAAGACAGCAATACCGGCACGAGAGAAAACAATACTCCGGACGATGCCGAAGACAAAGAAGATCCCGTCGGGCCGAGTTCCGAACAAGACGATAGGGAAGATGGGCAAGTCAGCCCTGACGAACAGGCCATAAACGAAGACTCGGAGGACAGCAACTATCTTCCACTCTCCGAGGATGAGGTGAGCCTCGGCGACGAAGACTTTATCGTGCCTGAGGAACCCATCGAGCAGGAGCGCTTTAAGCGCCAGCTAATAGCCACTGCGAGGAGCCTGAAAAAGAAACAGCAGCAGCTTCAAGCTGATCAAGATCTACTCAACGATAGATGGACTGATGTCCTGGCAGCCGAGGAATACGGACTCGAGCGCCCCATTAAAAGTTACCCGAAGTGTAAACTGCTACCCCAATTCGACGACGAGGCACTTGAGCCCATGCCATCAACACGTAATGCGGCTGACCGACCACCACGGCCGGGACAAAGCGGCAACCCAAGCCGAACACCTGCCCATACTACCTCACCATAAAGGCAAAGATACCACAGCACGGGAATACACATATGACCTGCGGCAAGACCTGGAGAACAGAGTAGGCCAGTCCAGATCGATCTACGGATCGCGGGGGCATGCCCTGGCGCGCGACGACGGCTATCAAGCCAGACGTAACGAGCATAACCACGACCGGGCCTAAAACCGCAGACGGACTACATCCGCACTACATCGCGACTTGGCCCGATATAGAGGCGCCGCACATCCCCTCTGCTTCACTGATGAAGTAATGGAGCACGAATTCCCAGAAGGGTTTAAACCCGTAAATATCGAATCATATGATGGAACAACAGATCCCGCGGTATGGATTGAGGATTTTCTTCTCCATATTCATATGGCCCGCGGCGATGACCTTCACGCCATCAAATACCTCCCACTAAAACTCAAGGGGCCAGCTCGGCACTGGTTAAATAGTCTGCCTGAAAACTCTATAGGCAGCTGGGAGGACTTGGAAGACGCCTTCCGCGACAACTTCCAAGGCACATATGTACGACCTCCGGATGCCGATGACTTAAGTCACATAGTTCAACAGCCTGGAGAGTCGGCCAGGAAATTCTGGACTAGGTTCCTAACTAAAAAGAACCAGATCATCGACTTCCCGGATGCCGAAGCCCTAGCGGCCTTTAAGCATAGCATCCGCGATGAATGGCTCGCTCGTCACCTCGGCTAAGAAAAGCCAAAGTCCATGGCAGCCCTCACGGCACTCATGACCCGCTTTTGTGCGGGCGAGGATAGTTGGCTAGTCCATAGCAATAACACTGCAAGCGATGCTGGCACCTCTGAAGCCAAGAATAGAAATGACAAGCCCCGATGCAACAGGCACAAGCACCGAAGCAATGGTGGCACTGCCGATGACACGGCGGTCAACGCTGGTTTCAGCGGCTCCAAGTCCGGCCAGCGGAAGAAGCCATACAAAAGAAACAATCCGGGCTCATCCAGCTTGGACCGCATACTCAATCGTCCATGTCAGATCCACGGCACCCCTGATAAACCAGCCAATCATACCAACAGAGACTGTTGGGTTTTTAAACAGGCCGACAAGTTAAATGCCGAAAACAAGGAGAAGGGGTCGCAAAGCGAGGACGGCGATGAGGAGTTCCGTCTGCCGAACACAGGAGGACAGAAGAAGTTCCCTCCCCAGGTTAAAACGGTGAACATGATATACACCACTCATATCCCCAAAAGGGAGCGCAAACGAGCGCTCAGGGACATCTACGCGATAGAGCCAGTCGCCCCAAAGTTCAACCCATGGTCATCCTGCCAGATCACCTTCGATCGCAGGGACCATCCGACCAGTATCCGTCATGGCGGTTCAGCCGCACTGGTCCTCGATCCAAGTGTTGATGGATTCCATCTCACACGCGTCCTCATGGACGGCGGCAGCAGCCTGAACCTGCTCTATCAGGATACAGTGCGCAAAATGGGCATCGATCCCTCAAGGATCAAACCCACAAAAACTACCTTTAACGGAGTCATACCAGGTGTAGAGGCCCGCTGTACAGACTCAATCACACTGGAGGTTGTCTTCGGATCCCCGGACAACTTCAGAAGTGAAGAGTTGATCTTCGATATCGTCCCCTTCCGCAGCGGCTATCACGCGCTGCTCGGACGAACCACATTTGCTCGATTCAATGTGGTGCCACACTATGCTTATCTCAAGCTCAAGATGCCGGGACCACACGGCGTCATAATAGTTAACGGAAACACGGAGCGCTCCCTCCATACCGAGGAGCACACTGCGGCCTTGGCAGCGGAAGTACAGAGCGGCCTTGCCAAGAAGAATCTTAATTCAGCGGCCAAGCTCCCGGACACTGTCAAGCGGATCCGGACTACTCCGCAACATAACAGTCCGGCTCGTCAGGAGTTAGACTAGCAATCCGGTCCCCGTCTCCGTCCTGGCCAAATGGCGGCATACGTACCACACGTACATAACTACGCACTTAAAATACCATGGGCATAGACGGAGGCATAACTAGATTGTGGTCCATAATACGGCTCGACCTCCCCTGGACACACATACTTTCACTTTTTTTTTCATCCTTTTCAGGTTTCTTTTCCACAGGCCCCTCAAGACGGCCTGATCATCGGTCCTTTCGAAGGATAGATACACCAAGACAGCAAGAAGCATTGAGGTATACGGGAATCGCTAGGAGGTCTTTTTGACGATCACTCTACCTGTTCTCAGGACCCGCACGCAGTTCCCTTGGTCATGGCATGTTAAATAGCCCTGTTGCTTATCGCACTACTTATACGATTTGACGTATCAATAAAATTATAATGGAAATAGTTCGCGGCCCAACTTCTGCGGCACTAGCTTACTACTTCATTTTTTCTTGATAATCTTATCAATTGCACCCGTACACTTTGGTATGGCTTAAATTCGCCAGGGGCTTTATTGCGCCCCATATTACGGCAACAAAGTCCGAACACTTTTTACAGTATAGTTCGGCACCCCGAATTTAGCATTATATGCATTGGCTCAGAATCATGTCTTTGGTCAATAGTTGGGTTGCCCGGCTCCTGTGCTTACTACCTTACGTTCCGCTATATCGGCTAGGGTAGTAAAGGGAGAACTACTGCGATTGTGCCCTGGTTTATCCGGATGAGCACCTCAGTAGAGAAAGCCGAAAACTGACTGTCATGATGCGGCGTGAGCCGGTCAGCTCTTCGGAGGTTACAAATCTTTTGCGATTTTTTCCGCATTATGCGACGAATCAGTCTCTACCCGATCAGGTGTTTACAGCACCCTAGTTCGGACTCACGAATACTAGGGGCTGCGCCTAAATTTCTATTATAAAACTCCTATGGCTAAGTGAGGGTGATAAAGCCACATAGTCCGATTGCCTGGTTCGTTGCGCTAAACACCTCCTTCAAGGACCAAACTTTGGATCAAGAGTGTTTAGATTCTATCCCGAACACCCCCGTACTACCTATGTGGGGGCTGAAGCCGACGACTGGCCAACTCTCAGATTTAATAAAACGGCCGCACAGGAGGAAAAATCTTGATATAAACAACTAATATTATATTACATATCAGTTTTGTTCCATTATACAGGACAGGATAACATGAATATATTCATCCAAAGATAATGTCTTTCGCACACTGCTCCGCTACAATGCGCGATCCCTCCAGGACATCGTCAAAATATCGCTCGGGCGTGCGGTGCTCCTTGCCCGTGGGCGGTCCCTCGGTCGCGAGCTTGACGGCGTTCATCTTCGCCCACTATATCTTGACACGGGCGAAGGCCATCCGCGCACCTTCAATGCAGACCGACCGCTTGATGGCATCAAGCCGAGGGCAGGCAGCAACCAGTCGCTTCACGAGCCCAAAGTAGCTGTTGGGTATGGCTTCGGCAGGCCATAGACGGATTATCAAATCCTTCATGGCCAATTCGGCCGCCCTATGCAGTTTGGTCAGCTGTTTCAGCTGATCGCTGAAGGTCACCGGATGCTCTAGCGCAAGGTATTGCGACCAGAACAGCTTCTCTGTTGAGCTCCCCTCTTCGGCTCGGAAGAAATCCGCAGCATCAGCAATGCTGCGCGGCAGATCCGCAAATGCTCCTGGAGAACTCCAAATCCGGGTCAGTAAGAGGTACCTTTTCTTCACAAATTTGCTTTGCATTATAAAGGCCTTACCCGTCGTGATTTTCCTGGCCTCTTGGATTTCCTGGAGGGCGCCCTGGGCTTCAACCCGGGCCTCTTGCGTGCTTTGGTGGGCCTTAGCAAGCTCGGAATCTTGATCCGTAATCTTGCGCTCCAAGGACTCGCATTTCTTTACAGTGTCCTGGAGCTCTTGTTGGACCTCACCGACCCTGGCCTCGTGCTTTTCGCGGACGGATTGTTCCTCCGCCGCTCTCTTCTGGGCCTCGGCCAGCGCCTTTTTAAGGGCCTCCACCTTGGTCGCCGCTCCTACAAATATCATGGCACTATGGTCAATACAAATCATCTATCCTTTCTGATATACAGAAGGTCATGGCATACCTTGCTTGTCCTCCAGCTGCTTTTTCACACGGCCGAGTTCTTCCTCGGCCCGCTCCAGACTCTGCTTCAGTCCGGAGACTTCGGCAGCATGGGAGGTCGCAGCCAGCAGCGACGCCTGCTTTTTCACATAGACATGTATGGTTAGTCTCCTGCGAAAATTGTTTGATCCTCTGTCCGGCTTTTCTTTTCGACCACCGGACAGTGTCTCAGGGGCTACTGTCTATACTGTGACATTCTTTTTACATAATTGCGTTTCATACCTCAAAACCTGTTAGAAGGCTTGTGCAGGCTTCGGTCAGTCCGCTTTTCGCAGACTAAATCTTCTCAATCACCGTACCCACGAGGGCACGGTGTTCCTCTACAATGGAAGCACTTCGCAGCGCTTCCAGTAGGGTGTCTGGTGCCTCTGGTTGGACAGTGGTCACCGGCGAAACAGGCACACCCCCTTCTTTCGAAGGAGGTTGCTTGCCGGATTCCGGAGCCGTATAGGTCTCCGGGACCGTATTCGGCTGGGGGCCGAATTGGACCTGGCCCCCATTGCCAGTCTCCATGGGGATTTGCTCCCCCATGTGTCCAGCGGCCGAGGTTTCACCCTCTGGCGCCGCGCTAACGGCCTCCTGCGTCTCTCCCTGGCCTGGGATCCTTCGGGACAACGCCTCGGTGTCATCCATGGCCTTGGGAGAGGAGGCCACCGGAAGGGACCCGCTGTCCATCACCTTCGGGTCCAGCGAATTCCCCGAAGATGAGGATCGCTCGAGGTCGGAACAAGCCGGACTGCAAGTACATGATTCAACATGTTAAAACTATGGAGAAAAGAGGCTGGATATATGAATGTGTCAGGGTCTTTGAGTACTCACGACTCGGCCAGGGGCTTATCTCGGCGTCAGGCCGCCGGAAGGGACCCGCTCTGGGCTGCTGTCGATGTCCCACGCGGAGTTATCCACGAGGGAGACCTTCCCCTTCTTGGACGCCTCTGCCTCCAGATTTATGGGGGCCGCCCTTTTCTTCCTTCCCCCCTCAGGGGGAGAGTTGCCTTCCTCCTCCTCCTCGTCGTCCTCTGCGGCGGTGGAGTGAGTCTCGGCGTCTTCGGACGTCGCGTCCGAAGTTCCTTTGCGACGGAGGCCACTTCTGGTCTCCTTGGCCTTTTTCTTGGCCTTCTTCTCCGGCGCCTGGTAGGGCGCCAGGACCAGCATCTTCGTCAGAAGCGGGATGGCTGGTTCCTCAGACAGCGGAGCCGAACACTTAATCCGCTCTGCCTTCTTCGTCCAGCCCTGAAAAAATAAACAGGGAGGCTTAGGCATTTTCCCTGAGTAAGCAAGTAAAGGATACACCTTGAAGCATGAAAGACTTACCGGACTAGCGGGATGGGCCAGGTCGTGCCCACGGTCCTCGATCGTCTCTGGCCATTTCTCATTGGCCTTAAAAAGCACCTTCTAGATGTCTTCGTGCGTAGTTCCGAAGAACTGTTGCAAGGTCTGGTGCTCGGCCGGGTCAAACTCCCACAGATGGCAAGTCCGGCTTTGGCATGGAAGGATCCGACGAACTAGCATCACCTGGATCACATTGACAAGCTTGATGTTCTTGTCCACCATGCTCTGGATACGCGCCTGCAGCGCTGTCAGCTCGTCCGACGACGCCCAATTCAGGCCCTTCTCTAGCCAGGAGGTGAGCCGCATTGGGGCTCCGGACTTGAATTCGGGAGCCGCGGCCCAGGTGGCGTCGCGGGGCTCTGTGATATAGAACCACAGTTGCTGCCACCCTTTGACGGTCTCCACAAAGGTACCTTTGGGCCATGTGACGTTGGGCATCTTGCTCACCATGGCGCCTCCGCACTCTGCGTGTTGGCCATCCACCACCTTCGGCTTCACATTGAAAATCTTGAGCCATAGTCCGAAGTGGGGTGGGATGCGGAGGAAGGCCTCGCACACGACAATAAATGCCGAGATGTCGAGGAAAGAATTTGGGGCTAGATCATGGAAATCTAGCCCGTAGTAGAACATGAGTCCACGGACGAAAGGGTGGAGAGGAAACCCTAACCCGCGGACGAAGTGGGGGATGAACACCACCCTCTCATGAGGCTTGGGGGTGGGGATGATCTGTCCCTTGGCCGGAAGCCGGTGGGCGATTTCCTTGGCCAAATACCCCGCCTCCCGGAGCTTCATGATGTCCTTCTCCTTGACAGAGGAGGCCATCCACTTGCCTTGCGCTCCGGATCCGGACATGGTCGGAGTGCTTCTTTGAGGCGGAAAAGATGAGAACTTGGGCGCTGGAGCTCAGGAATGGAGAGGCAGAGAAAGAGAAGGCGTGGGTGGAAGGGGGGAATCCTTATCTCCTTATAAAGGCAGTGAATATCAAGCGCCTCCCCACTCGCCTTAAAACTCGCCTATTCCCAAGGGTCGTGCAAACGGCACGGTTGGATTACCCACGCCCGTATTGATGAGAATCCCGTAATGAAGGGACACGATCATTGCTGTGACAAGACGTGCCACTGGAAACCGCATCTTAAAACATGGAGCGGGAGGCTAAAGAACGGTTCGAAATAATGACCGTGCAGGAACGTGGTGTCGCGTTACAAAAAGTTGTCAGCGGATTGGACTCGTGAAATATTATACTCTCTGCGGTTGTGTGTGGTACTTGTTTTGCAGAGCCGGACACGTTTTCAGTGCTCGAAGTCTGTTTTGTAGTATTCGGAGGAGGAACCCGCCTTGCAATGCCGAAGACAATTTGCACGCCGGACACATCATCATTGAAGCCTGGTTCAGAGGCTACTGAGGGAGTCCTGGATTAAGGGGTCCTCGGGCGTCCAGGTTGCGTAATGTGGGCCGGACTGATGGGCCATGAAGATACAAGACAGAGGACTCTCTCCCGTGTCCGGATGGGACTCTCCTTGGCGTGGACGACAAGCTTGGCGTTCGGATATGAAGATTCCTTTCTCTGTAACCGACTTTGTACAACCCTAGCCCCCTCTGGTGTCTATATAAACCGGAGGGTTTAGTCCGTAGGGGCAATCATAATCAGACAGGCTAGACTTCTAGGGTTTCAGCCATTATGATCTCGTGGTAGATCAACTCTTGTAATACTCATATTCATCAAGATCAATCAAGCAGGAAGTAGGGTATTACCTCCATAGAGAGGGCCCGAACCTGGGTAAACATCGTGTCCCCCGTCTCCTGTTACCATCGACCTTAGACGCACAGTTCGGGACCCCCTACCCGAGATCCGCCGGTTTTGACACCGACAGTATCCATGGCCAGCAAGCAACCGGACATGCCATCCGACCCCAAGGATGCGGACACCCAGGGCTCCTTCCAGCCGGCCAAGGAAAGCAATAAGATTGCCTTGGATCTGGCGCACCCGGAGAGGTTTGCTGTCATGGGGTCAAACCTCGACAGCAAATAGGAAAGCGAGCTCGTCGATTTCCTCCGTGAGAATCGGGACATCTTCGCATGGTCCCCCAAAGACATGCCGAGTGTTCCGACGGATTTCGCTGAGCACAAGCTACATGTGAGGCCGGACGCTAAACCGGTCAAGCAACCCCTCCGCCGCCTGTCAGAAGAGAAGAGAGGGATTGTTGGTGAAGAGATCGCCCGGCTTCTGGCAGCCGGCTTCATCATGGAAGTATTCTACCCGGACTGGCTTGCCAACCCAGTCCTCATTTTGAAAAAGAACAACAAGTGGCACATGTGTATCGACTACACTAGCCTCAATAAAGCCTGTCACAAGGACCCTTTTGCCTTGCTCTGGATAGATCAAGTGACCAACTCCACAGCCAGATGCGAGCTGCTGTCCTTCCTGGACGCCTACTCCGGCTACCACCAGATCAAGCTGAACCCGGCCGATCGGCTGAAGACCGCCTTCATCACACCATTCGGAGCCTTTTGTTACCTGACCATGACGTTCGGCTTGAGAAATGCTGGCGCCATGTTTCAGCATTGCATGCAGAAGTGCCTCCTCAAGCAACTCGGCAGAAATGCCCACGTCTATGTAGACCATACTGTGGTGAAGACGGAGAAGCGCGTCACCCTTCTGGAGGACCTCACGGAGACATTTGACAACCTGCGCCACTTTCAGATCAAGCTCAACCCGGAGAAATGCGTCTTCGGAGTACCAGCCGGCCAACTCCTTGGCTTCCTTGTCTCTGAGCACGGGATCGAGTGCAACCCCGTGAAGATCAAGGCCATCGAGCGGATGCAAAGGCCAACCCGGCTGCGGGACGTCCAGAAGTTCATCGGGTGCTTGGCATCACTCAGCCGGTTCATCAGTCGGTTGGGCGAGAAGGCCCTCCCACTGTACCAGCTGATGAAGAAGACCACCTGCTTTGAATGGAATGACCAGGCGGATGAGGCTTTCCTCCAGCTCAAGCGGATGCTATCCATGCCACCTGTTTTGGCCGCTTCGACTACTAAAGAACCCATGTTCCTCTACATCGCCGCCACAAGCCGGGTGGTCAGCACCGTGATCATGGTCGAGCGCCCAGAAGACGGCAAGGCCCAGCCGGTCCAGAGGCCAGTATACTATCTGAGTGAGGTGTTGTCCGCCTCCAAGCAGAACTACCCCCACTACCAGAAGATGTGCTACGGCGTGTACTTTGCAGCCAAGAAGCTGAAGCAGTATTTCCAGGAGCACACCATCACGGTCGTCTGCACCGCCCCCTTTGCCGAGATCATAGGCAATAGAGATGCATCGGGCCGGGTGGCGAAGTGGGCCATTGAGCTGGCTCCACACACCATCCTCTACCAGCCCCGCACCACCGTCAAGTCCCAAGCGCTGGCCGACTTCCTAGTCGACTGGGCCGAGACCCAATACTTACCTCCAGCGCCGGATTCCACTCATTGGCGAATGCACTTTGACGGCTCGAAGATGCGCACTGGTTTGGGAGCCGGCATCGTCCTTACCTCTCCCAAAGGCGACAAGCTCAAGTACACGCTGCAGATTCACTTTGCCGCCTCCAATAACATGGCCGAGTATGAGGTGCTCGTACATGAACTCCGGCTAGCCAAGGAGATTGGCATCCGCCAGATTCTGTGTTACGGCGACTTGGACTTAGTGGTTCAGCAGTCGTCTGGCGACTGGGACGCCAAGGATGCAAACATGGCAAGCTACCGCTTCCTCATCCAGCAGATCAACGGGCACTTCGACGGGTGCGAGTTCCTTCATGTGCCAAGGGCCGAGAACGAGCTAGCCGACGCCCTGGCCCGAATCGGCTCCACCCGGCAAGCCATACCAGCCGGCGTTTCACTCCAGTGCCTACGCAAGCCGTCTATCAAGCCTTCGCCTGAATCCGAGTCCATCTTCATGCCGGCTGACCCCGGAGCAGTCGGATCCGGCTCGGGGACTTCAGCAGTCAGCCCGGGGACTTCGGTAGGCGGCCCGGGGGCTGCAACACTCGAACCCGGCCCGGGGACTTCAGAACCCGGCCCAGGGACTGCAGCAGTCGGCCCGGGGACTTCAACGATGCAGCAAGTAGCAGCCGGCTCCGACCCGTCGCCTCCCAACCCGACCACCCTGGTACCAGTTGCTGTCATGACAGTGATAGAAGCACCATCTTGGCGCAGCCCATCCTCAACTTCCTGGTGAGCCGAGAGCTACCAGCCGACGAGATCTTGGCCCGGCAGGTGCAACGCCGGGCGCCAGCCTACACAATAGTCAATGGAGAGCTTGTCAGGCGCAGTATGACTGGTGTCTTCCAGCGCTGTGTGGAGCCAGAGAAGGGCATGGCAATCCTCAGAGATATTCATCAAGGCGAGTGTGGCCACCACGCCGCCTCCAGATTGCTTGTTGCCAAAGCTTTCCGCCATGGATTCTTCTGGCCGACTGCTTTGGACGACGCCAAGGAGTTGGTCCGCAAGTGCAAGGGATGTCAGCGCTTCAGCTCCAAGCAACACCTGCCAGCCTCTGCACTCAAGACCATCCCCATCTCTTGGCCGTTTGCCGTCTGGGGATTGGACATGGTGGGCCTGATCAAAACAGCACGCGGGGGCATGACCCATCTGCTGGTCGCTGTGGATAAGTTCACGAAGTGGATCGAAGCAAAGCCAATCAAGAAACTGAATGGTCCGACTGCTGTCACAATCATTGCGGACATCACCGTCCGATATGGCATTCCGCACAGCATCATCACCGACAACGGCACAAACTTCACCAAAGGCACCTTGGCCCATTTCTGCGCGACGCAGGGCATCCGACTGGACTTAGCGTCTGTTGCCCATCCGCAGTCAAACGGCCAGGTGGAGCGAGCAAACGGCCTCATCCTGTCCGGCATCAAGCCCCGACTAGTCGAGCCACTAGAGCGCTCGGCCGGCTGCTAGATCAAGGAGCTGCCGGCCGTCCTTTGGAGTCTTCGGACTACGCCCAACAAAGCAACCGGCTTCACTCCCTTCTTCCTTGTATACGGGGCCGAGGCCGTCATCCCAACTGACATCGAGTTCGACTCACCTCGCGTCACCATGTACACGGAGGTAGAAGCAAAGGAGGCGCGAGAAGACGGCGTCGATCTGCTGGAAGAGGCCCGGCTGTTGGCATTCAGCCAGTCCGCCATCTACCAGCAGAGCCTACATCGCTACCACAGCCGGAAGGTCAAGCCATGGGCTTTCCGCGAAGGGGACCTTGTGCTCCGGCTGATCCAGCGAACAGCCGGCCAACACAAGCTCTCGGCCCCTTGGGAGGGGCCTTTCATCATCAGCAAGGCCCTGGGCAACGACTCCTACTACCTCATCGACGCACAAAAGCCTAGGGCACGCAAGAGGGACGATTCCGGCAAAGAGATGGAGCGCCCATGGAACGCAAATCTTCTCCACCCGTTTTACAGTTGATGTAGTGTATGTACCACACTACCTTTTGTATTAAGCAAAGACAACAGGTCCCCCGAAGCACACTCGGGGGCTACCTTTTTATCTATATGATAATCTTGCCTATGAATGTATTATTTCATTCTTTCGCCATGCACCGGGTCTGGTCAGCCGGCCCGGGGGCTCGCCGCCTTGACCTAAACTGGCACCTCCCGCAGTCGGCCAAGTAGTGTGCCGACATCTAAGCCCTCTCTTGCCTAAAGCCGCAGCTCGCAGAGCGACTGTCAGGCTGGCAAGAGCTAAAGGCAAGAAATGATGTCCACACGAAAAACGACTAAGGAAGAACGCCATTATAGGCCAAGCCGGCTACCCGCCCCATCCGTCCGGCTGCCCAGCAGCCGGCCGGCCAACTTCTAGCTTGACTAGCTACGTTCTAGACGGCCGAAGTAACTTGCCTATCCTAAACGGCCAAGTCCCTGACCCGGCCACAGACCACAGAGCGGCTATTCGGCTGGCAGGGCGGCAGCCAAAGGAAGGCGGCAAAGGAAAAAGCCAAACAGAGCAAAAAGCAAAACCAAGCCGGAACCCGGCAAGAGCACAAGCATGTGTGAATTAAATTATTTACATAGCAAAAGGCCCCCGGCCAAGCATTCAACGGAGTTTGAATTACACCCCCAGCGGGTGGAACTGCGCGCAATTAACTTGTTTGTTCAAAGCATAAGACAGAAAAAACTTGAAAGATAAGCGGCCGCCTAGGCCAAGGGCGCTGCAGGCGGCGTGGACAAGTTGGCGGAGGCAGAGGCGCCGGCTGGTGGACCGTCCGACTGGCGGGTCTCGGCTTGGTCGGCGTCGGTGGCAGTCGACGCGGTCTCCCGCGGCTCGCTGGTCGAAGCCCGATCGGGCTGAGGTTGGCCGGTCGCTCCGCCATCCGGTGCGATGCCCTCGCCTTCCTCGTCTTCGTCATCCTCGCCTTCATCGCTGGAAGCGATCTCCTCCGCCGAGTCCTCCCCCTCCGCCGGGTCCAGCCCGAACCAGGAAGGCGGCACCTCAGCGCCGTCCTTGTCCCGCTCCAGGATAAAGACGGTGGTGTCAGCATACTCGGCAAGGGTCGCTGCGCGGTTGACAAGCTCATCGCGCACCGCATCCAGCTCGGGTCCGGCCTCCTGACGGAAGGTGGCCAGCTGGGCCAGCTCCACCCCCAGGTACCAGGCCTTGACGAACTCCAGCGCCGTCTGAGTGCCCGCTCGAGCTGCAGTGCCCTTCCAGGCCTCAAACCGTTCGGCCGCCACCTCCAGCCAGTCGGCAGTCCGACTGGGAGTGCGAGGAACCTGAGCGTCCGGCCAAAGCACGGCCAGCACCTGCGACCCGGCGCCTTGAAGACGGCGAAGCAGATGGCGCGCTGGCTCAAGCCGCATCTTGATGGCCAAAAGGTGCTCGCCCAGGTTGCGGGGCGCATTCGGCGGAATGTCGGCACCTGCCCTCCTCTGTTATTCGCGTCGCGCCTCGATGGCCTGGCAGATGGCAACAGAGCGACCAGGAAGAAATTCTGTCCAAAAGAAATCCAAGAATTTAGAAGCTGGCCCCCTGAAGCAGTCGGTGACTAAGCAACAAAGAAGAAAGGACATTACCTTCAACCATGTCCTCAATCACTCCGTAGCCATCCGACATCAACTTTTCCCTCTCGGCCCAGTCCGAGCGCTGAGTCTCGAACTCGGCCTTGAGGAGTGTTTCCCCGTCCTTCAGTTGTCGGACCTCCGCCTTGTGCTTCTCCGCCTGGTCCGCCAGCTCCTTCGCAAGCCGTTCGCACTCCTTGGCGGCTTGGTTGCGCTCCTGCTCCTTGGCACGGAGCTTGGTCTCGAGCTCGCCCACGCGCGCCCGAAGCTCAGCGGCGGCCCCTGCCAGGACGAGAAAGGAACATCAGCATCAACCAAAAACAAGAAGTTGTCGGAAGATCCGGCCCGACTGCTCAGCAGTCGGCCCGAATCTCGGGGGCTACACCTAGTGGGTGCGCTTGCGCGCCCCCACTAAAGACCGAAAGACGGCCGTACTCACCTCGGCTCTCGTTCAGGTTGGCAGTCCATTTGGCCAGCAGCCTGTTCTGGGAGTTGAAGGCGGCCGCGCGCAGATTGTGATAGTTCTGCAAGAAGAGCAACACTTTAACATATGCCTTGAAGTTCCAACCCGCCTGCTCAGCAGCCGGCTCAGAACTCGGGGGCTACACCCAGCGGGTGCGCTTGCGCGCCCCCACTGAAGACCGCAAAAAAGCAAAAAGGATAACTCAAGCACGTACCCGGACAGTTGCCTGCATCGCCGTAAGCTCTTTCCCCGCCTGCAGAAGGGTGGCGCCATGGGCCTTGAACGAGTTAAGGGCGTCCTGCACCGCAACGTTGAGGACACCCGAGCCGGTCCCTGACGGCCAGTCAGCCGGAGCGGCGCTGGTGGCCTCAGTGTCGGGCGCCGACGAGCTCGCAGCCCCAACTTCCATCGGCCTCGGCGCGGAGACCGCCCGCGCTGGGCGCTGGCGCGTAGGGACGCGGGTCGCCACCGCACGGCTCACCACCATCTCAGCGCTGGATGGCAGCACCTCTGGCGCGTCGGGCCGGCTGCTTTGCTCGCCAGCGGTCGGCGCACGTGGAGGCATGTCCGTCTTCGGGATGATGGGGTCAGCCCCCCCTCTCCAGCACCGTCTGGTCAGCCCCAGCTCCTCCGGTCGGCGCCTGGCCCTCCACCACCGGCGGCTCCATTTGCTGCGGCTCGGTGGCCTCCGGAGCTCCGCTGCGCTCCGGCTCCTCCGCTCGCGCCTTGGCCGCCGCATCGGCCCGCTCCTTGGCCGCCGCGTCGGCCTGTGCCTTGGCCGCTGCGTCGGCCTCC